>CP116452.1:13058973-14508487 GCA_028216015.1 Quercus dentata | reverse complement strand
AATCACTTCAGGCTCCAGCCTATTATTGTAAAGTTAGCCATGTCTCTATATTTATTCTTAATTGAATTGTAGACTTACAGCAACTACTTTAAAAGTTTGATTGGCCATAGAAAAGATTTTTATAGGCTATTACAGCTTGGCATAAGATTGGATCATTCACCAAACAAATGAAAACACTCTCCATTTATTTTTCTTGGGGCACCAAAAATCCACATTCCACAAATAGGCCAGTCACAGCCATTAACATTGACCTGCAACATCTCCCAGTACGTGACTTCAACCATGTTACGGCTTGAAATACTAAATATGAACAAGGACATTTTGAACCATCAATTCCCAATTAAGCAGATTAAACACTTGGCTAAATGAACAAGGAAAAGTCAACATTCACAAAATATTATAATTTCAGAGGTACAAATATAATAAAAGTAGCCATCCACAAATTGATTATTGGCAGAGATGATATTACACGCTAGAATTAATATCCTCACTAATTCCTGAAACAGAGCTCATGGTCCCATCTACAATTGTGCAATAATCACCTACAGTCTACTTTCAATGTTACTAATTCCATATATCTGAAAACCAAACTAGGACTGGTATGAATTAACTAGGAAACACTGATTCGTTGTGCTGCCGGGGTTGGAGAATCACAGCGAGCTCACCTCCCTTTTCAGAAAGGATGGCAAGGCAAAGGCAGCTGAATGCATCTGTCAAAAGAATAATGCCAATTAGTCACATTGTGTGTCCAATACAACAACAATAACAACCAAGCTTTAATTCCAAAATTTTGAGGTTAGCTATGAATCCTCTGTTTCTTTTTCTTTGGCCAAAGAGCAAATAAGTATTTCTTTTTCTTTTCTTTTTTTTTTTTTTTTTTTTTTTGAGAAGCGAGCAAATAAGGATTTCAATCTCACACACACACACACAAAAAAAGGGTACTTCAGCATCATGATTCAAGCATGAAGGGATTATTGTATATTTCCTAATGATACCGGATTATAAAGGAATGAAATTGACAATCTTCACCTAAGAGCTTTACCAGCAAAGGTTAAGAAAGCCTTATTCCTCAATGTATGTCATCACATCATTGACCGTTTCAGGTCTAGTGTATCAAAATATTCAGCTTTTGTCTAAAGTTCACTCAATTCTCAAGGGAAAAAGTAAAATGCAGCATAGGCTGCACAGCAATGTCAATTTAAGCTGAATATATGTGTGTGAGCGTGCATGATAGAGAGAGAGAGATATCTTACCCATGAGTAATAGAACCTTAGCTCTCTTCTATGCTTGAAAGCTAAGGTTCTATAACTCAGAGGTCAAGGCAAAAAAATAAGTTGCAGCGAATACCAAAGTCAATTTATGCTGAATGCGGTGTGTGCGTGTGTGTGTGTGTGAGAGAGAGAGAGAGAGAGAGAGAGAGAGAGAGAGAGAGAGAGAGAGATCTTACCTCTGAGTTATAGAATCTTAGCTCTCTTTTATGCTTCAGAGCTCCTTCTAACTTCTCAATAGGATTAATGGGATTTAGAAAATCAACAGGTGGCCCCTCAGTTGAGCATATAAGAAATCCTATCACACCACTGCTTGGCATGGAAAAATTTTACAAAAACCACATTATGAAACCAAAGAAAATTCTAAAATTCCAATACTTAATTGATAGGATATAATAATGTATGGGTGGTATCCTATTTATAGTTGCACTTGTTATAATGTCCCACTGATTTAAAACAACAAATTTGTGGCAGGCAACTCTAAAATTCATTGAGCAACAAACTGACAGTTCAGACAGTGTTAGGCCAATAAAGACAACCTATTTTCAGTCATTCTCTACATTTTGAAAACATACACAGCAGAACAAGCAATAAACAGGCAGCAAAATGTAAAATGCTAAAATAAATTTTTCTACCATGAAATTCAAGAAACAATAGGAAACATCAATACCTTGGATATGTTGGCACGCTAGTCCAGGCATAGTGAACAGAACCCTTAAATGTTTCACGGCAAATAGAGATCATATCTTGAATTAGATGCGTATGGAGCCACATGCTTTCTGCCATGTTACAGAGGACACCACCAGGCCTTAATGCTCTGGCTGCTGTGTCAAAAAAAGGTTTCTCTACAAGCTCCTGAGCAGGTCCTATATCAGGCAAAAGAACCCTATGAGTGAGGTTTTGGCATCACAAACCTTAAAAGCACAAGTTTCAAACTAAAAAATAAGATAAAAGAAAAAGAAATCTAAGCTTTCAGTATTTCCTAAACAATTAGACTGAATATTTCAGATTTCAGGCAAACCTCACAATTTTTAACCAAATTCATAAAATAATTAAGAAAGAGGAGAGGATAAGTTTATAAAAGAAAAAGAATAGATTATAAACCAAGCCCAGAAACTAATATGCAGAAGCACACCACACTGAACGTCTGAAATGAATAATTCCCCAAAAAAAAAAAAAACGTACCAACAGGATCTGATGAATCCACAATAATTGCATCATATTTCCCCTCAGGTGCATTCGAAGAAATTCAACAGCTGTCCAAAAATAATAGTAAGATTAACTAAGGGCTACAGCATTGTAAATCAGCAGAAACCCAGTGAAAAAAGAGAACCAATGACACTTTTTGAACATACCATCACCAACATAGAGGTGGACACGAGGGTCCTCAAATCCAACAGCTAACTCAGGAAAAACTTTTTAGAGACCTAAATAAAAGAAATCAAGACAATGAGTTGATTAACCCCACCCAAAAAGCAAAAAAGAAAAAGAAAACTCTACTGAACAGGTAATTAAATGAAGAAGGCACATCACAACATCCACTTACATCGATGACCATCTTATCTATCTCACATATATCAATTTGCTCCACAGAGCTATGGCGAGCTATTTCTCTAAGAACACCGCCATCTCCACCACCAACAACAAGAACCTGTGAAATTAATATTACTAAAGTTCAAAATCATACCAACACTGAAGAGGAAAACCAACATGCAGAAGTAGAAGCTAGTCACAGAGTATGACTGCCCCTGGTCCACAATCTTCATAGGGCAACCAGATCCTCTGATCAGCTTCACAGCTCAAAGAACTTAAACATCACCAAGCTAACTAAAACTTGCTTCCTATTATAGAGAACTTTTGAGCACCATGCATGCTGTAATATTAAGTTACAAACACACTGATAAGCCTTGAACCCACAACCTCACCTCCCACTCCATTCCATACCAAGGGAGAAAGTTCTAGTTGAGCTAGAGCTCATTGGCTATATTTTTAAATTACTTTACTGGAGGCATAACGTCAATTGAACATAAGAGCAAAACTAAATTCACTTATGCATCCAAAGACATGTAGCAAATCTTAATGACCAAGACAAAATGAAGAAGACAAGACAAACTGACTGGATTTGCTCACCGTACTCATATTTTCTCCGGACCAACTATTGCCCTACAATTTTCACTAGTCTTGTTACGAAGATCACAACATATTGGTTTCAATTATATTAAGCAACCACCAAAAGTCACTTTGTTGGCACAAAACTACAGAAATATCATGATAGCACATTTATTATATCCTAAAATACATGCAACAATAGCTTGTCTTAAATTGGAATTAAGAACACGAGTTTGGGTTTTGGTCCAGCTAGAGCACCGCAAGAAACAACATATGTGGTGTTCTGTGATGTAACAAATAAAATTACAATTACATACATGCGATAGAGAGAAAATATTGATAATTTGCTGAGTTTACTGTTGTTTCCTCTAAAAAATGTCGTATTTTTAGCAGAGCAGTAATTCCAGAAATATACCTACCAATCCCCTGCAAAGTAAAATATACAAGGCCATCATCACGACCAGCTCCAGCTAGAAACTAATAACTGTCAGCACTGCACCACTGCCACCTCCTAAAAATAAAACCACCGCCACACAACTTATCATGCAACCACCAAATCATCACTGCAACTATCAGTCACTACAAGCCATGCCACCATACCAACCAAGGGCCACTAGCATCACCAACTCTTCTATCAATGGCACCACCACCATATTGAGAATAAATCAATTACCGGAACTTAATTAGCCTTTTTTGCATTTAGAACTGTGCGTGGGTGTGTTTGAGTCTATCTAAATTTTAGATAGACTCAAACACACCCACACACAGTTCAGCAATATTACAAGGTCAAAATGGAAAATTATTGGTTGGAAAAAAGATTAAAATCTATGTGTGTGTGTATATATATATATATATATATACACTAGATAAAAATAAATAAATTAATTAATTAATTAAAAAAAAAAAAACTTAGTATTACAGCAAATGAAATGATGGCTATCAATTCCTGCTCAGTATAGATGGAAGGATCAAACTTTGCCATCCATCTGATGCACATCAAAGTTCCATTACATTCTCTTTTTATCAGGATTATATTTCTTTTTCTTACTCAATAGAAAACCCATAATCAATTGGCTAAATAGAAGAACTCATAACATCTTTATTTTCAACGTTTTCCTTAAAGTTCTAGGAAGAAGTACAGTTTAGACCATTTTATTTCTAAATGATACGGGAGCATCAAATTACAAGCTTCAATTAGAAAAAACGTAAATGCTTTCTTTTTCAATAAAAATTACCTCCCTACAATATAAAGGGAAAAAAAGATTAGCAGCATTATGTAATACAACCAAACTAGACCAACCATTATCTTCAAACAAACATGAAGTATAAGAATTTTACAACCCCCATTGTCCAATGACAAATGATGTGAAGGATAAGAGAAAAGAAAATATGACACAAGCAAAGCTACAGCAAATGTAAATTGTAAACAGGAGGGACTTAAATACAGATGAACTTACAGTTTTGGGGGATGGAATTGAACAGAGAGGAAGATGAACAATCATCTCCTGGTAGCTACATTCATCTTTCTCTGTCAGCTGAACAATGCCATCAAGTACAAGCACTTTCCCATATGTTAAGGACTGCAGACAAAGAATTAACATTAACCAACTCAATGAAACAATTATAAGGTATGTGAAGGTCACACAAACAACAGAAAGCAACTCCATACCTCAAAAACAAGGACCTCTTGATACTCTGACTTTGCCTTAAACAACACTTTTTCCACCACTAGGGAATGGGCTTCTCCTAAATATGATAAAATAAAATAACATAAAAAAACATCATCTATACCTATTTACATTGAATAAAAGATTCATATTCACTAAATGAGTTAGGTTTAAAATTTTTTTTTTTTTTTTTTTTTATTTTAAAGAAAAATTTGTAGCATAAGAAAGGATGTTTGACTAGCAAGAAAAACATTGAGCCCTCACCTTGGGGTATATTTTTCATCAGGTTAATCTAATGAGCAATGTTTTTATAATTATTATAACAGTAAAAAAGGTCACATAATGATATGTATATCAATACCATACAATAAAAAGTGATACAGTAACAACAATAAAGCCATAATCCCAAAATTTTGGGGCAGCTATGGATCCTGAACAGATCAGTCACATGCATTCTTTACCTCAATTCTATTCTACCCAAAGTCATACAAAAAAAAAATAAAAGAAAGAAAGAAAGAAAGAAAAAGAAAACCTCTATCTATGCATATGTAAGATTATAATATCAAGATGTATGAGAAGACTATTAAATTGAGATCATGTAATGCATAACATGTATAAAAAAATGCGTACCAGGCCACATTGGATTGTTAAAATAAACCCTTTTGCTGGCTTTCCTGTAAAAACCAAAGCAAGAAAATGGGGTTAGTAATATAAAACTATTTAAACCAACTATTTTACCTAAATATCTCCATGTACAACAAAAATAAATGAATATTTGGGGAAAAAAATCATAGATAATGACCAGAGCAAGAGTGAGATTCTGAAACCACCCAGAAACAACAGTAGAATGGCATTTTGCCTCAAGCTCTGGGGCTGAAGCCATGGCCTTCAAGCAACAAGAAGGGATAGCCTTCTCTGAGCCATTCCCGTTACTCCCCTTCCCATCCATAGTCTTCTGGCATTCCAAACCTTTTCCTGCGCCGCCTCCATATATTATCTTTTTCTTCTCCAGCTCCAGCCTCTACATATGAAAGTATATCCATTAAAAAACACAACTTTAACAATGAAAAACAGAACCATAGTTAATCTCTCTCTCACAAACACACTGAAACCTATCTCTTTAAGTTCAAGCATTCATCTCCCATTACTGTAGTTCATAAATTAAACTGAAAACAATCTAAACAATGATTTTTATTTTTTTAAGCGTACATCCATTCAATGAAACTAAAACTTCAAGAAAAGAGAAAGAAGAAAGAAGAATACCAAGCAAACTCTCAAATATACAATAACAAGCAAAAGAGACTCATTTATATAACCAAACCCATCAACAAAAACGGGCTGTTTTACTTTTTAAAAAAGAATCTTCACTGGAAAAGGAAATGCACATTTTAATTTTGACAAAAAAATACACAAATATTTTTTCAAAAGAAAAATACAAATATCAATAAAATCAATCCCAATATTTCCAATTTAGTCTTTATTTCACCAAATAAAGAATCATCAAACATAATTAATACGTCAATCACGCAATCAAGAAAATCCCCAAGCTCCATTTCACACAAACATAAAATAAAATCACTTGGACCTTATTAAGAAGATGCTACATGATTTCCTTGGCTTGTACTTAACATTCTCTTAACAAAAAAAGAATCTACTTTTGTGCAGAGAACGATGAACACTACAACACAGTTTTCTTTTGGTCAAATGCCGAAAAAGCAAAGTCCTTAAAAGCCATACAAACTACACACGTAACAACAAAAATTCTCCACGGAAAGAATCAAAAAATCCCAGAATCTCAACTTCAAATTCCACTTCCTATTGTTTTAATTTAACATAATCACTATTAAAAATCCGCATTTGGCACCAAGAATCACCCAAACAACAATCAAGAACCCAGTTTTCCCTGAAACAAACGGAACCACTAGGGTTTAACACAAAATAAAAATAGCCCATTTATTTATTTTAAAAAAAAAACATGGTCCAAAGCCCAATAGCAACAATATATCAATCCAAAAAAAAAAAAAAAGCTACAACATAATCTACAAATAGATTACATAAACGCAAATAGCAGAAAGTAGAAAACTTTAGATAACAGAGAGAGAGAAAGAGATAGAAATCTTGCCTGGCGTTAATGGTGGTGATATTGCTGTATTGCTCTTAATACTCTGTTTGTTTGTTTTCCGTTTCTTATTTTTGGGTTTAATCTGTTATTGCTGAGAGAGCAAAACTGCAAAAAGAGTGAGCGGGAAAGAGAAACAGATGATCTGGGTCTAATCTCTCTCAGCTCTCACTCTCACAGTCTCAATTTTTTGAGGCTTTGTTTGCACGGAAATGGTGTGTGTATAATAAGCTTATTTATACACAACAAGAGATTTACTTCTTTCTTTCTTTTTTTTAACAGTGTGTGAAAAATTATATGTGTTTTCTTTTTCTTTTTTTATCGAATTTGTATTCCGTTTGCTTTGTACATTGGGGAAGTAGTTGGAAGTACTTTTTGTTTTTTGACTTTCTTTTTCTATAATAAGAATTTGGAATTGTGAGTGGCAATTGTCCCAACTCTGAAGAGGAAAGCGAAAGCAATGTGAAGATGGACGGTAGGTGATTGTGCAAAAAAAGAAAATTAACGGTAGGTGGGGAGGGGAAATATCCACACAATCATACAGAAGATTGACACGAGAGAAAAAAGTGGGTGCTTTTTTTTTTTTTTCTCAGCCTGAATTGAATCAGTGGGTACTTGATTGTTTTTTGGATCAACTGGTGGGTACTTGATTGTGATTCGAGGCCGGCAACTTTTCATGAATACAATCCTTTTTCCTCTGCTGTTTCTTTTTAGAGTCCTTCTAGTGCCATTAAAAATTAAAAAAAAAAAAAAAAAGCCACAGAAGTGGTTGATGGAGGGATGTTGGTGTAGGACACCCATCCATTAATCCCAACTCACCATATAAGTGAGTTGTGGCTTTTTTAGGATACAAGACTTTTCCTTTTAATTTTTTTTTTAATATTTCCCATGGTAACCTTATCTAGTATTATTATTAAGGATTGAACTTGTATCTAGTGACTAGTTCTATTGGACATAATGAGATGTAGACACATGTTCATATCTTAGCGTGTTTAACGAAACTAACCACTAAACTAAAGCCTCTCACTATTTCAATTATCATATTTCTATTAAACAAGTTATCATATTTCTTTATTAAACTAGATCTCTTATTTGAATTGGAACCCACCTATTAAACTAGTTTGAATTGGGTTAATAGTTAGTAAGGACAAAATGTTCAATAACATAACAATTCATCTATAAAAGTAGGTGTATTTATACTGACTGCCATTATGAACAAATAATTTCAATCATAAATGAAAAATTATGTTTAGACCCTTATTTTTAATGGGGTGATTCCTTCGATTGGCAATCCCTTTTGTTTAAGAATTTTTTATTTTTCTATTAAAAAATTATTCTTTCAATGCATTTATAAAAGTAGGTGTATATATACTGACTGCCATTATGAACAAATAATTTCAATCATAAATGAAAAATTATGTTTAGACCCTTATTTTTAATGGGTGACTCCTCCTTTTGGCAATCCCTTTTGTTTAAGAATTTTTCTATTAAAAAATTATTCTTTTAATAGTTTTTTTTTTTTTGTTTTTAAAAATCATTCTTTTAATAGTTTAGTGAGTGGTTGAAGCCTTAAATTAAAAGGGAAATGTTAGAATTTTAAAAACTCTATACAATATAATTCACTAGAAAATCTAGAAGATCTTTTTTTTTTTTAGAAGAAAAATCTAGAAAATCTAAATCTTATTAAACAAGTTATCTAATATAAGGCAATAAGTAATCATACAAATAACACACAATATGGTGGCAAAGTGAAAATTTCAAGAAAAACTACCTAAAAGAAAGGTCATTGCGGAGGTTAACCACCAACCCAAAGGAAAAATCACTATTTATGATATGCCTATAATTAATCAACCATAAATTTGGTCATCTAAAACTAATATGGAAATAAAATATTTTAAAAAAATTTTCTATATATTTTGCCTATATTCAAAATTTTCCAAAGAAGGAAACAATTTAATAGCTGAGCAAATTAGAGGACCTCATGGAATTTTATAAAAATGGGTTTCTATTGGAGGTGTTCATCGGTTGATGTGGTCAATTTTAGGAGGGATTTTTGGGCCACACTAGAGTCATTGATCTCCTAAAAATGTAAATCGCCACTGCAACTTTGAATCCATTTTTTGGAAACATCAACAACGATTTTCGTCTATGCAGTAGTCAGTTGTCATCAAGCATTGTAACATGAGAGAGAGAGAGATTTGGAAACCTAAGATCTTTATATATCCCAAGAATTCAAACCCACATATCAATAGTTAAGATCTAATAATCAAACCCATAGCAAGTCAAACCCAAAAAATGTTAGAATTGAGACTCACCTTCTTCAATCAACCCACCTTCAAACTTCAATCGACAACTAGAGAAAGATACTTATGAATGCAATGACATTGGCAACTGAAGGTTGATGAGGAAAGATAAAAGAGGATTTTAGATATGTCTTGAAGATGATCACAGATCTAATCGAGGTTATGCATGTTGATATATATATAGACACACACACGATCGACTTAGTTAACGATAAAATTTTAAAATTGTTGTACCAATCGATGATTAGAATTAGTAGTTGGTGATTATCATTGGAATATGCATCATTGGCAACTCCTTCCAACAAAGTGAGCGGTTCGGTGGTGGTCTAGTGTGTTGGTGTAGATTGGTGTGTAAACACCTCTTCTTCTGCTTCTTCTTCTTCTTTTTCTTTTTTGATAGATACAATAGGATTGCAACCTATGACATACGTGCTATGATGATTGCTTTTTATTATCAAACCAAACCATCAATCAATTTTTCTTTAGTTTCCACCTTATATAAAAGGTACACAAGAAATTAACCCAAAAAAAAAAAAAAAAAAAATTATGTGATACAATAGTCCAATTCGTTGCTGACCTAGGCATCATAGAATCCCTCACCAGCTTCCTTCACAACCTTTCCGATGTACTCATTCCTTTTTGCAGGTGCTCGTCATTAGATTGTATGTGCAAAATCTATGCATATCAACAATTTAAAATCAAAGCTTATACTAGAAATAAACCCTTACTTTTAAAGCCTGTAGCACAACCCCACGATACTCCCAAGTGCCTTGGATTCTTCTACCATGAATTTCCCTCCACGAACTTCGTCCATTACTCTGAGGACATTCCTGAAGATTTCTTCAAATCAACTTAATGCAATGACTTTGACTTTCTGGTTTCAACAAACTATCACCAATTTTCAGGGTATTGTCTTTATATTAACTTTCTAGATTTATGATATGATGGTGACAAAGAGAGAATTAGACTTTTTGGCATGACACAAACATTTCTTCTTGATTTTATCAACAAAATTGGCTCTTATATAGTTTTTCATATAGGGCTCGAAATCCCACTTATTTATCGACTTAAAACGCCTTAAGAGAATTAGGATTTCCGGTTCTCAATCAACTAAAAGTCTGTCGAAGGCTTATCTTGATTTATCAAAGGTCAATCAAGTGATGTGTCAAGCTCTTTTAGAGACTAGAATTAAACATTACAACTTAACAAGACTTACAATTTGTTATGATTTAAATTGCTGACACTAACCTATTATATCCAACAATGGATATTGTATTTCACAACAAAACGAAAGATGATATTCTACCAAACTCTTTGACTTGTATATTAAAAGGAAAATTCCTACTAAGTAAGAAATCAAAATCATAAATGTTTGAGATTAAAAAAAAAAAAAAAGATAATATATGATTGGGTTGAAATGTATTAGGAAATTATTATATATTATTATTTAGTATCTTTTATTTTTTTTAATACTAGCTACTTTTATTTTTTATATATTAATTATTTTTGAATTTTACTATACCTTTTATTATTAACCGGTCAAAAAATTCATTAATGTTTTGCCTCCCAAAGGTAACCTCCCAATTGGCTTGAGGATTATCTGACTTTTCTCCTCTCTTTTTTTAAAAATATTTTTTAGAAAAATCCTCTCAATTGAATACTCTAATTCATTATAAATGAATTGCTATGACTCTTTATTAAAAAACGAACAAACAAAACTGTATCTTTATATTAATAAACAAAACAAGCAATTTCTTTTTTAGGGAAAAAAAAAAAAGAAGCAAATGAACATTATCCATAATAATAACTAGTCTTTGAGCACGCACGTATTTTTTGGGTAAAAATTAATAATTTGTATTTATTATAATTTGAGATTTCTACTTTTTCCAATCAAAAAAAAAAAAAAAAAAAAAAAAAAAACTAAGGGTGTAATGAAATTTAAAAAAAAAAATTTGAAAAAAAAGGAGGTCAAAGAAACAAATACATCATGATGAAGTAAAAAAAAAATAATAATAATAATAATACGTAGGGTGAGTTTTGTAGATTAGAGGAGTTTTAAAATTAACAAAAGAGTAATCCTATTTTGTAAGGAGTTAATGAGTAGAAGTAAGAATTTAAATAAACCTAAAAATAGGAGTTTATTAGAAGTAGGAAGACATTTCAATGTAAAAGTAGGAATTTATTATTTTGGTCAATTTACTATTATAGCCCTATTTTTGAGTTTTAGGTAGAGGTATTTTTGTATATTGGAGGAGTTTTAAAAAAAAAAAAAATGAACACGTGGGGTGAATTTTGTAGATTGGAGGAGTTTTAAAACTAACAAAATCTTATTTTGTAGAGAGTTAGAAAGTAGAAGTAGGAATTTAAATTAACGTAAAATTAATAATTTATTAAAAGTAGGAAGGTATTTTAACATAGAAGTAGAAATTTATTATAATAGTCAATTTACTATTTTAACCCCAATTTTAAGTTTTAAGTAGAGGTATTTTTGAAATTTAAAAAAAGTAATAACTAACTTTCTTTTGCCAATTTACTATTTTAACTCCATTTTTAAGTTGTTAGTTAATTAACTAACTTTTTGAATCCTCTTAACATATACAGACAAATAATAATAATAATAATAATAATAATAATAATAATAATAAGCTTACGAAACGTGCAACAGGCTTTTGAGTTTTGGCATCAGCCCCAATGAAACCTCCCCCACTGCCCAGTCCCCACTCCTCTCGGAAAAACCTTATTATCAAGCAAGAAAGAAAAGAACGTTACAAAAAAAAAAAAAAAAGGAACTCCACTGTTCATCAGTCGGCAAAAGTACAGCGCATATGGGAAAATTAGGGAACAGGATATATATACTGTGCGTTTCGAAAGTAACGAAAAATATAAATTATTTTATTATTTATTTTTTTTTTTTTACTATTTATATATCCTACTGCACTTTTTGGTATTATTCATAAATTTCACTATATTATTTTAACTAACTTTTACCTTTTATCTATAGTACTTTCATTAATAAATTTTTAGTTTCAATAAAATAAACGATATTCAAACAAACCCATAATAAAACGCATCTTCAATGATCATCACACAAAATACCCAATTTTGCTCAAAAAAAGAAAAGAAAAAGAAAAGCCCCATGACCAAGCTGTGTTAGCAAAATTAACATCCCTTGCAGCTTTCTCTTATAACAAAATATAAGAGATCTAATATTAATTAACAATTGCAGAATGAATATTTTATTAGACTAGAGTCAAAGCCAGGGATAATTTTTTTTTTTTTTTTTTGCTAGGTAATTATGGGGGCTAGAACCCATGAGCTCAAAGATACACATGGTACTGGGTACCACCAGGCTATAAGGCTCGATGGTAGATAAGAAATTTCAATACAGCAATTTTTATGTGTGTAAATTTATTGATATAATATTTTAGGATTTCACTTTTAATTATAAGCCAATGAACTTGGGTCCATTAATATCATATTATTCACTCATTTTTTAATATGAGACTTTTTCTTTTTTGAGAAATAAACGTGCAGTGCACACATAGAAGAAGAATCACATTTTAATACAAAAATACACCATAAATTTCATTTAAAAGTCATGAAGTAGAGTAAACTATACCACATACAACACACTCTTTTAATTAAGTAATGTGAGACAATTCTCCATATTTTTTTGAAAACACAGACACACTTCCAAATATGAGACTTAAATAGTGCAATTAGGAAAGTAGGTGATTCATCAAGAGTCCTATAATTCTACAGATCGATTATTATCTCTTGTCTTTTAATGTTTCCAACAAAAAGGTTCCAAATTTAATCTCCTCCCAACTATTGAATTAAAAAAGAAAAAAAAAAAAAAAGCATGTGATTCAAGAAGTCTAATAATTGAATTTCAATCCCTTTAAAAGTTGAAGACACACAAAAGAAAGCAATACGGCTTGTTTTCCATAAATAATAGATACGCGGAAACCACTTTTTGTTCCCCACACGCAATGGTATTGATGCGTTAGATACCATACATTTAGAAGGCGAGATTAGTTGATTTAGGGGTGTGCGGCTAACCCGCCAACCCGCCAAAACCAACCCGACCCGACCTAACCCAACCCTCCGGGTTGGGTCTATTTTTAGGACTTGGTGGATTGGGTTGGGTTACAATTTTTTTTTTGATAGCGGGTCAAGTTGGGTTTGAGTCATAAAATTCCAAACCTGCCAAACCCGACTCATATATTTACTCATATATTTAAAATATATTATATAATTAATAATAATTTTTTAAATAACTAATTCTTCCTATCCTATATAAAAGCCAATTAGTTCACACAAACCCTAATAAATTACTATTGTTGTTTAGTCATTAATATTGTTTGCTTTTAAGGAGTTACATTGATACTAATCTTTGGGTTTTTTTAATATATTTATATTTATATTTTTTTGGCTTAATTTAATAATAATAGTAATAAAAAAAATTGTCCAACTCATGAGTTCAACCCAACCCAACTTGACCCATGTGGGTTGGGTTGGACTTATATGATGAGTTGGGTTGGATTGGGTCAAAAAATCTTCTTAACCTGACCCAATCCAACTCATGCACACCCCTACATGATTCTTTTTACTTTTGGGAATTCTCATTCACTGCGCTGCAATGTTATTGTTTATCTATGCTTGGTGATTTTAAAGCCTTTGCAAGTCTTTCACATCACTATTCTAATAAACAAAAAATGGATTATTCCATGCTTTAATTTGTCGGTTGTGCATCTTAATTGTGAATGCCATATAGCATACGCAGTGTCCATAATCCTGAAAATTTGAGCACGTGGTTGGGTCCTGGATGTGAGGAATTCGAATCTATCTTTGCATGGGAACAAACCTAAAGGCCAAAATGGATGACAGGATGAGAATGATAACAATTTTCCTACACAAACTAAAAATTTGTGGACTTTAGCACTGTTCCAACCTATGGCTCTAGATGAAGGTTAACAGTGGCATGTCAGATTTTAGATAAGTGCTTTCATTTCCATAACTTTGTTTTCATTGTTGTGGACCTTGTGGTCCCTAAGCTGATTAAAACAAAAGTGCATTATCTTGATAGCATTTTCACAACATTTATGAATTATGATGCAGGAGACAAGGTGGGTCAATCATCAAGCATGTATTTAGTGGAAGAGTCATTAGTGTGTTGATGTTCCAATTTTATTTTTAACACATTTCACAGTAAACCTCATAGAAGTTTGCGGCAACAATCTACCAGATTGGGATCCTATGGCAATTAAGGAGATCATATCAAGCTCCAGCAAAAGTCTAAATTAAATGAAAGCAACAAATTACGTGCTTTAATTTAATTTAATTTTTCTTATTATTAATTTAGTTCACTTAGAAGTCTTCTTTAAATTAGAATTTTGAATTAGGATTTAGATTTATTTTCATTCCTAGTTTCCCTCTATCTTTGTTATATTTCCAAGTTTGATAAGAAATCCTAGCAGGCGATGTTTCATTATCAAAAGATTGTAAGGGGCTCTGGCAGAAATGAATCATTTGTAACTTTGAATTTTCTCTTTGATTATTATAATGAAACATATGTGTTTTTATCAAGAGCTGCTTTAGCACTCTTTTTCCTGCCCTTCTTCTTGATCATTGCTTGACAATCCATAGATCAAAGTAAAGTCGTATCGCTAAGACACTGATTCTAGTTTCACATGTCTTTCCGCTGCATCATTGTGCAGTAGCCACGAGCCATACTAGCCCGTAACATCAATTTTATTAATAACAATTAACAACTTTTAATTATGAGTTAAACCAACAAATATTCACGTAATAAAATCCACGTTCATATTGACAATGACCTGGAGTGTCAAAATAGATGCAACGACTAAAAAAAAGTTGGGTACGTATAAGATTGATCAATTATCTCTCATTTCAAATAACTATACTCAAGAACGGACCTAGGATTTTAAATTGGGGGGGCGAAGTATACTTAGAAAACCAAATTTCAAATAAGTATCCATATAGCCAGTGACAAAGTCAAAAACATTTTATAAGATGCCAAGCCAAAGATAAAAAAAAAAAAATTAACTAAAAAAAAAAATCATGACAAAAAAATATTTTATTCTACAAAATTAATAAACAAGTCTATAAGAATGAGTGAATGGCTTAATTTAATTGCTCAAGCAAATACTATTATTATAGAAACACTATTATTAATTTAAAATATAGGAAAATTCTTCTTTTACATTGTACAATATAATGTAAATTGATATTGTATATATACACAAAAATATGGCAAATATTGTATACATTTGTAAAAACATACAATATTTACTATTTTTTTACAAATATGTACAATATTTATTACTTTTTGTAGGTCTGTCATGGAAGTTTGCATTGAAATTGCAATGTGGACATAAAAATTACATTGAATATAAAGCAAATTGATGATTACTCACAAGTTAACAATATAGCTACCAGTCCTCTACAGTACTACATAGTGATCTTATTTTGCTTGATTGAACTACATGTATCAACATATCAACCTATATTCATCAATGAAAATATCAATCAATAAAATAATAATATAATTAACAATCCTATTTTATATTACTATATTATGAGTTACTATAGTTTTCCATCACTTTACTAAAACAAAGAGCAGTTGAGTCTTAAACTTAAAGTGAACACATTTGAATATACAAACAGAGAGAGGGATTCAAAGAGAGATAAATACAGCAATGGAGCCATAGAGGGCTTGGAGGCTAGATTTGTGCCGATCGTCCTTGGTTGGCTGGTCAGATCTTCAACTTGATGGAGCTCTTTGCAGCAAGTGGTGATGGGTGAAGGATGGGATTGTTTGTTTGATTTATATATATATATAAATATATATATATATATATATATATATATAAATATATATATATATATAAGTTTTTTTTCCCATTTATATTAGGAGTCTTGAATCTCTTGATTTAAGAGTCCTAAATAGAAAAGATTTGGGTTTATGTTTTCTATTTATCCTTTTGTGATTGTTTGAATTTATTAAAATTATTTTGTGGCTTATTTTGGAGGAGCTATGGGTCAACAACTCAATGAATGGCTAAATTTTATTTTTGATTCTGGGTTCTTTATATCAAAATTTTCTCTTTGGTTTGAAAGTGTGAAACTATTCAAGGTCTGAAGTTATTTTTTTCCAAAATTCTAGGGGGCCGGTAAGTAAAATACTCTTAAATTTTAAGATAATTTTTGGGCTTATACCTACTATTTTATTTTTCACATGAGGACAGGGGGTCCGGGCCCCCTACTAGGTCCGTCCCTGGCAATACGACTTGCAGAGTTGCTGTGTAATGTGTATTCTGACTTTTATATATATATATATATATATATATATATATATATAAAAGTAAAAAACGCGGGAAGCATGTGATTAATTAAACTTTAGTTGATTTTCTCCTTTATGCTTTATATTATTGGTATATAAACAGAGGTCAATGTAATATTTGATTAATCTCAATTTCTGATAACTTGGGTTGAAAATATTTGAAACTTTAAACCTCTGTTTGGTCTAGGTTAAGCACATCAAATTCTCATCTTTTTGCCCTATTTCCACTGAAATGAGCTCAGAGTTTTGCTATGCCAGACATTTGGAAAATTCTAGGCATTAGTCAAGCATGAAAAAGAGAAACATCTCACAGGTTGCACAGATTCAATTAAAGGATTTACCTAAGACTATGTATACCTCTTCTATATTTTCCTTCCTTTATAATTAGGTTTAACTATAATTCTATGATTATCTTAGGCATTCAAAGAGGACTTTCTGTCATGGTTTGGAAGAAAACCTAATTAGACGTTTATCTTTCACAACTACCATTCATTGTAGGTTGAATAATACCATGATAATGGTGTTAGTTGTTGATTTTGTGACACTTTCACACTTGCATACTTTTTTGGTGTTTGAAACAACGTTTTGGATAGATAAAACAGCTTTTAGAGCCCTTCTAAAGTCGCATATTTCAACTTAATTAGCCACGTCCTTTCAATTTGAAAAAGGTATCATTCATATCATCATATGGGGTTGCTAGTCCAACCAAATGTGGTGACAAAGTCATCAAGAATAGTAATTAATTATAAAACTATTGTTAAATAAGTATCGTTGAAAATGATATTAGTGTTATATATCCATGCAGAGTCTGAAAAGAGACTAAACTGATTGGCAAAGCAAAAGCATAGTCTCTCTCTTTTCACAAGAGAATGACCTGAGAATCAAAGAAGTTATCATGGCAGCAATGAAGTAGCAGTCACATTATTGTAAAGCATGCCATACACATTGAAAACTTATGGACCAATGATCATTACTTAGTAAATTATCATAAAGGTGTGGATGGAATTAAGGGGGATTCAAAAAGAACAACACCCAATAATTATATTATAGATATAGGTGGAGTGGCCCCCAAACTTTTTAAATTTTTCATTAATCTTCTTTTATATTTGGTAATAAATCTAAAAATTACACAAAAAAAATGTATTCACCGGTGCTTCGGAAAAAATTTCTTGGTCACTGATTATAGAAAATCATGTACCAAAAACCATAATTTATTAATTCATTAATACTTCATTATAATTATTAGTAGTACAACTAAAGCATAAGAATGTTCATAAAATAAAAATAAAATAAAATCAAATCAAAAGAATGGTTGGACACAAATTTTTGGGTTTGTGTGAACTCCCTTTATCATGTAAATTTAAAGGGCACGTGGACTACTTTTTCCTTTTTTTGAGGAACATGTGGACTATACTTTTTATACCCTTCTTTTCTATGCCTTTAATTTATTTTTTAGCAACATTTTTTATAATGACACATGATTTGTCTTATCAAAAAATGACACATGTTTAATTTTGTGGTGACAAATTATCACCTCCACTTTTTTTGGGGTCGACAAGACAAAGTTATTCCTAGCATGTGACATTCCCATGCCTTTCACGTTTCCTTGTCATTATTTGTTCGTTTGTTTTTTTCTTTTTGTTCGGACGTTTCTTATGCAAGGCATGGATTTGACTGCAATATATATAGTTTACTCTTAGTAGGAAAGGTTAACGGATGCACTATATTAATTTATGAAAAATTTATAAATTTTTTATGAAAAAAAAGAAAAAAAAGTTAACTATTTTGACAAATTTAATTTTTTTCATAAAAGTGGTATTAAATTTTTTTTAATAATTTATTAACAAATACCTTAAGAGAATTATTTAACATATATGAAAAAGGATAAAAGATCATTTTAACTCAATTAACATTTTTTAGTATTTTTAATAGAGATATTCAAGGTTCAAACTCTCCTATTTCCTTGTAACTATCAAATTTATTATAAAAAAAAAAATTGTAATAATGATTGAGACAAGAAAATAATTTTATTCAAACAATTTAAATGTGGCGTAGCCTTTTTAATTGAGTGAAGATTAAATAAAATAAAATATTTTACTAACTCTTGCCATGGATGTGGAATCCATGAAATCGTTCTGGTGGCTGCTTTTAGATGAGCGAAGATTAAATTAATTAAATATTTTGCTAACTCATGCAATGCATGCGGAATACGAAAGTTATTCTGGTGGCCTGTAAAAATACTGAAGAGCACCTAAAACCTATCATTTTTTTAATGATAAATTAAAGTATGAAACACATATCAAAAGCTATCAAAAGCTCAGATCATAAAGAAAGACGCTCTTATTCCATGGTCTTCGAAATGCATCTCTTTTGGAAAAGTAAAGAAACTCAAATCCATGCCATGGTTGGTCTTCATCGCCAGATATGCCAGAGCAAGTTATATATAAATATTATCATTGGAATGTGAATCTCAATGGCCTTCACCCCGAAAACAAAGGTGGAAGTTGCAACTCCATTTTTAAAGCTCATAAGTTGCAACTCCATTTAAAGGCTCTTTGTAGCCTTTAGTAACATGGTTCACACGAACATTTAATATAGCTTTTTTGAGAGAACGAACATATATAGCTGGTTAACCTGTTAAAGTGATTAATTTACTATTGAAATATAAATAAGTTGGAATATTTCCTAATTAATAGCATCTTAGTTTTTATAAAGAAAGTCATTCACTTTTTTTGTTTAGCATTTGAGAAAGTAAAATGGCAATAAGCGGGTAAGACTAGATGAGATAAGAGTGGTTGTTTACCATGTACTGTTATAGCTTATCCTTATTGCAAGTTTAATTCCAAATGACAAAGTTTAGCTCCAAACTAGTCGGACATATCTTATTCCTACCCATTGCATTGTTTGTTCACCGTTTCAAAAGAAAGGTACATGTGGGGTCAGAGAATTTGTGACCTCGGCCCACTATACATTAGGGCCCAAGACCCGCACCGAGGAGAGACGTTGCCGAGGACATGTAGCTAAAGTCCAATTGACTTAGAGATGCGGTCGAGGAAGATCCTGTCCTCGGCATCCCAAGACCTAGAAGGGAAGAACAACACACCATCAAAGGCAGACCCCAAAGCGCTCCTAGAAGAAAAGACGAGTACAATAGGACTCGCACGGAGTCTGATGTAGAAGCAGTTCAAGGAAAAGATATCACCTCCGCATTGAATGCGCCAACAAACGTCCTAGCCACATTGATGGGAAAAGACACCTGAATAGTGTGGTTTCGGTTATTGCAACTAAATGAAAGTGGGGGAAGGCAGGTGATGGGACAAACACTCGAGTAGTTACCCGCCCGATCAACAGATAGAAGGTCGGGATCAACCGAGAGAGGCTATATAATGTACGAATTCATCCACGGGAAGAGTGGGGGGGAAGAAAAACAAGAGCATTATGTATCACCTCCGCATTGAATGCGCCAACAAACGCCCTAGCCATATTGATGGGAAAAGACACCTGAATAGTGTGGCTTCGGTTATTGCAACTAACTGAAAGTGGGGGAAGGCAGGTGATGGGACAAGCACTAGAGTAGTTACTTGCCTAATCAAGAGATAGAAGGTCGGGATCAATCGAGAGAGGCTATATAATGTAAGAATTCATCCACGGGAAGAGTGGGGGGGGGGGAAGAAAAACAAGAGCATTATGTATCATCTCTTGGACCATTGTAACCCAGGGTAAAAAGGATAATAAGAACCTTAAGCTCCTGACGAGGTCCAATGGAGGCCCCACCACTCTAATGCCGTGCCAAGGAGAGAAAGTCTTCTTGGACAAGCTCAATTCACCTCTATGCAATCATCATGAACACCATGACTAATCCTAGGCAATGTCCGATAACCAAGGCCTAACCTTTTAGCCCACTCTCTACAAATTTTATTGTTTGGGCCTTTAACATTCGAACCCAATACTCCTTGGGGATCGTTACAAATTGAGTCCTTACAATTGGCGCCGTCCATGGGGAAGCTTGTGCGTTGGCACAAGCGGTGGTTAGTCATGGTGAGATCAAGCCCCTGTCAACCAAGATCCCTTAAAAGAAATAGTTTTGGCGGTGGTGCGAGCTATGCGAAAGCCTCTCCATCATTTCCAAGAAGACGCAGATTCTTCGCCCTAACTCAATTCCCACTCAGGGCTACACTTGCGCGCCGGTGGCATGGGCGATTCTAGGGGCTTCTAACATAAAGTTTATGCTACACACATATACCGAGGGGCTAATCCTCACGGTACAAGAAAATATAAGTTTTGGATAGAACCAAGGTCTTGCATGGTCCTCAGACTCAAACTTATGGGGAAACCAACTACTTTAAGAAAATATAAGTTTTAGACAGAATCAAGGTCTTGCATGGTCCTCTGACTCAAACCTATGGGGAAACCAACTACTTTGAGAAAATATAAGTTTTTGACAGAACCAAGGTCTTGCATGGTCCTCGGACTCAAACCTATAGGTAAACCAACTACTTCAAGAAAATATAAGTTTTGGACAGAACCAAGGTCTTGCATGGTCCCTCGGACTCAAACCTATGGGGAAACCAACTATTTTAAGAAAATATAAGTTTTGGGAAGTGATATCGCTCCGAATTAGTAAGGTGGATAATCTGGCTTCGGTGGGCTACTTCTGTGGTGGAAGGCCTACAAGAAACAAACAGTCAAAGAGGAGATCGGAGGATACCGGCCAAACCCTCTCCGATGAAGAAGTTAGTCTCGCAGAGAAGGGAGTTCCAAGTATTTGGGGTAATGTCTCGAGAAAATCTTACCTTTGTCGGGTTCAGACGGTCCTTTATATAGGGATCTTGGGGACGGTTACTTGTCCAATAACCTCCCAAGATTTGCGGAAGCCAACGAGTCGAGTTAACTTCCTCAACGGCTACTAAAATTGTAACCGCTAACGGAAGTTAACTTATTTGATGGATTCGTCGAGATAGTTGCGGGTTTAGTAACCGCTACAGAGAGTCAAAAGTTCCAAATGTTGCGTATTCGTCCATCCGGTGGACGATTGTTTGGTCGTCCATGGACATCAAGGTCGCCCATGGACGACCTTCATCATGGACGACTTTATCGTCCATGGGAGACTTATTGATCATCAAGAATAGTATTATCGTCTATGAACACTTTTACTTCTTCCGGGGTGATTCCTGGTCGAACTTGCTCAATTTGATCTGGACGACCACTTTGGACGAACCGGAGTTAGACTAATTTTCTGCTCCCCTATCGGTTGCCCCTTTGTTCAAAGGGTCGCCCAGGATATTGTTGTGATTTTAATAAAATTTTGTTTTTTTGCTAGCCACGTGTCGCGAGGCTCTTGGTTGGCCAGTCGTGTCGAATCCATTTCCCCAAAGAATCGCCACATGTCAACTTTTGAATGGCGAACGCCGCTTGATGACCCGGCTGTTGGGGCCTATAAATAGTACATTCTCACTCATGCCCCTTACTTTCCTCTCATTTTCCTCTCTGCCATCTCGCCCAAGAGCCTCGTCTAACCCTCGTCCTAGTTCTATCAGGTATTTCTTCTTTCTTTTTAGGTTTTCATCTTAAATATGTCTTCGTCTAGTAGTATAAAGAGGGAGATAGACGAGTATCAAGACGTTTCTTCCGGGAGTGAGGGTAGTGAGGATAGTGTAGATAGCTCGTCTTGTAGTGACTCATCGGATGAGCATTACTCGTCTGGGGTTCCTGGCATTCCTTTACAAGAATTCCAAGAACTACGACGTAGGATGGCTTTCCGGATCCGGGGCTAGCTCGTCCAGCAGCCATCTAGCCCTCCACAAGACGAGGAAGAGGACGAGGAGGACGTCATTTATAGTTGTGCCCCAGAGGTAGCATCCACTTTAGACGCCGCCAAGTTAAAAACTCTTGTAAATAGATACCAAATTCCAAAAGAACTTAACCCTCGTCTACCCAAGGCCGGAGAATGGTGTTGTTCTCCTTCCTCTGGTTTAGGGGTATATACTTCTTACCTTTTAGCTGGCCTTAAGTTTCCTCTAAATTCCTTTGTAGAGACCTCTTCCAAAGGTTGGGTATTGACCTAACCACTCAACCCCAATGGTTGGAGGACGATAGTTGCCATGCAAGTGTTATGGCGTGAGGCATTGGAAGGAACCATCCAATAACGGTGGACGAGTTTCTTTTATCGTTATAAGCCCTCGGAGATAAAGAAATCTGTTGGTTTTTACCGGTTCTCGTCCAGGGGCTCTTATTACAGTTTAATTAAGGGCCGTAGTTCGTCTGACCGGCTTTGGAAAAAAGAGTTTTTTATTATTTTTCGAAATTGGGCTGGGGACTTAGCCGATGTGGGTAGTTCCCCCTTCCCACCTTTTGCCAGCCCTCTAGGTCATCTTCGTCCTAAGGGTATGTTTTCTTTCCATTTTATTTCCTTTCTCCTTACTTTTTTCCATCTTTCAATCGTCTAACTCTTTTTCTTTGATGACGCAATCGTTGCTCGTCCACGCTTGGACAAATTTTACCTAGACCGGATAGACGTGGTTCGTGCCTTCCCCGGGAGGACTTTCCACGATTTGGTTACTCTCACTCGCCTAGCGCCTTGAGGACTTGGCCCAGTGCCTACCGCAGAGAACCTTAGTCACGAGGAGACTACTTGTCGAAGTAAGTATCGTCCACTTCATTTCACTTACCTTTTTTTTTTTTTTTTTTTTTTTTTTTTTTTTAATTGGCTTTCCTCGTTGCGGGAATAACTACAATGAGGGAAAACAAGGAGAAGGTTGTGACTAGTGGGGACGAGGATGTTGTTGCGCTCCGTCTGGTCCAAGTGGCTTCCGTCCCAGCCGGGAAGGGGAAGTCTAAATCAATATCCAAGATCGTTGACTTGGACGACCTCCCAAGCCGCCGAGGCCCTAAGAAGCAAAAGCCTCGCTAGGACTTCCCTTCCCAAGGTCCCCAAGTTTGTACCTCCAACCGTGAACTTGGACGAACCTTTGGTGGATGTGGAGCCCGCCCAAACAGTCCATCCCATCCAGAGTGATCCTCCTCCACCCAAAGCTTCTCGCAAGCCTAGCTCATCGGAGACCTCCGATCGTCCTTCCAATCTAGTTCTGGACGAGGGTTATGCATGGAGGACGTTCAAAGGGCTCTGCCACCGATCGTGAAGTGAATGAGTGCTACAACATGTCGTGAAGGAGTTTGAACGCTCGCATTCATGACCTTTTTAAGGTAAGTCTTTCCCTCGCCCTTGTGAAACTTTTTTTTAATTGTAATTTGTCTAACTCCCTTTCGTCCATATGCAAGCTATGTCAAAATTTTATACAAAGAACTCGCCAAGCCAAGGAGCTTGCTACAGAGGCTAAGATGGCTAATGACAAAGCCAAAGAGCTGAACAATGAAGTTCTGCTAAAGAAGGGGGAGGTCCTCAAGTTGACCGAGGATTTTAATCGTCTACAAGGAAGTGAGACGAAGCTCAAGAACGAGGTGGAAGAGTTTAAGGTCGACAACCTAGAGAAGGATACCCGCATCGTCCATCTTGAAGGACAAGTTTCAGAGCTTACCTCGTCCTTGGAGAAGGCACGTGAAGAAGCTATTGCGGCCTTCAAGAAGTCTGACGAGTATAAGAATCGTCTAGACAAGTCATTATGCCGGTGGCTATGAAGACTTTCGTCCGATGCCAAGGACGATATCCCGATTTGGACTTCAACTCCTTCAAGCTTCCCCTTGCTACAGAGAGTTCCTTGTTGCAGACGAGTTCCGAGGACGCCAACATCATGGACGACGCTAACATCAAGTCACTCAGACGACCCCAAGGCTAGTTTGCCTAAATGATTTGCATTTTCCTTGAAAATTTGTTTTACTTTTATCCGGAAATGCCCATTGTTTTGGGCTTTGTTTCTTATTTCCTTTTTTTTTTTTTATTCCAGTTCATATAAGTACAATTGCCTCATCCAAGATTGTGGACGAGTTTTATATACAGTTTCATTTTCACTACTTAAGGGGTTTTTGGACGTGGGTCGTTCACCCTTCTTTGAATTTCATGAAAAAATGAATACTTCTATTTTCATCTTCCATTGTGTTTGAACATATACATTTTCAACTTTATGTATGAAATTTTTATTTTCATAAGTCATATCATTTGAGACTATGTGGTTCGTTCACCCAGGAATTCAATTCGCCTTGTCTTGAGTATGGGGGTGAATTTTTTATTACATCACCAAGATAGAGTAAATTGATTCCTTTCAAACCTTATGTATAGTTGCCTATGAATGACTTCCTTTTTGGTTAGATTTTTCATCATTCAAGATTATGGACGATCATTTTGTCATCCTTGATGATTAGACTTCCCAACGATTTCTCGTCCAATGCAATGGATTGTTAAGCTAGTTGAGGTCTTTGCTCGTCCGTGTCTTGATCGGACATTTCTCTGATTTCATCTCGCCTTGAGTTTTAGATGGATATACCCTTAACTTAGGTTTCATCTTGTCTTATGCTCTGGACGGATGGACCTTAGCTTCATTTTTTGCTTAGGTTTCATCTCGTCTCATGCTTTTGACGAATGGACCATAGCTTCATTTTTTGCTTAGGTTTCATCTCGTCTCATGCTTTGGACGGATGGACCTTAGCTTCATTTTTTGTTTAGGAGGAAAGCTTATGGATGATATATCCTTGCGTCCAAGGATTTCATTTGTCCATGCTTATCTTTCTTTTTTGTGGATCAATCTGAATGAACATACAAAGGATTCCAATAATATACTTGAAAACACAATATATATATACTTGAAAATCCAAACTTATGTAAACATTCGTCCATGTGCATGGCACATGCTTGTGAGCTAGTGCCTTATTGAATTAAAAATACAAACCAACTCGTCCATGAATAGCACAAAAGTGAAAACACTAATGTACTTTCTAGGGGATTATTAAAATACTTAAAACACACGATAGTAGTAAACACACTTCTCGTCGTCTGTATTTCGCCCAAGGACACTTGTCAAGAGGCAAAAGACTTATTGATGGTATTTTCTTAGGTGCTCAACATTCCAAGGGTGTTCCAGCTTCCGCCCATCCAAAGCTTCCAAATAATAAGATCCTTGCCTCTTGTAGTTGATAACCCTATAAGGTCTTTCCCAATTTGGCCCAAGTTTCCCGTAGGCCGGGTTTCTTGTTGCTAAGGTAACCCTCTTCGTGATGAGATCCCCGATGTTGAAACGCCTCGACTTCACCATGGCGTCATATTGTCTTGCCATGAGATTTTTGTACCTCGCTGTCCTCTGTTTCAGATCCATCCCGACCTCGTCCATAAGGTCAAGGTTAAGACGGAGTCGTTCTTCGTTTTCTTTAGTTTGATACTTCCTCACCTTATGGCTCGTCATGTGTATCGCCGTATAACCGCCTCACTTCCATAGGCTAGTTTAAAAGGAGTTTCCCCTGTTGGAGTTCTCACCGTCGTTTCTATAAGCCCATAAAACACCCGGTAACTCATCCGCCATATTCCCTTTGCCCTTCGAGTCGAAGTCTTGATGATCTTCAACAAGGATCGGTTTGCTACTTCTCGCTTGACCATTGGCCTCGTGGGTGGGAGGGTGAGGAGTAATGGTTCTTCATTCCAAGTTGTTCACAAAATTCCTCGAAAGGTGTGTTGTCAAACTATCGTCCATTGTCGACACTAGTACTCTAGGTACCGAAACCGCATACAATGTTCTTCCGCACGAAGTTCTTGACATTCTCACTGCGTAATTTTTGCTAAGGGTTCGGCTTCCACCCATTTTGTGAAGTAATCTATTCCTACCACTTAAACTTCATTTTCCGAGTTCCAATGTAAAGGGCCCCAAAATGTCTAGTCCCCATTGCGTGAAAGGCCAAGGGGCCATCATTGGCGTGAGATATTCTGCCGGGCTGTCCTGGGAATGTTGCTAAAGTGTTGACATTGATCACATACTTTGACATATGCCTTGGCATCGCCTTGGATGGTTGGCCAATAGAATCCGCTACGGATGACTTTATGGACGAGTGATCTCGCTCCCGAATGGTTTCCGCATGCTCCTTCGTGAACCTCCCTCAACATGTAATTTGCCTCGTCCGGAGCTAAACATCTTAAGAGAGGCTGGGAAAACCTCTTTTGTATAACACTTCATCCATAAGTACATACCTGGTCGACTTGACCTCGAGCTTCCTAGCTTCGTCCTTCTCTTCGGGAAGCCTTCCGTCCTTTAAGTATGA
This sequence comes from Quercus dentata, assembly GCA_028216015.1. Lineage (NCBI taxonomy): Eukaryota > Viridiplantae > Streptophyta > Magnoliopsida > Fagales > Fagaceae > Quercus > Quercus dentata. The sequence continues at coordinate 14,481,458 of CP116452.1, read as the reverse complement.
CACTATTGGGGTCATCCAATTTCCGCTCACCTTTATCCGCAGATTTCGGAAGGTCTATACTTGGCATGTAGTGTACTTCATCCAATTCGTCCAACGCTTTATTCGCAGATGCTTCCTTTGCCGTAATATCTCGCTTCCATATTCTCTTCCTGGATTTGAACAAAATTAGCTTTTTTGAATTTCTTTACAAGGCGTACCACCTTCCGTAGATATTTCTTCATTCTGTCTTCCTTGGCTTCGCATGTCCCATTTACTTGGCCTATGACCAATTGAGAGTCTCCCAAAACAAGTATTGAGTCCGCTTCTACAGACTTGGCTAACTCCAACCCCTTTAGAAGGGCTTCATACTCCACTTCGTTATTAGTAGTCCGGTATTGCAAACGGGCCTTGTACTTTAATTTGTCTCCTTCTCGCGATCGCAAAACAACTCCTATTCCTCCAGCATACAATGTAGACGATCCATCTACATGGACGACCCATTTGTTATTGTACTCTCCTTCCCAAGATCCTCATGACTCGGAGTGAACTCTGCGATGATCGCTAGGGCTTGAGCCTTTATTGCATTTCTCGGTTGGTACCGAATGTCGAATTCACTAAGTTCCACCGCCCATTGAGTCACCGCCCCGCGGCTTCCAGGTTATTCATTGCCTTCTTGAGCGGATGGTCCGTCATGACATTGATGACATGAACTTGGAAGTAATGTCTTAACTTCCTAGAAGTCGTTATCGTGCAAAAGCCAATTTCTCTATAAGCGGATACCTTTCCTCCGCTCCTCTAAGTGCTCGACTAGTGTAGTACATGTGTTTTTGTACTTTCCTTCTTCTCTCGATTAAAAGTGAACTTACGGCGTGTGGGGACACCGCTAAGTATAGGTACGCTTCTTCTCCTTGCACGGACGGACTTAATAATGGGGCAAAGAGTGAGATAGTCCTTCGTGTCTTGAAGGACCTTTGACATTCGTCCGTCCATTCAAATGCCTTCCCGAGGACTTTGAAGAAAGGTAAACATTTGTTTGTGGCTTTCGAAACAAATCTGCTCAAAGTTGCAACTCGTCCCGTGAGGGATTGGACTTCTTTGATACTTTTTGGTGGCTCCATGTCCAATATAGCTTGGATCTTGCCTAGATTCGCCTCGATTCCTCTTTGTGAAACCATGAACCCCTTAAACTTTCCCGACGATACTCCGAATGCACACTTACTTGGGTTCAACTTCATCTTATATCGTCAAGTGTTTCAAAGGTTTTTCGTAGGTCGCCTAGATGGCTTCCCTCGTCTATGCTCTTCACAAGCATGTCATCGACATAAACCTCCACATTCTCGTCCTATCTCGTGGATGAAACATATGATTCACCAACCTTTGATAAGTTGCCCCGCGTTCTTCAAACCGAAGGGCATCACTTTGTAGCAAAACAAGCCTTGGCCGGTAATGAAGGAAGTTTTTTCCCGATCGCCTTCATCCATCTTGATTTGATTATATCCCGAGAAGGCGTCCATAAAGCTCAAAGAATCGATGGCCAGCCGTAGAGTCCACCAATTGATCAATGTGTGGTAAAGGATAACTATCCTTGGGACATGCCTTGTTCAAGTCAGTGAAATCTACGCACATTCTCCACTTTCCATTTGCTTTCTTCACCATCACCACATTGGCTAACCAATCTGGATAATAAACCTCCTTAATGAATCGTGCCGTGGTCGGTTTTCAACCTCTTCCTTGATCGCCTTATCCCGCTCGGGAGCGAATACCCTCTTCTTCTGACAAACAGGCTTAAAAAAGGGGTACACATTCAATCGATGAGTGATCACAATTGGGTCGATTCCTGGCATGTCGTCATGACTCCATGTAAAAATGTCGATACTCTTTCTTAGGAACTGGATGAGGTATTTTCTTGCCTTCTCCTTCATAATTGTTCCACTCGTGAATTTCTCGAGATCATCTTCTTGCAAAAGAACATCTTCCAATACCTCTGTGGCCTCTGCAATAACACTTCTTTCCTCGATGCTCATTGTTCCGCACTGTTCGTCCAAGGCCATCATGGCTAAGTAGCATTCTCTAGCCGCCAACCGATTTCCTTGTGCTTACCCTATCCTATACTCCGTAGGGAATTTGACTGATAGATGGTAGGTAGATGTTATCGCCTTCCAACTGCTCAGAGTTGGTCTTCCAATAATGGCATTGTATGAAGACGAATAGTCCACCACGAGGAAATTGACTTCCCTAGTTATCTGCTGCGGGTATGAGCCTACCACCACCGGTAATGTAATGGTGCCTATGGGCTGCACCTTTATTCCTCCGAACCCTATCGGTGGTGAGCAAACTAGACGAAGTTGTTCTCGCCCAAGCCTCATCTGTTGAAAGGCAGGGCAGTACAATATGTCAACTGAACTTCCATTGACAATTAACACTCTCCTGGTTATATAATCTGCAATAAGTAGAGTAATGACAATCGCATCGTCATGCGGGTGATGGATCCTCTTAGCATCTTCGTCGGTGAAGGAAATGGCCAGCTCGTCCCTTGATCTCATCCGTGGTGATCGCCCGCAGAGCCGGACGTTTTGCACCACTTTGAGATATGTCTTCTTCGACTTGGAAGATTGCCTTATCAAGTTTCCTCCAACGATAATCCTTATCTCTCCTAATGAGGGCCGGGACGATTCCTCCATTTTTCCTTTCAACTTCTCATCTCTATGATCCCTTCCAACGAAGTGCCTCACCTTTCCTTGTCAAATAAGATTCTCAATGGCCGCTTTAGGTCATAACATTCATCCGTGTCATGCCCATGGTCCCCGTGGAAGCGACAATATTTACTCTTATTGCGCTTATTGGGATCTCCTTCATCTTCTCTCGCCATTTTAGGGAAGGGTCATCTTTGATTTGCATGAGCACCTGATCGAGTGGAGCATTCAGGGGCGTATAGTTCTGGCTTCTTCCCAAAGGACCCATCTTCCCGTTATCTCGTTCCTTCTTATCTTCCGTCCGTCCCTTCTTTGACGAGGGCCTTGTTCTGAGTGGTGTGCTGGATGCGCTTCCATCCTTTCAGCTCTATTCCTCTTCTTGGTTATGATCGCATCTTCTGCATTCATGAAGTTTTGAGCCGAATGGACGAGCTCAGCCATAGTTTGAGGCTCCTTCTCATATAGCTTGTGGATAAATAAATCAGAATTAATCCCGTTGTGGAAGGCCGCCAAGAGAAGCTTGTCGTCCACCTCGCCCACACTAAGGGCTTCCTGTTGAAGCGAGTGATGAATGACCGCAAGCTTTCGCTCTCCCCTTGCTCTATGGTCGCAAATTTGGACGAGGAATGCTTGTGTCTTTGTCCCCCGATGAAGTTATTAACAAATAGTTTGCTTAACTCTTCGAAAGAACCTACTGAAACTGGAGGTATTTTTGTGAACCAAACTCGCGCCGGGCCTTTAAGGGTGGTAGGGAAGGCTCTACACATGATTTCATCGGGGACCTCTTGAAGGTGCATAGTTGTCTTGAAAGTAGCAATGTGGTCAAACGAGTCACGCGTTCGTCATACGAATCTAGGGAAGGTAGTTTGAATTTTGATGGTAGAGGATGACCGTTGATGGAAGCCGTAAAGGGAGAGTCGGTTTTGTGGACCAAATCTTCTATAGGATTCGTCCTCCTCATGTTCTCTTTCATTTCCTCCATGACTCTCTTCATTTGATCCATTTCTTCTTTCAAGTGTGGTACCGTTCGTGAAGTGGTGCTTCTTAAGCGATTTCCAATCTCTGGATTTTGTCTATCGCCATGAACTTGTGTTTGTCCTTCACGTTCCTCACGTGTCTATCTTTTCTGATTGATCTCCATTCTTAACTCTTGGTTTTGGCTAGTCAACTCCGCCATTGCAGTTGCCATAGATTGCACATGTTGAACAGACGATGTCCGCATGACTGGTACGGATTGGCGATCGCGTTGGGGATCACTTGAAGCGCTCGCTTCCTCGACGGCCGGGCTAGTAGCCTCGACCGGTCCCGACCATCCTAACCTTTTTTTGTCGCAGAAAAGAAAGTTGCAAAGCAATCTCCTTCCCACAGACGGCGCTAACTAATATCGCTCCGAATCAGAAAGGTGGATGATCTCGCTTCGGTGGGCTACTACTGTGGTGAAAGGCCTACAAGAAACAAACAATCAAAGAGGAGACCGGAGGATACCGCCAAAACCCTCTCGATGAAGAAGTTAGTCTCGCAGAGAAGGGAGTTCCAAGTATTTGGGGTAATATCTCAGAGAAAATCTTACCTTTGTCGGGTTCGACAGTCCTTTATATAGGGATCTTGGGGACGGTTACTTGTCTAATAACCTCCCCAAGATTTACTAAGCCAACGAGTCCGAGTTAACTTCCTCAACGGCTACTAAAATTGTAACCGCTAACGGAAGTTAACTTATTTGATGGATTCGTCGAGATAGTTGCGGGTTTAGTAACCACTATAGAGAGTCAAAAGTTCCAAGTGTTGCGTATTCGTCCATCGGTGGACGCATCGTTTGGTCGATCCATGGACATCGAAGGTCGCCCATGGACGACCTTCATCATGGACAACTTTATCGTCCATGGGAGACTTATCGATCAAGAATAGTATTATCGTCTATGAACACTTTTACTTTTCCGGGGTGATTCCAGGTCGAACTTGCTCAATTTGATCCGGACGACCACTTTGGACGAACCGGAGTTAGACTAATTTTCTGCTCCCCTATCGATGCAAAACCAAGGTCTTGCATGGTTCTCAGACTCAAACCTATGGGGAAACCAACTACTTTAAGAAAATATAAGTTTTGGGCAGAACCAAGGTCTTGCATGGTCCTCGGACTCAAACTTATGGGGAAACCAACTACTTTAAGAAAATATAAGTTTTGGACAGAACCATGGTCTTGCATGGTCCTCGGACTTAAACCTATGGGGAAACCAACTACTACAAAAAGAAAGTGCTAGACAGAACCAAGGTCTTGCATGGTCCTCAGACTCAAACCTATGGGGAAACTAGATATTCTAAGAAAATCTAAGTACCATACACGGCCCAAGAACACGCTCGGCACCTCGGATGATGCCTTTAGCTCCCTAGAAGTATGTCTAGACACAAATCTAACGCCTCATGGGCACGGGTAAGTTAGAATTCTGGGATGTGATCCCAAATATATCATATGCACAACCATTCATACATGTTAAGATAACTAGTTCAAAAACCATAAGATTCGCAGCAATAGTAAATATCGGCAAGGGCAACGAACATATAATTTAAAGGAAAAAAGAAGAAAGGAATTTCATACATATGGTCAAAGAGTTTAATTACAAGCAAATTCCAAGGTCCTTAAAGCAAAAGGGAAACTAATTAACAACTAAACTAGAAACAAATACAAAAGTTGGCCAAGGCTCCTACTTCTTCAATTTTGTTTTGGCCACTTCTTGGGGAGGCTAAGCGGGATTAGCCTCGGAACCCCGAGAGACATCTCCTTCCCGGGAAGGCCGAGCAGGATTAGCCTCAAGACCCTCGGAGACATCAGCAAGGGGAATGGTCTCAAGGGGCTAAACCAAGAGGGGGGCTCCTCGACATTAGAGATCCGAACACCGATCGTGGACTTGGCGGCCTCCCGAGGCATCTCAGGATTCAGACCTCCAGGTGTTTTTGTCGCCCCATGAAGCTCTCCTCCCTTAGTTGACTCGTCAGGAGTGAGAATGAGCTAAGCGGCTTCCGGGCCGAGCAGCCTCGCCTCTCGTGGAGCGCTCACAACCTCGGAGTTAGCGGAGGCGGTCTCACGGATGGTCGGAGAATAGTACACCTTCTTCGCCTTCCACAAGTCGGACGAAACCTCCACCCCAACTCGTTTGAGGGCTTCATTCCAAACCTGGGAGTAGTATAGCCCGCATACACTAGGGATTTGAGCTTTAAGGGTGGCTCGGGTATCGGCCACCCCCGCATCGTAAGCCTCATCCTCGCCCTTGTCCTTGGAGGTCTCGGCCTCTGTCTTGGCAAACTTAGCCTCTGTGTTGGCCCTCACGGCTTTGTCCCTGGCCCATTTAGCAATGCCCTTATCCTTCTCTCGCCTCGGCCGTTTCTTCTTTAAATCACCGATTTGCTCCTTGGCTATCTCCAATTGCTCCTCGGCAGCAAGCAGGTGCCTCCTCCGGTCCTCGGCTTGTTTTTGGGCACCGTCTAAGCCCCGCCTCGGCGCTATCCCCGGCCTTGGTCATCTCCTTCAATTCCTCCTCGGCCTTCGCGAGGTCAACCTCGGAATTTTTAAGGGTTCGCGCAGCCTCTATACGCTTATTACGCTCAAGTTCTACGGACTTACTCGCCCCTTTAGCCTCATTCTCCAACCTATAGGTGGCCCGAACGACCTGCCAATTGAAACAAACACATTATGAATGAAAATTTAGGAGCAAAGGTCAACGGAGTCATAGGTATTAGGAGCCTTACCATGCTCAGGTACCTCTTCATGCCGAGGAAAACCTCCCGCATCCTTATATTCTTCAACTCGGTCATGTTAGTGGGGAGCAAGAGGGTCCTCTCCAACGCGTTAGCCACATAAGCACCTTCGTCGTCTCGGAAGCTCCTTATGGATGCATCTTCCATCAGAGGCTCCCCGTGGAGCATTGGGGTAGGAAGCCAAGCATTGGGCGCGGATTGGGCATCGACCTCTTTCCCCTGACCTTGATGTCCAATCTTTAACTGTTTTTGAGCTCTCGAGGCTTCGTCCTCCTTTCAAGAGGAGTGAGATTTCCCCCCGTCCATTGGCTCCTTACCCTTGGAACTCCTCTTCCTCTTTGGGTCGGTGGGCTCAGGCCGAGGAGACAGAGTGGATGGGGGAGGGGCAAGAAGTTTGGGTCGGGGAGATTGTGACTGCGACCGGGAAGGAGAAGACCTAGTCCGGATAGGTTGGGGTTGTAGTAGAGGAGTTGGAACACTGGATTGCGACCTTCCTTGTACACCCTTCCTCGGCTGGCCCTCAAGCGGGTTGAACAAGCTGGTTGGAGGCTTCCTCTTGACACCCATCTCCGCCCGAAAAGATGTTCCCACTAACAACAGTTCCGCCTTGGACAAGTCGGGTCACCTGTGTCACCGGAAGGATTCTCAGATAGATCAGCCTGGTCAAATACACCGAACCCCTTTTCGGATAGACCCAAATCACCCTCGCCCTCCGCCGCTTGGTAGGACGGAGAAGAGCCTGCTAACGAGATGCCCTCCGGGACAGGAGATCCTTCAGAGATCAAAAACTTGTGCTCGACTACAGTAATCTTTTGAAGCCGAGGATCGTTAGCTCTGATCACATGCTTCGGGGCGGCAAATGACTTCTGGATGGGATCGTACCCTAAGATTTTGTGAGCGGCTTTGACTTGACCATTCTAGTCGTTTACAAAAACCGCCGCCTTGAGAACGGTCTCCAAATCCTCCCGGTTGATCAGATGAAAGTGTCGGTGAAAGGCGTGCGGATTTGCAAAAAGAAGACATGTTCGTAGTTAGTAATCGAACCACACAAAATTAAGACGGCGCAAAAGATTGGACCCCTCCTACTCTCTACACCCCACCTGGTTCTCCTTTCACAATTAGGCAAGGAAGGCCATCGTGCCACTCCCCAAATACAATAAGAAAGTCCTTATTCAATCCTTTGTTGGACTCGAGGAGACTCTAGATTAGCCGAACCCTATCGTCTCTTGTCTTCATGTAGTAGGATTTGCCCCTCAAATGTTGGAGGTTGTAGCACTAGTTTACGTCATGATGCGTTAGTCTTAGCCCCATTTTTTTATTTAAGGCGTTTACACAACCCAAGATCCTAAATATATTAGCAACGCACTGGATGGGAGCTAATCGGAAATGTCTAAGGTAACTCCTCATTACTGGCCCCATGGGGATTCTTACACCCCCCTTCTATAAAGGCGAGAAGGGGAATCACCACCTCGCCCGTTCTTTTCTTAAGATGCCACTCCCCCTCCTTGCAGTACCTCAAACCCACATTGGGAGGTATCCTATAGTCGGCGATGAACTTTTTCATGGCCTCTTCGGTCTCAACTAACTCTCTTAATTTAACCATCTCTAGAAACCGCTAAATAGACTCAAGGGATGACAGGAGAAGGAAAGGAACAAGAGAAAAGTAAACCCATAAGAGAGAAAGCCCGAGTTAGTGAGAGAGCAGAAAACTTACGTAAATGAGGAAAAGTTCTTCTGACGAGCTTTTTATCCGGAAAGAGACTTGAGTTTGAATGGAAGTTTGACTAAACCCAGTGATATGTGCGCTTAACACTTAAGTGTGAAAGTGAAGAGACAAATCGGTTTTTAAAAATTATTTATACCTCCCATCAAAAGTAATCGTATGCGGATTTTCCAGCCTATAAAGGTAAGGAAATCTCCCTTCGTTGGATTACCATCGCACGCTTGAACGTGGGGAGCAGTAACCGCCCACATTTAATGAAGACGCGCTTCACGTGCCAAGGCGCCAGGAACGCGTCTCGGCGAGACGAAGAGGCTATGGTACCGATAGATGACAAGGATTGGCAAGCCATGACAGAGACTTGATGTCATCAAAACCCTCCTCTCCGTCCGAGGAGTCGGACAACAGGATTTTGAGGGGCTATTGTGGGGCCAGAGAATTTGTGACCTCGGCCCACTATACATTAGGGCCCAAGGCCCGCGCCGAGGAGATATGTTGCCGAGGACATGCAGCGAAAGTCCAAATGACCTAGAGATGCGGCCGAGGACGATCCTGTCCTCAACATCCCAAGACCTAGAAGGGAAGAACGACATGCCATCAAAGGCAGCCCCCAAAGCGCTTCTGGAAGAAAAAAGACGAGTACAATAGGACTCGCACGGGGGTACTGTGTGGGAGCGGTTCAAGGAAAAGATGTCACCTCCGCATTGAATGCACCAACAAACGCCCTAGCCACATTGATGGGAAAAGACCCCTGAACAGTGTAGCTTCGATTATTGCAACTAACAGAAAGTGGGGGAAGGCGGCCGATGAGACAAGCTCTCGAGTAGTTACCCGCCCGATCAACGGATGGAAGATCGGGATCAACCGAGAGGGGTTATATAATGTAAGAATTCATCCACGGGAAGAGGGGGGGGGCGAAGAAAAACAAGAGCATTATGTATCGTCTCTTGGACCATTGTAACCTAGGGTAAAAGGATAATAAGAACCTTAAGCTCCTCGGACGAGGTCCAATGACCGGAGCTACTCAAAGCCGTGTCGAGAGAAAGTCTTCTTGGACAAGCTCAATTCACCTCTATGCAATCATCATGAACACCATGACTAACTGCTGTCCAATAACCAAGGCCTAGCCTTTTAGCCCACTCTCTACAAATTTTTTTGTTTGAGCCTTTAACGTTCGAACCCAATACTCCTTGGGGATCGTTACAAATTGAGTCCTTACAAGAGAGATTAAAGAAGTCTACCATGTAGACTAGGAATTCTAAGGCTTTTTTTAGTTGAAATAATGATGGAAAAGTAAAGAAATGAAAAATGGTAATAAGGTATAAAATATTTTAATTTTCCTTCAACTGTGTTTAGTTGGGAGAGAATGGAAAAGTATAGAAATGAAAAACTAATAGTATAAATTTTGTCTTTTTTTTTTTTTAATATCGAAAAAATGATAAGATGGAAAAAAATAGTTTGAAGAAATTATTAAGTTTACTTTTATGCTCTTAGAGCATCAGTATTGGTGGTGCCAAAAATTTAGTAATTTAGCACTACAAAAAGTTACTTTAACTATTTTATCACCTCACTTTACAAAACATTCAACATCAGTGATTTTATTTTAACATTCAACATAATAAAATAATATAAACAATAAAATAAAATAATATATCTTTTAATAGAATTTATTTTTTCTTTTACCATCTTAGCTACATGGTTGTGTGCACTCAGCCCTGTAACTCAAAAGTCAAAAATTTTGGCTTTACCTCCACTGATGCAGCCCACTTTTGCTTTATTTTGATAGTAAATTTAGCATTTTAGCTAAATACCTACATCAATACCAATGTTTTTATTAAATAGTATATAAGGGATAATTCTTAAATGCTTTGGGAGTAATGCTCCCTCCTCTCATATGAGGGGTGAGCCCCATAGTAGGACCCATATGTGGGGCTCACCTCTTATGTTAAAGGAGAGAGCATTGCTCCCAGAGCACCTAAGTTTTTTCTGTATATAAGAAGTAATTTTTTTAAAGTTGGGTAAATTACATGAAGTACTTTATTTTTTTCTCTTCAATTTGAGGACACTGTACGTGTTTTGGCGGACTCAAGTGGAAAATACCCAAAACCACTAGTATTCTTCTAACATTTCATCTCTCAGCTAAATAAAAGAAAATCATGTTTTCTTCCCACTTTTTTCCATCATCTTTTTTTTATTCTCTCACTTTTTATAACCCCAACCAAACGCAGGGTAAAGGATTTGAACCCTGATATTGTACACAAAGTCCCAAGGTCACGGGCTCAAGCTTGCACAAGGGTAGCGGGTCTACGTCTATCTCAAATACAATAATTCCCGTCAGCTTTCAATCAGTGTCTCGTGCAAATTTGAAGCTCGTCTTGTTTATATAGGCCTTTTTCAAATATTAACGTGTGGGAAAGGTTACTCATCAGTTAAAAAGACCATCGCATTCACGTCTACATCCTATGTTTCATTTGCCTCAACTAAAAAAGAAGGTCGGACAAGTGGTACGAGTTATAACGAATTAACTTTGCCGAAAGGTCGATAATAACGAAGTTTCCGTGGTCTTAAAATTTAAAACCCAAATGGATAACAAACAAGAAAGTTGTTATAGAAGCCTTTGGTACAATGGCAAGGACGACTTCCAGTTGAGGATGCAATATATGTAGCCTCCGTTTGAAGCTTTGCAACGATAATTTTCTTACCTAAATCTTGAGGACCAGATTTGTCTCTAAACTCTAAGGGAAGGAAATGCTATTACTCATCACGTTGCATGATTATGCATTGACAAATTGTGTGTGATATGAGCAGGTAATAGATAGTAGTTGGTTGATAGGGAGCGGCTTTTTATGCATTATTAATTCCTTACTGAATTAATAATGGCTTATCAAATAATACATCATATTTCCTCTATAAAGAAAAAATAATAATACATTGTCTGAGTTTATGTAGTGGCGGCTTTAGAAATTTTTTTTAGGATGATCATTATGAAATTTAATTTATACAAAATTTAATAAAAAGACAATTTGAATAAATCAACATCACAACAAAAAAAAAAAAAAAAAAAAAAAACACACACACACACACAAATACATGAAATAGTACAATTTTTTTGTACTAACAAAGAGAATACGAAAAAATATAGACTAATAAAAGATAAAGTGCAAATTGAATATATTGATATGAGAATAATAAAATGACCAAAATAATTTCATAATAAATCTTATGCAACAAGTTGTTAGCCTATTATTGGTGGGTAAAACATTTCAATATTGAACCCGAATTAGAATTAGTAACAACTTACCACATAAGATTTATTGTGAAATATTAAAATTTGTGAAAATATTGTAGATATAGTATTACTCTTATATTTGTTGAACTCGAGTTCTTATGATTTTCAGATAAAGGTATTCAATATTTTTATTAGTGTGGTGAAAATAGGTTAATTTAGTATATAATATTTTTTTAAAGTATATATATACTCTCTTTTTTCAAGTCAAGGCGGCCACTAAACATATTAGATTAAAATAACTATTTATATATATAAAAAAAAAAAAAAAAATTGCATGTGTAAAATATTTTTTGACAAGTGAGGATGGTCCTATGACCACTCTCACATGCAAGTAGAGCTGCCAGTTTGTGATTAGGTGGATACCTTCTTTTATTTATTTATTTATTTTTTATTATTATTATTATTATTATTATTATTTGGTAAGAGATTAGATGGATACCTCCTCCTTAGAAGTTGATGTTTTTTAATATATTATAATAGATGAACTGTTAAGATAAATTAGGTACGATACCTATCAATATGTATGTATAGTAGTTAAATCAAGAATGACCCATTTTTAATATATTTTTCTCATTCTTTTCCAAATTGTATACGACCATGCTGATCAGCTATTAAGGCCAAAGAATTGCATTTAATGACTATGGTAAGAATTTCAAGTTTAAACCCAATAACCCCTCCTCTCACTTCCTGTTCTTCAGGAGAATTTGGTCACCTTCAAATCTGACCATTGTCATTCAATTCTGTCATACACCATATATTATATGATTAGAACTTTCAGGGAAGTGGAAACCATAGGCATAAGCCCATCACAGTGTTTACAGATACTTAACATAACCAAGCAGTTCTTCATTTTCTTTTTTTAAGAAAACAAAATTATATGATAATTTTACCATACACAAAAATATAAAAATAAATAATAAAAAAAAAAACAAACGTGGGAGAAAGAGTTCCCTTTCTTACATGCATCTTAATGCTTGGAGAGATGAGTGAAAAATAGCTAGTTCCCAAAGCTAGGCAGCAGAGTTTAAAAGCATTGTTAACTACGAGTAAATATTATAAACTGGAAAAACCTCTGGGTTTCCTTAGCTCAACTACTATCACACTGATATTATCTTTGCTCCCCCGAGCCATTGCTAGCTCAGTTAACACTGCTGCAGCCTCGGCAGCGCGACTCTCATTCTCAACTTCCACTTCCAGGGATTTCCTCCTCAGTCTTCCTTCAAGACATCTCTTCACAATCTGGCATGCAACTTCATTTGATATAACGTCCCACAAGCCATCACTGGCTAGGATAAGGAATTCATCATTATTGCTTCGTTTGGTCACTGTGACTTCTGGCTTGGATATCACATAGGGTCTGAGGTAGTGATCACCTGCATGCAATAAGTAAAGAGAATGATTGGTGGTGATGACATTTCAGATAATATAAGCAGTGGTGAAGCTATGGATTTTTTTAAGGGGCCAAGCTCTCTCTCTCGCTCTCTCTCACATTAAGTTATTCCTTATAAATGTTAGTTAAAACAATTTTTTAATAGTCAGTTTGTAAATGGTAAACCATCTAATTGTTGTTTTTCGCCAAAAAAAAGAAGAAATCCATATCCTTAATTCTCCAAATATAAAATATTAATGTAAATAAATAAATAAAATAAAAGAAGAAGAAGAAGAAAACTTTTGAAAAACTTATTAAAATAAAGAAGACTTCTATTTATTAAGAAACTTAGTTATTTTATATTTAAACTCTCCATTAGAATCTTAGCACATCATAATTTCTTTAAATATTAAAATATATAGTTTCATATGCTAACGAAACCATAATAAATGACTAATTTCATACAGAAACCTAATAAATGCCTAATTTTATGTATGATTTGGTGATTATGTAACATGACATCATGCTTAACATCCCAAATTGATACACCCCCTCCCTTGTCTCTTTTGTGTAATTTTGAGAGAAAGATCCCTATCTCCTCCCATTTTTGCCTAGGGAATCAGGAGAGAGAGGGGACTAGTTCCCTATTTTGTAGTCTGAATACTTTCTCTTTGTTTCAATGAAAAATTGAAAAGTCTTAATTCAGGGAAAAAAAAATTGAAACACCCCCTCGAAAAAAAAAAAAAAAATTTATGGCACAAAGTTATCTTTATTTAACGAAAGCTAAGTTGATTCAGGAACAACCCTATAAATCTTACCACAAAGAAGAGTAAGGCAAAATGATCCATCCCTGTTTCCTTTCTTTGCTTGTTGTTCTTATTGGCAAGCATATGCATAAAAACCAGATATCCATTTATAAGCAAAATTCTTGGGGATGTAACGAGGGAACTCCTTAACAACAAATGATAAGAACTTTCCATTTTTTAGTTTTTGATAATTTAATAGTTATAAGTGGGGAAGGTTGGTATTGAACGTGGTTCTCCTCATGTTAAGATGCTTGCTTTTCCAAGGGCTGCTTTAATAATTGATAGTGATGTCCTTGCAAATCTAATGGTAAATTGACTGATTGGTGATGGGTCATTCTCAACTTTAATGGCCACTTGTGCTTAAAGCTTAATAGCTACCAACACCATTTAATTTTCTATATGCCACTAGCATTTTTTGTTTTTGAGTGAAGAATGCCACACTAGCATTTGAGTAGCCACGAGCATATTAAACCATCATTATTCTATGAAGAACATTAGTGGCATAAGAAGTACATAGAGGATTACTACATACCTATTGATCTAGAAGTGGTAAGAACTCCTAGAACGCGATTTCCATTCCAGTTTATGACCTTTCCACCAGCGGCTTCAATTCTCTTCAACTCATCTGGTCTGTCAGGCTATTAGCACAAATGATGCACCAATCATGATTTAGATATTTTCATAAAGCTGAGTTCTTATAATCAAAGGATATCAACAATGAATTTGTGTGATAAATGTAAAGAGGACACTGAAAATATAAATGTGATCTACAATATGCAACACTCTCACCATGAAACTAAGTTCAACGATAAGCGGATAAAGCAAAAAATTAATGATTAAAAAAACATTGCTAAAAATACATGGAGTATACATACCTTGCTACTACTAGTCAAAGATAATTCAACATGCAATTATATAATTCTCTGGAAGTATAATGATGACATACTCTTTTCTTTTGTATAATATTAATAGTGGACCTTATTAAATGAATTCATAGTAGGATCCATTATTCATGTGAAAAATGAGAGTAAGCCATTATTGCGCAGCGAATAAAGCCCATAAACTAGCCGTATGACAAATTTAAACACCACTTCTGGTATTCTTATTTAATACCTCTATAAATTACCATAACAAAGAATCAGAAATTTGACGTTCACGAACTTCTTGAAGATTGTCTAGCAATCACAGTGGACGAGAGTTGCCCCAATGACCAGTGGGTAAGAGACAGAAGGAGTATCCTGGAATTCATAAGGGATTTATACTTGACAAATGTTTTCACTTCAAGCACCCACGGACATAGTTCTTCTAAAATAAGTAACAGCAAATTGAAGATAAGTGCTCCCTAGTGAAAAAAATTGTGCCAAACAGAAGAAGTTGATTATCAATCACACTGTAATTTACTCGAAACACCCTCATATGATCCATTAGCTCACTATCATGACCCTTACAACGTGGACTCAATATAGTTGGTGTCCTAGGGGCCGTTTGGATTGCGCATTTTGTGTGTTTCAGTTTCAGCGTTTTGGTTTTTTTTTTTTTTTTTTTGGCATATGAACAGTAAAATCGACAAAAATCACTGTTCACATGCTTTAGAAATACTATTTACATACTGTAACAAGAGACGCCTACGCACTAAAAAATATTAAAAATAAGTCACACGGCACTATTTATATATTTAAAAATTATTTTATTACATTATTTTTAGTTTTCAGTAACAATAAATTCAATCCAAACAAACTTCTAATTAAATTACTAATTTTACAACATGGCGTTGAACCATTTGTCACCTGTAAAGTCACAAAAGAACTTTATTTTTAAATGAAGTCACTAACTTGCAATATATTAGCTTTAAACTAGTTTAGAACTTTCTTTTTCAATTTATTATGTAACGATTTATTACACTATTATGTAAATTATTTAAATAAGTCATGTGATTAAAACTAGATACAGATAATCACTCCAATTTACAAATAGTAAATTGGGGCTAAACTTTTTCCTTCTATAAATTAGAGCTGGGATTTTTGTTTTTGTTTTTTTTTTTTTTTTTTTTTTGTTTTTCAACTCTGTCTAATTTTCAATAATGTAGTGTTAATTTTTTTTTTTTTTTTAAAGACAACAATGGAATGTGTTGTTCAAACGTAGTTCTCTTGGTAAAGAATGGCTGGATAAAATTACCACCAGCAACTACAACATATCCATAGGTATTTACAAAATGAAAACTTGAAATAAACCGAAGCGGATGAAAGCAATAAATTGGGTTGTAAATGAAAATGTTTCCTAATAAAATTAAAATTTTAAAATGAGTTAAAAAAATTTGTGTCTTGTCTTGATAATAAAATATTAATTATCGTAGGACGGACATCGAAAATTGAAATTCTATGTGTGTATAGTATATATTAAAAGTTTTCAAAAAATTATTCCTTATTATTAATCAGTTGTTAATGTTCTTGGCTTGCTGAACTGAGAATTTGGTCACTAATCACAATATTGTATTATTAGAACAGTCAATTATTGCTGCGCAAGTGCAATTTGGCAATTCCCACTTATAAGTTAGAATAGAATCGAACCTTCTGTTTCTCAAAAAAAAAAAAAAAAAAAAAAGAATCGAACCTTCTGATTCTGAATCTTTTATACGCACCCATAATCTACGATCTATGGACTATGATACTAGAAATTGAAAAAGCTATTAGCAGCACTGGCAAAAGCGATTCCTCTCTCTCTCTCTCTCTCTCTCTCTCTCTCTCGCTTGAAGTCTAAGGCGCTGTTTTGAACAACGTTTTTATATCATATATTCATATAAATGAAGCCAGAAACCGAACCTTCAAATAGCGTTTTAAAAAAAAGAAAACCAAGCAAACTAGAAAAACCTAACACACTTTGGCGGCAAGACAAGGCAATGACATTGAGAATCAAATATTCAAAAAAGAACCGTACCTTATGATCACGAGACAAGGCCAAAGCCACACCACCACTAAACAAGACAGCCCTACAATCCCCACAGTTGGCAACCACAAGCTCCTCCTCTCCCACCACCGCCACAACCGCCGTGGACCCCACCGTCCTCCCCACACCACCACCACCAACACCCACCACCTCCTCATCCATTTTAGCAAAACACGCTTTCATCACTCTCTCCCAATTATACTCCGATAACCCTTCTAACTCTTCATTGCTACTCTCACCCTCCTCCACCAAAATCCCATGCAACCTTTCACTACAAGCCCTCGCCACGTGGCACCCTCCATGCCCATCGTACACTCCGAAAAAATCGTACTTTCCTCCAACACCACCACCACCACCACCACCGTCACCTTTTTTGTTCATAACTCCTAGTTCAGCTCTCACCGCATCTTCCATCTCTTTCCTCCTTCCTATAACAGAAACCGAACCGTACGACAAAACCACCTCGTCTTTCTCCGAAGAAGACACAGACAATGACACCTTCACCGAATCACCAACATCCTCCTCCTCCGATGATGATGTTTTCTTCGTTCGACACGTGTACCTCAGCCGCCGGACTTTGGTTCTTCTCCTCGTCACCGTGATCTGACTCATGTCCCCGGAATCTGACGTCATTCTCCCGAGATTCATTCCCACTGGCCCATCAACGTGAAGCTTCGAAGCCTCTATCAACCTCATTTTTTTTTTTATAGCGTAAAGTGGAATTCAAAGGTAGCAACTAGCTAATCTGTGCGTTATATATATAAAAAGCATGAAATCTAAGCCGTTGAATTTTCACTCACAACCCCGTTGGATTTGAAACAGATGGGCTTTGAAATCTTTTGATGGACCAGTGGCTTGGATTTTTCAAAGAGATACGTGGGTGACTGAGATTGGGTTGGTGGACGCGTGTAACATAGATTTTGAGGTTAGTGATTCGGTCCCTGAAAAGACTATGGTGGTACTGGGTCCCACGTAAAAAAAAAAAAAAGTTGTGATGTGTCTCTAGACAAGTCATTACGTGGCGTCTCGTGTATCGAGTACCGATTCTGCTTTTTTGATGAGTCATTGGAATCTTCGTTCTCTGACAGTGAAGTGGGATTTTTTTTTTTTTCAACTTTTTGAAAAATCAAATCAAGTCGCATTCAGAAGTGGTGGGAGAATACACGTGTCGTGTGAACCGGGGGGTCGCGTGCCGGAGCTGCGCCTCGTACCTTGTGTCTCTGCCAATATTTCGTGTCGAGTTTCTTTTACTATGATTCTATGAATAATGTTTTTTTAATCTCGTTTTATTTAATTTATATATTATTGTGTTGGTTTTGCGTCGAAAAAAATGTATATCATATTGTTTTGGATGGATGAAAATATCCCGTGAGGTATGATTGGGTCAACTGTTGGGGACGTGACTTACTCATGAAAGTTGATTGGGTGCCAGTATGGGGTTCTTTTTGTGTGGGTTTCAGTCTGTACCTTTTAAAAAAATAAACTTATTTAAATGATTTATCTTTTTATTTTTGAGAAAAGGTTAGAAATTAAACTAGACTTTAACGAACACAAAACACTTAAGTTAAAAAGAATATTACTACAAACAAAACAATTTTACAATAAATTTCTCTATTGTTGAGTTGGTTAGTTATTATTAATTTTCACATGTACTTATTATTATTATTATTATTATTAACTTTTCTTTCACTATTAATAACTTGTCACTTAATAAAATTGTGAATTTTATCATTCCTCTAAATTTATTAAACTTAAAAAGAATGCTTTAAGTCGTAGGATTGAGTTGGACTTGTTCAATTTGGAGGAATTTCAACTAAAACACATATAATACGAGTAATGGGTTGAAACTTGATCTTCGTGGGTCAAGTAATAGGGTTCTCATTTAAAAACATAGTCTAACATACTTGTTTGAAGCTCACTATTACTTCGCCTCTTGCCCGCCCTTCACAGAGGCGAAGCCAAGAATTTTTGTTTGGGGAGGCCAAGTTGCAAGTTGCAACTCTAATATATTTTTCAAGACAACTCCCACATACACATATACACACACTTTTTTATTATATACACACACTTTTTTATTTGATAAGTTTTATATATAGACACACTAAACAACAACAACAAAAAGATCTTAGTAATTTCAATCAAAATTATGTTTGATAGCGATCTTTTATAAAATAAAATTCATTTTTACTATTTTTATTGTGAGATTCTTAAAAATTTTCATTTTCAATACAAAATATCAAATTTTCTATTAAAGTAAGTAAAAAATCTTTCAATTGAACTAATTAAATTTTCAAAAACATGAATAATCCAAAACTTGGAGGAATAAGTTAGGCTTCAAACATATTTGAAACTATCTTGCTCTAACCCACTATGTAATAACTAAAGAGACATTTCATGTGTAGTTTTAGTAACATTATTTTTTTAATGAGTCAATAACTTGTTAATTGCCATATAACTGGTTGAAAAAAAATATAGATTCAAATATGTTTGGTACCAAACTTTATCAAATATTTAACAGATATAAAAGCATATTTTAAAATAAAAAATAGAATTGTGAAAAATAATGTTATGTCTTTTATAATTATTAGACCAATTTTTTTTTTTTTTAAGAGCATCATTGGACTAAATCAAATATTTAAGGGGGCCAACTCTTATTTTTGTAGACTAAATTTTGAAAACATTAAAATAATATATATATATATATATATATATATATATATATATATATATATATATATACATTTTAAAAAAATCAAAATTTGGGGGCTTACACATAGCTACGCTCCTGGCCCTTCACCATTTGAGCTTTTGAGGTAATTTGTTAGATTAGGTAAAAATCTTATTAGATCTTGTTAGATCTCCATCAAATTTAATGAGATATTCACTAGATCATGCAAGATCTACTCTAGATACAATGGAGATCTCATAATCTTTGCCATGACACTACCATGGATGCGAAGATTGATGATTTCTATAGATCCAAACACTGGGATTCCCACAACTTGCTTGTCAACAGCTTGTACACCAAAAATTGGTATTTGTTGTGGGGTTTTTGAAACCATCTTTAGTCAAGTCAAGTGATTGATTGGTGGGGAATTCAATTGAACTCAACTTGTGGACACACTAGGATAGATCATCTTACATAACAACCTGCAACCAATATTTTAAAAACATAATGCAAAAAAGCAACAAAAAGAAGAAGAAGAAGAAGTTTGAACTCTTTAAAATTAGAGCAAAGTTCAACCATATATTGAGCCTTTATAACGTCATGAATAATATAATATAAATAATTAAAGGATATATAAGTATCACATTAAAAAAAATGAATGAAAAAATTTTAAAAATAAGTATTACAATTCATACATTCAAAGAATAAAGGAAGATACTATGATCCAAGTTAACGGCATAATTGATGACGGGATGCAAAGTGTAACATGAGTTATAGTTTGAGATGCTAATTATGCATTTTGAAAGTTTAGAGTGAAAAGAATGGTTTAAGTTGGTAAAGTGTAATTACCCCAAAAATATATGATCAAACTTAGTTCCGGTTCCTAATTTTGATCAATTTATTTTTACCAAAATTTAAATTGTCTCATTTTTAGCTTGGACAGAACATGCTGATACACTCAGTCTAGTTAGAGTTGTAAAACCATGGTTGCAGATTTGCAATAGATATAGGTAATTCTACTCCTAAAATGGTTATAAAGTTCACTAATATGTAAAAGTAATGTTAACTTATATAAAACACCATTTCTTCATATACACCTAAAAGAGAATGGTTGTCAAAAGTTTTATTGCTCAATTAGTACATAACTTTTGATGATTTTAGCATAGACATCCCGGGTTCAAATTCTCCTCCCTTGTTACCACTATTGAAAAAACTATAAGAGAATTGATAACATAATTATTTATGATAAACAAAAATAACTTTCTAAAAGGAAAAGAGTTAGAAAATTGTGTCCTATTATTGTCAAATTCATAATGGACATTCCTATTATTTTTTACAGCATTTTTATTGGGGTTGATCAAGTTCTTAAAAGCTCTCTTCTCAAAAAAACGAAAAAGAAAAAAGTTCTTAAAACTTAAAAGCCCAACCCACATAACCAATCCAGCCTGACCCGAAGGGTTGTAAACAGTTTTGATTGAGTGGCAGACTGGGAGTTGACAATGAGTTCGACAATATTAGAAACAATCGGATGGGTTGAGGTTTTGGGTTTGATCAAATGGGCTTTGGCAAAAGGGGGTGAGCTAGAGTTCGGCTTGTGTGGATTTTTATAAATTATGGAGTTATGGGCATGAGTATGAAACGAGACAAGACAACATAGTGGGAATACAAAAATTAATTAATTAAATTATTTTTATTTTTACATATATTTTATTTATTTATCGGAATATTCAATGTTTATTTATAAGTTTTCAATATATATATATATATAATTAAAGGAATTATTTTTCAATAATTTTTTTTTCAACCCAACTTAATGGGGACGCAAGAGCAGAAGTGTCCCTGGCCACACAGACTTCAGAATTTGTGGGAGAATTTAAAAGAACAGGCAATATGTGCAAAGGGAGAAAATGCATATAGTTTTTGTAAATTAAGTGATGTTACAAATTCCTAGTTGTACAAAGAGCTGCAAATATGAACTATACAGATACAAACCTGAAAATATGAATTAGAATAATTACAGCTAGTAGAACAAGTGATGCATCAAACCTGAAAGAATTAATGACAAATGTGCATGGCAACTTAAGATTATTTGCAGCTGGCAGTAGTGCGTTCTAAAGCTTTCCATTTATAGGATCTGTATCGAAAGCAAGCTGCTGCCAGTCATTAAAAAAAAAAAAAAAAAAAAAAAGAAGAAGAAGAAGAAGAAAGAAACAAAGAAAGAAAAGATAAATTTTTCAACATCACCAGTAATCATTGCAAGAACATGTCCCATTTTTGAAGTGATGAAACCGGTTTGAGTCTCTCACCACTATTTCTCTACCTCTAGCCATTGAAATAAATTTGATTGCAGTGTGACAGTCTCCACAAACACGAAGATTCTTAAATACTCTAATAGGCTTTGGTTGGGATACGCTTATAAGACCAAATGCCACAGCTATTTTCTCACTGTGCTGAAACAAATATTGCTCCTTTAGTTCGTCCTCTATATCATGAAGAACAAAATCTGTATCGGGTACATAGCCCAATTCCTTTATTTTTGAAGCCAATTGGTTCAGTTCATAATAAATATCTTGTGCTAGGGGGTGTGAAGTGTCCCCAACGTGGAACTTGTGCACCATATTTTCCACCTCTATCCAGCTACAACCAGCTTCTTTGATCAAGTTTCTCTCTTTCAAATTTTTTCTAATTATTGCCACATTGTCCCATTGACCTGAGGAAGCATACAAGTTTGATAGTAAGATATATGCTGCTGGATCATATGGGTCTTGCTCAAGAATCATCTTTGCAGCATGTTCCCCAAGTTCTTTGTTGCCATGAACCTGACAGGCAGCAAGAAATGTACGCCATACTAGTGCATCAGCCTTGAAAGGCATTGAATTAATGAATTCAAATGCTTCTAAAAGGGATCCTGATCGCCCAATAAATCAACCATACATGCGTAATGTTCCATTCTCGGAACAATCCCATGTTCTCTGTACATTGAGTTGAAGAGTTTCCAGCCCTCAGAAATTAGCCCTGCATGGCTACAAGCTGATAAAACAGCAATATAGGTGATCTCATTTGGTCTAACACCATCCTCGAGCATTTTGTGGAACATTTCCATAGCTTTAGAGGCGAATCCATGTTTTGCAAAACCAGTAATCATTGAAGTCCAAGATATAACATTTCGACCTCCCATATCATTAAAAACTTGAAATGCAGCTTCTATATTTCCACACCTAGAATACATGGAGATCAAAGCATTACAGATGCTTTGATTTGACGCAAACCCTGATTTTAGTAACCGTGCATGAATTTGCTCACCCTTACCAACTGCACCGATACTAGCAGCTCCACTCAAGAGGCTAGCAAATGTGAAAGCACTAGCCCCAATTCCTATATCCTCGATTTCATGAAAAAGTTCAAAGGCTTTTTCAGAATTCAAATTTTTGGCATACGCATCAACAATCGTGTTGTAAGAAATTAAATTCTTCTCAAACAGCATATCAAAAGCTTTATGAGCATCTTCCATCATGCCAGACCTTGCATACATGCTAATAAGAGAATTTCCCACACAATTAACCGATGCAAGACCAAGTTTCACAGCATGCGTGTAAACTTGCTCTCCCATACGGGATCAGAAAGAGTTGCACATGCCTTAAGGACACTAGAAAAGGTGAAATGATTTGGTGAAACATGACCCTCGATCATTTCACAAAAAAGTTCAACAGCTTCCTTATCACGCCCTCCACTTTGCACGTATCCTGTGATAATTGCTGTCCAAGACATGACATTACGATCTACCATCAGGTCAAAAACTTTCCTTGCATCATCCACTGATCCATCCGCTGCACACTTAGCATACATGTCTACCAAACAGCACGCTACACAAACATCTAAAGCCAACCCAGTCCGTATGACCCAAGAATGCAATTGCTGCCCAAGATTTAACAATTCTAGCTCTGCACAAGCTGAAATAACTCCACCAAAGGTAAATTGATCCGGTACATACTCACTCAAAACCATATCCAAAAACAAATTTACAGCCTCCATTGGGAACCCAAATTGCATAAACCTAGTTATCATCAAAGTCCAAGTAACTGCATTCTTCTCAGGCATTTTCTCAAACACCTTATAGGCTAAATCCACATCACCACCACCCTTCACAAACATATCAATCAACGCACACCCAACGCACACATCAGACTCAAAATATCCACTTTTCATAACAAACCCAAAAATTATTCTCCCAATGAGAACATTTTCCACATTCGAACACGCCCGAATCACTGCGGAAAAGCAATACTCATTTGGGCAGAGCCCATTTTCCAGCATTTGAAGAAACGTGACAATGGCTTCAGTTCCCATATCATTATTTGCAAAACAAGAAACCATGGCAGTCCAAGAAACCAAGTCTCTCAAATCCCCCATATCATCAAAAATGGATTTTGCTTTAGCCCAATCCCCACTTTTTGAGTACAAGCTGATGAGAGAATTGAGAATGAGAGAGTTGAGGTGGAGTTGGGAGTGAGTCAAGTAGTGGGTGTGAACGAGTTTGCTGAGTTGGAAGTTACGGGACCTTATACAGGACTTGAGGAAGAGAGAGTAGGTGGTGAGGTCTGGGTGGGTACCCTTTCGGGCCATGAGATCAAGGGTGGAGATTGCTTTGTGGAGGTGGCCCACATTGAGGTGGTGGATCAGACGGTGGTTAAGGGGTTCACAGTTTGGATTTTGTGGTGATGATAATTGAAGGTTATGGCGGGACCGATTTGAGGGTTTGATAGAAGGTAATAAAGGTAGTTTGGAGGCAGACGAAACAGAGAGGCCTAGCATGTTTCTTCACTTAAAATAAAGGCCGGGCATGTTGCATTTTATAGGTTTGGGTTTTGGTTTGTTTGTTTTGTTATTTTATTTATTATACTAGCCTCTGGGCACGCGCGTGAACGCGTGCTGAGAGGCTCTTCTATTTTTTGGGTAAGAATTAAATTAGAGTATTTATTATAATTGGAATTATTATATTTTTCAATCACAAAAAAAAAAATCTAGGAGTGTGATGAGTGTCATGTGTGGAGAAATAATTTTCCAATCACACCCCTAGATTTTTTTGTGATGAAAAATTATTGTGATTGGAAAATTATTTCTCCACACATGACACTCATCACACCCCTAGGTTTTTTTTGTGATTGGAAAATGTAGTAATCTCAAATTATAATAAATGCTCTAATTTAATCATCACGCGCGTGCTCAGAGGCTAGTATTCCGTAATTATTATCCATTTTTGCCCAAAAAAAAATAAAATTATGCAGTGATCAACGTATTATTGATTGGGAGATAATGCAATAATTTAGTATTAACCTTTAGGGGGAGGAAAAAAAAGATCCTCTAAATAAATCTTATAAATAGTGCATATATTGAAAATGCATAATAAAACTGTAACAATAAGACTACTTACAAAATACATGTGATGACCTTGCCAAAAGCAATTATGATAAAACTGTAAAACAATGCACTACATCTGAAACATGGAATATGTGAACTTATTAATATTATGACGACTACGGTGGAGAAGTTGGTGGAGCAATGCTATTTGTTTCACATTCTAATTGCTTTCACTCAAACATTTGCCATGAACCTATGATAAAAAATGTGTTAGTTTGTGTTATTAATAGAGAGTTTAAAACGTACATAATAATGATAAGCACTATAAATATCATGCATAAACTTGTAAAATGAGATATTTGAACTGACCTTGTGATGATATTGCATAGCTCCATGTATGTGAAATGGTCTACTTGACTTGGGACTTGAAGAACTATCATTTAATTACCAAAATTTAAAAAAATTAATTTAAAAACTATATAATTTTTTTTTTAAGTAAACGTGGTAATGTTTTGTACCGCTTTATTATCGCATCGTCCTTGACTCTCATTTTCTGTTTGTCTTTCTTTTGTTTTTGGTGTTGAAGATTGCATCGTCCTTGATTTTTTTTTGTTTGTATCTTTTTTGCTCTTTGATGTTGGAAACCACATTGTCCTTGATTTTCATTCTCCGTTTGTCTCTGTTGGCATGAGTGTTAGAGATCACATCGTCCTTCATTTTTCCTTTGTCTTTATTCTTATGGATGTTGGAAACTTCATTGCTCTTGACAAAGCAATTTGTTGTTTGTCTTTGTTCTTGGTCCTTCAAAATGAAGGAAAAAAAAATGTTTGTATATTAAAATTATCAATTAGTTATTTTCCTATTTTTAAAAATAGCATAACAAACCTTTCCAATTCTTGTGACTCTAAAACTCATTTCACTTCTCTCCAAAGCTCTTTCTTGTCACTCGAAGCAGGTGAATCCCCAACCAGGTGAATAAATTTGCAATTTTGAACCTAACCCATTCGCAACATGAGTTTTTTAATATTATTTTTGATAAACAATAGAAAGGATGCTGATTAAAGATATCATTAGAAAGAAATATACCTTGTTATCAATGGGCTCCATGTTCGATATTGATCGATCATCCTTCCACTTCTCCCAATGAGCAAGAGGAACAAAAGATGCACTCCATTATTTAGCATAGTGGACTCAATCCTCACATTTGAGTTAGGCATTCTTCTGTTACCAATTAATTGTATACATAAAAACTTCAAAGAGTGAAATATTAAAATGAAGATAGCATAACCATTAAAATTTGTAAATTATTAAAATAAATCTATATGTAAGACAGAGTTCTTTTCAATTGTTAATTAATACCTATGATGAAGGGAACAAAACATCTTTATACACAATATTTCTTGTGTGAACACCTTCCTCCTCCTCGTATTCGCGCCTTTTTGCACCAATAGTTTTGTGGTGGATTGGGAGACTCCCTTGACAATGCCACATATAATTGGCCATGACTAAAAACATGATTAGGAAGATAAATTCCAACAGTTGGAATTGTCCGATCTTGCGCTTTGTTTATTGTAAGTGCAAAGCTTAAACGCACGAGAAATTGTCGTCTGATCATTACAAATGGCGGTGTACATTTTCTGTTGTCTTCAAACGGATTCTTGGCAAAAAAAAATGCGTGTACCCACATATTGTCCAGTCAAAATTTCAGCATCAATTACGTTGTTAAAACATCCACGGCATATCAATCTTGTACCATTACATAATCTGGCTTTTGGATCTATATTGCGCAACAACATAATTGGAGCACCCTTTTTTAGCCTTAATATATGTGGTGGTAAACCCCCCGGAGATATAGAATTTAGGAGTTCTTGTTGATATAGATGTTGTGTATCTCCTTCAACCTCATCAAAAGAATGTAATGTAAACTCATCTCCTGGAAACCGAGAAATTATCTTTGCCTTAAGTTGTTCAACATCATCATTTATAGGTGTTAGCAAAGCCCTATCAACCATATACCTTGCATCATTGACATGGTCTTGTAAATTTGGAAAAACTTGATCAATCAAGTTGTATATAGAATCTTGACCCTCCCATTCCATTGCCATTGAAGGGGGTAGTTTAATCAAATCATCAATTATATATGGTTCATTCCCATCACCAATGTGTTGTATGTACTCAAAGAAACTCTTCATCATTGCTAGACCTCATATTCTCGCTTCAAATGTAACACTTTGACATCTTTCCATAATGGGGACTTAACTATGCATGCATCAATCATTTTCGCCTTTGTACCCTTTGGAACAACCGGAAGTACTTGACGAAAATCTCCACCCAAAATTAGCACCTTCCCACCAAAAGGTAAATTTACTTCCATAATATCTCTAAATGTTCTATCTAAAGATTCGAGTGCACGTCGATTTACCATTGGGGCTTCATCCTAAATTATTATGGTGGCACGTCTAATAAGCTCAGCTAAGTCTGATTGTTTACTTATTTAGCAAGTAGATGAAGCATCTAGAGTTAAAGGAATCTTAAACCTGGAATGCGCTGTTCTTCCACCAGGGAGTAATGTTGTCGCTATGCCGGATGTAGTCATGTGGCAATTGCAATGTGACCACTTTTCTCAAGGCTGCCAATATTGTGCAATACAAAAATGTTTTTCCAGTTCCCCTGGCCCATCGACGAAGAATATCATGCTTTAAATTACGATCAATAAACTGTCATGATTGTCTCATATGCAAGTCTCGGGTCGTTATTCAACTTCTCAATTAAAGTGAATTCTTCATCTATATTAGGAATAGTTAGCTCATCTTGTATGAGTCTTGGTATAGTTGAATCATTGTTACATTCTCCAGTTAAAATCGGCAAATCATACTCTGTAATATGCTTTCCATGTTGCAAGAGTAATGCCTCTAAATCATTGAGAAGTTTATTTGTACGATGTGTCTCTGTTGTAATAGATGTTGATGGGTAATCTTCTATCATATATGGATAGAACTCATTCCACAATTCTCTTACTCCAATTGGTAAACAAAATACCAATATTGTTGCGAACAATCTTCTTAAAGTCGACGGCATTGAATGTCTCTTGCCTCAAGTAGACATTGTCGTATCTTCGTTATCATTCTCTAGTAAACCCCTATGTTCATTTTGCTTGTTTAAAAGTTGGATAGGTTATCCCATTCACAAATCAATAAATCGTCAAATCTGTTGGCCCCTTGACATGATTAAGAAGAACACGCAAATTGAACTTCTCTCCATCAAATGGTGAAACAAAGATATACCCCGCCCACTACTTTTTTATGAGATCTTCTTTGTGTCCATGTTTTGTTTTTATAATCCCAACAATAATGCTTAGGGAACTCTCTATATAGATAATTTCGTGCATCATGATCAATCGTATTCATATAAAAAATTCAGTGAGCATTGTCTTTTTACTTCGCTCCAAAACATTAGCAATTGGTTCATGTGGTCTAAAATGTACTGTTGTCTATCCGGAAGATGAATTTGCAAACGAAAAACGGCAGCAGGTACATTCGATACATAGGGAAAGAAAATATCTTCCAACATGCCTCGGAGCACATACCCATCTTGCATCAACGTCTTGTTGGACCTCATCATAATTTGGGCCTGGTCTAACTTCCATAGAGACACGATCGGGCCTTTATACACATATTTGTATAAGTACTTTACACTCTTGATATTGCAACATATTTCAACATTAATATGACAATTATATTTTAGTAGTAACCAAGGATTATATGGAACAACCCAAGTATTGTCTACCATAATCCCGCAATGATCATTCAATGGTACGGGATTATTAGTATCATATCGTTTGTAAACAGGATATGAGTCATTGCCTTGGTAGGTTTAAGCGAGAAAGGCTTTGGGTATCCTTTTTTACATCGCCCATTTTTCATACATGGTGATCTTGGATTTTGTACTCCGTAAGGACCATGTATCATATGTTTCAAAGATGCTGACTTTATGTAATCGAGGTTGTTCCTCCTTACACGGTATTTCTGCTTTAACAACTCGATCGTAATCCTCTAGATTATGCAATTTATCATCTTCATCGAGAATTATAAGCATGTGTGCATGTGGTAAACCCCTTTTTTGGAACTCAAAGACTTGCACATATACAATAACTCTTCCGAGAACCCCTTTAACCACAATATCATCTTTCAATTCTTCAAATTTTGATTTGAAAACTCTTGCAAGCAAGTCCGGGACGATCTTGTGCGGTTTGTGCGGGTAAAAGCTCATTTTGGATTTCTTCCCATCCTGGATTACACGTCATTGTGATGAATAAATCTGGTTTCCCAAACTTTTGAACTAATGACATTGCATCTTGAAATCGTTGGATCATATCGCGTGGGCTTCCCACAAATGATGAAGGTAGAATGGTTCTATGTCCAACATTTTCTAAATATAAGGTGAAAAAGTTGGGTCATTAATAAATATTCCTACCAATTTGCCATTAATAAGATAATGTAAATTTCAAGTGTAAAATTTACATTACCAGTATCACTCTCTCCTTCATGGAAAGCATCTTGTAGGCCTTGGTACAGATCTGCCCTAATAGAATCTTGATTGTGCTCAAACCACCTAAGCTTGTGTGTTTCAATTTTTACATAATTATCAACAACATACTGTTGTGAAAGGCGTCCTCCATACCAAATCATTGATAGAGCATCGTCGCGAATCTTGGACATTAGTAAAAATAAATGTAGGTTCAGTTATTTTATAGTGTAAGCGGCATTTTGAAGTAAAAAAAATTGAAAATAATAAAACTGTTACCTGAAAGATGAATGCATAAAACTCACGACATGACACTTTATTTCTATTAGTGTCGCGTGTATTGATATCCCATCCATATGTTCCAAATGGGAAAAGTATTGGGTACTGCAATGGATCATAATATCCTGCTGTATCTTGAACATTGATCAAATTACCACCAAATGTTTGAACCAAAATTTCTCTACCACTTAAATGACCAGTTTCTTCTCCTCCTACAATAATAGCTGCCACTTGGGAAGCACCGGGAAGGCAATATTGAGGTTGGTTTAAAGGTTGTTCTTTAATCAGAAGTTTACATTGATGTAAATTTGGACTTCGAGATAGTTGACGAAATTTCTCCACAAATGGGTTATGCATGTCTAAGATCCTTTGAATAAGTTGCACAATATCTTCATGAGCTTCTACAAATTGAGACATTCTGCGTTGTATTTCAAGACCAGTGTCGTAGATATATAATTGTAGATGCCGTACACTTAGAGGTGTATGTGGTAAAAGACTACCAATTCTATGATAGATGGCACCTTGGGCCCGAAATGTATATATTCCTCGACTATTCAAGGCCATGGTTTCATCTACGTGTACTCCCATTGAGGTAAATGCAAACATGTTGTTGTAAAACCATATATATTGCCCGAAATGTACGCCTCGTGGTGTTTACTCACAAATGAGCTCCCTAAATTCAGGACAAATTGGTATGTTGGGTAAGGATATTTTTCCATCCTTGCAACACATCGAGGATGTCTCTCGATGGAACAAACGGGCATTACAAAAGTAACATGTCTTTGGTTGTGGTAGTTGGTACCTAATGGTCTGTATATCTTCTTTATAATCCTTTGCACAATTGTATGTCGCCTCGCATACAATTTATTACATGTGCTTGATACCATCAAACGTGTTGTCAACACCTAATTTTTATTTTGAGGAAAAAATTAGTGATAAAGAGTGTTATGATAGTTGTGAAAGAAAATATTAAAATATTAAAATATTAATAATGTTTAAAATATGCAGCTTATTAACAAATAATAAAATTGATAATGATAAACATGTAAATTGAAATTAAAATGGTGAGATTGAGTAACAAACCTTGTTCTCTGTAGCCATCCCCGTGATTTTGACAATTTATATTTTCAACTGCTTCTGTTCTTTTCTCGCACTGTAATGTAATTATAGAAAATGATCAATTGGTGTTATTATATATAAAAAATAATGATGAAATGTTTATAGAAAGATATAAACATGAAATTGAGGATAAAAATGGTGACATTGAGTAACGAACCTTGTTCTCTATAGGCATCCCCTTGGTTTTGCTCAACTATATTTTCAACTCCTTCAATTCTTTCAGAATCGCAATGTATTTATATAAAATGCTCAATTGGTGTAATTATATATAAAAAATATGGTTAAAGCTTTATCAATATATTATATAAGACTTACCAAGTAGTAACATTAGAATTTATATGACTTGATCCAGCCTCAAAGTCATTCGCCATTATAGTTGGATAGGTTGGAGGAGACCTAAATTTAATATTATAAACATTGACTTAGTATCTTTGTATACATTGACATACAATTAACATGCCAGTAGATTACGGATTTTATCAAAATAATAAGATTCCAATCAATGAAGAATGTTTAAAAACGACTTAAACTATAATCTCACCACCGACTTCTTGCATAGCCCTATGCTCAATCGGCATATTGCGTGCCAAGTTACGGACATGGGTAAGCCGACGACTTCGTCCATCCTCGTGATTAGGTGGCAGTAGTGATGGGTTTGTTGATGTTGAATTTGAATGTACAACATCTTCTTCATTTAAATTTGTTGGGCCTCCCACTAAAATGTGATCACCACCTAAAGTTTGTTGCCTTTGTCTTGAGTAATTAGCACGACGTCTTGCCAATCGAATATTTCTGCTTTCATTGTCTTCTCGTTGTCTTCTCAAGCGAGCATAATATCTCCATTGTTCTCGACGACGTTCTATGTCATCGGTATTCACCACCGATGTATTTTGCGAACTCATTTCTACATAAAATTAAATTAAATTTATGGTGGTCGTTGCGCATACATACACAATAATCAATAGATTTTTCCTTGTCACAAACAGGGGGTGTTTTAAAACCTCATTAAAGTGAACTAATTTTGAACAAATTAATCACATGTAAAAATTGTAATAATATGTGTGATTGTAATAAATTTTTAGTAAAATAGGAGAAATAAGTTACACTTCTTAAAATTATTAAATTATTATTTTAGGTTATGATTTGTTAGATCAATATGATGAAAATATAATTCAGAAAATGTTTAATTTATTTCAAAAAATCATTTATTTATAGTTAAAATTAGATTAAATTTTTCGTACTCATTTCACACACTTTAAAAAAAAAAAATCATGCCATTTTGGTTAATTTGGATGAGAAAATAATGTGTTTGTTTGTAACTTTATGTGTCGTGTGTAAGTGTAAGGGAGAGAAGAAGTGGCTTAGTGAGTTTAGAAGTTGAGAGTTGTGGAGGTGATGATTTAAATGATTTGAATGTACATTTAATTTCTTACTTTACCGGATATAAATATAATATCAAACAAATATACAAAGAGGCGTTGAAGTCCGAAAAGAAAAATATTGTTGTTTTACGTTAAAACTTTTTAATCTCTTCTTTACTAAAGTTCCCTTAATTATCCGTAAAAAAAACACCCTTAATTACGTGGGACATACTGATAGATGACTAACGTGTAAGAGTTAATTTAGAACATTTATTATAATTTTGGATTATTACATTTTCCAATCACAAAAAAAAAAAAAAAAAAAAAAGTCTAGGGGTGTGATGAAAAATTATTTCACTACACATAATACTCATCAATGGCCTACATGTTCAATATTGCTTGATCATGCACTCCATTATTTAAATAGTACCTTTTCCATGTACTATTTAAAAAATCGCACTTTAAATTTAGACCAAAGCATTAAACCAAGTATATTCTCCTCTCTTAACTTAATCTTTAATTTACTTTTTGAAGTAAATAATACGTTATTTGGTAATGAAAAATATAATCATTTTTACTGTTTTATCTTTTTCGAAAATTCAAAGTATTTACATCTTGTACTTTGTTTTATATATATATATATATATATATATATATATATACATCTATCCATGAACTATTTTAAAAATCCTACTTTTTAGCATCTCACGTTTTCCTTTGTTTTTTTTTTTTTTAATCTCTTCCGTATTTTGGAAAAAAAAAGACTCCTACAATAAAACTACTACTATAATTTCGCCTTCCATATCCTTATATTTAGACACTAACATAATTGATTTTGAAAGAAAATAAAATGCTAAATTTTAGGAAAAAAATTTTAAATCTAATATTCCATTCTTGTAAAGTCTCTAACGTTCTCTCTCTCTATCTATGTACTACTTTAAAAATTTCCACTTTCTATCCCACGTTAAACATCTGAAGTTTTTTTTTTTTTTTTTTTAATACCTTTTTGGTGTTGTTGATGTTGTTTTTTTTTTTTTTTTTTTTCAAATTTTATATATGATGATTATCATTTTTTGTCATGTACTATTGCTGAAAATCGCACTTTAAATTTAGACCAAAGCATTAAACTAAGTATATACTCCTCTCTTAATTTAATCTTTAATTTAGTTTTTGAAATAAATAATACGTTTTTTTTTTTAATGAAAAATGAAATCATTTTTATTGTTTTCTCATTTTCGAAAATTCAAAGTATTTACATCTTGTACTTTGTTTTTTTTTTAATATATATATACACACATCTATCCATTTACTATTTTAAAAATCCTACTTTTTAGCATCTCACGTTTTCCTTTTTTATTTTTTTAATCTCTTCCATATTTTGGAAAAAAAGACTCCTACAATAAAACTACTACTATAATTTCTCCTTCCATATCCTTATATTTAGGCACTAACATAATTGATTTTGAAAGAAAATAAAATGCTAAATTTTAGGGAAAAAAATTTTAAATCTAATATTCCATTCTTGTAAAGTCTCTCACGTTCTCTCTCTCTCTATCTATGTACTATTTAAAAAATTTGCACTTTCTATCCCACGTTAAACATCTCAAGTTTTCATTCTTTTCATTTTATTTTATTTTATTTTTTTTTAACGTTTTTGGTGTTTTTGATGTTGTTGTTGTTTTTTTTTTTTTTTTTTTTCAAATTTTATGTATGATAGTTATCATTTTTTGTCTTTTCCTAAAATGTAGTTTTTTTAATCCTAAAATTTAGTCATTTACTACACATCCATAACATAAGTAAATAAAACTTAAATTGGAAATTTTATGTGAAGAGATACATGTTAATTGTATACAAAATAAATCTCACGTTTTCCTTTTTTTTTTCTTTTCTTTTAATGTCATCCATATTTTGGAAAAGAAAGACTCCTACAATAAAACTACTACTATAATTTCTCCATCCATATCCTTATATTTAGGCACTAACATATCTGATTTTGAAAAAAATAAAATGCTAAATTTTAGGGAAAAAAATTAAAAGTCTAATATTTCATTCTTGTAAAGTCTCTCACGTTCTTGGTGTTGTTGATGTGGTTTTTTTTTTTTTTTTTTTTTTTTTTTTTTCAAATTTTATGTATGACAGTTATCATTTTTGTCTATTTGTAAAATGTAGTATTTTTAATCCTAAAATTTAGTCATTTACTACACATCCATAACATAAGTAAATAAAAGCTTAATTTGAAAATTTTATGGCAAGAGATACACGTTAATTGTATACAAAAGAAATATAGTTCTATTACAAAAGAAATTTTTTTACAACAGTTTCTTAGATAACAACCACTTTATGTGAGGTTTAATACATATAATAATTCTTGTAAAGTCTCTCACCCGAACTTATCTAATATTCCATTCCAATGACTCCTCAATGCAATCCAAAAAGTTTGTGCGTACGTGAACCTGAGAGAGATAAAAGAGTTAGGGTTAAACCAAGTATTTTAAAAAAAAAAAAAAAAACTTTAATTAACCAACCAACGTTTGAAGGTATATGTTGTTAAAGATAATAGCTTAAGTTTGTTAGAGTTTGTGTTTGAAATATTTGAATTCAAATAGAAATAGAAAATTCTTCTCCCAAAAAAAAAAAAAAAAAAAGAATAAAGCAAACATTTGAATAAAATAGTAGTTATCCGAAAATGTTGGTGGTGATAATCATCAATACCACGTATGAGTCAATAATCATAAACGTTTTTTTTTTTTTTATGGTTATAATTTTTTTTAACAAAAAATTATCTACCACGTTTTTATTTTGAAAAAAAAATCCCACTTTTGTAAAAAAAAAAAATAAAAAAACTCTAGCCGACCCTTTTTTTTTTTTTTCCAAAAAAAAAAAAAAAAAAAACCTTAACACGTTTGAATTCCACTCCCACATTTTACTCCTAACAAATTGTTTGCATTCCACTCTCCCATGTTTTACTCCTAAGAAACTACTTTACTATGAAATTTAAAATTTTCAACTTCTCTTTAATAACATGCACGTTGGTATTGACGATTTTTTTCTTTTTTCTTGAACCACACCGATGACCAAATGCATGTGGGCCCATAAATTTGAGATGGATAACCCTTTTTTTTTTTTTTTTTTTTTGAGATGTAGACAACTTTAATTGGATAATTTAGATATACATAAAAGTTACACAAATTAAAAAAAAAAAAATTCATTCTAAATAAAAAAATTTAGTAGCTGTTTAGTAGTGATAGACGTGTAGATGATTGTGATTAACCTTTTGATAAAATGAAAAACCTTTTTTTTTTTTTTAAAGAAATAATAAAATTAAAAACCTAATAAGAGAGTGATGGACATTGTTGACCTTATTTTTTTTAAAAAAAAACTCACTATCTATTCATGAGGTGATCATGGTTATAATTTCTTAAAATGTAAACAAAGGCTATTAAAAGAGGTAAGGGAAGTCATCTTGTTTAATGTTGGAGAATAATTTTGAATACTTCTTTTGTAGCATAAGACAGCCCTGTCTTTGGATCACAATACCTACAGACATGAAATGACAATTCATTAAGAAGTACAATGGTGGAGTATATGAAGGAACCATTTATTTCAAAATTACATTTTAAAATAAAGAAGAAGGGAAAAAAACAAGAGTTAACGTGATACATATAAGAAAAAAAAAAAAAAAGTAGAACTTAAAGAAAGTGAATCATAAACAAAAGAAAATAAAACAAAGAGGAACTTGCAAAAGATAGAACCTGAAAATTTGTTGAAGCCTCGACAAGTAAATATCTTTAATCAAGAAAAAGAGAAAATGATGTAGAGCTAAACTAAATGTCTTTAATTTGAAGAAGAATGAGAGAGAGAAAGTGAGATAGAAACTGTAAAGCGTACGTGAGTTTGTGGTTTTAAAGTGTAGGTGTTTTAATTTACATATCTATCCTCGGTGGTTGAAAACTTGTAAGTGGGCATGATGAGGGTATCTTAGGCATGAAAAATGTGGAATCCAAACAGGGGAAGCCCCTTAAATAGTAGTATAGATAATAATATTTTTTTTCTCCGATTTCGGCAACCATATCACCGAAATTCTTTTTTTTTTTCTCTCACCACCATCCCATCATTTTTCTCTCTCCTCTCTCCTCTTCGTTAGAATTTCGGTGTGACGGTATTACCGAAATTTGCTTCTTTCTTCATTTCACCAAATAAGTTTGAACAGTATCTATATCACAAATAAACTTATTTTTTTGCAATATTTAGCCAAAAGACTCTTGTTTGTTTTGTTATTTTATTTATTATATAATTTTTTTTTTTTGATTTCGTAGAAGAACTTTACTTAGATTAATTGCATATCGCAGAATATACTGTACAACAATCCTTGCTATTAATCAAACTTCTATGAGCAATTGACTCCACTCGCCAGAACTAGCAACCAAGTAATCTAGGAGTTTTTCACTCTTAATGGATTAAGTAGTTTACCTTCATTTGCAAGAGGTTATATAATGAAAAATTGTGAATATCCATATATTTAGGGGACAATACTCAATGTGACCCGCGAACATGACACGGGCATGACACAATGTTTGTAAATTAGGGTTGAGTTTTAGCGGGTTCGTGCTAGATTTAGGTTGATACGAATTGACTCATGTAATAATCTTGTCATTTTGAGTCAAATACACACGAAACTCGTTTCAACCAATTTAACTGCTTCATCTATAGTGTAGATATACCAGCTATAGCGATATCTATGAATGTTTGGTTTGTACACCATTTGATCACTTTTATAGCGATATCAATGAATATTTGGTTTGTACACCATTCACTTTTATATTATATTGAAATCTATGAATGTTTGGAAGTTTTTATAAAACTTCTTTCTTATCAATTTTATTTTTTTCTTGTATATAACAATGTATATAGTGTCACATCATTTAAAAATTTTGGCTAAAATCCAAAAGCTTTATATTTGAGCAAATTTTTATTTTTGTATCAAAAGTTTTTTGTTTTTGTTATTGTAGTCCTTATCCTTTTGTCTATTGTCGGCTATAAATCTGATACTACTTGCATATGTGATGGAATGTCATTTTATCATACCCAATGACAATTTTATAGATAGTAAAATAAAATAAAATAATTATTTATGGATGAAAATGATAATTTACTAAAACAAAAAGGTTATAATTTGGATTTCGACTTAAAATTTTAGATAACATGATAATAGATCATATATATATATATATATATATATATATATATATATATATATTATGATTCAATGATTTATAGCATTTAAATCTAAATATTAGGACCTGCTACAATAAGAGCACGTGACTTCCTAGTGCCCTTTATCTACTTCTCTCCTCCTCATTTCTTAGCGGAAAAAGAAGAAGTTTACAATGCCCTTCACGACACCACGTAGTTTAAACAAGGTCTCATGGTCATATTCTTCACTATATCACAATATGAAATCATTGACTCTGTAATAGTAAAAATGGATATCATGTAACCACCTTCTCGCATGTGTGAGAGAACGGTTAAATGCGTTGATGGTATGCATACCAGCTCCATATGTCAGGAACATTTTCATTCGATGGGACAACTCTAATTGAGCAGCCTAGTTGATTAAGGAAGTATTAATTAGCTACTTGATCTATTCCAAAGCTAAACCTCGAATGATTCTGCACAACAGTATTTGGAAGGATTCCTTCTCTGTTGGAGGCAGGGCAGCCACTGAATTATTGTAGACTTTGTAGTTCACATGATTTTTTTTTTTTTTTTTGAGAATCATAATTCACATGAATTGATTGCTTAACCATGCATATGAATACTGAAAGCAATTTCTACAATTGGGCTATTGCCACTCCAATCAATTACACATTCACAAATCACAATTATAAAATTATAAATTTTGTTTCCACTTATAAAGACTTTAACAAATAAATAAACCACGTACTAAGCAAAAAAAAAAGTTTTAGGTAAGGATAGCTATCATAAATCAAGGGACCAATTATTTGTCACACAAAAATATGAAGTGTTATGCTATCAAATATGTGAAGACTAATTGCCCTACTTTTGCAGTGGTGTTAGATTTTCCTTGCATTTAAAGTTTAGTTGATTGACTTGATTCACCTGATTGAAATGATGAACTAGTTGAATTTAAGTTGTCTCCTACATCCTCTGTTGGTCTCGCTGGTGATGATGATAGGAACGGCTTGGAAGGCATTTGTAAGAATTCAACTTCTCCTTCAAGCATTTCTACAACTTTGTTCATTGAAGGACGGTCACTAGGCTTCATCTGTATGCACCATAATGCGACTATGATCATCTTCTTAACAATTTTCTTCTCCTCCTCCGTGGCATCTTCTATTTCTATGTCATTTCCTTCGCTAAATTGGCCATAAACCCAAGTTGGGAAGTAAATTTGGCTTGAATGGTCTGCAAATGCATTCACGTTCTTTCTTCTGCTAGCCATTTCCAACAATAACATGCCAAAACTATAAACATCAGCTTTATAGGAGACCCCTCCAATGTTTTTATAGAACAACTCTGGAGCTATATATCCTAGTGTTCCCCTTGCAGGAGTCAAAGACACTATGCTATCATTTTTTGGATAAAGTTTTGCAAGCCCAAAATCAGAAACTTTGGGAATGAAGTTCTCATCAAGAAGAATGTTATGAGGTTTGATATCAAAATGCAGAATTTGCATGTCACATCCTTGATGTAGATATTCAATCCCACGAGCCACTCCAAGTGAAATCTCAAACATTTTCTCGATACTTACGGGGATACTTTCTTCTTGAGAAAAATGTATTTTTCAAGAGAACTATTAGGCATGAATTCATATATAAAGGGCGCTTTGGCCCCTCAAAGACGAAGCCAATGAGTTGCACCACATTCACGTGGTGAATTCTTCCAATTGTTGCAACTTCGTTGATAAATTCTTGCCCATTAGCTTTGGAGATACCCAACATCTTTATAGCAACATGAGGGCCACTTTCTAGCTTTCCTCTATATACAGAGCCATAACCTCCTTCACCCAATTTGTCCTTGAAACCTTTGGACATCTTCCTAATTTCTGAGTAAGAGTACCTAATTGGCATGAGGTTAATTTGGCTTTGTAGAAATTCTTCAATAGCATCATACATTGATAAATGTCTCTTACGCCACTTATATATCAAAAACGCCACCATGAATAGAATCCCCAAGACAGTCCTTGTTTCTAGGAGAAATATTACTGTGTAGAAACATCACCAAAATAACTATAAGAAACAAAATTGTTGTTGCACCTGTCACCTTTTTTAATTTTTAGTTGAAATTATAGTTGGACTTACAACTACATACCTTCTTAATCCTAGTAATTAAGCACAATATATTTTGTTTCATGTTAATGTAACTAATATTTACGTCTTGTTTGCATGCACGGTAAACTATTTTTAATCACAATTTTAAGGAATGATATGCTAAAAAAATTAAAGTTGAAGAAGAGATTCAGGTTATTACCGATTTCCAGCGGTACGACTATGGCCCGAGCTGCAAGAAATATAAACAAGAGAAGAAGGTGACATTACTTTTTGCTAACAAAAAGTGAATTACTAATTAGTAAAACAAGTGGCCCGAATAACTTGAAAAGTCTAAGACCTAATAAAACTACAGTAAGATCTTACATTGGGCCATGCTCAGCAAGAAATTTCAACAACCATAAATGCCGGTTGACTGCATAATTGGTCTTAAAATTGGGATGTCACTTTAATTGAGTCGAGCTCAATCAAATGCTTTCAGAGTTCCCAATATGCATTATTTGTTAGAACTTAGAATTATGTGGTTAAATAATTAAATTTATTATTTCTCAACATCTTAAATTTTTGGAAATTTTGGTAATTTAACATTAGTTAACCTATGGCTAGGGCTGAAGAATTTGCTCACCGAGTCAAGCAAATGATAATTTAATTAGGTTATAATGGAGGAAATGTTTAGACATGCATTTTGCATTACTACTAAGTACTAAACCTTTATTCTCATGGAATAATTAGGAGCCTAGGAGCCAAGAAAGGTAAATTTTTATTCAAAGGAAGCTAATTTCTTAAGAAAATCTATAATTTTTACTTTTCATATCATCGAGTTCAATTAAAAGAATGAGATTGTTAAAGTTATGATTAAATGATTAAACTTAATATTTCCTATTAACTTAATTTTTTAGAAGAATCGGTAATTTATTATGGTAATAGAGTGGGACATTCTAAATTTGATCCCTTGTCAATTTTGCCTTTTATTCCACTAATTACCATGTACTTGTTTGACTTTTCTTATAAAATAACCAAAGTTTAAAATGATAAAAATCAAACACATGACATCCTATTTTTACTAAAAAGTAAAACAAAATATTTGTATTCATGTATTCGAGATCAACCAATTAATTACCTAAGTACATGGTTATTTCTCTACCCGCGTCATCAGCACACATCAGGCGCTATTACTCAAGTAATTCTGTTTCGTTGTTCATTCTGTGTATTAATTACTATCC
Organism: Quercus dentata; assembly: GCA_028216015.1. Lineage (NCBI taxonomy): Eukaryota > Viridiplantae > Streptophyta > Magnoliopsida > Fagales > Fagaceae > Quercus > Quercus dentata. The sequence goes on along the minus strand of CP116452.1, from coordinate 14,441,088 downwards.
TTCAAAAAACCCTTTTTTGAGATAGAAATCTCACCAGTGTCTGGATAATAATGTGATATTATGTTCCACCAGTGTGCACTTTCACCAAATAATTCTTCCAAATGCAAACCTGCATTTTTGACAAAGAAAAAAAAAATATCAACGTTGAGAACTTTAAAATTGAATTTAGTCATTATACGACTACAATAACTACTCCCTAACATGTTTATTACATTGGAATGGCTGGGGGTACGCACGAAGAAGCTATCTTCTTCAAAAATTCGATAATTATTACTTTTCATTTACTAAAGCACATATGTTTAAGATAGACCAACTAATTGCCCAACTACTTGGTTATTCCTCTACTTGTGTCATCATCACATCAGGAACCATTACTCATACAATTCTATTTAATTGTCCATTCTAAATTTGATCCCTTGTCAATTTTGCCTTTTATTCCACTAATTACCATGTACTTGTTTGACTTTTCTTATAAAATAACCAAAGTTTAAAATGATAAAAATCAAACACATGACATCCTATTTTTACTAAAAAGTAAAACAAAAAATTTGTATTCATGTATTCGAGATCAACCAATTAATTACCTAAGTACATGGTTATTTCTCTACCCGCGTCATCAGCACACATCAGGCGCTATTACTCAAGTAATTCTGTTTCCTTGTTCATTCTGTGTATTAATTACTATCCTTCAAAAAACCCTTTTTTGAGATAGAAATCTCACCAGCGTCTGGATGATAATATGATATTGTGTCCCACCAGTGTGCACTTTGACCAAATAATTCTCCCAAACCTGCATTTTTGACAAAGAAAAAAAAAAAATCAACGTTGAGAACTTCAAAATTGAATTTAGTCATTATACGACTACAATAACTATTCCCTAACATGTTTATTACATTGGAATGGCTGGGGGTACGCACGAAGAAGCTATCTTCTTCAAAAATTCGATAATTATTACTTTTCATTTACTAAAGCACATATGTTTAAGATAGACCAACTAATTGCCCAACTACTTGGTTATTCCTCTACTTGTGTCATCATCACATCAGGAACCATTACTCATACAATTCTATTTAATTGTCTATTCTATATTACTCTTAAAACAACTTTTTGAGATAGAAACCTCACCACTGAGTATATATAGGATCTGGTCAAGCACTCCTGGGATCACAAATAAAAGAAAAACATATCAGCGATTGGAAACCTTAAAATTAAATCCAGTCATTATACTGAGACTTGAATAAAAATATCCTAGCATGTCTATTACATTGGTATGGAATTATGGATATGGTGTATGCACCAAGAAGTTTGGCCTTACAGAAGTTTAATAGAATAAATAGATGAATGGTTAGTGAATAGTGACAGTGGAAAAATGCAAGAGTTCAGAAAAGAAACTTGCAAAGGGATAATAATGCACAACATGTAAATTAGAGAATGGAAAGTGTTATGGCCTTTCTCGCTTTATTTACCCACCAGTACTGTCGTCGCATTGAGGATGGTTCGCCTCATCGAGGTAGCAATAATAGTTGAATCTTCCGCAATAACTTCGACAAGTACCATAGAGCCATGAAAGCTCAAAACCATATACCAATTCATTGCAGACGTCTGTACAGGAGATATTTGGGTCTTCATTATTTGTTGGCCACGAAGTCAGAAATATCTTCTCTACTTGGCACGAGTCCTCCACTTGGGATGCGTTGGTTATACCAACTGTAACATATCTATACCTCGTCTTGGAATCAGATATAGAAGAAGAGTTGTCATTATAATTGCAAGTAGAAGTGTCCAAATACAATGGAGAATTCACTGGTTTTTCACAGCTCATCCAAACCAAACTCCGTGATAGTTCGGGATACCGCTCCGGCACCGTCCCCTTTCGCTTTGGCTTATACGTGGTATATTCATCAGACGAATAACTAAAATTGTATCGATATAAAGAATAATTGGGAGTGGAGAAGTAATTGTTCTTCTGTATACCTGAGTCCACGATCCGGATTGTGTAGTTGTTGTAACTGATTTCCTCTACGTAGAATTTTCCTCCAAGTAAGTACAGCACCGTACGATTGTTCTCACACGACAGTTGATATTCATACGATGGGTGCCCACAGTTTTCTGGGTCGGTCGACAATCGAAAAGGAAAGCTTATTTTGTGGATATTCCCACAAGAAGAAGCGGAGCAGGTACTAGTAGCACAGCAAGTTGGATGGACTAATGCAAGAGCAATGAGGACAGTGAATCCTACAGCAGTGAACGTCAATTCTCTTGCCATTGAGGTAGGTAGAGAGAGAGAGGGGAATAGGGTGGGTAGAGAGAAAGAGAGGAATATTTCCAATAGTAAATACTAAAAACCTTCCACAGCTATAGACAAACACAATTAAAAAAGTCTTCTCTCTGATTCAGCATCTTCAACAAGAAAGTAGAGTTTCCGATTTCCGATCCAAGAAAGATGAAGCGCAAGTTCATGGTAGTGGAACAATATCAACATCAATATCAATGCGCGTCAGCACATACGTCATCTTGATTTATTATTTGACAGTTATTATTTATTTATTTATTTTTAATTCTTATAAACATTTAGTTAAATTAAATTTTTACCACTAAATGTTTCATTAAAAAAATAATAATCATGCACTAGCACACTTGTTATTAATTACTCCTAAGTTTTATTAGTGATAAAAAATGCTAGTAACAAGTAAGAACAAATTAATTGCACATGTAGCGGTGAGAAAAAAATGTGAAGGCAAATGTAACCGAACTCTCTCCCAAAATTTGCAAACAAGGTTTTATTGCTGGAGGAGATTTGCATAGCAATATTACAGAGGTTTTGGAGTTACTACAGTGGGAAGGCAAATGGTGCATCTGAAACTTAAGTTATCACAAAGAGTCTAGTTAAACAAAGGTGTTGTTAATTAGTATACTATTTGTAACTTCTTTTTCTATAGTGGCTTTTCTAAGAGGTTGGGTCCCTAGAATGGTTTTTTTTTTTTTTTTACTTTTATTTATTTATTGGTTTTTCCACTTCACTTCGTTACTAAAATTTGTGTGAGGTTTTATTGTTTATATTATTTGTTGTTGCTTTTAAGATGATATTTCTAGCGGTTGATGAAATAACTGTTTCTGCTATTTTGTTTGGAATAAATTATAAATTAACTCAATTAGTCTACTATTAAATTGATTTTTTTTCATTAGTATTAGAGTATAGGTATACTTATTTAGGAATATTTTTCCGAGTTTGATCATTGACTCTTATTGTAGAGGATAAATTGTGGTCCTTCACTGTTCCCCTCATTTTGAGGGAACAATTATATACATTGGAAGGATTGAATGAGAACATGCCTTAAATAATTAGATGAGAGAATTTGGCTATTGCAGATTAGGGTTGGACCAAACCAAAAACTAAAGTAGATGAGCGGTCCAAAGATCAATTGAATGAGTGCAATTGGAATAGCAAATGTAAAATCCTATTTTCATTGAAGGTTTACATTACTACTACTACTAGATACTCGGGATGAGAGTTGGGGTTGGAAGCACAAATATTGAACATCACAAAAGATGTCATTAATTATTATTGAATTATCACTTCAACTCATAACTCATACTAATATAATTATACACCAATTAAAAAAACAAAATTAAATATACCATGTGTGAAATTAAATAGAGTAATAACTTGCTAGTTACAATGCGGTACTGATTTTTCTAGTCAACAAATAATTTTTCAAGTGAGAAAGCAAAAAAGAATAAAAATAGGGATGACTCTACTTGCAAAAGTCATTTTCAAGTGAGAAAGTAGCAAAGAATAAAAAATAGGGATAACTTTGCTTGCAAAAGTCATTTTCAAGTTTGTATATGAAAACACAGATTCATGGAAGCTAGTTGTTGACTCATAACTCATGAGTCATGGCTTTAATTTAATATGAAGGTGCATGGAACATATACAGGTGTAAGAAAAGTTTCGTGCGGTCATACTGTGTAAGAAAAGATGATCAAATTCTTTGTTCGTCAACCACAACAAATTATTAGGATGAAGTGGTATTCCAACCAATGAAAACACTCTCAACCATATAGGTGTGTGATTCAACTTCCTAATAAGCACAAGAAAAATAAAATAAAAAACTACCAAGTGATGTTTTACTTACATCAATGACAACATTTTATTTTTTGTGAAAACTAGGAGAACCAAATTAACAATCCTCATGGTAGTACTAATAATTTCCTGTCAATCATAGGTCAAGAAATGTCAGGGAACAATAGCCCAAATTAATGGAGTGAGTGATTGTCAATTTGTCCCCTTCTTCTATATTAAATAAATCAAGAAGAAGTGGTAAGGTTTATTTTCATTGAATAAATGATCTCTGTAAACTGGCCTTAGTTGTATGTCCAATTGGAAAGATGATGAGAAGTTTCACTTGCTAGTTCACTGAAGAAGATATGGTCCTTAGTGATGGCAATGACCAAAAAAAAAAAAAAATACCGATCTTAGTCAATGCCATGCACATCATGAAACCTAGTGACATTTTAAGGTACCACATATTGTTAAGGAAATTGATAATTATTAGAAAAAGAACGTAACTTTGAGTCATGTTAAAAATATTTCTTTAAAATGGATAATTGTCCTATTCAAAGGAGTTTGTTATCCAATTAAAAAAAAAAAAAAAATCATGCCCATGATTTTCAAATACATAAGCACACATGTTTTGGAATGTCCATAAATTTTTAAAAATACAAAGTGTTCTAGAACACATATGTCCATAAATTTTCAAAACTATTTTATTTGTTACTGTTTGTGTTACTTTATATTTACAAAAAGCTTTGTAAACTTTCAAGATCAAACAAGTCTAAAAACACAAATTAACACCCTTTTCTAAGGTATGTTTTACTATTTCCTGATATTCCTATGGTTGAAGAACAAAGAATGGATGAACTCTTCTTACGCGGTTTGACTAGTTTTATTTTTCATTGATATTCCATTGAGATATTTAATTTAATTTAACGTGTTGAATTTCCACGATGAGGAAAAAAAGAAGAGAAGAAAAAGTGATGGTTTGAAATTGATTGAACATGACAAGGTGGCCATAATATTCCTCGTTTCTTCGTCAAAACATAAATTATCATGGACTCCATAAAGTTTAGTCAATGCCATGCACATCATGGGATCTAGTGACATTTTAAGGTACCACGTATTGTTAAGAAAATTTATAATTATTTGAGAAAGAATGTAACTTTGAAGCATGTTAAAAATATTTCTTTAAAATTGATAATTGCCCTATTCAAAGGAGTTTGTTATCCAATTAAATAAATAAATAAATAAAATTCATGCACATGATGTTCAAGTACACACGGACACGTGTTCTGGAATGTCCATAAATTATTTTAAAATAAAAAGAGTTCTAGAACACATGTCCATAAATTTACAAAACTATTTTATTTGTTACTGTTTGTGTTACTTTATATTTACAAAAAGCTTTGTAAACTTTCAAGATTAAACAAGTCTTAAAACACAAATTGACACCCTTTTTTCAGGTATGTTTTTTTGTTTCTTGATATTCCTTTGGTTGAAGAACAAAGAATGGATGAACTCTTCTTACACGGTTTGACTAGTTTTATTTTTAATCGATATTCCACTGAGATATTTAATTGAATTTAACGTGTTGAATTTCCACGATGAGTAAAAAAAGAAGAGAAGAAAAAGTGATGGTTTGAAATTGATTGAACATGACAAGGTGGCCATAATATTCCTTGTTTCTTCGTCAAAACTTAAATTATCATGGACTCTGTGAAGTTTAGTCAATGCCATGCACATCATGGGATCTAGTGACATTTTAAGGTACCACGTATTGTTAAGAAAATTGATAATTATTTGAAAAGGAATGTAACTTTGAGGCATGTTAAAAATATTTAATTAAAATTGATAATTGCCCTATTCAAAGGAGTTTGTTATCCAATTAAAAAAAAAAAAAAAAAAAAATTCAAGCACATGATGTTCAAGTACACACGCACACATGTTTTGGAATGTCCATAAATTTTTTAAAACAAAAAGAGTTCTAGAACACATATGTCCATAAATTTTCAAAACTATTTTATTTGTTACTATTTGTGTTACTTTATATTTACAAAAAATTTTGTAAACTTTCAAGATCAAACAAGTCTTAAAACACAAATTGACACCCTTTTTTAAGGTATGTTTTTCTGTTTCCTGATATTCCTACGGTTGAAGAACAAAGAATGGATGAACTCTTCTTACGCGGTTGGACTAGTTTTATTTTTCATTGATATTCCACTGAGGTATTTAATTTAATTTAACGTGTTGAATTTCCACGATGAGGAAAAAAAGAAGAGAAGAAAAAGTGATGGTTTGAAATTGGTTGAACATGACAAGGTGGCCATAATATTCCTCGTTTCTTCATCAAAACTTAAATTATCATGGACTCCGTGAAGTTTAGTCAATGCCATGCACATCATGGGATCCAGTGACATTTTAAGGTACCACGTATTGTTAAGAAAATTGATAATTATTTGAAAAAGAATGTAACTTTGAGGCATGTTAAAAATATTTCTTTAAAATTGATAATTGTCCTATTCAAACGTGTTTGTTATTCAATTTATAAAAAAAATAAAAAAAATAAAAAAAAATAAAAAAATCATGCACATGATGTTCAAGTACACATGCGCGCATGTTCTAGAATGTCCATAAATTTTTTTAAATAAAAAGAATTCTGGAACACATATGTCCATAAATTTTCAAAACTATTTTATTTGTTATTGTTTGTATTACTTTATATTTACAAAAAGCTTTGTAAACTTTCAAGATCAAACAAGTCTTAAAACACAAATTGACACTCTTTTTAAGGTTTGTTTTACTGTTTCTTGATATTCTTATGATTGAAGAATGAAGAATGGATGAACTCTTCTTACACAATATGACCAGTTTTATTTTTCATTGATATTCCATTGAGATATTTAATTTAATTTAACGTGTTGAATTTCCACGAGGAGGAAAAAAAGAAGGGAAGAAAAAGTGATGGTCTGAAATTGATTGAACATGACAAGGTGGCCTAAATGTTCCTCATTTCTTCCTCATACCTTAAATTATCATAGACTCTGTAAATTTTAATAAATTCCATGCACATCATGGGGCCTAGTGACATTTTAAGGTACCACGTATTGTTAAGGAAATTAATAATCATTTGAAAAAGAATGTAACTTTGAGGCATGTTAAAAATATTTCTTTAAATTTGATAATTGCCCTATTCAAAGGAGTTTGTTATCCAATTAAAAAAAAAAAAAAAAAATTCATGCACATGATGTTCAAGTACACACGCACACATGTTCTGGAATGTCCATAAATTTTTTAAAACAAAAAGAGTTCTAGAACACATATGTCCATAAAATTTCAAAGCTATTTATTTGTTACTGTTTGTGTTACTTTATATTTACAAACAACTTTGTAAACTTTCAAGATCAAACAAGTCTTAAAACACAAATTGACACCCTTTTTTAAGGTATGTTTTTCTGTTTCCTGATATTCCTACGGTTGAAGAACAAAGAATGGATGAACTCTTCTTACGCGGTTGGACTAGTTTTATTTTTCATTGATATTCCACTGAGAAATTTAATTTAATTTAATGTGTTGAATTTCCACGATGAGGAAAAAAAGAAGAGAAGAAAAAGTGATGGTTTGAAATTGGTTGAACATGACAAGGTGGCCATAATATTCCTCGTTTCTTCGTCAAAACTTAAATTATCATGGACTCCGTGAAGTTTAGTCAATGCCATGCACATCATGGGATCCAGTGACATTTTAAGGTACCACGTATTGTTAAGAAAATTGATAATTATTTGAAAAAGAATGTAACTTTGAGGCATGTTAAAAATATTTCTTTAAAATTGATAATTGTCCTATTCAAAACGTGTTTGTTATTCAATTTATAAAAAAAAAAAAAATAATAAAAAAAAAAAAATCATGCACATGACGTTCAAGTACACATGCGCGCATGTTCTAGAATGTCCATAAATTTTTTTAAATAAAAAGAATTCTAGAACACATATGTCCATAAATTTTCAAAACTATTTTATTTGTTATTGTTTGTGTTACTTTATATTTACAAAAAGCTTTGTAAACTTTCAAGATCAAACAAGTCTTAAAACACAAATTGACACCCTTTTTAAGGTTTGTTTTACTATTTCTTGATATTCTTATGATTGAAGAATGAAGAATGGATGAACTCTTCTTACACAATATGACCAGTTTTATTTTTCATTGATATTCCATTGAGATATTTAATTTAATTTAACGTGTTGAATTTCCACGAGGAGGAAAAAAAGAAGGGAAGAAAAAGTGATGGTCTGAAATTGATTGAACATGACAAGGTGGCCTAAATGTTCCTCATTTCTTCCTCATACCTTAAATTATCATGGACTCTGTAAAGTTTAATAAATGCCATGCACATCATGGGGCCTAGTGACATTTTAAGGTACCACGTATTGTTAAGGAAATTAATAATCATTTGAAATTAAAAGAATGTAACTTTGAGGCATGTTAAAAATATTTCTTTAAAATTGATAATTTTTCTATTCAAAGGAGTTTGTTATCTATTTAAAAATAAATAAAATCATGCACATGATGTTCAAATACACACGTACACATGTTTTGGAATGTCCATAAATTTTCAAAACTATTTTATTTGTTCTTGTTTGTGTTACTTTATATTTACAAAAAGCTTTGTAAACTTTCAAGATCAAACAAGTCTTAAAACACAAATTGACACCCTTTTTTAAGGTATGTTTTACTATTTCCTGATATTCCTATGGTTGAAGAACAAAGAATGGATGAACTCTTCTTACGCGATTTGACTAGTTTTATTTTTCATTGATATTCCATTGAGATATTTTATTTAATTTAACCTGTTGAATTTCCATGATGTGGAAAAAAAGAAAAGAAGAAAAAGTGATGGTCTAAAATTGATTGAACATGACAAGGTGGCCAAAATATTCCTCGTTTCTTCATCATAACTTAAATTATCATGGACTCTGTAAAGTTTAGTCAATGCCATGCACATCATGGGATCTAGTGAAATTTTAAGGTACCACGTATTGTTAAGAAAATTGATAATTATTTGAGAAAGAATGTAACTTTGAGGCATGTTAAAAGTATTTCTTTAAAATTGATAATTGTCCTATTCAAAGGAGTTTGTTATCCAATTAAATAAATAAATAAATAAAATTCATGCACATGATGTTCATGTACACACGCGCACATGTTCTGGAATGTCCATAAATTTTTTAAAATACAAAGTGTTCTAGAACACATATGTCCACAAATTTTCAAAACTATTTTATTTGTTAATGTTTGTGTTACTTTATATTTACAAAAAGCTTTGTAAACTTTCAAGATCAAACAAGTCTTAAAACACAAATTGACACCCTTTTTCAAGGTATGTTTTACTGTTTCCTTATATTCCTATGATTGAAGAACGAAGAATGGATGAACTCTTCCTACGCAGTTTGACTAATTTTATTTTTCATTGATATTCCATTGAGATATTTAATTTAATTTAACGTGCTGAATTTCCATGAGGAGGAAAAAAAGAAGGGAAGAAAAAGTGATGGTCTGAAATTGATTGAACATGACTAGGTGGCCAAAATATTCCTCATTTCTTTGTCATACCTTAAATTATCATGGACTCCGTAAAGTTTAGTCAATGTCATGCACATCATGGGGCCTAGTGACATTTTAAGGTACCACACATTGTTAAGGAAAATGATAATTATTTGAAAAAGAATGTAACTTTGAGGCATGTTAAGAATATTTCTTTAAAATTGGTAATTGTCCTATTCAACGGAGTTTGTTATCCAATTAAGAAAAAAAAAATCATGCACTTGATGTTCAAATACAAATGCGCACATGTTTTGGAATGTCCATAAATTTTTAAAAATACAAAGTGTTCTAGAACACATATGTCCATAAATTTTCAAAACTATTTTATTTGTTCTTGTTTGTGTTACTTTATATTTACAAAAAGCTTTGTAAACTTTCAAGATCAAACAAGTCTAAAAACACAAATTAACACCCTTTTCTAAGGTATGTTTTACTATTTCCTGATATTCCTATGGTTGAAGAACAAAGAATGGATGAACTCTTCTTACGCAGTTTGACTAGTTTTATTTTTCATTGATATTCCACCGAGATATTTAATTTAATTTAACGTGTTGAATTTCCACGATGAGGAAAAAAAGAAGAGTAGAAAAAGTGATGGTTTGAAATTGATTGAACATGACAAGGTGGCCATAATATTCCTCGTTTCTTCGTCAAAACTTAAATTATCATGGACTCCATGAAGTTTAGTCAATGCCATGCACATCATGGGATCTAGTGACATTTTAAGGTACCACGTATTGTTAAGAAAATTTATATTTATTTGAGAAAGAATGTAACTTTGAAGCATGTTAAAAATATTTCTTTAAAATTGACAATTTCCCTATTCAAAGGAGTTTGTTATCCAATTAAATAAATAAATAAATAAAATTCATGCACATGATGTTCAAGTACACACGCACACATGTTCTGGAATGTCCATAAATTTTTTAAAATAAAAAGAGTTCTAGAACACATGTCCATAAATTTTCAAAACTATTTTATTTGTTACTGTTTGTGTTACTTTATATTTACAAAAAGCTTTGTAAACTTTCAAGATCAAACAAGTCTAAAAACACAAATTAACACCCTTTTCTAAGGTATGTTTTACTATTTCCTGATATTCCTATGGTTGAAGAACAAAGAATGGATGAACTCTTCTTACGTGGTTTGACTAGTTTTATTTTTCATTGATATTCCATTGAGATATTTAATTTAATTTAACGTGCTGAATTTCCACGAGGAGAAAAAAAAGAAGGGAAGAAAAAGTGATGGTCTGAAATTGATTGAACATGACTAGGTGGCCAAAATATTCCTCATTTCTTTATCATACCTTAAATTATCAAGGACTCCGTAAAGTTTAGTCAATGTCATGCACATCATGGGGCCTAGTGACATTTTAAGGTACCACACATTGTTATGGAAATTGATAATTATTTGAAAAAGAATGTAACTTTGAGGCATGTTGAGAATATTTCTTTAAAATTGGTAATTGTCCTATTCAACGGAGTTTGTTATCCAATTAAGAAAAAAAAAATCATGCACTTGATGTTCAAATACAAATGCGCACATGTTTTGGAATGTCCATAAATTTTTTAAAAAATAAAAAGTGTTCTAGAAAACATATATCCATAAATTTTCAAAACTATTTTATTTCTTACTGTTTGTGTTACTTTATATTTACAAAAAGCTTCTTAAACTTTCAAGATCAAACAAATCTTAAAACACAAATTGGCACCCTATTTTAAGGTTTGTTTTACTGTTTCTTAATTTTTCTAACTATAGATTCTTCGTATTAGTGCATTAGACACCTTCATTGGAAATGTAAAAATGTGTTAATTGAGTCACAAAACTCTTGACTAAATGTGTTAATTCAATTAAACTCTATAAGTAAAAAGATATAGAAAGTTAGAGCTCATTAACTTTCAGGGCATATATTTCCAAAAATATTTAAGCAAATGTCATTAATTAAAACTCTTTTTCTTTTTCTTTTTTTCAAAAACAAATTCTTTTAAATTTTGTATTTAGAAAGTTAGAGATATATGAATGCTTCTTTTTTTTTTTCTATTTTTTCTTTTTTTGTTAGAAGAAAATTGCTATGATTCTGTGATAAAAAGTTTGAGAGATGACCTACAAGAACTTTTTATTATTATTTAGTATAGTAATTATTATATTTCTCATATAATTCGTTATATACACCAAGGCATATGAAAGTTACATTTATTATTTGAAATTATCTAAAATAAATTGATTTGTAAACTTTTATGTTTTATAAAGCTATTGATATATTTTAATGTGTAAAATTTAATTTATTTAAGTAGAATATTAATTTAAAATGTTTAAAGAATCTGGGTTCTAGTTAGTTTAATGAATAAATAATTATAAAATAAATCAGTTTTTTGGTACCTAGAATAAATTATGTTAAAGACATGTTTTAAGTATAACCTATACATATATGTGCTTTTTTTTTTTTGGAAGAATATATGTATATTATTTTTGTTTTAGTAATTATTTTTAGAAACATTTTATGTGAAAATAATAAAGAAATTATTATTTTTGACTACTTTTTAAATTTCCCATGAAAGTTGTAAGGACACGATTGGTAACGACCCAAAACAATATTGGATTCGCACGTAAAAGGGCCCAAACAATATCATTTGTAAAGCGTGGGTTTGAAAGGCTAGGCTTTGGTCACCGAAGGATGGTTTGTCGTGGTGTTCATACAGTATTAAATCGTGTTCGCTCGAGGAGTCTTTCTCCTGGAGGCGGGCTGGGAGGCTCTTGTTCTTGGCCATTTTTCCCAACCTCCTTCTTGGTGCATCAACCTTTACAATATATAGCCCTTCTGGGTTGATCTTAGCCCTCCACTTGTTGATCGGGCGGTGCCCACTTGATGCCCCGTCCCATCATTTGTCCCACCTTGCTTTTTGTTAGTTGCGATGATCAAAGTTACCCTGTCCGGGCGTCTTTTCTCATTAACATAGTTAGGACGTTGGCGGGTGCATTTAATGTGGATGGGATGTGTTTGCCTTGAACCAGTTTCGCATCGTACCCTCACGTGGTTCCCATTCTACTCGCATCTCCTTCAGGGGGCTTTTTGGGGGCAGCTTTCGGTGAGATGTTGTTATTCCCTTTGAAGCCTTAGAGTGCCGAGGACGGGGTCATTCTCGGCGGTGCCCCTGGCATTTCGGCCTTTCCCCATTCGTCCTCGGCAAGTACCCTCCTCAACACGGGCCCTGGGCCCTAATACGGCATGGGCCGGGTCATAAGTCCTCTGGCCCCACAAAAGTAATGTTAAAACTTTCTTAATATAATTTATTAACAATTGCCCTGAAAAGCACCCGTTAACATGACCAAAAATGAGAAATGTTAACTTGGTCTTCCTTCAAAAAAATTTCTAGCTTCGCCACCAAATTCAAGCCAATAATCAACATTCAGCAGCCTGCATCATCCTGCAGAATAAGAAGGCTGCCTGTGCCAGCATCAAGTGAGCAGTCAAGAGAATAAATCCAAATGCTCAAGTAGCCAGAGCTCTTTTGTGGAATCAACCTACCATTCAGTGCTTCATCTAACGTGGATTTTTCCAAGTGCTTACACCGGCTCTTCCAACCTAATTGGTAATACATTCAATCTTTAACGCCCTTATTGTTTCCATTTTCATCATGAATGTTTCAAGAATTAATTGATTAAAGCTATTTTCATTGTACAATTTGTTAGTATTAAGATCATGTCGATGATCATGTCGTCACTCGCATTTATATTATTATCACCAATCAAATTTGATAAGAAGCGTGCTAGTGTGTGATTTTTTTTTTTGGAGAAATGCTAGTGTGCGATTAATTTTACTAAATGTTAAAATAAAAATAAAAAACTTAATAACTGTCAAGTTATTACCACGATGACTTATGTGCGAGCGCCAGATGTTATTATGATATTAATGGTGATACTTGATATTGTTCCACTACCAGGAACTTGCGCTACATCTTCTTTCAATGGAAACTCTAATTTTTATTTCCCTGTTGAAGATATTTTCAACACCACAGAAAGAAGTTTTTATTATATATGTTTGTGTACTAGAGGAAAAATTACTCTCTTCCTCACATGACAAGCAATCGCTGCATGCATTAATTTGAGCTACGAGTTTCCTGATATTCTTGTAGATGAAGAACGAAAAATTGATGAACTTTTCTTACATGGTATGACCATTGAAGTTTTCATTAATGTCCCAGTGAGATATTTAATTTAATTTAATTTAGCGTGTTGAACTTTTCATTGAGCTATTTAATTTAACGTGTTGGGAGGAAAATTTGTGTTTTTCATTGATGTTACAGTGAGAAAGCAACAAAGATAGGGATGACACTAATTATAAAAGTCATTTCCAAGTTTGTATGGAATGGAATTGCAGCTCCAAGTTTCTTAATTAATTAACTCATGAACTGGAAAAAGGAAAAAAAAAAAAATTCTCAAATAAGAGACTTAAATCGAATCCTGCTTTCACTAAATCAAATTGGTGTTGAACTTTCCATTGAGCTATTTAATTTTATTTAACGTGTTGAACTTTCCACTGAGCTATTTAATTTAACGTCTTGGAATGACAAGTTGTATTTTTCATTCATGTTCTAGTGAGATACTCCCTCCGTCCCACTTTGTTTGTCCTCTATTCTATTTAGGGATGTCCCAAAATATTGTCCTGTTTCTAAAAATAAAAGTCATTAATTTACTAATGTTCCTATTATACCCCTATTAATTTATTAATTCAATTTTTTGATAAATTTATTTAAGGGTAGTTTTGGAAACTTATACATTTTTAAAAGATAGACAAGATAATAAATGATGTTCCCTTAAAAAGTTTGATTTTTCAAACAGGACAAACAAAGTGGGACGGAGGGAGTATTTAATTTAATTTAATTTAATGTGTTGAACTTTCCACTGAGCTATTTAATTTAGCGTGTTGGGACGACAACTTGTATGTTTCATTGATTTCCAGTGAGATATTTAATTTCATTTAACGTGTTGACCTTTTCATTGAGCTATTTAATTTAACGTGTTGGGATGACAAATTGTATTTTACATTGATGTTCTTGTGAGATATTTAATTTCATTTAACATGTTGAATTTTTCACTAAGCTATTTAATTTAACGTGTTGGGATGACAATTTGTGTTTTTCATTGATATTCTAATGAAATATTTAATTTAATTTAATGTGTTGAACTTTCCTTTGAGCTATTCAATTTAACGTGTTGGGACAACAACTTGTATATTCATTGATGTTCCAATGAGACATTTAATTTCATTTAATGTGTTAACCTTTCCATTAAGCTATTTAATTTAACGTGTTAGGATGACAAATTGTATATTCCATTGATGTTCTAGTGAGATATTTAATTTCATTTAACATGTTGAACTTTCCTCTAAGATATTTAATTTAATGTGTTGGGATGACAAGTTGTGTTTTTCATTGATATTCCAGTGAAATATTTAATTTCATTTAATGTATTGAATTTTCTACTAAGCTATTTAATATAACATGTTGGGACAACAAGTTTTATTTTTCATTAATGTTTCAATGAGAGAGATATTTAATTTCATTTAACGTGTTGAACTTTTACTGAGCTATTTAATTTAATGTGTTGGGACGATATATAAGTTGTATTTTTCATTGATATTCCAATGGCATATTTAATTTCATTTAACTTGTTGAACTTTCCACTTAGCTATTTAATTTAACAAGTATTTTTCATTGATGTCCCAGTGAGAAAGCAACAAAGATAGGGATGAAAGCTATTTGTTGACTCATGAGTCATGGTTTCAATTGGATATGAAGGTACATGGAACATCATGCCTAGCACTCACACCAAAGTTGTTCATATTGTCAATGAGCCTCTTGCCATCGAACAAGGTCTTTTACTCTTGAATAGCTTTTCAAATAGTTAATATATTCCAATAAAAATGTTTAGATTTAAATTCTTCTTTCCAAACCCCACTATCTAATTATTACTATTACTATTATTATTATTATTATTATTATTATTAATAGAAATTTAAGAGAAGGGAAATTTGAATCATGGATGTCTCCTTTAGAAATATTGGAAAGTGTCAATTGAATTAGAAGCTCTTGACCCCATTGTCAAATTATCAAAAGAATGAAATAGTTAATAAATTCATGAGTTCCAATTAACTCAAATGCATAAAAAATTTATTCTCATATAAGAGACTTAAATTCAAATCTTGCTTACACCAAAATAAATTGGTGTCTTTTTTATGAACCAATAGTATCTATCATTGAAAAAAAATAATTAATAAATTTATCTATAAATTCGGTTCATATCAAGTTTAGGACTTTAGAAAAAGATAAGGAAGTTTCACTTATTCCATTATGATAACGCTACTCCAAGAGAAACCAAGAGCTCAACCACAAAGAGAGAGAGAGAGAGAGAGAGAGAGAGAACCCTATCACTTTGTGGATTCAAAGTTATTTTCCTATGTATAGCCAAACTCTCTCATCCAATTATTTAATGAGTGCCTTTCAAGTTTCAATATACATAATTGTTCCATAAAAACAAGGGGAACAATGAGGGATTGTGCTTTATCCATGATAATGCAGGTTAAGGATTACACTCATGAAAAAGTTCCTAAACAAGTATAACTATGCTTTGATACCAATTGAAAATTTCAATTTAAACCCCAAATTATTTAGGTAGTAGATTAATTGCATTAATTTTTAATTTATTCCAAACAAATTGCACAAAAGGGTATTTCAACCTCCGGAATATCATCTTAAAAGCAACAACAAGCAATATAAACAATAAAAACTCGCACGGATTTTGGTGATGAAGTGAAGTGGAAAAAAAAATTATAAAAATAAATAAATAAAAACCTCCTCAATAGAAAAAACATTACAAGAATCCAGGCTCTTATAAAAGTCACTATAGAAAAAGCAGTATAAACAATAAAACCCCACACGGATTTTGGTGATAAAGTGAAGTGGAAAACAAATTACAAAAATAAATAAATAAAAACTCCATCAATTGAAAAAACATTATAAGGATCCAGCCCCTTATAAAAGTCACTATAGAAAAAGCAGTTATAACTCAGAAAACCTTTACACAACTAGACTCTTTAGGGCAACTTCTATGAATGCCACACTTGCCTTCCCACCGCAGTGGCTCCAAAACATTTTTAATCTTTCTATACGAATCTCCTCCACCAATGAACCCTATATGCATCCTGAAACTCCAGTACTCCAAGGAACTTAAGGATTTACAACAGTGAACTTAGTGTAATAACAATCTCTATGGTTTCAAAGCACCCAATCAATTATAACTTTTGAATTACAACTTTTACTAGGTACAAGAAGAATTTTCCAGTTTTTGTCTCGAGATGAAAAGCTTCAAGATGTGAATAGATATATAGCTCTGGGTAGGACAACCTTTCTACTATCGAAAAGTCATGCAACATGTGTACTGTTTGAAAGCTTTTGCGGAAGCAATATAAAACAAAAATCATATTTTCATTTAAAGATCGTTGTACCACACAACCATGGATTCTAAATAGAACAAAATTGCGTACCTCTCTTAGCAACCCAAGCGTGTTGCCTCCCAAGGTATTCACGTCTCTCTCTCTATTTCTTTTTTTGAGTTTTGAGAAGACTGCAGTATCACACAGTAGTTCTGATGGCCAACCACTAAATATGATATTATAAAATCTTCTTTTATAGTAGACATCTAAAACCCTAGAGAGAGATTGGACGTGGGATCCTTAGGGATCCTAATCTTCAGCCGTAGGATTTTTTATCAATAACTTTTTGAACGTTGTTGACTTATCTTGAAACTCTTTCCAAAATTATTTCTTAATTTTCTCAATCATATCAAGAAAATATCTGAACTTCTACATATTGCAATAATGTCCATCAACACATTGCAATTGACCCCTGAAGATTAGAGAATTACAAATGAGGTCCCATTTCATACAATTTTATATCTATGTCCTTCCACCATACTATATTCCCACAAGCCACTAGGACTGGATAAATATCATTGTCATGTCCCTAGCTTATGTGACCCTTAATTTCTTGATTTCATAATTTCTATTGGACTCCAAAATATTTATAAAAACTCTTTAAATATATATATATATATATATATATATATATATATATATATATATATACAATATTATATATATGAAAAAACATTTTTGAAAAATGTCACCGGTCGGTTTTGTTTTGAGTCCAACTTCAATATGAAAATCAACTGAATATACTATCTTCTTTAGAGACTGGTGGATTCATTGTTGAGCATTTATATATTTTACTCATTACATACATAACCCAACGTGTCTGTATATAGCCTTTAAAATTGGCATCACCAGTTGACATTGTCAAAGTTATGTGCATAATAAATAAATATACACAAACCCCTCATGTTTGAGGACAATAGAAAAATTGCGATAGAACAACCTTTTAAATAACAATGATCACTCCATAAGTTGTTCTTGATCGGATCCAATTCAGTGTATGTACTTGTTACATTACACCCACTTGTTTGCTTAAAGTCACTACTTCAATGATGGAGTAAATCATCCTATCATATAGTAGCACAACAAGTGTAGGCTTCAATGGTAATATTCAATTAATATCCACAGCCTAGAACAATTTAATAATATATGAAAAATCATTACTCCCTGTCTTTGGTTCCTTAACCATTAACATGATTTTTCCTACAGAGGTGACATCATATGCCACATTTAAACAATGAAATATACCTATAAAAATTATGAATGTGAAAATAGAATTTTATCATCAAATAAAAATGCACAGTATTGTTTTTGAGGGCACATAATTCTAACACTGTTATGTCTTTAAGTTACACTAGGAATTCAAAATCTACAAATCTCGCTCGAGTGAATGGGAACATCTCATGAGTGTCTTAAGTTTATGTGTCTTGATTAATGATTGCATGATGAGTGAATCTTCTTTTAGCTACAGCAAACCTTTATGTCTTCAATTTTCATGGGAGATTCTTTAACGGATTTAAACAGTACTATGTAATCTAACTAATTAATTTATTTCGTTACAATACCAACCATGATTTGTAAATATGGAATTTGATAATATTTAAAACCAAAGAACGAGCTCTTAAATCCTTAATAAGGGGCTTGTTAAAGCCAAAAGGAATGTTTTCTGGCATCTACTGGAAAAATAAGATGAACACTCTTTGAAATTTGTATACACTAAATAGTATATATACCCTAAGATCGACTACAACCACTGATTTATATCATATCAGCATTTTGTAAAATAATTTGTGAGTTTAGCATTTTCCATGTATAATAGAATTTCAATTTTAGACTAAAAAAGAAAATTTTGCCAAAAATATATTCTTAAACAAATCTTAATTATATCATACCATATAAAGGGTCAATTTAGACTAAAATACTCTTAAAAACTCTCTAAAATAATGAGATAGAGCTTTATTCTACAAAATTCTGTAAATTATATAAATAATAAATTAATAAAAAGATACATTTTTATAAGCGTTGCCTTGCTCATACAGTCATATTTGATATAAGGAAACTTGAAGTCCCTAAAGTGAGTACAAGATTAATAATTATAATCCTTGAGTATACCATGATTGCAACCCATATCATCATCAAAGACCTCTAGTTTAAAAATACTTACTCTAATTCAGGGATGACTTCTAAGTCTAGATTTAGACGCCTTGCAAGCATACTTGCATTGATTCTTGTAGGGCTTGTAAAGGCAAAGGGATTTGGAGGCATTGTTAAGTTATCTCCTCTTTCCAACATTTGAACCACAACTTTCATGGAAGGACGATCCATTGGGTGCCATTGGATGCAACAAAGTCCCACAATTGCTAGTTTCTTTGCAATTTTAGCATCTCCATTATCCTCAACATAGACTCGTAGGTCTTCCCTTTTCTCTAACAGATTGTATATCCATTCTGGAAAATATATTTGGCTAGTGTTCTCCATGGTTACATCAACATTTTTCCTAAGTCCAACCATTTCAAGCAATAAGATTCCAAAATTGTAAACATCTGATTTGTAAGACACGTTCCCAAAGTTCCTAGAGAACACTTCAAGAGCAATGTAACCCATTGTCCCCTAGCTGTGGTTATGGACACCGCACTCTGATCCTTTGCACACAACTTGGCTAGACCAAAGTCAGAAATTTTTGGATTGAAATTTTGGGCTAGCAAAATATTATGGGGTTTAATATCAAAATGGAGGATTCGTTGATCACATCCTTGGTGAAGATATTCAATTCCTTTTCCTATGCCGAGAGCAATGTCTTGTAACTTTTCCCAACCAAGGAAACGATTAGAATCTACTGAGGAAATGAACTTCTCTAGTGAATCATTTGATAAGAACTCATAAACTAGAGCCCTTCTAAATCCATCAGCACAAAAGCCAACCAAGCGAACCACATTAACATGGTGGATTCTACCAATTGTTCCCACTTCATTTATGAATTCTTCCCCATTGCCCTTGGAACTATTCAAGATCTTCAAAGCAACATGGATTTCATTTGAAAGCTTTCCTTTGAACACTATTCCATAGGTTCCTTGACCAAACTTCTCAGTAAATTGATTTGTAATCCTTTTAACATCGTTGTATGAGTACCTAGTGGGCTTGAGAGCTTTGTAATCATCTAATAACTTTTCAATCCTTGCTTGATTTTCTTTTTCTATTTTGTCATAGTGATAGACATAGTACACTACATAAACTGCTAGTGCCAAAAGAAATGACCCCAAGATGGAAACTGCATGTTAAACATTTGTGAGTCAAGAAAACAAACAAATATAAATATATATATATATATATATATATATATATATATTATTAAATTTCAAATGATCAATGGGCAACTCACCAGTAGTCACTATCTTTGTACCTGTAAAAGATTTTAACATAATTAGCTTCTAATTGCACCAATTTGAAAATGGGTCATGCTAATGAGTACCCTAAGGGCACTTGTTAAGAATCCATTTTAGAAAAATTTTGACATCACTTTTATGGGAAATGAAAAAAATTGTCAAAACATTAATTGTTTTTTTTTTCTTTTCCCATAAAAACTTTTTTTAAATGGATTATTAACCATTGCCCTAAGGGCACTCGTTAGCATTTCCCTTTGAGAATAAAAGATAATTGTGTGTATTTATATCACTAATAGCAAGAAAATTATTTGGTATTCTCAAAGTAAAGAAACATAGTATTCTATCCTCTCATATGATTTATCAATCCCTCGAATTAAATTTATGGTGGGATTGATCGTTAATGTGAGATGAGATACTCGTATTAACTAGCTAGGTTATATTGCATTCAAACCTTATGTCCAAGTTTTGGCATCTTAAAGGTCTAATTTAATAACAAGTTATTTTTACCCAATCAGTCAATTACCTCGCTTCTGCTAGTCTTTATAGGTATTAATGCGGTTCAATCTATTGGAGAACCAAATCTATGTTGATACTCCTAGGTTTGGTTGTAACTAATGAGCTACCAATAGACAAGTAATTATTTAATGCTTCTTTTTCTAAAGGAAAATATATATATATATATATATATATATATATATATATGTGGGGCCCAACAATTTATGGGCCAGGCCCACTTATTCATGGGGAACCCCTAAGGCCCAAGCCGAAGAAGGTTATAGTCCAAACTCAATAACGTAAGGCACAAATTGGCTCGGAGAAACAGCCGAGGACAGTGCGGTCCTCGGGTGACCCAAAGCTCCACCAAGAAGAGGGGCAAAAACGGTATAGGGACAAACTTGAAAGGAAATCTAAAATATCTAGGAAAGGCTGCCCTTACTACCTTCCCCATACATAGCTCTGCACCTAACAGAGCCGTATTCTTTAGCTTTATCAACCACTCCCAACAACTTTGGTCTTGGACTGACGGGACAAGTATTAGTCTTGGAAAGGTCGACTCTACACGTGGACGAAGGAAAGTGAACGCAGGCTAGTATAAAAGAAAAAAATAAGTAATCTGGAGAAGGGGCTGGGAAGACTGGCCAGAAAGGAAGGGCCTCCCAGTCCACCTCCAGGAGAAAGACTCCAAGGGTGAAGACACCTCAATCACATATGAGCACCACAAAAACCCACATTTGGGTAACCAAGGCCTAGCCTTTCGAACCCACTCTTTACAAATGATATTGTCTGGGCCCATTTACGTGCGAACCCAACACTACTGCGGTTCGTTGCGGAATGTGTCCCTACAATATATATATATATATATATATATATATATATATATATATTTAGTGTTTTGAGAGTACAAATAGTATTATGTATTCTCACATTATATAATCTCACTAATTAATTTCTTGAAATACAAGACCAGTTCTAAACTAATATTCTTTTGGTTGGAAAAATAACACATCAATGAATACAGGATATTACCGTTACAGAGCACATTTATAAACTAAGCTTGGTCAAATCAATACATGTTGGCTTGAAACGTGAAGAACTTGTGTGATTATAAAAAGTAATGTTAGAAATACAAATTTTTTTACAAATGGCTGATTTTTAGTAAGTAGTTATTGATAAATGAAAAAGTTATATTAGTGATGGGTCTAAATGAAAACTAATAAGAAGTTGGACACATTAACATATTGTAAAAATGTTGTAAAATAGTTTGTGACCGTAGCATTACTCGATTATAAAAGTGAAAATTGGGTTGAAAACCGATAGTTTTTAGACCCCTTAAAACCACAAACAAATTAACCTAGATAATTAGCCAAGTGATTACTTAGTCAAATTAACAAGTCTAGGTTAACACAAATATATCATATCATGCATAGCAGTGGAAAATAAATAAGACAATGATATGATCACTCAGGAAACCAAACCGGTAAAAACCCGAGGAGGATTTGACTTAGTTATCCTCAAGGTAAACTTGAATCCACTATCTTGAAAGAATCGAAGTTCATACAAAAGGACTTACAAGCACCCCCGCTTGACTTCCTAATGCTACCAACCAGTAGAACTTACCGACACAACCACATGCAAGCTCCGAATCTACGGACTCCTTCTTTTTTGGATTCCCACCAGCTACAAGCACCCCGGCTTGTGTATTCTTTAAGCTTTAATGGCAGAATCTGTTTTGATCATCAAGGTGTAGAAAATATCTCCTCCTTGAAAACCCTAAGTTTGTGTAAAGGAAA
Source organism: Quercus dentata (assembly GCA_028216015.1). Lineage (NCBI taxonomy): Eukaryota > Viridiplantae > Streptophyta > Magnoliopsida > Fagales > Fagaceae > Quercus > Quercus dentata. The sequence goes on along the minus strand of CP116452.1, from coordinate 14,418,267 downwards.
ACTCTTCTAGATCTCACAAGAGATTTACACAAACCGCAATATGAGCAACCCTAAAACATGGCTAGGGTTTGCCTTTTATACTTAGGACAAATAAGAAACCCTAAAAACGTTTTAAAACAAATAGGGCTGAGTTGGAAAATTCTGCAGAAAAGCGATCTGCCCGAGCTTCGATCGGTCGAGCCTAAGCTTCGATCGATCGAGCCAGGCCGAAAGCCACAGTGCTTCCCGCTTTACACTCGATTCCAACTTTACATTGACATACAACTTTGAACTAGCTTTAAACACTTCTAAACACATTGTTTTGATCATGGTTTGCTGAAAGTTAAAATATGTGTATAAACACCCTTGAACGTTTAGACCCCCAATTTACAAATTAACCAATTCAAGCATTATGTCAAACAACTAGTGTGCGGAAAATGAACATAAGTTATAATATAGAATTGGATAAACTATCTAAACCAAATTAAAATCACAACCCACAGCAGATGATAAAAGGCAAAGATAAAAGGGAAGGAAGATGCAAACACAAAGACAACACGCGATGTGTTATCGAAGAGGAAACCGAAGCCCTCGGCGTAAAACCTCTCCGCCGCCCTCCAAGCGGTAAACAATCCACTAGAAAATGTAGTTGAGATACATGGACAGCAGTAGACCCTCCAAGCCTAATCTACCCAGTGCACCTAAGCCCTCCAAGCTTCTTGCTCCAACGAGGTTGCGCCTAACCTTTTTCTTTTCTAACTTCCCGGATTCCACTACTAGACCGTAGCATCAACCAATGAAGATTGGTTCCTTCCTAATTGCTTTCCAGAAATCCAAACAGCCTTCTCATAGTGATGAATATGGTGAGAACAAGGTTTGGTAAAATGCCTCTCAAGGATTTGACAATGGAGAGGAAGAGAGTTGAGGAATTTGAAGAGACTCTAATGTGTAGATTGTGGGTGAATCAATCTTGTTTTTCTTTAGGGTTTCTCTCTTAAAATTCTCTCTGGAAGCTGTCTTACATTTGTGGGTAAAAGGGGTATTTATACTGGAGTGAGAGAGGAATGTGAAACGTCAAGATTTACAAAACAGGGGTGGCTCGCGGCTTGACCTCGCGACTTGACCGAGTCGCGAGATCTAGTCGTGAGATAACCGTATGGCCGATTGTCTGTAGTGCTCCAGCTAGCATGACTGTTCACCTTCTGGCATGCTTGGCACGTGTGCTGCGTCTGGCGGCTTGCAGCCGCGAGTCTCTATTTTCTTGCACACTCTTGAGCAAACTTCACTCTATCTCACTCACTACCCTTACAACAAACCCACCTAAATACGGGGTTACAAAATGCTGAAATACAAGCAAATTTGGCACGGAATAAAGCCAATAAAATGGTTGATTAAATTCAACCTTACAATCTCCCCCTTTGGCTATTCCGTGACAAAACCCTAAAACAGACTCTAGACTTAACATGTGAGTTGGGAACAGTTGAACAAAACTCACTCACACCTAACTCTAGAAACTGTGAAGCACTTGAATCATAAGAACATGAAACTCCTGAAACACAACAATACACCATGATCATTGTATGCAGAAAAGCATGAAATGCATATAAAACAAGCTAAAGGTGATCAAGCAAAGATGAAGTGAAGAATCAAATCATGGCTTGATCAACCAAGTGAACATCACAAGGTAGTGATCACAAGGTAGTGATCACAGTGCTCATTCACACTTGGAATGAACATATGAACATACAAGTTAACAAGAGCAAAGCAAGATACTTGTATGCTCAACACTCAACCAATGCATAATACACTAAGTATATGCATCTAGGAACAATCCTACAAGGGCACAAGAGTGACAAGTACATAAATCAAAAATGCAAGACATTTAGATATAAGTGCGATTTCAACATAGCATAAAAGGCTGCATTAAGTAAGGTACAAACCATAAAGCCTACAGAATATGCATAAAAACATTAACCCTAAAAGCTTACATAAGCACATGGGTACAAACCATAATATTAAACTGAAAAACATCAACAATGTATATATAAAAGATTAAACCAAGATTATAAGTTATGAGTTAGAAACAAGAACACACCAAAAACCACAGTGTATCACACCCATATAAACATTAAATACCCAAAACATAAACATATATAAACAATGTCTCGATTTTGACAACTCCCCCTCAACACATTACTCCCCTTAAAAGTCGCTTTTCCGCTTCTCATCAATAATCTCATCAACAACAGAAAGAACATCTCCCCCTTTTTGACCGGAATGGCCAAAGGGTCACAACATCCCATCTTTGGGTGGTGAAGCTGTCAAGTTTTGCAAACAAAATATCAATCTGGTCTGCATGGCTCTCATCCTCTCGAGTGCTCGGTCCCGGACACCTCTCGATCCCATCAAGTCGTTTCAGAATGATCCGAAAAGCATCCGGAGGTGTATCTGAAGAAGTTGATGCTCTAGTCCTTTTGCCACTCCTCCCGGGTGTTAAGGTTGATGCATGCCCTGCCGCCTCCGCCTCAATCTCCATTGGGACACCCTCTTCTTCATCACCTTCATCTTCTTCACCTGGAAGCCGAACACTTATCCTTTTGCAGGTAAGCTTGTTAATTGCAGAGGGTGTGGACATGGGACTGATGTCTTAAGGGATTGGAACACCCTTCTTTCTAAAGATCCTCATTAGTAAACTAGGAAAGATCGGTTTTGGCCTAGAAGTTGTTCTAGTCTCATCCACAATAGTGTCATATATGTGGGAACCGATGTCAATGAATGTCTTTTCTTTGAGATCCATCAGAAAGATTGCTCTTGCACAGTTGATTGTAGTCAACTTCTTTATGGGATATAGGTTAAACATCATGATTATTGTTAGACACCTCATGTCCATTGGAAAAGTTGTGCTATTCGGACATTTCCCTTCTCTCTGTCCACCTATCCTTTGTTAAACAGTTTCAATAGATACAATCATATCTTTGTAATTGATAAACTCCCGATCTTCTAATCCTTCAAGCCCTAGCACATCATCAATGACATGTGCATCCAAAATGAATTCTTTACCTCTAACCCAGTGACTTAAATCATTCTCCCTTATCACAGCATTTGAATAAAACTCCCTAATCAAGGGTTCACACACTACGGGGAGATCACTCAGAAGCTTTTCCCATCCTCTCCCTTCAAAACAGTTGGGGATAAAGGTGTTTCTTAAATCCTCTAAATCTACAAATCTTTCTTGAATAATTCCTACTTTCAAGAAGAAATCCTTGTATCTCTCAAAGTGTTGAACCGACCTAAACAGATTAGAATCCATTTTCAATCGTTTGTCGGCCTTCTTTGCAGGAGTTTTCTTCTTCGGAGGTGAAGGAGCCATCTGTGAACAATCAGAAGAGGCCACAACAACATAGTACAAAACATGTGTAGAACAAAACAGAACTTTGTTAGTGACAAGGACAAAAATGCCTCCACTCGGATGAACTAAAACAATTAAACCTCATGATATTGAAATCAACCACACGGATGAACGGGCTTAAAAAGTGGACACACAAGAACAACGGGGAGAATGCGGGGGAGAATTAAAGCAGCAGAGATAGAAAATATCCTAAAGACAATGTGATGAGAAAGACATGACTCATAAATAGCATATTAAAATTCACAGATGCTCTCAAAAGATTCACACAATAGAACATGCACATTCAAAGACGATAAACTTCACATCCACAATAGGAACATTTTGAATCAACTCATCAGCACAAGTTCAGATAAAATAAAAGGAAAAACTTAGCTAAGCACATGATGAAGACCAAAAAGGAAACAACTAAAATAATTTCAAACTCAAGCAACAGCATCCACAAGCTAAGCATGAACATAGAGCAATAGTCGAAACACAAACCCATCTCAAAAACATAAACAAATGCGAATAATCAAGGGGGAAAAACACAAAATCAAGTAGAAAGGAGTTCAAGAATGAAAACCCATACCTGTTACTTGAAGATTTTGAGTAGAAAATACGCAACAATGGAGTTTGGAAATGGGAGTACGGAGTGTTTGGGAAGGAGATAGTTGAGAGAGAAGATGAACAGTCACAAAAGTTCGAGGGAAAACTGAAAAAGATTTAAAAACTGCCCCTATTTTTGCCAAACACGCGTTTTTCGCGACTCAAGAGAGTCGCCACAAAGTCGCCAGTTCAAGCCGCCAAAACACCCAAAGACAAAAGTTTGAAAAATTTTTCTAAGTGTTTTTCGCGACTAGAAGGTCTACCCGCGAAAGAGTCGCGAGGTGAGCCGCGAAAATCTCTGAGTAACCCTCGCGACTGGACCTTCCACTCGGGAACAAGTCGCCAAAAATGACCTGCGAAGACGCGATTGAGGCTCGCAACTTGACTTACCCGTGATCGAGTCGCCAAAACAGGGCAAAAGAGGATTTTTGAAATTTTCAAATTTTTTAAACAAAATACTTTCCAAAAACATCTAAAACACTAAAAAATCTTTTTGTGCTTGAATTAACAAAGATTGAGCATGTGAAAACACATTTCATCAAGTACAATCACACAAATGAATATGGCATTTATTGAACATAAACTTGTGTGTTGTGTGTGGATATCAACAATGAGATAGTCCTTAGTCTAATGTGAAGGTTCAATGATCAATTCAACCAAGGCATACACAATTAGCACTAGATCATGTGATCCATCTCAATTATAGAAATATATATATATATATGACCTCCCACAAAACTTGATAACATATCTTAGAGCTTTACATTTGACTCAACTTTCAATCATACCATTTGATCTTTTTAATCCTTTTTGACACAAACACCTCTCATTGTGAGAGTGATATTTGATATTTCATTTTAATGAACTAGCCTTTGACTTTTTGAATAAACAATCACTTTAATTTTAGGTCGCTTACCTTTTTTCCTAGTCGAATACTAGAATGTGCGACAGGCTTTTGCAGCTCAATATCTCTTTTCATTTGGAGATTTACATTTGGTGAGCTCTTTTTAGCAAAAACAAAAATAAAGAGTGGGAAGATATATAGACACAAGTCTATGCATGTCTCAAGATCAACATAACCATTCACTAATCATTCATGACAAGTTTGAAGATCTATTTACAACAATCACATAAATTTCAAGATTTTTCCCACAGTGATATGAGTGCAAAGAAACAAGCAATGCTCGATAATCCACAAAGCCATTAGCACAAAGGTACAAGGCAAAACAGATTTTGAGACAAAAACTCAACAATGTTAATCAAACTTTTTGATTTTCTAATTTTTATGTGATTTTTGGATTTTTGACACTAGAAGAAAAAGATTGATCAAAAACAACAAAAAAATTAAAAGTATGTACAAGTAGACAAGCAAACAACCATCAGCAAAAACAACAGGCAAACAAACAAACATCGCCGCAAAGCATAGGAAGTATTAATGCATGGACATGTTGTAATGCTTATGCATGAGTACCCTTTTTCACCACACGTCACTTGCGTTTGGGGTGATTTCCTTATAGGATTGGGTACGAGAGTTTGGGCTTTCAAACCTTCGTGAGAAGCTTTCCAAACAGTTGGTGAATGCACCAATCATCTTCATCACGTTCATCATTCCGGGATCACCATTTTGATCTCTAGATTGTTCACCTGCCCAATTTCTTCTATCATTTCTAGGTCCTCGTGACCTTTGAGGAGTTGCACTATTCTTTGCTCTCAACTTTTGGCAATTTGGTCGAGTATGCCCTTGAAGTCCGCAATGATGACACACATAAGTTGCTCTAGGACCTCTTTGTGGTCGTGGACGTGACTTGGCACGGGATTCAGACCTGCCCACAGATTGATTACGGGAATTCAACAATCGTTCGTTCCCCACATTTCTCTTCTCTTCAATCTTGGGCTTCTCGGCAGAGAGGATCAACATCAGCTGATTCTTTGGCCTTTATAAACTTCACTTCTTTAGTGACATTTCCGGATGAGCTACTTCCTCCGGTATATCCCAACCCGGATTTGTTTGAAAAGCTCTTTTGAGATGAAATAACATCATCTAGCTTCTTGGTGGTGACCCTCTCTATTTTAGCATTTGCTTGCACAACCTCTTGCTCAAGAAATCTCACTTTTGTGTAAGCTTCGGACAGCTCACCATTCAGTGTTTCTATCTCACATTTGGCCTCCCTATATCGGATTAGGAGACTTTTGTAATCCTCCTCTGCCTTCTTCATTTTTTTCACAGCAACCTTGGCCACCCTTGTGTACTCACCCGACTTCTCCAAGAGTGAGTTATAATTCTCTTGAAGATTGGCTGTGCTTTCATCTTCTTCAAGATCTCGATTCTTCAACAATTCCAGTGATTCTTCATCACTATGTTCTCCAAGGTCTCTCGTACAAGCAGATTCAACTCGTCTCAAGACTCAACATGAGCAATAGTCATAAAAAGCTGAGTAGTTCCCCTCTCCAACACAGCTTTCTTCAGATTCTGAGTCGGATGAATCTGAGTCACTTAATGTTGTGGCATACACTTTGCCTTTCGATTTCAAATAATTCGGACATTCTTTCTTAAAGTGTCCATGCCCGTTACATTCGAAACAAGTAACACCTTGTGTAGGTTGGGATTCTTTTCCATCTTTCTTTTTGAATTCCATTTTCTCCTTTCCTGAACTTTGGAATTTTCTTTTATCACCAAATTTGCCATTATTTTTGAATTTCAAGAACTTTCTGAAATTTTTAACAAGGTATGCAACATCTTTGTCAACCACATCTTCTTCCGATGAGTCTTGATCTTCCACCTTCTCATTAATGGTCTTAAGAGCAAGAGATTTACTCTTCCGTTGATTGGGCGCGACATCTCATAAGTCCGAAGAGAACCAACCAGCTCTTGGACTTTTGATGTCATCAAGGTCCTTGCTCTCTTCAATCGTTGTCACTTTAGCACGAAAACTTTCTCGGCAATGATCGAAGGATCTTCTTTACAATTTTAGAGTCCTCCGTTTTCTCTCCCAAATTGAACTTCTTTGACAATTACTTCATTGAGCTTGCTATAGAAAGAGTCAAAGGACTCATCCTCACTCATTTTTAACTCCTCAAACCGAGTGGTTAGCATTTGCAACTTGGTGTCTTTCACTTTCTTCGTGCCTTCGTAGGTGGTTTCCAATATCTCCCATGCTTCTTTGGCAACGGTAATGTGGGAGATCTGTGAAATTCATGCGGAGACACACCACGAGAAAATAGCATTAAGTGCTTTTTATTGTTAGCATTAGATGCAGTGAGTGCTGCCTTATCCCATGTGGATTTGGCTGCCTCGGTCTGGTCCAACCAATCTCAACAACATCCCAAACAGATTCATCAATAGAACACAAAAAAGCTCTCATGCGAACCTTCCAAAAAGCATAATTACTACCATCAAAATATGGAGGTGCATTTAGGGATTGAGACCGATCCATCTCAAAAGGGAGTCAAGGATCACACAATGGTATTGAAACCAATAAAAGTGTACCCGCTCTCGATACCAATTGAAAGTTCAAATATGTGTATAAACACCCTTGAACGTTTAGACCCCCAATTTACAAATTAACCAATTCAAGCATCATGTCAAACAACTAGTGTGCGGAAAATGAACATAAATTATAATATAGAATTGGATAAACTATCTAAGCCAAATTAAAATCACAAACCCAAAGTGAGATAATAAAAGGTAAAGATAAAAGGGAAGGAAGATGCAAACACAAAGACAACACGCGATGTGTTATCGAAGAGGAAACCGAAGCCCTCGGCGTAAAACTTCTCCACCACCCTCCAAGCGGTAAACAATCCACTAGAAAATGTAGTTGGGATACATGGACAGCAATAGCCCCTCCAAGCCTAATCTACCCAGTGCACCTAAGCCCTCTAAGCTTCTTGCTCCAACGAGGTTGCGCCGAACCTTTTTCTTTTCTAGTTTCTCGGATTCTGCTACTAGACCGTAGCATCAACTAATGAAGATTGGATCCTTCCTAATCGCTTTCCGTAAATCCAAACAGCCCTCTCACAGTGATGAATATGGTGAGAACATGGTTTGGTAAAATGCCTCTCAAGAATTTGACAATGGAGACGAAGAGAGTTGAGGAATTTGAAGAGACTCTAATGTATAGATTGTGGGTGAATCAATCTTGTTTTCTTTAGGGTTTCTCTCTTAAAATTCTCTCTGGAAGCTCTCTTACATTTGTGGGTAAAAGGGGTATTTATCTTTGGAGTGAGAGAGGAATGTGAAACGTAAGGATTTACAAAACAGGGGTGGCTCGCGACTTGACCTCGCGACTTGACCGAGTCGCGAGATCCAGTTGCGAGATAACCGTATGGCCAATTGTCCTGTTTTGTCCTGTAGTGCTCCGACTAGCATGACTGTTCACCTTCTGGCATGCTTGGCATGTGTGCTGCGTCTGGCGGCTTGCGCCATGAGTCACCCGCGAGGCCAAGCCGCGAGTCTCTATTTTCTTGCACACTCTTAAGCAAACTTCACTCTATTTCACTCACTACCCTTACAACAAACCTACCTAAATACAGGGTTACAAAATGTTGAAATACAAGCAAATTTGGCACGGAATAAAGCCACTAAAATGGTTGATTAAATTCAACCTTACATTTGCCAACAATACAAATTAGAGTTCTAAATATACAAAGTCCTAAACTTTAGAACCTAACAAAAACAATACCTTTATTGTCTTTGTATTTCTTTGGGTGAGGTTGAAGCACTCAGTTTCGAAAATTTTGGTATTATTCTTGTGAGGACACTTCCCCAATTAATCGGTATTTGTCCGCTTTGGGGAGCCAGTCCCTCACGGTTTTGTCCTCGTCCCCGAGTGTGGAACCCCAGGATTTTTTCCCTTGTGGTGATTGACACCTAGGCTCACCCGAATCCCACATCGGTTAGAGAATCCTTCCACTCATGGTTTATAAGCTTCCGGAGCGACCATGAGTGTACCACCACTACACATGGTCGCTCCAGAAGCTTATAAACCATGAGTGGGAGGGTTCTCTAACCGATGTGGGATTCAGGTGAGCCTAGGTGTCAATCACCACAAGGGCAAAAATCCTGGGGTTCCACACTCGGGGACGAGGACAAAACCGTGAGGGACTGACTCCCCAAAGCGGACAAATACCGATTAATTGGGGAAGTGTCCTCACAATTCTTAAATCTACATTTCTCACCTTTCACTTCACAGTCTCTGCACTTTGGTTCGGACCATGTCAATTCAAGAAGAGGATTCTTCCATATATCATATGGAACTGATGAAACGTTATACATTTTGTACATGATAATATGGGCAAGTGGTTAATGTCATAATCCAAAGAAAAAGCATAAACTGGGTGGAGACTGCTACTAAGACAATCGACCGGACGGTCATATTTTGAATTTGATTCTGGCGTACAATTGAAAAGGGCAAAGTCATAAAGATAATTTCTGAATTGGAAACGAGTGGAAGATAAATTGAGTGCCAGAATTTTCCGTGGAAAGCAATTATCTGAGTCAGTTACGCTAATTAACTGTGATTCGTAATCAATGGAATTGACAAAGGCGTTAACTGAAGTAGGCAGCTCAAGCACCGTATGGTTTTCATGAGAGCAGTAGAGATCAAAGCCAGGATAGCCAGAGTGCTGGTCTGGCTGCCTGTCATTGCTGAGTCGGAAAGGAAATCGGATGGGTGGGCCATCTGCTCTACACCGTAATTTGGGACAACTATTGTGGCCTTCTCCGAGGTCTACGATGAAAAGCACAAACAACAGTGAGGATGGGATAACTATTCTAAGGGAAATATCCATATCTGTGGTTTCAAATCTCCTAGATATCCATATCTGTGGTCTCAAAACTCTTTATATAGAGGTTTTTTTTTTGGGTACTCTTCTCAATATCCTACCATATATACTCTTTATATCGACGGTTAAAATCCAGCTTCTGGCTATTTGTCAATGTTACTATTTTGAAGGGGTCAAACGAAGGTTGCCTGACCCCCAAAGCATTTTCAACATTGAACTCATCATGTAAAAAGACTTTTTTTTTGGTTGAGAATCATCTCGTAAAAAGACTAGACCCAATAAACATGCAGATTATAAAAAAATCATTTTCCAAAATAACTTTTAAATATTATTATTTTACAATATATATTATTAAAAAAATTATGCATAAAAATAAGTTTGTTATCTTTACGTACAGCTGTGCTCCTCTCTCACTCCCTTTATAATCTTTGTCTAAGGCTGTGTTTGGTTCGTGTAAAAGCATTTCCGAAAAATATTCCATTTTTCGGAAATGCTATTTTTCGGAAAGGAAAATATTTTCATGTGTTTGATTGCATTTCAAAAAATTTCCCGAAAAATATTTTTTGGTGTTTGGAAAAGAAAAAGGAAAAGACAAACCCAGAAAAACACGGACAAAACCCAAAAAAAAATCATCAACGATCGACGCCTTTCGGTAGCTAGTTCGACGAGGGGCGAGATTGCGATCGACGCTCGACGGGGTTCGACGGCGTGGTGCTTCGCAGCGCGGCGTCGATCGAGATCGGCGCGGTGCTTCGCGAGATTGCGATCTCGGATCGCGGTCGCCGGATCGAGCTCGCGAGATCGATCGGTGCGTGCGTGCGATCGGCGCGGACTCGAGCTCGGGATTCGCCGGCGATCGTCGGACCGGACCGAGCTCTCTCTCTCTCTCTCTCTCTCTCTCTCTCTCTCTCTCTCTCTCTCGAATTCATTTGAAGTGAAAATAGGAACGGAAATTCATTTCCATAGTCAAAGCCTTTTTTTTTTCTATCAACGGAAATCAATTTCCCGAAAATTCTATTTTCCGAACCAACCAAACACCCGCATTTTCGGAAAAGCATTTTCGGAAGTGATTTCACCCAAAACAAACACACCCTTAAATCTGAGGCAGTTGTAACCATTGGAACAACTCTTCTCTCTCATAAAGCCATAACGGTAAGAGGATTAGGCTTCACTGCAGGACTCGAGCATACGCAAGGACAATTACTTCTACTCGAGCATACGCAAGGACAATTACTTCTCCTTCTCCACCCCGACTTATTCTCGATTCAACTTCAGTTTTCTAAACCCATCAAATATAAATCGTAATTATACCACGGATCAGAGAAAGATGGATTCAAATTCGGAGTGTTTTCATTATCAACAGAGGGATTAGGAAAAGATGTCTTTAAATTCGGAGTGTTTTCATTATCAACAGCTATCACGGAATTTGGTTTTGATGAGCTGTGAAAAACCAGTGAATTCTCCATTGTATTTGGACACTTCTACTTGCAATTATAATGATAACTCTTCTTCTATATCTGATTCCAAGAGGTATAGATATGTTACAGTTGGTACAACCAACGTATCCGAAGTGGACTCGTGCCAAGTAGAGAACATGTTTCTGACTTCTGGCCAATAAATAATGATGACCCAAAAATCTCCTGTACAGACGTCCACAATGAATTGGTATATGGTTTTGAGCTTTCATGGCTCGAAAGTCTTTGTCATAGTTATTGCGGAGGAGAGATCTATTCTTGCTACCTCGATGACGCGAACCATCTTCAATGCTACGACGACAGTAGTATACTTTACATGCATGTTGACCATTATTACCCCTTTGCAAGTTCCTTTCTTTTCTGAACTCTTGCATTTTTTTCCACTGTCACTATTCACGAACCATTCATCTATTTATTCTATTAAACTTCGATGAGACCAAACTTCTTGGTGCATACCATATCCATAATTCCTTACCAATGTAAGAGACATGCTAGGATATTTTATTCAAGTCTCAGTATAATGACTGGATTTAATGTTAAGGTTTCCAAACGCTGATATGTTTTTCTTTTATTTGTCATTGCAGGAGTGCTTGACCAGATTCTATATATACTCCAAGGTGAGGCTTCTATATCTCAAAAAGTTGTTTGAAGAGTAATATAGAATGGTCAATTAAATAGAATTGTATGAGTAATGGTTCCTGATGTGATGATGACACAAGTCGAGGAATAACCATGTAGTTGGGCAATCAATTGGTCTATCTTAAACATATATTTGTGCTTTAGGAAATGAAAAGTAATAATTATCAAATTTTTGATGAAGATAGCTTCTTCGTGCGTACCCCCATCCATTCCAATGTAATAAACATGTTAGGGAATGGTTATATTGTAGTCGTATAATGACTAAATTCGATTTTAAAGTTCTCAACGTTGATATTTTTTTTTTCTTTGTCAAAAATGCAGGTTTGGGGTCATTATTTGTTTTGAGTGCACAATGGTGGAATAAAACACCAGATGTTTATTATCCACTCGTTCCATTCGTTGGTGAGGTTTCTATCTCAAAAAAAGGTTTTTGAAGGATAGTAATTAATACAGAATGAACAAGGAAATAGAATTGCATGAGTAATTGCGCCTGATGTGTGCTGATGACACAGGTAGAGAAATAACCATGTACTTTGGGTAATTGGTTGATCTCGAATAAATGAATATAAATATATTTTTTTTACTTTTTGGTAAAAATAGTATGTCATGTATTTGATTTTTATATTTTAAACTTTGATTATTTTATAAGAAAAATCAAACACATACATGGTAATTGGTGGAATAAAAGGCGAATTTAACAAGGGATCAAATTTAGGATGTCATGCTCTATTACTATGATAAATTATTAATTCTCCCAAAAGATTAAGTTAATAGGAAACATTAAGTTTAATAATTTAATCATAATTTTAACAATCTTATTCTTTTAGGCTCGATGATATGAAAAGTAAAATTTATTGAATTTCTTAAGAAATTAGCTTCCTTTGAATAAAAATTTACCTTTCCTGGCTCCTAATTTTTCCATGAGAATAAAGGTTTAATACTTACTATTCAATGCAAAATGCATGTCTGAACATTTACTCCATTATTACCTAATTAAAACATCATTTGCTTGACTTAATGGGCAAGTTCTTCAACCCTAGCCATAGGTTAACTAATGTTAAATTACCAATTTTCTCAAAAGTTTAAGATGTTGAGAAATGATAAATTTAATAATATAACCACATAATTCTAAGTTTTAACAACTAATGTTTATTGGGAACTCTGAAAGCATTTGATTGCGCTTGACTCAATTAAAGTGACATCCCAATTTTAAGACCATATATATAAATTATAAAGCCAACCGGCTTTTAAGGTTGTTGATATTTCTTGTTGAGCATGACCCAATGTAAGATCTTATTACTGTAGTTTTATTAGAGTTGTTAATGCAGTTTTATTAGGCCTTAGACTTTTCAAGTTATTCTGGTCACTTGTTTTACTAATTAGTAATTCATTTTTTGTTAGCAAAAAGTAATTTCACATTCTTCTTGTTTATATTTCTTGCAGAATATTTGTTCATGCTACTGAAAATTGGTAATAACTTGAATCTCTTCTTCAACTTTAATTTTTTTAGCATATCACTCCTTAAGATTGTGATTAAAAATAGTTTACCATGCAAACAAGACGTAAATATTAGTTACATTAACATGAAACAATAGTTTAAGATGTTGAGAAATGATTTAATAATTTAACTACATAATTTTAAGTTTTAATAACTAATGTTTATTGTGAACTCTGAAAGCATTGGATTGAGCTTGACTCAATAAAAGTGACATCCCAATTTTAAGACCATATATATAAGTTATAAAGCCAAAGGTTGTTGATATTTCTTGCTGAGCATGGCCCAATGTAAGATCTTACTGCAGTTTTATTAGAGTTGTTAATGCAGTTTTATTAGGCCTTAGACTTTTCAAGTTATTCTGGTCACTTGTTTCAGTAATTAGTAATTCATTTTTCATTAGCAAAAAGTAATTTTACCTTCTTCTTGTTTATATTTCTTGCAGAAAATTTGTTCATACTACTGAAAATCGGTAATAACCTGAATCTCTTCTTCAACTTTAATTTTTTTAGCATATCATTCCTTAAGATTGTGATTAAAAATAGAATACCATGCAAACAAGACGTAAATATTAGTTACATTAACATGAAACAAAATATATTGTGCTTAATTACTAGGATTAAGAAGGTATGTAGGTGTAAGTCTAACTATAATTTCAACTAAAAATTAAAAAAGCTGACAAGTGCAACAACAAATTTGTTTTCTTATAGTTATTTTGGTGATGTTTCTGAACAGTATCATTTCACCTTGAAACAAATTAAGATTGTCTTGGGGATTCCATGTGTGGTGGCGTTTTTGATATATAAGTGGCGTAAGAGACATTTATCAATGTATGATGATGTCGAAGAATTTCTGCAAAGCCAAATTAACCTCATGCCAATTAGGTACTCTTACTCAAAAATTAGGAAGATGTCCAAAGGTTTCAAGGACAAATTGGGTGAAGGAGGCTATGGTTCTGTGTATAAAGGAAAATTTGAAAGTGGCCATCTTGTAGCCATAAAGATGTTGGGTAGCACTAAAGCTAACGGGCAAGAATTTATCAACGAAGTTGCAACAATTGGAAGGATTCACCATGTGAATGTGGTGCAACTCATTGGCTTTTGTGCTGAGGGACCAAAGTGTGCCCTTATATATGAATTCATGCCTAATAGTTCTCTTGAAAAATACATTTTTTCTTGAGAAGAAAGTATTCCCTTAAGTATTGAGAAAGCATATAAGATTTCTCTTGGAGTGGCTCGTGGGATTGAATATCTACATCAAGGATGTGACATGCAAATTTTGCATTTTGATATCAAGCCTCATAACATTCTTCTCGATGAGAACTTCATTCCCAAAGTTTCTAATCTTGGGCTTGCAAAACTTTATCCAGCGAATGATAGCATAGTGTCTTTGACTGCTACAAGGGGAACATGAGGATATATAACTCCAGAGTTGTTCTATAAAAACATTGGAGGGGTCTCCTATAAAACTGATGTTTATAGTTTTGGCATGTTATTGTTGGAAATGGCAAGCAGATGAAAGAACATGAATGCATTTGCAAACCATTCAAGCCAAATTTACTTCCCAACTTGGGTCTATGGCCAATTTAGCAAAGGAAATGACATAGAAATAGAAGATGCCACAGAGGAGGAGAATTTTCCTTAGCTATTGTTGCACAAAGTTGAATTGCACACGGCCCGTGTATTGCATATCCATCCCACGCACATTGTAATTCTCACTAATCCAAACTTCAAGTACATAAGTAGCGTAAGCAAGATTGTTATTAGATTTTTATTTTATTTTATTTTATTTTTTTGTTTATGTTAAAGTTAACGTGAAGAAATTTTTTTTTTTTTTGAGATAAACTACTTAATGATAAGAATGAATTAGAGTCATGGTAGTATACCCTCACTTTTATATTAGATAATTTTAAGTTGTGAAGAAGTTGATAACTTGATATGAACAAAAAGAAAATGGAGCTTACCCAATCAAGAAGTTTAGGTTAATTACATATTAGTTTTTTTTATAAATAATTTATCCTAAAAAAATAGTTAACGTTATTAGCTAGATTGTTTGTTTGTTTGTTTGTTTGTTTGTTTTTTTTTTTTTTTTTTTGTTTACGGTTAAAGTTAAGGTGAAGATGTATTTTTTTTTTCCAGTATTTTCTTTTTTAGATATACACTTACTTTAGACATGAAGCACTTTTTTTTTTTTTTTTTTTTTTTTTTTTTTTTGGAGATAAACTACTTAATGATAAGAATGAATTAGAGTCATGGTGGTAGTATACCCTCACTTTTATATTAGATAATTTTAAGTTGTGAAAAAGTTGATAACTTGATATGAACAAAAAGAAAAAGGAGCTTACCCAATCAAGAAGTTTAGGTATATTTTATCCCAAAAAAATAGTTAACGTTATTAGCTAGATTGTTGTTAGATTATTTATTTATTTATTTATTTTGTTTACGTTTAAGTTAATACAAAAAAAAGTTTTTTTTTTTTTTTTTTTTTTTTTTCCTTAGATAAACTACTTAATGATAGTTACGTGAAGCAGGTGATAGTTTTTTTTTTCTTAGATAAACTACTTAATGATAGTTTTTTTTTTTTTTTTTTTTTTTTGAGATAAGCTACTTAATGATAAAAATGAATTAGAGTCCTGCTAGTATACTATTCCTTTTTAGTTCTTTAAAATTCTAAAAATTTAATAAACTTTCTGTAATTTGGTGAAGCCACTTGGCGCAACCACGGCGTCTAAGCCCAACTTTTATTATATATAATATAATATGATATATATATTTGATCTATTATCATGTTATCTAAAATTTTAAGTCGAAATCCAAATTATAACCTTTTTGTTTTAGTAAATTATCATTTTCATCCATAAATAATTATTTTATTTTATTTTATTTTACTAAAACGGTTTCGGTCGCGTCATGTTTGCGGGTCGCATCGAATATTGTCTCCTAGATATATGGATATTCACAATTTTTCATTATATAATATTTTGAATATGAGGGTAAATTGCTTAACCCATTAAAGGTGAAAGGCCCCTAGATTACTCAGTTACTAGTTCTGGGGGTAGGGTCAGTTGCTTATAGAAGTTTGATCAATAGTGAGGATTATTATATAGTATGTACTACGATATGTAACTAATTTAAGTGAGATTCTACAAAATCAAAAGAAGAAAAAGAAAAAATCATTATATAATAAATAAAATAACAAAACAAACAAACAAAAACCCAAACCTATAAAATGCAAAATGCCCGGCCTCTTGTAAAATTCTATCCCGTTGGAAGAAACAGGCTAGGCCTCTCTGTTTCGTCTGCCTCCAAACTACCTTTATTACCTTCTATCAAACCCTCAAATCGGTCCCGCCATAACCCTCAATTATCATCACCACAAAATCCAAACTGTGAACCCCTTAACCACCGTCTGATCCATCACCTCAATGTGGGCCACCTCCACAAAGCAATCTCCACCCTTGATCTCATGGCCCAAAAGGGTACCCACCCAGACCTCACCACCTACTCTCTCTTCCTCAAGTCCTGTATAAGGTCCCGGAACTTCCAACTAGGCAAACTCGTTCACACCCACTACTTGACTCACTCCCAACTCCACCTTAACTCTCTCATTCTCAATTCTCTCATCAGCTTGTACTCAAAAATTGGGGATTGGGCTAAAGTAAAATCCATTTTTGATGATATGGGGGATTTGAGAGACTTGGTTTCATGGACTGCTATGGTTCTTGTTTTGCAAATAATGATATGGGAACTGAAGCCATTGTCACGTTTCTTCAAATGCTTGAAAATGGGCTCTGCCCAAATGAGTATTGCTTTTCCGCAGTGATTCGGGCGTGTTCGAATGTGGAAAACGTTCCCATTGGGAAAATGATTTTTGGGTTTGTTATAAAAAGTGGATATTTTGAGTCTGATGTGTGTGTTGGGTGTGCGTTGATTGATATGTTTGTGAAGGGTGGTGGTGATGTGGATTTAGCATGTAAGGTGTTTGAGAAAATGCCTGAGAAGAATGCAGTTACTTGGACTTTGATGATAACTAGGTTTATGCAATTTGGGTTCCCAATGGAGGCTGTAAATTTGTTTTTGGATATGGTTTTGAGTGAGTATGTACCAGATCAATTTACCTTTGGTGGAGTTATTTCAGCTTGTGCAGAGCTAGAATTGTTAAATCTTGGGCAGCAATTGCATTCTTGGGTCGTACGGACTGGGTTGGCTTTAGATGTTTGTGTACCGTGCTGTTTGGTAGACATGTATGCTAAGTGTGCAGCGGATGGATCAGTGGATGATGCAAGGAAAGTTTTTGACCTGATGGTAGATTGTAATGTCATGTCTTGGACAGCAATTATCACAGGATACATGCAAAGTGGAGGGCGTGATAAGGAAGCTGTTGAACTTTTTTGTGAAATGATCGAGGATCATGTTTCACCAAATCATTTTACCTTTTCTAGTGTCCTTAAGGCATGTGCAAATCTTTCTGATCCCCATATGGGGGAGCAAGTTTACACGCATGCTGTGAAACTTGGTCTTGCATCGGTTAATTGTGTGGGAAATTCTTTTATTAGCATGTATGCAAGGTCTGGCATGATGGAAGATGCTCATAAAGCTTTTGATTTGCTGTTTGAGAAGAATTTAATTTCTTACAACACGATTGTTGATGTGTATGCTAAAAATTTGAATTCTGAAAAAGCCTTTGAACTTTTTCATGAAATCGAGGATATAGGAATTGAGGCTAGAGCTTTCACATTTGCTAGCCTCTTGAGTGGAGCTGCTAGTATCGGTGCAGTTGGTAAGGGTGAGCAAATTCATGCACGGTTATTAAAATCAGGGTTTGCATCAAATCAAAGCATCTGTAATGCTTTGATCTCCATGTATTCTAGGTGTGGAAATATAGAAGCTGCATTTCAAGTTTTTAATGATACAGGAGGTCGAAATGTTATATCTTGGACTTCAATGATTACTGGTTTTGCAAAACATGGATTCGCCTCTAAAGCTATGGAAATGTTCCACAAAATGCTTGAGGATGGTGTAAGACCAAATGAGATCACCTATATTGCTGTTTTATCAGCTTGTAGCCATGCGGGGCTAATTTCCGAGGGCTGGAAACTCTTCAACTCAATGTATAGAGAACATGGGATTGTTCCGAGAATGGAACATTACGCATGTATGGTTGATTTATTGGGCCGATCAGGATCCCTTTTAGAAGCATTTGAATTCATTAATTCAATGCCTTTCAAGGCTGATGCACTAGTCCCGCGTACATTTCTTGCTGCCTGTCAGGTTCATGGCAACAAAGAACTTGGGGAACATGCTACAAAGATGATTCTTGAGCAAGACCCATATGATCCAGCAGCATATGTCTTACTATCAAACTTGTATGCTTCCTCAGGTCAATGGGACAATGTGGCAATAATTAGAAAAAATTTGAAAGACAGAAACTTGATCAAAGAAGCTGGTTCTAGCTGGATAGAGGTGGAAAATATGGTGCACAAGTTCCACGTTGGGGACACTTCACACCCCCTAGCACAAGATATTTATTATGAACTGAACCAATTGGCTTCAAAAATAAAGGAATTGGGTTATGTACCCGATACAGATTTTGTTCTTCATGATGTAGAGGATGAACTAAAGGAGCAATATTTGTTTCAGCACAGTGAGAAAATAGCTGTGGCATTTGGTCTTATAAGCGTATCCCAACCAAAGCCGGTTAGAGTATTTAAGAATCTTCGTGTTTGTGGAGACTGTCACACTGCAATCAAATTTATTTCAATGGCTAGAGGTAGAGAAATAGTGGTGAGAGACTCAAACCGGTTTCATCACTTCAAAAATGGGGCATGTTCTTGCAATGATTACTGGTGATGTTGAAAAAATTTTCTTTTCTTTCTTTGTTTCTTTCTTCTTCTTCCTTTCTTTTTATTTATTTTATTTATTTTTTATTTTTTTATTAGCTTGCTTTCGATTCAGATCCTACAAATGGAAAGCTTTAGAACGCACTACTGCCAGCTGCAAATAATCTTAAGTTGCCATGCACATTTGTCATTAATTCTTTCAGCTTTGATGCATCACTTGTTGTACTAGCTGTAATCTCTCTAATTCAAATTTTCAGATTTGTGTAATTTTTATCTGTATAGTTCATATTCTCAGCTCTTTGTACAACTATGAATTTGAAACATCACTTAATTTACAATAACTATATGCATTTTCTCCCCTTGGACATATTGCCTGTTCTTTAAAATTCTCCCACAAATTCTGAAGTCCCTGTGGCCAGGGACACTTCTGCTCGTGCGTCCCCATTAAGTTGGGTTGGAAAAAAAAATTGAAAAAAAATTCCTTTAATTTTATATTTATATATTTGTCGTTTTTTCTTGCTTTCAAAGGAAGAAAGTTGAGAAAATCGAATCCGACATTGGTACAGTCGATGAAGAACTCGGAATTATGGGATGGAAGAACCAGGATGGTTTTTTCAGAGTTGTGTGCATACTGTAACAGAAGAGTAAAGGGTTGTTGTTGTGAGTCCGAGTGGCGGTGGTGAATGTAGCGACGAATAAAATAAGGATGAGAAATAAGAGAAAACCAGTGCTTCGAGATGGATTTGCATTGGAGAGCCCATCGACATGGGAGTCGATAAAGGATCTCGAACAACAAAAGATCAGAGAGTTTGTTGATGTTCATGAGTTCATACGAAGATGATGGGTCTAGTTCTGACTCTTCTATTCTTCTTTTGCGGCTATCGGGAACCAAAGAAAGGTCTGCACTTGACTTTGCCGCCATGGCAATAGCAGAAGAAGCAGATATGAGGTTAGAAGAGAAACCGCACAAACCGCACCGCATCGCACCCTTTCTATATAGTAATATATTTAATTATTTTTAATATTAAATATATTATTAATAGTTTAATAACCCTAGTTGTCAAAAAAAAAAAAAAAAATGATAACCCTAGCAAGTGTTGATTAAGAAAGCTAGCCCAAAATAAATAAATAAAACTAGCTCAATATTTTAAAACTTGGACCAAAATAAAGGAAAAAATTAGTTTTGGGTTGGGTAGAAAAAACCCAAAATTTGAAATATATACCAATTTCAAATTATTCAAACTGCATCTTATATACTGCATAGCATATGTGACCGCAAAAATGAGGTGTGGTGCGGTTATGATTTTGGCTAAACTTTAAACCGCACCGCACTACACCGCACCGTACATGTGACCGCAAAAATAAGATGTGGTGTAGTTATGGTTTTAGCTAAACCGCACCGCAAAGTGCGGTGTTAAAAATGACCCAAAACCACACCGCACCGCGAACACCCCTACTCATGTCCATAACTCCATTTATAAAAACTCACACAAGCCAAACTCTAGCTCACCCCTTTTGCCAAAGCCCATTTGATCAACCCAAAACCTCAACCCATCCGATTGTTTCTAATATTGTCGAACTCATTGTCAACTCCCAATCTCCCACTTAATCAAAACTGTTTACAACCCTTCGGGTCAGGCTGGATTGGTTATGTGGGTTGGGCTTTTAAGTTTTAAGAACTTTTTACTTTTTCTTTTTTTGAAAAGAGAGCTTTTAAGAACTTGATCAACTCCAATAAAAATATTGTAAAAAATATTACGAATGTCCATTATGAATTTGACAATAATAGGACACAATTTTCTAACTCTTTTCCTTTTTAAAAGTTATTTTTGTTTATCATAAATAATTATGTTATCAATTCTCTTATAGTTTTTTCGATAGTAGTAACAAGGGAGGAGAATTTAAACCCAGGATGTCTATACTAAAAATATCAAAAGTTATATACTAATTGAGCAATAAAACTTTTGACAACCATTCTCTTTTAGGTGTATATGAAGAGATGATGTTTTATATAAGTTAACATTACTTTTACATTAGAGTGAACTTTATAACCATTTTAGGAGTAGAATTACCTATATCTATTGCAAATCTACAACCATGGTTTTACAACTCTAACTAGACTGAGTGCATCAACATGTCCTGTCCAAGCTAAAAACGAGACAATTTAAATTTTGGTAAAAATGAATCGATCAAAATCAAGAACTAGAACTAAGTTTGATCATATATTTTCGAGGTAATTACACTTTCCCAACTTAAACCATTCTTTTCACTCTAAACTTTCAAAATGCATAATTAGCATCTCAAACTATAACCCATGTTACACTTTGCATCCCGTCATCAATTATGCCGTTAACTTGGATCATAGTATCTTCCTTTATTGTTTGAATGTATGAATTGTAATACTTATTTTTAAAATTTTTTCATTCATTTTTTTTAACGTGATACTTATATGTCCTTTAATTATTTATATTATATTATTCATGACGTTATAAAGGCTAAATATATGGTTGAACTATGCTCTAATTTTAAAACTTTAGAGTTCAAACTTCTTCTTCTTCCTTTTTTTTTTTGTTGCTTTTTTGCATTATGTTTTTAAAATATTGGTTGTAGGTTGTTATGTAAGATGATCTATCCTAGTGTGTCCACAAGTTGAGTTCAATTGAATTCCCCACCAATCAATCACTTGACTTGACTAAAGATGGTTTCAAAAACCCCACAACAAATGCCAATTTTTGGTGTACAAGTTGTTGACAAGCAAGTTGTGGGAATCCCAATGTTTGGATCTATAGAAATCATCAATCTTCTCATCCATGGTAGTGTCATGGCAAAGATTATGAAATCTCCATTGTATCTAGAGTAGATCTTGCATGATCTAGTGAATATCTCATTAAATTTGATGGAGATCTAGCAAGATCTAATAAGATTTTTACCTAATCTAACAAATTACCTCAAAAGCTCAAATGGTGAAGGGCGGGCAATAGGCGAAGCAATAGTGAGCTTCAAACAAGTATGTTAGAGTCTAGACTATGTTTTTAAACGAGAACCCTATAACTTGACCCACGAAGATCAAGTTTCAACCCATTACTCGTATTATATGTGTTTTAGCTGAAATTCCTCCAAATTGAGCAAGTCCAACTCAATCCTACGACTTAAGACATTCTTTTTAAGTTTAATAAATTTAGAGGAATGATAAAATTCACAATTTTATTAGGTGGAAAGTTATTAATATTGAAAGAAAAGTTAATAATAATAAGTACATGTGAAAATTAATAATAACTAACCAACTCAACAATAGAGAAATTTATTGTAAAATTGTTTTGGTTGTAGCAATATTCTTTTTAATTTAAGTGTTTTGTGTTCGTTAAAGTCTAGTTTAATTTCTAACCTTTTCTCAAAAATAAAAAGATAAATCATTTAAATAAGTTTATTTTTTTTAAAAGGTACAGAATGAAACCCACACAAAAAGAAGAACCCCATTCTGGCACCCAATCAACTTTCATGAGTGAGTAGGGGTGTCAAATGGGTGGATTTGGGTGAGTTTGGGGTGGGCATAATTGGGTTGGATGTATAAAACCCATTCATCCATTAAAACCCATTTAACTAATTGCTTCTAACCAAACCCAACCCAACCCAATTATAATGGGTAAACCCCAACCCACCCAATTACCCAATTATCAAAATTACCAAAATGCCCATAAACACAAGAATGACTCAACGACAGGAAAATAGAGGAATAAGATAAGAAAAAATAAGTGATCATCTCTAGTTGCTTCCATCTCGGCAAGAATCGAGCTGAGAAAAAATCAACCATTGAAGTCCACCGTTTGGTTGCCAAGAAAAAAAAGAAAGCAAAGATAAAAGAAGACAAAACCTCTATTCCGCGTTTGGTTGCCGATAAAATGATAGAGAAAATGGGAAGAGAAATTTAAAAAATGAGAAATCCAGATCTCTCATTATTCAAATGCCAAAGAAACACCAACATTAAAATTAAGCAAACATCATTTTCCATCCATTACCTCCATTTTCTCAGCAACCAAACAGAAGACAACGATGGCTAGTAATTTCAAACAAACATAGAGAGCATAGTACCGATAATGGAACACCATATCTTCAAAACAAGTTGGATAGGAGAGAATGCACAGTTTGTTTGGAAAAAAAAAAAGTATTCCGAATTTTAGTTTCTATATTTCCTCAAAATCAGAAAAAAGGTAATCCAAGAAAAGTCAAAGAAGAAATTTGAATGATGCAAAAAGATAAGCTTTCTTTTCCGACTACGCTTGCATTTTCTCAGCCACCAACGAAAATGAAAAGAGAAAAATCATCGAAGAGACATTTCGACAGACACATGAGCTTTAGAAAAAGTAAAACTTAGGGAAAATGAAAACAAGAACAGAAATGAAACGAAACTATAACATAAAGCTAGAAAGATAAGCTTTCTTTCTCGGACTACACTTTCCTCTTTGTCTTTTTTTTTTTCTCGGGAACCAAATGGAAAACTAAGGGAAGAGAAAAGATTACCGGAGTGTTGAAAGAGAGGCAGCATTCTTGCTTGTAGATGCAATTGGAAGGCTCCGACTAACAGTGCAAAGTGGTGAATAGAAAGAAAGAAAATAGATCTTTGGGTCTCCAACTAAAACGTGATTGGAAGGTGAGAAAATGAGGGAAAATGAGTGAAACACTAAAATGTCTGAGGGCTGGGTTTTTTTATTTTTTATTTTTTTTAATTTTTTTAATGGGAACTATTGGGTTGAATTTGGATATATTGTTTTTGAGTTAAATGGGGTTCAATGAGTTTTTAATTAAAACCCAATAATCATTAGGTCTAATTGGGTTGATGCCCATTTAACTCAACTAATAATTTGGTGAATTTGGGTTCAATTAGAGTGGGTAGGTTTGGATGGACAAATGAATTTTGACTTATTTTTCCATTCTTATGAGTGAGTCACATCCCCAACAGTTGACCCAATCATACCTCACGAGATATTTTCATCCATCCAAAACAATATAATTTACATTTTTTTTTACACAAAACCAACACAATAATATTTAAATTAAATAAAACGAGTTTAAAAAAACAATATTCATAGAATCATAGTAAAAGAAACTCGACACGAAATATCGACAGAGGCATAAGGTACGAGGCGCACTCCAAAGACGTGACCCCTAGTTCACATGACATGTGTACTCTTCCCACCACTTCTAAATGCGACTTGATTTGATTTTCCAAAAAGTTGAAAAAAAAAAACCCACTTCATTGTCAGAGAACGAAGATTCCAATGACTCATCAAAAAAGCAGAATCGGCACTCGATACACGAGACGCCACGTAATGACTTGTCTAGAGACACATCTCAATTATGGCTGTGTTTGGTTCATGTAAAATATTTTCTAGAAAATAAATATTTTCCAGAAATGCTATTTTCGGGAAAGGAAAATGTATTCAGGTTGTTTGGTTGTCTCGGAATTCATTTTACGGAAAATCAATTCTGGTGTTTGGTTCGATCAAACATTTTACGGAAAATGCTTTCCGTTTTACATAAAATCAATTTCCATGTTTGGTTCGGTCAAACATTTTACGAAAAATTGAATTCGTTTTTTACGTAAAATCAATTCCCATGTTTGGTTTGTGGATCATTTTACGAAAAAATATGAAATGCCTAACAAATTCAAGCACCTGCATTACCTAGACAAACCTGTAACAGTACAAAACTAATCATCCACTTCAACATCAAAAAAAATCATCCAAATTCAAGCACCTACATTGTCTAGACATATTTGTAACAGTACAAAAATAATCATCCACTTCAACATCAAAAATAATCATTTGAATATATCTAAAATATTTATATAAAAACAACCACATCAATTGTTCACCATTGGCATTACACCTCCATGGTGTACAAAAATGATACCTACTCGTGGTATCCGAACAAAGACAAATACATAATTTGGGCAATTGTATCATCCCAATAATACAAAAAACTACATATATAATACAATGGCATGTCAATACTAGTACTACAACAAAAGTTAATTTCTAAAGCTACCGTCATAGTCAACATGAAATAGACAAGTCAAAGTTGTGAGAACAAAAACCATCCAACCACGACTTTCTCGGCCTAGCATTCTTGGCTAGAAATCCCCATGCTACCTTCTCATTTTCACAAAGATGGTCAAACGCAGTTGTGAGCATGTCTTCGCTATACCCATCTGCCATCATACCCATAACCTCATTGTAAAGAGCTGTGTAATCCACCGGGCCCCGGTTGATTTCTTTCAGAGCCACAGCTATTTCCTTTAGCTAATCAGACAGATCAATCAGCACACTATCATCAGCATTAGAAGGTGCACACCCTCTTTTGCGGGACTTGGAAATTCCCGACTCGGTGGTGGATGACTCGATTGCATTCTTCCCTTTCTCGACCACACACTCCTCCACATTGTTTGCAACAAACTCAAGATTGTCCCCATTGTCCGGCTCATTCTCAATATCCACATAGGACTTAGAAAAGCCACCCGTGGCAGTGTCCTTCCCCACAACAATAGCTAATTCATCATACATCTCAATTTTTTTGTTTAGATACTCCGCATGCTTTTGATGTGCCTGTACGGGAGAAAGAAACGTATAATAACAATGCAATAATCACTTCACTCATAAATTGAATATAGATGCCATTAAATGATTTAGGTCAATGATAAACAAAAAAATCTGTTAGGGAACAAGAGACATAACCCATGATTTTGAAGATAAGTACAACAAAAAATACAATGTATAGATGCTAAGACCAGATTTTACAATAGATCCACACATGAAAGTTATATTTGAAAAACCTTATAAAAGTAATGGAATCCTAAAAAGAATGACATTATAAATTTCATATAAAGAGGGTACTTGGGCAGCCTTGTCTTGTTCTCAATTCATAGATTATAAAAGGCAAAAACATATATTATCATTTATATTAAGAAAATATAGTTGGAAGCCATACCATGACTTCTTCTTGGTATGTCTTCGCGTCGTATGTTATCATTTTTAGGTTATCATCCCAGCTAAAGCCACTCTTCTTTCTAATAGTTCGAATAGTGGACCACATGGTCCTTAGAGTCCGCATCCGATTTTCAACATAAGAGGGGTGGCACTTAACCCCAAATTGGGCAGTTATCTCCTTCACTACAAGTACAAAGGAGCCTACCTTGAAAGTGCTAGACGGCTTGTTGCCCTTTGCAGCCTCCCGCGCAAGTATCCTAAGCATCGTTGAGTGTATGGGTGGCAGCCACTTGAACCGCTTGCTGCTGCTCACTTTCTCTTTGTCCTTTGACATTACTACATATGAAAATTGTATAGTGAGAGTAGCATTTAAAAATGAGAGTAGCATTTAGTAATTACGCTCGAAATATGAACAACAAATCAAACACACATACAACCACGCTTATAGATGTGCACAAGAGAATGAAACATGCTAACACTGGAAATAACAATGTAATACCATCAAATAACAATGTAATACTGAAAATACTTTTTCATTACACCACCATAAGTCTATAGTAAATACATTGTCTTCACCAAAAAAAAAAAAAAAAAAAAAAACACATATTACAATCATAGAAATCTAAATAAAGTACTACTCTCCACTCCTGGTATAATAAGACCTCATAGCTTGGCATATCTCATCTCTCTTAGCATTCCACAGTCCACTGTCTTCAATGGACTCCCGACGTGATTGTGTTTCTTGTTGGGGGTCACTAGACTCTACTTGGTTCATTGCATTTTCCATAATATGGTCATTTGGTTCAACCCCCATAATATGATTATGAACCACACAACATGCTAACACTACCTTCACTTGCGTTTCAAAAGACCAAAATGGTTCTGCATCCAACACTCGAAAACGTTTCTTCAACACTCCAAACCCTCACTCAATCGTAGTTCTCAATGAAGAGTGTCGGAGGTTGAACAATTCTTGCTCATTCTTAGGAGGACGATCACTAAACTCTTTCAAGTGATATCGCACACTCCAATAAGGTGACAATATTCCATTTTTATTACCATACCTAGCATTATCAAGATAATATTTACCTACATATATTCAAAAATAAAACCAAATCACTACTATGCTTAAGAAAACACACAATATTTATTAAACTAATAAACCTAAAAGGTGAAGTAATCGTATAATACCTTCGGGAATTGAAAACCCCCCTGGCCTAGCAAATGCATCATTTAACACATGTGAATCATGTGCACCGCCTTCCCATCCAGCCAATACATAAGTGAACTTTAAGTCAAAACTAATGGCAGCTAACACATTTTGCGTGGTTCCATCTTTGCGACCACGAAATCTCCCTTGTATTTCGTGTGGCACGGATGTACGAATGTGTGTACCATCTATTGCTCCAACACAATCCTAATTTTCGACAGACATAATGGTTTAAAATTACACAAATCTTCACAATTTACAAAAATACACAAGTCGCAATATTTACCTTAAAATATGGGTAGAACCTTCGCTATTCCTTATCTCCGGGGGTGTATCTTCGCTCACGCAGATCTTATTAGAGCTCTATATAATTTCAGGACTCCCCTAAGGACGACCTTGAAGTATCTATGAACAGTCTCGGTTGATCTATAGATCCGACTACCCATTACGCGAAACCTCACATTATGACCAATAATGTGTAAGAAAATGAGCACTTGCTCCGTAAGAGACATGTGAATAGTCGGGCGTACGTGCTCCCCCTTAGTGAGGATGTGACATAAATGGTGGAAAGCTATAGGCTTCATCCTAATTTGATTTACACAATGTCTCTCACTTCTATGCAGAATACTATTTATGTATTCCTCTCTCTTGGCTGTATGATTAACATAAGGCGCCCTAGGCAGTCGTCTACGTCTATGCCACAATTTCCTTAACAATGCAACCCCTACAAGGAGGATAGATGCAAATGAGGCAAGAATTGCGGCTTTAGTTTTTTTCTTCATTTAAAAAATCACAAACACTGTGGTCTAAGAGGTATGTAAACAAGTATGCTATTGATTACACAGTAAATAAAAAAAGCCACAAACAGAAAACATCCAAACCACATTGATAACGAGTACCAAAATTTTTATGCACATATATTTCTGTATAATTGTAACATCAACAACGTACACAATATAATACCATCACAATCAATATTTACACCTATGTACAAATCACATTGCATTATATTTTTGTATAACTGTAACATCAACAACGTACACAACATAATACCATCACAATCAATATTTACACCAACAAATCACATTGAATTCTATTTCTATATAATTGTAACACCAACAAAAGTTACAACATAATACCATCACAATCAATATTTACACCAACAAATCACAACATTATATTTCTGTATAATTGTAACACCAACAAAATTAAATTTTTAAATCAATATTTAAATAAAAAATGGATAATTAAAAAAATGGATAATTTATTTTTTTATTTCTTAAATAAAAAATGGATAATTAAAAAAAGTAAATAAATAAATAATTATATAAATAGATAAATAAATAAATAAATAAATAAATAGATAAATAAATAAATAATTATATGAAGTAAATAATTATATAAATAAATAAATAAACAAATAAATATATGAGTATAAAACAAATCCGATATATTGTAGCATTTGTATGCATGCATCTCAAGGAAGAGATTTTTGGGTTCAAAACCTTCTAATTTTGGTGATTGGCCATATATATATATATATATATTGGTAGTATTGATTAAAAAAAAAAAAAAAGAAAAAGAAGAAGAGATAGACTTAATCTTCTCTGCTCATACCATCAAACTTGAACAATAATATTTTCTACTCATATCATCAAACTTGAACAATCCAAACTCAAACCCAACAACCAACATCAAATTTCACAACTCACAGAATAACAATAGCCACATCAAATTTGTACCCAATAACCAACTCTCACCACAACAACTATTTTTACATCAAATTTGTACCCAAACCCACGGTACCCACATCAAATTTTTGCAACCCATTCAATATCAGCTACATCCAATACTCATTATCAACCAAATAAAAATGGGGTAATTTCGGTCATAGCCAAAAAAAAAAGTATATATAGTAATAATAATAATAAAGAAGCTAAATAAGGGGGCGCGACATGGTTGCCGGCGGTGGAAGGTTAGGTTTCAAAAAGAGATGAGGGAGGGATGAAGGTTGGGTTGTTTATGGGTTTGAGGGTGGGTCGGCTTTTTCATTCTCTGTATTTTTGGTGTGTGGATCGGAACTGTGTGGATCAGATTGAGAAATGAACTGAGAGAGTGGATCGGACTGAGAAATGAAGTGAAGAGAGGGTGGATCGGACTAAGAAATTTTGGGGATCGGACTGAGAAATGAGCTATGTGGATCAGATTGAGAAATGGAAAAGGGAAACTCACCGTGCGTGGAGAGGATCGGGCGTGCGTGGGAGAGGATCTTAAGCGTTTGGCGTGAGGGAGATGGTGGAGCTCGGTGTGTGGATCGGAGCTTGGAGCTTGGTGTGTGGATCGGAGATCGGAGCTTGGAGCTTGGTGTGTGGATCGGAGCTTGGAGAGCACTTGCTACTTCGAGTGCGTGTGAGAGAGCTCAGACGGAAATTGTTTGAAGTGAAAATGAGAACGGAAATCGTTTTACACCTATGAACCCTTATTTTACGGTCAACACTGAAAATATTTTCAGTTTGACCCAATTTTCCGGATCAACCAAACAACCTATTTTACAGAAAAGCATTTCTGAAATTAGTTTGAAGTCAAAACAAACACAGCCCCTTTTTTTTTTATGTGGGACCAGCACCACGACAGTCTTTTACAGACCGAATCACTAACCTCAAAATCAATGTTGCACATGTCCCCCAACCCAATCTCAGTCACCCACGTCTTTCTTTGAAAAATCCAAGCCTGTGGTCCATCAAAAAGATTTCAAAGCCCATCTGTTTCAAATCCAATAGGGTTGTGAAAATTCAATGGCTTAGATTTCATGCTTTTTTATATAACACAGATTAGCTAGTTACTACCTTTGAATTCCACTTTACACTATAAATAAAAAATAAGGGTGAGAGAGGCTTCGAAGCCTCATGTTGATGGGCCAGTGGGAATGAATCTACGAAGAATGACGTCAGATTCCGGGGAGATGAGTCAGATCATGGTGACGAGGACGAAGAATGCTTGGCGGAGAAGAATCAAAGTTCGGCGGTTGTGGCGGTGGTGGGAGAGGAGGAGCTTGTGTTTGCTAACTGTGGAGATTGTAGGGCTGTCTTGTTTAGTGGCGGTGTGGCTTTAGCCTTGTCTCATGATCATAAGGTGTGGTTTTTTTGAATATTTGATTCTCAATGTCATTGCCTTGTCTTGCCGCCAAAGCATGTTAGTTTTTCCTAGTTTGCTTGATTTGGTTTTTAAAAATGCTAGTAAAAGGTTCGGTTTCTGGCTTGATATATACATATATGATATCTGTATGAATATATGATATAAAAACGTTGTTCAAAACAGCGCCTTTATTAGACTTCAAGTGAGAGAGAGCCAGGAATCGCTTTTGCCAGTGCTGCTAATAGCTTTTCGATTTCTAGTATCATAGTCCATGTTAAGGATATAGCTGTAGCTACAGTTGTAATTGCCGAGGATAGCAGCTGATGTGTATTTGAATTTGTAAATCATATTTTGAATAAGATATGATAAGATAGAATTAGGCTTGTGATGAGATAGGATTAGGATACGGTAGAATCACTTTTGAATTTGTATCTTTTTTTTTTTGAATTTGTATCTTAGTGAAGTATATCCATCCGGATTGTATTTAAATTTGAATTGTAACAAACTTTTATATATATGAAAATGCCTTGAACCGTGGAGGTAAGGCTTGGAAACATTTTTCAATATCTGATTTTACATGGTATCAGAGCTATTGTGACATACATCTTTTTTTTTTTTTTTTTTTTTCCAATGGCTTCCTTGTCTTCATCAACTTCTGTTGTCAACATTGCCACTTCTTCTTCTCCCACTTCCCTTACCACCATCCATCATCTCATCACCATCAAACTTACCCGTGACAACTACCTATTGTGGAAAGCTCATATTGTTCCTTATCTTAAGGGGCAACATCTCTTTGGCTATCTCGATGGAAGCACTCCTGCTCCACCTCAATCTCTCACTGTTGAAACCGATGGGGACGTCCAAGTCATCCAAAATCCGGATTTGACCTTTGGTACTTCCAAGACCAGATGATTCTCAATGCCATAATATCCTCCCTCTTTGAGCGTATTTTGGCTCATGTAGTCAAATTCAACACATCAAGGGATGTGTGGCAAGCCTTAGAGAGAATGTTTACCTCTCAATCTAGGGCTTGAACAATGCAAATCCACTATCAGCTCATCACTTTGAAGAAAGGCAATTCCTCAATTGCTGATTATTTTCACTAGTTTACAACACTGGTTGATACACTTTTATTCTTGCTCATGCCTTGAATGATTTTGAAATTATCTCATTTCTCTTGGCTGGTTTGGGATCTGAATATGATTCCTTGGTCACATCTATGACCACAAGGGTTGACCCTCTATCAATTGATGAACTATATGGGCATCTGTTAACTCATGAATTGTGGCTTGAGCATTAATAGCCAACCGTGGACCTCTCCATTGCGGGGGCCAATTTTGCGGGATGAGGACCTTCACGTGGTGGTCATGGTGGTGGCTCTCCCCATTCGCTGTGACTCATCATCCAAGAATCAAAGGAATTTTCGAGGACGGGGGCATGGTCATTCTTCTTCCCCCCAAAATCGTCCTATTTGCCAGGTTTGCCATAAGCTAGGACACACTGCCTTGAAGTGTTATCATAGGTTTGATAATTCCTTCTCCACTGACACTACCAATAACATGCATGCTCTGCTCACCGCTCCACAGGCTTCATTCGATCTCAATTGGTACCTTGATTCTGGTGCAACTCATCATCTCACGTCCGATTTTGCAAATTTGAATGTGAAGGCAGAGGAGTATCACGGGTCCGATCAGATTCGCATTGGTAACGGTATTGGTTTGAATGTTAGACACATTGGCTCTACAAAATTATCCACTCCTTCCTCTTCTTTTATTTTACAAGATGTGCTTCATGTCCCTCACATTACCAAAAATTTAATTTCTGTTCAGAAATTCACATTTGACACTAATACCTTTATTGAGTTTCACCCCCCTTATTTCTTTGTGAATGATCGAACAACGGGGAGAGTTTTGCTATGCGAGCTGAGTAGAAATGGGTTGTACCTTTTTCCTTCTGCTTTCAATAAACCGCCTTCATCGTCATCTGTCTTTGTTGGTGAACGTACTTCTCCACAACAATGGCACTCACGCTTAGGACATCCTCGCTGTCATCGTTAATCATGTTCTTTCAAAATTTAGTCTGCCTATTATTTCCAGCAATGTTGTTCACCCTTGTTCTCGCTTGTCTCAGTTCTAAGAGTAAACAACTTTCTTTTTCTTTATCTTGTACTCAAATAAATTTTCCTTTGGATTTAATACACACCGATGTATGGGGTCCATCTCCTATTTGCTAAAAATCTGGCTTCAAATATTATGTCTCTTTTGTTGATGCATTTAGTCACTATACTTGGCTTTATCCCATGACAAATAAAAGTGATATGCTGCCAATTTTTATTAAATGGAAAAAATATGTTGAGCGTTATTTTAATTGCAAAGTAAAAGTTGTTCAATTTGATTGGGGTGGTGAATATCGCTCACTTAACAAAATTTTCCAAAATAGTGGTATTACTCATCATGTTTCCTGTCCTCACACGCCTCAACAAAATGGTGTTGTTGAGCGCAAACATCGTCATCTTGTGGAAACTGGCTTAGCTTTATTAAATCATGCTCACATTCCTCTTCAATATTAGGAAGATGCTTTTCAAATAGCTTGTTATTTGGTTAATAGACTCCCCTCTTCCACAATACAAAATCTGTCTCCTTATGAAAAATTGTTTGCTCAAACATCTGATTATAATTTCTTGCGTGTTTTTAGTTGTGCATGTTGGCCTAAATTACGTCCTTATAATTCCCACAAACTTCAACCACACTCCACTCAATGTGTCTTCCTTGGTTACTGCTTACTTCATAAGGGATATAAATGTTTACATCTTTCTTCTGGTCATGTCTATTTTTCCAAAGATGTGCTTTTCAATGAAGATACTTTTCCTTTTGCTAGGCTTTGTTCCCTAAATTTCGAGTCAGTTTTACACTCTTTACAAGTACAGTCCTCCACCGGGCTTCACGCAGCAGCTCCTTTCTCGGTTTTACACTCTCTATGCCTCCCTCACCTCTCCATCAACCTACCCTTCACGCCACCAACACCTTAAACCTTCAAACCACACTCATTGGACCTCAACCCACACCTTCCGCCTCTCAACCCAGAAACACCAACCCACTACCCACACACACTTACACCGACCCACTACCCATACACAGTGACACCAACCCACTACCCATAACCACCGATCCTCACCTCCAGCCCACCGACCCTCAACCCACTCATCCCATGATCACCCGCTCCAAAAATTCAATCACCAAACCCAAAACCTTCACCGTGATGCCGTGCGATATCCGGTTCCCGGTGCGCTCCTTGCCGATGGTAATCCTTCCATTGTTGAACCCACCTCCTTCACCAATGCTATGAAAGACTCCAATTGGCATGCTGCCATGAATGTTGAGTTCGATGCCTTGCTCAAGAATCAGATGTGGGTTCTTGTTCCTTCTCATATTGCTTGCAATTGCATTGGATGCAAATGGGTGTTTTGAGTTAAGCATCATGTCGATGGTTCCATTGAACGCTATAAAGCCCGCTTGGTGGCCAAAGGATTTCATCAATTGCCTAGAATTGACTTCGGCGAAACCTTGAGTCCTGTCATCAAACCCACTTTGTTAGAACAGTTCTTTCTATTGTTGTTTCAAGAGGCTGGGTTCTTCACCAATTTGATGTTTAGAATGCTTTCTTACATGGCCATCTGTTTGAGGATGTTTATATGTCTCGACCTCTTGGGTTTGTTCACCCTTAATTTCCTAATCATGTGTGTAAAGTGAAGAAAGCACTTTATGGGTTGAAGCAGTCTCCTCGAGCTTGGTTCTCTAGGCTCTCTTCTCACTTACTTGCTCCGGGCTTCAAAGGTTCGAGGTCCGATTCTTCACTATTTATTTATCATAGTGCTACTGTTATTATATATTTCCTCATATATGTGGATGATTTGATTATTCTTGCCTCAAAACCTTCTACAATTGATGATCTTTTGTGTAATTTGAAGGCTAATTTTGCTATTAAGGATCCGGGTAATCTTAATTTTTTCCTTGGCATTGAGGTTCTGCCAAACTCCTCGAGTCTTGTCTTGTCTTAGAAACGTTGCATCATTGATCTTTTAAAGAAGAAAAATATGCTTGAGGCAAAGCTAGTCTCCTCTCCCATGGCTCAATCCACTATTCTATCTGCTTTTAAAGGGGACCCTCTTTCTAATGTCACTATGTATTGAAGTACTGTTAGGGCTTTGCAATATCTCTCCATCACTCGTCCCGACATTTCTTTCACAGTCAACAAACTCTCTCGGTTTATGCATCGCCCTCTCGACATCCATTGGCAGTCTGTCAAACGCCTCCTGCGATATCTTAAGCAAACTATTCATTTTGGTTTGCAGCTGTATCACTCAAAGTTCAACACTCTTCAAGCCTTCTCTGATGTTGATTGGGCTGGTTGTCGTGATGATCGGCGAGTCACTCGGAGGTTTTTGTGTCTTTCTAGGCAATAATCTCATTTCCTGGGGTTGTAAAAAGCAACAGACAGTGGCTCATTCTAGTACAGAAGCTGAATACAAGGCCCTTGCCAATGCTTCAACCGAGGTTAAATGGTTGCGTGCCCTTTTATTTGAACTTGGAATTCCTATCTCTAGTTCACCCGTTTCGTGGTGTGACAACATAGGTGCAACCTATTTATCCTCCAATCATGTTTTCCATGCTCGCACTAAGCATGTTGAGATTGATTTTCACTTTGTTCGGGATATGGTAGCTGATGGCTCTCTTTTCATTCAGTTTCTGTCTACTCGAGATCAACTTGCTGATATTTTTACAAAGCCTTTGTCTTCCTCCAGATTTGCTCTTCTTCGAACCAAGCTCAATGTATCTCCAATACTGTTGAGCTTGCGGGGGCGTGTTAAGGATACAGCTGTAATTGCTGAGGATACAGCTGATGTGTATTTGAATTTGTAAATCATATTTTGAATAAGATATGATAAGATAGAATTAGGCTTGTGATGAGATAGGATTAGGATACGGTAGAATCACTTTTGAATTTGTATCTTAGTGAAGTATATCCATCCGGATTGTATTTAAATTTGAATTGTAACAAACTTTTATATATACGAAAATGCCTTGAACCGTGAAGGTAAGGCTTGGAAACATTTTTCAATATCTGATTTTACAGTCCATAGATCGTAGACTATGGGTGCGTATAAAAGACTCAGAATCAGAAGGTTCTATCGGGTATATACTAACTTATAACTTATGACCTTGCACAGCAATAATTGACTGTTCTAATAATACAATATTGTGATTAGTGACCAAATTCTCAGTTCAGCAAGCCTATAACATTAACAAATAATTAATAATAAGGAATAAATTTTTAAAAACTTTTAATATATAAATACACAATAGAATTTCAATTTTTGACGCTTTATGATTATTAATATTTTATTTTCAGACACAAATTTTTGAAACCCTTTTTAAAAACTTAAGTTTAATTATTAGGAAGCATTTTTATGCATAACCCAATTTATTGCTTTCATCCACTACGGTTTTATTTCAAGTTTTCATCTTGTAAATACCTATGGATATGCTGTTGTTGGTGGTGGTAATTTTAACCAATCATTCTTTATCAAGAGAACTAGGTTAATTTGAACATCACACTCCATTTTTGCAATTAAAAAAAATTAATAACACTACATAATTGAAAATTAGATAGTTGAAAAAAAAAAAAAAAGCAAAAACAAAAAATCCCAACTCCAATTTATAGAAGAAAAAGCCAAATCAATTTAGAGCTATTTTCCTCCAACCTAGTGTAAATTAAAATGACTATCCATGTCTAGTTTTAATCATATGACTTGTTTAAATAATTCACAAAGATAGTGTTATAAATAGTCACGTAATAAGTTGGAAAAGAAAGTTCTAAACTAGTTTAAAGATAAACTGTCTTTTATAAAATACGAATATATTGCAATTTAAAAATAAAGTTTTTTGTGACTTTACCGGTGACAAATAGTTTAACGCCATGTTGTAAAATTAGTAATTTAAGACACTCCAACAATTTGAGTCCACGTTGTAAGGGTCATGATAATGAGCTAATGGGATGTTTCGAGTAAATTACAATATGTGATTGATAATCAACTTCTTCTGTTAGGTACAATTTCTTTCACTAGGGAGCACGACTTAAATATGCTTTTTCTTACTCTAGAAGAACTATGTCTGTGAGTGCTTGAACTGAAAACATTTGTCAAGTAGTATAAATCCCTTATGAATTCCAGGATACTCCTTCTGTCTCTTACCCACCGGTCATTGGGGCAACTCTCGTCCACTGTGATTGCTAGACAATCTTCAAGAAGTTTGTGAACATCAAATTTCTGATTCTTTGTTATGGTAATTTATAGAGGTATCAAATAAGAATACCGGAAGTGGTGCTTAAATTTTTCATACGGCTAGTTTCCGGGCTTTATTCGCTGCTCAATAATGGCTTACTCTCCCTCCTTTCACACGAATAATGGATCCAACTATAAATTCAATTAGTAAGATCCACTTTCAATTTTATGCGAAAGAAAAGAGTACGTCGTTATTATACTTCCAGAGAATTATATAATTGCATGTTGAATTATGCGACTAGTAGTAGTAGGGCATGTATTCTCCATGTATTCTAAGCATTTATTTTTTAATCATTAATTTTTTGCCTTATCCGCTTATCATTGAACGTAGTTTGTGGTGAGAGGTTTGCATATTGTAGATCACATTTATATTTTCAGTGTCCTCTTTACATTTACCATACAAATCCATCGCTGAGATCCTTTGATTATAAGAATTCAACTTTATGACAATATCTAAATCATGCTTGGTACATATTTTGTGTTAATAGCCTGACAGGCCAGATGAGTGGAAGAGAATTGAAGTCGCTGGTGGAAAGGTCATAAACTGGAATGGACATCGTGTTCTAGGAGTTCTTACCACGTCGAGATCAATAGGTAAGTAGTAACCTTCTATGTACTTTTTATGCCACTAATGTTCTTCATAGAATAATGAGGGTTTAATGTGCTCGTGACTACTCAAATGCCAGTGGCATTCTTCACTCAAAAACAACAACAAAAATGCTAGTGGCATATAGAAAATTAAAATGGTGATGGTAACTATTAAGCTTTAAGCACAAGTGGCCATTAGAGTTGAGAATGACCCATCACCAATCAGTCAATTTACCTTTAGATTTGCAAGGACATCACTATCGATTATTAAAGCAGCCCTTGGAAAAGCAAGCATCTTAACATGAGGAGAACCACGTTCAATACCAATCTTCCCCGCTTATAACTATTAAATTATCAAAGGTTTCAAATCATGGCTTGTTGATCTTGCAGCAACTAGATTTCACTAGCACTTGATTGTAGATCTTGTTTCGATAGACACTTGTCGAGTTAGAAGGTACAAAATCTCTCGGATCTCACAGGAGTAACTCACAAGTCTTCCAAGAGTTTTCAAAACGTAGCTAGGGTTTTCTTTTTATACTTAGAAGTGTTAGACTAAAACCCTAAACGTTTTCGCGGGCTTGGGCTTGTTTTAAAATTCTGTAGAAATTCTTTTTCTGCAATATTCGATCGGTCGAGCTTCATAGAAGTTCTTGACTTGAACCACTTTGAGCAATGTCTAACACCTATCCTAGACATGTTTTT
Source organism: Quercus dentata (assembly GCA_028216015.1). Classification (NCBI taxonomy): domain Eukaryota; kingdom Viridiplantae; phylum Streptophyta; class Magnoliopsida; order Fagales; family Fagaceae; genus Quercus; species Quercus dentata. The sequence continues at coordinate 14,380,104 of CP116452.1, read as the reverse complement.
GTTCTCGGTTTGACAGCATGTACAAATTGAGACTCTAAACATTTAATCCTAAATCTTTAGAACCTAACAGAAGCTGCAGCCCAATAGTAAAAATTATACAAGTTGGGCTTGTGTGATGACGTGTTGGGGGATGAAAGATGGAGAAAGACTAACAAAAGGTCAACATAGTTGAATAAATTTGAATGAATCAAGGAGACTTGGGCGGGCGCGGGGGGCATAGGATAAGGTGGCCCTGCCCCTGCCTCCCTATCACATGAAGTAGTTTCCACGTATCTTTTTTCCCTCTACTGAGTTAATGATTTTATATTGCGATATGGTTAAACTTGTTGCACACAAGTTATTTTACATAGTTTTACCCTTTTCAAAAAAAATTACTAAATATTGTGTAAAGTTATGATTTACAACTATGTTTTATGTTAACTTTAATTCTGTGTCAAATTTGATTGTAATTCTATTCAATCATTTTCATGTATTTTTGTGGGATTTAATGTAAGGGCTGTGTGTGAGAGTGTGGTGTAGAATTTGTGAAGATGTGGATTTCGCGACTTGCTTGCAATCGTTGACTTGTGAAACAGGGCATGTGAGAAGCACATGCTAGAATTTGAAGAGTCATTGACAAGCTAGATTTGGCGAGTCATTTGCAACTCAAGCCAAGTCGCGAGTGACTTGCAAAACTCTCTGCTTGATTACTTTTTGAGTGTGCCTTTTCCCATTCTTTACCAACATTATATAAACCCTCATTACCCACGAAATGTAAGAAGAAGAATGAGTATTCACAAGAAACTTTTGAGAGAGAAAACCCTAACCAAATACTTGAGAGTTAGAGATTGTTTACCCACAATCCTCTACATTATTTCTCTAAAATTTCCATTTACACTCACCTCTCTATCTACACATCCTTGAGAGGTTCTTAGCCCAAACACTTACCTCACCCATTTTGAGTGTTGAGAGAAGTTTTGATACCTATAGGAAGCATTGGAAGAAGCCATTGAGTGGCGAATGCAATCGATGGAATTGTGGGATTTGGATAACTAGTGAAGACAAGACTCCGAGAAGTCCATTGGTACAGGAGTTTGGAGGGCTCAAGTACATTGGGTAGATTAAGCTTGGAGGATCTTTTTGATATTCATGTACTCCAACTTATTCACTAGTGGATCGATTTTGACTTGGAGGGCCGCAAAGAGGTTTTCCACTAAGTACTTCGGTTTCCTCTTCGATAACACGTCTCGGTGTTATCTTGTGTTTGCATCTCTCTTTCCTATTCTTTAAATTTTACATTTATTTTTTATTGTACTTTCTTATGGCTTCGAGTAGTGTTCCAGTTTATTGCGCTTTATTTACTTTTATTCCACATTTAGATAAGTTAGAGTAAAAGCAATTAAGCCATTTTTTAAAAATTGGGGGTCTAAACAAATATTAGTGTTTTCACACTAATTGAGCTTCCAATTGGTATCAGAGTGGGTATACTTTTTGGATTTCATTATCCTTGTGTGATCCTAGACCCCTCCTTGCTATGGATATGGCAATGGAAATAGCTAACATGAATTATGGTTCATGTGTTTGTGATAATGACCCGATGAGTATCTTTGGAGATTGTTCTAGTAATGAGCTCATAAATTTATTAAAATCAAAGAAACATGCTAGAATTTTCTTACACATGCTAAAATGTTAGAGAGTAGGAATCACATGCTTCATAATAGTTTGTGTGAGTCGAATTCCTTGATTGAAAAATATAAGAGAATGAATAGACACTTGTGTGATAAGCTTGATAGTTTGAAAAGAAAACTTCACTCATTCGATCACAATAAAAAGGAAGATGAATCTTGTTTTGAAAATCAAGAATGCTTATCTCATGCTTGCCTTTTTGTATATATTGCATTGAAAGTGTTTAACTCATGTTTGTGGTATCTTGACAGTGGATGCTCAAGGCATATGACAGGTGATAAATTTCTCTTCAAGAGTCTTAAAGAAAAGAAAGATGGATATGTCACATTTGGAGATGGTAGTCATTCTCAAGTTCTTGGAAAAGGAACGATTGAAATTCCAAGGCTACCATTGTTGACCGATGTGTTGTACATCAAGGGACTTAAGGCAAACTTGTTGAGCATCACTCAAATTTGTGATGAAGATTTTCTGGTTCAGTTCTCAAAGAAATGGTGTGTTATCCTTAGTGAAGTTGGTGTTCAAGTGTTGAAGGGACTTAGAACTACTAACAATTGTTATGGTGTGGTTCCCAAATCAAATGTGTCATGTCAGAGTGCTCGAGTCAACTTGTTAGAGCTATGGCATCAACAATTTGGTCATGCTAACTACAAGCAAGTGGTGAAAGTCTCCAAACTTGAGGCGGCAGTCGGCTTACCAAAGTTCGGAAAAATGGAGAAGACCGTTTGTGGACCATGTCAAATGGGATAACAAACCAAGTCAAGTCATCCTAAGGTGAATGCCATCACTACATCTCGACCATTGGAGTTACTTCATGTTGATCTAATGGGTCCCACAAGGACGGAAAGCTTGGGTGGCAAGAGGTACATCATAGTTGTAGTTAATGATTCTTAAGATACTCTTGGGTGGAATTCCTTAGAAAAAAATCGGAAGCATGTGAGAAGATGGAGAAACTTTGCAAGGGACTCCAAAATGAAAAAGGGGTTCCCATCATCAAAATAAGAAGTGATCATGAGAAGAAATTTGAGAATGTAAAGTTTGAAGCATTTTGCAATGAACATGGAATAAAGAAGGAATTTTCGGCTCCAAAGACACCTCAACAAAATGGGGTTGCTGAAAGGAAGAATCGCGTTATACAAGAAATGGCAAGGGTAATGCTTCTCAACAAGGATATCCCTCAAAAGCTTTAGGATGAAGCCGTGAATAGATCATGTCATATTTGGAATAAAATCTTCTTTCGAGTGGGTACCAAGAAAACATTGCATGAGATATGGAATGAAAAGAAGCCTAAGGTGAAATACTTCTGGGTATTTAGTAGCAAATGTTTCATTCTCAATGATAGAGAAAATCTTGGGAAGTTTGATGCCAAGAGCGATGAAGGAATTATTCTTGGGTACTCTGCGAATAGCCGAGCATATAAAGTTTATAACAAATAAACCAAGATGGTTATGGAGTCAATAAAAGGTCATAGATGATGCCATTTCGAAAAATAGTGTTGAAGAAAGTGGAGATACTTCAAGCCTCAAGAAGAATGATGATGACAGTAATTCCTCTCAAAATAGTGATGTTGAAAAACAATCACCAGAAAAGGAAACCACTCCTATCACATCAAGAAGAGAAACTAGGTCATCCCAAGTGTCATCAAGTCCGCTCACTCTACCAGAAGTGCAACCTCCAATATCTCGTGATGATGAGCCTTCTACGTCAAAGAAACCATCATCAAGAGTGAGTTTAAATCATCCCAAAAGCAATATCATTGGAGATTTGGATGAGGGCCTTTGATTGAGAAGAGGACCTAGCTACAGAGTAAATCATGTGACTTATCATTGTTACCTTGCTCAATTTGAACCAATGAAGGTGGAAGAAGTGTTACAAGATGAAAATTGGGTAAATTCCATGCACTAAGAACTACATCAATTTGTTAGGAACGATGTGTGGAAATTGGTCCCAAAACCAAAGGACACTCATGTGATTGGCACCAAATGGATCTTCAAGAACAAGACCGATGAGGATGGTGAGGTTGTGAGAAACAAATCAAGATTAGTGGCTCAAAAATGTACTCAAGTTGAAGGTATAGATTTTGATGAGTCATTTGCTCCGGTGGCAAGACTTGAGTCCATTAGGATTCTTCTATCCATAACTTGTATCATGAATTTCAAGTTTTACCAAATGGATGTGAAGAGTGCATTTTCAAATGGGCTTCTCCAAGAAAAAGTATTTGTGGAACAACCAAAAGGGTTTCAAGATCCTCATTTTTCGGACCATGTTCTTCGATTGAAGAATTCTTTATATGGGTTGAAACAAGCACTAAGGGCATGGTATGATCGTTTAACGATATATCTTTTGGATCGTGGCTTCAAAAGAGGCTATGCTGACCGGACTTTCATTGTCAAACGAGATGAGAAATCTCTTCTTGTTGCTCAAGTTTATGTTGATGACATTGTGTTTGGTTCATCAATTAATGCACTCGCTCAAGAATTTTCAGAAGAAATGAAGAAAGAATTCGAAATGAGCATGGTGGGGGAGCTAAACTACTTCTTTGGCCTTCAAGTGAGGCAACGAAAAGATGAGATTTTCATATCTCAAGAGAAGTATGCCAAAAATCTAGTTAAGAGATTTGGATTGGGCTCAAAGAAACATGCATCCATTCCAATGAGCTCTTCTGCCAAACTTAGCTCAGATCCAACTGGTGTGGAAGTTGATCTAACCCTATATAGTAGCATTATTGTCAGCCTCTTATATCTCACTACAAGTAGACTGGACATATCCTTTAGTGTTAGAGTTTGTCCATGATTTCAAGCAGCACCAAAGAAGTCTCATATGATGGCAGTTAAAAGAATCATTTGATATGTCAATGGAGCATCTGACTATGGGATTTGGTACTCAAGAGATTCAAATGATTGCCTAGCCGATTACTCGGATGCTGATTGGGCTAGATGTGTTGATAACAAAAAAAGCACCTTGGGATGATGTTTTTATCTTGAAAACAATTTGGTGTCATGGATGAGCAAGCAAAACTCAGTGTCATTATCGACTACTAAAGTTGAGTACATTGTTGCGAGTAGTTGTTGTGCCCAACTCTTATGGATGAAGAAACTTCTTCATGATTATAGGATTTCTCAAGACACCATTTGTGTTTTCTATGATAATACAAGCGCCATTAATCTATCCAAGAATCATGTTCAACACTCAAAGTCAAAACATATCGAAATTTGATATCACTTCATTCGTGACTTGGTGGAGGAGAAAGTGGTATGGCTGAAATTCATCAACACCAAAAATCAAAAGGTTGACATCTTCACTAAACTCCTTGATGGTCCTTAGTTTAAGTCTCTTCGTAAGACCATCGGTGTTAATATCATTCCTTGACCCATCTCTTTGATGTAACCTTCGCATTTCTATCATTAGTGCATTCATGTAGAAGGGGTCACTCATTTCAATATGAATTTTCTTTTAATGTTTTTTGTTTAATTGGTTGCTTTATTTGTTGATCTTACTTTCTTGTTTTCGTTTTAAGTGAGTAAAAATCCAAAAACTCATAAAAAGTATAAAATCCTTAAAAGTTTGATTGCTTATGTTGTGTCATATCACATGTTAAGTTTGGCCTAGTGCCTTCATACTATTGACATAGTTCATTTACGAGCTTAGCTTGTTATGTATGCACATTTTAAGCATGAGTGATATCTAGAAATCTATGTTTGATTGTTGTAAATAGATCTTCAAGCTTATCATGAATGTCTAGCCAATAGTCTTGATTGATCTTAATACATGCGTAGATTTGCTCCTATATATCTCATCACATGTATTTTTATGTTAAAAAGCTCTTCAATCGTCAATCTCTAAGAGGAGAAAGAGCTAAAAAAGTATTTTTTTGAAAATTAGTTTGACTAGGAAACGGTGAAGCAAAATGTATTCTAAATGTATGATGCCAAAGCCAAAGGCTTATTCTTTAAAGAAATATAAAAAATTTCATGTCATTGTTGCTCAAAAATTGAGTTGTATTGATCAAAAAGTATGAAAAATGGAAGCCAAATGAAAAGCTTTCAATCAATGTAAACACTTTAGTGAGGAGTCATATATTGATCATTGAGCTTCATACTAGACTATGGACTAATTCACACTTGATTCCCACACACAACACACAAGTCTAATGTTCAATGAATATCTATTTCATTTGTGTGATTGTACGTGTTCAAATGTGATGTGTGTATGCTCAATTGCTTGATCAAACCCAAATTTTTTTTTTGAGTATTTTATTTGTTTCTGGAAGTGATTTTTGTCACTTTGATCCTTAATTTTTTTCTCAAAATGTCAAATTTTTAATGTTGAAAAACTTTGTGTTTGGCCATTTCGCGATTGTCTTTGCAAGTGGTCTCTAGTCACGATATTCTTAAGAAATTTCTATTTCTTAAAAATTTCAAGCAGAGAGTTTTGCGAGTTCCTCGCGAGCGGTTCGCGACTCGGACCTAACCTGCGAAAATCTGCCCTGTGCATTTGCACATTTCATGAGTAGGCTCGTGACTGGTTTGTGAGTCATTGACTCGCGAAATGTAGAAAAAGACAGTTTTTCAAGGCACGAAATTCCAATTTTCAAAATACTTTGTCTTTTTGCACTCTGCGGCTACCACCCTCCAAAACTCATCAAAACCCTCTTGCATTTCTACTCTAAGACTTCTTCAAGGTATTTCTAATCCCTTTTAATCTTTCAATTCCTTAATTTTGTCTTAGATTTCTTAAAACCTAGGGTTGGGGTTTGTTTTTGTGTTGGGTTGGGAAAACTCAATTTCTTGCAAAATTTTTCAATTTTGTTGATTGGGCTTACTCCCACTTTGTTTCTTGTTGATTGTGTTGGCCCCATGTGGCAAAATAACATGTAATAAGGTTTGAGTTTAACATGTTCATACATTTTTCATCATACATGTATAGTGTGTACTCTAGATGTTTGATAAAATGCCTCTATGGTATTTTTTTTCATCCATTTGGACTCCGATAAGTACCAAACTTTGGGGTTTACCATGCTTACTCATTTTTAACATGTTCTAATCATTGCTTATGTGGTTTACACACTTTTCCCCATGAATGCTTGTTCATGCATTCATCATGCATTGCATAAGCACGCTTGATGCACACACCCTACCACTTGATGTTACATTCATTCGTGCTAGTTAAGTCTTTCTAGACCTAATAGCACTTTCAACATGTTATGTGTCTTTGTGATGCTCGTGTGTTCATATCTTAGAGCATTTTCTTTTGTTTTGCTTGTTTTTGAACTAACTTGTATCTAATCAAGTTTGTTACCATTTTTGTGTATGGTTTGTGTGTTTGCTCATTTTTGTAGATGTCTCCTCACAAGAAGACCACCGCCAAGAAACCTTTTAAGCGTTAACGATACGAAGAAGATCGCTTCCGAGATAGATATGCATTTGAGGCATTCTTGGAGTAATATAAGGATGCTGTTATTATTGTGGAGAGAGAGGTAGATCTTCGATCTCTTTAGGGCACTTTCATTCTTGATGTGTTTAGAGATCACACTTGGGCTCCACTTCTTATAGGCTCGGTGGATATCCATCATATCCTAGTTCGGGAGTTCTTCTCGAATGCCATTGTGGAGGGAGATCACCTTAACTGTTGGGTGAGAGGGAAGGAGTTTCTTGTCTCCACCATGTCTATCCGTAACTTCCTTTAGATTAGACCGGTGATTTCAAGTCCTCTCTCCCTTATGACAAAAGGACAACATCGGTATTGGCAATAGCACCGGATCTTGGGGGAGAATGGAAGAAATAGTGCTTACTCATTACCAACTTCTCTCCTGCTATGAGAACACTGGCGTATATCATGATTTTCAACCTCTTCCCAGTGAGGAATCTAACAACTCTCTCCCAACCACGAGCATTGTTCCTTCATGACTTGTACTAAAAGAAGGACATAGACATTTGTTCTCATATCTACCATCTTCTTGCAAAATGTATCAGCAAGAAGAAGTCCCGAATAACTCTACCTTTCCCAGGATTGATCATGTCTATCATGCGACATGAGAGGGCTAGGATTCCCTCCGGCTTGCCAGTCATGAAGAGGGAAGACCAGATTTCTGCTCAAACGATGATGAGGGGCAAAACTCATCTTCATGGTCTTGAAGAGGGAGAAAAGAGAGCAAAAGGTGAGGACACTACTCATGAGAGTGGCAACACCGATGAAGACATTGACAACTTCACCCTTGATCCTGAAGAAATGGAAGCGTCACCCTCTCGGCCTCGGGAGTAGCCATAGGCTCGGCCTTAAGGACAGCCACATGCACCACCTCATGCTCCCAATTGCCTCAATTTGCTTCTTGACAGATTTGATTATTTCCAGGGCTCACAAGAAGTTATGCAACGGACGTTGGATGATGACTGTGCATACACCACGACTCGGATGACGTATCCTCAAGAGCAAATCATCGCTCTCTCCACTCAGATCAGAGATTTGGCGAGCGAGGACTAGCACCTTTGGCCATTTCGATCAAAAAGGGGGAGTAGTATTTAGTTGAGGGGGAGCAGAATTTTAAGACCTTTTTACTACTCTTATAGTTTATTTATTATGCTATGTTCATTTACATTGTTGTACTTTAAAGCTTTCATTACTTTAGTTTAAAACTTAGTTTATCTTTAATACTTTGTGTATCTTGGTTTTTATAGTCATTTCTTGATACTTTTAGTTTTCTATTGCTTCTCGTTGTAGTTTCTTTTTCTTGCATCATGTGCTTCTTGGACATGCAATTAATTTTTCTGCTACTCTTAATTGCTTGCATGTCCGGATGATCATTTAATCGTTAAATGTTCATTGTGGTCATTTCTTAATGATTATTCTTGTTTGATCAAGTTACACTATAAGTTCTTATATCGTTAGTTTTACTTGATCGCATTTTACTTGCTTTTTATACATGCCTTGTATTCCACTTGTCTTGTATTTAATGAAGTTATTTGTTATGTGCAAGTGTTGCAAGATACAGGTGTATATGGTTCAAGTGCTTTATAGGTTTTAGATTTAGGTGTGAGTGAGTTTTGCCCATGTTTCCATACTCATGTTTTAAGTCTAGAGTTTGTTTAGGGGTTTTGTCATAGAATAACCAAAGGGGGAAATTGTAAAGCTGTGATTTACAAATATGTTTTATGTTGGCTTTAATTTCGTGTCAAATTTGATTATAATTCTGTTTATTCATTTCCCTGTATTTTTGTGGGATTTAATGTAAAGGATGTGTGTGAGAGTGTGGTGAAGAATCTGTGAAGATGTGGATTTCATGACTTGCTCGTGGATCGGCTCGCGATTGCTGACCCGTAAAATAGGCCTCGTGAGAAACACATGCTGGAATTTGAAGAGTCATTGACAAGCTGGATTTCGTGAGTCATTCGCTACTCAGGCCAAGTCACAAGTGACCTGTGAAACTCTTTGCCTGATTAATTTTTTAGTGTGCCTTTTCCCATTCTTTACCAACACTATATAAACCTTCATTACCCACGAAATGTAAGAAGAAGAAGAAGAAGGAGTATTCACAAGAAACTTTTGAGAGAGAAAACCCTAGCCAAACACTTGAGAGTTAAAGATTGTTTACCCACAATCCTCAACATCATTTCTCTAAGGTTTCAATTTACTCCGATCTCTCCATCTACATATCCTTAAGAGGTTCTTAGCCCAAACACCAACCTCACCCATTCTAAGTGTTGAGAGAAGTTTTGGTGCCTATAGGAAGCATTGGAAGAAGCCATTGAGTGGCGGATGCAATCGGGTGGAATTGCGGGATCTAGATAACTAGTGAAGACAAGACTTCGAGAAGTCTGTTGGTAGCAGGAGCTTAGAGGGCTCAAGTACATTAGGTAGATTAGGCTTGGAGGGTCTTTTTGATATTCGTGTACTCCAACTTATTCACTAGTAGATCGATTTCGGCTTGGAGGGCCGTAGAGAGGTTCTTCGCCGAGTACTTTGGTTTCCTCTTCAATAACACGTCTCGGTGTTATCTTGTGTTTGCATCTCTCTTCCCTACTCTTTAAGCTTTACATTTATTTTATTGTACTTGCTTATGGCTTAGAGTAATGTTTCAGTTTATTGCACTTTATTTACTCTTGTTCTGTACTTTTGATAAGTTAGAGTAAAAGCAATAAAGCCATTTGTTTAAAATTGGAGGTCTAAACAAGCATTAGTGTATTCACACTAATTAAGCTTTCATATTGAAATTCTGTTGCAATTAGCTCCTGTAAATGAAACAGATATTGGAATATTGTTGTACTCAACTTCTATTTTTTGTTTGAATTTTATAATTTTTAATTCCCTAGAAGTAGTACTAAAGCTCATCCCATTGAGGAATGAATAATCAAACTTAAACTTACTCCTTTAGAAAAAATCTTAGGCACCATTAGTTCAAGAAATCTTTTGCCATTGTGTTAAAATTACTCATAGATATAACTATTTCCCAGGTTGGTCTACACATAAGAACTTCTCAAACATACACTGGGCCTTACAGCCCATTATAGAAAATATAAAGCACATGCTGAAAAGTCTTTTATGTTGGGATACCCTTCTTTTTGTACCTTGGACTCAAAGTGTAAAATGTCATTGCTCTCAATCTTGTCATGGGCCTCTTTTTGTAAAGCACAGAAAGAGAAAAGTGATTGGATTGGAATATCTCCCTTTCTTCTCAATTTATTTCATCTCAAAAAAAAAAAAAAAAACCGGTGACAAGTAGTCGTTGCTTGAATTAATTTGAGATATGAGTTTCTTGATATTCCTATGGTTGAAGAATGAAGAATAAATGAACTCTTCTTACATAGTATGACCAGTTTTATTTTTCATTGATATTCCATTGAGATATTTAATTTAATTTAACGTGTTGAATTTCCACAATGAGGAAAAAAAAGAAGAGAAGAAAAAGTGATGGTTTGAAATTGATTGAACATGACAAGGAGGCCAAAATATTCCTTGTTTCTTCATAATACCTTAATTTATCATGGACTTTGAAAAGTTTAGTCGATGCCACACGCATCATGGGATCTAGTGACATTTTAAGGTACCATGTATTGTTAAGGAAATTGATAATTATTTGAAAAAGAATGTAACTTTGAGGCATGTTAAAAATATTTCTTTAAAATTGATAATTGTCCTATTCAAAGAAGTGTGTGATCAAATTAAAAAAAAAAAAATAGTGCACATGATGTTCAAGTACACACACGCACATGTTCTAGAATGCCTGAAAATTTTTTAAAATAAAAAGTGTTCTAAAACACATATGTCCATAAATTTTCAAAACTATTTTATTCATTACTATTTGTTTTACTTTATATTTACAAAAAGCTTTGTAAACTTTCAAGATCAAACGTGTTGAATTTCCACAAGGAGGAAAAAAAGAAGGGAAGAAAAAGTGATGGTATAAAATTTATTGAACATGACAAGGTGGCCAAAATATTCCTCATTTCTTTGTCATACCTTAAATTATCATGGACTCCGTAAAGTTTAGTCAATGCCATGCACATCATGGGACCTAGTGACATTTTAAGGTACCACGTATTGTTAAGGAAATTGATAATTATTTGAAAAAGAATGTAACTTTGGGGCATGTTAAAAATATTTCTTTAAAATTGACAATTGTCCTATTCAAAGGAGTTTGTTATCCAATTAAAAAAATCATGCACATTATTTTCAAACATACACGCGCACATGTTTTGGAATGTCCGTAAATTTTTAAAATAAAAAGTGTTCTAGAACACATATGTCCATAAATTTTCAAAACTATTTTATTTGATACTGTTTGTGTTACTTTATATTTACAAAAAGCTTTGTAAACTTTCAAGATCAAATAAGTCTTAAAACACAAATTGACACCCTTTTTAAGGTATGTTTTACTATTTCCTGATATTCCTATGGTTGAAGAACAAAGAATGAGTGAACTATTCTTACGCGGTTTGACTAGTTTTATTTTTCATTGATATTCCATTGAGATATTTAATTTAATTTAACGTGTTGAATTTCCACGATGAGGAAAAAAAGAAGAGAAGAAAAAGTTATGGTCTGAAATTGATTGAACATGACAAGGTGGCCAAAATATTCCTTGTTTCTTCGTCATAACTTAAATTATCATGGACTCCATAAAGTTTAGTCAATGCCATGCACATCATGGGATCTAGTGACATTTTAAGGTACCACGTATTGTTAAGAAAATTGATAATTATTTGAGAAAGAATGTAACTTTGAGGCATGTTAAAAGTATTTCTTTAAAATTGATAATTGTCCTATTCAAAGGAGTTTGTTATCCAATTAAATAAATAAATAAATAAAATTCATGCACATGATGTTCATGTACACACGCGCACATGTTCTAGAATATCCATAAATTTTTTGAAATAAAAAGTGTTCTAGAACACACATGTCCATAAATTTTCAAAATTATTTTATTTGTTCTTGTTTGTATTACTTTATATTTACAAAAAGTGTTGTAAACTTTCAAGATCAAACAAGTCTTAAAACACAAATTGGCACCCTTTTTTAAGGTATGTTTTACTGTTTCCTAATATTCCTATGGTTGAAGAACGAAGAATGGATGAACTCTTCTTACACAATATGACCAGTTATATTTTTCATTGATATTCCATTGAGATATTCAATTTAATTTTACGTGTTGAATTTCCACAAGGAGGAAAAAAAGAAGGGAAGAAAAAGTGATGGTCTAAAATTGATTGAACATGACAAGGTGGCCAAAATATTCCTCATTTCTTTGTCATACCTTAAATTATCATGGACTCCGTAAAGTTTAGTCAATGCCATGCACATCATGGGACCTAGTGACATTTTAAGGTACCACGTATTGTTAAGGAAATTGATAATTATTTGAAAAAGAATGTAACTTTGGGGCATGTTAAAAATATTTCTTTAAAATTGACAATTGTCCTATTCAAAGGAGTTTGTTATCCAATTAAAAAAAATCATGCACATTATTTTCAAACATACACGCGCACATGTTTTGGAATGTCCGTAAATTTTTTAAAATAAAAAGTGTTCTAGAACACATATGTCCATAAATTTTCAAAACTATTTTATTTGTTACTGTTTGTGTTACTTTATATTTACAAAAAGCTTTGTAAACTTTCAAGATCAAATAAGTCTTAAAACACAAATTGACACCCTTTTTAAGGTATGTTTTACTATTTCCGATATTCCTATGGTTGAAGAACAAAGAATGAGTGAACTATTCTTACGCGGTTTGACTAGTTTTATTTTTCATTGATATTCCATTGAGATATTTAATTTAATTTAACGTGTTGAATTTCCACGATGAGGAAAAAAAAAAGAGAAGAAAAAGTTATGGTCTGAAATTGATTGAACATGACAAGGTGGCCAAAATGTTCCTTGTTTCTTCGTCATAACTTAAATTATCATGGACTCCATAAAGTTTAGTCAATGCCATGCACATCATGGGATCTAGTGACATTTTAAGGTACCACGTATTGTTTAGAAAATTTATAATTATTTGAAAAAGAATGTAACTTTGAGGCATGTTAAAAATATTTCCTTAAAATTGATAATAGTCCTATTCAAAGGAGTTTGTTATCCAAATAAAAATCATGCACATGATGTTCAAGTACACACGCGCACATGTTCTAGAATATCCATAAATTTTTTGAAATAAAATGTGTTCTAGAACACACATGTCCATAAATTTTCAAAACTATTTTATTTGTTACTGTTTATATTACTTTATATTTACAAAAAGTGTTGTAAACTTTCAAGATCAAACAAGTCTTAAAACACAAATTGGCACCCTTTTTTAAGGTATGCTTTACTGTTTCCTAATATTCCTATGGTTGAAGAATGAAGAATGGATGAACTCTTCTTACACAATATGACCAGTTATATTTTTCATTGATATTCCATTGAGATATTCAATTTAATTTTACGTGTTGAATTTCCACAAGGAGGAAAAAAAGAAGGGAAGAAAAAGTGATGGTCTAAAATTGTTTGAACATGACAAGGTGGCCAAAATATTCCTCATTTCTTTGTCATACCTTAAATTATCATGGACTCCTTAAAGTTTAGTCAATGCCATGCACATCATGGGACCTAGTGACATTTTAAGGTACCACGTATTGTTAAGGAAATTGATAATTATTTGAAAAAGAATGTAACTTTGGGGCATGTTAAAAATATTTCTTTAAAATTGACAATTGTCCTATTCAAAGGAGATTGTTATCCAATTAAAAAAAATCATGCACATTATTTTCAAACATACACGCGCACATGTTTTGGAATGTCCGTAAATTTTTAAAATAAAAAGTGTTCTAGAACACATATGTCCATAAATTTTCAAAACTATTTTATTTGTTACTGTTTGTGTTACTTTATATTTACAAAAAGCTTTGTAAACTTTCAAGATCAAACAAGTCTTAAAACACAAATTGACACCCTTTTTTAAGGTATGTTTTACTATTTCCTGATATTCTGTGTTTGAAAAACGAAGAATGAATGAACTCTTCTTACACGGTTTGACTTGTGATGGGGAACTCTCTGAAGATGCAGATCTTCAAGAGACCTATAATAAACTTTGCAAAGTTGCTGCAAAGGATGCTATGAATGTTGAACTTGGCCTGAAGAAAATTGAATCTCTTGAGCTTGATAAGAAGAATTTGCTTGTAAATTTGTTTGATGCTACTGAACTTTTGAACAATGTGAAAACTGAGAATATGCTTTTGCTTGATAAAGTTAAATCTTTGGAACTTGATTTATCGGTTGCTAGATCTGCTAGTTCTAAACTTGATCAAATGTTGAGTGTTTAAAAGTCCGCTTCTGACAAATCTGGTTTAGGTTATGTTGAAAGCATCTCTGTGTCTACTCCCCATTCCACAAACTTTGTCCCTTCATCTTCTTTTGAACCTTCTGTGAGTGAGATAGTGAGTGAAATTGTCAAACCGGATAGTGAGTGAAACTGTCAAACCCCCTGTGAGTGAGGTTGTCAAACCCATAGAAGTTTCATCATCTAGGAAGATTAGGGTTGATCTGAAAGAGTCTAAGTCTAAGAAGCCTACCCTATCTAAGGACAAGGCACATGATAAGCCTGCATGGGTTTGTCACTTTTGTGGAAAGTCTGGACACATATGTCCTAATTGTTATAAGGTGCAAGTTGCAAAGAGAGCAAACAAACCAAAAGTACCTGTACCTCAAGCACAAGATCCTATGGTACTTATTGGTGAATTGGTTAAGGCTTTAAGCCTTTATTCCAATCCTGGAGTTGGTAATCATTCCCATGTGAATAAGAACTCCAATGCTCATGGTGCATCTAAAAGGTTTTGGATGCAAAAGACTCAATTAATCGAGTCTTTTCGACATGGTCCTTGTGCTTCATTGCTCTACCCTTTGTGACTTTTGTTCTTTGGTTTTGTTTTTTGTTTTCTAGGATTTGCATTACATAACATTCATGCATTTCATTCTAGGTGTTTTTTTTTTTAAATAATAAAAAAATAAAATAAAATAAAATAAAATAAAGAGGGAAGAAAAAGGAAGCAAATTGTGTTTTGTACTATTCTTCTTGGTTTTTGAAGAACAAGGTTGGTCAATTTATTTTCACATAACATGTTGTTTGTACCTTGTTTAGCTTTGATGAGCTTACTTATTGCACTTTACTAGTTGAAGCTTTGTAGTGCATGTTGTGTGGGAAAGACGTTTATGGTATTTGATTACTCTATCTTAATCTTGAAGTCACATGTTTTTGACTATCGGACTTGAACTTTTAGAGAAAGGCATAAATAACCATTTTACCACTGTTCACTAGCCAATCATGAACACCTTAGTGCATATCATAAGATTTTGTGCACGAAAAAGTGTAACACATGCACGAAAAGAACATAAGGTGAAGCCTCGGTTTAAATTGCTTAATACTTAAAATTGGTGTGTACTATTAGGCTTGATGCCAAAATCACATTACTTAAAATTGGTGTGTATTATGAGGCATAAATTCAAGAAACTTACATGATTGCAAGCTTATGATCTAAGAGATGTGGGAGTTATATGATGTAACTCTTTAGGTGATAGTCTCTTTTAAATTCTTTGTGATGAATCTTGTAGACTTTGTGATTGATTACTATTCACATATCACCTCACATGTATCTCAAGTTTTTGTTAGTTGCACACACTACACGAGTTACTCTTTGCTAAACTTTGTACATGTTATTGTGTATGTTTATGGTTTGACCAACCAAGTTTTGCAAATACTTTGAATTTTGTGCAAAATTAATTTGTTGCTTGAAAATTTATGGAGAATGCAAGAAATATTATTTTTGGGAAATTTGGGCTTAAAATTCGTGTTTTTGAAAATCACATCATCACATACTCATGCATTTTGTTCTTAAATTTCAATGCTTTGAGTTGATTCTGAATTTTTTTTCAAAAAACTGTGTTTTTCCTCAAAATTTAGTGAACCTCTGTCCATTTCGATCGATCCATTCTATTTTTCGATCAATCGAAATTGTTTAAATATGTTTGAGAGAGCCTCGATTTGTTTCGATCGATCGAACCTGATTTTCGATCGATCAAACTTTTTTAAAATTGTTTTGTTAAAGTCTTTGTCTGTTTCGATCGATCGAGGTTGTTTTTCGATCGATCGAAACTCATGAATCATGTTTTTTTAAAAGTCAGATTGGACTGTTTCAAACTTAGTTTTTCAAACTTTCCTCTCTCTCTCCGACTTGGCTAGGCTCCACTAAGGATTTTTTGTCGTTTTACTCCAAAATTTTTGCAAGGTTTTTGTCTCCCAAGGCCGGTAAGACCCTTATACCCTTCCTTTTGCATTTATTTTCTTGTTTTCATGCATAAACTCATGCATTTTAAGGAAATTTTCGGAACTATTCATTTTTGGGATTTTTGTTGAATCAATCCTCTTTTTCTGAAATTGATCATTGGGTTTTGCTTCTATACTATTATATTCATGATATATGTTGGTTAATTTGATCAATTTGGGGATTTGTGAAAAATTGAAAATTCTAGGGTTTGTAATTGATCCGAATTGGGGATTTTGTTCAAATTGGGTTAAATTGATGAAATTGGCTTGTTCAATTGATGTAATTGGTCATTATTTTCTGAAATCTATCTTGTAAGATGATCAATTAGTCAATATCTTTCAAATTGATTAAGTGGTTTTCCATATTTTGGGGTTTTTGTGTTAATACCTCTATGTTCAAGCCAATTTTGTGAATTTGAACTTATTTGGACTTAATTGCACTGCATTAGGACATGCATCATGCCATTTAAATTGTTCATGCATCATATAGATTTTGTTCTATATTTTTTTATGTGCTAACTTGCAGTTTGCCCTTGATAATTTTTTGTATTTTTTGTTCCTTTGCTTTGTGTTTTGGTCCTTATCCTAGCACCATGCCTAGGAAAACTAGAGCCCATAGGACCCCTTCCACATCCTCCGAGTCTCCCTCTAGGAGTGAGGTGTTTAGGAATGATAAGAGCAGAGAGGCCTTTGAGACTTTGAACAGTAAGTGTAAGATTTGGGCTGAGCGTGCTGTGGTTTTAGATGAGATTGATCCGGCCATTAGGGCTAACTTTGAGTCTAGAGGTTAGTTGCCTCTCTTAGAGATAGATCATCCACCCCGACCGCCCTGATTAGAGAGTTCTTCTCGAACCTCTCTTGCCACGTCTATGATTCCAACACCCTTGTTAGGAGTTGGATACGAGGTGTTGAGTTCACCATTACCCCTCGGGTAGTGGCTGAGGCTCTTGGGGTTTCGGTTGTTTGGGAGCCTAACTATCCCTATGATGAGTCGCCCTCCTTAGATGTTGTCATGTCATACATCACTGGGTCATCTATCCGGTGGGGTTCTGATCCTTGGATCACGTCCACCGAGCTTCGAGACTCGCCTATCTTTTCTTTAGGATAGAGTGTCATTCGTTGTGGCCTATTTCTCATATCCACACCATCCCTCTAAAGTGATGTGTGCTTTTGTATGCTTTTGTTTCCGGTGCGTCGATTAGTTTCCCTCATCTGTTCCTTCGTTCTTTGAATGAGGTTCATAGGAGTTTTTCCGTAGGGCATGCGCTTATTCATCCTATTTTCATTCATAGGATTTTGCTCTTTTTTGGTCTAGATGGTTTCCGTCCTGGTGAGCCTGTTCATGTCGTTGCTCCCATAGGTGCCACCTTTCTTAGACAGAGGGCTACTCATATGCGAGCTGTTCCTTCGTGTCCTAAGGGTGCGTCATCTAGTGTTGTTCCCCCTCCTCCCTCTTCTACAAGTCTTTGATGATCTTTGAGACGCCTGGTGGTGCTTCTGTTGGTACTGATGTTCCTCCACCGACTACTTCGGATGATTCGGACATTCGACGTACGTTGGATCATGTCTTGACCGTTCAGGCGGCTCATGAACAGATTTTGGTGGGCGTGCTCGATGAGATCCGTGCCTTGCGTTCAGAGTTGGCACAGTTTAGACCACCTCCCTTTTGATGATGGAGTTTGTTTGCCCTTTGGCATTCCGTCACAAAAAGGGGGAGTATTTGTAGAGTTTTTGTTTTTTGGGGAGAGTACTTCTTTGGTTGGAGCTTGTGGAGTTTAGATTGTATCTAGGTGCTTCACATTGTATTTTACCTTTTTAGCTCTTGCCATGTTTTTGATGGGATATTCATGTTAGGGAGAGTGTTTTTTTTTTTTTTTTGGTTCCTTATATGTTTCTTGTTTCAAACTTTTATTGATTTATATTTATGAGTTATTCATTGATATATGTCTTTATTACGTGTTGTTTGAAATCAAGAATTTAATTTGTTTATTTGTATTTTTTCCACACATGCGGTTATGCATTTTGTTTAGTGTTTCAGGAAATATACAGGTTGATTCAATTGAGTCTTTGTCTACACTTGCAAATGATGGATCGAAAAATATTAGCTGAACAATATTTAGGCAATTCACTATTAGCCGAACAATATTTAAAAATATTTCTTTAAAATTGATAACTGTTCTATTCAAAGGAGTTTGTTATCCAATTAAAAAAAAAAAAAAATCAGGCACATGATGTTCAAGTACACACATGCACATGTTCTGGAATGTCCATAAATTTTTTAAAAATAGAAAGTGTTCTAGAACACATATGTCCATAAATTTTCAAAACTATTTCATTTGTTACTATTTGTGTCACGCCTTAATCCAACTATAAAGATAGGCATGTGACAATCACCGCACGCTTATAAAGTAAGCCCCTTACAAGTGTGCAAGGCCTTCTTAGCAACTAAAATTTATCCTCAAAATTAAATCAATTAAATCCAAAATTACTAAACAATTTCCTTATGAATAGATCTCCAATAATTTAATAGGAACAAAAATCCAAACCTTATGTACATAATGCCAATTGGCCAATAAATATAAAACTATTGGAAGACTATTCAATCTCAAAATCACTAAGCTTCTTTTCTCATTCACAACACAACATTAGAACTCCTAAAACTTGTTATTCTTCATAATCTGAAATTGGAGGGGAAAAAGGGGTGAGTCGACAACTCAATAAGTAACCAAAATCCTAATAAGTTCTATCAAGTAATAGATTTGTAAAGTAATAAGATGTAATACGAGCCTTCTGAAGTTATAATATGCTATGGGTTTTCAAAAATTACTAAAGAAGTTTATTAGTCTTAAAATAATAAGTTGCAAATAGATCACATACTTTAATCTTTCAAATATATCATAGATGGTTTAGAAAGTAGTCAGTTTTTCATATATCAAAAGTTTAAACTTACAATAGGTTCTAAAAATACATAAGTAGTTTTAATGACTCAAAATAGTTCAAATACTCAAACATTTTCAAAATCACCTATGTAGTTTTAAGGACTCAAAATAGTTCAATGTTCAAACATGATTCATATTCTTAACAATTTTATGACTATGGTCACGCTATATCCCAGTGATTGGGCATCAGAATACCAATGAATAACCCCCATTGGTTTGGGTATCAGAGTACCAATGAATAACCCCCATTGGCCGGGTATCAGAGTAAATTCATAGTCAGATTATCTATAATCATATATAAGAAATCATAATTTCTACCAAAAATATATCTTATTCAAATATATATATATATATATATATAATCATATATTCAATATTCAAATCTACTTGTGATATTTCTATGTTCTTTACTTAAATCAATATAGCTGGAAAAAAAAACAATTAAATAAAATAATTCTTATATTCAATGCTCATATGTATTTGTGAAAATTCCTTATTCTTTACTTTGAATCGGTATAGCTAAAAACAATTAAATAAGATACATCATATATTCAGTAATCAGATATATTTGTGATAATTCTTTACTTGAAATCAGTAGTACAATAGAAATAAAATTGTAACATCTGTAAACAATTTTCAGTAGTTAAAATACGCACAATAAAACCAATTAGGATAAGGTTACTTACCTCCAAAAACTATTCCAAAAGAAACTTTTCCCTAACACTTCCTCTAAGTCCTTAGATATCACTTAGATAATTTTCAAGCACTATACTCAATAATCAAATAATTCAAGAAAACTTATAACGGTATCGGCCAGAAGAGATATTATTTAAAATAACCAATAATTGCCCACTATCCACTCACACCAAAATCCCACGTAATTTACAATATTTTTGCTCTCTTTATTTTTCGCCACTAATAGTTCCTAGGAATCAAGTCTATAGTTACACCATACCTATAGGCATAAAGGGCCAAAAGTACATCACTCATTATTATAGTCGTGAGTTGATATATATATTTAATCACTTATGCCGGACCTACTGACTTCCCCTTTATGCCTCAACTAACTAAATAAACAAATATAATAATAATAATAACAACAATAGAGAAAAGGAGCTGGCGTTGCTTTCTCAAGGTGTTAATTCCATTTATCATATACACATATATAAATGTATATATATATATATTGTGGGGCCCGGCCCAAAAATAATGGGCTATTCCAAATTAAGGCCCGTCCGAGGAGCGTCCTGTCCGAAGAGAAACCACATATGAAGTATTACTCAATCCCAATAACGCCAAGGAAACCCGTCCGAGGAGTAACTCCTCCTCGGACACACGAAGCCCAGACAAGGAACTCTCCCCAGCCATTTCAGTTCCTCCTCCCAACATATAAAATGAATAAAATCCAAAATATCTCATGGAAAGCTACCACCACATTAATTGCGCCCCAACCACCCTCTTGGCCGCATTAATGAGGAAAAGGCCCCCGAACAGTACCACCTTGGCCTCTGCAACTCACAAAGGGAGTGATGAGGGCGTACGATGGGACAGTGCTGCTCAAGTAGATGCTTAGATGATCAACGGGTGTAAGGTTGAGATGAGAGGAGGAGAACTATATAATGTAGTGGAGTCCCTCAAAGAAGGGGACGGAAAAAGCGTATTAGGAATCGAAGAAATAGAATCACACGTGGGAGATCCATTCTTGTGTTTTTATTATTTTTTTGCAAACAATACTATCCATATATCGGACCGAATAGGTTCACCGAGGCTAAGTTCTTTTGACCCATCCTCTACAAATATTTATTGTGGGTTGCGCTTTGGGCCAAGGCCCGATCAATAGAAGTTGGGCCGGGAAAATCGTGCAACCACATATATATATATATATATATATATATATTTTTTTTTTTTTCTTTCGTGTCGGTGCCGCCAACCCTAGTTCTCTTTCGACATAAGGACAAAACTAAGAAAAGCACTATATCAAACTAGAATCAAGCTCCCGACATGCTTTTACAAAAAAAAAAAAAAAAAAAAAAAAAAAAAAAAAAAAAAACTATTTGACACATATATTTTACCTCTGTAATTTATCACACTACCAGCTTACACCATAATTTTTTTTTTGCTATTCACCAAAACTTAATTCGGTAAACCTATGCAGACTTACGATTAACGCAACACCAAAGACAGTGGGAAATAGATCTAATTCCTTCTTCGTTTCCATCATCATACTCATTGGATTTTTTAAATAGTGTCACCATTAGCCAAAATACTCATATAAAAAAAAATTTTAATTCTAAATAAAATTTAGATTCGACAAAAAGAGATTCTTAGGCTCTTACCTCAATTGTGCGATCAAACATTCTCTGCTTGAGTAATTTGGGTAGTCACCTCTCTCAAACCTTAATAAGCTTATATAAAGCTAGGGTTTCAACCTTATTTTCTAAAAACTCCCTTATAAGTATAAATTATAAAATTGGTCCCACAAAAGAAAATTACTTAAATACCCCTCATTTTAAATCTTTTTTTTTTCCGGGTATTATAGTTTGTGTTACTTTATATTTGCAAAAATATTTGTAAACTTTCAAGATCAAACAAGTCTTAAAACACAAATTGACACCCTTTTTTAAGGTATGTTTTACTGTTTCTTGATATTCCTATGGTTGAAGAACGAAGAATGGATGAACTTTTCTTACACAATATGACTAGTTTTATTTTTCATTGATATTCCATAGAGATATTTAATTGAATTTAACGTGTTGAATTTCCACGAGGAGGAAAAAAAGAAGGGAAGAAAAAGTGATGGTTTGAAATTGATTGAACATGACAATGAGGTGGCCAAAATATTCCTCATTTCTATGAACTTGTTAAATTGAGAGGGTACTTGTCAACAAGACTCAACGTCACCAACCTAAATGAAACATAGTTATGGTCCATGGAAGTCTCATTATAATTATATGGCACCTCTTCACCTGATTTAGCTTGTGTGTTTTGTGTACAAAAACAGGACACAAGCGGTGTCGCTGTTTAGTAGCTAACTTCCACGAGGCTACACTTGCATCACAAATTCACAAAAATCCATTAACACTTCGTTTTGGGAGTTTTTTAAAGAGTGAAATAAAATGGAATGAGTAAATCATAAAAGAATGGAAAAAAAAAAAAAAAAAGGGAATAAAATGTAACGTATTTAAGTAATAAAAACTAATGAAAAATAATAATAAAACTTGTCGCAAAATCGTTTTTTAGAGGAGATGCCTCCATATTAATCCTACAACAGTAAACCTATGCTCTAATACCAATTGAAAATCACGTTATAGGAGATGCTTCCATATTAATCTTTAAAACACTGAACCTATGCTTTGATAACAATTGAAAAATTGCTATTTAGACCCCTAATCTAGCATCAATCTTGGCACTAGATACTTTTTTCAATTTTTTTCTTCAAAAAGTAATTCTTGACAAACTTCATTGGCAAATATCAAGATATGTTGTTAAAAGAAAGGAAGCAAAAGCCAAACTGTGATCAAAATATGATTACGTTTTTGACATGGGATCATCCAAGCTGATTTTCTTATGCAAATTTTGTAAGATTCATTTGTAAATTAAGAAATGATCATTCAATTCGAAAATAAATAAAGTTGTCACCATCATAATATTAGTTATAAATATATTAAAAAAAAATATATATATATATATATATATATTAGCTTTAACCATCTGGAGACTATTGCGGAGAAATGTCCTGAAAATGTGATGTTTTAATATGCAAAGGTTACTAGATTTGTTAATACCTATATTGTTGAAATAGTCAAGCAGATCGTGAGTGGTGATATTGGTTAGGTAGTGAAAACCCACATTAGTGCTAATGATAAGAATGAGTGGTTAATATAATATAATTGGAGTCAAAGTCATAGCTTTAAGCTTTTAAGTCAAATGGTATCCTTATACGATATAATAACTCCTGTATTGGAGTCTTCTTAAGGTGTTATCTTCCTAACAAGCAAGATCGTCAGTACAAAATTGAAAGGGTCCGATTAAAGTGTAAAATGATTGGAATTTTGGTTGGAGTGGAATAAAGGGGTGATTATAAATTGTACCAAATGACTTTTTAAATTGAAAAAAAAGGTAAAAAAATCTACCAACTTATTTATAGAGTGATTGTACTTATATTTACCTTTTTGTTTCTACTATAACTACGATAAGATCACCGTCATAAATATTTATCAAAATTAAGTTTTACAACAAAAAAGAAAGATGTCCTAAAGGACTCTTTGATTCTATATATTTAAAGGGAAATTAATGTCAGTTTACTCAAAATTAGTTGTGTGTGTGTGTGTGTGTGTGTGTGTGTGTGTGGGGGGGAGGGTTGTCTATGAGATTTTTTTATTCCTCCCCACCAACTTTCAAATGAGAGAGAGAGAGAGAGAGAGTATTCATCCGCATAACACCCTCGTTTATGTTAGGAAAAAATACTTTGGGAAGACTTTAATTGAATAGTTAGTACAAAGGAGTTAATACCGTACCAAATGTCGTTTTAGTTTAGGTAAGGAAATGAAATATTTTAATTTCAACTAATAAAGTATACTGTTTTGAGATTACCATTAATTTGATATATTTATATATATACATAGATCAATAGACATAGATATTTATTTATATGTTAATTAGTCAATGGTTATATAATTAATTTGTAAGAAATATTTAAAATTATAAATCTAGAATTCACCTAATATGTTAACCTTTAGTTAAAGTGTGAGCTAAATGATAATATTAGGTCATGGATGTATTTACTATTTAGTTAATAATAATAATAATACGAGAAAAAGAAGTTTTATACATGGGACTGATAGGAGATAGCACTATATCAGTAGGAACAATTGATATCTTTTACTACTTGCGTATTGAAACTTCAGGTTTTAAAATTTTTTAATTAAAAAAAAAAAAGTTTAATTTGAAACTTTGAATGATCAGGTCATGTAGGATAGTGTCCTGTCGAAGCACACCGCCCAAACTTAGCGGTACGAAACAATTTGTACCGGCCGAGAGGATATATAATAACATTATTTTATTATTCATGTGTATATATATATATATATATATATATATATATATTTTTTTTTTTTTAATTAATTTTTTCCGAGGATAAACAACTGGACATATGAGGAGGTCCACCCGAAACAACGGTTGACCCAAGTCTATAAATTTTCACACAACCAAATGATACTTGGTTGCTCAGGAAGAGGTGAGGATTCCATAATAATCCATATAGTCTAGTGTGAGAAGCCTTTCCAGTTCACAGATATGGACATGTCCCCTAGAATAGTTATCCCAACCTTACTGTTGTTTGTGCTTTTCATTGGAGAAGGCCACAATGGTTGTCCCGAATTACAGTGTGGAAACGGTCCACGCATCCGATTTCCTTTCCGACTCAAAGCCAGGATAGACAGGAAGCCAGACCAGCACTGTGGCTATCCTGGCTTTGATCTCTACTGCTCTCATAATAATGATACAGTGCTCGAGCTTGCATCTTCAGTAAAAGCCTTTGTCAATTCCATTGATTACGAATCTCAGTTTATTAACGTAACTGTCTCAGATAATTGCTTTCCACAGAAAATTCCGGGACTCCATTTACCTTCCCCTCCTTTCCAATTCAAAAATTCTCTTTATAACTATTCCCTTTTCAGTTGTACGCCAGATACATATATGTCATATACTGATTATAGGATGATTCTGATCCCTTGTTTTAGTAGCAGTCGCCACCCAGTTTTTGCTATTAGTTCGGATAAAGACATCAACGACTTGCCCATATTATCATGTACAAAGATGTATAGCGTTCCATCAGTTCCAGATGATATATGGAATTCTTCTCTTGAATTGACATGGTCCGAACCGGCCAAGTGCGGACGCTGTGAAAGGAAAGGCAAGAAATGTAGATTCCAGAATGATAGCACTGATTTGAAAACTGAGTGCATCCCCAACAAAGGTGTTGTATTATTTCTACCCAATTTCCACTTCTATAATCACACAAGTTCTGTTTCAGGACAACATATATTGTTTTATCAAAGCTTAGTTTATTAGTGCTCTGCAACGGTAATTTCCTGTAACCAGTCATGAATTTTTTGTTCTCTTTTTTTCAACCAAAGGAACGTTATTTTAGAACTAGGCTTGTAGTGTCTGTATCCATTCTAGAAGTAATATTTTTCCTTCCATTCAAAACAACATTATTTTAGAAGTGGGCTTGTGTCAGAAGAAAAATTATTAGGTATTGTTAGAGTAGAGTATAGATCAAGCTAGTGTTTCATTCTTTTACATAAATTATGGAATTTATTATAAATTTAATTAGTAGGACTTATTATTACATGATAGAAGAGAGTTTAAATTGTACTTTCATACTACTAAATAATTATAAATGTGTCAAAAGCCCTTGAATAGGCGGGTAGCTCATTAATTGAAACTAAACCTTGCAATATCAATATAAAATTTACCTAAAAAGTTTAGCACAAGTGTGGTAATTGATTAATTGAGGAAAACTCATTGCTTATCACATTAAAAAAGAACACAATTTTTGAATACAACTCTACCTTGCTAATAAGATTAATTATTCAACATCTTAGGAGTACAATGACTTGATACTTCCTCATCACATAATAACTTATTCTACTAATTAAAGTCATAGTGGAATCCACTATTTATGTAAGAGAAGGGACTATTATGTTTATGCACACATGAATTGCCAAAATATTGTTTGGCTAATAGTGATAAACTTTTACACAATTATCTTTTGTTTATTGATTAGTGTAATTAGAAGCTGATCATGTTAAAATATTTGACAGGCAAATCAAGAAAAATAGTGACCTTTGGTGAGTTGTCCGTTGGCCATTTGAAAATTCAGAGTAAATTACATTTTTTTTTTCTTGACTCATGAATATTTAACATGTAGGTTCCATCTTGGGCTCATTTCTTTTGGTACTAGTAGTCTATGCACTCTATCGTGTCTATCGCTATGACAAAGCAGAAAAAGAAAATCAAGCTAGGATTGAAAAGTTTTTGGAGGATTACAAAGCTTTCAAGCCCACAAGGTACTCATATAACGATGTTAAAAGAATTACAAATCAATTTATCGAGCGAGTTAGGGCAAGGAGCCTATGGAACAGTGTTCAAAGGAAAGTTTTCGAATGAAATCCATGTAGTTGTGAAGATCCTAAAAAGTTCCAAGGGCAATGGAGAAGAATTCATAAATGAAGTGGGAACAATGGGTAGAATTCACCATGTTAATGTGGTTCGCTTGGTTGGCTTCGTCTTTGATGGATTTAGAAGAGCTCTAGTTTATGAGTTCTTACCAAATGATTCACTAGAGAAGTTCATTTCTCGAGTAGATTCTAAACGTTTCCTTGGTTGGGAAAAGTTACAAGACATTGCTCTTGGCATAGCAAAAGGAATTGAATATCTTCACCAAGGATGTGATCAACGAATCCTCCATTTTGATATTAAACCTCATAATATTTTGCTAGACCAAAATTTCAATCCAAAAATTTCTGATTTTGGTTTGGCCAAGTTGTGTGCAAAGGATCAAAGTGCAGTGTCCATGACCACGACTAGGGGACCATGGGTTACATTGCACCGAAGTGTTCTCTAGGAACTTTGGGAGTGTGTCTTACAAATCAGATGTTTACGATTTTGGAATATTGTTGCTTGAAATGGTTGGAGGTAGGAAAAATGTTGATGTAACCGTGGAGAACACTAGCCAAATATATTTCCCAGAATGGGTCTACAATTTGTTAGAGCAAAAAGAAGACCTACGAGCCTATGTTGAGGATAATGGAGATGCCAAAATTGCAAAGAAACTCGCAATTGTGGGACTCTGGTGCATCCAGTGGCACCCAATGGATCGTCCTTCTATGAAAGTTGTGGTCCAAATGTTGGAGGGAGAAGGAGATAAGTTCACCATGCCTCCAAATCCATTTGCGTCTACAAACCCTACAATAATCAATGTAAGCATGCCTGCAAGGCGTCTAAACCAAGAGTTAGAAGTCATCCTAGAATTAGAGTAAGTATATAATGTAGGAGTCCTCGACAATCATAAAAGTTGCAATCATGTTGTACTCGAGAATTGAAATTATTAATCTTGTGGTCAATGTAGGGACTTAGAATTTTTTATATGAAGTATGTGGAAGATAATGCTTATAAACAATCTCTTCATTTCTTGTTGAGGCAGGAAAGAATAAAAGGTTTTTTTTTAATTAAATTTTTAAATTTTATTATTATAATTTTCACGACTTTTTCGAATAAGGCTTTATTTCCTTATTTTAGAGAATTTTTAAGAGTATTTTAGTTAAATTGAGCCCTTATGTGGAATGGTATAAATCATGATTTGTTTTAGAAAAATGTTTTTGGGGCAAAATTTCTTATTTTTAGCCTAATTTTGTGAATGAAGTATCCTAGTTGCATTAGGACTTGATGATTTCCGATATAAATTAGTGGTTGCAGCCTTTAGGCATTCATACTATTTACTATAAAAAAATTTCAAAGAGTGTATATTGTTTCTTTTTCGGTGGATGCTAGAGGACTCTTTGCTCATTCCATGAAATTTGCTTGTAATTAAATTAAATTCTTAATGTAATTATTTGATGTAAAATGAATTAAATTTTGTTAAAAAGAGCTTGAAGAATTGCTATTGGAAGAAGCCTACTCAAACCGCATGCTGAACAACACATGTCACCTTCACAAAGTGCCCACGTTGATGTGCAACATCCAATACCAAAAAAAAAAAAAAAAAAAAAGAGGTTCTTTTCAAGGGTCAAATTGTATGAAAAGCGTATGAAAAACTCTCTAAAAAAAAACTATTTTTAAGAGTCTGGATGACTATTGATGACCTTTGAAACATACACCATTGAAAATGAAATTTCGACAGCCTTCGCAAACCTCAAAACAAGTGTTTTATCTTTATTGAGGATCACCACCCCTTTATAAGGTAAAAATAACTAACGGTCAAAAGATTTCTGTTCTAGAGCACGAAATGAACCAAACTGGATTTTTCATCAATGTCCAGGAGTTGATTTCGAACATTTACCTTGATTTCAAGGGTTGATTTTTACAATTCAAGTAATTTTTACACAATATTTTGTGTTGATTCTATGTTTATAGTCTATTAGTTCATATTTTGTGTCTAAATGGTTCATACTAAGATTTCTCGCTCTATCCATGTTGCCTTAGATTGCAGCAACTTAAAGTACTAATTAATGTCAAATTGCAATATTTGGATTTCAAAGAAGATAAGAAGTATAAGAAAGAAGATTTATGTTCTATTTGACCAAGACTAGTAAATGTTCAAAAACAAGATATAAAATCTGGCATCTCATTCGCACTAATAACCAAAGCAAAATGGTAGGAAAACGCATAATTAAGAGTAGGACAAATGATCCATGTAAACTAGCCTTTTAATCTTATGCCCAACTGCGAAGATGGTGAGAAGTTTATTAAAGAAGAAATGGTCTTTAGTGACGGCAATAATAAAAAGAAAAAAAAATTCTATCTTAAAAGCAATCATATATCCAATAATTAATTTGCCCAAAAGACTGATTGATTAGAAACGACCAGAGTCCACATGGGGAAAAATGATTATTTGTTGATTAAAAAAAATCAGTACTTGCCACTTTATAATGTTCATTTATTTTCATACCAGCTCTTTTTAAACATGAATTTGTTGACTATTTGGAAAGCTCTATTTTTAAGATAAAGTGGCACTGGGCTATTCCCCTAAAAATGCGCTAAAAAGTCTTACTGATATTTGTGTGATTTTCCATGCACCTCATATCAAATTGAAGCCTAAAGTCAACAAATACGACTTTTGCAAGCAGTAGTGTCATTCTTATCTTTCTTGTTTTCACATTTGGAATTCTATTTGTATTTTTTTAATGTAATCATGTGATGGAGATTCATTGTTTTGCTTTACCTCTTAAATCGAGAATTACTCCATTATTTTGATGCAGTACTATTGCTTTTGCGAAAAGCTTCTCTACATTACAATATAGAATCCAAAGAGAAATAATAATGGAACTTCTATGAACTTGTTAAATTAAGGGGGCACTCGCGGATTAACACGACCCACTATCAACAACCAAAATGAAACACAATTATGGTTTATGGAATTTTCATGGAAGTCTCTTTATAAATATGTGGCAGCTTTTCACTTGGTTTAGCTTGCGTGTTATGCACACAAAAACAGGACACAAGCGGTGTCTCTGTTTAGTGGCTAAATTCCATGAAGCTACACTTGCATCACAAATTCACAAAAATCCATTAACACTTTGTTTTGGGAGTTTTAAAAAGCGTAAAAATGGAATAAGTAAATCATAAAAGAATAAAAAAGAAAGGAATAAAATGAGATGTATTTAAGTAATGAAATCTAATAAAAAAAAATAATAAAACTTGTACCAAAAATCGTGTTTTAAAGGAGATGCCTCCATATTAATCCTACAACAGTAAACCTATGCTCTAATACCAATTGAAAATTCGCGTTATAGGAGATGCTTCCATATTAATCTTTGAAACTGAATGTTCAAATAGTGTGTAAAACACCGATGAATGTTTAGACCCCCAATTCTAAAATTACCAACACAAGCTTATAATCAAAAAAAATATGTGCGGAAAATGAACTATAAGCTATAACCAAATTGGTAACACACTCTAAGCTATAATTAATCACAAACATAGCACTAATTAAAAAGTAAAGAGAAAGGGAATAGAGATGCAAACATATAGATAACACGACGATGTATTATTGAAGAGGAAATCGAAGAACTCGGCAAAAAACCCCTCCGCCGCCCTCCAAGCGGTCAATAATCCACAATAGAATAAAGTTAGGATACATGAATAGCAGAAGACCCTCCAAGCCTAATCTACCCAGTGCATTTAAGCCCTCCAAGCTTCTTGCTCCAATAGGGTTACACCAAACCTTGTCTTCTCTAGCTTATCGGATCCCACAACAAGCTCCATGTTGCATCCGCCATCCTTGACATCTTCCAATACTTCCCAAAACTCCAAAAACACTCTCAACACTTTGAATGGGTGTGGGTAGTGTTTGAGTAGAAATCTCCTCTCAATAGGTATAACAATGGAAGAGGAAATGAGAAGAGACTACAAAGAATTCTCTCTAAGAATGGGTAGCTCTCTCTAATAGGTGGGTGTGTTGTAGAAACCTCTCTTAGGGTTTTTCTCTCCGAAGAGCCACACTACATTTTGTTGGTATAAGGGTATTTATAGTAGTGTGTGAGATGGAATGTGAAAGTCGGTTTTCATCCAAACAGGGCATTTTGGCAACTCGGTCTCACGATTGGAATAAGTTGCGAGTTTGAGTCGTGAAATAACTTCCAGGCCAGATTGTACTTTTTGTCTTGTAGTGCTCCAACTGTCGTGACCCTTCAGCTCCCTGCATGCTTCACACGTGTAGCAACTTGCCGATCGCAAGTCGGTCGCGAGACTAGTCGTGAGACTCCTCTTAAATGCACACAACTTGAGTTTCTTCACACTCTCTCACACACAATCCTTACATTATTCTCACCTAAATACGGGGTTTCTACATGCTAAATTACAAGCAAATTTGGCACGAAATAAAGCCAACACATGGTTGATTAAATTCAGCCTTATAGAAACAATGAACCTATGCCTTGATACCAATTGAAAAATAGCTATTTAGACCCTTAATTTGGCTTCAATCTTGGCACTAGATACTTTTTTCAATTTGGCATTACATTCATCAACTAGTTCTTCTTCCAAGCTCTTCACCTTAACCCTATGGAAGAAATTCTCACAGTTAACTTCATCTATTACGACATTCAACTAATTGTAATCTTGGCAATAGTTCTTCTTACATTCAACCATTTGTAATGTTGGCAAATTCCAAGTCAAAAATCAAAAAGGTTTAGGAGTAATTGCAAGTTTCCATGTATTTTAATTTCATTTAAATTGTAATTGCATTGAGTCATTGAAGTTCAAGTTCATAAGTTCAACTAATTGTAACCAACTTCACATTATAAGTTTAAGTAAAATACATGTCATTTAGCTACTTCAATCATAAATTACAAGTAGCTTAGACGATAGAATAAATACTGCAACTCTATCAATTTTAGCTCTGCTATTCTATCATCTCAACAAATTTTCTTAACAATATTGTGAGCTATATTACCAATTACACTAATTTGCAAAGAAAAAACTCGCTTTGGACTAGAACCACAAATACGCTGTAACTTAAAATGTCACTAAATCCCATTATGTGCATGGCATTGACTATAACTTTACGGCATCCATGATAATTTAAAGTATGTTGAAGTAAAGAGGAACATTTTGGCCACCTTTTCTTGTTCAATTAATTTCATTCCAACTCTTTTTTTTTTTTTTCTCTCTTCTTTTTTTCCTCCTTGTGGAATTTCATACTAGGTCTTGGTTTTCCTTGAAACAACGTTATCATTATTGAATAAATGAAGCTTCCTTATCTTTTTCCATAGTACCAAACTTGATATGAACCAAATTTAAAGATAAATTTATCAACTCTAATTTTTTAACAATTGAGTCAACTAGAATTCATGAATTTATAAACTGCTTATTTCCTTTGATAATTTGATAATAGGGTCCAAGAGTTATCTAACTCAATTGATTCCACTTGGTGTTTTAAAGTTTTTAATGAAGATGTTTATGATCCAAATCCTTCCAACTTGACTATCAAAATATAAAGACATCTTTATTGGAAACACAACAAAATATCAATTACATTACAAGCTTTTTATGAATTTATTAAATTTATTAACTATAGGGTAAAAAGCTTATTGGATGGTAAGAGGCTCACCAATAATTTGGACAAGTTTGGTGTGGACCAACCTGAAAAATAGCTTCTGTGGGGTCCAATAATTTGTGGCCCTGGCCCATTTTTACATTGGGACCCAAAGGCCCGAGCCAAGGAAGGTTATAGCCGAGGATAGGTAATAAAAATCCAAATAGTCTTGAGACACAGTAGAGGATGATTCTGTCCTTGGCATATCCGAGGTCCCCCCGGAAGGAAGGGCAAAAATGGTATAGGAATGGTTTGGAAAAAAATCTAAAATATCTATGTCAATAGAGAAGGGTACGCTGGATAGTATAACTTCCAAGGACAAAGGGAAAGCTGCCCTTATCGCCATTCAATACTCGCACTTTTTGTGAGCCATACTCTTAAGCTTTTACAACCACCCCCAACCACTCTGGGTATGGGGTGATGGGACAAGTATCAGTCCTGGAAAGTCGAACCCACACGTGGACGTTGGATAAGGGATACATGCTAGTATAAAATGAAAAGCAAGTAATCCAGAGGAAGGGGCTGGGAAAAATGGCCAAAAACCCGAGTCTCCCAACCCGCCTCCAGGAGAAAGACTCCTAGGGCGAACACGATTTAACTATGTATGAACACCACGAAAAACCACCGTCTTGTGACCAAGGCCTAGCCTTTCAAACCCATGCTCTACAAATGATATTGTGTGGGCCTTTTTACGTGCGAACCCAACATTATTATGGGTCGTTCCAAATTGTGTCCTTACAATTGGCGGCGTAAATGCGTGGGGAAGGCTTGTGTGTTGGCATAGACGGTATATTGAGACAGTCCCCTTGTCATTTCTAACAGCCGGTTGTAGTGTTCTAGCGTAAAGTTCCACTAGGGGCTACGTTTCCTCGTTAAGGGCTACGTTTCTTCGCTTAGGGCTCGCGTCAGAAGCGTCAAAGAACACCGATGGTTCTAGGGGCTTGGCCGAGGAGCTAACCTCCCTGAACCAAGGTCCCACGCCATAACTAAGATGTTAATTCCCCCAACTACTTAAGAAATCAAGTTTTGGACAGAACCAAGGTATTGCATGGTCCTCGGACTCAAACCTATGGGGAAACCAACTACTTAAGAAATCAGGTTTTGGACAGAACCAGGGTATTGCATGGTCCTCGGACTCAAACCTATGGGGAAACCAACTACTTAAGAAATCAGGTTTTGGACAGAACTAAGGTATTGCATGGTCCTCGAACTCAAACCTATGGGGAAACCAACTACTTAAATATCAAGTTTTGGACAGAACCAAGGTATTGCATGGTCCTCGGACTCAAACCTATGGGGAAACCAACTACTTAAGAAATCAAGTTTTGGACAGAATCAAGGTATTGCATGGTCCTCGGACTCAAACCTATGGGAAAACCAACTACTTAAGAAATCAAGTTTTGGACAGAACCAAGGTATTGCATGGTCCTCGGACTCAAACCTATGGGGAAACCAACTACTTAAATATCAAGTGTTGGATAGAACCAAGGTATTGCATGGTCCTCGGACTCAAACCTATGGGAAAACCAACTACTTAAATATCAAGTTTTGGATAGAACCAAGGTATTCCATGGTCCTCGGACTCAAACCTATGGGGAAACCAACTACTTAAATATCAAGTTTTGGACAGAACCAAGGTATTGCATGGTCCTCGGACTCAAACCTATGGAGAAACCAACTACTTAAGAAATCAAGTTTTGGACAGAACCAAGGTATTGCATGGTCCTCGGACTCAAACCTATGGGGAAACCAACTACTTAAGAAATCAAGTTTTGGACAGAACCAAGGTATTGCATGGTCCTCGAGCTCAAACCTATGGGGAAACCAACTGATTGCATGGTCCTCGGGCTCAAACCTATGAAAAGTCTGCTACTTAAGAAAAATTCCAAGTCGCTCGGTCCTCGGACCAAATACCAGAAAAGGCTAAGGCTATGAAGGTCATTAGGCAGTTAGCTTAAACGCCTTAATTCTCGGCGGACTGCAGGGGCTGTTCATTTTGGGTTATATATCCTCGGATGATTATTTCCTACTCGGCACCGAACATTTGGCCATCATCTCGTTCAAATTTGGGGTATACAACCCACTTTCAGGTCAGTCTTATTGTACACGATAGCTCCAATAAGTTCATAATAGTATCTTTTTTCTTGGTAAGGGATTTCGGCCCTAAGTATCGCTTTCTCAGGTCGGCATTATTGTCTTTGAACAATTTTATTAAGTTCATTATAAACCTTTTTTTCTCAGTAAGGGGGTTTCGCCTAAGTACCATTTATTCAAGTCGGCATTATTATGCCGGATAGTTCCAATAAGCACAGAATAAGGTCTTTTTATTAACTGGGAGTTCGGCCCTAAGCATCGTTCAAAATACAAAAATAGAAAAGAAGTCATATGGTAGTACGTCTATTCATGGCATAATTATTTTAAAAAGAAGAGGTAGAATGTACAAAATTAAGTAATGTTGACTTTTATTAATATAAAGAGGTATTACAACAGACAATGAAGGGCTTAAACAAGCCTATATAGAAAACGAGTTACAAAAACAATAATAAAAAAAAAAAACAAAAACAAACAGCCAGAAATCTTTTTAAGCTTTACTCCCAAGTCTTTCCAAATTCTGCCCCAATAGCACCCATATTGAGAGGAGGACCTTCCTTGGGGGGAAAGGAGAAGAAGAGGAAGAAGGAAAAGCACCAGGATGGATCCGGTGATGGGAAAGAAGAAGAAGGAGAGGCAAAAGGAGGCACCGGTGAAGGAAGAGAGGAAGAAGCGGGGATACTTTGTCCCTGCGTTAGTCCTGACTCCTAACACGCTGGTGCCATGTTAGCTATGCTCATAAGAGAGCGGCTGGTGCTGATAATGGGTGACCCCAACTCGGCCGCACCAAAAGTTTGACGCGACGAGCCCCTGCTTCGAATTTTGGCTGAAGGAAGGATGAGAAGCATCTTGAGTCTCTGCCATCCCCGCCCTGACCGAGCCATTTTAAGTTTCAAAAGAACATGGCATTTTCGGGAAGGGTATGGTCCCTTCATTCCCGCACCTATCGCGAACGTATCACAATTCAAGGTGTAAACTAGCGAATAAAGGAAACTCTGGGGGAGGCTAAGGGTTTCAGACTTTAAAAGGATTGAAAGGTCTCTGTGTAAGAGAAACAACCTCTTGCCTTTCTTCTTATATGAAGGGCAAAATGGGAGGCATTCAATCTATCCAAATTTCCAAGAAAATCAGTAAAACGAGAATATACCCATTCCACTTCCCCACGCCGTCAATAACCGTCGAAATTAAATGGTCTCGTGAAGGGAAATCATTAAAGGCGCGTTTTGGATAATGAGACAGCAGGAACGCAGCGTAAATGAATTCAGAGGAATGTCTCGTAATCCGGTGTGTTTCCTGGATAGATGAAGAGACACCCACATTGATGAAGGGCAGAGCTAAAACGAGCCGTAATAAAGGCTTGGCATTACCAAAACTCTCCTCTCCGACCAAGAGGTCGGACAGCAGGGTTTTGAGGGGCTATTGTGGGGTCCAATAATTTGTGGCTCTGGCCCATTTTTACATTGGGGCCCAAAGGCCCGAGCTAAGGAAGGTTATAGCCAAGGATAGGTAATAAAAGTCCAAATAGTCTTGAGACACAGCCGAGGATGATTCTGTCCTCGGCATATTCGAGGCCCCCCTGGAAGGAAGGGCAAAAACGGTATAGGAACGATTTGGAAAAAAATCTAAAATATCTATGTCAATAGAGAGAAGGGTACATTTGGATAGTACAACGACTAAGGACAAAGGGAAAGCTGCCCTTATCGCCATTCAATACTATGCACCTGACAGAGCCATACTCTTGAGCTTTTACAACCACCCCCAACCACTCTGGGTATGGGGTGATGGGACAAGTATCAGTCCTGGAAAGTCGAACCCACACGTGGACGTTGGATAAGGGATACAGGCTAGTATAAAAGGAAAAACAAGCAATCCAGAGGAAGGGGCTGGGAAAAATGGCCAAAAACTAGAGCCTCCCGGCCCGCCTCCAGGAGAAAGACTCCTAGGGCGAACACGATTTAACTATGTATGAACACCACGAAAAACCACCGTCTTGTGACCAAGGCCTAACCTTTCAAACCCACGCTCTACAAATGATATTGTTTGGGCCTTTTTACGCACGAACCCAATATTATTATGGGTCGTTCCAAATTGTGTCCTTACTGCTTCTATTCACAAAAACTTGAAAATGACTTTTTGCAAGTTATGTCATGTCATCCCTATCTTTCTTCTTCTTCTTCCTTTTTTTTTTTTTTTTTTTCTTTTTTTATTTTTATAAACTACAATATATATTAAAAATTAAAAAACAAGAACAGATAAGCAATCACCCTTACCGATAGAGTCTAAAAACTCTTGGTATTAAAGTAGAAAGATTCTTTAAAGACTAGGGATAGTCAATCACCCTATCTCTCTTTGTTGCTTTCTAAAAAGAACATCAATTAAAAATACAACTTGAGGCCCTACATGTTAAATTAAATAGCTCAGTGAAAAGTTCAACACATTCAATTAAATTAAATATCTCACCGCTAAATGCCTAAAACATCAATAAAAAATACAATGGGTCATATACCACGTAAGAAAAGTTGATCAAATTCTTCATTATTCAACCATAGGAATATTAGGAAACTTGTAGCTCAAATTAATCCAAGAAGCGACCGCTTCCCACCAACCTTACAAAAAGAGGTCCATAACAAGTTTGAGAGCAATGAAAGTTTACACACTGAGGTAAAAAAGAAAATCCCTACACAAAAAACTTTTCGGCATGGGCTTTATATTTTTCTATAATGGGTTGTAAGGCTCAGTTTATGTCTAAGAAGTTCTTATGTGTAGACCAACCTAGAAAATAGTTATATTTGTGAGTAATTTTCACATAATGGCAAAAGACTTCTTGAGTCACCTGTATCTGTGAGTAATTTTCACTTAATGGCAATAGACTTCTAGAGCCAGTTGGTGTCCGAGATTTCTTCTAAAGGAGTAAGTTTAAGTTTGACTATTATTCACTCTTCCTATGGGATGTGTTGGATGTTGGGGGATATTATACAAAGTAATAATGGAAGAACAAGATTAACACAAAAGACAAACAGAAAATAGATAACGTGGAGGCACAATATCATTTTCCTTAGATAATATTTACCTCCACACTATTATTGCTAAAGAGTTATCGTAAATTTGTCTCCAGGATACAACCAAGATGTTGGGTTCTACAGATAGCAATTCTGGAGAATAACTACAAGATTTTCTAAGTTTCTCGCTAAAGGGTTATTTTTCACGTGAACATAAGCCTCTATTTATACCCATAGGGTTATGTTTCATCAAAAGGCACATATAGAGAGTTAAAATGTTTCATAAAACCATTCACAAGACTTGAAACCTCTTCAACCTTTTCGAGTAGTCACTAGAAAAATTCTGCAAAAAATTTAGCTTTCTAGTTTCGATTGATCGAGAGGTTCTTTCAATCGATCGAACAAGAATCGAATAGCGATCGAGCCATCCAGAAGCTCTAGGGTATTTTCCTTACCGTTTTGATCGATCGAGCCAAAGTTTTGACCGATCGAAAATGCTTAATTCCGAATTTTCACTTTATGAAACAATATTCTCTAAACTCAAACAATATTATTACAAACTATCCTTGTATATACCTATATATACAACAATCCCCCACTAGGTTGTAATAACATATGTCTCACTTGATTGATATTGTGTCATGCATAATGGAAGGTGTCTTTCAACTTAAACCTTCCCTTAGTGTAATTGTTCAAGAAATCAACAGAGTCAATGATGGCTTAGTGCTTAAACCAAAACTTTTATGTGTTGAAAACGGAAACAACACACACATGAGAACATCCACAACACATTTAGAAATCCACTGTTGTTAGCACTATTATGGCCTTGTGCTCTTCCCAGTTTAGTGAACATTTACAAGAGAAAACCCTTTACTCTTGCTAGAAGCAGCACCACTTCCATGTTCACAAAGGTGAAGATCCTTCCTATGTCCCTGTTACATAAACATTTATATTTTATGAACTTCATTAAGAGTATAAAACTCATCCTCAATTTCATCGTAACAATCTGCACTAATCCATCCTTTATGAGACACAAAATTAGTGCTTTTACTAACCACGAATCAATAGTTTGTTGTTACCCTTTAAACCTCTTTAGAATATATCAATTTGAGGTTGGGTTCCCACTATTGGTGATTCTCTTAAAAGAAGGGTTATAGTTCCATTCCAATGGATGTTACCCTAACCATATCTCGAGACACTACTTTGGTTAAAAGGTCCGACAAATTACTATTTGAGCTTACATAGACAATTGAAATGGTACCAGATTCTATTAATTGTCTTATGTAATCATGTCTTAGATTTATATGTCTAGACTTTCCATTATATATTTTACTGTATGCTCTGCCCAAGGTGGTTTCACTATCGCAGTACATCGAAATGGTTGGTATAGGCTGTGGCCACAACTCTATGTCTAACAACATATTTGTTAGCCATTCCGCTTCCTTGCTCTGCTATCGCCAAGGCTATAAATTTCGACTCCATGGTAGAATGAGAAATACATGTTTGTTTCTTTGATGCCTAAGAGATGGCACCCCCACCAAGAGTGAATTTCTAACTAGACGTGGATTTGTTGTCACTCACACTAGTAATCCAACTAGCATTCGAATAACCTTCCAACATAGCTGGAAATTCGGAATAAAAGAGTCCCAAACTTATGGTTTTCTTTAATAACCAAGAATTCTACCAATTGCTTTCCAATGATCCACATTTGGATTACTTGTAAATCTAGAAAGTTTGCCCACTGAAAACGATATGTCTGGTCTTGTACAATGCATAGCATACATCATGCTACCAATAGCACTAGCATACTTGAGCTGTGCAATTGCTCCTCCAGTGTTTTTCACCCAATTTTATGCTCGATCGAAAGGTGTATTTGCTTCCTTTATATTAAGATGTTCAAATCTTTGAAGCACTTTCTCAACATAATAAGATTAACATAGTGCAAAACCCTCACTATGTCTTTTAATTTTGATTCCCAAAATAGCATCCACTTCGTTTAAATCTTTCATTTTAAACACAGAAAATAGATACTTTTTAGTTTCACATACACCTTTCATATTCGTACCAAATATGAGCATATCATCCACATAAATGCATACAATGACTCCATATTCCTTTGTGAATTTGGAATACATACATTTGTTGGAACTATTGTGCATAAAGTCATCCGACAAAATCGCTGAGTCAAACTTCTCATGCCCTTGTTTTGGAGCTTGTTTCAAGCTATACAAAGACTTGACTAACTTGCAAACTTTTTTTTTTTTTCATTTCTAGGAAGTACAAAACCCTCAGGTTGTTCCATGTAAACTTCCTCATCAAGATCACCATTTAGGAAAGCTGTCTTAACATCCATTTGATGTACAATCAACTAGTATATGGATGCAAGAGCTAACAACATATGAATAGACGTGATCCTAGCCACTAGTGCGTTGGTATCAAAATAGTCTATTCCTTTTCTCTGTTTAAAGCCTTTTGCCACTAACCTTGCTATAAAGGTTTGTATTGATCCGTTAGTATTATATTTTCTTCTAAATACCTATTTACAACTAATTGGTTTAGAATCAGTAGGTAGATCCACAAAAAACCCAAGTATTATTGGATAATATTGTTTTTTTTTTTTTTTTGACTCACAAATGTTTAACATGCAATTTCCATCTTGGGGTCATTTCTTTTGGCACTAGTGGTTTATGCAGTTCATCGTGTCTATTGCTATGACAAAACAGAAAAAGAGAATCATGCAAGAATTGAAAAATTTTTAGATGATTACAAAGCTCTCAAGCCCACTAGGTACTCATACAAAGATGTTAAAAGGATTACAAATCAATTTACTGAGAAGTTAGGTCAAGAAGCCTATGGAACAATGTTCAAAGGAAAGCTTTCAAATGAAATCCATGTTCTTTGTGAAGATCCTGAACAATTCCAAGGGCAATGGGGAAGAATTCATAAATGAAGTGGGAACAATGGGTAGAATCCACCATGTTAATGTGGTTCGTTTGGTTGGCTTTTGCAATGATGGATTTAGAAGGGCATTAGTTTGTGAGTTCTTACCAAATGATTCACTAGAGAAGTTCATTTCGTCCATAGATTCTAACCGTTTCCTTGGTTGGGAAAAACTATGAGACATTGCTCTTGGCATAGCAAAAGGAATTGAATATCTTCACCAAGGATGTGATCAACGAATTCTCCATTTTGATATCAAACCTCATAATATTTTTCTAGACCAAAATTTCAATCCAAAAATTTCTGATTTTAGTCTAGCCAAGTTGTGTGCAAAGGATCAGAGTGCGGTGTCCATGACCACAGCTAGGGGGACCATAGGTTACATTGCTCCCAAAGTGTTCTCTAGGAACTTTGGGAACGTGTCTTACAAATTAGATGTTTACAGTTTTGGAATATTGTTGCTTGAGATGGTTGGAGGCAGGAAAAATGTTGGTGTAATCGTGGAGAACACTAGCCAAATATATTTTCCAGAATGGATGTACAATCTATTAGAGAAAAAGGAAGACTTACGAGTCTATGTTGAGGATAATGTAGATGCTAAAATTGCAATGAAACTAGCAATTGTGGGACTATGGTGCATCCAATGGCACCCAATGGATCGTCCTTCAATGAAAGTTGTGTTTCAAATGTTGGAGGGTGATGGAGATAACTTAACAATGGCAAGTTGTGTTTCCAATGGCAAGTACGCCTACAAGGCGTCTAAATCTAGATTTAGAAGTCATCCCTGAATTAGAGTAAGTATTCTTAAACTAGAGGTCCTCAATGATGATATGGGCTGCAATCATGGTGTACTAAAGGATTATAATTATTAATCTTGTACTCACTTTAGGGACTTCAAGTTTTCTTATATCAAGTATGACTGTATGAGCAAGGTGATACTTATAAAAAAGTACCTCTTTATTAATTTATTTTTATAATGTGCAGAATTTTGTAGAATAAAGCTTTATCTCATTATTTTAGAGAGTTTTTAAGAGTATTTTAGTCTAAATTGACCCTTTATATGGTATGATATGATTAAGACTTGTTTTAGAAATTTTTTTTTTTTTTGGCAAAATTTCCTTTTTAGCCTAAATTGAAATTCTATTATAATGAAAAATGCTAAACTCACAAATTATTTTACAAACTGCTGATGTGATATAAATTAGTGGTTGCCAGAAAACATTTCCTTGTGGCTTTAACAAGCCCCTTAAGGATTTAAGAGTTCTTTCTTGGGTTTTAAATATTACCAAATTCCATATTACAAATCATGGTTGGTATTGTAACGAAATAAATTTAGTTAGATTATATAGTACTGTTTAAGTCCTTTAACGAATCTCCTAAGAAAATTGAAGACATAAAGGTTTGCTGTAGCTAAAAGAAGATTCACTCATCATGCAATCATTAATCAAGAAACATAATAAACTTAAGACACTCGCGAGATGTTCCCATTCACTCAAGCGAGATTTGTAGATTTTGAATTCCTAGTGCAACTTAAAGACATAATAGTACACATGTTACATGACTTTTCGATAGTAGAAAGGTTGTCCTACCCAGAGCTGTATATCTATTCACATCTTGAAGCTTTTCATCTTGAGACAAAAACTGGAAAATCCTTCATGTACCTAGTAAAAGTTGTAATTCAAAAGTTATAATTGATTGGGTGCTTTGAAACCATATAGATTGTTATTACACTAAGTTCATTGTTGTAAGTCCTTAAGTTCCTTGGAGTACTGGAGTTTCAGGATGCATATAGGGTTCATTGGTGGAGGAGATTTGTATAGAAAGATTAAAAATGTTTTGGAGCCACTGCGGTGGGAAGGCAAATGTGGCATTCATAGAAGTTGCCCTAAAGAGTCTAGTTGTGTAAAGGTTTTTTTGAGTTATAACTGCTTTTTCTATAGTGACTTTTATAAGGGGCAGGATCCTTATAATTTTTTTTCTATTGATGGAGTTTTTATTTATTTATTTATTTTTGTAATTTGTTTTCCACTTCACTTTATCACCAAAATCCGTGTCGGGTTTTATTGTTTATACTGCTTTTTCTATAGTGACTTTTATAAGAGGCTGGATCCTTGTAATGTTTCACTATTGAGGACGTTTTTATTTATTTATTTTTATAACATGTTTTCCACTTCACTTCATCACCAAAATCAGTGTGAGTTTTTATTGTTGCTTTTAAGATGATATTTCCGAAGGTTGAAATACCCTTTTGTGCAATTTGTTTGGAGTAAATTATAAATTAATGCAATTAATCTTCTACCTAAATAATTGGGGTCTAAATTGAAATTTTCAATTGGTATTAGGGCATAGGTATACTTGTTTAGGAACTTTTTCATGAGTGTAATCCTTAACCCGTACTATCATGGATAAAGTACAATCCCTCATTGTTTCCCTTGTTTTTAGGGAACAATTATGTATATTAAAACTTGAAAGACCCTCATAAAATTATTGGATGAGAGAGTTTCGCTATATGTAGGGAAAGGTTGGACAAAACCATAAACTAAAAGGGATGAGTGGTGCATACCAATTCATGTTGCCTATTGTGATCCTTTCTAAAATTATAACCAATTAGCCTTTTGTGTGAGCTTATCGAGGACCATATATTCTTCAATCAACTAGCAACTAGTAAGTGAAACTTCTCACCATCTTTGTTCATAGTTGGCATGGGACTAGGGCCAGTTTACACGGATCATATGTTCTACTCTTGACTTACGCGTTGGTACTGATTTAATTTTCTAGTCAACAAATAATTTTACTCTTCCATTTTGGAGGATGGTCCTTTCTAAATTCTAATCAATCAGTCTCTTGTATGTGTGCCTATCATAATTATTATAAGATTTTTTTTTTTTTTTTTTTTTTTTGTTGTTGTTGTTGTTGTTGGTTGTTCTAGTTTACATTATCTCAAACTTCAGAGGTCATTGCGGTCACCGAGGACCATATCTCCTTCAATCAATTAGCAACTAGCAAGTGAAACATCTCACCATCT
This sequence comes from Quercus dentata, assembly GCA_028216015.1. Classification (NCBI taxonomy): domain Eukaryota; kingdom Viridiplantae; phylum Streptophyta; class Magnoliopsida; order Fagales; family Fagaceae; genus Quercus; species Quercus dentata. The sequence continues at coordinate 14,336,837 of CP116452.1, read as the reverse complement.
TCACAGTTATTATTATTATTATTTTATGTTCTGGTTTCATTATCTCAAACGTCAAGGTCACACCTGTGGTTATCGAGGACCATATCTTCTTCAATCAACTAGCAACTAGTAAGTGAAACTTCTCACCATCTTTGTAGTTGGCGTGGGACTAGTGCCGGTTTTACAGATCATATGTTTTACTCTTGACTTACGCGTTGGTACTGATTTAATTTTCTAGTCAACAAATAATTTTACTCTTCCATTTTGGAGGGTGGTCCTTTCTAAATTCTAATCAATTAGTCTCTTGTACGTGTGCCTATCATAATTATTATAAGATATATATATATATATATATATATATATATATTTTTTTTGTTTGTTTTGGTTTACATTATCTCAAACTTCAAAGGTCACTGAGGACCATATCTCCTTCAATCAATTAGCAACTAGCAAGTGAAACATCTCACCATCTTCACAGTTGGTGTAGAACTATGGCTAGTTTACATAGATCATAGGTTCTACGTACTCTAAGTTATGCCTTTGTTTACAATTTTGTTTCGTTTATTAGAATAAAAGAAATGCCAACTTTTAAATCTAGTTTTAAAAAATATACCAGTCTTGGTAAAGTAGAACATAAATCTTCTGTCCCATACACCTTATATATCTTCTTTATACTACGAATATTGCAATTGGACACCCGTCGGTACTATCAAATTGGTTGTTAATTTTTATACCCAACTAAACTATAAGTGCTCTGTATATGCCCTAGTTATCTAGGGCAAAATTATCGCAAATCGAAAAAAAGGATATATAGGAGCCATGAAAAGAAAGAAAGAATTATCCTATATGTTATGCTTCAACTGCATTGGCTAATTAAGTTTTTTTATTATTTATTTTTAAAATAGGTAATAATTGTTAAAATATTTTGTATAGATTTTTACGTGAGAAGGGGTGTGAATTTGTGTTTTAAGACTGGTTTCATTTTGAAAGTTTACAAAGTCTTCTGAAAATATAAAGTAATTTTGAAAATTTATGGACATATGTTTTCTAGAAAGCCTTTTATTTTAGAAAATTTATGGACATTTTAGAGTATGTTAGTGTGTGTGGTGTACTTGAACATGAGTGTGTGATTTTACAAAAAGAAAAATTATTTGGATAACAAACTCCTTTGACCATGACAATTATCAATTTAAAGAAATGGTTTTTAACATTCGTCAAAGTTACATTCTTTTTCAAATAATTATCAATTTCCTTAACAATATGTGGTGCCTTAAAATCTCACCAGGTCCCATGATGTGCATAGTATCAACTAGACTTCACAATGTCCATGATAATTTGAGGTGTGAATCGTATGACAAAGGAATAAGGAACATCTTGGCCCCCTTGTCATGTTCAATCAATTTCATACCAGCTCTTTTTTTCTTTTTCTTTTTCTCTTCTTTTTTCCTCCTCGTGGAAGAATGGTTTTATTTATTTATTGGTTTTTTCACTTCACTTCTCGTCACCAAAATTTGTGTAAGGTTTTACTGTTTATATTGCTTGTTGTTGCTTTTAAGATGATATTATTAGCGGTTGAAATAACTGTTTCTACTATTTGTTTGGAATAAATTATAAATTAACTCAATCAATCTACCATTAAATTGATTTATTTTATTAGTATTAAAGCATAGGCGTATTTGTTTAAGAACATTTTCCCGAGTTTCATCATTGACTTCTGTTGTAGTGGATAAAGCATGGTCCTTCAATGTTCCCTCGTTTTGAGGGAATAATTATGTATTTTGGAAGGATTGGATGAGAACATGCCTTAAATAATTTGATGAGAGAGTTTGGCTATATGTAGGAAAACTGGACCAAACCAAAATCTAAAGTGAGTGAGCGGTACAAATAAGATCAATTGAATGATGCAATTGGAATAGAAAATGTAAAATCCTATTTTCATTGAAGTTATACATGCAACCACCGATAAGTTCTCCGAAATTGATCTTATGAAGCTGTATTAGTGCATACGAGAGTATATGACTTCTTGAAAGCATTCCTACATTCATGATTTCATGTTGCCTACCGTGGTCTTGAATATTTAATTTATAATTCCAAGAGTAATTCCTACTACTACTACTATTATTATTATTATTACTAGTTGCTAACCCGTGCGATGCACAGGAAAGCTATTGAGTATGAGATTTTAATTAAAGAATATTATATTAAATTTTTATTTTTATTTTGTGTGTATGTGTGATAGTCCGAGAGATTATCATTATATGAAATTACCATATATGGTCAATACTGTGCTATCTTCAACTTTCAATGGAATTCTATACTGGAATTTGTAATAGTTATATGTTATTGTGGCATTGCCATATGGAATTTATGAATAAAAGCTGACAATTTTTCGCATATTTGTCGTAACTTACAACACCTTAGCCACAAATTTTTTAACCTCAGGTGAAAGTGAATTTTTGTGATCATAAAATTTGTTCTTGTATAACGATGTTGGAGTAAAAATTTCACAAATGCATAGAGATCTACATGGAAACTTTTTTTGTGGTCATCAAGTGGATGACATACATGTTTGGCATGTGTCCTAGCAGCCACCACCACAAAGGAAAAGATGAAAGCTTGAAAGCCCATTTTCAGTACCTACAATGTATGAAGTAAAACTTATCATATCAAGAACAAATGCCTACACTATGAGAAACCAAAAAATAAACATATGACTGTACTGTGCTTGATTAAATTTTACAAAATTTAAAGATTGCAAGCTGTAAACAAAATATCATACACACTCTAGTCTCTAGATTTAGCAAAAAAAAAAAAAAAAAAAAAAAAACACACACACACACACACACTTTGGTCTCTAGTGAGTGACACATATAAAATATTAGAAATCTTTTTATAAAAAAAAAAAAAATTTAAGTTGTCAAAACATTAATGCAAGTTGGTCAACACTAAACACCTATCAAAACATTACACAGTTTTAGTCTTTCTTTTGTTTTGAAACACACTCTAGTCTCTAATGAGTGACACATAAAATAATAGAAATCTTTTTATAAAAAAATTAATAAAAGAAAATTTAAGTTATTAAAACATTAACACGCAAGTTGTACAACACTATATACACTTATCAAAAAGTTACACAGTTTTAGTTTCTCTTTTGTTTTGATTTTTCATTCACATATCCAAAACTAGAGGCAGCTATATTGCAAAACAAACTTATAATCTCAAACATGATTTGAGAAAGCGAGAGTGAGATACCAGTATCACTGCATATTGATGAGCCAACACCAGTGATCGAGGGGAGACTACTACCTACAGTGGAATGGTGAGTTTTGGAGTTGTCAAGGACTCGAGTCTTTGGAGAATGGAGGCAGCGTAAGGGGCTTTTTTTTTTTTTTTTTTTTTTTAAAAATCATATTAGGGTTTTTTGTTTAGTAAACTGTAGTGTGTGTGTATATATATATATATATATTAATTTTTTGGGATATCAAAAGGGAGAAGGGGTGATCTATAGTTTTGTTTAGGGAGAAATCGGCTGGATATGTGCTTGATGAAATTTTGTAGTCTGGTTTAGGATTTCAAAACTTGCCTGTGTTTAGTTAGCAAATTAAATAAATTAAAATGACGTGTAAAATTGTAAAAGCAATAAAACTTATGTGTCAATATATATTATGAAGTAAACAGAAAGTCAAAGGCTTTGGTTTTATAGTATATATAGATTATACATAAATACTGGGGATGAGAGTTGATGTTTGAAGCACAAATGTTTCTCAAAAAAAAAAAAAAAAAAAAGGGGGAGGTTGGAAGCACATATATTGAACATCACAAAAGATGCCATTAATTATGTCGAACCGTGAGTTATGTCATTCCACCTCAAAACCAATTGGTGATGAGAAAGACACACTCAAATTTTTTATGACTTTTGACATCACACCATGTGGGCCTGTTTTTAGAGTGGTTGTAGAGAGTCGAATTGTGGTCCCCCCAATAATCTCTCCCTTACAATGACACTCTCGTGACTCGAACCCATGACCTTGGCTCTAATACCATTTGTCAGACTGTGAGTTATGTCATTTCACCTAAAAACCATTAGTGGTAAGGAAGGCACACTCAAATCTTTTATGGCTTTCGATATCACACCACGCGGACCTATTTTTAGAGTGATTGTAGAGAGTCAAATCCCCCTAACAAATTATTATTGGATTATCACTTCAATTCATAATTAAACTAATATAATTATACCACCAATTTAAAAAAAAAAATTTTGAAAATACCATGTGTGAAATTAAATAGAGTAATAACTTGCTAGTTACAAGGCAGTATTGTCAACAAATAATTTTTCTACCCCATTTGGAGGGTGGCCTGACTTTCTAATCAATCGGTCTTGTGTGCATGAGCTTATTGTAATTATTGCATTATTGAATGCATATAGGGTAGGGACTTTGAAAGTTCAAAAACGTGTAGAAAAACACTTTTGAACGTTTAGACCCCCAAAAACCAACTTAACCAACACAAGCAATATGTCAAACAACTAGTGTGCGGAAACTTAACATATGCTATAACTGAATTGGTTAAACAACTATCTAAGCCATAATAAAATAAACCACAGCAGATAATGTAAAGGCAGAGATAGAGAGGAAGGAAGATGCAAACACAGAGATAACACCGGATATGTTATCGAAGAGGAAACCAAGACCTCGGCGAAAAACCTCTCCGCCGCCCCCAAGCGGTAATCAATCCACTAGAAAATACGGTTGGGATACAAGGACAGCAATAGACCCTCCAAGCCTAATCTACCCAATGCACCTAAGCCCTCCAAGCTTCTTGCTCCAACGAGGTTGCGCCGAACCTTTTTCTTCTCTAGCTTACCGGATTCCGCTACTACACCGTAGCATCAACCAATGAAGATTGGCTCCTTCCTAATCGCTTCCTTAACTCCAAACGACTGTCTCACAGAGATGATAATGGTGAGAACCAGGTTTGGTTATAATGCCTCTCAAGGATTTGACAATGGAGAGGAAGAGAGTGAGGGAATTTGATGAGACTCTAAGGTAGAGATTGTGGGTGAAACAATCTGGTTTTTCTTTAGGTTTCTCTCTCAAAATTCTCTCTCGGGAAGCTCTCTTTCAATCGTGGGTTAAAAGGGTATTTATACTGGAGTGAAGAGGAATGCGAAACGTCCAGGTTTTTCCAAAACAGGGGTGGCTCGCGGCTTGACCTCGCGGCTTGACTAAGTCGCGAGTTCCGATCGCGAGATAACCGTATGGCCGATTGTCCTGTTTTGTCTGTAGTGCTCCAGCTAGCATGACTGTTCATCTTCCAAAGATGCTTGGCACGTGTGCGATTCTCGCGGGTTGAAGCCGCGAGTCCAGCCCGCGAGTCCCGGCCCCGCGACACTGTTTTCTTGCACACTCTTGAGCAATCTTCACTCTATCTCACTCACTACCCTTACAACAATCCCACCTAAATACGGGGTTACTAAATGCTGAATTACAAGCAAATTTGGCACGGAATAAAGCCAATTAGATGGTTGAATAAATTCAACCTTACAGACTTTCTGTTCTGGTTTACATTATCTCACACGCCAAGGTCACCATGGTCAAGGACCATATCTTCTTCAATCAACTAGCAACTAGCAAGGGAATCTTCTCACCATCTATGCAGTTGACGTAAGACTACTACGACTGAGTTATCCATTTGTAAGAAAGTGTGTGAGTTTTTGTTTTACAACTTGTTTCATCTAGAAAGTTTACTAAGTCTTTTGTAATTACAAAGCAACACAAAAACTAACAAATGAAATAATTAAGAAAACTTATGAATATAAGTTTTCTAAAATGTGTGTGCATGTTTATTTTATTTTTTATTTTTAGAATCGTGTGCGGTGAACTTGATGAACACTTGTGATTTTTCCCCGTTATAATATGATAATAGAACTCTTTTGAATAGGAAAATCATCAATTCAGAGAATGTGTTTTTAACAAGCTCCAAAGTTGCATTATTTTCAAGATAATTATCAATTTCCTACTCAATATGTGGAACCTTAAAATGTCACTAGATCCCACAATGTGGTCCGCATGTTATCAATTCCTATGCAGTATGTGGTACCCTAAAATGTCTCCAGATCCCATGATGTGGTCAGTATTGATTAGAACTTTAGGAAGTCCATCATGGTAATTTAAGATGTGACAAAGAAACAGGGAACATGTTGACCAGCTAGTCATGTTCAATCAATTTCATACTAGCTTTTTGAAGAGCTATTTGAGGATAAAAGACTATGATATTTCGTATTTGATGATAAGATGCTCATAGACACTATGTAAAAGTTTGGTTCGGGTGTTATTCATATATTCCATGCACCTTCGTATTAATTTGAAGCCATGACTCAAGACTCACGAGTTATGAGCCAACAACTAGCTTCCATGAATTTGTGGTTCCATATACAAACTTGAAAATGACTTTCACAAGTAGAGTCATATCTATTATCAAAAAAAAAAAAAAAAAAATAGACTCATCCCTTCTTTTGATTCTTTGCTGCTTTCTCACTAGAACATCAATGAAAAATACAACTTGTCCCAACTCCCAACGTCCAACACGTTAAATTACATAACTTCATATGGTCATACAGTGTAAGAAAAGTTGAGCAAATTCTTTGTTCATCAACCATGACAAATTATTAGGTTTACTGGAGTATAGTTGAAATGGTCTTCAACCAATGAAATACTGTCAACTATACATGTGTGTGATTCAACTTCCTAATCAGCATAAACATATATATATATTTATTTATATTTATTTATTTATATATCATGAAGAGAATGATATAAGTTTGAAATTATTATATGTATCTTAAAATATAGAATTAAAAGATAATTTTATTAACTATAAATATTTTTGGACATGGCTTAGGTCCATTGCAACATTAATACACTGGACCCAACATGATTCAGAGACATTTGAATTGTGTCGAGTCCATTGCACTAATGGATTGGACTTAACCTTAACCGACTTTTTAAATAATAAATACCGTGGGTTCATAAAAAGGACACCAATTTATTTTGGGTCAGGATTTTTTTTTTTTTTTTTTTTTTTTTTTTTTTTTTTTTGGTGAGGAAGGGTAAGCGGTATTTGAATTTGTCCTTTATATGAGAATATATATTCCCAACTAAGCTAACAAAAACTCCTAAATGTATCAACCATTTTTTTTTCTTTTAATTTGATAGTGGAGGATAGGGGATTTAAACCTCAGATATTTGAACAAAAAGTGTGATTTTTTTTTAAAAAATATATATAAATATGATAAAATCTCAACTTTTATTATGTGTTTCATGATAATTAGTCTGTTAGAGTACAAATCAGGATAAAAGACGGTGATAATTGAGAGTAGAGGCTCATTAACGTTATGGTTAAGTTAGGTGTGGGTGCTGTTCATGATGTTCCATGCATCTTCATGTCCAATTGAATTGGAGGCACAACTCATGAGTCAACTTTCCACAAAGCTGTGGTTTCTTCCTGTAGTCCATGACATACTTTGAAAGTGACTTATGCAAGTGGCATGGATCTTCCCTATATTTATTGCATTCTCACATAAACGTCAATGATAAATACGACTTGTCCATGACAAACTTTGAAAATGACTATTGCAAGTGGTATGTATCTTCCCTGTATTTACTGCTTTCTCACATAAACGTCAATGAAAAAGACGACTTGTCCTCCCAACTTCCAACACGTTAAATTAAATAGCTTTGTCATACCGTGTAAGAAAAATTGATCAATTTGTCTTTATCTGTCAACCACAGCTCAAGAATGTCAGGAAATAGTTGCTCAAATTAATCCACCAAGTGATTGTCGTTTATTTATTTATTATTTCTTATATATATGTTATTATTATTAAATAAAATAATTCAAGAAGAAAGGGAGTTTGATGGCCTAATCACTATTTTATTTTTATTTTTTCTATCCTAAAAGCCAGTCAACCTTACAGAATCAGCCCATTGGACTTATAGAAGTAGCCCATGACAATATTGTGAGCAATGAAAGTTTACATTCCGGTGTAATAAAAGAAAATCAAAACTCAAAAAAACTTTTAAGCACGAGCTTTTCATCTTCTATAATGGGCTGTAAGGCCCAGTTGACATCGGAGGAGTTCTTATGTATAGACCACTAACCTGAAAAATAGTTATACACTCTTCCTAGGAATGAGCCTGTTTCTAGTTCTAGTTCTAGCAAATTAAAAATCTCAGATGAACAACAGAAGTTGAGTGCAACAATATTTGTTTCATCCACAGGTATTGAAACTCTCTTTTAATGTAACCTCTCAACAATATAAATATATATATATATATATATTCCGGAAATGATTTTACAATTTACCCTTTTTCTAATATATGTCAAAGAAAGAAATTGACCTACGTAAAGAGAGCTATCATAAATAAGGGTCATCAAATAGCCCACAGTCCGACCCAGAAACCCAACGGCCCATCAGGCTAATGGGCGGCCCGACCCGCTGTTATTGAGGCCCATGGGTAGCCCACTAGCCCAGTGGGTCAAGCGATGGGCTAGTTTTTATGCCCATGGGTATTCGGTGTGCTAGCCCAATAGCCCAACCCATTGCCTTGCCTGTTGGCCTAACTCGTTGGCCTAACCCAATAACTCATAATTCATAACAAAAATATATACGAAGTGTATGAAGGATTGATTTTGAGATATTATAAAGAAATTTCTTAAGAGAACTCCCTCAACCACTAAGATACTCAAAGTATTGTGCTAAACTTAGTTTAGTAAATATATATTTTTCTAGTAGTCTAGCAAATTTGAATTAACCATTTGACATTTTTTTTTTATTAAAGATAAAAATAAAAAACTATTTAAAGCCTTAATAAAAAAAAATTAAATAGGTTTCCATCAACCAAAAAAAAAATTTAAATAGATTTGACAGCAAAAAAAAATTGTAATTAAGTATTAAATTCTTTAATTATTTCCTTTTAAAAAAATAGATTGATTATTCTCTTAAAAAAAATTGATTCTTTCCTTATAAAAATAATAAAATAATATGCTAACACAAGCCCATAGGTAGCCCATTAAACCCAACCCGATAGCCCGGCTCGCTAAAGACAAAATGGGCATTGCCCATGGGCAGGGTCATAGGTCGAGATTTTCTCTTTCGACTGACCCGACTCGGCCTGTTAACTAATTAATAGTCCGTTATGCCTAGTCCATTGTGCCCATGGGCTAAGTAAAAATGGACCGGGCCAGCCCGTCCCGGCCCATTGACGACCCTATTCATAAATCAAAGGAACGAATAATTATTTGTTACACAGAGATATGAAACATCATTTCACTCTCAATTTATGAAGCATCATAAATCAACCATCACCTAGTTTGCATTTAAAATCGAGTTGAATGACTTGATTCACCTAAATGAATTGATGAACAAGTTGGATTTAAGTTGTCTCCTACATTCCCTATCAATCTCTTTGATGAAGTTAGGAAAGTCTTAGTAGGCATTTTTAAGCGTTTAATTTCTCCCTCAAGCATCTCTACAACTTTTTTCATTGAAGGACAATCACTAGGCTCTATTTGTGTACACCATAATGCAACAATGATCATGTTTATATCAATTTTCTTCTCCTCTTCAGTGGCATCTTCCATTTCTATGTCATTTCTTTCATAAATTGGTCATAAACCTAAGTTGGAAAGTAAATTTGGCTTGAGTGGTTTGCAAATGCATTCGCGTTCTTTCTTTTGTTTGTCAAAAGATAATTTGGTAACTTTTATATTAAATGTTTGACCCAAAAAAAAAAAAAAAAGAAGATGATTTCTAATAAAACTTATTATTTGCAACCAAAAAAAAAAAAATTTGGGACAAAAAGTAAAAATTTTTTAGCAAATAAGCAAAAGCCAAATGCAAGTGTTTGGCAAAAAAACAGAGAGAGAGAAGGGAAATAAAAGGGAGGAGAGGAGAGAGGAAGGGAAAGAGAAATGATAATATTTTTCCTTTCACTTGTTTGGTTTGCACAAAAAAGGAAAAAGAAAAGAAAAGATATATATATATATATATATATATAATACTTTATTGATTAATCCAACCATAATAATTTTTTCTTCCCTCTCTCTCTTTCCCCCCAATTTAGAAGAAAATAATATGGTGGGCCATGAAGGAAAATGAGTCTCTTCATTTTCTATTTCTTCCCCCCAATACATTAAATATAGTGCTTATATATATAATTTTTTTTCAATGATTTTGATCCTTAAGTTTTGAAACTATTTTCATTTTAGTACTTGTCATCTCCCTTGACACACAAATAGCTAATAAAAATAATTAATTGCAATTAAAAAACCACATCAATATCTAAATATTAAAAAAAAAAAATCCACATCAAAAAAGAAAAATGATATAATTATATCGGACAACAAAGAAGAAAGGAGCAGAGAATAAGAAGAATGAGAAGAGGAGTAAAACGACACTACAAATAAGCTAAGCTACAAGTCTACTTAGAAGAGCAGCTAAACGGCATGTAGTCTTGGTTGATTATTTAACTCAGATTATGTCACACGTATTGTAACTAACTCCCACACGTGTTGTAACTAACTCCATTAGCTCCTTCTCCCTTTTCTGTTATTCTTTCAGTTATTCCGTTGCTTTCTGTTTTGGGTATTTGATTTCAGAGATGTATATGAGCTTGATGTATGTACTGATTCATTCAATACAAGAATTAGAGAAAATTTCTTATCTCTTCTCTCAATTTCTCTCTCTGTTCTTCCTGTGTGTTCACACATTAGTTTCTTCCTTTATTTCTATTTTGTTACATGGTATCGAGCTCGAGCCTTCTTCAATGGCGTCGAATACTCAAGCTACTCAGGCTACTCAAATTTTCTCATCTCAACGAGAACCGACTCCGATGGAGGATCCACGAAGTCCATTTTTCTTGCATCATGGTGAAACACCAGGTGCGATTCAAGTTACTCAACCATTAACAGAGGATAATTATCCTATGTGGCCCTGAGCAATGAGAATGGCTTTGGATGCCAAGAGCAAGCTTGGATTCATTGATGGTACTATTAATGCATCAATGGCGATCACACCATTAGAGAAGCAAGCCTGGTCCAAATGCAATTCAATGATCTCCTCTTGGATCTTGAATTCAGTTTCTCCCAACCTCACTTTGCCGAGTGTAATTTACAGAGACTTTGCATTCGAAGTGTGGAATACTCTCAAGAAACGATTCTCTCAAGCAAATGGACCTAGGATCTCTCAACTTGAGAAACAAATCTCAACTATGATGCAAGGGTCTTGCATCATCATCACAGGTTTCTTCACCGATCTTCAAGTCGCTCGGGATCAATTATTGAATTTCAGGCCTTCACCTTGTTGTTCATGTGGAAAGTGCACTGTGGTGTGAATGATAAGATCACAACCTTTCAGCATCAAGATTCTCTCATGCAATTCTTGAACGGGTTGAATGATTCCTATTCTCAAGTGAAAACACAAATACTCATGATAGAGCCTAGTCCTTCCATTGATAAGGCATTTTCTCCGGTGATTCAAGAGGAAAGGCAAAGGTATTCAGGATTTTCTGTTGGTCCTTCTGTTGAATCAATCGCCTTTGCGGTCAAGAATCAAGGATTCAATCAAGGGATTCCATATCCAGGATACAACAAGAGCACTAAAGGAATCAATGCAAAAGGGAGGCCTGTATGTAGTCACTGTGGCAAGCTTGGACATGTTGTAGAAAAATGCTACAAATTGGTAGGATATCCTCCAGGTTACAAGCGGAAAGGCGAGTGGCCATGGCCAATCAGATCTTGACTCAAGATGATCAAGGAAATTCTAACAATTTCGGCAATCAACAGGTCAATTCGTTTCCCTTTACTTCAAAGCAATATCAACAGTTAATCTCAATGCTCGGCTCTCATCATGCATCCACATCAGTGCCGCCAATGATGCATTGCACTCGGCTAATTCTGCTCTTTCGGGTAATGTGTGTAATACTTGGTCAGATTGTGTTTCCTTAGACTTGCAACATTCAGTTTTCTTTGTTAATCTGTCAATAAGAATGCCTATGGTACGATATTTGGATCCTTGATACCGGAGCCACAGACCACATAGTGCATTCCTTATCTTTGTTTACACACATCACTAGCTCCATTTCCACATTTGTTCAATTACCTAATGGTGAAAGGGTCACGATTACACATGTAGGTACAATTCAAAGTTACTTCAACTTTAAAACTTGAAAATGTGTTGTGTGTTCCCTCTTTCACCTTCAACCCGATCTCTGTTAGCCAATTAACCAAAACACTTTCATGTTGTTTCATTTTTCTGTCAAATTTTTGCTTTATACAGGACCTTACTTGTTGGAAAACGATTGGAGTGGGTGAATTACATGACAATCAGATCGCCGCACACTCGCATCTTCTTGCAAATCTGTTTGAGAAGATTCTTCAACTCTTGAGTCTGTTTTTCAATCTTTTGTCAATTCATCAGATATCTGGTTCAATTTCCATTCCTAGAGTTACCAAGTCTTATCTTTGGCACATGAGGTTAAGACATGCCTCTGATAATAAGTTTCACGCCTTACACAAATATATATACGATGTACAAAATTTTCATAGCAATAAAAATTGTGTTCTTTGTTCAATTGCAAAACAGAAGAGGCTTCCATTTCCCTTTCTTAATCATGTTTCAAATGCTGCTTTTGATTTGATCCATTATGATGTTTGGGGACCATTTGCCAAGCTCACTCATGATGGATTCAGATTCTTTCTTACCATTGTGGATGATGCCACAAGATCCACTTGGATTTATCTTATGAAATCAAAGGCCGAGACTAGACCTTTTTTGATTTCTTTCTATAACATGATCAATACACAATTTCATGCAAATATCAAGACCATTAGAACTGATAATGCCTCTGAATTTTTCTTAAAAGACTTTTATGCAAGCAAAGGCATCATTCACCAACATTCATGTGTTGCCACTCCACAACAAAATTCAGTTGTGGAGAGGAAACACCAGCACATTTTAAGCATTGCAAGGGCATTAAAATTTCAATCTAATGTTCCTATTTGCTATTGGGGTGATTGTGTATTGACTGCTGTATATATAATCAATAGATTACCCTCCTGAAAGTTTAAAAACGTGTACAAAAACACTTTTGAACATTTAGACCCCCAAAAACCAACTTAACCAACACAAGCAATATGTCAAACAACTAGTGTGCGGAAACTTAACATATGCTATAATATGGAATTGGTTAAACAACTATCTAAGCCATAACAAAATAAACCACACAGCAGAGATAATGAAAAGGCAGAGATAGATAGAGGAAGGAAGATGCAAACACGAGAGATAACACCAGATGTGTTATCGAAGAGGAAACCAAGACCTCGGCGAAAAACCTCTCCGCCGCCCTCCAAGCGGTAATCAATCCACTAGAAAATACAGTTGGGATACAAGGACAAAGCAATAGACCCTCCAAGCCTAATCTACCCAATGCACCTAAGCCCTCCAAGCTTCTTGCTCCAACGAGGTTGCGCCGAACCTTTTTCTTTTCTAGCTTTCGGATTCCGCTACTACACCGTAGCATCAACCAATGAAGATTGGCTCCTTCCTAATCGCTTCCCTTAACTCCAAACGATCGACTCACAGAGATGATAATGGTGAGAACCAGGTTTGGTATAATGCCTCTCAAGGATTTGACAATGGAGAGGAAGAGAGTGAGGGAATTTGATGAGACTCTAAGGTAGAGATTGTGGGTGAAACAATCTGGTTTTTCTTTAGGTTTCTCTCTCAAAATTCTCTCTGGAAGCTCTCTTTCAATCGTGGGTTAAAAGGGTATTTATCTTGGAGTGAAGAGGAATGTGAAACGTCAGGTTTTTCCAAAACGGGGGTGGCTCGCGGCTTGACCTCGCGGCTTGACTAAGTCGCGAGTTCCGATCGCGAGATAACCGTATGGCCGATTGTCTGTTTTGTCTGTAGTGCTCAGCTAGCATGACTGTTCATCTTCCAAAGATGCTTGGCACGTGTGCAGATTCTCGGGCGGGTTGAAGCCGCGAGTCCAGCCGCGAGTCCCAGCCGCGACACTGTTTTCTTGCACACTCTTGAGCAATCTTCACTCTATCTCACTCACTACCCTTACAACAATCCCACCTAAATACGGGGTTACTAAATCTTTGAATTACAAGCAAATTTGGCACGGAATAAAGCCAATTAGATGGTTGAATAAATTCAACCTTACAATCTCCCCTTTGGCTATTCCGTGACAAAACCCTAAAACAGACTCTAGACTTAACATGTGAGTTGGGAACAGTTGAACAAAACTCACTCACACCTAACTCTAGAAGTTGTGAAGCACTTGAATCATATGAACAATATACTCTCGAAACACAACAATACACTATGATTATTGTAGGCAGAAAATTATGAATGCATATGAAACAGCTGAATGTGATCAAGCAAAGATGGAGTAATAAACCATGACTTGATCAACCAAGTGACCACCTCAAGGTAGTGATCACGGTGTTCATTCACACTTGAATGAACACAAGGACATACAAGTTAACAAGCACAAGGCAAGTCACTTGTATGCTCAACACTCAACCAATGCATAGCACACAAAGCATATGTATCTAGGAACAATCCTACAAGGGCACAAGAGTGACAAGACATAAACCAAAATGCAGAACATTTAGATTAAAGTACTGATTTCAACATAGCATAAAGGCTGCACTTAAGCATGGTACATACCGTAAAGCCTACAAACATGCTTAAAAACATAACCCTAAAAGCTTACAAAAGCATATGGGTACAAACCACAATATTTCCTGAATAACAGTTTTACAAAACATAATATATCAACTTAAAGATGAAAAAAAAATAAAGACACTCCCCCTTAGATAAAGACGCTCCCCCTTAGATAAAGACGCTCCCCCTTAGGGTAATATCCTCACCCTCCGATTAAGCCTATCACTCCCCCTTTTTGTCATGGAATAGGCTAGTCATCCTCTTCTAGCTTTCTCTGAATTTGATCCAGCTGGGTTTGAAGAGAAGTAAACTTCATATCCCAT
Source organism: Quercus dentata (assembly GCA_028216015.1). Taxonomy (NCBI): domain Eukaryota; kingdom Viridiplantae; phylum Streptophyta; class Magnoliopsida; order Fagales; family Fagaceae; genus Quercus; species Quercus dentata. The sequence goes on along the minus strand of CP116452.1, from coordinate 14,321,798 downwards.
CGGTTGCTTTGATGATGTAGAGAAGCGGTGAGGCGGACACCTTTGAATTCAGCTCGTGGGACGAGAGGAGACAATGTGATCAAGTTTCTCATCGAGGAGAGATTACTGAATGGAGGATCACCGTGAGATGCGAAGTTTCTGGTTTGGCTCTCTTCCGACTATGTCCAACACCGGCATTGTATGTACGCATGTTGATTGGGCTCGGTTTGGGGATAGGAGACTCATCTGTTGGATAGATTCCCTTGAGCTTCAAGATCCGTGAAATGAGGCGCAAAAGGGAATGCATATCCGAGACTCATTTCGAAGAACCGTTTTGCGCAGAACATGAAAGATATGAGCACAAATGTCGATTTCTTCATCAGAGATGAGATCATGAAGAAACAAGGCACGTCCGAGGTTCATATACCCAGTACTTGACAAAGGGTACAAATTGTGAAACATCACAATCGTAAGCACTTTCGAGTTTCGGAGAGAGAGAGGAAACAACGATGGATTTGCCATTTGGTGAGAACTCCAAGTCTTGACCAAGGCTTTGTTTGAGAAGCTCCTCATCGGGACATAGATCATCATAGACCGGTGAATGTCGAAAAATAGGTCTCGTTGATGTGAAGAATTTCGCCAGGTATGCGGGGGGAGAGACAGAGAAGCTCTTTTGCCGAACCCAAAGACTTCCAGTTCATCTTCTTCCACAATAGCGTTAGCATAAAATTCTTTAATCAACTCTTCATACACGACATCCGGATCGAGAGAGAAGGTAATTCCAATCCTTGTGAGCAAAACATATCGGAATGTCGGTGTTATGAAGTGAAGGCAGATCCACTGACTCTCTCTAGTAATGGTGTGGCATGAAGAAAAAATTCTCATATGACTGATAGGCTGAATATGATCTCGAACTTATTGGGATCGAATCGGCTGTGATGAAGAGCGAGTCACTTTCGGGAGAGGTGTGTCTTCATCAACATCAATAACGGGTTCCTTCCTTTGGAAGAACCTCCTTTCACAATGACCTTTTTGAATGGAGACATGACCATCAGTAATATAAACAAAGGGAATGACAGAACACAATCCAACAGACTATATCAGCAAAGTGGGTTAGTGAAAATTTAGGAACAATGAAGAAACCCTAACAGCTGGATGAGAATGGTCGAAAGTAACAATGAGGGACACCAAAAGCCCAAAATAGAACTGCACAGTATAGAGAGATCAAATATAACCACATAATCAGCTGAAAAAAAATCCTAAAACAACACCACATCAACAAGATACCACACAAGATCAAAGTGAAACATGATAGCAACAGCAGATCAGACAAAAATTGGCTAACCCTAGCTAAGCACATGATGAAGAACACAACCAACAAAATAAATTAGCTCAAAACCGGAAGCACAAAGGCTACCATAAGCTAAGAAAGGACAACGATGACATCACAAAACCCATCACAAAACCCATAAGCAAAAGTGAATAATCCAGGAGGGAAAACCAAGACATTAGGAAAATTAGAGTGCAAGACAGAGAACCATACCTGTTAGTCGACGATTTTTAGTTGAGAAGAAGCAAACAAGAGAGATCGACAATGGAAGCACGGTGTGAAAGGGAAAGTGCAGAAGTAAAAGACAATGAACAGTCACAAAAAGATCGAGGGAAAACTACAAATTTTAAAAATCGCCCCGTATGTCCAAAACACGCGATTTTCGCGACTGGATTAAGTCGCCAAACAGTCGCCAGCTCAAGCCGCGAGAATACACAAGAACAAAGTTTTGAAAAATTTTTCTAAGTGTTTTTCGCGAATGGAAGGTCTACCCGCGAGTGAGTCGCGAGTGAGCCGCGAAAATCTCTCGAGTGAACTCGCGATGGACCTTCTACTCGCGAACAAGTCGCCAAAAATGACCAGCGAAGATGCGATCGAGGCTCGCGACTTGACACACCCGCGATCGAGCCGCCAAAACAGGGCAAAAGCGTATTTTTGAAATTTTCAGATTTTCAACCAAAATACTTTCCAAAAACACCTAAAAACACTCAAAAATCTTTTTGTGCTTGAAATAACAAAGATTGAGCATGTGAAAACAAATTTCATCAAGTACAATCACACAAATGAATATGGCATTTATTGAACATAAACTTGTGTGTTGTGTGTGGATACCAACAATGAGATAGTCCTTCGACTAATGTGAAGCTTCAATGATCAATTCAACCAAGGCATACACAATTAGTACTAGATCATGTGACCAATCTCAATTATAGAAATATGTATATATGACCTCCCACATAACTTGATAACATAACTTGGAGCTTTTCATTTGACTCCACTCTCAATTACAACCTTTGATCTTTTTGATCTTTTGAGGCAATCATCTCTCATTGTGAGAGAGATATACAACATTTCTCTTTGAAGAACAGGCCTTTGGCCTTTTTGAAAGAACATTCACTTTTAAAATAAGGTCGCTTACCCTTTTTCCTAGTCAAATACTAGAATGTGCGACAGGCTTTTTGCAGCTCAATATCTCTTTTCATTTGGAGATTTACATTTGGTGAGCTCTTTTTAGCAAAACATAAAATAAAGAGTGGGAAGAGATATAGACACAAGTCTATGCATGTCTCAAGATCAACATAATCATTCACTAATCATTCATGACAAGTTTGAAGATCTATTTACAACAATCACATAGATTTCAAGATTTTTCCCACAGAGATATAGGTGCATGAAAACAAGCAATGCTCGACAATGCACAAAGCCATTAGCACAAAGGTACAAGGCAAAACAAGTTTTGAAACAAAACTCAACAAAGTCAATCAAGCTTTTTGATTTTCTATTTTTATGGGATTTTTGGATTTTTGACACAAGACACAAAAAAATTTGATTGAACAAACATAAAAAAAGCAACAAAGTATTCACAAATGGACAAACAAACAAGAAACATGTTGCACAAAACACTAAACAAGAAAAAGAGTGTGCCCCAACACAAACAGATTTAACATAATATGAATAAGTGAAGCACACAACACACAAGAGAGTCAAGGAATTGTACCAACACCAATGGTCTTACGGAGTGATTCAAACCGTGGACCATCGAGAGGCTTGGTGAAGATATCCGCCTTTTGATTGTCGGTGTTTATGAACTCAAGACACACAACTTTTTCCTCTACCAAATCCCGAATGAAATGGTAACGTATCTCTATGTGTTTGGATTTTGAATGCTGAACAGGATTCTTGGAAAGATTGATGGCACTTTGGTGTGTTGTCACGAAAAACACACATCGTTTCTTGAGGAATTCCATAGTCATGAAGTAATTTCTTCATCCAAAGGAGCTGAGTGCAGCAACTTCCAGAAGCGATGTATTCTCGCCTCTGCAGTAGATAAAGACACTGAATTCTCGCTTCTTGCTCATCCACGAAACAAGATTGTTACCAAGATAAAAACACCACTCAAGTGCTTTTCCGATCGTCTACATCGCCATTTTGACCGTCAAGATCTCGAATATCCAGCAAGACAAGCATTTGAGTCTTTTGAATACCACAGACCATAGTTTGCAGTACCATTCACATATCGAATGATTCTCTTAGCTTGTGATCGAGATGAGATTCCTTCGGATTAGCTTGGTACCTAGCACAAACGCCCACACCGAAAGCAATGTCCCGGTCTCTTGGCTGTAAGGTAGAGCAAACTTCCTATGATGCTCCTATACAATGTAGGACTTACTTCAACTCCCGATGAATCCACATTCAGTTTAGTGGAAGAGCTCATGGGAGTGGAGGCATGTTTTTTGGAGTCTAGGCCAAACTTCTTGACAATATTTCTGGCATACTTCTCTTGAGATACAAATATACCCTCCTTCGTTGTTTGACTTGAAGACCCAAAAAGAATGTGAGCTCCCCCACCATGCTCATCTCAAACTCCTTCTTCATCTCCTCGAAAATTCAAGAGCACGATCTTCGATAGTTGCTCCAAACACTATGTCATCAACATAGACTTGTGCCACAAGGAGATAATCTTCATCATTTTTGACAAATAGAGTTCGATCGGCGTACCCTCTCTTGAAACCTCTATCTAGAAGATAATGTGTAAGACGATCATACCAGGCTCTAGGCGCTTGTTTTAAACCATATAGTGCTTTCTTCAATCTTAATACATGATCTGGAAAATGAGGATCCTCAAATCCTTTTGGTTGCTCAACATAAACCTCTTCATTTAGATATCCATTCAGAAAAGCACACTTAACATCCATTTGATAAAGTTTGAACTTCAAGGTGCACGCAATGGACATGAGGATTCGAATGGATTCGAGTCTTGCCACCGGAGCAAATGATTCATCAAAATCCACCCCTTCTACTTGTGTGTATCCTTGAGCCACCAACCGAGACTTGTTTTTGAATTATCTCTCCATCTTCATCAGTTTTGTTTTTAAAAATCCACTTTGTGCCTATAACATGAACGTTCTCGGGCCGTGGAGCAAGTTCCCACACGTCATTCCTCACAAACCGATTCAGCTCTTCATGCATTGACTCAACCCAATTCTCATCTTGAAGAGCCTCTTCAACCCTTTTTGGTTCAAACTGTGCAAGATAACAAAGTGATACGTTACATGATTGGCTAGCGAGAATATTCCCTTTCCGAGGGGAAGACCGTCATCAAGTGATCCTATGATATTACTTTCCGGATGATTCTTGATAATTCTTGAGGATGGCCTTTTTGAAGTGGAAACTTCATCACTACGAGAGATAGGAGGATGAAACGGAGGAGTAAGAGGACTTGAAGTTCTAGACATCGATCTCGTTTCCCTTCTTGGGTTGATGGGAGTCGATTCTACTTACGGGTATAGGTTCTTTATCTTCTATATCCAAAGCTTCTACCTCAACATCAGGCTCTTGGTGCTCGGCCCTTCTACATCATCAATCATTTCCACCTTAGGTAAGGCATCATCAATCTTGACATTTATGGATTCCATCACAGTCTTTGTTCTCTTGTTAAACACTCTATATGCTCGACTTGTAGTAGAGTAGCCGAGAAAAATACCTTCATCACTTCTTGCATCAAACTTCCCAAGATTCTCTCGATCATTCAAGATATAGCATTTGCTTCCAAATACCCGGAAATACTTCACTTTAGGCTTCTTCCCATTCCATATCTCATATGCGGTCTTACGTGTACCAATTCGAAAGAAAATCCTATTGCCAATGTGACACGAGGTGTTGTGACTTCTCCCCAAAATTTTTGAGGAATTTCCTTGTTAAGCAACATGACTCTAGCCATCTCTGAATCACACGATTTTTTCTTTCTACCACTCCATTTTGTTGTGGAGTTTTGGGAGCTGAAAACTCTCTTTTAATTCCATTCTTCTCATGAAGGACTCGAATCTTGCATTCTCAAATTCTCTCCCATGATCACTTCTAACTTTGGCTATTGGAATCCCCTTTTCATTTTGTAATTTCTTGCACAGAATCTCCACCTCTCACAAGCTTCGATTTTTCTCTAAGGAATTCAACCCAAGTGTATCTTGAGTAGTCGTCCACAATGACCATAATATATCTTTTTCCCCTAAGCTTTCAGTTCTGGTGGGCCCCATCAGATCAACATGAAGTAACTCCAAACAACGAGAGGTGGCTATCACATTTACCTTGTGATGACTTGCCTTAGTTTGCTTCCCCATTTGACATGCACCACAAATGGTCTTCTTTACTTTTCCAAACTTAGGAAGTCCCTCGATCGCTTCAAGTTTGGAGACTTTTGCTACTTGTTTGAAGTTGGCATGCCCAAATCTGTGATGCCACAGACTCCATCATATCCACCCGAGCACTTCTACATGATATTGGTGCCGTGGGAACTATTCCATAACAATTATCCGTAGTCCGATTTCCTTCCAAAACCTGAATCCCCTCTTTATTGATGATCAAACATCCTTTCTTGGAGAATTGTACCAGGAAGTCGTCATCACAAATTTGAGTGATGCTCAAAGCAAATTCGCCTTGACCCTTTTATGAACAAAGCACATCTTTCAACAGAGGCAAACCGGGTATCTCGATGGTTCCTTTGCCTAGGACTTGAGCATGGCTTCCATCCCCAAAGGTCACATATTCACCCACCTTTTCTTTGAGTGACTTAAACAGTGACTTATCCCCTGTCATATGGCGAGAACACCCACTATCAAGATACCACAAACATGCATTAAACACCTTTAATGAGGTATGAACAAATAGGTTCACATGTGATGAGACAATCTTGACCTTCAAACACAAACTCATCATCAGGTTTCATGCTACTTTTAGATTGATTTTTCATTTTGATTCTCAATCATCTCACACAACATTCTATTCTTTCTTTTATATTTCTTAATCAATGATTTTGATTCAGATATGCTCTTGTGTAAGACAAGATTCTCGATTCTCAAGATGTTTCAAACATGTGAACAAAAACTCTAGCATGTTTCTTAGTTATTAATAACTCTACAAGATCATCAGTAAGACTCCTTTCAGTCATATGCATAGAGACATTATCACAAACACTTGAGCTACAATTCAGCATGGTATAAACGAAAACAACAACCACGACTCAGGGGTCTAGGATCACACAAATGGTAATGAAACCAAACGGTTTGTGGTACCTTCTCGATACCAATTGAAAGTTCAAAAACGTGTACAAAAACACTTTTGAACGTTTAGACCCCCAAAAACCAACTTAACCAACACAAGCAATATGTCAAACAACTAGTGTGCGGAAACTTAACATATGCTATAATATGGAATTGGTTAAACAACTATCTAAGCCATAACAAAATAAACCCAAAGCAGATAATGAAAAGGCAGAGATAGAGAGGAAGGAAGATGCAAACACAGAGATAACACCAGATGTGTTATCGAAGAGGAAACCAAGACCTCGGCGAAAAACCTCTCCGCCGCCCTCCAAGCGGTAATCAATCCACTAGAAAATACAGTTGGGATACAAGGACAAAGAATAGACCCTCCAAGCCTAATCTACCCAATGCACCTAAGCCCTCCAAGCTTCTTGCTCCAACGAGGTTGCGCCGAACCTTTTTCTTTTCTAGCTTTCCGGATTCCGCTACTACACCGTAGCATCAACCAATGAAGATTGGCTCCTTCCTAATCGCTTCCCTTAACTCCAAACGATCGACTCACAGAGATGATAATGGTGAGAACCAGGTTTGGTATAATGCCTCTCAAGGATTTGACAATGGAGAGGAAGAGAGTGAGGGAATTTGATGAGACTCTAAGGTAGAGATTGTGGGTGAAACAATCTGGTTTTTCTTTAGGTTTCTCTCTCAAAATTCTCTCTGGAAGCTCTCTTTCAATCGTGGGTTAAAAGGGTATTTATCTTTGGAGTGAAGAGGAATGTGAACGTCGGTTTTTCCAAAACAGGGTGGCTCGCGGCTTGACCTCGCGGCTTGACTAAGTCGCAAGTTCCGATCGCGAGATAACCGTATGGCGATTGTCCTGTTTTGTCTGTAGTGCTCCGGCTAGCATGACTGTTCATCTTCCAAAGATGCTTGGCACGTGTGCAGATTCTCGGCGGGTTGAAGCCGCGAGTCCAGCCGCGAGTCCCGGCCGCGACACTCTGTTTTCTTGCACACTCTTGAGCAGTCTTCACTCTATCTCACTCACTACCCTTACAACAATCCCACCTAAATACGGGGTTACTAAATGCTGAATTACAAGCAAATTTGGCACGGAATAAAGCCAATTAGATGGTTGAATAAATTCAACCTTACACCTCCAAACTTCTGAACCAGAAAACTCCTTTTGAAAAACTCTATGGAAAGCCTCCTTCCTTTCTTCATTTAAAGGTATTTGGCTGTCTTTGCTTTGCCTCTACCTTATCCCATAACAGATCCAAATTTGATCTTAGATCATCCCCTTGTGTCTTTCTTGGTTACCCGTTTGGAGTTAAGGGTTACAAATTACTTGATTTGACTACCAAGAGATTTTTCATATCCAGGGATGTTCATTTTCTTGAGATTGTTTTTCCTTTCATTTCACTGCCTCATTCTTATTCTCCAAACACTAATATCCCTTTATCTCACCTTTTTCCTTCAGTGGCTGAACCACCTGCCTCTTTCTTTGATTTTGAAACCTCGGCACTTCTTCTTATGTCCCACAGGTTCCTCTCATGATGATCTTCCCAATCATGATGTTCCTTTAGCTCCTTTACCTACGATATCTCGGTTTTAGCTCCTGTGATTCACTTGTTCCCCAGTGCAAACTTACCTGTTGAAGATTCTGCAGAATTACATGTTACAAATTCTGCAGATCCTTCACCTCCTCAATCTATCCAACCTATCATTCCTTCCACTCTTCCATCCTCTATTCCCTTAAGAAAGTCATCCAAACTCTCTAAACCACCTGTATACTTAACTGATTTTAAATGCAAAGCACGCTTTTGTTATCGATAATCCACCTTCCTTTTCTGCCAACAAGTCGGGTATCCTCTTTCCCTTGTCTCATTATCTTAATTCTTCAAAATTATCCTCCAATTATGCACATTTCTGCTCCCTCATCTCTGCCATACCTGAACCTACATCTTACCATGAGGCAATCAAAGATTCTAATTGGCAGGATGCTATGGCATCTGAAATTGCTGCTTTAGAGGCTAATCAAACCTGGTCCATTACACATTTACCTCCTCATAAAAGGGCCATTGGGTGCAAATGGGTCTATAGAGTCAAATACAATGCCGATGGCTCGTTGGAGAGATACAAAGCCAGGCTTGTTGCCAAAGGTTTCACTCAACAAGCTGGCTTAGACTTCACCGATACTTTCTCACCTGTTGCTAAGCTCACTCTTGTCAAAACTCTTCTTGCCATTTCTGCTGAGAGAGGTTGGCATTTGGTTCAACTTGATGTGAACAATGCCTTTCTTAATGGTGATCCCCATGAAGAAGTCTATATGCGATTACCTCGGGGATTTCACAGCAAGGGGGAGAACCTAGTTTGCAAGCTTAACAAGTCTTTGTATGGTCTCAAGCAAGCATCAAGACAGTGGTACTTCAAGTTCTCTTCAACCATTTTAAAATATGGTTTCAAGCAATCCAAATCAGATTACTCCTTGTTCACTAAGAAGTGCAATCAGACTTTCATAGCATTACTTGTTTATGTTGATGACATTCTAATTGCAAGTAATGATGTTCAAGCAGTTGAAGATCTTAAGACTTCTTTGAATCAGAATTCAAGTTGAAAGACCTTGGTAATTTGAAATACTTTCTTGGTCTTGAGGTTGCTAGATCAGAGAAAGGAATTTCATTATGTCAAAGGAAGTATGCATTAGGTGTTCTTAAAGATGCTGGAATGACAGGTTGCAAACCCAGCAAAGTACCAATGGAACAAAACTTAAAACTAAGCAAATTTCAAGGAGAATTGTTGACTGATTCGGGTGTTTATAGGAGATTAGTTGGAAGACCGCTTTACCTAACCATAACAAGACCAGATATTACCTATTCGGTTCATAAACTAAGCCAATTCATGGCTAAGCCTAGAAAGCCACATCTTGATGCAGCCTACAAGGTGTTGCAATACATTAAAGGATGCCTGGCCAAGGCATTCTCCTATCATCAAAATCAGATTTGCATTTGAAGGCTTACACGGATGCAGATTGGGCCTCTTGTGTAGATACGAGAAGGTCTACTACTGGATTTTGTGTGTTTTTAGGAGACTCATTGATCTCATGGAAGTCTAAGAAACAATCCATAGTTTCTAGATCCTCAGCTGAAGCTGAATATAGGGCAATGGCCTTAAGTGTTTGTGAAATGACTTGGCTGTTGGCTTTGTTAAAGGATTTTGAAGTTGATCATCCACAACCGGGCATGCTTTTTTCGTGATAACCAGGCAGCAATCTATATTGGTGAGAACCCTGTCTTCCATGAACGTACAAAACACATAGAAGTAGACCGCCATTTGGTTAGAGAGAAGGTACAAGAAAAGGTGATTCGTTTATTCTTCACTCCCACACATACACAGCTAGCAGATCTATTTACCAAGGCATTATGCAACAAGGTGAAGTTCTTAATTTCCAAGATGAATGTATTAAACATACATAATTCTGAGTCTCATCTTGAGGGGGAGTATCGGACAACAAAGAAGAAAGGAGCAGAGAATAAGAAGAATGAGAAGAGGAGTAAAACGACACTACAAATAAGCTAAGCTACAAGTCTACTTAGAAGAGCAGCTAAACGGCATGTAGTCTTGGTTGATTATTTAACTCAGATTATGTCACACGTATTGTAACTAACTCCCACACGTGTTGTAACTAACTCCATTAGCTCCTTCTCCCTTTTCTGTTATTCTTTGATTATTACATTGCTCTCTGTTTTGGGTATTTGATTTGAGAGATGTATATAAGCTTGATGTATGTACAGATTCATTCAATACAAGAATTAGAGAAAGTTTCTTATCTCTTCTCTCAATTTCTCTCTCTGTTCTTCCTGTGTGTTCACACATTAGTTTCTTCCTTTATTTCTATTTTGTTACAAATTATTTTCTAAAATAAAAATAAAAATAAAATGAATGAAAAAACACTCAGGTTTCCTTTTATATGTTGTCTTTCATTTCTTGCTAAAGTTAGCATTGCTCGTGATCAAACCATTCCAATTCTTGGAACAAAATTCATTGACATTGTTGTCACAGGTAGAAGACGATTTGAGGTTTGGAAGACGATTTGAGGTTTGGATTTTGTAGCTTTGACTGACACTTATAATAAATATAATAAAACAATGTTACAACATCAACATAGCTTTGCTCAAGAACACAAGCACAACATGATGGAGAATGTAATATGTAATTTCATTGAATTGATTAATTATGTTACAACTTACAAGTTACAACATAGCTCTGAGATTTATACACAAAGACAGAGCATGAGGAGGGAAAACATGATGTTCCTAATTCCCATATGATTAGCAAAGTTACAAAAGAACTTTCTCCTCTACAAACCAGGTGCACCAATCCACTAATGACACCGGCGTGCGGTGTTAACCAAATATCCATACGGTGGCGTTTTCATCAAAGCCAAAACGGTGTCACTTGAATTAGTTGAACGACACGTTTGGTCAGTGCGTGACTTAAAATGTGAACTTATAATCCTTACACGTGAAGAGCTGGTCTTTCACTCAAGCACACGTGTCAAGTCTGTTTTCGATTAGTTACACGTTTCGGTCTCAACGCATGGTGTGGAGGATAATGTGGACTTGAATTTTCTTTTATTAATTAATCAGTGGCATTAGTGCTCACTTGTATAGTATATAAAGTTTTCTTTGCTCTCGAGTTATTCATTTAACAAGAAAATATGAATCATGATTTTTCTCTCAATCTTTCTCTTTGTTTCCTCTCCTTTCCATTGTATAAAAACTCATCAAACTCTTTCAACTGGTGGAGATTTTTGCTTTCCCAATTAAAATCAATTAGTTTGAAACATCAACTAGTTTGCATTTAAATTTTAGCCGATTGACTTGATTCACCTAATTGAAATGATGAACTAGTTGAATTTAAGTTGTCTCTTACATCCCCTATCGGTCTCCTGGTGATGATGATAGGAAAGTCTTGGAAGGCATTTGTAAGCTTTCAACTTCTCCTTCAAGCATTTTTACAACTTTGTTCATTGAAGGACGATCACTAGGCTTCATCTGTATACACCATAATGCAACTATGATCATCTTCTTAGTAGTTTTCTTCTCCTCCTCTGTGGCATCTTCCATATCTATGTCATTTCCTTCGCTAAATTGGCCATAGACCCAAGTTGGGAAGTAAATTTGGCTTGAATGGTCTACAAATTGATTAAAGTTCTTTCTTTTACTTGCAATTTCCAACAATAACATGCCAAAACTATAAACATCGACTTTATAGGAGATCCCTCCTATATTTTTATAGAACAACTCTGGAGCTATATATTCTAGTGTTCCCATTGCAGCAATCAAAGACACTATGCTATCATCTATTGGATAAAGTTTTGTAAGTCCAAAATCAAAAACCTTTGGGGTGAAGTTCTCATTAAGAAGAATGTTATGAGGCTTGATATCAAAATGCAAAATTTGAATGTCACATCCTTGATGCAAATATTCAATTCCACAAGCCACTCCAAGAGAAATATCGTATGTTTTCTCAATACTTAAGGTGATATTTCCTTCTCTAGAAAAAATGTATTTGTCAAGAGAACCATTAGGCATGAATTCATATATAAGAGCACGCTTTAGTCCTCAAAGACAAGAGCCAATAAGTTGCACCACATTCTCATGGTGAATCCTTCCAATTGTTGCAACTTCATTGATAAAGTCTTGCCTATTAGCTTTGGAACCTCCCAACATCTTTATAGCTACAAGAAGACCACTTTGAAGCTTTCCTTTATATACAGAGCCGTAGCCTCCTTCACCCAATTTGTCCTCAAAACCTTTAGACATCTTTCTAATTTTTGAGTATGAATACCTAATTGGCATGAGGTTAATTTGGCTTTGCAGAAATTCTTCAACATTATCATACATTGATAAATGTCTCTTACGCCACATAAATATCAAAACAGCCACCACACAAGGAGTCCCCAAGACAATTTTTTTGCTGCAAGGTGTAAGAATACTTGTGCAAGAACATCACATAAACAACTATTAGAAAACAAATTTGTTGTAGCATTATCAATTTTTTTTTTTTTTTTTAATTTTCACGAAAATAACTTTTTTATTTTTATATTTTGGGTTGTTTTCTTTTTGATCCTTATGTTTTGAATTTTTTTGAATTTGGTTTTTAATCACAGTGATGGAAACTACTTGTGTAGTCAATTGTTTACACAGCAAAGACAGTTACTAAGTTGTAAAAAATGGACCAAAAAAAGTTCTCTCCATACTCCCACTAGTACCTTTCACCCTCTCCTTTCCCCTGACCTAACATCTCCGCCCACTACCACCTGCACTCACCCATCCACCCCTTCATTCCGCCCACTCATCCCCCAACCACCTCTTTCTACATCATCTTTCATCCATCTCATCCTCCAACCACCACTTCTCCGCATCATCCACCCCACATTCTAAGCTGTCAACAACATCCCAAATCTGCCATGGAGGTCTCTGACCTCATATCACACGCAGAAAAAGTTTCCTGTGAAGAAACCAAAATAGAGCTCCCTCCAAGCCAAGCTTCCATAACAACATCCAACCTTACCTTCCTCGCCAAACTCATCACCAACAAAGACATAGGACCCACCTATGTCAAGGATGTGGTCCTTAAAGCATGGTCTCCGGTCTAACCCAGGACGTGAAACGTATAGTCAAGAACATGTTCATGTTTTCATTCCACCACGAAGTTGATGCGCACGGAGCCTTTCACAGACGGCCATGGTCTTGCAAGGGTGGACACCTCATCATTAAAAAATGGAGCCCAGATATCACCTGGCAAGAAGTCGACTTTTCATCATCAATCTTAAGGTGCAAGTCCACGGCCTCCCCGCCTTGTGGAGTATGGAAGATAACCTGAAAAGGATAGGCTCGTGGCTAGGGAAAGTCATAGAAGTGGATCTAGTCCGAGAACTAGGCGGCGTTTGGAAAAAAATTCCTAAGGATTTGAGTTGATATCCCAATAGAGAAGCCCCTGCTCCCGTGCTTCTTCCTCCCACGGTTGAACAACAGTGACTCATGGATCGGACTAAAGTATGAGAAACTAGCTAATATTTGCTATAAGTGTAGAGTTATCGGACATGAGGAAAAATCATGCACAAATACCCTCTTCCAAATCCAAAACCCCTATGGTGCAACATTCAAAGCAGCAGGACCATTGCTCCATCCCGGTCATGATAGCCCACCTCTTGGAGTTTCCGAGCACCCAACCAGTGACTCTAACGTGGCCTCAACCGCATTTTGAAATGTCACCAGAGTGTGATAACAACTCCGTACAAGACAGTGGTCCTGGGGCAGCATCGTTAGCACTTGAAATGTCGTCGGAGCGGGATAACGATTCTGTGCAAGGCGGTGGTCCTGGGGTAGCATCGTTAGCAACGCACGATACACATCCTACACAGAGTACCAAACCATAACCTACACAGAGCACGTGGCACGCTCACAACATTCCCACCTCCACTACCTCGGAAAGTACGGAAAGTACTATCCTAACGTCTCACACCCAAGTTGAGCTGGAAGCAATACGGGTGACACCTGTACCCCATACCAAGTTCGGAACACTTGTACCCCACACCAAGTCCACATCTCAAGCGAGCCCTTCAGCCAAAGCTTCAGCCCAATGCCTTCGAAATCTGATCCGACTAACTCCTGTCCAAGTGGGCCTAAGGCCCATAGAAAAGCACACACCATCCAGCCCAATCAACAACCCGATCCCATTCCTTCCACCGTCCCCAATAGATATTTCAGAATCCCTAAATACCCAATCTCCCATTTACCTCACACCTCTATGTTCCAACGCCTTTGAAAAACTCCAGGATCCCTAAACCTGACCCCTCACTCCTCTACACACAATATCATTTCCACCAAATCCTCTAAAAAGGAAGGTCACAGAAAAAGATCTAAACATCTTCGCCAAACGTCCGAGAAAGGCAATTAGTGGACATGAACCGTTATTTTTTGATCCGGAGACCGCTGCCCTCATTCCACAGTCAAGCCTAGAGCATTTCATTCTTAAGGAGAATAAAAAAACAGAGGATGAAGCCCAAAACCGTAAGTCTTTCTATCATTTGTCTTCTCAAGCATCCGACACATCTATGCTAACCCCAATTCATCTACTACTATGGCCGAGGAGGCGGGCCTTATCATGCCCCCACCATCCCCATGAAACTTCTCGGTTGGAACTGTGGGGGCATCTGCAACGCCTTGTGATTCGAGCCTTAAAGGCGTAAATAAAAGGGTCTAAAGTCGATCTAATTTTCCTGTCTGAAACTAAAGCTATTGTAAATAGAATGGATAATGTTAGGAATTCTATCAAGTTTGATCATATGTTTGTTGTTGAGGCTAAGGGCAAAGCTAGCAGACTGTGTGTTTTATGGAAAGCTGGGCTTTCGGTTAAGGAAGTAAATTAAGAGAAATCTCATTCTTTGTCAAAAATCGCGACACTTTGTCTGCGAGTGGCTCATGGTGGGCTTTACGGCCCTCCGTATTTTTCAAAAAAGAAAAAGCGTGGGAATGTCTCCTGGCCCGCTTGAATCCCACCAAGGACCTTGGATGTGTTTTTGCGACTTCAACTTTGTGCTAAATGAAGATGAAGCTCTTGGAGGTAAAAAAGGCAGAGCTCTACCAACTATCTCAAAGAATTGATGTTCGAAGTTGGTGCCATTGACCTTGGATACTACGGTGGTAAATATACTTGGGCAAAAGGCAAATGGGGGAATGCCTCGGTCAAAAGAAGGTTGGACAGAGGAATAGCCAATATATCATGGAGGTTAGCATACCCGAAGCAACAATGACCCATCCGGGTGCCATCAGCTCCGACCACGCACCAATTGTACTCGACACCAGCCCTCTATCCACCTTTGCTCACCGACCTTTTAGATTTGAGGTTGCATGGCTAAGGGATGAACGCTGCTCATCGGTAATCGATAGTGCTTGGAATGAGGAATGTCATGGCTCTGACTTCATCAAGTTATGCAAAAAACAAGCTACCACCAGAGATGCGCTCAAGAAGTGGAACAAGGAAGTGTTCGGTCGGTGCTAAGACAGGATAAATTCCATGATCCAACAAATCAATGCCATCTAGAGAGAGCCTCCTTCAATCCATTCAGGGGATTTAGAAGCTTCTCTTCAAGCTGAACTCTTAGAATGGCTTCTCAGGACCCAAGCTCTATGGCACCGTAAATCAAGAGAGCTCTGGGTGAAGCTAGGTGACAAAAACACCAAATTCTTCCACTTCTCCACAATCATCAAAAGGAAAAGAAACAGCATTGATGCGTTACGGGATGATAACAGAGTATGGATTACAGGAGGAAATTCCATTAGAAATGCGTTCCTTGTACATTTCAAGAACCTCTTTCAAAAAAACGTGGCTGACTTTCCCCCTCATCTTGGGCACCTTGTTCTCCCATGTATCACGAGGAGGACGAGAACTCCGAACTCAACATGAATTCCCCACTGGATGAGATTAAATCTATACTTTTTGGCATGCAAGATCTTAAAGCCCCTGGTCCGGACGGCTTCCCTACTATATTCTGTAAGAAATGCTAGCCTACCGTCGCCGACGCCGTCATCAACGCTGTCATTTCCTTCTTCACCAGAGGGACCATGCCTAGAGAGGTAAACTGTTCACTCATTGTCCTCATTCCTAAAATTTCTAACCCCTCTACTATAAATCATTTCAGACCTATAAGTCTTTGCAACATGATTTACAAGATTATCTCAAAGTCGTTAACTGGCGAAGCTCGGACCTCATCTTGATAAAATTATCTCCTCGGCGCAATCCGCTTTCATCCCTAACAGATGGATAGCGAAAACCAAGTCATTGTTTAAGAGATCCTTCACGACTTCAAGTCCCGAAAAACCAAGCCGGGTCTTATGGCGATTAAAATCGATCTCCAAAAGGCTTATGACAGAGAGTTAGTTGGAGTTTTATTCATGCCGACCTTCTTCACCTTCGCTTCAATGAGGTTTTTTCAAACTGGATTCTTAGCTGTTTAACCTCGGTGTCTTTTGAAGTATTAGTCAATGAGGGCAAGTCCGAAAGCTTCAAACCAAGCGGGGGGCTTAGACAAGGCAATCCACTCTCCTCCTATCTTTTCCTTTTGGGGCAAAAAATTCTTTCTAGAATGCTAGACCATGAACTAAGGCAAAAAAGCATCGGTGAAATAAGAACCAGCAGAAGTGGCCCTATTATCACACACGTGATGTACGCGGATGATATTATACTATTCTCCAAAGCTTCAAAAAAAGATGCCACAGCAATTGCCCGAACCCTTGATAAGTGTTGCCTTTGGTCCGGCCAACAAGTTAACAAAGAGAAGTCCGGCATCCTTTTCTCAAAACACACCTAGAGAAACATATGGAGATCCTTAAAAAGCACTCTCCAAATGAAGTCTCTCAAAAAAGATTCTATCTACTTGGGTGCACCACTCTTGTTGTCCAGAGCTCCTGTAAAAGACTTCGCATACATCCAATCTAAGCTCGAAGCCAAACTCTTAGGGTGGAGGAGTAAATGCCTCTCGTGGGCTGGAAGAAGAACCCTCATATGCTCGGTTTCCCAAACCATCCCTAACTATGTTATGTCCACTTTGAGCATCCCTTAAAAAGTGTGTGACAGCATTGACTCCCTTAGTAGAAGATTCTGGTGGAATCCTAAGAAACCAGGAGGTAATTTTCTTGCTTGGAGAGCATGGGACAAACTTTGCTATCCAAAGAACCATGGTGGTCTTGGTTTCAAAAAAGCTAAGGATATCAACAATGCACTCATTGCCAAGCTTGCATGGATGATTGCCTCCAAGAGGGATAGCCTATGCATAAGTATCCTAAGAGCAAAATACAAAGTATCCGAGGAGTGGTTGTACTCTGATCCCCCCAACCGTGCCTCCCCCATTTGGAAAGCTATTGAGCAAGCAAAGAAAGTCATTATTAAAGGAGCTTGTTACACCATTGGTAATGGTACCTCCATTAATGTCCGGAAGGACCCTTGGGTCCCCTGGATAGAGGGTTTCATTCCTACCCCTAAAGCAGAGGAGTATGCTCAACTCCCGGTCTTTGCTTCTCGGTTAATTGACATCAACCTTCACTGTTGGAAGCATCATTTAGTCAAGGAGTTGTTTGACCCCCCATCTACTCGAGCCATCCTGTCCATTCCTATCCCCTCTAATCCTTTCCCCGATAAGCTCATATGGACACCGGACCTTAAAGGGCCCTTCTCGGTCAAATCAAGATATCACACTTCCCGCACTCACCTCCCCACCTTAACCCCCATTGGCTCAACTGGAGTAAACTTTGGAATTTGAATGTTCCTGAGAGACTGAAAATGTTCCTTTGGAGGATCGGCGCAAATTCGCTTCCCACAAGGCAAAATCTCCGGACCCGCCTCCATGTAAGTGACCTTTCTTGCATCTTCTATAAGGATAGCATGAATCTTCTACCCATCTCTTCTTTAATCGCCCCGCATCAAGATCCCTTTGGTTCTCTGTTTGTTGGGGTCTCGGAACCGATCTTCTAGCTATTTCTCAACCTAAGGATATTGTTAAATTAGTGCTTTGAACCCTCCAACACTTCCTAGCAATGATTCGGGTAAAGGTCATGTCCCCTCTGCTCTTGGCCTTAACACTTGAAGAAATTTGGAGAGCAAGGAATTTCTCCCTCCATCATAATTGCCATTGGGATATCTCCGCATCCATCAAACTGATCCATTCTAGATACTTTGAATACACCGCAATCTCAACCCCCCCAATTGTTCCCCAAAGACACCCCCATGCGTGCAAGCTTGGTGCCCACCGGCCTTAGGGTGCATCAAGATCAATGTGGATGCTGCCATTTCAACCTCTCAAGTAGTTATTGCGGTAGTAGCTCGCGACCACTCGCAGGTGTACTGTCAAAATCGGGGCCAGATTGACAAAGAAAACTTCCCCCCTCCTAGCGGAAATAGAGGCGTTACTTTGGGCAGTCCAGCTTGCAAAAGTGGAAAAATGGAGCCATGTGATCTTTGAAGGAGATGCCAAGATTTTTTACGACGCTATCAACACCCCCAGCAATCCTCCTCCTTGATGCATCCACACTCCGCCGCTTAACATCCTTGCTCTTGTTAAGTGTTTTGTTTCCTGCACTTTAGTTTGGATTAGTAGAACTTGTAATGGTGTAGCTCACCACGTAGCTAGTTTCTCTTTACTATCTCGTTGAGCTTTCTTTTTCTTTTTGGATAATCTGCCCCCCTCTTTCTTTGCATTTATGTAAGGCGATTATCCCCCCTGTTCTTTGTTTCTTGATAATGCATTGCGTTTAAAAAAAAAAAAAAAAAAAAAAAAATTGTTTACACAGCTATCACGCTTAAAAGATGACATGATTAATAAAATAAAATAAAATATTAATTGGCATTAAAAATAGCTAAGATCCACGTAAAAAATAAAAAAGAAATGTTATAATTCCTCAATTTTAAGAAAATACAAAAAAGAATAAAATGATTTAAAAAAAAAAAAGGGCCATGATCCTGGAGCGGAGGAGATGGTTAGGATAGTGAACTTGAAACGCGGAGCATGAGCAGCTAGCTATTGAGCAAAGCCAATGGTATTGTTTTAGTAGAGGTTAACTCATTTTTAGGTGCTGTACATTCTAGAGGAGACTTAACTTATTCTTTTGCATTTCATATTGGTGCTCACTTTTATTCATGTTAGGACAAGTTATTGACATGTAATTATTATGTAGACTTCCATTCTTTTGTGATAAGTAATCCTTGTAATTATTCATAGAAGCCTGACTTACTTTAGGAGTATCTTTAATGAAATTATTATGAAAATTTCTTCATGTTGGTGAGAATTCTTTGGATTGAATTGTTAAAAAAAAAAAAAAAAAAAAAAAAAAATTATAGGTACTTTTGGGTTGTAGTTTTCTCATGTTTGGGACCATTTTTTAGTTTAGGGGGTGTCAAAAGGGAAGCACAACATATGTTATTTCCATGTTAATGCAACTAATATTTATGTCTTGTTTGAATGTGTAACTATTTTTAAGCACATCCATTAAATAAATAAATAAATAAATATTTTTAAGAACAATGTTAATGAATCACATGCTAAAACAATTTGAAGAAGAGATCGGGTTATTACTGATGTTCTGCATCTTTGTTAAGACCCAATTGACCCAAAAATCTGCAAGAAATTCATTATAAAGGTAAAATTACTTTTTTTTAACAAAAGATGAATTGCTAATTAGTGAAATAAGTGACATGAATAACTTGAAAATTCTACGGCCTAATAAAATTGCATTAACAACTCTCATTGGGCCATGCTTAACAGTAAATATAAACAAAAAAACTAGTTGACTTTATTGAGTAGTATTACAAGTACTATAACAGGGGATCATTGACACAGTGGTTGACTTCTATCATCCTTTGTTCACTTCAGAAAATCCGGATAGCTTTGATGAGGTGTTGGACGAAATACCACACTTGGTAACTTCAGATATGAATGCCCAGTTGATGAACACGTTTTCAGCAGTTGAGGTGGAAGCGGCCTTGAAGGAGATGGCACCGTTAAAGGCCCCAGGGCCCGACGGAATGCCACCGTTATTTTACCAAAGCTATTGGTCACTTGTAGGCTCCGATGTCAATGAGGCGATCCTTCACTATCCGAATACCGGCTCCCTTCCCCAATCTTTATGCCACTCTTTCATCACACTCATTCCCAAGGTCAAGAACCCAGAACTTATCTCTCAATATAGACCTATTTGTTTATCTAACGTGCTTTTCAGGGTCTTCTCCAAAGTTTTGGCAAATAGACTAAAATCTGTTTTGCCGGGACTAATCTCAGAGCATCAATCTGCTTTCTTGACGGATGAGCTCATCTCGGATAACATTATGGTGGCCTTTGAGACCTTGCACTACATGCGAAACCACAGTTCAGGGAAAACAGGATTTATGGCTCTAAAGTTAGATATGAGCAAAGCGTACGACCGTGTGGAATGGCCATTCATGGAAAAATTGTTGATAAAAATGGGCTTCAACGAGAGATGGGTCCAACTCATGATGATGTGTATTACTTCAAGAACTTACTCAATCCCGATCAATGGAGAAGCACAAGGGCATATTACTCCAACTAGGGGACTTAGACAGGGCGATCCACTATCTCCCTACCTTTTTCTTCTATGCACGGAGGGGCTGCATGGTTTGATCAAAAAGGCTACAGCTGTGGGGGATATTCGGGGCATCTCAATTTGTCGAAGTGGCCCTAAATTAACCCATTTGCTATTTGCAGATGACAGCCTGGTCTTTTGTAGGGCAACGGTGAATGAATGCCAAAAGCTAATGGATATACTCTCGACCTATGAGAGAGCATCGGGGTAGAAGATAAATAGGGACAAAACAAATCTTTTTTCAAGTAAATCTACTTCACAGGATATGCAGATGCTGATCAAAGACACCATTGGAGTTCCTATTGTACAACACTATGAAAAATACCTGGGATTGCCATCTTTTGTGGGTCGAAAAAAGAAAGAATGTTTTGATAACATAAAGCAGCGGGTATGGAAAAAGCTGCAAGGCTGGGAGGGCAAACTTTTATCACAGGCAGGGCGCGAAATCCTTATTAAGGCGGTGGCTCAAGCTCTGCCTACGTATTCGATGTCGTGTTTTAAACTCCCTGTGGGTTTATGCCAGGACATTGAAGCACTGATAAGGAGATTCTTTTGGGGACAAAAGGGTGATAGCCGAAAAATACACTGGGTTAAGTGGCGGGAGCTGTGCAAATCCAAAAAACAGGGGGGAATAGGTTTTAAGGATTTAGCAATGTTCAACGATGCACTCCTAGCAAAACAAACTTGGCGGCTACTCCATGACACAAACTCTCTATTCTACTGGGTGTTTAAGGCGAAATTTTTCCCAAATAGCTCAATCATGGAAGCCTCAGTACCATCTTCTTCGTCATACGCTTGGAGGAGTATAATCCATGGGAGGGATGTTATCACTAAAGGATCGGTTTGGAGAATTGGGAATGGGAAGAGCGCACGGATTTGGGGTGATAAATGGCTTCCAAGTAGGCACCAACCTCAAATAATTTCACCGTGTTTGCAGGCCGAGCAAGACATGAAAGTTGCTCTGCTTATTGACCAGGAAAACAGAGGATGGAGAGATGAGTTATTAAATCGATATTTTTTCGATTTTGAAGCGTAACTTATCCGGACAATCCCAATATGCAGATTTGAGCAAGATGATACGTTGATATGGCCCCACACTCCTAACGGAGAGTACACAGTCAAATCCGGGTATAGCTTTCTCCAAACAGAAGCTCAACAACACCTACCTGGCCCATCGGACCCAGGTAGAATTAAACCTCTCTGGCGGGCGATATGGAGGATGAATGTGCAAAGTAAGATTAAGAACTTAGTGTGGCGAGCATGCCGGGATGCTTTACCATCCAAACAGAATTTGGTCAAGCGAAAGATTCTTGCTGATGCAACTTGCGACATTTGTCAATCCGAAGTGGAAGATGGTGTACATGCTCTCTTCAAGTGCCCAAAAATCTTAGCTCTTTGGGAACAGGTGCCCGTATGGAAGGTGGATGTTTTAAAACGATGTCCAAATTTCATAGACTTGCTGGGATGTATTTTTGCAGAAAACAGGGACCCGGAACTATTCTCTACGGTGGTGTGGTTTTTGTGGAACCGGAGAAACAACTTGCGGCTTGGCAAAGGGTCAATCCCTCTGGACCAAGTGTTGCAGCAAGCAAGAAACAAACTGCAGGAGTTTCAGAGTGCTCGGACTAGAACAGGGCCTGCATTGACAAGACACGACTCTTCACAAAGTGGCAGCCACCACCTAGCTCGGTTTATAAGATAAACTTCGACGGCGCTCTATTCATGCAGGAACAGTGGTTTCATCCTCTATTCTAGCTGGTATAGGGGTAGCCATCCGAAATGAGAACGGGCTCATCATGGTTTCATCCTCTCAACAGATTCCCCTCCCAGGCACGGTGGTTGAAGTAGAGGCATTGGCAGCAAGGAAAGCTCTAGAACTAGCTCTTGACTGTGGTCTTGATAGAGTAATTCTTGAGGGTGATTGCGAGATTCTCATGAAGACACTTGAGACTACCTCTAAGTCCCCGGCACAGTTTGGAAAGATTGCGGAAGATATACGAGTTTATGCTTCAATGTTTCAAGATATTAGTTTCTCGCATGTACGTAGGAATTGTAATTCAGTTGCTCATTCATTAGCAAGAAGAGCAATTCTTTCGCCTCATTTTTTAGTCCGGATGGAGGATGTTCCACCGGATGTTGAACCGGTATTTCAGGCTGATTTAAGGAGCCTACCTTAATAAAAGTCCCCGAACTCTTTCAAAAAAAAAAAAAAAAAAAAAAAAAGCTAATAAACTAATGTGTTATCAACTATAAAGAAATAATTCAAATATTCATTTATGAGTTGTTGAAACTTATCTATTACATTTATTATTACATCAACTTGTAAGTAAAATTTGTAATACTTGTAGCATTTTCCGACTTTATATATGTATATCAGAATGGTGGCAAGAAGAAGAAGTGTTCAGCCAAAGAAACAGAAACAGAGTACAAGATGAACTACAAAGAAGAAGAAGAAGAAGAAGAAGAAGAAGAAGAAGAAAGGCACTGCAAAATAGAAGAAGGAGATAAACGACTGTAGTTTTTTTAAAATTGTTACTAAACGACTTGTAGCTTAGATTAGTTGCAGTTGTAGATAAACTGTTAGTGGACACACACTTAGCACGTGTAAGAGTTAGGTAGAGGATTAGTTAGCTGGTTAGTATGGTTTATCCTGTTATTTCCTTATATCAGCTAGCATATAAAGCTTGTAATCCTTTTGATAATATATATATTCTTCAAAATTAGGACGTCACTTTAATTGAGAGGAGCTTGATTAGAATTTGCACCAGACTAGCCGTTAGTCAAAATTTCGATCCAAACAATAGACTTATTGAAAGAACCGTTAATCAACAAACTACAAATATTATTGTTTTCTTATTCATGTCTGGCTCTCTCCCCGAACCACTGAGATTGAGTCTCTCTCTCTCTATCTCTCTCTCAACACCATGGCTTTGCGTCTTAAGAACCAGATGCTGAAACTGTAAACGGCTTTGCAGCAAGCTTGCGTAACGGAGAAAGCCGAGTTGAGTTTGGTCGACCATGACCCACTCCAATCGGCTTCTCTCTCTGCTCGGGTACATCACAGAAAGCTCCGATCCTGTTCTCTCTCACGATTTTGAAGTCTGATCGCCTTCTCTCTCTCCAATTACGATCTCTCTCATGACTGTTCATTTGGGTTGTTTGAATTTTTTTTTTTTTTTTTGGTTTGAATGGGCTTGATTTGATCTGAATGAGTTGTGTTTGAAAGAAATAATAAGGATCTGATTTCTAAATGGGTTGATCTGAAATTGAGGAAGAACAGGGGAGAAAAAAAACAATGTAACACCAAAAAAGTGGTTTGCAATTGGGGACCTTTGGATTGGAGTAATTGGTGTGTGACTGAGTTTTTCTGTGAAGGATCGATGAAAATGGTGGAAGAGCTTGGGAAGGAAATTTGATTATCAGGACCTCTGGATCTGATATCATATTAAATTACCGAATCTTCCAAAATCTTAAGCTATTGAAATATAATAAATTTAATCATTTAACAAAATACTTCTAACATCATCAATAGTGCAATTACTCATGCAATTCTATTTCCTTGTCCATTCTATATTAATTACTATCCTTCAAACAATTTTTTTGAGATAGAAACCTCACCTGCTACTCCTGAATCTGGTCCATAATACAGCCATCCTATATTTTGGACTAAGTAATACCACCATTCTGCATTATATCTTTCATAGCTATAGCTCCATTCTGCATTTTTGACAAATAAAAGAACAACATCAGCGTTGAGAACAACAAAATTAAATTTGGTCATTATACGGAAACTATAATAAATATTCCCTAACATGTCAATCACACACTAGAATTGATGGCGTACGCACCAGGAAGCTATCCTCTTAAGAAATTCGATCATTTTTACTTTTCATTTCCTCAAGCATAAAAGTTTGAGATCAATCAATTGCCCAAGTATATGGTTATTCCTCTACTTGTGTCATCATCACATCAGGCACAATTACTCATACAATTCTATTTTATTGTCCACTTTATCTGACCCTTCAAACAAGTTTTTAAGATAGAAACCTCACCTAGGAGTTGATATAGGATACGTTTAAGCAATCCTGCTTTGACAAAAAGGAATAACGTCAGTTTTAAGAGAACTTAAAATCAAATCTAGCCATTATACCGAGACTTGAATAAAAATATCCTAGGATGTCTAATATGGCTTGTGTATGCACCAAGAAGTTTGGTCTTATAGAAGTTTAATAGAAACAATTTATACACGAAATGGTTAGTGAATGGTGACAGTGGAAAAATGCAGGAATCATGCAAAGGGAACTGATGGTCAACATGTAAATGGAAAGTGTTATGGCCTTTCTCGCTTTATTTACCCACCAATACTGATGCATTGAACACGGTTCGAATCATTGATGTAGCAATAATCGCTGTCTCTTGCGCAATAACTTACACAATTTCTTTCGAGCCATGAAAGCTCAAAACCATATACCAATTCATTGTGGACGTCTTTACAGGAAATATTTGAATCATCACCTCTTGGCCACGATGTCGGAAACATCTTCTCTACTTTGCACGACTCCTCCACTTGGGATGCGTTGGTTATACCAACTTTAAGATATCTATACCTCTTGGAATCAGATATAGAAGAAGAGTTGTCATTATAATTGCAAGTAGAAGTGCCCAAATACAATGGAGAATTCACTGGTTTTTCACAGCTCAATCAAAACCACACTCCGAGATAGTTCGAGATCCCGGTAATTCACCTTTGTCCCCTTTCGTAGATAAGTGTAATATGGACTGTAAACATTGAGATAATATCGAGATGAAGGATAAGTCGGGGTGGAGAAGGAGAAGTAATTGTCCTTGTGTATACCTGAGTCCACAATAGGGATTGGTGTAGTTGTTGTAACTGATTTCCTGTACGTAGTATTTTCCTCTAGATATGTATAGCACCGTACGATTGTTCTCACACGAAAGTTCATAACTGAAGTCCCCGCAGTTTTCTGGGTCGGTCGACAATCGAAAAGGAAAGTGATTAACCATAGCAGTAGGAGCACAGCAAGTTGGATGGACTAATAGAAGAACAATAAGGACAGTGAGTCCTACAGTAGTGAACGTCAATCCTCTTGCCATTGAGGTAGGTAGAGGTAGAGAGAGAGGAATATTTCCACTAGTACATACTAGAAAACTTCCACATACAGCTGAAGACAAACACAAAAAAAATTCCAGCTGAAGAAAGATGAAGCGCAAGTTCGTGGTAGTGGAACAGTATCAACATTAATATATAGAGCAATGCATCAACAATATTTGGCGTCAGCATACATACGTCATCTTGATATATTATTTGACAGTTATTAAGTTTTTTTTTTTTTTAATTATTATTTTTTTTAGAAGATTTTTTTAATTATTATAAACATTTAGTTAAATTACTAACAAATTGCACACGTGGCGGTAAGAAAGAAATTAAGAAGGCAAATGTAACCAAATTCTCTCCCAAAATTTGTAAAATAATATATTTTAAGTATGTAGCATTTTCTTTAAAATCATGCTTTAAAAACATTATTGTAGTACTTAATTGTTAATACCCTAACTTAACTGAAATTTAAGTGAAATTATTCGAATTTTGAAAAAATAATTTTAATATTTAAAATTGTATTTTCAAAAAACAATTTTAGAAAAAAAAATAATACATTTTCAAATAGTATCAATTGAAATAATTATTAATAAAAAAATATTTTGCAAAATCCTGTTATGGAGCATTTGTTAAGTTCTACCGTGCACACCATACATAGCCTCCCAAGTTCCCAACGGTGTATTACATATTTGAAGTTGATCATTAGCACATAGCCCAAGTTGTTGGAAAATGATCTTACCCATGTATTGTGAGGTTTCTCTGCTGCTGCATGTAGCGGAAACATGAGATATCATCTAGTGTGTGTTGGCTTATATTAGCGGCCACATCATATATAACACTGTATTGACTCTTCCT
The DNA here is from genome assembly GCA_028216015.1 of Quercus dentata. Lineage (NCBI taxonomy): Eukaryota > Viridiplantae > Streptophyta > Magnoliopsida > Fagales > Fagaceae > Quercus > Quercus dentata. The sequence goes on along the minus strand of CP116452.1, from coordinate 14,295,101 downwards.
TTTTGCTATTTTGACAATTATGAATGTGATGTCCCAAATTTGATTGGATAATGATTAAGTGTGTGTTATGTGTATGATGAATCTCACATTACACATATATTGGGTTGATTTGAATTTTATTAATAACTACCATGATTTTGAAACTTGAACCGTTCAAAGAACCAGAAAAGAGAGAGGTTCAACCTCTTTGAGCTTAGATTGGGGTTCTACTAAGGTCCAACCATGATGTGTCATTTAATTTTTTATTAAATTTAATTCATAAATTGTGTTTATATTTTTTATTAAATTTACTACATAAATTGTGTATATATATAATAATTTTCTATATCTTACCAGCTTAATGGTTGACATGCATATGTCATCCTAGAGAACCCAAGTTCAAATCTTAGTGCTAACTAATTTCAACAAACATCATATGGGCAGAACCGCAACAAAAAAAAAATCAGCCTTTGGGCTGGTTTTCAGTTAATCGGGTCAGACTGCCCAATTTAGTCTAGGTATGACAACTACAATAAACCTCAATTTCGAATGTTCTTTTATATAGTAAATGTGACTAGCGATTTTTCGAAGATCATTACAATGAATTAAATAATATTTAAAATTTAAGAACACCCTAGAACTTTTTTATTTTTTATTTTTTACAGTCATAATAATGGGGTAGGGAAATTTAAACTATGATTCTCCTAATTAAGAAGATGAATTGTATTACTAAGATACAAGGCTTTTGACAAAACACCCAGTTTTTTAATATTATACAATGCTTATGTACCAACGATTGGTAACATACCATTAACTTTATTCGCCCTCTACGAATATAATCCTGCTTACAACAAAATAAGTCATACTTTGGCACAAGAGGAGGTTTTATTTTGCTGCAGGTTGCTCGAATTTCGATCAATCCTTCAACTGATTGGGTATCAAATATTAATCAATTAATTCTTGAAACATGCATGATGAAAATGGAAAAAAAAAAAGGGCGTTAAAGATTGAATGTATTGTTAGGATGGAAGAGCCGGTGTGAGCACTTGGAACAATCCACGTTAGGTGAAACAGTGAATGGTAGGTTGATTAATTCCAGAAAAGCCCTGGCACTTGAGCATTTGGCTGTTCACTTGATGCTGGTACAGACAGCCTTCTTGTTAGCAAAGGATGATGCAGGCTGTTGATTATTGGCTTGAATTTGGTGGCAAAGTCAGAAATTTGTTTTTTTTTTCAGAGGGAGACCAAGTTAAATTGATCAATTATTTTCAAATACACAAAATAATATGCATATACTTTTCTTAAAAAAAACATATATATGCACAGTTTATACTTAAAACATGTCTTTAACATAATTTATTTTGGGGACCAAAAAGAATAAATATAAGAAAATAATAAATAATTTATTATTTAGAGAGCACCATAACTCTTTTTTTGGTGGGGAAGAGCACCATAATTTAAGATAAATATTTTCTTTCATTAAGTCATGTATAATTATCTTGTAAATTATATTAATCACAATTAATATTTTTTTTAAATAGTTTTTTTATAGACACAATAAGATTTGAAACCTATAGTATCCTCTCTCTAATAATTGTCCTTTATTATTAGGCCAATACACTAATTGATTTTTTTTTTCTTCCGTTTAGGTTAGCTTTGAATCTAAGTCTTTTATTTGACCACAAGAAAACTTTTTTCGTTAAACTAACAAGAACTCATATTCTTTAAACATGCGGTGAGACAGAGAGGTGAGAGTTCAGAGGGAGTTGAGACATAGGTTGGAGAGTTCAAAGGGAGTTGAGAGTGAGAGCGAGAGTGAGTCATGGTTGGATAAAAAGAATAGAAAAAAAAATCAACAAACAAATCTATATATATATATATATATATATATATAACCGAAACTTCTGAAACTCCCACAATTTTCCACATCATCATTTTAATTTATAAAAAAATTTAATTTTTTAAACTAAATAGTGAGAGAGTCCTAACAGGAGTCTTTTATATATATATATATATATATATATATATATATATATATATAAGTAATAACTGAAGTCTTAACAGGAATTCCCTTTGATTTTCCTTCCGAGCATGTCAAAATCTTTGAAAACTCTAAAGCGACTTCCTTTGACCGTCTCCACTAAGAGAGAAAACCCTAAGCTTCAATTTCTTTGGTACACTTGCTCTTGCTTTTTCTCTTTTTTGTGAATAAGTTTTTTTTTTTTTTTTTTTTTTTTTTGTCCGGTGGTGGTGATCTTGCAACTGTCTGTTCTTCTAGGCCCCATGAGATTTTACATGACCTTTATCGGTGATGGAGTAGTACTTTACATTATATAGTATAACTACAAGTATTATAGTAAGTTTGCTAACTTTTTGTATGGTTCAAAGATGCTATATTCTATGTTATTTTAGATTATATAACCTTAAGCTTTACATTACGGAGACGTAAGTTAGGTTGTCTCACATCAGAGGTAACTTATTGCATTTGTTGTACAAGTTTTCAATTCCTTTTGTGTGGATATTTTTTCAAAGCTGTGGAGTAAGGTTTATGCACTATATGTTATCTTATGTTTTCTCTTATGGTGTCATGCTTCTTTGTTTATTAATTAAAGATTATGTTGGAAGCCTATATTATTTGCACCTTTAAAGTGTTCGACAATGTTTGAAACAAATTTTTCATTAATTAGGAAGAATTGGATAATAAAAACTTAGAAAAGCTTTCCATTCTTACTGAAATTGTCTCGCAATAATGACTATATTTTTTTTGTTTTGTTTTTATAGTTTGTAGGTTCTGAATCTTTTGATTTTTAATTTTATTGTCTTTTGAAAGTATGACCATCTGAATTTTTGGGTTCAATTTTTTGCAATATCTCAAACTGTTTGGCAAATTTCAATTGTTATAACTATGGATTATTCTCTTGAAGGTAACTTATCTTTCTCTTATATTTCTCTATTTGGTAGTCATATATATTTTGTTTTGTTTCAATAAATTCTAGGCAATGCCAGTGAATTTTTTGATTTTTTTTCCTTTCGGAAGTTTTAACATTAGAATTTTAGTTATTTTTTTGCTATATCTAAATTTGTTAGCTAGATTTTTTGCAACTTGTTGCATGTTCAAGCAATGGCTTATTCATCAAATTGTAACTCAAAAACATAGGAGCAATTCACGCAATAGTATAGTTTCATAATCAATTTAAAATTTTATAAAATTATTTTAGTCTATTATAAATAGGTAAGTTCCCGTGCGTTGTACGGGTTTCCGACTAATAGTATTTTAATTGGGTGGAGAATAAAAAGTTTTTTTTTTTTTTTTAGCTCTCAGTTATAGTGCACAGCCATATATAGCTGTGCACTGTAGCAAGATAGGTAAAAAATATACCTATATCTTCACTGCTGCAACACTTTTTTTTAATATATAATGGTGCTAAAAATAACTTTTTAGCACCACTATTACTAGTGCTCTTACAACTTTATAAAATTCTTTTTATTTTTAAGTATCAAGAGAAATAAAACCAGCTGCACTTCCCCCACTCCCTCCGCGTGGGATTAAAAAACTCAGAATTGCTTTTGCAACACTTTTGCTTTTCACTTTTTAGCCAACTTTGAATTGCTTTTTCAATACTTTTGCTTTGCCGACTTTGACCTGTAATCAAAATCAGTTATAAATTTTCATCCCAAAAAAAAAAAAAAAAAAAAATCAGTTATAAATTACTAGCCTCATCACATGCGTGCAATAAGAATCTTTTTCTGTATGTTTTTATTATTATTATTATTATTAATTTTTAAGAAACATGGGGTAATTTTGGTTGTGCACATGGGGGTAATGGGAAGTTTTATAGGACGTGGGTAGGTTTATATATATATTTTATCAATTTACAATTTTACTTTATTTTTATGTTTTAGGAATAAGGATAAGTTAATTAAATTAGGGATATTTTTGAAAATAATAATAATAATAATAACTAACTTTCTGAATCTTCTTAATATATAGAAATTATGTAAGTAGAACAAAAAGATTTGTTAGGCTAATTAACCAACGTTAGACATGATAACATATCATGTATCATAGACTATAAGTTGGGTTTTAGAAGTTGTGATTACCCCGAATGGACATCCTTTTTAATTATCATATGGTTTTGTTAAATAACAGTAATTTTTATAGATAGAAACAACTTCTTAATTGTTTTTATCAATTATTTTAATAAAAACAAAAGCTTAATATGTATAGGAAACTTGAAACTTTCATTAAACTGAAGAAAACATTACATCCTGATAAAAATGCTAAAAGAAGGGCATGTTTATTTCCCTACCTACATACATCGGAAAACACAACACATTCCTGATTAACATCAAGCTTGAATCCCATAAATTATAGGCATTACCGAAGCTAAAGGAGGGGACAGACCTGCAAGCGCATGAAAGACATTAAGAGAATTGCCTTCTAAAATGAACTCCTGTAATCCCACATCTTTGGCAAACTGTGCTTTGGCCCTCCACCTCCAAAGGACCCCAAGGAGCTTGAAATTTCTTACTCAATGCAGCCACGCCCACCACTAGACCATTGGCATCACGAATTATTACCCCCACCCTAGATTCTTTTTGTGCTTTAAAAACAGTTCCATCCACATTAACTTTATACATGTGACCAGAAGTAGGAATCCAACGTTGTACCAACGAATCTGAGTGCTTTGGTACATCGGCGGTAGCTTCCTGATACTCCAGCAACAACGATGATGCTCCACAAAGCAACTCCAACTTACCAATCCTTTTTCCTCCCTTTCGAATTTCATTCCGATTACCCCACAACCTCCAAGCAATCGTCCCCACCAACGCAATGACACCTACATCGCAATGATCATTCATTTTCATCTTCCAAAATAGCTCTAGAAAACTATTGAATTGACCATCATAATTGGGTTTAAAAATCCTAGAACAGTCCCAAATTCTTTTAGCTCTTGGACATGACCAAAATAAATGGCCTGAAAGTCTTGGACACGATCACGGACACAGATGCGGTATGATACGAGTATGGGAGGTATGACATTTTTTTGAAAATTAAGATACGACAAGTTTGGGGTATGACTATTAATTAATTAATTAAAATTTATTTATGTATATTTTAAATATTTTTGGACATAATTCATAATTATTTTAAGTTTTAAAATTAGTAAAACCTATCAATCAAATTTTCAGTACTTATTTTGCCTACAATGTTTCAATTTAATAAATAATAAAAAAATATATCACAGCAATAATACATTAACCAAATAAATTATTTTACCTAATGATATTTCAACTTAATAAATACTAAATTGCTGACAGCCAGCAGACAAGTCACAACAAATAAAACTAAGTAGAGTCATTCTTATCTTTGTTGCATGCATCTTCATATCCAATTGAAGTCATGAGTCAACAAATAGCTTCCTATAAGCTATGTTTATGTACAAATTTGAATACCCACTTTTGCAAGTAGAGTCATCCATATCTTTATTCCTTTCTCACTGAAACATCCATGAAAAATACAACTTATCGTCTCAACACATTAAATTAACAATAAAATAATAAGAATAAGAATAATAATAGCACATGGAAAGTTCAACACATTAAATAAAATTAAAGTTTAGTATGGTCATACGGCATAAGAAAAGTTGATCAAAATTCTTCCTTCGTTAGTCGCAGGAATGTCATGAAAACAACTAGCTCAAATTAATGTGTGATCGTCATTTTTTTTTTTTTTTAAATGTATTAAATAAATCAAGAAGAAAGGGAAATCACTATCCTTTTTCTATCCTAGAAGCCATCAGCCTTACAAAATCTAATGACGGACTTATAAAAAGTAGCCCATGAGAAGATTGTGATTTGTGAGCAATGGAATTTTACATGTACATAAAGGAAACTCGGCGATTTTGGCCCATTAGCATTTATTTTTAAAATATTTAGGCCCGAAACACTGTTTGGGAAATAAATAGGTAAATACCACTTTTGGTAGTACTCGAGCTTGGAGAGCTCGAGTACCCCATTTTTCTGTTCCAACGTGGCACCCGACGTTGGAACCCACGTTGGAACAGAAAAATTTTAAAAATAAACTTGGTACCCGAGCTCGGGAGGCTCGAGTACTGCTCACCCACGTTGTCTCCCTATTTCCCCACGGTTAAACCATATGTTCCCGGAGCTACCATCTGTTACCCAGAGCAAAACATACCCACAAACCAAACCTCTCAATCTCGCTATCTCCCTCTCTCAATCTCGCTATCTCCCTCTCAATCTAAAGCTATTTCCACACAAATACTCTCATTACGCCTCTCAATCTCGCAAATACTCTCATTCTCCCTCTCAATCTCGCAAATACTCTCATTCTCCCTCTCAATCTCGCAAATACTCTCATTCTCCCTCTCAATCTCGCGATCCGCTTCATTCTCCGTCTCCGTCTCGCTCTCGGTCTCCCTCTCACAAGGTATGTCTCGCTCGGCTTGCATGTTCAGCTTGTGGGTATTTTTGTTTGTAAATTTGTTATTTTTATGCATAGTTTGATTCGGGTTTTGATCCGAAATTAATTTGATTTGGGGTTTTGATCAATTTGGTTAGTTAGTTAATATATATTTGTCGGTGATTACTAGAATGTTGGTCTGGTTGTGCTTGTCTTTTGGGTTTTTTATTTTCTAATTATTAGGTAAAATGAGTTTAGGGAGATGAGAATTGCGGTGCAGTAAGTGCTATAAACATTTTCTAATTTTTATTTTCTAATTAAACTTTACAACTATGAAAAATCATAGTTAACAGTTCATGGTTAGTTGATATAAACATTTAACTACAATGAATGCATTTAAGTTCTATAAAATGCTATTTGAATGGTTATGGACACACACTATTCTTACATACACATATAGGAGCAAATAAATGCTAACATTTTACTTATACCTTCAGCCTTGCATGTAGAAGATGGCAAGATGCTTTAGTAAATTCCGCACAATCTTAGTGCTTAACGGGTCTTATCTTTGTCATCGGACAATTTTCAAGAAGCTAAAAGATATTTCAAAGAGGCTAAAAGACTAGCTTTGATTTGGTCCTCTTAATTTCTAGTTAAAATAAAATACACATCCAACAGATGTATATATTACATATATGTACTTCTTTTACTAAGGAAATTTTGGAAGACGTTACCTATGAGAAAAAAAAAACGATAACCCTGAAACAGTCATGCCTGCCTTTCACATCCACTTTTAACCATCCCATCTTCATATCTCACATACTAAAAGTTTACAAGCTTCTTTTGTTGCCCTCTAATAAAATGTAGCTGTAGGATGATCAATAGGCTTGAGAATAACCCATGTAATTCAATCGAGGCCGAATATTGTAGTGATTATAGCTAGGAACTCCATATTGTAGTGCCCTCTAATAAAATTCACGACGTCCATCCTGTTCTTGAACTGCTCAAGACTATTTCATTTGTTTTTTTGCAGCTCTTCTCATAGTAAGTTTGAGGGCTAGATGAGAAGTGCTGTAATGATCTTCTTTGTTGTTGTTGTGCTCATTCTTTGAATATGTTCTTCTTTGTTGTTGAACTTGACGATTATCACCATCCCATCCATTATAGTAAGGCTAACTTTGTTGTGCACTAGGTACGACCCTTTTTTTTTTAATTCTTTAGGGAGTAACTAGTGATTGAAAACACATATCCTAGGATAACTTACATCTTTGGAAGAAAACATTGCTCGCACCCTTTGTTGAAAGAACGCTAGCATGTAGCCAAAAATGCAGCTGCAACAAGCAACGCTATCCCCGCAATATCCAAACACATCTTACACACCTTTGTGATCTTGAAATAAAAATGACATAGGGAAGTGTTGATTTTTTCGTTATACCTAGGTGGAAACTACCATCATAGTCGTAAGAACAAGTCGTCATCATTAAGTTGGATTTCTCGAATTGCCTAGTTTCCTTTGTCTATAACCAAAAGAGAGCAGCTACTTCCAATATAAACCAGATCAAAATCGTTTGAAAACTTTGCATCTTCACTTGGACCATCTACATGACCTCCTCCTCAACCCCATTTTCCACCGCAATAGTTGTGAAAGGGGAGATACTCTACGCACAATGGATGTGTGTAGAAGATACTCATAAAAATGAAAACACTAATCATTGCCTATGAATAGAGAGTGAATCAATGAAATCTAAGAATAGAAATTTACTCATTATTTCCTATGATCGGGACCACTCGAACAATGATCTTAAGAAGCCGATTTTATCTCTAGAAGCTGTTGACTCCTTTTCATTAAACATTCACTTCCTTCTCCCTCCATATGGTCCACATTAAACAAAGGTGGTGCCATTATAAGTAAAGAGCTTCTATGTTTGCTAGACCAGCTATAAAAACCAAATAAATCATCTATCACTCTCTTTGGCATCACCGGTCACCATTGTTCTCTGTACATAGGGGAAAAAAATGAGAGCCCTTAACTTAGGAGCAACTTTGCAATGAAGAAGCAAATGGTCTACTTTTTCACTATAATGATTTACCTAGGTGATTTACAAAGTGAGACCAAGTCTTCCCATGTCATCAACCCATTAGCCTATTAACCTAACTCAAATCTTTTTTGTATAACTTTATTTGTCTAAAACCTTTTTCAACCAAATAACTATTCACTTATTATTCTCTAAGTGAGTTCCAAAATTATGTACCTCAAATTATTCTCTAGGCCTTTATCCTCTAGGTTATTGAACTAACTCAAACTCTTTTGGTATAACTTCATCAAAAAACTTTTGAAGTATATAACTTTTCACTTACTATTCCTCAAGTGAGTTTCATAACTATGTATCTCATGCATTCCCCTACTTTGTCCTCCCTTTTCTGATTACTAGGCATAGAGCATTGCTTTCCTTTTTCTTTTCTTTTTCTTTTTCCTCTCACATTAGGTACATTCATAACTCTTCTTAATTTATCCACCATCCTCTGCTTAAAGGAAAAGAAAATGTCATTTAGTACAAGGATTACTGGCATAAATTGGTGTATTGCTCTGGTCATCCCCTAACATCAAATTAAAAGTTACGCTTGAGGTGATATTACCAAATTTTGTCACTTCAACATATCATCTTTTAACATATGATTTTATTTTTTATTTTAATCTCTCTCTTTTTGTGACTCTACCTTTTAGGCTATGAAGCACGGGTGCGTTTCGAGACTCGGGTGCGGGTGCGGGTGCGGGTGCGGGTGCGGGACTCGGCAATTTTTGAAAAAGGTGGGTGCGGGTGCGGCAGGACTCGGCGATTAAAAAATTATTAAAAATATTTTTATAATATATGTTTAATATATTGCTAAGCATACTTTTACTTTTTCACATTATATAAACAAATACCAAATTTAAGAGCAATAGTAGATAACAACTAAAACATGATGTTCATAAATTAAATATAATCCACAAGATTGAAACTAAAACATTCCATGATGTTTGGAAATTAGAATACAACTCATAAGTTTGAAACTAAAACAAAATAAAAGATAATCAACAAAACAATCAAACACAAATATCATCATCCTCAAGATCAATAGCTTCACTTGAACTTCACTTTCACTAGTAGTAGCACTAGTGTTAACATTCCCAATAACTATAGCCTCCAACTACGGCTCATCAAGTGTAAGAGCTGCATTCTCAAGAATTCCAGCTCCTTCATGCATGTCGCTCTCATTCCAAGAGTCTCCTGCAATATCCCACATCTTTGTTGCGGTATGTATGTACTCTTCATTGCGCCTTGACAAGAGTCGAAGATTAGAATGCACATATACCAAATCCTCGGCGCGTGCAGGAGCCATTTTGTTTCTTTTAAGGAATGAATGAATTTGTACGTGCTCCAATTTCTCTCAACACATGAGGATGAGCAAGGTTGTCCAAGAAGTTTAAGGGCAAGGGTTTGAAGAGTTGGAAATGCGGAGCCATGGTATTGCCACCAAACCAACGGTAGTAAGGTCCACCTATCCGTCAAGGCACTTGGTGAAGGAAACCTCCCTCCTGAAAATTTAGCAAACTCATACTTCACCACCGTTAAGTCATTCTCATCTTCAAAGTATCGCTCCAAACACTTGCTTCTTTCCATAGAAATTTCATGATCCCGATGTGGAGGGATGCGTTTTGGATTCTCCGAAATCCATTCAATGGAATAATACATAGTTAAAGATTAAAAAACAAATATAGATCAAATGTGTGTTTTACTAAAGGGTGAACTAAGGAAAATAGATAATAAATGTACTTACTTAGGATTTAAGGAATGAGCCAAGCAATGTAGTGGTGTAGAATTTTTAGTCCACCGATCAATGAGTATATCATACACCACAACCCAAAATGAGCTATATTGATCATCTTCCAAGCCTTCATGCCGATATATCACTTTGCTTTCACCTTCTCTATCATGGAATCCCACATCTCATACACAAGATGAAGACAAGGCTTATCGTGTCGGCTATTCGTAGCATATCATAAATGGGTGCCGTGAATTCAAGGATATAATCAATATTATCCCACCAAAGATCACTTAGAATCATATCTTTCACCTTTTGAGCTTTTCCAACGTCATCCTCCCTATAAGAAGCCCATTGGTCACTAATAGCCATGGCTTGAAGGCATCTTTTTATCAACTTCAACATTTTCAATGTTACAACCACCGAAGCAAACCTAGTATCAGCAACTTGGAGCAATTTTAATGGACAAAATTCATTAAACATTGCCAACCTCATAGAATGGTTCATGATAAAAACACGTATGAAGGATGCATCATCAGCAACACGTGTAATCCAACTACATTCCTCATATGTAACTTCATTCTTTTCAGTATTTTTGCTGCACAAATATTCTTCAAAGCTAGATTGAGAGTGTGGACAACACAAGGTGTCCAAAATATTTTAGGATACTCACCCTCAATAAGAGCTCCAAGACTGACCTTCATCACATTTGCATTATCGGTGATGACTTGGACAACTTTTTCATGTCCAATCTCTTTTATAGCATCCTTCAACACCCCAAAGCAATGTAATGCTTATCTTTGAACTCACCCGACCCATCAATTGCCTTTATAAATACTGGACCCCCATCCGATACAGCCATAACATTAATAAGAGGCCTCCTTTGTGGATTTGACCATCCATCAGAAACTATACTTACACCATTTTCAAGCCAAGAGTCCTTAATTGGTTTCAAGAGTCTTTCAACATGAGCTCTTTCCTTTTGCAAAAGTGTTGTTCTCAAAGCATTGTATCCAGGAGGAAGATAACCCTGAATGCTATGAGTAGCAGCAAATGCATAGGAACTACGATAATGTGGGTTCCTTGCAAAGTTAAACGGAAGCCCACCGGTGTAAAATATCCTAGCAATTCTACTATCTAAATCATGTCTAGCATTATTTCAAATGCTTTCTCCAAAGTAGTATTCATAGTCACCTTCCTCCTCTTAGCATCAACCGGATTTGTACTATGACTACTATCACTCCCTTCTTGTCTCCGAAATGGGGAAATAGGTATCCCACGGCCTGGGGAGGTGGAGGTGGGGGTAAAGGAATTTGACTTCTCTGTTCTTGCTCTAACTTATTAGCCTCAACTTGATCATGCATTGTTTTGCATTTCCAACCTATGGCTCTTTGACACATTACGGCATGCTCTAATACCTTTGCCGGAAATTTGTAATAAATGAGCCTTAACCCTAGAATAGGATCCCATAAAAACTATATCACAATAGTTGCACTTAAAATATGTGTTTCCACCAGATTTAACAGATGCACCAAACCGGTTTTTCTACTTTAGTCACATACGCCAAAGAGGAGATTCAAGCATTTGACACTTCTTGTGAACTTTTCTGTGCTATTAACTTCGTCCATTGTAAATTCAATAGATTCAATTTAACCTACAAATAATAACTATTAACTAAATAAATTAATGATAAATCAAACCAAGTTCACGGCAACAAAACACAACGGCCAGGTTCACAGCAAAAAAAATGCAAAACCACAGAACCAAAAAAACCATTTAACTCTCACAAATAACCTACAAATAATAACTATTAACACAATAAATTAATGATAAATTAAACCAAGTTCATAAAAAAACACAAGAACGAGAACACAGCAACCACGTTCACAGCAAACAAACACAGAACCCTTTAACTCCCACAAACCACAAATCACAAATCACATGTTAACAAAACCCTTTAACTCCCACAAGAAATAATTGAAAAAACAAGTAAAAAAACACAACAAGCAGTCAAGGATATAAATTTTCAGATTCGAGAGAGAAATTGTAAAGAACAAAGAATAAAAATTCAAGAAAAGAGTAGAGAGAGAGCACACTGAAGAAGGTCAAGCGGTGCGGTGTGCACACAAGACTCACGAAAGCTCAAAACGCAGAGAATAGAGAAGAGGGACGGAGCACGGTGACACACACAGAGAAGGGAGATGAGGGGCGGAGTGAGAGAGGGACTTTGAGAGTTTTGGACGAAATGTGAGGGTTTGAGGGGGTCTGGGTACTTAGGAGTCTTAGGTTTAGTCATACGGTGCGTTTTGCACCTTTTTTTTTTTTTTTATTTTTTCGGCCCTGACTCGGCCGTTTCGGCCGATCTGGTCTGCCGAGTCAGCCGCGTCGGCGCCGTCCGAGCCGCGTCGGCCCGATTCGGGCACCGCCACGTGGCGGGGACGCGACGACGACGCGGGGACGGACGCTGTGTCTGCGGCGTCCCTCCCGCGTCGCCGCGTCCCGCCCGCGTCGGACGCTGGGTGCGCGACCCTGGGAGCCGCGTCCGTGCATCCCAGCTTTTAGGATTACCTTAAGGTATAGTTTTGTTCTTAAATTAGAAATAGATACTCAAACAATTAACATAGTATTGAAGTCATACATGCATGTACTTAGTTTGTTTTTGTCTTTGTTTTTGTTCCCCTTCTGTTGAGATCTTAGTCCACCATTTGATGTCATAGACTCACAAAATGGACAATATATACAACTAGAGCTCAAATTTCAAGTTGGAAGAATCTCATAGGTTTTTCTTTCTTTTTCAAACTAACATATGGAAATCTGTTATTCTCTTCTTTATACAACGGTGAACTTCTAATAATCCTTAAAACTTTAGAGTTAATACTCTCAAGTCTCATTCTTTTCAAGTCTAAAGCAGCAAGTTAACCATGTGAAGAGGAAAGCTTGTAACTTGTTGGTTGAATTTGCACTTATAAAAATAAGAAGCAACATTTGTGATCGTTTTGCTCTTGTATGATACTCCATGATTTGTACTTTGTAGTTTCCCTCCCCATGTATTGATCTTTCCAACATTGTTCAATACGCATATCATGGAAGATGTTATTCTTTCTCGCTAAATATAGTTAAGGAAGACAAGGCTCACACCTCAGTCCATACTTGTGGTGCTATTATTTCATAATTGCTGGAATTTTATTGTTTCTTCATTTTCTGTTTGATTTTGTTTTCTTTCATTCTTTCTGCTGCTTCTTTCTGTTCAAGAATGGCGGTGGCTTTTGTCTCCAATAATTTTTTTTCAGCATACTAGGTTAATGCAAATATGAATATGCAAGTTTATTTGAATATTTTAGATTTATTAAAAAGAGAATTTATGCAATTTGTATTGTGAAGAATGTTATTGCACCACACAATCGCGTACTCAATTTTTTTTTGTAATTCATTTTATTCAAGTCAATAAGCCATTAAAACTCTATATTTGAGAAGAAAATTGAACTACCCATGATGTGCTTACATTTTTGGCATTTTTGGGTGTGATTGGTATGTAAATAACCCAAATGGCAAAAAGTGACAGACATCAAAATTTATTTCAAGATTTTGTACTAATTAAATCAATTAAAATTTATTAATGACTACAATCTCTTATTCTTTAAGGAAAAAGCGATATGGTTTTGAGAATACCGATTGCCAATGTGAACGGAACTTGGTATTGTGGTCCAAATGTATATCTTTCCAATGTTACTCGAGAAAATTATAATTGTATCCCGGACCCATGAGCTGCACAAATCTTTTCACGCACTCACGCACATGCACACATTGCACGATAAAAAGTTCTGTCTCATGTTAAAAAATAGTGAATTTAATTATTATTTTAACACATTTTTATGTTATTTATAATTTATTTTAGTAGTGTAGAGATAAGTTTCAATTGTAGAAACACATGCTTTGATACTATGTTAATTTATCAAAAGAAATGTTAATTTGTTAAATGAATCAATTGTCGAAACACATGCTTTGATAACTAACTTTTCTAAAATAATTTATTAAATCAGTGAAAGATTGTATTAGATGAATAATGTTGCCATTTTCAGACAAATTTGTTTATAATTAAAAATAAATAAATAAGACTGTCTTGATGTTGTTTCCAAATGCCAGATATGGACCCACATGGAGCTATACGGACTTTGTGCACAAGGCGGGATAAGCATCGTTCAAGTTTGCTTTTGGATGCTCATTTGGAAGGCGAGGTATGCACTTGTTCAATATATGTAGTCGAAAGATGGGCGGAATTTAACTTTGAAGCGTACTTATTATGTGGTACTGTAATTATTATTAATATTACGCTGCTCTATTTGCGGGAAGTGCAGGTGTATTGACTTGTCGTCACCGAGACAAAGGTGCGCTTGAAGGAGGGGTAGATGGGTTAGATCCACGAATTCTCGCTTATATCAGCGATGCGGGGTTAGATGGGCTATTTCGGGTCCCACATATGGACATTGACCACGCATTGATCACAGCGTTGGTGGAGAGATGGCGGCGGAGACGCACTCATTTCACTTGCCCCACGGTGAGATGACCATCACACTACAAGATATGGAGGTTATAATGGGGGTACCTATAGATGGCTTGCCGTTGGTGGAATCTATACCCTCACGGACAGGCGGTTGGCGTGACGTCCGCAGAAGATTGCTAGGGCGTAATCCGCCAAGTAGAGAACTTAGAAACAATAGAAAGAACACTGGAGTGCTGGAAGGGGCGAGCATAAAAGCCAAATGGCTTGAGGATCAGGTTCGCGACCCTCTCTCGGTTTGACGCCCGAGGCGCTTATGCGCGAAGTATGCTCGTTTTTACATATTGGAGTTGTTAGGTGGTACGCTATTTATGGATAAGTCCGGAGAACGGATCTCGATTAGGTATTTGCAATATTTCGATCCAATCAAGAACGGAAAGAAGTATAGTTGGGGTAGTGCAAGCACTAAGTTGGCTTTATAGACACCTCGTAAGGCATCAGAGAAGACAGCCAAGCAGATTGGGGGTGCACTACTATTGGTGCAGTTGTGGGCGTGGGCGAGGTTTCCCCACATATGTCCTGTGATGAGGCATCCACACCAGGCACTGCCTCCAGGTCCACTTGCTGTCGGGTATGTAGCATCTTAGATAGTTATCGTTTTACATTTCCTCAATAACTTTGTTCGCATGAGAATTATGTAAGTAACTAATATGAAGGTTATGTCTATGTTGTTTGCTAGATGGAAAGGGGCTAAGATAACAACTGAACATTCGATGCACGTCCCACGTGCCTATCGTGTGTCGTTTACTTCACCGCATGCCAAATCGGTATCGTGTCTTACAAGTGGGAACCGCTTTGGCATGTAGTTTTTTTTGTACTTACAATTCACTTTGGAGTGAATAAACATTCTTAATTATATATCTTTCTTACTTATCAAAAAAAAAAAAAAAACATTCTTAATTTTAGAGTTACATGTATTGTTCACATTCGTTACACATTTTTTCTAATTATATTGTTAATATGGTTGTTTGCATCTGTTGAATCATTGCAGATTGTTTGGGAGTCGTACAGAAATTATTTGCGTTCTCTACCCGCATATTGTACGGCAGGCCAACGTATATGGAGGTCTATTGTGCGCTGATACATTTTGGGTGGTTGAAGGCCATCATCCCGAACGTGTTCTCCGACAGTTTGGGATGAAGCAAGGCATACCGGAAGATGTTGATACTTCAATTGAAGCGCACAAGATCACCCTCCAGGGCAAGCACGAAAAAGATTGGGCCCGAATACATGCCCCGCATATTGCTAAATGGGCTGCAAGACGCCAAAATTGCCGATGCACCGGCCTTTCACGGGAGATGAACTACAATGACGAGTATTTGGTTTGGTTTCGTCCCCCCGCACTATTCGCCATATTACAAAAGAGACTTAGTCTTTGAGACACTTTGGTAAATTTACAAAGACTGTTTCATTATAAATGTACTTTGCTTCGCATAGTTTAGTTAAACCTACTAACATTACTCTTGTATATTTTCGACAAGTTGAATCACGATTGCGCATTATAACGAAGTGCGAACCAGGGTCCGAGATCTACACCGATTGTATTAATGCCTTGCAAGTCGTTGAAGAGATCGGTTGGTTATCCTTGGACCATGCACGTGACGTGGGCAACACAAGTGAACCAGCTGTACGACGTGGTCGGCAAGCAAGTGGACGTCAAGGGCGTGGAGGCCGTCAATCTAGCCAGCGTCATACATCTAGTCGGCCTCCCACATCGGTCGGCGTCACACACCCGTGCCCACATCTAGTTGACGTCCCACATCCGCTCGGCGTCCTACATCCGGTTCACGTCACACACCCGTGCCCACATCTAGTCGGCGTCACACACCCGTGCCCACATCTAGTCGGCGTCACACACCCGTGCCCACATCTACTCGGCGCCACACACCCGTGCATGACCACACCATGGAGGAAGCAAGTCGGACAACAAATGAGATGTGGGACGACACCGCTTATGACGTAGGCTCCATGACACACGATGATGCGGGTCCATCCCATACGTTTGCCCATAGAGACACATTTGGGTCCCCATCCATGAGGAGCGATGGTACTTGCCCACCCACACCCCCTAGTACATCTCTGTTGCCCACCACCCGCACGTCTCCCCCACCGACCGCGGCCCCCCCCCAGATTTTAGATGGTAGAGATGAGATGAGGTTCATGCCCACTCTGGGCGACCCACCCCTATTCTTGCTGTCCCCCTTGAGTTTGTGCATACCGAGTTTATCCGACACGAGATACCCACCCCCCAGCAGAGCCTTCGCACATCGAGGATCGGCCACGAAGGCCGCAATGCACACGGACACATCCTCCCGATTGTGGGACTGGACATGGTACTATAGTTTGATTCGATACCGATTACATATACATCGCTTTATAGTTAAA
The DNA here is from genome assembly GCA_028216015.1 of Quercus dentata. NCBI lineage: Eukaryota > Viridiplantae > Streptophyta > Magnoliopsida > Fagales > Fagaceae > Quercus > Quercus dentata. The sequence continues at coordinate 14,277,948 of CP116452.1, read as the reverse complement.
TCATTTGCTTATTAATATTTGCTTGTGTTGTGTTCTTTTCAGGCAAGGTGAGACCAGTCAAGGAACCGGTGAGGAGAAGAAAACGAGAATGATTCAAGGGCAGAATTTGTGCTACTTTGGGTTTGTAATGGTATAGGATCTTTTTGTCATGTATAGGATCTTCTTGTATATATTTTATATGATGAGCCACTATTATGCAATCCACATGGATTACAAGATATAGACTGGAATGTTATAGGCATTCTTATATAGATGATTTCATGGTAGTGGTTGATAAGCATTGTGCATGCTTTAGTAAGCATTGTGGCAACAATCGGTTGTTATGGGATGTTTCTATTAATGGGTATTTGTTAATTGTAGAGATGAATGTGGGATGTTTAGAAATGCAATAGAAGGAAACTTTTTGTTGAAGTTGGGCGTAGCGAATGTAGATGCAATTATAACTGTGAATTTTATTATTAATTGTGTGTTCAACCTCTAGAAAGGGTCTACGAAGTGGAATTATTAACATTGTTTAGATTTAGGTCCAATGTAGAGTGGATTTGGCAACCCAAACCTTTCAAATCTCACCTGCCAAGGGCTGGAATTTTTACTATGTATTTGTATATTTATCAAATTTTTCACCTTTGAAAATTATGAGGAACCCTTTATTGTAAAGGTCACTCTTCGCCATATCAAATTAGACGGGGGGAATTTTCAGGTTTCATTGAGCGATTACAAGTTTTGGAAGGATTTTTTGTTCAAGACTTACATACTACTAATTTTTTTTTTTGGTAAAAGGTACCAAAAGGCTGGGACAAGTTGGTTGTATCTATTATCTCTATTGAAACCGGGAAAACAATTGCGAAGTCAAGCAAAGCACTTGTACATAATGGAAGTTGTCGGTGGACGGATTCTATTTCGGAAACTATATGTTTTTTTCAGGATGACTCTTCAAAGGAGCTACAAGATTGTTTCTTCAAGCTTGTTGTCTCCATGGTATTGTTGTTTCTACCACATACTCTTTCTTTTGGTCATTAACCTTTTTTCATCTTCCTTTTTTCTTTCCTGCTAAATGAGATATGATTCATGACATTCTCTCTTTGCCAATTTTCCAGCCTCTAAATAAATTTTGATTGTGCTTCTTGTACTTCTTTTTTATTTCAGTTTATCTATTAGAATGTGTGTGTTATAGACTTGTAGTCATCAGCTCCATCTGTTTAAACATTCTGGTTATCTAAATAATTTTGGATGACTTTTTTTTGTAGGGTTCAGCTAGATCCGGCATCCTTGGAGAGGCTACAAGTCAATATGACAGCTATATGAGTTCACCTGCTCTGTTCCAGTTTCACTAAGATTGAAAAAGTGCAATCATGGGACAATTTTACAAGTGAGTTGTACAATTGTATGCTATTTGTTTCTTGGTGTTTGTTTAGACTTTGCCACGTTACACATCATTAGAAAAAAAATTAGGACCTTCTTCTTATACCTATCTGATTCTTTTTCCCCCTTTTGGGAGAGATATTTTATGTCTTTATTATGAAAGCAACATCCTATTCTAATTTTAAACCTTCTTCAAAGTTTTTACATTTGGTCCACTTTGTCATAACTTCATATGAAGCTAACGAAGGCCATTATATAACATAGGTATATTATCATTCCTATCATAGCGGAGAAGCACATAAAGAGTATTGTGTGATCATAGAATACTTATGAAGTTGAAGGAAAATTTTTATTAGACTGCTATTAGACTCGGTATGCGTTGTGGTATTGAAAGTTAGACTGGGAAGAAGTAACATATTCATGCTAAAATGAGAATATTAAAATGAATAGGTGGAAATACACAGAAAGATAGGATTCGAAATGAGGAAACTATTTTAAAGATCAGTGTGTAACAAAGGTTCAAGCCCTTGAAGAAGAATTAAAGGCGATGAAGGACGGGAAGCAGAACCGGAGGGAGTCCAGCACTATGAAGGTTCCTAGTTTGTCTAAAACCCATGCTAAAGTTACTCCCTGTCCATGAAGATATGAAGCCCTCAAAGGTCGGGTTTCATTTGTTCTCGCAATTGCATGGTAATATTCAGTGTCAACACTAACTAAATAGCCTTTTTACTTGTACATTGGTTTAGAAGAATGAAGTGGTGAAAAACACTAGTCGACAACGTGATAATAAAAATAAGCAATCCTTGAAGAATGCTCAAGTACAAGAACTTGCAAAGAAGATCATCGAAGCTTTGTAGCAACCAATATCAAAGAGAGGTAGGGTATCCGAATATTTGGTTTATTCAAATATTGCCCCATAGCTATTGTACATTAGACTCAACTTATTTAGATAGGGCTAAACGGATGGTGGAAAATCACTGATTGTCACCAAAAGAACATTTTCTCATCTCTTTGATCATGCATATATCTCTTGTTATATCTGCATGAGAATATTGAATTGCAAAGGAATCCTTTAGTGTGGATGATCTCATCTTAAACTTTTTTTCACAACATATTACTCTGTTGTTTAATTCTTAAAGGATGGTAGTGGCAATGAGATTCTTGATGAAAGTCCTCTTCTTTGTTGGAGTCGATCCCGCTTCAAAGATTGAGTTGCTTGAGCATGAACTTGCCAAGGCTATGGAAGCAAATTTAAAATATAAAGCTGAGCTTCATAGGTATCTATAAAATAAGGATCTTATACCTTCAAAACACATAAATGTGCATATTTTATTGCTTGGTATGGTATCATCCGTATATGCTTCTCGTGCTTTGTGAAGGAAATCTTCATTTAAAAACAAGCAAAGATGGAAAAAGAAAGGGCTTTCCATTTTTAGTTCCTTGGATGCAATTAGATTCTTCTCATTAATTCTAATTAATTTTGCAGAATGAGAATATGAGAAGACGAGATTCCCAAAACTGATAGTATCTTTTTGGTCTATATATGGATTACAAAACTACAAAAAAATGATTCTTCGACTGACTTGACCTACCACACTTTCAAATTGTACATTGATCAAAGCTTTTAATGTTGATTCCTTGACTTTTTTTGAAATAGTGATAAAAAACAAACTTCTTAACCACAATCATCATAGTCTAGGAGTCTGATTTTTAATCTTATTACTCAACAATAAATAGCAAATAAAAGAACTGTAATTTTTTTTTTTATTACAGGAAACTAGCATAGGCCTTAAGCATGCAAAACTCTACTTAATTTTTTTAGTTCTACTTTTCATTCTCGAACAGAATTTTCTGCATCTTTGCTGCAGGTTGTCTAAAAGCCGAAACAACCATGCACACTCTCCTAAAAAATCAATAGCAGAAGATGACATAGTGGCAAAAGAAAGTAATGGACGCACAAAATCATCACTAGAGGCAGAGTTAATAGACATTCGCGAGCGATACCTCCACATGAGCCTCGGATACGCCGAGGTAAAAGCTCAGCGTGAGGAACTTGTGATGAAGCTCGGGGCTAGCAAAAATGTAAAAAGATGGTTTTAATGAACTCATGACCATAAACAAGCAATTTCTTGTACTTTTTCAGTCTCCCCAATTCAGGTAGCTTGTTCCACGAATTTTTGAAGTATCTAAGATTTCTCAATCTTTTACGTATATTCCAGTGTGTGAGTTATTGTAAAGAAGAATAATACACCCCTAGCCCAACAGGATTATAGAGACGTAAAAGAAATAAAACAAAATGGTTTTCTTTTTTCCTTTTCTTTCTTAATTTCTTTCTTTCTTCTTCTTTTATTTTTTATTTTTATACAAACAAGAGGAGGAAAAAGAAGGAAAGAAACCCCAAAGTATAATGTTTTATAATGTGGGAAAATGGAGTAGTACTTTCCTGAACTACTTTTCAACAAGATTTTTAAAAGTAATACAGCAAAATCCAATAGCATTTCAATTGTCACTAAATAAATTTGAATATCATTTGAATATTCTTGTAAGTATACTGTAATTGTTAAATACGGAAGCCATTGGTGGTGCAAAGAGCTTACAAACTAGAGGTAGGAAAAAAACTTTTTTTAGGGGGGTGTGTGTGGTAAAGTTTGGTATGAAAACTTAAAGTTGAAGATTCTTTCAATGCATATTGCATAATGTGATTGATCTCTGTAGTGGTCACAGTGTAGTTGAAGTTGGAAAACGTACGTGGAATTTAGCATATTGTTTGTGTTTGGTATCAATCTGCCTAACTTGAAGATTACGCTGGCCCAGTACATGGGTGATCTTGAACTTAGGCAGATTGGTACCCGAGTTCCTTGGACTCGGGTACCAATCTGCGTAAGTTCAAAATTACGTTGGGCCACTCTGGTATTTTTGCAAAGTACCCGAGTCCACCAAACTCGGGTACTCGCTAGTGCATTTTTTTTTTTTTTTTTTTTTTTTTTAATATTGTAGGAAGTCTGCTAGTACCCGAGCATGGTGGGCTCGGGTACTTCACAAAGACCGCCACCAAGTAACGCGAACTTGGTTGGCGTTAATTATTATTATTATTATTATTTTTTTTGATTGACGAAAAATTAATGTACAATGAAGCCAACGTTTTTTTTTTTTCTTTATTTTTGTCATGAGAATAAATAAAATCCAATTATATCAGGACATGTAAGTTCCCACAGTTTTTATAAAGTGTTTGTAGTAAAATTATAAATGTCATGTCACCTTTTCATTAGCCACATAAGTATTATTTTTATATTGTACACACAAACTTCCACACACATTATTATTTACACAAATAATATTATAACAAAAAATAATGCACACAATCAATATTACATATACTCTCATAGACATATAATATAAAGAATAATGCTAGAGATACAAACTGTTAATCAAATTTTTTTACAAACTGCTATTGTGGTGAGTGATTAAGCTATTATGAAAAAATGCATATTAATGGTAGGCCTAAATAAAAACCAATAACAAGTTGGCCACATCAACATTTTGTACAAATTGTTAATTATGGTTGTAACATTACTCTAATATAAATTTATGATAGAGTGACACTTACAATCTACAAACACTTATTCTAATCTTCAAACAAAAATGAAAAAAAAAAAAAAAAAAAAAAAAAAAAAAAAAAAAAAAGCTATAAATGAGCATTTGATCTTCCAAATTTAAGTGAAATTCACCTTTTTTTTTTCCCCGCCCACTTGTCCGACGCCAACCACTAAGTTAAGGCAAATGGTACCTTTCGACTCTCCCTCACCAGCTTACTTGTACACTTTATGACCATAATGACTCTTGCACTAACATCACAAGTCCATGTGAAGAGTCAGTTGTTGCCATGTGAAATATTTTTGAAGCTATTTACAATTGTTGGGTCACCATCTGCAATTTGAAGTGTGTCAGTTTTTTCCATTGAAGGCAAACCATTTCACCTTTGGGTCCTGCCTATTGTATACATAGAGGTAAGTTAAATGTTTTGTCCGATTGTGTGTGCATGTGTGGTTCGTATGACATTATTTTTGCATGACCACAGTTCATGAGTTCAGTTTTTTGCAACACCCTGCGTCCATGTACAACTGCTGATATATATATATATATATATATATATATATATATATATATAAAACTTACAAGTTATCTAAACAAATGGAGCAGAACTATATTGTAACAAAATATTGTAAAGAAACAATTGCAAATAGAAGAAGCATTTTTTTTTTACCCGAAAAGAAAAAAAAAAAACCATTTCATAATTACTAATAGTTGAAAGAGAGATAGTAAATCCATAAATTATTATATGCTTTAGAAGAATAATACATATAGTTTAGACATGTACTTTGATTCCTTTTCCTTCAAATAGATTAAGAAAAAAGAAATCATGTATAAGTTTTTTATTTAATTTTGTGAAATCTAAAAATATTAAAAATATAGCAAATACTTGTAAAGTTGTGTATATTGTTTTTGTCGATTGCTTCTCACAATATGCCCCATTCGTCATTTACTTCTCTATCCTTCTAAATATTTAAAAACTTAGTTTATAACAAAAATTCAGAATTTAAAATTGTAAAAAAATTTATACATAACTGTATTGTTCACATTCATTTATGAGATAAGCAAGAAAGGCAAGTGATGTGAATAGTGATATTGGTAAAGAAAATGAACGTCTATACAATATCAAAATTCATTTGGGGGGAGCCACAGTTAACATAAACTATATCTAAATAACAAAAAACTCAAGAAGAAGAAAGAAATTCGTATCATTAAAACTTATATTTGCCTATGCTTTGGGGAATTCATTTTATATTTTATGTTTCTATGTGTATTTAGTTATTTAGATGTAAAAGAATTTGTATCATTGTCATTATATTTGCCTATGCTTTGAATCTTAAATTTTATATTTTATTTTTCTATGTATTTTATTTATTTAGATGTAAAAAAATACTATGTCATTGTATATTGTTTATTCTATAATTTACAAGTTATCTAAATATTAAATAAAACACAGTTTTTGTTTACAATTTCTTTGGTGACCAAGTATTGTAATTAAATATATTATAAATTATAGATATGTGGTTAAAACGATTGAAAATTATTTATATCTCTATACAGAAAGTTTAGGAGGTTGAGTTTGAATATAAATTGTTTTTATCATACGTCATCTTTATTTAAGTGGTTATAGATGATGACAACTTTTATATTGTTAATAATAGGTCGGTGATGGATTTTCACTTTTTCTATGTGTACTACGACGGGGAGATGTATTATCATGAGTTGCATGGGTTGTCATACCAAGGCTCGAACCAAAAGCAAAAATACGTTAAGGTGAAACGTGGGATAGGGCTTATGAACTTGCAATGAAGAATATTGAAGGCGATGGGGTTAGACCACTCTAGGCATAAGATTTCCATCATGTATCGAGCACCTCAACGGGTTGTAGACACACAGGTTTTCTACAATTCACTACAATTATCGGGTGGCACCGAAGTGAAGATGATGTGGGAAATGGTTGCACAAATGGTGGCTCGAGGATTCATTGCTTCGGATCTCTATGTCATTGTTGAGCCCGCCCAGAGAGAGGCTGGAGAGGGTTGAGAACATACTGTTTTGGATGGAAGAGTAGATGAGCACATCGAGTCAATACCAGAAAGATCTTATCAAGGGTGTGTAGAGAACACAGGAGATGGGTATGGCAATGAACCGTGGCGGACATTTGCCCATGGGAACTCGATTGAGGAGGAGGAAGGGCTGAGCAAGTGCATGAAGGAGAGCATTTACGATGATGAGCTCCATAGGGGCACATCCGACAATAACCCTAATGATCACGGACTTGGTGATGATGCAACCCATATCGATGTTACTAGGGATGACTTCGAGGAGCTCCTAGATACCTTGGGTGAACATGAGGATGTTGATCATATCGAAGATGTGGTTGTAGAAGAAAATAGAGAGACATGCCCCGGTCCCGATCCTACGCCGAAATGGTTCACCCAAAACACTTGGGATAATATGTTTGATCCATCACCGGTTATGCAAGCGGAAGTATTACCATGGACGCCTGGGCGTGAGCCAATTAAAGGGATGGTATTCGCAACTAAATTGGCGGTGCGGCGTGCGTTGACTTGGTACGCAGTGCGAGATAATTTTAGCTTCAAAAGCGAGCATTCGGACTCAGAGAGGCTTATGGTGAGTTGTGAGGATGATTCCTGTCCATGGTCAGTCCGTGCGATATGTTGCAAGGGAGACAATATCTGGAAGATCGCAAAATGCAAGGGCCCCCACACGTGCGACAAAATTCAGAATGCTCATGATGGTCGGATGATTGATTCGGTGTTCTTATCATATGTACTTGAGCGCTATATACGAGAAGACCTGCGTATAAGATAAAGAACTTACGCCACGTTGCTTTGCGCGAGTTAAAACACAAAATATCTTATTACAAGGTATTCTATTCTTTAACTTGCATTATATTTTCAATACAACATAGAGACATCAGTCTTTTGGGAAGTATAATCATGATATTTTTTTTCCCAAAACCCATGAATACTTTATATTATGAAAATTGAAATTGAAAAAAGAAAAGAAAAAAAGGAATGCGGAGCGAAGAAATAATATAGTCTTACAAGTCTTGATTTGTTTTCTTCAAGTTTCTTTATTTAACTTGTATTCATTTCTAACGTAATCATTATGGTTCACATACAAGGTATAGGATGCCAAACAAAAGGCCGTTGCATCTATATACGGGGATTTTAAGGAGTCTTATGCGGAGTTGCCGCGTTTTTTGGCAGGACTCAAGGACGCAAGTCCGCGTACAGAGTATAAGTTAATAGTGGACGATAATTATGAACAGGGAACCTGTACATTCAAGTCCGTATTTTGGGCGTTTCGTCCATGTATTGTTGGGTTCAAGAAGTGTAGGCCTGTGATTAGCATTGATGCAACCCACCTCTATGGAAAATATAAAGGGAAATTGATGATTGCAATGGCGACAGATGCTAATAATAAAATTTATCCAGTAGCCTTCGCCGTTGTCGAGAGCGAGAGAGCACAGAGACTTGGGGTTGGTTCTTGGCTTGTATAAGAACGTATGTTCTTGACCGGAGACACTGTGTGTCATATCCGATGAGACACCCCGGGATACAAGCTATTTTTAGAGACAATAATCGAGACTTTTCCTGCGGCCTCCCATGATGAGAACATCGTTCACGCCTTCGTCATCTATGTAGTAACGTCAACACTAGATGGAACAATGAAACTTTAAAGAATCTAGTATGGAGGGCAGCAAGTGCTACCTAAGAGCGAAAGTTCAATGCCACCTTCGAGTTAATTGAGAATGTCAACCGAGATGCGCACCAATATCTAAAGGATGTGCCCAAAGAGAAATGGGCTCTAAGTTTTGACAAGGGTTATCGTTATGGGGCAATGACGACAAACGTCTCTCGAGTGCTTCAATGGTGTTCTAAAGGGTGCTCGTAGCTTGCCTATTACGGCAATGGTGAAATACACATGGTTCAAATTGAATTCTTACTTCGATGATCGTCGCAATAAGAGCATAGCACAGTCAAATTCGGGACAAAAATGGACTAAATATGTCTTGGATATCTTCATGAGAAATAAGGCGAAGGTGGAGCGTCATAGGGTGACAAGATTGAGCGCGCAACAACAATCATATCAAGTAGATACACCGCATAATCCAGAGAGTGTTGGACATGGGGATCACACACATGGAGTTAATTTGTTGCAAAGAAGTTGCACATGTCAAAAATGGAAGTTGTACAAGATACCATGTTCACATGTCATTGCGTTTGTATTAGGTATCGACATGATGCGAGCAATACATTGACCCATGCTATAGCGTGGATGCACTGCTTCGGAGCTATGCTCCCGTTTTCCCTGCGTTGAAAGATAGATTATCATGGCGGATCCTGAAGAAACTCGAAGGGTCCTCCCTAACCCCGATTGATTCGAGAGAAAGGCCGCCTGTCTCAACACGAATCGGGAATGAGATGGACGAGGGTGGGAGATGGCGGAGAACCACACCGTGGAAGGAGGGGGAGGAAGGTGCAATGCGGGTTGTGTGACCAAGAGGGGCATAACCGAAGAACATGCCCTAAGCGGAATGAGGTACCGACAAGTGGTGGTGTCGCAGACTAGGTACGCTAATTTTAAACCGTGGCATTCTTCTAAATGCAACTTGAAACAAAATGCATGCTATATGCCATTCAATTATGTATTTTTATAACTTAAGAAAGATTGGAAAAATTTGAAGGACCAACTATGACATATATCGTTAAAATATCATCGTTGCTTGTGTACATGTGGTTCATTCCAATTCCAAAGTTTTGGGACTAAGACTTTCTCTTCTTATGCTTGGTGTTGATGACTGCATTATTTCTAGTGTTGATTTTGTATGTGTTGGATCATTATGTGTAAAATGCTAATGCCCATTTCTTACAAGTGTTTTTCAATCGTATCATCCATTGGATTGAAACAAAAAATAGGATATGATGTGAATGAAGTGATAAGTATTCAAATTCAGCATGTCAAGTCCCTATTTTTGCAAAATATTTCAACAATTGATGGTATTCTAATCAACTCATTTTCCCATTTATCAAGTGCTGTCATTTATCTACCACATTGTTAAAAAAGTTCAAAAAAGTAGGACTTGTTTTGATTTTGTGTAATTATTAGAATGAACTTCCGGATACTAATACTATAGTCTATTTGTTTGATATTACATCATGAGCATGACTACTAGGTTGCTGATTTATCTGTTTTTGTTGTTTTCCAAAGGATGCTTCTTCACATCGTCTGGAGGCTTGAGGAGTTATGAACACCCCCTTAATGAGGTGAAGCCTGTGCCAAGGGTGGAAATTTCTGGTCAGGTGTGTGGTGTAACTTTCACCGTGGATGAAGAGTTGAAGAGGGAAAATGTCGGCATGCCAAGAGTTGGAAGTGCTACCAACCGCTCATCTAACTACTAATATTGTTATAGTTTCCTTTTATGGCATGGCTATCATTATTAGTGGGCCTTGCCTTTGATCTCCTTTTTGTTATCATACTACTCTCATCTTGAAAGGCTTGAAATGCTTTTATGGGTGCTTAGATTTATATCCTTTTTAGTACTACCAAAGACATGATTTTATGTTGCTGTACATGTTGCGTAATGTCAAACTAAGCCAGGATCTCAAGTTTGATACAAGAAATAATATGATTGCTCTTCAAGACTGATCAATGGTAGATTTCTATTTGATATTTTTCTCCATTTTTATCGCTTCTTGAATCGGGCTTTGATGATGATAATAATTTCGGTCACATTCTTGATGATAATCAGGGGAGCTAAAGCTTTTCATTGCTTTCCTATTGGTCCGATTCATGATTTACAACTTTAAAGTAAATCATCACATGACGAATAAATACTGAAATCTTGAAAGATGCAAAAAGAAAAAATGAAAGAAGATACGAAACCATTCTAATTAAGTCTCGCCAATTCAAAAAAAAAAAAAAAAAAGAGAATTACCCATGTACCGAGCTTGGTGGACTCGGGTACTAATCTGACAGTCATTTTTTTTCTGTTCTGAAATTTGGTAATTCCGGAGTAGGCAGATTGGTACCCGAGCTTGGTGAACTCGGGTACCTTGTGAGGTACCCGAGTCCGGGAGCTCGGTACCAACCCGCCAATTTTCAAAATAGGCCTGGGTACCACGTTGACAATTTTGAAAATTGGTAGGTTGGTACCGAGCTTTCGGACTCGGGTACCTTGTGAAGTACCCAGAGTCTAGCAAGCTCGGGTACCAACCTGCAAATGAACAAAATACTTTGGGTACACAATGTTGACAATTTTGAAAATTGGCTGGTTGGTACCCGAGCTTGGTGGACTCGGGTACTTCACAAGGTACCCGAGTTCACCAAACTTGGGTACCAACCTGCCAATTTTCAAAATAGGACTGGGTAACCAATGTTGACGATTTTGCAAATTGGCAGGTTGGTACCCGAGCTTGCTGGACTCGGGTACTTCACAAAGTACCCGAGTCCACCAAGCTCGGGTACCAACCTACCAACTTGCAAAATTGTCAACATGGTGGTACCCAGTCCTATTTTTTTCATAATTACTTTGGGCTGCACGTGCTAGCCAATACCAACATAGTGATATACTTGTAAGCTTTCACCCATAATATAAATCCCACATCTACAATAAAGTCCAATTTAGACACATATATATATATATATAGTCATGAAATAATGAAAGAATATTGTTACATGTCATAAAAATTGATCTTTCTCTTCTTCACTAATACTTCTAAATCGTCTTCTTTTTCATCACAAAATTAAAACAACATATAAATTACATTCCCATCAAGATATTTGGACCCACCAACCATCTAGGAGAGACTCTGGAACGAAGAATAATCCCATTAGTTGTACAAGACATGGAGTAGTACACGAAAATGAAACCAATTTTATTGATGACTATAATTTAGTGACTAGTGAAGGACCAAGAGTGTCTCTCTCTCTACAGTATCTAAGGTAGAGTGCTTATGTTAGTGATTTTTTAGGGAGGGTAAATAGTAAACACCTAGGCCATCATCTACTCCTAGTGTCCAAACCACATTTGATCCCAAATGCATAAACCTTTCACTCACATTCTTTAAAAATCCCTAAAGCTTTTTTTTTTTTTTTTTTTTTTTTGAGAAACCCAATCCACTCATTAAACACTAAAAGTTCCAACTTAACTTATTTTATAATTTGTTATGCTTCCACAAAATACACTATTTTTTGCTTCAAATTTATTTCTACTAAGGTGACCCCACTATTTGGACACTTAAGGTAAAGAGCACTGAGCACATAAACTTGTGGAGTATATATTCCACTTCAAAAGTTCTTATGTGATCATTTAACTTAATCAAAACCAAATCTAACCCAAATACCAAAATCAAAACCAATCCAGCCAAAATACCCAAACCTATATCATATATATTAAAAAAAAAAAAAAAAAAAAAAAAAAAACCTTTATGGGTAGTGGCAAATTTGTTGGTTATGGGTTCTATAATGAGTAACTGGAAACTTTATAGTTGGCATGCTTTTCATAAGAATAACCCACCAAATTGTTCAAACAAATTTTCAAAGGAAGAAAGCATAGTTAACAATAACTAAGGCGCAAGTTAGAATGGCGGAGATAATAACATTTAGCATCTCTATAAAATTATTTTATGATTTCTCAGGTTTCTTTCTTGACTGTTCAAACTACCAACCCATAGTAAAATATTTACTGCTTAAGCAACCAATTAAAAAATGTAGCAAATGCAAACAATAACTCAATTGAGCCCCCAATATGATGTGAGAAAATAAAGATCCAAAGCTTCAAATCAGCAAACTATGATGTGTGAAAATAAAGTGGTGAAAGAATGGAAGTCATATTCATAAAATATAATATGGTCACTCAATTTAGTGCCACTGATCTCCTATTCTCTCGCAATACATTTATCAAAAAACTGATAGGCATTTTTGACTAACATTGTTCTTTTGAAAGAAAGGAAAATAACCTCCAAAGACTTTATATGCTTTCTCACCAAAGCATCTCTAATGATGCCAACACAAAGTGTGCAGAAAATTATGAAAGGATTAAATGATTATAAACCAACTAAAGATGAATGACCCATATAGGCTAAGAACTACAATAATACAGTGGAAAAAATGTCCAAATTTAGTGGGGATATTGCAAGCGGAAGAACAAAGACAAAGGCAAACACAAAACTCAAATGATATGATCCATACAAGCTAAGAATTGCAATAATTCTTTGCATCGGAGTGGTAAAGGTTGGGCATGAGAAAATCAATTCCTAGCTATAAGTAATTATAGATATAAACATGTTTAGAACTCTATTTTAAAAGAATCCAGCCACAAGAAATTACAAATGGCTACACATATAATTCCTATGTCATTATTTGTTGTTGAAAATGTAACTTGATCTAAAAATATAACTCAGTTAAATATGATTAAGCAGGATGAGAATGGTATGGACATACCAGAAATATTTCAAGACCAAAGAAGATATTGTCATTCATCTCTTTGAAGGCTTATAAGATGCAAAGATAAAGTGCATATACCGAGGCTAAACTGTCTACAATACAAAAATAAATATGAACATAGTTAGGCTACAACATTTAAGTTGCTCCACATCAAACACGTGGTGAGGGAAACTATCTAAACAAAAGCTAATTGTAAAATCACATTTCAAACAAAACATACATACACATGCATTTAGGTTACCAATCTCAAGATGTAATACAAAGTTTGAAGAGTATCAACCTGCAGACCACAAACAAAAAGTAAATGATTTTTGTGTTCTATCCTCGATTAATAGGTTGAGTCAAAATAATAAACAAATAGATAACATATCTTTCCGATTTCAATGCCTTAAAAACAAATATTTACCAACCAACTAACTAAATTTGAATGCTGAAACTAAAACTCTTTTCGATTCTCAATGCATCTATTTGGCTACATTGAACTTAAAAGAAAAAATAACATTGACTCAAAATTCAATAGAATTCACCCCCTCACATCATAATCAATAATTGTTCAACAGCTATAGTTTTACATGTAACTAATTATTTATGTAGATTTTTGTCAACTGTGTTTCTTTTGTAAACTAACTCCAAAACTAATCATAAATTAATCTCAAAAACCAAATCTTGTTGGAATTTGAACATATAGCACAAATTAATCAACCATTTATTAACAAAAGATTAAATTAAGAATGGGACAATTAAGGGGGAAATTCATAAAAACTTACCTTTCAAAATTTTTGGTGCTCGTTCTAATGCAATGACGTAATCACTATAATCTGTGAACGCTGTAACCTATGTATCGCAACTACAAGGAAAAAATTAAATTTGATTTTAATTTTTTTAATAAAAAGCATTCAAATAACTTGACAAAAACGAACAAAGAGAACATTAGAAACAAGAACATAGGAAGAAGGAATGAAATAAATACCAATAAAAAAAAATAAAAAAATAAAAACATAAATAAAAAGGCATGCATGTTGATTTTAAACAGATACCCAAAACGAATGCAACCCAAATAGACAAAAACAAAAACAATTCTAATCCAATTTCTTTAGGCAAAACCCAATATAACCCAAATACCAAAAAATAAAAAATAAAAAACAAAAGAACCATTAGTCCGTCTTTGACAAGTGGAGGCAACCCACAGATTTCAATCTCTACCTTACGGACTCGGACTCTCTCTTAGTTGTATAGGTCTATATCATCAGTCCATTTTTTCCCGTTGTTAAAAAATAGAGAGAATGACATGGGATTAGGCAAAAATGGAACCAAATTATGATCGGTGAAACTTCAAAGTGGAAATATTAGAGAGAGAGAGCATTTACCTATAGTGTGTTAGCTGAAAATACCAAAAATGGAACCAAATCCCCTTTCTCTATGATCTATTTCTCTCTCCCTCTTTCAATATCTTCTCACCTTAGAAAGGAGAAACTTCAATTAAACTTACTTACACTAAGTTCCAAAATCACCAACACAACCTCACAAGTCACAAAGACACCCACACAATCAAACTAGTTAAGTTCTTCACAACACATTATTCACCAAAAACTAAAACCCAAATAAAAAACTTAGTGGGAACCACAAATTCAATGAATTCTAACCCATTCCCATTATCACGACCTCATGCAAGAAAAAAAAAACAGTCTTATCCACCTACGAGAAACAGAGAGAGAACGACCTCGAGAAGAAAATCATAATCAAACGGCCCAAAGAAATTATTGACTGGACCAGGTCATCGGGATGGAAGTCCTAGTTTTGAGTTAGGAAGACTAAAAGAATAGTTGAATTATCAAATACCGCAAAGCACGGGAGGTTCTTCGAAGTTGGATGTTTGTGAGGAGGAGATTGCGAAACCGACTAGGTGGCACCGTATTGCTATGATACGCAAACTTTCAAGTGAGCAAGCTGCATCGGGATCTGATTGATCCCACAACTATCGCAAGTATGCGCGTGGCCAGTGAGATGTCATTTCTTCAATCGCTGCAAGCAGACAAGGGAGAAGTGTCGGGAGATTTGGGAACGACAAGTTCGAGTCTTTCCGCCTTAGATCGTGAAAATGAGAGTGACTCGAAGGAAATAGTGATCTTGATTCATTTCTTTGGGATTTAGAGAATCTTCTTGATGCGAGAGGAATGTGAGGAAGAAGTAGGTAACTATGAGTCAAAGCATGACAAAGCAGATGGTGTTAAGGGGCTCAAAATGAGAAGGCGCCCATCCATAGCTCAGGCAGAAGAGGAAAATGAAGATGAAGCCGTTGAAGCTTCCGAATTATGTAGGTTACTCATGGAAGATGATGAGGTTGAGAGGAGGAAGAAGAAAAAGACTAAAGTTGTGAGGAGGAAACAGTGCTGGCTTTGGGCTTGCAACCAAGTTTTGGTTTTGAGAACACAAATCGGATCAAGCAAATTGTCAAGATCTTGCCCAACTTTGATGGGTCCTATTCTTCCAAAGAGATATTTAATAAAGACATGAAGGAGGTAGAAAATGTTATTGCGAAAAAGGCAAGTATGGAAAGCTTTAGGTGAAAGCTTTAACGAAAAAGAATGATATCACAAGTGTTGGTCTAGTCGGTAAGAAAATCAAAATATCGGGAGATAAAGTCAAGGTTTTTAAGGACAAGAAATCTGCAAGAGAGAGTTTTGTTTGTGGGGCATGTGGTCGCTTGGACATATGAGGACAAACAAGACAGAAACATGAAAAATATGGATTTTAGGGTGAGATGGGCGGGGGATGCGCACCCTCAAAACCTTTTTCTTTTTCCCCAGAGAATACACACCCCACAACCTTAATTATGGACTAACCTTTTTTTTTTCTTTGTGAGGTGGACTTATTCTAGTAATGATCTCCTTTTCAATAATAGAATCCTAAACTGAATTTATACATTAAGAGAATCATGAAGCACATGCAGGAAACACAATTCTTGTGTCACCCCAAAGACAATTATGTGGTCCATCTTATCTTAATTTGGTCCGTACTAACAATGCCCCCTTCTTTCTTTTTTTTTTAGTGGAAATCGCCATTTTGTTAAATGATAGATTTGTAGTAGTATCTCTTTTCATTTACAATGAATGGGGGTTTAATAATGTGGATTTGTTTGTCTATAACGTAAGTTTACATTATTAGTGCAATTTAAAGCTATAAAAGTCTTCTATCACTTCGCAAAAAAAAAAAAAAAAGCTATAAAAGTCCAAGATTTATACCTTCACCTTGAGTGCTTCCAATTTTTCATTCAAACACACTAAGTTCCAAATTCACCAACACAACCTCACAAAGACCCACACAATCAAACTAGCTAAGTTCTTCACAACACATTATTCACCAAAAACTAAAACCCGGATAAAAAAATTAGAACTTCTTTCAAAAAAATCAACATGCTAAGTTCTTCACAACACATTATGCACCAAAATTCAAAAAAGTATGAAATTTCTTGAAAATTTAAAACAAAAACCAAGACATGGAATTGCGGTGCCAAAACCAGTTGGATTAGTGAAAATTAAGAGAAAAAGAACTCAAATTTTTCGGAGAGAGAGAGGTTACAAAGCGCCATTGAAGGGGAAATGGTCCGTGTGGCGACTTTGTGAAATGAAATTGAAAACCCTAATTGGTCGGAGACAGGGAGAAGAAAGGGCGAAGAAGAAGATGAGGACGAAGACGACGTCGCACCATTGTCACCCAACGGAAAAGGCCATTACCATCGCTCCTCCAACAACCACCACTTTCCCTTCTCCTATTCCCTCAGGCGCGACGGCGACGGAGACCACGATTCCACTCCCCCGACCATCATCGATACGTGAAAGCGATCACAACGACGTTTTTAATTTTTCGCGCCCGATGGTGTGAGGGTTTCAACGTTTGGGGTTTGAACGTTTAGGTGAGAGTGAGAGTGAGGCGTGTTTCAGTAAGGGTATGTTTTGCTCTGTTCTTGGTTGGGTATTGTGGGTAACAGATGGTTTAAGTGTGGGGTAATAGGGAGAGATCGTTGAGCAAAGACTCGAGCTTCATGAGCTCGGGTATCAACTTTATTTTTAAATTCGGATGCCAACGTCGGGTGCCACGTTGGAACAGAAAAATGGAGTACTCAAGCTCTCCAAGCTCGAGTACTACCAAAAGTGGTACTTACCTATTTATTTCCCAAATAGTGTTTCGGGCCTAAATATTTTAAAAATAAATGCTAATGGGCCAAAATCGCCAAGAAAACTCAATACAAAAAGCTTTCAGACTTTCATCATGAGCTTTATATATTCTATAATGGGCCAGCCCAGTTGATATCTGAGGAGTTCTGAATCTTTAGATGTGTAGACCGCCCTGGAAAAAAGTAACACGCGTAAAAATATTTTAGAGGATAACGGCCCTTATTGAATCAATGAATCCAAGCAAAAAAGTAAAAAACAAATGCACTTATGAAGTCCACCCGAAGCAACGGTTGACCCAAGTCAACCGTTGATTGCTTAGAAATAGGGTAATAATCCATATAGTTGGTCTTAGATAATCTGGGGAGTGTGAGAAGCCTTTCCAGACCACAGATATGGATATTTCCCTAAGAATAGTTATCCCATCCTTACTGTTGTTCGTGCTTTTCATCGTAGACCTTGGAGAAGGCCACAATAGTTGTCCCGAATTACAGTGTGGAAACGGTCCACCCATCCGATTTCCTTTCTGACTCAAAGACAGGCAGCCAGACCAGCACTGTGGCTATCCTGGCTTTGATCTCTACTGCTCTCATAATAATGATACGGTGCTTGAGCTGCCTACTTCAGTAAAAGCCTTTGTTAAAAGCATTGATTGTAAATCTCAGTTAATTGAAGTAAATGACTCAGATAATTGCTTTCCACGGAAAATTCTGAGACTCATTATCTTCCTCTCCTTTCCAATTCAAAAATTCTCTTTATAACTATTCCCTTTTCAGTTGTACGCCAGATACAGAATATTATTCATATCCGGTCCCTTGTCTTAATAGCGCTTCAACCTCAGTTCTTGCTTTTTCTTCGGATCATGACTTCGACGACTTGCCCATATTATCGTGTACAAAGATGTATACCGTTTCATCAGTTCCATTTGATATATGGAGTTATTCTTCTCTTGAATTGACATGGTCCGGACCGAAGTGCGGACACTGTAAAGGGAAAGGCAAGATATGTAGATTCGAGAGTAATAGCACTGATTTGAAAACAGAGTGCTTCGACCCCGACAAAGACAGGTATTGTATTATTTCTACCCAATTTCCACTTCTATAATCACACAAGTTCTGTTTCATGCCAACATATATTAATTTTATCAAAGCTTAGTTTATAAGTGTTCTGCAACGGTAATTTCCCAAAACAATCCAAGAAATTGGGGCTTTTTTTTTTTTTTTTCACCAAAGGAACATTATTTTAGAACTGGGCTTGTAAGTTGTGTCCGTATCCATTCTTGAAGTAATATTTTTCCTTCCGTTCAAAAGAACATTATTTTAGAAGAGGGCTTGTGTCAAAAGAAAAATTATTATATACCGTTAGAGTAAAGCATAGAGCGATCTAGTGCTTCATTCTTTTACAAAAATTGTGAATTTTATCGTGAATTTAATGAGTAAGACTCACTATTACACAGTATAAAAAAGAGTTTAAATTGTACTTCCATAGTAATAGTACTAAATAATTATGCATGTGTGTGTATGTTTGTTTCTCCAAAATAATGATAATAATAATTACGCATGTCTCAAAAGCCCTTGAATAGGCAGGTAGCTCATTAGTTGAAACTAAACCTTGCAATATCAAGATAAACTTTACCTAAAAAGATAAGCATAAGTGTGGTAATTGATTAATTGAGGAAAACCATTGCTCAGCACATTAAACATCTTAAAACTCTAAAACAGAACAAAAATATTGAATGCAACACTACCTTGCTAATAAATGTAATTATTCAACATCTTAGGGGTACAATGACTTGCATCTTAGGAGTACAATGACTTGATACTTCCCCATCACATAATAACTTATTCTACTAATTAAAGTCATGGTGGAATCCACTTTTTATGTAAGAGAAAGGACTATCATGTTTATGTACACATGAATTATCTAAATATTGTTCGACTAATAGTGATAAACTTTTACACAATTATCTTTTGTTTTTCGATAAGTGTAATTAGAAATTGATCATGTTAAAATATTTTACAGGTAGATCAAGAAAAATAATGACCTTTGGTGAGTTTTCCGTTGGCCATTTGAAAATTCAGTGTAAATTACTTTTTGTTTTCTTGACTCATGAATATTTAATATGCAGTTTCCATCTTGGGATCATTTCTTTTGACATTAGTAGTCTATGCACTCTACCGTGTCTATAGCTATGACAAAACAGAAAAAGAAAATCAAGCTAGGATTGAAACTTTTTTGGAGGATTACAAAGCTCTCAAGCCCACAAGGTACTCATATAACGATGTTAAAAGAATTACAAATCAATTTCTTGAGAAATTAGGACAAGGAGCCTATGGAACAGTGTTCAAAGGAAAGTTTTCGAATGAAATCCATGTAGCCGTGAAGATCTTGAACAGTTCCAAGGGAAATGGGGAAGAATTTATAAATGAAGTGGGAACAATGGGTAGAATCCACCATGTTAATGTGGTTCGCTTGGTTGGCTTTTGTGCAGATGGATTTAGAAGAGCTCTAGTTTATGAGTTCTTACCAAATGATTCACTAGAGAAGTTCATTTCCTCAGTAGATTCTAATCGTTTCTTTGGTTGGGAAAAGTTACAAGACATTGCTCTTGGCATAGCAAAAGGAATTGAATATCTTCACCAAGGATGTGATCAACGAATCCTCCATTTTGATATTAAACCTCATAACATTTTGCTAGACCAAAATTTCAATCCAAAAATTTCTGATTTTGGTTTGGCCAAGTTGTGTGCTAAGGATCAAAGTGCAGTATCCATGACCACAACTAGGGGGACCATGGGTTACATTGCACCCGAAGTGTTCTCTAGGAACTTTGGGAGCATGTCTTACAAATCAGATGTTTGATTTTGGAATATTGTTGCTTGAAATGGTTGGAGGTAGGAAAAATGTTGATGTAATGTGGAGAACACTAGCCAAATATATTTCCCGAGAATGGATCTACAATTTGTTAGAGCAAAAAGAAGACCTACGAGTCTATGTTGAGGATAATGAAGATGCTAAAATTGCAAAGAATCTCGCAATTGTGGGACTCGGTGCATTCGGTGGCACCCAGTGGATCGTCCTTCTATGAAAGTTGTGGTCCAAATGTTGGAGGGAGAAGGAGATAAGTTAACCATGCCCCTAATCCATTTGCGTCTACAAACCCCACGAGAATCAATGTAAGTATGCCTGCAAGGCGTCTAAACCAAGAGTTAGAAGTCATCCTAGAATCAAAGTAAGTATATAAAGTAGGAGTCCTTGACAATCATAAAAGTTGCAATCATGTTGTACTCAAGGATTGAAATTATTTATCATGTGGTCAATGTAGGGACTTCGAATTTTTTTATATGAAGTACGAGGAAGATAATGCTCATAAAAATCTCTTAATTTCTTGTTGAGGTAGGAAAGAATATGAGTTTTATTTTTTATGTTTATTAAATTTTTATATTTTATTTTTATAATTTTCACAATTTTTTTAGAATAAGGCTTTATTTCCTTATTTTAGAGACTTTTAAAGAGTATTTTAGTTAAAATTGAGCCTTTATATGGAATGGTATAAATTAAGATTTGTTTTAGAAAAAAAAAAGTTGGGCAAAACTTCTTATTTCTAGCCTAATTTTGTGCAATGATCCTAGATGCTCTAGGACTTCCTTCGTGATTTTCGATTTAATTTAGTGGTTGTAGCCTTCAGGCATTCATACTATTTAGTAATAAAAAATTTCAAAGAGTGTTTATTGTTTTTTTCTGATGGATTCTAGAGGACTCTTTGCTCACTCCATGAAATTTGCTTGTAATCAAATTAAATTCTTAATGTATATTATTTGATGTAAAATGAGTTAAATTTTGTTAAGAAGAAGCCTAGTCAAACCCTATGCCAAACAACACATGTCACCTTCACAAAGTAACCCTGTTTATGTACAACACCCACTGCCAAAAAAATAGAAGGTATTTTTCAAGGGTCAAAACCCTTGAAAAACGTATGAAAAACTCTCAAAAATTTTTATTTTTTATTTTTTAGAGCCTGGGGAACCTTGATGACCTTTGAAATATATACACCATTGAAAATGAAATTTCAAAAGCCTTCACAAACCTCAAAACAAGTGTTTTATCTTTATTGATGGTCGCCAACCCT
Source organism: Quercus dentata (assembly GCA_028216015.1). Classification (NCBI taxonomy): domain Eukaryota; kingdom Viridiplantae; phylum Streptophyta; class Magnoliopsida; order Fagales; family Fagaceae; genus Quercus; species Quercus dentata. The sequence goes on along the minus strand of CP116452.1, from coordinate 14,256,216 downwards.
TGGAAAAGGTAAAAATAACTAAAGGTCCAAAAATTTGAAATTACAACCCTAGATAAATGAGGTTGTTAAAGGGTCTCCCAACCCTCGAAATAAGGTTTTTCTCTTTTTTCGCTTAAAATTTTTCTTTTTTAAAAAGAACCACAACCATGCGCATATACTTTAAAGAACTACATATTACAAAATCTATATTATATCAAAACACAATATTATGGGCCTATTCGGTAAGGAAACTTGAAAACTATTTTGGGTTGATTAAAAGCCAAATACATGGGCCCCACTTTTAAGTTATGTGTTTGGCAAGGGTACTCAAATGAGGTTTTTTAGATAACAGTTCTCAGTTTAGGTGATTGAAAACAGGTATTTTAGGTGATTGAAAGCATGTATTTTGAGAACTCTTGAAGAGTAGTTTTTAGTATTCAAATATAACTGGGTCCAAATCTCCTTCAATATGCGCTGCAAGTCTTCAACCACACGTACATCAAATTAAAAGACCACATATTACAAACTCCACAATAGTTCTAAAATTATAATAGGATAACTGGCATACAACAAAAGTTCACATATCCTCGCATGCCTCAAGGTGGTACCTGCCATTAAAGAGGGAAAAAATCAATAACTTTACCATTATGATATCTCCTAGTTTTGAAAAGCCACATCAAAAAGTTATTTATTTAACTAACTTTGCAATTAATAAACATTTTTTTTTGAAATATATATATATATATATATATATATATATATATATATATATATATATATATATATATATATTTATATATTTCAAGCGTGTTTTAACTTATTCTAAGGGAATTAATAACATTTGAGATAAAATTGAGTAATTTAACCACGCAACTTTGTAGTTTACTAGCTATTTGCTACGTTAATATTGAATTGGGTTATCCAACATGATCCAACCCACAACCTAACTGCAAATTAGATCAGTCTGATCTAGAGAATGAAATGAACCAAACTGGATAGTTCAATGACCAGGAGTTGATTTTGATCATTTACCTTGACTTCAAGGGTTGATTTTTTCAATTCAACTAATTTTTACACAATAATTTATGTTGATTCTATTTTTATAGTCTAGTAGTTCATATTTTGTGTCTAAATGCTTCATAATAAGATTTCTCGCTCTATCCATGTTACCTTAGATTGCAGCAACGATTCAAGTACTAATGTCGAATTGCAATATTTGGATTTCAAAGAAGATAAGATGCATAGGAAAGAAGATTTATGTTCTAGTTGACCAAGACTAGTAAATGTTCAAAATCAAGATATACAATCTGATACAATCTGGCATCTCATTCGCACTAATAACCAAAACAAAATGGTAGGAAAAGGTGTAACTAAGAGTAGGACAAATGATGTATAAACTGGTCTTAGTTTATGTCCAAGTCCAACTACGAAGATGATGAGAAGTTTCACTAGCTAGTTGACTGAAGAAGATATTATCTTTAGTGACAGCAATGATAAAAAGAAAAAAAATCCTGTCCAATAATTAATTTATGCACACACACACAAAAGACAGATTGATTAGAAAGGACAAACAGGGGAGAATGATTATTTGTTGAGTATAAAAATCAGTACCGGCCACTTTGTCATGTTCAACCAATTTCATACCTGCTCTTTTTGAACATGAATTTGTTGACTATTTGAAAAGCTCAATTTGTATGATAAAGCGGGCACTGTGCTATTCCCCAAAAATGCTCTAAAAGTCTCACCGATATTTGTGTGATGTGTTCCATGCACCTTCCTATCAAATTGAAGCCATGAGTCAACAAATACGACTTTTGCAAGCAGTGTAATTCTTATCTTTCTTGTTTTCACATTTTAGATTCTATTCTTTTTTTTTTTTTTTAAATGTAATTGTCTAATGGAGATTCATGTTTTACTTTACCTCCTAAACTGAGAATTACTCGATTATTTTGACACAGTACTATTGCTTTTGCGAAAAGTTTCCCCCATTACAATATAGAATCCAAAGAGAAATAATAATGAAACTTCAATGAACTTGTTAAATTGAGAGGGCACTTGTGCATCAACATGACCCACCATCACCAACCAAAACTAAACACAGTTATGGTCCATGGAAATTTCATGGAAGTCTCTTTATAATTATGTGGCAGCTCTTCACTTGGTTTAGCTTGCGTGTTATGCACACAAAAACAGGACACAAGCAGTATCTCTGTTTAGTAGCTAAATTCCACGTAGCTACACTTGCATCACAAATTCACATTAATCCATTAACACTTCGTTTGAAAGTTCTTAAAAGAGTGAAATAAAATAAAATGAGTAAATCATAAAAGAACGAAAGAGAAAGGAATAAAATGGAATGTATTTAAGTAATGGAATCTAATGAGAAATAATAAGAAAACTTGTACCAAAATCGTTTTTAAAGGAGATGCTTCCAAATTAATCCTACAACAATAAACCTATGCTCTAATACCGATTGAAAAATCGCGTTATAGGAGATGCTTCCATATTAATCTGAAACAATGAACCTATGCTTTGATACCAATTGAAAAATTGCTATTTAGACCCCTAATTTGCCATCAATCTTGGCACTAGATACTTTTTTCAATTTGGCATTACATTCAACTAGTTCTTCTTCCAAGCTCTTGACCTTAAACCTATGGAAGAAATTCTCACACTTAACTTCATCCATTACATTCAACTATTTGTAATCTTGGCAATAGTTCTTTTTACATTCACTATTTGTAATGTTAGCAAATTTCCATGTCAAAAATCAAAATTGTTTTAGTGTAATTGAAAGTTTCCATATATTTTAATTTCATTTAAATTGTAATTGCATTGAGTCATTGAAGTTCAAGTTCGGAAGAAAGAGTACAAGTGCTGCAGAAGGATTCTTGATTGAGCAAGATTCATCATGTTAGGCGAAATTATGTGTAAGACAACAAAATTCGGGTTTTTTTTTTTTACACAAAACAGTTTCCTTGAAATCCGTTTAACACTCGATCGAGCAAGTTTGCCTATGAAAATCAGTTTTTTTTTTTTTTTTTTTTTGGGACTTATAATTGAATAACAAACTCCTTTGAGTAGGACATTTATCAATTTTAATTTTAAGAAATAGTATTTAACATGCCTCAAAGTTACATTATTTTTCATATAATTATCAATTTTATTAAGAATCACACATAGAAAGCTTTAAGAGAGAATCTCTATATGCAATTGTATAGCAGAATCTGAATGTAAAATACATAGCCTCCGGTGTTTATATATAGAATCAAAGGAGAGCGAGAAAACAGGAAAAGACCTAAATGACTATTACACGTGTGCTAACTCCACATTATAAGCTTAAGTAAAACACATGTCGTTTAGCTACTACAGTCATAAACTACAAGTATCTAAGCCAGTGGAATAAATACTGCTACTTTATCAATCGTAGCTCGCTATTCCATCCATCTCGCAACAAATTTCCTTAAAAATACTGTGAGCTATATTCCCAATTATATGAATTTGCAAAGAAAAACTCGCTTTGGACTAGAACCACAAATACGTTGTAACTTAAAATGTTACGAAATCCCATGATGTGGACAACATTGACTAGAACTTTATGGAGTCCATGATAATTTAAAGTATGTCGATGTAACGAGGAATGCTTTGGCCACCTTGTCATGCTCAATTAATTTCATACCAACTCATTTTCTTCTCTTCTTTTTTTCCTCCTTGTGGAATTTCATACTAGATCTTTGTTTCCCTTGAAACAACGTTATCATGATTGAGTAAATGAAGCTTCCTTATCTTTTTCCAAAGTCCCAAACTTGACATGAAATGAATTTATAGATAACTTTATTAACTAATTCTTTTTTCAATGATGGACACTATTAGTTCATAATAAAGACACCAATTTGTTTCGGTGTAAGTAGGATTCGAATTTAAGTCTCTTATTTGAGAATGAATTTTTTTTACAAATGAGTTGATTTTAGTTTATGAATTTATTAACTACTTATTTCTTTTGATGATTTGATAGTAGCTGGTGGTTCAAGAGTTAAATAACTCAATTGACACTTCTTGTTATTTTTAACTTTTTAATGGAGATGTTTAGGATTCAAGTCCTTTTAACCCAACTATCAAATTATAAAGTCATTTTTATTGGAAAAACATATATATATATATATATATATATATATATATATATATATATATATATATATATATATATATATATATATATATATATCTCAATTACGTAACAAGCTTTTTGTGAATTTATTAACTATAGGGTAAAAAGAGCTTATTTGATGGTAAGAGGCTCACCAACAAATCAACAATATGGACAAGTTTGGTGCGGGTTCTATGCATGATGAGAAAGTATTTGTTGTTTCTGGAATACCAAGTCAACATCTAGTTGGTGTTTGATGGTCCAATTAAAACTTGACACCTATATAAAATGACAGGTCAGGATACTAGCTCATTTAAATTAAAAGTACAGAAATGCCATTGAAAATTTTCAAACTCCCGCCCCTTTAACACACTTTACCCTTTCATAAAATCGAAAGATTAGGTGTTGTTTGGATGAGTGAGTTTTAAGTGATATGATTTTGTTTTCGTCACTCATCATCCAAAATTTGTGGGACCCACGGAAAATTTTTTGTTTGGACACCATCACTTATGATCCGTGACTCAGTTTCCATCACTCAATTCTTCGATTTTTGAGTTATGAGTTATGGAAACCGAAAACACATTTTAGTTGTTTTCAATTTTCATAACTCATAACTCAATGGTATTTTTGTAATTATACACACATGGAGGGACCCACAGCCGCAACTTTTGACCTTTGACTCCTTTTTTTTTTTTTTTCACTAGTTGGTCTTCCGTTCTTTTTTTTTTTTTTTTTCTTCACCGATTCTTTCTTGAGTTCTTCGTCTCTCTCTTCTTCTTTTTTTTCTCTTCACCGATTCTTTCTTTAGTTCTTCGTCTCTTTCTCTTTTTTTTTTTTGTTCGGTCTTGATTCATCCTTTTTTTTTTTTTTTCCCGGGTTCGTTGAGTTGAGTTTTTTTTTTTTTTTAATTATTTTTTTTTCTCTTTGGGTTCGGTGAATTTAGCTACTGGGGGTTGAAGGAAAAAAAAAAAAAAAAAAAGTAAAAGCTACACAAGGTACAAGTATGGGGCCCACAAATAATTGAAAAATATTGAGTGGTAACAAGTGAGTGATAGTGCCAAACAGGGTGGGGTGTTTTAAATGATGAGTGATAAATAATAAGTGATGAGTGATGAAAACCGAGTGATGAGTGATGGGTGATGAAAACCGAGTGATGAGTGACCATTTTTTTAAACCAAATAAGGCCTTATCTTCTCCTTCTTTCTCTGTTTCTCTCTAGTACAACAGCACACACCAGCCCCTTGCACCTCCATGTACTCTCTCTCTCAATTCCAAAGTTTGACATCCTTTGCATAGTATCGCCGCTGGATATAGAGACACACCGCTAAACATTACCAGTTCCTACGAGACCGGCCTTTGTCTTGTCGGAAAAGGCCCAAAACCATCTCTTCTTCTCGTTGTTTCCAAATTCCAACCTTCAACACTAGAATTTTTCTCGTACTTCCAACAAATAACGTTGCAAGAAGGTCTTCTCTCCCTCTGTTTTTATTTTATTTTATTTATTTATAAATTTTTCTGTTTATAGAGATGTGTTTTGTTTAATTTTTTTTTTTTTTTGAATTATACATGTTTGATAAAATGCTTGATGTTGAGGATGGCTGCACTAATAATACAGTAATAGTTTTTTATTATTATTATAAATCGTTTCCAGGTTGTCCATTATTACCAATCTTTGTTTTTCTCTCCAAAAAAGTCTTTGTTGAGTGTACATGATGACCAGAGAGTTGATAATCCAAAAGACTTGAGTCGAGGCCAGTGGAGGAGAGAGTTGCTTGGACTTTTTCAAGACTTTAGAATGCGACAAGAATTTGGAGATACACTGCTAAACATTACCAGTGCCATAAGAATTGCCCATCACCATCACCATCTTTCTCTTTCTTTTTCTTTTTTGGGCTTGTTAATTTTATTCATGAGTACTGCTCGTCTTCTAATTATATGTAGTTTTCCAATTGGGTTAGTATGTTTTTCTTGAATTCTAATATACTTTATTGGGGCTAGATTCTTTTCTTTGATAAATTTTGACCACCAAGTTTGAGAATTTGGTGTTTATTTATTTGTTCAAGTTGTTTTTATGTTGGACACATTCAATTGCAACCAAAAATAGAGGAAGGAATTTGCTAAATTCAATTGGGTAGGATAGTTTACCTAGTTATCTCTGTTTGATTAATTGCACAAAATTTTGATGGCTATGAATGCTTGATTTAACCGTTTTGTTTGATTTAAATGAATTATCGAGCAATACAGCCTTTTCTTGGCATCTTTTGTTCATTTATTTGATACTATATTTGTTCGGTATCTTGTTCACATTATTTACAAAAAAATACCCTTAAAGCATGGCAACGTAGCAACCCCAAAGTCTCAAATAGTTCGTAATTACAACAAAAACTTAAAGTATGGCAACATAGCAACCCCAAAGTCTCAAATAGTTTGTATTTACCCCAAAAAAAAAAAATAAATAAAAAATAAAAAAACAAACTTAATTCAAACCAGCTAAAATGCATAATATAACCCTTCTAATCTCCACACTAGCTAGTGAATATATATATATATAAATTTATGCTTGCGATGATTAGTTTCAACACAACACAATTCCATACTTGAATTGAACTCTTCTGCAAACATTAGTTTAAGCACAACTTTAATGTGTGCTTTTGTTTATTGTTTTTTTTTCCCCTAATATTGTTCTTTTTTTTAGGGCCTTGCAAAAAAATTCTGAAGTATGATGGATAGCTTTTTGGATGGTACTTGGGACAACATATTGCACAACCAATAGACAGCATTTTGGACTATTTTGGAACACATATTGCATAGTGGAGGAACATTTTGGACAATATCTTTTATTTGACAATTTTTTAGATAGCACAATTTTGATGATTAATTGTATAGCTAAACACTAATTATAACCATCAATTTGGAAATTTTTTGTAACTAATGAAGTTACTCAAACATGATAGATTTTGTGTATGTTTGAGTAGCTTCTAATTAAAAACTAATTATATGCAAATGATATAATTTTTTAATGCAATAGTACAGTTTATTCTTATATTGTAGATTCTATATGTGCATGGTATGGCTATTCAAGGTGAATGATAGTTATGTATGGTGGTTGAATTGCAATGCTAGATTGTTTGAGCTGAAATAGAGTGGAGGAATGCTAGATTCTTCAAAGACCAAGAAAACTTTAAATCCATCTCCAAGACTACTGATCCATTATGCTAATATGAATACTCATCAAGGATTTTTTCTAATCCCTTAACTTGGTATTATTATGAACCAAACGTGACATTAAGTATATCAAAGAAGAACAATTTGCACATCTTTTAATTGGATCAAGTATAGATTATAGATGCTCGTTACAAGCTTCTTCCTTTTCTTTCAAGGGTAGATAAAAATAAAATTGCACACTACAACTACATACATTATAACTTAGATTGTTCAAACACATACATTCATCAATCACAAAACTGATCAAAATTGAACTCAAATTCTTCAACATCAATATTAACCGAAGTCCGATGTGTCTTATAACAAATTTCTTCCATTAACTCTGTGTCAACCTCATCATGCTTATCAATTAACTCTTCAAAATTGCTTCATAAATCTATGGTATTGTCTCTTCATCGCCTACAATATTTTTCAATGAGCTCTATCTTGCAACCAAACCATTTGAATAGTATTAAATTGTAATTACTCAAGACAAAAAATAAAACATCTTGAGTAAATGCACCAAAAAAAAAAAAAAAAAATTCTTTTTGGATGGGAACAAATAAGATTATTGAAAGAAAGCTATTATCCATTTATCCTAATGTAGATAGTATACCCTATAATAACAATTCATAATCCTCAATCTTGCACATAATCCCATGGGCTAAAAATATATCTTAATTTATATCAAGATACTCTGGTGACAACCTAACATAACCCCGAGGGGTTGAGGTTCCAACTACAATTTGGTGGACAACCCAAAAAATACTTGGACCAAAGGCCAAGAGTTGCAAATATGATATTTCAAAATTTCCAGCTAGCTTAGCTTGAATTCCACAAGCTATAAGGCTTAGATTTGAAGCACTAAATAATAAATATAATGAAAATTGAAAGAAAAAGAAAAAGAAAAGATATAGATCTGAAATTTTATTTCCATGGAAACAACATAAACTCTTAGTTACACCACATTTGAATAAATTCCTTAAGCACTTTGTCTTAAGTTAATTGGTATTTAACTTGAAAAACAAAAATGAGTTTAAACCACCATAGCATTCAAGTGAGGAGAAAATACCAACAAGAATTAAAAGATGAAAAAAGACTATTGAGGCAATGCTCAATAAATCACATAAGGCAATGACAAAAGAATTACAAATGGAGGACCCAAAGATATTGATGCTTGAAGGTTGCATCTAGCTATTCACCATAAGATAGATGTGTAGTTCAAATTGTTTACCATCTCATTAGACAAATTTAAAAGGCCATAAGAGATACCAAATGGGTATTTTTGTATTCTTCCATTTGGCTATTCACCATAAAACAAATTTGTAGTTCAGATTGTGTAACAACTCAACTAATAAACAAAGAAAAAGCTTTATTTCTCGACCGATGAAATTGCAACATACTAACCACTTTTAATCTAATCCAAAAGAACAATGAAATAAAATAAAACAAACCTTTTACTATATTATTAGTGCAACAATCTTCACTGAAGCATTTTATCAAACATGTATAATTCAATTTTTTTAAAAACAAAACACATCTATGTAAACAGAAAAATTTATAAATAAAAAAATAAAAATAAAAATAAAAAATAAAAAATAAAAAGAGGGAGAGAAAACCTTCTTGCAACGTCAGTTGTTGGAAGTGCGAGAAAACTTTCGGCATTGGAGGTTGGAATTTGGAAACAATGAGAGGAAGAGACAGTTTTGGGTGTTTTCCAACGAGACAAAGGCCGATGTATCTCTATCTCCGGCAGCAATACTAAGTAGTGGACGTCAAGCTTTGGAGTTGAGAGAGAGTACATGGAGGTGCAAGGGGCTGGTGTGTGCAGTTGTGCTAGAGAGAAACAGAGAAAGAAAGAGAAGATAATCTTTTGATTTTACAAGTGAAAGTGTGTTAAAGGGGCGGGAGTTTGAAAATTTTCAAGCGCATTTCTGTAATTTTAATTTAAGTGAGCTATTATCCCGACTTGTCAATTTTTATACAGGTGTCAAGTTTTAATTAGACCATGAAACACCACTAGACGCTGACTTGGTATTCCAGAAACAACATATACTTTCTCTATGCATGATGTTCCATGCACTTTCATATCCAATTGAAACCTTGACTCATTAGTCAACAAATAGCTTCCATTCATAAAAACTTGTAAATGACATTTTGCAAGTAGTGTCATGTCACCCCTATCTTTCTTTGTTGCTTTCTCACTAGAACATCAATTAAAAATACAACTTGAGGTCCCACATGTTAAATTAAATAGCTTGATAAAAAATTCTTCATGTTCAATTAAATTAAATATCTCACTACTAGAACATCGATGAAAAATACAACGGGTCATATAACACATAAGAAGAGTTGATTAAATTCTTCGTTATTCAACCATAGGAATATTAGGAAAATCGTAACTCAAATTAATCCATGAAGCAACTGCTTCTCACCAGCCTTACAAAAAGGGGCCCATGACAAGATTGAGAGCAATGAAATTTTACACATTGAGGTACAAAAGGAAAATCCCAACACAAATTTTTTTTCAACATGGGCTTTATATCTTCTATAATGGGCTATAAGGCCCAATTTATGTCTAAAAAGTTCTTATGTATAGAGCAACCTAGAAAATAGTTATATTTGTGAGTAATTTTCACGCAATGGCAAAAGACTTCTTAAGCCACCTATATCCGAGTAATTTTCACTCAATGGCATAAGACTTCTTGAGCCAATGGTGTCTGAGATTTCTTCTAAAGAAGTAAGTTTAAGTTTGACTATTATTCACTCTTCCTATGGGATGTGCTTGACGACTTCTAGTGAAATAAAATTAAAACTTTTAAACGAAAAACAGAAGTTGAGTGCAACAATTTTCCAATATTTGATTCTCTTTTGGTAGAACCAATATTTCTTTCATCCACATGAATTGATTGCAATTTGCAACAAGATTCTAATATTTAGTATTTGTTTCAACTATTAAATTGCACTAGCACTCCTTGAACTTTCAAGTTGTTACATTAAGCTCCATAATTATGTCTTTTTTTTTTTGGGGGGGGGGTTCAATTTGGTACAAATAACTTTGATACTAAATCAATATTTAGGCCCCCTTCTATTAGTGCCCTATCCATTTTCTACCAAATGGAACACCCGGTCTTAGAACACATGGGTCTTAGGTGAGCCAAAATTTTTTTGCATCCAATAATGAAAAATGAAGGAAATATTGAGAAAACCAAGGATGAAAGTAGGAATTTGTCTTTGAGGACCGAAACATGAACAATAAAATTTTTTGATGATTCAACATTCAAGAATAAAAAATATACTAAAATTCAAATCTAAATTAGTATACAAGAATAGAACTAGTATCTATTCCGTATTAACAAAGCATATTCCGTATTAACAAAGCATAAATAAAATAAAAGACTCAAATAATTTTTTTTAATATATTTGATATTATTTATGATATTTTGAAATGGATCTTTTTTAAAAAAAATATTGAAAATTATTTATATTCATTACGTAATAAATTTTGCTATAATTTCTCTTTTAATGTAACCATGTTGAAATGGTCAACAGCCAAAAAACCTAGCCGTTCCTGTCTTGGATTCTTAAAAGGTAAAGAAAATGACAACATTTCTTACTTTCAAATCTACACCGTCCAAGTGGAAATTCAACAACTCCACAGCACTAGTAATATAGAAACTTGGCCAAGGATTCACATCTTTCAGTTTCATATTTGGGGCCCTAACTTGGATTCTTCCTAACTTGGATTCTTCCTCTCACATCACGGCATTTACCTCTCTCTTTCATCTAGGGATGGCAATTTTTCCCCGCCCCGCTTAACCCACCCCTCCCCGCTTCGCCCCTAGCGGGTTTTCCCCGCCCTGCAAAGGTAGTGGGGTGGGGATGGGGCAAGATTTTAGCCCCGCACCACGGGGCGGGGCGAGGATGGGTTTAGGCTTTTTAGACCCACCCCGCCCCGCCCTCCCCGTCCCCCCCCCGCCCCGCCCCGCCCTGCATTACTAAAGGTTATAATTGTAAATTTTTCATACCCTAAAACCCTACTATTTAAACAAACATATTAATATTAGCATATTTTATTCTACCCAATGTGATTCTCTGCTTTTATTTTGTTATGTGTTATACTATGAGATTTTTATTTATTTATTTATTTTTAATGATTGTCTTGTTAAACACTTGAATATATTATTCAATTTTTTCTAAAAATTGATTTAATTTGATGGGATAAATTTAGTTGTAATTTCAAGTATATTTTTATTAATGAAATAGGTTTCATTAAAAAAAATTGTACTAGTTGTAGGGCAAATTAACAAAAAGTAGAGTTTTACGGGGTGGGGCGGGGCTTCGTGGGGCCCCAAGGGGTGGGGATGGGGTGAGAAAGTATTCCCCGTCATGCGGGGCGGGGCCGGGATGGGGCAAGACAAAACCATGCGGGGTGGGGACAAAGACCCCATCCTTCGGCCTCGCCCCGCCCCATTGCCATCCCTACTTTCATCTTGATTTCTCTCTCTCTCTCTCCACTAAATGTGTGGTAGTATTCACATGAGCGATCTTTGTACATTTATTGTAAATTTGATTTTATTTCAACATATCAAAATTTTCATTATTGTTGTCTCTACATTTACATTATGTGCATGTTTGGTAGCAATTTTTTATGGTAATTTATTTGCATAGTATTATTCAGTAATATATATATATATATATATATATATATATTTGCATAGTGTTTATTAAAATATATAAATTTTAGTAATTTTATATTAGATGTGTGACAAAAAATTTTTTTTAAAAAAAATAGCTTCTTTCTATTAAAAGTTATTATTTACCAAAGAAATGCTTAAAACAAAAAGCTTTTAGCAAATAAGCAAGAGCCAAATGCACATGTAATGAAAAAAAAAAAAAACTTTATTAGTGAGTCCCACCATATGAACTCTCTCCTCTCTCCCTTGAGGGGAAAGAATATGGTTGGTTTATGAAGGAAAATGGATCCTTCAATTTTCTATTCTTTCACCCCCAATCCATTCAATTTAGTGCTTTTTTTTTTCCAATCATTTTGATCTCTTTTTTTTTTTTTTTTTAATGGATTCATTTTGAACCTTAAGTTATGAAACTATTGTCATTTTAGTACTTTCACTTGGCTCACAAACACGTAGCTAATAAAATAATTAGGAATAATTAATTACTAGTAATAAAAAACCACATCTGCGTCTAAATCAAAAAAAAAAAAAAAATCAACATCAAAAAAGAAAAATGAAATAATGATTTTCTAAAGTAAATAAATAAATAACTAGAATTTTTTTTTTTTTACTGTGAAGATAGAAAACTTGAATTAAAAAAACACTCTAGTTTCCTTTTATTTTCATTCATTTTTTTGCGAAAGTTAGAGTTGCTTGTGATCAAACCATTCCAATTCTTGGAACAAACCTCGCACATTGTTATCAAAGGTAATTAGAAGATGGTTTGAGGCTTGGATTTTGTAGTTTTCACTTTTCACTGACACTTACCACTAACAAATAAATAAAATAAAACAATGTTACAACACAGGTTTGCTCAAGAACACGAGCAAAAAATGAAGGAGAAAGTAAAGTGTGATTTCATTGAATTGATTAATTATGTTACAACATAGCTGTGTCTTTTTTACACAACGACAGAGCATGAGGAGGAAAAACATGATGTTACTATCTAACCGGCAAAGGCACAAAATAACCATCTCCTCCACAAACCAGATGCACCAATCAACTTATGACACGAGGCCTCTAAACATTTACAGAGAAATGAGAAAGACTACAAGCCGTATAATTTTGTGTGTAAATTTTTTTCACCATGTATAAAGTTAGATAGTGTTATATTCTCTAAATACAGTGGAGCTATCTTGTGTTTTCACTATTATACCTTTATTTACGTTAGTTATTCTGTTCTTCCAAAGCTTTCAAAAACATTTGTACCATTGACTTATTGTTTTCACCGTTTAAACATGACTTAATTTTGACAAAGGTTATTGATAAAATTGAGAATCTAATTCTTTATATATTGAATTGAATTGGTAGCACGATTGTAGTGACCATATATGGTTGGATACATGGTATGCATACCATGCTCCTATAGCAGGGGCAAGTAACAGAAGCACAACAATGGCCATATATGGTTGGAATAGTTCAAGGTTACTCTCTATTTGTTTGTACATTTATAGGATGCTGGAGGATACTCAATATTTCCCGAAATGTTCAAACATGTTGAGTATTTTTTCATCTGGGCAAGTAAGAGATTGGGTCATTTTGATTTCAATATGGTATTCAGAGTCCAAGTTAGGCGTGATTCATCAAGCAGAGGATGTATAATCATAGACAATTTTAATTCCCACACACCAATCTCAAAAAAGTAAATAAAGCCATGCCCTCGTTCACTTAAATTTTTGCTAAATCTTGTGCACTTAAATTAGTACAAGACGAATACGTAAAAATAAAAGAAGTCACATTTTGAAGAGCTAAAACAGGAATATTTCATTCAATGTGACAGCTCTAATTGAACAGCCTGGTTGATTAAGGAATATTAATTATCTGCACAGCAATAATTTATCCTCTGTAGGAGGCAGGGCAGCCACTAATTATTTATGAATTTATCGCTTTTTTTTTTTAATGATAATAACATGAATTAATTGCTAACCCTGTATATGAGTACTGAATATATAAATAGGAGTAAAGTAATTTCTACAACTGGGCTATTGCCACTCCAAAATATATTGCCCGGTTTTTCAGCATTGTTTATTAACTTAATCAATTACACATTCACAATTATAAAGTTATAAATATTTTTTTCCTCTTAAAAAGACTTTAACAAATAAATATACCACACACTAAGCAAAAAAGAAAATTTGTTGTAGGTAAGGATAGCTATCATAAATTAAGGGACCAATTATTTGTCACACAAAATATATGAAGTGTCTTTATGCTATCATATATGTGAAGAATAATTGCCCCAGTTCCATTGTGGTGTTAACTTTCCCTTGCATTTAAAGTATAGCCGATTGACTTGATTCACCTGATTGGAATGATGAACTAGTTGAATTTAAATTGTCTCCTACATCCCCTATCGGTCTTGCTGGTGATGACGATAGGAAAGGCTTAGAAGGCATTTGTAAGCATTCAACTTCTCCTTCAAGCATTTCTAAAACTTTGTTCATTGATGGACGATCACTAGGCTTCATCTGTATGCACCATAATGCGACTATGATCATCTTCTTAACAATTTTCTTCTCCTCCTCTGTGGCATCTTCTATTTCTATGTCATTTCCTTCGCTAAATTGGCCATAGACCCAAGTTGGGAAGTAAATTTGGCTTGAATGGTCTGCAAATGCATTCAAGTTATTTCTTCCGCTTGCCATTTCCAACAATAACATGCCAAAACTATAAACATCAGCTTTATAGGAGACCCTTCCAATGTTTTTATAGAATAACTCTGGAGCTATATATCCTAATGTTCCTCTTGCGTGATCAATGACACTATACTATCATTCGTTGAATAAAGTTTTGCAAGCCCAAAATCAGAAACTTTGGGAATGAAGTTCTCATCGAGAAGAATGTTATGAGGCTTAATATCAAAATGCAGAATTTGCATGTCACATCCTCGATGTAGATATTCAATCCCATGGGCCACTCCAAGAGAAATCTTATATGTTTTTTCAATACTTAAGGGGATACTTCCTTCTCGAGAAAAAATGTATTTTTCAAGAGAACCATTAGGCATAAATTCATATATAAGGGCACGTTTTGGTCCTCAAGACAAAAACCAATGAGTTGCACAACATTCACATGGTGAATCCTTCCAATTGTTGCAACTTCATTGATAAATTCTTGCCCATTAGCTTTGGGGTTACCCAACATCTTTATAGCTACTAGAGGGCCACTTTCTAGCTTTCCTCTATATACAGAGCCATAGCCTCCTTCACCCAATTTGTCATTGAAACCTTTGGACATCTTTCTAATATTTGAGTAAGAGTACCTAATTGGCATGAGGTTAATTTGGCTTTGCAGAAATTCTTCAATAGCATCATACATTGATAAATGTCTCTTACGCCACTTATATATCAAAAACGCCACCACACATGGAATTCCCAAGGCAGTCTTTGTTTCAAGGTAAAATAATACTGTGGAGAAACATAACCGAAATAAGCATAAGAAAAAAAAAAATTTCTTGTTGCACCTGTCAGCTTTTTCAATTTTAAGTTGAAAATAGAGTTAGACTTACAACAACACCTTCTTAATCCTAGTAATTAAGCACAATATATGTTGTTTCATTTTAATGTCACTAATATTTGTGTCTTGTTTGCATGGTAAACTATTTTTAATCTCAATCTTCAGGAATGATATTTTAAAAAAAGTAGAAGAAGAGATTCAGGTTGTTACCCATTTTCACTGACACGGGCAAATAATAATCTGCAAGAAATATTAACAAAAAGAAGGTGAAATTACTTTTTGCTAAGGAAAAAGGAATTGCTAATTAATGAAACAAAGTGACCTGAATAACCCGAAAAGTCTAAGGCCTAATAAAACTGCATTAACAACTCTAATAAAATTGCAGTAAGATCTCTCATTATTAGGCCATGCTTAGCAAGAAATATAGACAACCATAAAAACCAGTTGACTTTATAATTTATATATCTGGTCTTTAAAATTGTGATGTCACTTTAATTGAGTGGAGCTCGATCAAATGCCTAAAATGTTCTCAATAACCATTAGTTGTTAGAATTATGTAGTTAAATGAATAAATTTAATTATCATTTCCTATTTCCTAACATCTTAAGCTTTGTAAGAATTGGTAATTTAATATTAGTTAACTTATTGATGGGGCTAAAGAATTTGGCCATTGAGTCAAGCAACCTATTTTAACTAGGTTATAATAGAGTAAATGTTCAGACATGCATTTTGTATTGACTATTAATTACTAAGCCTTTATTCTCAAGGAAATATTGGGAGCTAGGAGAGGTAAATTTTTTATAGAAAGAAGAAGCTAATTTCATAATAAATTCAAAATTTTTTACTTTTCATATCATCAAGCCTAAAAGATTGAGATTGTTAATAAAATTATAATTAAATAATTAAGAAATTCAAAATTTCCTAGGAATTTTATTTATCAGAGATCAACCGATTACCCAAGTACATGGTTATTCCTCCATCTGTGTCATCAACACCATTAGGCGCAATTACTCATGCAATTCTATTTCCTTGTCCATTCTATATTAATTACTATCCTTCAAACAACTTCTTTCAGATAGAAACCGCACCTGTGGCTTTGAAATATACATGTGTATTTTTAATTTTAGACCACCATTCTGTGTTGTCCAAAATTGACTGCCAAAAATCTGCATTTTTGACAAAGAAAGGAAAACATCAACGTTGAGAACTATAAAATTGAATTTAGTCATTATACGGAAACTACATGTAGGGTACGCACGAATAAGCTATATTCTTAAAAAATTCGATACTTTTTTACTTTTCATTCCTCAAGCATAAAAGTTTGAGATCAACCAATTGCCTAAGTACATGCTTATTCCTCTGCTTCTATCATCATCACATCAGGCACATAATATTAATCATACAATTCTATTTTATTGTCCATTCTATATTACCCTTCAAACGACTTTTTGAGAAAGAAACCTCACCTTGGAGTGAATATCGGATACGGAAAAGCAATCCTGCAATGACAAATAAAAGAAAAACATCAGCGTTCGGAAACCTTAAAATTAAATCTAGTCATTATACTGAGACTTGAATAAAAGTATCCTAGTATGTCTATTACATTGGTATGGAATTATGGATGGTGTATGCACCAAGAAGTTTGGTCTTATTGAAGTTTAATAGAAACAATATATACCCGAAATGGTTAGTGAATAGTGACAGTGGAAAAATGCAAGAGTTCAGAAAAGAGAGAATCTTGCAAAGGGAAAATACTGCACAACATGTAAATTAGAGAATGGAAAGTGTTACGGCCTTTCTCGCTTTATTTACCCACCAATATTATTGCCGCCGCATTGAACATGGTTCGCCTCATCGAGGGGGCAAATATAGTAGGACCCGTTTGGTAGACTGTAAAAGTAATTACATACGAATATGAATAAATATTACAAGGAATACAAAATATTGTAATGTAATGCTTATTACTATTCATTTGTTTGGTGACAACACGATAATAGAACCTTGAAAACAATGGAATAAAAGCATTTTAAATCAAATTTAAGATATATTTTAGGAAATATCTTACTCATATAATTATATTTCCTAAAAAATAATATTTTTTAAATTTGAAAAAGATATTAGTTATTTTTTATGATTTTTTATTTTCATAATTATTATATGCATATAGAAAGTTTGTTTATTTAGAAATATATTAATTGTAGAAATTAATACACCTATTAAGGAATAACTATTACATCCCTTTTAGAGATGAATAATCATTCTCTATTTTAAAAAATAGCTATTTATAAGGAAATAAAGAATAGTTATTCATAAGTAATTACTATTTTCTGTAATAAAAACATAACTAAACTACTAAATAACTATTAATTACAGTACCTATTACTGTTTACCAAACATACCTGGAAGAGTTTCTTCCGCAATAACTATCACAATTCCCATCGAGCCATGAAAGCTCAAAACCATATACCAATTCATTGTGGACGTCTGTACAGGAGATATTTGGGTCATCATTATTTGTTGGCCACGAAGTCAGAAACATCTTCTGTACTTGGCACGAGTCCTCCACTTCGGATACTTTGGTTATACCAACTGTAACATATCTGTACCTCTTGGAATCAGATATAGAAGAAGAGTTGTCATTATAATTGCAAGTAGAAGTGTCCAAATACAATGGAGAATTCACTGGTTTTTCACAGCTTATCAAAACCAAACTTCGTGATAGCTGTAGGGAGTCTAGGGACTCCCACTCCGTCTCCTTGGACAGATCCGTGGTATATGTAGGCGGATATACGCGTTCCGAACTGAAATTATATCGAGATAAAGAATAAGTCGGGGTGGAGAAGGAGAAGTAATTGCCCTCGTGCACACTCGAGTCCACAATCCGGATTGTGTAGTTACTGTAACTGATTTCCAGTACGTAGTATTTTCCTCCAAATAAGTATAGCAGCACCGTGTGATTGTTCTCACACGAAAGTTCATACCTTGGGTCCCCGCAGTTTGCTGGGTCGGTCTTCAATCGAAAAGGAAAGCTTATGTTGTGGATATTCCCACAAGAAGAAGCGGAGCAGGTATGATTAACCATAGCAGTAGTAGCACAGCAAGTTGGATGGACTAATACAAGGGCAATAAGGACAGTGAGTCCTACAGTGAACGCCAATCCTCTTGCCATTGAGCTAGATAGAGAGAGAGAGAGAGAGAGAGAGAGGGAGGAATGTTTCCACTAGTACATACTAGAAAACTTCCACAGCTGTAGACAATCACAATAAAAACTTCTTTCTGTGGTTTTCATAGCATCTTCAACATTAATAAAGTAAAAAAGTACAGTTTCCGCTTGAAGAAAGATGATGCGCAAGTTCGTGGTAGTGGACTTGTGGAATAATATCAACATCAATATCACAGACAATATCTGGCGTTAGCACATACGTCATCTTGATAAATTATTTGACAGTAATTAAGTTTTTTTTTTATATTTATTTTTATTATTAAGATTTTGGTCCTTTTGATTGGAGAAATTATAAAGTCTTCTACTTGATCACGTTATTTGTCCATCATTTCACTAAAAGACTCTCATTTGTTTAAAATTGCTAAATCAATAATCGGTTTTGTTTAAAAAAATTTTGACTCAGCAATTTTAAACAAATGAAAGTCTTTTAATGGAATGATGGACCACATCACTTATCCACCATGAATACCTCATAATTTTTCCTCGATTGCACTCTATATGGGAATAGAAGAGGTGGGTGGGTTCTTGATTTGCTTTAAATATCAATAAGTTATGGAGTAATTTTGACTTAAAAAAAAAAAAAAATTATTGTCAATAAGAAAAGTATTGGAAGTTGGTCAATTATGAGGCACATTAAGATTTTTCTGAATGGGGAGTGGGGAGTGGAGATAGTATTACCAACATCGTAAGGGTCATCAAATAGCCCACGGTCCACCGCTTGACCCGAAAACCCCAAGGCCCACCGAGCTAATGGGCGACCCAACTTGTTGTTATTGAGGCCCATGGGTAGCCCACTAGCCTGATGGGGTCAGTTGTGAGCTAATTTTTTTGCTTATAGGTACCCAGTGGGCTAGCCCATTGAGCCCAACTTTGTTGGCCTAACCCGTTGGCCCAACCAAATAACTCATAATTTATAACAAAAATATATAGGAGGTGTATAAAGGATTGATCCTAAGATATTATAGAGGAATTTCTTAAGAGGATTGCCTCAACCACTAAGATACTCAAAGTAATTGTGCTAAACTTAGTTTACTAAATATATATTTTTCTAGTAGTCTAGCAAATTTGAATTAACCATTTGACTTTTTTTTTTATTAAAGATAAAAATAAAAAACTATTTAAAGCCTCTTAATAAAAAAAAAAATTAAATAGGTTTCCATTAGCAAAACAAAAAATTAAATAGATTTGATTGTAAAAAAATTTGTAATTGAGAATTAAATTCTTTAATTCTTTCCTTTAAAAAAATAGATTGATTATTCCCTTATAAAAATTAATTCTTTCCTTATAAAAATAATAAAATAATATGCTAACACAAGCTCATGGGTAGCCCATTAGGCCCAACTCGAGAGCCCACCTCGCTAAATACCAAATGGGCATTGCCCATAAGGTGGTCATGGGCATTGCCCATGGGCGGGGTCATGGGATGAGGTTTTCTCTTTCGTTGACCGACCCGACCCATTAACTAGTTAATAGCCCATTATGCCCAGCCCATTGTGCCCATGGGCCAAGTAAAAATGGGCCAGGCCAAGCTCGACCCGACCCATTGACAACCCCGAAACACCGACAATAAGCCATCAACATAAGTACATGCGTCTTTATTTTGAAATTTACAGGTTAATAAATTTAAATTCATGTTAACGATGCACTTAAAGTAATTATTAATAGACCATAATAAAAAATTCTTGACATCACTTTTATGGAAAATATAAAAAAAAAAAAAAAAAATGTCAACCATGTTTATTGTTTTATCATTCTCTCTATAAAATGTTTCTAAAAATAATTCATAAATCAATGTTCTTAGGGAATTGGTTAATATTTCCCATAAATTTAAACACCGACAAGTTAAATTAAACTGTCAACTACCAAGAACTTTGTACCTCAATTGAAAACATGTACATGTTAGAGATATTAGGGACAAAATGGGCTTCTGCCTTTTTCGGGCAAATTAATTAGCATTTTGCCCTTCTTCCCAAACTAAATAGGGATATATCCCTCTTTTGAAAATCGAGTTTTTGAAAATCGATTTAAGCCCTATAGTGACGTTTTCAAGGACCTATAGTGACGTTTATAAAGACCTATAGTGGCGTTTTGTAAATTGCCTATAACTCGATTTCATGAATATCAAGTTATAAAACGTCACTATAGATTCTTAAAATGTCACTATAAGTCCTTAAAAACGTCACTATAGGGCTCCAGAATTTTTTTTTTTAACTCGATTTTGAGAAACTCGATTTTCAAAAGAGGGGCATTTCCCTATTTAGTTTGGGAAGAAGGGCAAAAGACTAATTAATTTGCCCAAAAAGGACAGAAGCCCATTTTGTCCGAGATATTAGCCTAATACTCAAGGCCCAAGCCCAAATTTTTTTTTTTTTCCCTTTTATGAAAGCCCAATCTTAATTGATGAAACAAAAATTGAATTCAAGTAACAAGAGAAAGATTTATTGTTCCTTAGTCGGAAAGATATGTGGCCATCATGAAATAGGTCATTACATTGAACCACATAAATCTCATGTATTATTTTTTTTCTTCGTTTTTATGCTTACACTCACATTATTTCTATAATTTCCAATTTATTTAACATGGTATTCGAGTGGCTATGGTTAAGATAGCAAGCTTTAATACCTATTTCTATTTGCTCTATGTGTAACCAAGTAAGAGTGAGTTTATGAAAAATAGAAAGACAATTACGGAAGGAGCACAAATATTTACGTTGTTTGGCCTTAATCCTATGTCCCTAAGCGGCATCCATAAATTTTTTTTAATAATAAAACAAGGAGATTACAAAAGACACTAAAAAATAAAAATAAAAAAACCTAAATCCCAAATATAGCTAATTAAGGTCAAATGCATTATGTGTTGGCCAAATTTGTAACGAAAACCTTATTTCAAATATAATTGAGTTGAATTTTTTAGTGTCAATATTAGTATTTAAAGATACACAGTGAAGACACATGAAATCAATCAAAATTTAAAGTTTCAATTGCCTTAACTCCAGGTTCAATTCCAATCGAATGATCAAGCCTCGGGCAAACTATTTTTTCAATTTGCAGCCCATGATCATGACTAGAGACTTGGGGATCCATGTAGTAGGGTTCCAAAATATATTTATAGACATATTAGGTTATCATAAACATAAGGAGAACGTTACATGAAGAGGAGATCTTGTTGCAACGACTATGTTCCAAGGATTTGTACCAAGCATCGTCTCCAAAACTATATTGAAGATCAAGAAGTGTTCTCAGTGAAGTTTTTGAACAAGACCATTGCAATTAAGCAATTTTTGTGGTGAGTTAGACACAAATTGAATATATATATACATGCATCATCAAAGAGATTCACAAGACAGAAGAGTCTAACAGAGTTTTGTGTGATCATGTGAGAAAGTTGTATTGTATTTAGCAATTCTAGGATTGGGAATTTTTTTTTTTTTTTTTTTTTTTGGTAAACTTCCATTTTGTCTCAGTGAATTATTCAATTAGGATGGTAAGCTACATTCAACCTGTTGTGTTAGGGTTTTTTCTTCATAATTATGTTGCTTGTATCAAATTTACCTCCCGTTGCGTTTTATTTTTGTGATATGGTTGCAACCATCAAATGCTAAATTGGACCTTTGCATAATTAGAATAATTAATCAATTTTGATAATTGATCAAAATCAACTTGGGTCTAAGGGCTTGTTTGGATTAAGGGGGGAGGGAGGGGAAGTCAAGGGGAGTCGAGTACAATTAACTGAAAATATGCTACTTTTGGGTCAATTCCACTTTACTCTACTCTACTTACCCTCCCATGCCTCAATCCAAATAGACCATAAATTTTCCAACACAGCCAAACAGCTCTCTTAAATAAAAATAAAGAAAACTTTATTATATTTAACCACAGTTGCGCCACACCCATTAATTAAGCCGCAACATAATAACAGATGTAACTGGTGAAAGCCGGGTAGGTATGAGAGCAATCAAAAGTCAGCAAACTAAATCCTCAATCAACTATGTTGAACAATACCACTAGGACTCAATCAAATATGTTGAACAATACAACCATCGACATTAGAAGTCCAAAGTCTCAGCAAAATAAGTCCTCAATCAACTATATTGAACAATACCACTAGGACTCATTTGAAGCCAAATATATATATATATATATATATATATATAGATATATATAGGACTCAGTCAACTACTATGGTGAACAATACAACCATCGACATAAAAAATCGTTACTTGGCTTGAATTTGTCAAGTTGTAATAATAATAATAATAATAATAATAATAATAATAAATTGTTGTAATGTCGGAGGACCAAAATCGTAGTCAAGCTTTATTTTATCTCCTTTTTGTTTTGTTTTGTTTTTTTTTTTTTTTTTTTCTTTTTTTTGTCTTTTTTTAATCCAGTTCGGTTTCAAACTTTATTTTATCTTAGATATCTTTTATCTTTAAGTATGGTCTATGGAAGAACATAATGAGCTTAACTCTAACATTTTAGATTTATATTTTACATGAAAAGTTAACAGTAGAACTAGAAAGGAGTAGTTATCAACTTATCATAAATAAGTTTACTGAATAAAAAAATCAATAATGCTAATGCCACATACTTTCACATACACTTTGTCACAATTGTCTTATGTAGTAAATTGTGATTGACTATCTATCAATATTATATTGAAACATCATTTTTTCTCTATTACTCACAGTCTATCACGTAAGAGAATTGTGTCAAAATATGCGTGAAAGTCTACGTTAGTAACATTATCAATAAAAAACTTCACAAAAAAAATTATAAATATTGCGCCAACCATTAGTCATGACCTATGATCTCAATAGGTGCATCCCAAGTGTGCGTGTGGCAATTGATAAGTTAGTTTTTTGCTTAATTAAATTATTTACTGTTTATGAGTCTCACAAACAATAGGGGCCCAAGGGGGCCAAGCACCCTCGACCTCTTGCCCAAATTTTTTTTTTTTTTTACTTGATCGATATATTTTTTTTTTTTTTTGTAGTTAGGCCCCCTTCTTCCAAAACCTTAGGCCATATTCCTTTCCAATCAGCCCAATGAGCCTAGTCTAACTAACAACTATCCAACCCAAAAAATTAACATAAACAATAAAAGCATTTATAACGGTGATTGTATTTTAGGAAAAAAGCTACTTTACCACCAAATGCTAAACCCTAAATGTTGGACCTTTGCATAATTAGAATAATTAATCAATTTTAATAATTGATCAAAATCAACCCAGGTCTAAGGGTTTGTTTGGACTAAGGGGTGAAGGAGGGGAAGTGGAGGTGAGTAAAATAGAATTAGCTAAAAATAGGCTACTTTTGGGCCAATTCCACTCTACTCTACTCACCCTCCCACCACTCAATCCAAATGGACCATAAATTTTCCAACACAGCCAAAAAATAAAGAAAATTTTATTATATTTAACCAAAGTTGCACCACACCCATTAATTAAGCCGCAACACAATAATAGATGTAACTGGTGAAAGTCGGGTAGGTATGAGAGCAATCAAAAGTCAGCAAACTAAATCCTCAATCAACTATGTTGAACAATACCACTAGAACTCAATCAAATATGTTGAACAATACAACCATCGACATTAAAAGTCCAAAGTCTCTGCAAAATAAGTCCTCAATCAACTATATATATATATATATATCCCTAGGACTCGATCAACTATGTTGAACAATACAACCATCGACATAAAAAATCGTTACTTGGCTTGAATTTGTCAAGTTGTAATAATAATTGTGAGGATAAATAGGCCGAGTAAGTGTGTTGGGCCGTGGGCCATGTCCAAGGATGTATAGAAGTCCAAGGATGGTCAAAAGGTTTGTTAAGTTTTGGGGTCAATGGGGTGAGGACAAGGGAAGATAATAACAGATTGGCGATAGTTCCCTAGAAGTCGAGCCCGTCGAGAAAGCATTGTAGAAGGTTGGAACCCAGCCATCTCGGGAATGTTTTACGAAAGGCAATCATTCTTCCGAGGATAAGCATCGGAGAAGGTAAGAGAACTAAGCCTACAACAAAGGAAAAAATATTTGGGGAGAAGGCTGTCACCACCATATTAAATGCTCTGCACCAAACCAATCGGCCACGTTTATGACGAAATGATACCCGAAGCGAGTGCTATCTCGGTTCTGACTATTCACAAAGCTTCCAGGAGGTTTTGATGGGACAAGCATCTAAGAGACTACCTACAAGATCAACAAGTGGAAGGCTGGGATGGAGGATTGAAGGACTATATAAAGAAATGGCCACTGTAAAAAATGGGGCATGTAATCCGAGAAGAAAAAAAGAAAAGAAAAGAACACATTGTATTCAGATAAACTTGAGTTAATATAAGAACATCTCATCCTTGGACTTGACCGAGGAGCGTTATTTTTCTCAATTTGTGTTTTCAATTTTATTGGCATGAATCCTATTAGTTATGGCTCATACTTAATTTGTTGAGACGTTTTCTTGTAAAACCCATTCTCTAACAAATATATTGTTTTGGGCTTGTTGGGCTATCATCCACTGTTCTTGGTGGGCTGAGGTTCAAACGCCAATCCTTACAATAATAATAATAAATTAAGTTGTCGTAATGTCAGAGGACCAAAATCGGAGTCAAGTATTTTTTTTTTTTTTTTTAATCTAGGTCTGTTTTAAACTTTATTTTATCCTAGATATCTTTTATCTTTTAAGTATGGTCTATGGAAGAAGATAATGAGCTTAACTCTAACATTTTAGATTTATATTTTACATAAAAAGTTAACAGTAGAAACTAGAAAGGAGTAGTTATCATAAATAAGTTTAGAATAAAAAAATCAATAATGCTAATGCCACATACTTTCACATACACTTTGTCACGGTTGTCATATGTAGTAGATTGTGATTGACTATCTATTAATATTATATTGAAATATCATTTTTTCTCCATTACTCACAATCTACTACGTAAGAGAATTGTGTCAAAATATGTGTGAAAGTTAGATTTTTGCTTAATTAAATTATTTACTATTCATAAGTCTCACAACAATGGGGGCCTAAGGGGACTAGGCACCCCCAACCTCTTGTCCAATTTTTTTTTTTTTTTTTACTTGTTATATTTTTCATTTTTGTAGTTAGGCCCCCTTCTTCCAAAACCTTAGGCCATATTCCTCTCCAATCTGCCTAATGAGCCTAGCCCAATTAACAACTATTCAACCCAAAATTTAACAAAAACAATAACTACATACACAATGATGATTGTATTTTAGGAAAAAAAAAAACTATTTTACTACCAAAAAAACCAAAAGAAACATGTGTTATTGAAGAAGCTAAAGCTAAATGTTTTGCAACGACAGTAAATTGGTATTTAACGGTTGACTGTGGCAAGTTTTTAAAAATAAAATACAATATTTTATTACGATTCTCTCTCTTCCTTCAATTGAAAAACTCAAATTCTAGCACACTATTTTAATGAGTTGTTTATATTATTTTAAATGAAGTGGTAAAAAAAAAAAAAAAAAAGAACATTTGATGCTTGGTGTATTGTAAAGTAATGTGGTAAAATAGATAAAGCGGTTTTTTGAGATGCTAAAAGCTAAATATTTTAGCACCGCTGCTGTGAATAATCTAACTTCAAAAAGATAAAAATCCTAGCCAATCTAGTATTTAAAAACAATATAATTATGTGTTTCTTTTTGTTGATTGATCATTTCAAATTAATGTATTAAAAAACAGTAATTTTGTGTATTTATAATTTATTAATACTGTTAGGTTCTAAAGACTTAGGATCTTATGTATTTAGAATTCTAATGTGTATTGTTGACAAACTATGATCAAAACAAGATGTTTAGTCGTGTTGAGACTTGGTCAAAGTTGGTTCATTTATGTAAAGTTGGAACAAGTTGATGCAGAAATTAATATTGCTTCTCGACTTGGCTCGATCAATCGAAAATCGGGTCAGATGTGTTTTTTTGCAGAATTCCAACTTAGCCCTAATTTATTTAAAACGTTTAGGGTTTTGTGTTTTTGCCCTAGGTATATAAGGCAAACCCTAGCCACGTTTAGTGTTGCTCAGATTGCTATTTGTGTAAATCTCTTGTGAGATTTGAGAGGAGTTTTCCTTTATACAAGCTTAGGATTATCAAGAAGAAGATTTCTTCAAGAGCTTAATGATCATTGATTCTTTGCCATAAGAACTTAAAGAAAAACAAGCGAGTGTGATTGTATTTGTTGAAGAATTCAAGAAAGAAGGAGTCCGTAGTTTCGGAGCTTGCACGTGGTCGTGTCGGTAAGTTTCTACTGGTGGGTAGCAATAAGATGTTAGTGGTCTAAGTCCTGTTGAACAACTTCGATTCTTTCATAGTGGATTCAGGTTTACCTTGAGGATAGCTAGGTTAAATCCTCCCCAAATTTTTACCGGTTTGGTTTCCTAGGTGATCATATCATTGTGTTATTTATCTTTCCGCTGCTTTGCATGATATGATTGTTTGATTGTGATAACCTAGATTTGGAATTTGAACTAAGTAACAACTTGGCTAATTACCTAGGTTAATCCAATTTGTTTTTAAGGGGTTTAAAAACTATCAAGTGGTATCAGAGCAGGTAACTCTTTTGTTTTAGATCTTTTGATCTAAGAGCTGATCTTTGACCCTTGTTATCATGGATAATTTGAAGTGTCTTTTTGATCATGTTTCTACTCATCTTCTTTTGATTTTATTGATGCCTGTGAAACTCTTCGTAATGAATTATTGAAATCTATGAAAATTGCTAAGAAATTCAAGGAAGAGTTAAAATTGGCTAATCTTGAAAAAGGGGAAATGGTTGTTAGATTAGATGAATCAAATAAAAAGAATGAATTTTTGAGAAATCAAATTTCCTCTCAAGATGAGAAGATGAAAAGCTTGGAACAAGAGTTAGTTGAATTTAAAGATAAAATTGAAAATTTGACTTGTACCAAGTTTGCTGTTAATAAACGAAGTGTTTCTGTTTTTTTTTAAGCCTAAAAGCGAGAAAGTTTATATCCCTCCTTTCAAGATGAATAATAAAGAAAAGACTTATTTTGCTAGGTTAGACAAAGGTAAAAGTTTTGATGTTAACGCTGATGTTTCTAAACCTATGTCTAAAACTACTGTTAGAGAGCATAATAAATCTGTTTTTGTGCCTACTTGTCACCTTTGTGGTGTTGTTGGTCATATTAGACCAAATTGTTCTTTGTTAAGGCAAGAACCAAAGCTTGTGACAGGAAACCCCACTAGGAATACTGATGTTCCTAAATTTGTTCCTGTTTGCCACTTTTGTGGTGTCCGTGGTCACTTTCATCCTAATTGTCATATATTGAAATTTAGCATTCAGTGTTTCAATCTAGAATATGTGATGATATTTCTCCTGCCATAAGTTCATATAAATTGTTTCATATTCTTTTGAAAAATTTGAGCTTGTTGGCTTGTAAAAGGAATTTGCAGGATTTTAGTCTTTCTCGGAAGATTGGTGTAATCCCTCAAATACATTCTGCTTCTCATGGATTTTCACCTACAAAGCCGAAGACTCGTGCTATATGGGTGAGAAAAGATTCTCCAAGGTGAGTGTTGCTGACTTGTCCCTGATTTAATTCTTTCAATTGTTTGTGGACATGTTTTGTTTTTTTTTTTTTGGTTTTTTTGTTTTTTTTTTTTTTAAAAAAAAAAAAAAAAAAAAATCCAAAAACATTGAAAATTTCAAAAAGACAAAAATATTTTATTTTGTGTCTAGTTTTATTTTTCTTGAGGATTACATGAATTATGATATCTCTCTCTTGATTTAGAACATGCTTGACATTGTGGAGAAACTTGGATAGTATGTGTTATATAAGTGCTAGGCTATTTCTGATTTTGTGTGAGTATGTACTAGTTTGTACATATACTCATAGGTTAATTAAGAAATTGATATTTCTTATTTGTGTACACTCTATAGCTTAGTTAAGCACTGTCATGCATTGTATTTGCATTGTTCATTTAGCATAATGTGTGCTTTTTGTTTTTGGTCATAAATTTTTTTAAACCAAAATTTTTTTTGTGTTTTGTATTTCACATCTTGGATTTATAATCAAGGATTGGCCAAATTATTTTCGCATAACATGTCTTTTGTACCTTGTTTAGCTTTGATGAGCTTACTTATTGCCCTTTACTAGTTGAAGCTTTGTGGTACATGTTGTATGGGAAAGATGTTTATGGTTTTGATCACTTTGTCTTGATCTTGAAGTCACATATCTTTGGTATCGGACTTGAACCTTTTGAGAAAGGTATAAATAACCATCTCACCACTGTTTACTAGCCAATCATGAACACCTTAGTGCATATCCTAAGATTTTGTGCTCGAGAAAATGTAACACATGTACAAAAAGAATATAAGGTGTAGCCTCGATTTAAATGTTAAAATTGATGTGTACATTATTGGAATTAATGTTAAATCAATCAAATAAAATTGGTGTGTACATTATGAGGCAAATCAAGAAACTTACATGATTGCAAGCTTGTTTTCTAGGAGATGTAGGAGTTATATGATCTAACTTTTTAGGTGATAGTCTCTTTCAAATTCTATGTAATGAATTTTGTAGAATTTGTGCTTGATTACTATTCACATATCACCTCACATGTATCTCAAGTTTTTGCTAGTTGCATACACTACACAAGTTACTCTTTGCTAAACTTAGTACATTATATTGTGTGTGATCTTGTTGTGGCCATCCAAGATTAAAAGTTTCTTGATTCTAATGCAAAATGTGCTTAATGTTTAAGTATTTGACCAAATTTGAAAAACTTTTAATCTCATACTCATGCAATTCATTCATGAAATATTGTGCTTTGAGGAGTTTCTGTTTTATTTCATCGCATACTCATGCAATTCATTTATGTTTTTTAGAATTCACATGCATTGCATTGTTTTCTATATCCATCTTGTAGTTTTGCAATTATATCTCTCATTGTTTCACACATAACATGCAGACACTTTACTGAATTGGGTACTCAACTTAATTTAAAAATTGATTGATTAATTTTTGAGCTATGTACTTTTTAGTATATGCTATTTTTATTTGTGAACTGCAGAATTTTTTTTTCTTAAGAGATATGATGAATAATCAATGTGCAAATATTTTCTCTACTCATGCAACTGTTTATGGGTCACATAGTGTCAAGTTTGCATTTATTGAAAGAGAGAATATTTTTCTTTATGTGTATCCTCAACTTAGTTTTTAAGTTTGGTTTGTCTTTTAATTTATCCCACCTCCAAATTTTTCCCCGAATCTGTTTTTCCCAATACTTGTTGTGTTTTTCCTATTTTTATAGGGGGAAAAGCTTGTTTTTAACCTTTGCTCTTCGTAGGGGGAGTTGCCTCTATTTTTTATAGAGTTAAATTACTTTATGTTCCCTTGATTGTCTATTTTCTCTTGACCTTTGTTACTCTTTTTTTGAGTTATCTTTGTCAATTCATAAAAAAAAGGGGGAGATTTAGATGAAATGTGGGAATATGTGTGGAAAATACAAGAATGTTCTGTTTAGGGGGAGTTAACATTGTTTTTGACATATCTAACTTAGGGGGAGAGTTAGTTTGCATATTTGTTGATTTACTATTTTTGTTTTTTCTGTCACACATGCGGTTATGCATTTTTGTTCGAGTGTTTCAGGAAATATATAAGTTGATTCAATTGAGCTTCTGTCTACACTTGCAACTGATGAATAGTAGTTAGGATTTGATTTGTTTTTATGAGCATTTTTATGTAAAGGGCTTTTCTTTGTAAACTTTGAGCTTTTAGTTGTGTTTGGTCAAGTTTTGCCAAAAGGGAGTTTGTTAAGTTCTAAAGACTTAGGATCTTATATATTTAGAACTCTAATGTGTATTGTTAGCAAACCATGATCAAAATAAGATGTTTAGTCATGTTTAGACTTGCTCAAAGTTGGTTCATTTATGTAAAGTTGGAACAAGTTGATACAAAAATTAATATTGCTTCTCGACCTAGTTCGATCGGGTCAGATGGGTTTTTCTAATTAAATTCCAACTCGGCTCTAGTTTATTTAAAACGTTTAGGGTTTTGTGTTTTTGCCCCAGGCATATAAGACAAACCCTAACCACGTTTTAGTGTTACAAAGAGACATGTGTCTGTTTGTGTAAATCTCTTGTGAAATCTGAGAGGAGCTTTCCTTTACACAAGCCTAGGATTATCAAGAAGGAGATTTCTTCAAGAGCTTGATGATCATAAGTTGCTACCATAAGAACTTAAAGAAACACAAGCGGGTGTGCTTGTACTTCAAAGTCACAAACGAGGGTGGAGAATCCAAGAAAGAAAGAGTCCGTGGTTTCGGAGCTTGCACGTAGTCGTGTCAGTAATTTTCTACTGTTGGGTAGCAATAGGATGTTAGTGGTCTAAGTCCTGTTGAACAACTTCAATTCTTTCATAGTTGATTCAAGTTTACCTTGTGGATAGCTAGGTTAAATCCTCCTCAGGTTTTTACCGGTTTAGTTTCCTAGGTGATCATATCATTGTGTTATTTATCTTTCCGTTGCTTTGCATGATATGATTGTTTGATTGTGATAACTTAGATTTGGAATTTGAACTAAGTAACAACTTGGCTAATTATCTAGGTTAATCCAATTGTGTTTTTAAGGAGTCTAAAAACTATCAAATACTATATTGATGCTTATTTGATATATATATATATATATATATTTTTTTTTTTTTTTTTTTGCTTATACTCCAACCTCCTCTAACTTGAAATCCTAAATCTGTCCCTCTTTAAGTAAAAAATAAATGGCCTTATGAGGTCAACCCCAAGCTACCCACATTGTTGAATTTTCATGGCCAATGCATGAGTTTTCAACCTGGTCTCTTTGGAAAAGTCAAAAATGGTTGGTGGAAAAAATAAGTTTGTTTAGAAATCTTGGAGATTGGGAAGCTTTTCAGACCATTATGGATATTTCTCAAGGAAAGGTTTTCTCTTCCTTACTGTTGTTTTTGCTTTTCATTGTAGACCTTGGAGAAGGCCACAATAGGTGTCCCCAATTATTACGGTGTAGACTGTAGAGAAGATGGCCCAGCCATACGATTTCCTTTCCGACTCAAAGACAGGCAGTCAGACCAGTACTGTGGCTATCCTGGCTTTGATCTGTACTGCAATGATAAAAATGATACGGTGCTCGAGCTGCCTACTTCAGTAAAAGCCTTTGTTAAACACATTGATTACAAATCTCAGTTAATTATAGTAACTGACCCAGATAATTACTTTCCACGGAAAATTCAGGCCAGGGAATCAATCTATCTTCCCCTCCTTTCCAATTCTACGACAGCAAAATCGATTCTTATCTTTCTGACTATGACCTTTTCAATTGTGCGCCAGAAACAGATATTCTGGATATAGATTCTTCTGATCTGATCCCTTTTCTTAGTAGCAGTCGCCACCCAGTTTATGCTTTTTCTTCGTTTGCTTTAGTCGAACGGTTGCCGATATTATCATGTACAAAGATGTATAGCGTTTCATCAGTTCCATCTGATATATGGAATTCTCCTTTTCTTGAATTGACATGGCCCGAACTAAGTGCGGACAGTGTGAAGTGAAAGGCGAGAAATGTAGATTTAAGAATAATATCACTGATTTCAACATTGAGTGCTTCAACCCCGAAAAAAAAACAAAGGTATTGTATTCTACCCAATTTCCACTTTTAAGAGTTTGTTTGGATAGAACTTTTTATCAAACTAAAAACTAAAAACATTATAGTAAAATAATTTTTAAATGTATAAATAATGTCGTAGGCCCCATTTTTAATAAAAAAGTTGATAAAAAGTAGAGTTTGTGGGACCGTGAATAGTACACAAGTGCACTATTTACAAAAGACCGGGTTGATTGTGGCTGGACAAAGAAAAAAAAGAAAAAGAGAAAACGTGTTAAAACGCAGGCGCAACACGTTTAAGTGCTATCCAAACCAACACTTATTATCACCACAAGTTCTTCACGTTTAAAGCCTACATGTATTGATTTGATCAAGCTTAGTTATTTAGAAAGGGAGTGGATCACATGCAGTTTTTAGAACTAGGTTTATGTCCATCCATCAATTTTTTTTTTTTTCAACTAAATAAAGAACATTATTTTAGAACTAGGATTGTCTCTCGAAGGAAATTATTATGCACTCAAGAACTATAATAATGTGTCACTCCCTCCATCACGTTAATGTAAGATTTACCACAAATTTAATTAATAAAACAAACTATTATATGAGAAAAGAAAGTATAAGTTATACTTCCAAAGTATTGAATAATTACCTGCATCTCAAAAAGAATTTAATACACTGATAGCTTATTTGTTGAAACCAAACCTAGGGGTATCAACATAAAATTTACCTAAAAAAATTAGGTTTTTTTATTTTTTTTTTATTTTTATTTTTTTATAGATAGGAGACTGAAAGGACTAGAAGTGTGGTAATTGACTAATTAAGGGAAAACCATTGCTAAGCACATTAGATTTGGTAGAAGGTTAAACAAGCACACAAGTTGGGAAATCTTAATTCAATATAACCCTGCTAACAGTGATAAAATTTTACACAAAATTATCTTTTGTTTTCCAATAGGTGTAATTAGAAGCTGATTATGTTAAAATCTTTCACAGGTAGATCAACAAAAATAGTGACTATAATTTTAGTTTTCTTCACTCACAAATTAATGTTTAACATGTAGTTTCCATCTTGGGGTTATTTCTTTTGGCTTAGCTTCTTACCCAATTCCCTTTCAAATAGAAGGTATGTTTGATAGAAGATATTGCTTTTGTTCTTATGTTGGCTCAGTTTTTCAAATAGAAGGTATGTTTAATAGAAGATAATGCTTTTGTTCTTATGTTAGTTCAGTTCCATGACTAAGTATATGGACCACTTGAAGTTTGTCAGTGTATTTGCTAAAAAAATGTAGAGCTTTTGACTTGATGGTATGGATTTTTAAGAAATTTTTCTTTGTGGATTTTTTTCCCTTTCTAATGTACATAATGCATTTGATTTTTCTTTTTGTAGAAAATGAGTTGGAGCAGCCTAACCTTGAAAAAGGTCTAAAGATGGGTACAAGCGTTGTTCAAGAAATCAAGTGCAAGCTTTATGCGAAGTTCCATGCACTAATTTTTGCCCATTTGTTTTGAAGAAAAAGTTTTGAAGTATCCCATGACTGATTGAAAAACAAAAAAATGTATCTTCAAGTTAGCAATGCAAAATTCGCTAATTTTTAGTTTAACTATTGATTGAGATTTGATATAATCTAGCTTGTAGGGCAACTTAGACATTTACTTGTGAAGTTTGTAGCAAATTTTTGATATTTTTTGTAATTAGCTTAGAAGATACTTAAAGATGTTGGTTTTGTGTGTGCATGTTTGAATATTTGTTTAGTTGAACAGTGATCATATATGTGATATATTATTAACATTATGAAAATACGTTTAGTGAATTTCTATTTTCTGTGTAATTTCTTAGTAGTATCGATTGAGGATGGCTAGGCCATTTTTAACTCTATATTTCGGCAAATTTTTCATTTCTTCGTAAGGGTAATTCCATATCTTGTAGAGTAATAGTATAAGAGATAGAAACATATGTAGAGACTTCAATCAAGGTGCGCATGAGTTAGCCCAACATCCTCGCAGGACAAAAAGCTCCCAACTATGGAAGGGTGTTACTCCTCCTTTTATTTCTTTGTTAATCCAAGCAAATGTATTGTAGTGCTTAGTCTTTTTGGTTTTACTTCTGCAGATCCTTGTATGACTGTAACTCTCTTTCTGGTTTTAATGAAAATCAAGCCCACTTTCAAAAAAAAAAAAAAGAGATAGAAACATAGACATATGTAACAAGAGTTCTATTGAAATATACACTTGATTACAAAGGTCATAATATAATGATAATTCCGCACTACAAGTGTCTCCTACTTCTTGACTCCACATTCCAGCCATAGTTTGCAATTTTCAGTCAAAGACTCACAGCTTGATCACTTTAACTTGTCTCATGATATTCAACTTGCCCCACCATTTCTTGGTATGATGTCTCTTCATTATATAAGTCCTTTTGATATCAAAACTCTAGAATCTGAAGTTTCACGACACATGAAATGCAGTCCCATAGAATACCTAACACTTTGACAGTCTTTCCCCTCAAGTAATTGATGATTCAAAATAACGCAAAAAGTATACCAAAGATTGATTAAACCTACAGGCAATATCCAAAAAATGCCAATCCCGCATATTATAAACTTCCCCATTATTTCCAACTAGTTGAGCTATAATAATTAAGTAAAACAAAGAGCTTGTATTTTGATGATTGCTCACAATCCAATACCATGTTTTAAGGGGGTAAAAGAAAGAAAATAGTTAACAACAGTTTGAAAGCCAAATTGAACATTCACAATACCTTACATCTAAGTGTATGCATCCTCAAGCCAATATAATTGATCTCATAACTGACAATGCTCTAAGCTTGTAAGGTGAATTAGTGCATTCATAAACACCGATGATACTTCCTCCCCTGTAATTATTTTTCATAATAATACAAGGCTAATCGTACTAGGTGCTTAAAAAATCACTCATGCCTTTCTTTTATGTGTCATGCCTTTTTTCTTAACTTATGCAAAGCATATGGAGTATTTTGCAATAATTATTTCTTCACTCATCCTTTTATCTACTAAGCAAGCATGAATGCACTGTCTCTGACTTTGTCTCTTCCTATTTTCATTTTATTTTAGTTTTCCCTATTTTACTTTCATTTCCCATACACCATTTGATTGATATGCTATAGGAACTAAAATTTCCTAAATCACATTTATCAAACCGTTTACTCATATAATTCCTCACTATCTTTGTGTAGCTAAGTCGTGAATTTGTGATTCTCGTTTCCTTTAGAGTTCTTGAATTGGAACCCATTGTTTTTATTAGCGGGAAGATTGTGTTTTTCTTTTTTCTTTTGTGGGTTAAAATATTCTGTAACGTTTTTGGGATTGTTGAACTTTATCTCTGAGACGCTAAAAGAGAAGGAAGAAACTTGGGTGTGGTATCAAAAATATAACCCATAAATCCGATTTTGCTTTAAGAACAAATTCAAATAAAAAAAATCCATAAATCCCCCAAAAATCTAAAACACCCCACCCGATTAAAACCAAAAGCTTTATATAATATAATATATATATATATATATATATATATATATATATATATATATAAACACACACACACACACACACACACACACACACACACACACACACACACAAAACAAGAAACCATTCTTAAAAAAAAACAAATTCAGCACCAACAAATCAATCAAAAAATAGCGAGTATCATAGTTTTTTTTTTTTTTTTTTTTTTTTTTTTTTTTTCCAACAACCAAACAGAGCTTATCAATTAAAAAAAAAAAAAAAAAAAAAAAAAAAAAACAGAGACAGAAACTTACAAAGCAATGGCTGTTCCAACGGAGCAATTTGATTATGCTGGGCTAAAATCAAAACTGAAAATTAAATAAATAACCTAAATGTTAAGTATCCAAATCCAAACCCAAAATTTCACAATAATCAAAACAAAAAATCAAATAAATAACTTACCGAGCAAAATCGGAATGGGTATGGGTATGGTGAGGAAAAATGAATGGGTATGGGGGTGGCAAGGGGAGAGAGGGAGAAAGGATCTTGTGGTGAGGGAGAGAGAGTCGATGGGTATGGATCGACGGGAGAGAGAGTCGATGGTGGGCTCGACCTCATTGGCGAAGTCGCTGGGGTGGGCTTAGCTCGACTCGACATGTCGGCGTTGGGCTCGGCTCTGCTCGTCGGCGCTAAGCGGGTTGTGTGTGAATGTGAGAGGCCGTGTGAGAGATAGAGGAAACCCGCAATGTGAGGTGACCGACGAGCCGAGTTCGTGGGTGAGGGATCGAGCTTGAATCCATGAGAGCAAGGAGCTGAGTTCGTGGGTTTGGGATTTCAATCTGTGTGGTGAGCGAGGAACTACGCGAGGAGCCGAGTTAAAAAGTTGGGGCACCATGACGTCGGGGCAAGAGAGAACCTTGGAGAAGAGAGTGAGAGAGAGTTTGAATTTGAAATGTTTAGATGGGTTTGGTGAGAAATTGTGGTTTGTCCGGTTGAGGTAAAGAGCCTCTGGTTTAAGTGTAGTTAAGTGTGGTTTGGGTTAAGTGGGTTAAGTTATGATGTGGCACATTTTTGGC
Source organism: Quercus dentata (assembly GCA_028216015.1). Lineage (NCBI taxonomy): Eukaryota > Viridiplantae > Streptophyta > Magnoliopsida > Fagales > Fagaceae > Quercus > Quercus dentata. The sequence continues at coordinate 14,219,312 of CP116452.1, read as the reverse complement.
CCTTGATATAATGCAAAGATGATCCTGCTCGTGTATTGGAGCCTATCCATTTCAAAGGGAAATGGAGAGGATCCGGATCTATTAACTTTGGACTTATCTAACATCTTTATTGCTACAAGACAGCCACTTTGAAGCTTCCCTTTATATACAGAGCCATAGCCTCCTCCTCCCAGTTTGTCCTTGAAACCTTTGGTCAACTTCCAAAATTTCGAGAAAGAATAACTAATTGGCATGAAGTTATTTTGGCTTTGTAGAAATTCCTCAATAGCGTCATCTGTTGATAAATGCCTCATACACCACTTATTTATCAAAAAGGCAAGCACCAATGTAGTACCCACGCCCACTTTTGCTATAAGGTATAATACTATACATGGACAGCAGAAAAAACTATGAGAAAACAAATTTCTTGTTGCATTGCTTTCAACTATTTTAATTTTTAGTTGAAAATATGGTTGAACTAACAACCAAGTGCCTTCCTAATCCAAGTAATTAAGAACAACATATGTTGCTTCCATTTAAATGTCACTAAAATTTAATTACATCTTGTTTTTATGGTAAACCATACTCATGCACAATTTTTAGGAATGATTTGCTAAAAAAAAGTTGAAGAAGATCAAAGGAGATTTAGGTTCTTACCGATGTTTGGTAGAATGTAAAAATGATAATATCCTGCAACCAAAAAGAAAGGTTGAAATTACATTTTGCTAATTAAAGATAAATTACTAATTAAGACCATTGCACACCATTGGTGCATTGGTCACTTCGCAAGTATAAATATTTGTGGACTATGGGGGACAAGGGTCGAAATTCAAGTTTTCAAGAGGGAGCTTCACACACATATACACTTAGATTAGACTAGAGTATAATTTCTATCTTGTAAAAATAAATAAATAAATTACTAATTAGGGAAACAAGTGACCTGAAAAACTTGAGAAGTCTAGGCATAATAAGAAACCTCTAAGCTGTTAACAGAGGCAACCACGGGCCCAAGACCAAACAACGTCGACCCTCAAAGCAAACCCACCCCCATCAAGAAAGCCACAGACCCACAATAATCTAATAAACTCTTGCCCACAAAACCTAGACCAGTCCAAATTTTGTGTAGATCTTAAGAAATTCGATTATCTTTTCATTTTCTTAAGCCTAAAAAATCAACCAATCGATTTCCCAAAGTACATGGTTATTCATCTACTATAGTGTCATCCTCACATCAGGCCCAATTACTCAATGCAATTCTATGTCATTTTTCATTCTGTATTATCTTTACCCCTTCAAACAACTTTTTTGAGATAGAAAACTCACCTTGCGGGAATGATATACATATAGGCATTCAAGATACCGCCTTTCTGCATTTCACAAAGGAGAATAATTATAACATCAGCGTTTGGAGCTTTACAATTAATTTTGTCATTATACAAAAACTACAACAAATATATATTTGCATGTCTATAGTACAATGGAATGGATGGAGAATGCAACAAAAAGATATCTTCTAATTAAAAATTCAATAATTTTTACTTTTCATTTCCTCAAACCTAAACGATTGAGATCAGCCAATTGTCCAAGTACATGGTTATTCCTTGTGTCATCATCGTAATATTTCATTTTGAGATAGAAACCTCACCTGTTAAAAGGTAATATAGACTTATAATCCATCCTGCAGTTTTGACAAAGAAAAGAATAACATCAGTACTGTTTTGAACTTTAAAATTAATTTAGTCATTATGCTGAAACTACCCTAGCATGTCTTTTACATTGGAATGGATGTGGTATGCATCAAGAAGCTTTCTTCTTCAGAAATTAGATAATTTTTACTTTCATTTCCTCAAGCCTAATAAAAGATTGTGATCATCCAGTTGCCCAAACAAATAAGTTATTCCCCACGTACAATTACTCGTGCAATTCTACATCATAGTCAATTCTATACATATTATCCTTCAAAGTTCAAACTACTTTTTTGAGATAGAAACCACACCCAAGAAGAAAATATATAATTTTTCACCCAATCCTGCATTTTATACAAAGAGAATAAAATCAGCATTTGGAACCTTGAAATTAAATCTATTAAATTTCAACAACACCACCAAGAAGTTTCTTCTTATAGCTAGAAGTTCGATATTGCGAGAGGAAGATAATGGTCAACATGTAAGGTATTAATTAGAGAATGAAAAGTTTCATGCAATTTCTTGCTATATTTACCCACCAATCTTGCCACTGTAGCATTGGACAAGGTTCAAGTTATCAAAGTAGCAACTGTGCCCTCTTCTGCATTGACTTTCACAAAAAAATCGATCCGTGAAAGCTCAAAACCATATACCAATTTTTGTGGACTTCTGTACAGGAAATATCTGGATTATCACTTCCTGGCGATGGTGTCATAACCATCTGCTCTAATTTGCACAAGTCCTCCACATCCTTAGCTCTTATTGTACCAATTGTAACATATTTATACCTCTTGGAATGAGAAATTGAAGAGTTGGAAGAATACTCTCCATTGTCATTGCAAGTAGAAGTATCCAAATAGAATGGAGTATTCACTGGTTTTTCACAGCTCAAGAAAACCACAATCCATGCGTTGCAGTTTTGCCAGTCATAGTCATACGACAGAGAACTCCATTGAGAACTGAAATTTTATCGGTATAAAGAATAACTCGGTGTGGAGAAGTAATTGTCCTTCTGTATACCTGAGTCCACCACCCGGATTGTGTAGTTATTGTAATTGATTTCCTGTACGTAGTATTTTCCTTCAAATAAGTAACACTGTTCGATTGTTCTCACAAGACAGTTCATACCTTAGGATGCCACAGGCTTCTGGATCGCTCGTCAATTGAAATGGATTGCTTATGTTCTGGATATTGCCACAGGAAGAGGGGCACACTGATGAATACTATTCTCAGTACTGCAAATTTTATGGACAAATACAAGAACAATAAGGGCCGTGAGTCCTGCAGTGAAAGATAATTCTCACACCCTTATGAGAGAGTTTGAAATTTTTCATCTGGTACAACTAGCACAGTGGTTTGTTGACAAAGATGACTTCTTTTTTAGGTCTTTCAGAGTATCATCAATAAAATAGTAGTAAAATAAAATTGAGGAAAGTGATTAAAGAAAAATATATAGAGTTTTCTCATTTTCACATAGAGAAACCAAAAATATACCAAAAATATATAGAGTTTTCTCGTTTCACATAGAGTTTTCAGGTCTTTGGATTCTATTCTTTGTCTTGTTTGTTTAGTAAGTTCAACTACATTCCTTTCATCAAAAAATGAAGAAAAAAAGAATAAAAAGTTCAACTACATTCCTTATTAGGCATGAGAGATGAACAGGATGTAGACTCCAATGCCATGTTTTGAGTATTATCCCCCAAGAAATGAAAGACCCTTTTTTTTATCACTGAAAAACAAACGGTAAATATATTCAACCATGTTTCCACTATGATCTGCATCAGATAGCCATGAGAGTTGAAACAGACTCAGCTTTAACCAAAAAAAAACTCATCTCACTATGTGTGTACTGAAAAAAAAAATATATATATATATATATATGCGAAATGTTAATCACTGGCATCCAATAACTTTGGTCCTTGTAGAAGCAACAAACGAGCTTTGACCAAAAAAAAAAAAAACTTTTTGAATTTAAAGTTCTAATGAGGGTCCCTCCATAATTGATGGTCATGAGGCTACCAGCAATTTTATAACCAAATTCTTCTTCTTCTTTTCCTTTAGCTTCTTCATAAAAGACTTGGAATGAGTTTTTCATTCAGCTCCATTAGCAAGATGAATAAATTTTTTCTTTATGTCAGATGTGAACTAAATTACAAAAACAAAATAAAGTAAAATATATTTCTGCCCATAATATCTATGTCAACTTTTCTCTTTAATTGCATTCATGTTCATCTTGTATCAATTGAGTATAGATTATAATTGTATAGCAGTATCTGAAAACATATTTGGGGTATGCTATAGTGCTCCCATTATTTATAAATATACAAGCCAAAATTGTGAAAATCTAAAAATATACTTACCCAATTGATGTGGATATACGAAAGCATTCTAAATTGGTTCCTACTCTATATTTTTTACTTTTCTAAGTAATTATGGAGAATGGAAAATATAGATGAGGATCTTATAACTTTGTGTAAAACCTCAAGTCCACTACATAAGGTGTCCATAGTTAGTTCTCTACATTTTCTTCTCTCTTTTTTTTTTTATAGAAATTCAAATTCTCTTGTCCATTCTGGTAACTCCCATGGGCCCAATCTCACCTCCCCACCCTCTTTTATGCAGGTCCCCCTAGGTTCCTTCTCTTTCTTCAATAAATTTTATTTATCTCTACTTAGCCCAAAAAAAAATTGTTGATGGACATAGAGTCAAGACAATCTATAGGTACTTTAGACTAGTGGTAATCTATGCGGGTTATTGAGTTACAGTAAAGTTTGTCATTGAATAAGAGATTCAGGATTCGAATCCTGCCTTACACTAAAAACCAATTAATATCTTAACCTAATGATAAAATGCAATCAAATTGCATCTAAAATAAAGGGACTAGTGGTAATCTATATTCTTATTATGCGGTGTGTCCCGATCTGCATTCACAATAAAAAAATCAAATGCATGCATGTAAAGTAAAGGTGATATGTACAAATTTAGAAAATTTTCAATGGAAACCAAATCAAGAAAATTACATTATTGTTGACTTATCAATATTTTTTTAAGAATTCTTGAGAAGCGTAAATATGTATACAAAATAAGCTTACAACCATTATGGTGGGTTCTTTTTTCCCCCATCAATCATAATTTTAATAATTTGTAAAATTTATTGTCTATAATATTGCTATTTAGAAAAATAGAGATTTAGTACTAAAGCAAAATATTCATTCATATGACTCAACATTTGTGGCCAAAACATTCACTCATTTCTCCTATCACTAACCCAAAATTTTACTTCTATTGAAACTACCAGTAATCTCCACAAGAACACGTACCTTCTCTAAAATGACCGAAACGAATTGAATCTCTAAGAATTATCTCTCTTTTCTACTCTCGACAAGAACTTCATCATTGTATGACAATCTTGACAAACTCTCAAGTTCTTCATCACCCTCAATGGTGCTGATGCTGGCAAACTCTCAACTTTTCACTGTAGTTCATCACTGTGCTGGCATTGAGTTTTGGTTCAGAGATACTACAAATAGGCCTCTCTTCTATATAACCTAATTTCTCTATCCTCTTCATCATCTCTTCTAAGCATGCATATATCACTTGACTCATTGGGTGAGATCGATCACCCACCACAAAGCAATGAACTTCGTTCCCTACCTCGATCCAACTTAAACCAGGTTCCTTCTTAACTCCTCGATCTTTCATCAATTCCCTAATTTTTGTCGCAGGTAAATTTATCCCGGCATCATTGTAGATGTTGTAAAGAAGCACATAAGATGCAGATCCCTGAGGTTCAAGCTCAATTACTCTCTCCGCAACACGTTTTCCTGTGACAGTGTCCTTATAAACCCTACAAGTGCTCAATAAGGCTCGCCACATCACTGGATCTTCCTCAAAGCCCGAGTTCAGAATGAAATTTTCAGCATCAGCCAACTTTCCCACACGACCCAGGAGGTCAACAATGCAGGCACAGTGCCTTACATTAACTGCCATGCAGTAATCTTTCTTCATGCTTTCAAAGAATCTGCCATGGACAAGGATAGTGAAATGACAGTCATACAAGTTAAAAACCAAATGTGCACACAACTATTTACAATTTTTTTCTCCAAAACAAAAAAAAAAAAAACTGCTTATAAATTTCAAAGATTAACTAATTAAGTTCTGGTTTAGATCAAGTTCCAAGGAGGAGGAGGAGGAGGAGGAGGAGGGCGGGGGGGAAGCAATTAATTCACGGTATCACAAATAAACTTCATATTCTATCTAAAATATTATTGACATTGAATAATAAATTGAGAAAAAGGAGTACATCTGCATTTACTTTCCCCTAGTATACAATTTACCCTTATGCACCAATCAAATTCAATTCACAACTTATTAAAATTACTTTCTTCATCAAGTCCTAGTTTCAGAAAACAACTCATGGCAAAATAAATAAATAAAATCTGAGGATGAAGGATAACATCCCCACCCTGCCCCCCTCTCTTCCTCCAAAAAAAAAAAAAAAAAATCAAAAGAAAAAAATCACACATTTATGAAATGTAAAAAGGATTTATTAACATACCGGAGTCCTTCTTTAACAAGACCTCCATGACTACAGGCCGTTAAAACTCAAGGAACGTAATGTGGTTGGGTGCAATTCCATAACCCTTCATCAACTCGAAAAGACTCAATGCTTTTCTTGCACACCCATGTTGCGCATTGCTACTGATCATCACGGACCAAGACACCACATCTGGATTTTCCATCTCTTCAAAGGTCAGATGAGAAGAATCAATGTCTCCAGACTTTGCATACATGCAAATTTGTGAATTTTGAATAATAGTAAATTTGCAAATGCCAGTTTTTATCGCATATCCCTGAAAATGCTGTCCAGATCTTGGGGGATGCCAAATTAGAACAAGCACCCAACATACTTGATATTATGAACTCATCAGGTTTCATTCCAAATGAGATAATTTCATAGAACAAAGCCAATGCACTTCCAAAATGCCCATTTTGAACATAACCTGAGATGATGGATGTCCATGAGACGATATCTAGCTTAGGAGTTGCAGCAAAACATTTAGCCCCATCCTCAACTGAACCTGACAAAAAGTACAAATCAGTAAGTGCACTTCCAATGAACTCATCCAACTGTAGGTTCCACTTGCAAATTTGAGCATGAATTTGCTTTCCATAATCAAATACTTCAACAGCATTACAAGCTTTAAGCATGCTAGAGAACGTTAACTTTGAGGGTTTCATTCCTTTCTTCACTTCCAATGAACTCATCCAACTGTAGGTTCCACTTGCAAATTTGAGCATGAATTTGCTTTCCATAATCAAATACTTCAACAGCATTACAAGCTTTAAGCATGCTAGAGAACGTTAACTTTGAGGGTTTCATTCCTTTCTTTTGCATCTTAGAGAAAAGATCAAAAGCTTCATTTGCATATTCATCACCAATGGTCTCACCATGGAGGAATCCAGAGATCATGGCATTATAGATGAAGATGCTTTGGTCGGACATCAGTTTGAAAATTTGGATTGCATCAACCAAATCCCCAGTCTTTGCATACATATCAACTAATGCAGTTGCAACCACATCATCCAAATCCAATCCAAGTTTGACTGAGAAGGCATGAAGTGCATTCCCATGTTGATTTGAATCCTTATAATTTGTGCCACATGCCTTCAGTACACTTCCCAGTGCATAAGTATTCAACTTCAATCCTAATTGGTGCATTTTTCCAACAAGTTTCACCATTTCCTCATTAGCACCAATTCTAACATAACCAGCAATCAAGGAATTCCAAGAAACTTCATCCAAGTCATTAGAACACTCAAACAAAAGTGCTGCCCTATTGACCTGACCACATTTTGAGTACATATCTATAAGTGAATTGGTTAAAAAAACTTTATCACCCAACCCACTAACAATAACCAAACCATGAGTCAGCTTACCCAACAGAAGATCCCCAGTTTGGCCACACAGATTTAAAGCACCAGCAAAGGTGAACTTATCAAGTTTCAAACCAACAACTCTCGCTTCATTAAACACCTCCATGGCCTTAACAAAAAGACCCATCTGGGAATAACCAGAAAGCAGAGAATTATATGAAATAACATTGTGCTTTGGCATTCTATCAAACACCTGACGAGCGCTATTTATCTCACCACATTTGCAATACATATGGAGAAGATTGTTTAGCAAAAACAGGCATGATCTGAAAGCAGTTTTAATCATGTGGCCATGAGCAGCCTTGTCATAAATAAGAGACCCAGATTTGGTAGAGAACTGGACCAGTTTTGTATAAGCTACAGAGTCCAATGAAAAGTTTTGATGACAAGGTTGAGCATGTTGTGGCAGGTTATGTAATGGTATAGTTGGTGGCAATATGGTGGAGGGGATTCTAGGTTGAATGAGCCCAGGAAACTCGGTGCCATGGGGGAGAAAGTTTGGTTTTGTGGGTTTTGTTTCCTGGAGAAACATGTTTTTATCTGCCTTGTTCCCAAATGGAGTTGGAATCCTTGTCTATTTAACATAGGAGGCCTTTCAAAAGCAGATAAGTAGCATCCTCTCTAATTTTGCTTTGAATTGTACATGGGTTAATTTCTTATCCTTCTCATACTACAAAATAGTAAAACAAAAGAGATACATATCAGGGAGATAAAAATGGAGTACAAAACCAATAATAAGAGGTGTAGAGCTGTCATATTAACCAAGCAAGTATATGACCATCTCCAATGAACTGGGAAAATTGCAATATAGTTTTGAGCATGTTTTGTGGAAGATTCAAACTTCTTTTCATAATGTTGATCGTACATGTTTGCATTGACATCAGCAATTATAAGTGTATAACATTGAAAAATGTGAAACTTACCTATTTTGATTGATATAGTTGAAAATTGTTCGAAAAAAAAAAAGGTAGAATTCAAATACTAACACTTCAAATCAAACTCACAAATAGATGGTGAGTTTGCCTGATTGCGACAAATAATGCACACAGTCAAAGATGCTATCAGTCATATAGCTTTACAAGTGATCTTCTGTGACTAACAACCCAAAATTTGAGAGCTTTCACAATATTATTGTTATAACATATAATCAACTCCAGCTTTCCTCCTTTGAAATTTAGCAATTGCCCTCAATGAAAATAAACTCACAATAGACACTTAGCAAAATAAATAACTCTCAATACTGAATGATAGAGTGAATTTTTTTTTTTTTTTTTTACAAGTAAACAATTTTGTATTGGTAATTACCCACGTACCCTGGTGGTTCTTGAACTTACAATTTAACCTCCTACCTCAATTTAGAATGGGAAAAGGTGTCATTTGAGCTAGAGCTCATCAGCTTTAGTAAGATACTTGGTGTTTACAAGAAAGGTAAAAAGGGCGTGAAAAGTATGTCGCTTCATTAGATGATCCAAAGTAATTTAACACATAGAAAGCTTATTTAATAGAACTAGAATTTACATAAAATTATCTACAACAGTAAAGGCCCAAAAACTATCAGCAATGTACTCCAAGACTTTGATGAGTGAAACAGAAGCAAATGAATGATAAATAAAAAAATCAATATTTAAACACAAAATAGCAACCACTCTAGGTAGTACAATAACTTGACCTATAAAAGCATCAATGTGCATTACTCTAAAATCTATCGCCGTTGTAGCATTTCGGTGACATAGCATCTCATAATAATTTATATATTAAAAAAAATCATAATATGAAATAGCCATCAAACTTTTAGGGAGAAAAAATCTATATAATACCTTTGACGCTCTTTCCCAACACCCCCCCCCGCCCAAAAAAATCCAAAAGTAGGACAAATTGCAAGGTTGGTTGATCCGTGTTACCTGTGACTTTGGGTCTTCCCAACTGATTTAAAAACAGAAAAGGAAAAATATATAAATAAGTTGAAAAGCCAAAGAAACAAGCATATAATCCTATACGGCAATCAAAACTGCCTCAACAGCAAGTCAATAGTACCAGGGGCGGAGCCATGTACATGGGTGGGGGGCACACCCCCAACCAAAAAAAAATTGAAATTTTCCTCTATATATATATATATATATATATATATATACTAGTCACTAACCCATTGCACAGGAAAGTTTTACAAAAGATAAATATTATATTAGGGCAAATCACAATTTACTCATTTATGATTTGGTCAAAATTTAAGTTGCCTACCAGTGGTTTGAAATTTAACACTTTACCCACTTGAGGTGTTGTCTTAAAGTAAAAGTGATAATAATTTACGTGGTCACGTGACGCAATGAGGAGTGATCAACAAAAAGTCCAACGTTTCGCTTTTATATTATACTAGTCGCAAACCCAGCCATGCGATGCACAGAAAAGTTCTTAGAAAAGCTAAATTTTATTTTATCAAATTAAATGGTTTTTCTATTAATTCAATGAGAAAATGAATGTCACTATTAATGGTGATTTCAAAAAGATCTTATTAAAAGCCAATACAATAATTTAAATATGTATCCAAAAGACTAAATAATGTTTTCAGATGGTTGAGAGAAATTTAATTAAGATAAACGAACCTTTTCGCTATGGATTTTAAGGAATAAGTTACTTAAATGGTTAACTACAGCACTAATATTCAAAGGAATACACATAATTCGTTAGAATGAGAAGGATTTGAGCTCAAACATCACCAGCAACCAAATAAATGAAATCATCACTCAGTATTAACAGTAAAATTCTCATTAATCTAGTGCAATATAGAACAAGTGTAGATTTTATAGAAATATATACAATATATCTTACTCTCATAGTCATGTGTTAATGCTTTAAAATTCAATCAAGATGCATCAACTACATATTATTCCGATGTTTTGAAAAAACAGGACTTTATATTGATTGAATCAAGATGCATCAACTACATATTATTTCAATTTGTAATGCCATCACTGAGCAATATCTTTGTGAAAAATTCAAATCATGAGTCTGAGTTTGAGGATAATCCGATAATAGCCTAAACGAATTGTTTTGTGCGCCTAAAAACAATAAGCATCCACAGAAAATGTTTTCACTTCAAGCACCCACAGACATAGTTCTTCTAAACTAAGTAACAGCAAATTGAAGATATAAGTGCTCCCTAGTGAAAAAAATTGTGCCTAACAGAAGAAGTTGATTATCAATCACACTGTAATTTACTCAAAACATCCTCAAATGATCCATTAGCTCACTATCATGACCCTTACAACGTGGACTCAATATATTCGTATTTTATAAAAGGTAAAGTTTAGCTTTAAACTAGTTTAGAACTTTCTTTTCCAACTTATTACATGACAATTTATTACACTATCATGTGTATTATTTAAACAAATCATGTGATTAAAACTAAACACAGATAATCACTTCAATTTAGACATGGTAGATTGGGGCTAAATTTTTTCCTTCTATAAATTAGAGTTGGGATTTTTTTTTTTTTTTCAACTCTGTCTAATTTTCAATAATGTAGTGTTAATTTTTTTTTTTTTTTAATTACAACAATGGAGTGTGATGTTCAAACCTAGTTCTCTTGGTAAAGAATGGCTGATTAAAATTACCACCACCAGCAACTACAACATATCCATAGGTATTTACAAAATGAAAACTTGAAATAAACCGAAGCGGACGAAAGCAATAAATTGGGTTGTAAATGAAAATGTTTCCTAGTAAAATTAAAATTTTAAAATGAGTTAAAAAAAATTGTGTCTTGTTTTGATAATAAAATATTAATTATCGTAGGGCGGACATCGAAAATTGAAATTCTACGTGTGTATAGTATATATTAAAAGTTTTCAAAAAATTATTCCTTATTATTAATCAGTTGTTAGTGTTCTAGGCTTGCTGAACTGAGAATTTGGTCACTAATCACAATATTGTATTATTAGAACAGTCAATTATTGCTGTGCAAGTGCAATTTGGCAGTTCCCACTTATAAGTTAGAATAGAATCGAACCTTCTGTTTCTCAAAAAAAAAAAAAAAAAGAAGAATCGAACCTTCTGATTCTGAATCTTTTACCCATAATCTACGATCTATGGACTATGATACTAGAAATTGAAAAAGCTATTAGCAGCACTGGCAAAAGCGATTCCTCTCTCTCTCTCTCTCTCGCTTGAAGTCTAAGGCGCTGTTCTGAACAACGTTTTTATATCATATATTCATATAAAGGAAGCCAGAAACCGAACCTTCAAATAGCGTTTTAAAAAAAAGAAAACCAAGCAAACTTAGAAAAAACTAACACACTTTGGCGGCAAGACAAGGCAATGATATTGAGAATCAAATATTCAAAAAAGAACCGTACCTTATGATCACAAGACAAGGCCAAAGCCACACCACCACTAAACAAGACAGCCCTACAATCCCCACAGTTAGCAACCACAAGTTCCTCCTCTCCCACCACCGCCACAACCGCCGTGGACCCCACCGTCCTCCCCACACCACCCACCACCTCCTCATCCATTTTACCAAAACACGCTTCCATCACTCTCTCCCAATTATACTCCGATAACCCTTCTAACTCTTCACTGCTACTCTCACCCTCCTCCACCAAAATCCCATGCAACCTTTCACTACAAGCCCTCGCCACGTGGCACCCTCCATGCCCATCGTACACTCCGAAAAAATCGTACTTTCCTCCAACACCACCTCCACCGCCACCTTTTTTGTTCATAACTCCTAGTTCAGCTCTCACCGCATCTTCCATCTCTTTCCTCCTCCTGGCCTATAACAGAAACCGAACCGTACGACAAAACCACCTCGTCTTTCTCCGAAGAAGACACAGACAATGACACCTTCACCGAATCACCAACATCATCCTCCTCCTCCTCCTCCTCCTCCTCCTCCTCCGATGTTTTCTTCGTTCGACACGTGTATTTCAGCCGCCGGACTTCGACACGTGTACTCTATCAACGTGAAGCTTCGTAGCCTCTATCAACCTCATTTTTTTTTTATAGCGTAAAGTGGAATTCAAAGGTAGCAACTAGCTATTCTGTGCGTTATATATATAAAAAAGCATGAAATCTAAGCCGTTGAATTTTTACTCACAACCCCGTTGGATTTGAAACAGATGGGCTTTGAAATCTTTTGATGGACCAGTGGCTTGAATTTTTCAAAGAGATACGTGGGTGACTGAGATTGGGTTGGTGGACGCGTGTAACATAGATTTTGAGGTTTGTGATCCCGGAAAAGACTATCGTGGTACTGGGTCCCACGTAAAAAAAAAGTTGTGATGTGTCTCTAGACAAGTCATTACGTGGCGTCTCGTGTATCGAGTACCGATTCTGCTTTGTTGATGAGTCATTGGAATCTTCGTTCTCTGACGGTGAAGTGGGATTTTTTTTTTCAACTTTTTGGAAAATCAAATCAAGTCGCATTCAGAAGTGGTGGGAGAACGCACGTGTCGCGTGAACCGGGGGGTCGCGTGCCGGAGCTGCGCCTCGTACCTTGTGTCTCTGCCAATATTTCGTGTCGAGTTTCTTTTACTATGATTCTATGAATAATGTTTTTTTAATCTCGTTTTATTTAATTTAAATATTATTGTGTTGGTTTTGAGTCGAAAAAAATGTATATCATATTGTTTTGGATGGATGAAAATATCCCGTGAGGTATGATTGGGTCAACTGTTGGGGACGTGACTCACTCATGAAAGTTGATTGGGTGCCAGTATGGGGTTCTTCTTTTTGTGTGGGTTTCAGTCTGTACCTTTTAAAAAAAATAAACTTATTTAAATGATTTATCTTTTTATTTTTGAGAAAAGGTTAGAAATTAAACTAGACTTTAACAAACACAAAACACTTAAATTAAAAAGAATATTGCTACAAACAAAACAATTTTATAATAAATTTCTCTATCGTTGAGTTGGTTAGTTATTATTAATTTTCACATGTACTTATTATTATTTACTTTTCTTTCATTATTAATAATTTGTCACCTAATAAAAATTGTGAATTTTATCGCTCCTCTAAATTTATTAAACTTAAAAAGAATGTTTTAAGTCATAGGATTGAGTTGGACTTGCTCAATTTGGAGGAATTTCAACTAAAACGCATATAATACGAGTAATGGGTTGAAACTTGATCTTCGTGGGTCAAGTAATAGGGTTCTCATTTAAGAACATAGTCTAACATACTTGTTTAAAGCTCACTATTGCTTCGCATCTTGCCTGCCCTTCACCATTTGAGCTTTTGAGGTTATTTGTTAGATCAAGTAAAAATCTTATTAGATCTTGCTATATCTACATCAAATTTAATGAGATATTCACTAGATCATGCAAGATCTACTTTAGATACAATGGAGATCTCATAATCTTTGCCTTGACACTACCATGGACGAGAAGATTGATGATTTCTATAGATCCAAACATTGGGATTCCCACAACCTGCTAGTCAACAACTTGTACACCAAAAATTGGCATTTGTTGTGGGGTTTTTGAAACCATCTTTAGTCAAGTCAAGTGATCGATTGGTGGGGAATTCAATTGAACTCAACTTGTGGACACACTAGGATAGATCATCTTACATAACAACCTACAACCAATATTTTAAAAACATAATGCAAAAAAGCAAAAAAAAAAAAAAAAAAAGAAGTTTGAACTCTAAAGTTTTAAAATTAGAGCAAAGTTCAACCATATATTGAGCCTTTATAATGTCATAAATAATATAATATAAATATTTAAAGGATATATAAGTATCACATTAAAAAAAATGAATGAAAAAATGTTAAAAATAAGTATTACAATTCATACATTCAAAGAATAAATGAAGATACTATGATCCAAGTTAACGGCATAATTGACGACGGGGTGCAAAGTGTAACATGGGTTATAGTTTGAGATGCAAATTATGCATTTTGAAAGTTTAGAGTGAAAAGTGTAATTTAGAAATGGTTTAAGTTAGTAAAGTGTAATTACCCCGAAAATATATGATCAAACTTAGTTCTGATTCCCGATTTTGATCGATTTATTTTTACCAAAATTTAAATTGTCTCGTTTTTAGCTTGGACAGGACATGCTGATGCACTCGGTCTAGTTAGAGTTGTAAAACCATGGTTGCAGATTTGCAAAAGATATAGGTAATTCTACTCCTAAAATGGTTATAAAGTTCACTAATATGTAAAAGTAATGTTAACTTATATAAAACATCATCTCTTCATATACACCTAAAAGAGAATGATTGTCAAAAATTCTATTGCTCAATTAGTACGTAACTTTTGATGTTTTTAGTATAGATATCCTGGGTTCAAATTCTCCTTCCTTGTTACCACTATCGAAAAAACTATAAGATAATTGATAACATAATTATTTATGATGAACAAAAATAACTTTCTAAAAGAAAAAGAGTTAGAAAATTGTGTCCTATTATTGTCAAATTCATAATGGACATTCGTATTATTTTTTACAGTATTTTTATTAGGGTTGATCAAGTTCTTAAAAGCCCTCTTCTCAAAAAAAGAAAAAGAAAAAGAAAAAAGTTCTTAAAACTTTAAAGCCCAACCCACATAACCAATCCAGCCTGACC
The DNA here is from genome assembly GCA_028216015.1 of Quercus dentata. Classification (NCBI taxonomy): domain Eukaryota; kingdom Viridiplantae; phylum Streptophyta; class Magnoliopsida; order Fagales; family Fagaceae; genus Quercus; species Quercus dentata. The sequence goes on along the minus strand of CP116452.1, from coordinate 14,204,145 downwards.
CGAAGGGTTGTCAACAATTTTGATTGGGTAGTAGACTGGGAGTTGACAATGAGTTTGACAATATTAGAAAAAAATCTGATGCGTTGAGGTTTTGGGTTGATCAAATGGGCTTTGGCCAAAGGGAGTGAGCTAAAGTTCGGCTTGTGTGGGTTTTTATAAATTATGGAGTTATGGACATGAGTATGACACGAGACAAGACAACATGGTGGGTATACAAAAATTAATCAATTAAATAATTTTTATTTTCAAGTATATTTTATTTATTAATCGGAATATTTTATGTTTATTTATAAGTTTTCAATATATATATATATATATATATATATATATAAACTTAAAGGAATTATTTTTCAATAATTTTTTTTTTCAACCCAACTTAATGGGGACGCACGAGCAGAAGTGTCCCTGGCCACAGAGACTTCAGAATTTGAGGGAGAATTTTAAAGAACAGGCAATATACGCAAAGGGAGAAAATGCATATAGTTATTGTAAATTAAGTGATGTTACAAATTCATAGTTGTACAAAGAGCTGAGAATATGAACTATACAGATAAAAATTACACAAATCTGAAAATTTGAATTAGAGAGGTTACAGCTAGTAGAACAAGTGATGCATCAAAGCTGAAAGAATTAATGACAAATGTGCATGGCAACTTAAGATTATTTGCAGCAGGCAGTAGTGCGTTCTAAAGCTTTCCATTTGTAGGATCTGAATCGAAAGCAAGCTGCTGCCAGTCATACAAAAAAAAGAAAAAAATAGAAAGGAAGAAGAAGAAAGAAAAGAAAATTTTTCAACATCACCAGTAATCATTGCAAGAACATGTCCCATTTTTGAAGTGATGAAACCGGTTTGAGTCTCTCACCACTATTTCTCTACCTCTAGCCATTGAAATAAATTTGATTGCAGTGTGACAGTCTCCACAAACACGAAGATTCTTAAATACTCTAATAGGCTTTGGTTGGGATACGCTTATAAGACCAAATGCCACAGCTATTTTCTCACTGTGCTGAAACAAATATTGCTCCTTTAGTTCATCCTCTACATCATGAAGAACAAAATCTGTATCGGGTACATAGCCCAATTCCTTTATTTTTAAGCCAATTGGTTCAGTTCATAATAAATATCTTGTGCTAGGGGGTGTGATGTATCCCCAACGTGGAACTTGTGCACCATATTGTCCACCTCTATCCAGCTACAACCAGCTTCTTTGATCAAGTTTCCCTCTTTCAATTTTTTTCTAATTATTGCCACATTGTCCCATTGACCTGAGGAAGCATACAAGTTTGATAGTAAGATATATGCTGCTGGATCATATGGGTCTTGCTCAAGAATCATCTTTGCAGCATGTTCCCCAAGTTCTTTGTTGCCATGAACCTGACAGGCAGCAAGAAATGTACGCCAGACTAGTGCATCAGCCTTGAAAGGCATTGAATTAATGAATTCAAATGCTTCTAAAAGGGATCCTGATCGGCTCAATAAATCAACCATACATGCGTAATGTTCCATTCTCGGAACAATCCCATGTTCTCTGTACATTGAGTTGAAGAGTTTCCAGCCCTCGGAAATCAGCCCCGCATGGCTACAAGCTGATAAAACAGCAATATAGGTGATCTCATTTGGTCTAACACCATCCTCAAGCATTTTGTGGAACATTTCCATAGCTTTAGAGGCGAATCCATGTTTTGCAAAACCAGTAATCATTGAAGTCCAAGATATAACATTTCGACCTCCCATATCATTAAAAACTTGAAATGCAGCTTCTATATTTCCACACCTAGAATACATAGAGATCAAAGCATTACAGATGCTTTGATTTAACGCAAACCCTGATTTTAGTAACCGTGCATCAATTTGCTCACCCTTACCAACTGCACCGATACTAGCAGCTCCACTCAAGAGGCTAGCAAATGTGAAAGCACTAGCCCCAATTCCTATATCCTCAATTTCATGAAAAAGTTCAAAGGCTTTTTCAGAATTCAAATTTTTGGCATACGCATCAACAATCGTGTTGTAAGAAATTAAATTCTTCTCAAACAGCATATCAAAAGCTTTATGAGCATCTTCCATCATGCCAGACCTTGCATACATGCTAATAAGAGAATTTCCCACACAATTAACCGATGCAAGACCAAGTTTCACAGCATGCGTGTAAACTTGCTCTCCCATATGGGGATCAGAAAGATTTGCACATGCCTTAAGGACACTAGAAAAGGTGAAATGATTTGGTGAAACATGACCCTCGATCATTTCACAAAAAAGTTCAACAGCTTCCTTATCACGCCCTCCACTTTGCACGTATCCTGTGATAATTGCTGTCCAAGACATGACATTACGATCTACCATCAGGTCAAAAACTTTCCTTGCATCATCCACTGATCCATCCGCTGCACACTTAGCATACATGTCTACCAAACAGCACGCTACACAAACATCTAAAGCCAACCCAGTCCGTATGACCCAAGAATGCAATTGCTGCCCAAGATTTAACAATTCTAGCTCTGCACAAGCTGAAATAACTCCACCAAAGGTAAATTGATCCGGTACATACTACTCAAACTCAAAACCATATCCAAAAACAAATTTACAGCCTCCATTGGGAACCCAAATTGCATAAACCTAGTTATCATCAAAGTCCAAGTAACCGCATTCTTCTCAGGCATTTTCTCAAACACCTTATAGGCTAAATCCACATCACCACCACCCTTCACAAACATATCAATCAACGCACACCCAACGCACACATCAGACTCAAAATATCCACTTTTTATAACAAACCCAAAAATCATTCTCCCAATGGGAACATTTTCCACATTCGAACACGCCCGAATCACTGCGGAAAAGCAATACTCATTTGGGCAGAGCCCATTTTCAAGCATTTGAAGAAACGTGACAATGGCTACAGTTCCCATATCATTATTTGCAAAACAAGAAACCATAGCAGTCCAAGAAACCAAGTCTCTCAAATCCCCCATATCATCAAAAGTGGATTTTGCTTTAGCCCAATCCCCACTTTTTGAGTACAAGCTGATGAGAGAATTGAGAATGAGAGAGTTGAGGTGGAGTTGGGAGTGAGTCAAGTAGTGGGTGTGAACGAGTTTGCCGAGTTGGAAGTTCCGGGACCTTATACAGGACTTGAGGAAGAGAGAGTAGGTGGTGAGGTCTGGGTGGGTACCCTTTTGGGCCATGAGATCAAGGGTGGAGATTGCTTTGTGGAGGTGGCCCACATTGAGGTGGTGGATCAGACGGTGGTTAAGGGGTTCACAGTTTGGATTTTGTGGTGATGATAATTGAAGGTTATGGCGGGACCGATTGAAGGGTTTGATAGAAGGTAATAAAGGTAGTTTGGAGGCAGACGAAACACAGAGGCCTAGCATGTTTCTTCCAACGGGCTAGAACCATACAAGAGGCCGGGCATGTTGCATTTTATAGGTTTGGGTTTTGGTTTGTTTGTTTTGTTATTTTATTTATTATATAATATATATATATATATATATATATTGATTTCGTAGGAGAACTTTCCTTAGATTAGTTGCATATCGCAAAACATACTGTACAACAATCCTCCTATTAATCAAACTCCTATGAGCAATTTACTCCACTTGCCAGAACTAGTAACCAAGTAATTTAAGGGGATTTCACTCTTAATGGGTTAAGTAGTTTACCCTCATTACCAAGAGGTTATATAATGAAAAATTGTGAATATTCATATATTTAGGGGACAATATTCGATGCGACCACGGTTTTAAAAACCGGCACGGTGAAAGAATAGGAAAATGAACTAATTCTTGGTTTTATGGTCGAACAGGTGACGTCATAAATAATTTAATTAATATTTATTTAAATTATATAAATAATTAATAATTTTTTAATATCCTAAAAACATAATTAAACTCATGACTAGCACATCACAAAAAGTTTAATGCCACACATTTCTTGATTTACAACATTTATCAACAAGTCATTGAAAGCCCATCAAAAAATCCTCCTCCAATTAGGCAATTACAGGAAAAATCAGTCAACAATTTATACAAAATATTGATTTGGCTTATCATTCATATTCTATTCTATTCAATAGATACACATATTCATATCCTATTCAACAGACTCAACAATTTATACAAAATGGTGACTTGACTTATCATTCTCCCTGCTTTGCTTCAAATCCACCAAAGTTACCACCCAAACCCAACCACAAAAAATGTAGGGCATCCAAAGCCAAAGGACATCCAAACAAACTCAACTCATCTATAGCTTTGTCTTCTAATAAAAAGATACACACATATATATATATATATATATATATATATATATATATATATATATATATATATATATATATATATATATATATATTAACTATTAGTTTATTACCCGATGAAGCCGAAAAAAAAAAAAAAAAAAAAAAACAAAAACAGAGAGTGCAAAGAGTGAGGGCGAGGGCGAGGGCGGGGTTGGAAAAAAGAAAAAAAAAAAACCCTCGCCTTGACCAACTGAGGGAGAGGGTCATTTGCCATTGTCTTGTCTTGTGAAGCAGTGAGAGTGAGGGCGAGGGCGAGGGCGAGGGCTGGCTTGGAAAAAAGAAAAACGAAAAAACCTCGGCTTGACCGATCCGAGGGAGATGGTGTGCGCTGCTGCTGTGCGCGAAGCAAAGAGTGAGGGCAAGGGCGAGGGCGGGCTTGGAAAAAAGAAAGAAGAAAAAACCTCAGGTGAGAGAGCTTGTGCGTGGTGCGTAAGTGGTGCGGTCGCGGTGCGTGACGCAGAGAGAGCTTGAGTGCTTGACCGATTGTGAGATGAGAGAGTTGAGATTTGAGGCCGAGGCGGAGTGATCGTGAGGCCGAGGGCCGAGGCGAGTGATTTCGTGAGTGAGATGGGAATGGGAGAGTCGAGAGAACTTTAGGCTTAGGAGTTAGGAGTTAGGGTTTGTTTCTACATTTTAGGACATTTGTGGAAATTCAAAGCACCAAAACGGCAAAGCAAACGACGTAGCTTTCCCAGGAAAATAAAAAAATCCAACCGGTCATTAACGGGTTCGACCTCCGGTTTTTCCGGTTCTCAAGTTGAACCGGACGGTTTTTACTGTTCATCGGTTTTTTAATGATTTCCGGTTTTATATCATAACCGGACCGGATTAGAGGCCGGTCCGGTCCGGTTTTTAAAACTATGGATGCAACCCACGAACATGACACGGGCATGACACAACTTTTGTAAGTTAGGGTTGAGTTTTAGGGTTCGTGTTAGATTTAGGTTGATACGAATTGACTCATGTAATAATCTTGTCATCTTGTCATTTCGAGTCAAATACACACGAAACTCGTTTCAACCAATTTAATCGCTTCATCTATAGTGTAGATATACCAACTATAGCGATATCTATGAATGTTTGGTTTGTACACCATTCACTTTTATAGCGATATCTATGAATATTTGGTTTGTACATCATTCACTTTTATATTATATTGATATCTATGAATGTTTGGAAGTTTTTATAAAACTTCTTTCTTATCAATTTTATTTTTTTCTTGTATATAACAATGTATATAGTGTCACATCATTTAAAATTTTTGGCTAAAATCCAAAAGCTTTATATTTGAGAAAATTTTTATTTTTGTATTGAAAGTTTTTTGTTTTTGTTATTGTAGTCCTTATCCTTTTGTCTATTGTCGTTTATAAATCTGATACTACTTGCATATGTGATGGAATGCCATTTTATCATGCCCAATGACAATTTTATAGATAGTAAAATAAAATAATTATTTATGGATGAAAATGATAATTTACTAAAACAAAAAGGTTATAATTTGGATTTCGACTTAAAATTTTAGATAACATGATAATAGAAAAAAAAAAAAATATATATATATATATATATATATATATATATATATATATATATATATATATATATATTATGATTCAATGATTTATAACATTTAAATCTAAATATTTGGACCTGCTACAATAAGAGCACGTGACTTCCTAGTGCCCTTTTTCTACTTCTCTCGTTCTCATTTCTTAGCGGAAAAAGAAGTTTACAATGCCCTTCACGACACCACGTAGTTTAAACAAGGTCTCATAGTCATATTCTTCACTATATCACAATATGAAATCATTGACTCTGTAGTAGTAAAAATGGATATCATGTAACCACCATCTCGCATGTGTGAGAGAGCGGTTAAATGTGTTTGGGTACATGTTGATGGTATGCATACCAGCTCCATATGTTAGGAACATTTTCATTCCGTGGGACAACTCTAAGCAGCCTGGTTGATTAAGGAAGTAATAATTAGCTGCTTGATCTATTCCAAAGCTAAACCTCGAACGATTCCGCACAACAATATTTGGAAGGATTCCTTCTCTGTTGGAGGCAGGGCAGCCACTGAATTATTGTAGACTTTGTAGTTAACATGAATTGATTGCTTAATCATGCATATGAATACTGAAAGCAATTTCTACAACTAGGCAATTGCCACTCCAATATATATTGCCCGGTTTTTCAGCATTGACTTAATCAATTACACATTCACAAATCACAATTATAAAATTATCAATTTTGTTTCCACTTAAAAAGACTTTAACAAATAAATATACCACGTACTAAGCAAAAAAAAATAAAAGTTTTAGGTAAGAATAGCTATCATAAATCAAGGGACCAATTATTTGTCACACAAAAATATGAAGTGTCTTTATGCTATAAAATATGTGAAGACTAATTGCCCTAGTTTTGTGGTGGTGTTAGCTTTTCCTTGCATTTAAAGTTTAGCCAATTAACTTGATTCACCTGATTGAAATGATGAACTAGTTGAATTTAAGTTGTCTCCTACATCCCCTGTTGGTCTCGCTGGTGATGATGATAGGAAAGGCTTGGAAGGCATTTGTAAGCATTCAACTTCTCCTTCAAGCATTTCTACAACTTTGTTCATTGAAGGACGGTCACTAAGTTTCATCTATATGCACCATAATGCGACTATGATCATCTTCTTAACAATTTTCTTCTCCTCCTCTGTGGCATCTTCTATTTCTATGTCATTTTCTTCGCTAAGTTGGCCATAGACCCAAGTTGGGAAGTAAATTTGGCTTGAATGCTCTACAAATGCATTCACGTTCTTTCTTCTACTTGCCATTTCCAACAATAACATACCAAAACTATAAACATCAGCTTTATAGGAGACCCCTCCAATGTTTTTATAGAACAACTCTGGAGCTATATATCCTAGTGTTCCTCTTGCAGCAATTAAAGACACTATACTATCATTTTCTGGATAAAGTTTTGGAAGCCCAAAATCAGAAACTTTGGGAATGAAATTCTCATCGAGAAGAATGTTATGAGGCTTGATATCAAAATGCAAAATTTGCACGTCACATCCTTGATGTAAATATTCAATCTCATGAGCCACTCCAAGAGAAATCTCAAATATTTTCTCGATACTTAAGGGGATACTTTCTTCTCGAGAAAAAAATGTATTTTTCAAGAGAACCATTAGGCATGAGTTCATATATAAGAGCACGCTTTGGCCCCTCAGTACAGAAGCCAATGAGTTGCACCACATTCACGTGGTGAATTCTTCCAATTGTTGCAATTTCGTTGATAAATTCTTGCCCATTAGTTTTGGAGTTACCTAACATCTTTATAGCAACAAGAGGGCCACTTTCAAGCTTTCCTCTATATACAGAGCCATAGCCTCCTTCACCCAATTTGTCCTTGAAACCTTTGGACATCTTCCTAATTTCTGATTAAGAGTACCTAACTGGCATGAGATTAATTTGGCTTTTTAGAAATTCTTCAATAGCATCATACATTAATAAATGTCTCTTACGCCACTTATATGTCAAAAACGCCATCACACATGGAATCCCCAAGATAGTCTTTGTTTCAAGGTGAAATAATGCTGTGTAGAAACATCACCAAAATAACTATAAGAAAACATAAATGTTGTTGCACCTGTCAGCTTTTTAAATTTTTAGTTGAAATTATAGTTAGACTTACAACTACATACCTTCTTAATCCTAGTAATTAAGAACAATATATTTTGTTTCATGTTAATATAACTAATATTTACGTCTTGTTTGCATGGTAAACTATTTTTAATCACAATCTTAAGGAATGAATAATATGCCAACAAAATTAAAGTTGAAGAAGAGAAGGTTATTACCGATTTTCATTAGTTTGGCCAATTTTCCTGCAAGAAATATAAACAAGAAGAAGGTGAAATTACTTTTTGCTATCGAAAAATGAATTACTAATTAGTGAAACAAGTGACCAGAATAACTTGAAAAGTCTAAGGCCTAATAAAACTGCATTAACAACTCTAATAAAACTGCAGTAAGATCTTACATTGGGCCATGCTCAGCAATAAATATCAACAACAAGAAAGGCTGGTTGACTTTATAATTTATAATTATTTATATATATGGTCTTAAAATTGGGATGTCACTTTAATTGAGTCAACCACGATCAAATGCTTTCAGAGTTCCCAATAAGCATTAGTTGTTAAAACTTAGAATTATGTGGTCAAATAATTAAATTTATCATTTCTTAACATTTTAAACTTTTGAGAAAATTAGTAATTTAACATTAATTAACCTATGGCTGGGTTGAAGAACTTGCCCATCAAGTCAAGCAAATGATATTTTAATTAGTTTATAATGGAGTAAATGTTCAGACATGCATTTTGCATGGAATAGTAAGTACTAAACCTTTATTCTCATGGAAAAATTGGGAGCCAAGAAAGGTAAATTTTTACTCAAAGGAAGCTAATTTCTTAAGAAATTCAATAATTTTTACTTTTCATATCATCGAGCCTAAAAGAATGAGATTGTTAAAATTATGATCAAATGATCAAACTTAACATTTCCTATTAATTTAATCTTTGCTATGCGGATGACATTCTATTGTTTTGCAAAGCTAAGTCCTCCGAACTAGCCATTCTTAGAAATTGTTTGGAGAAATTCTACTCTTGGTCGGGTCAATCTATCGGTGTGGAAAAATCTAGTCGCTTCCCTTCCAAAGGTGTGAGCCATCAATTTATGAATCAAGTTAAGTGTTGTTGGGGTCTCAACACACTTCCATAGAGCACAACCTATCTGGGTGTTCCTCTCTTCTTGTCAAAGAGCAAATCCCAGGATTTCAAATATGTTAAAGAAAGATTGGATAGTAAGCTCGGTGGGTGGAAAAGTAAAAATTTGTCTTGGAGTGATAGAGCAACTTTGATTAAATCGGTGGCCCAAGCCATCCCGACTTATTCTATGTCGGCTATTCTTCTCCCTAAAGGTCTTTGTGATCAATTGGATGCATTTGTGCGCAGATTTTGGTGGAGCCCCAAATCAAAGGCAGGTTTGTCTTGGACTCCGATGTCTTGGTCTTCTCTTTGTTTGCCACAAAAGGAGGGTGGCTTGGGATTCAGAATTTTTCGGGATTTCAACCAAGCTCTCCTCTCCAAATTTGGCTGGTGGATTCTATCCGGAAAGGATTGTCTTTGTATTAAGGTTTTGAGGGCAAAATACAAGTTTCGGGGTAATTGGCTGGCTCATCATCCTCCTAGCAATGCTTCCCCCTTTTGGAAGAGTATGTTGGGCATAAAACACCTTATTGCAAAGGCAGCTTGCCTCTTAGTAGGCAATGGGGATTCCATTAGAACATGGTCTGACCCTTGGATTCCCGATCTCCCTAGCTTCACCCCTACCCCTAAAGTTGATGCTAATCCGGATATTGCTTTGGTGGTTTCTCGGCTCCTTACTCCAAATCGAAGCAGTTGGGATATTTCAAAGCCGAGTTTGTTGTTTGAGGAGCAGGTGGTTGATCTAATCCAAAAAATTCCCATTCCTAGTTACCCCATGGAAGATAGTTGGTCTTGGATCGCAACAAACTCCGGGCTTTTTTCTATCAAGTCCGCTTATTGGCTTTGTAGAGAAGGCCCTCCTCCCTCAAACTCTGACTATATTAGGGGTCAGATTTGGAGATCCAAAATTCATGAGCACCTTAAGATGCATTTATGGAGAATTGCTGCCAATGTTTTGCCTACCATGGAGGTAATAAGTAAGTTCAATGAGAATGTGGATGGGTGCTGCCCTTTGTGTAATTCAGCTTTAGAAACATACCTTCATCTGTTCACGGTCTGCCCTTTTGCTAAATCCTTATGGTTCCGAAGCCATTGGGGTGTAAGAATAGACTCATTGGCTTTTGTTTCGACAGCTGATTTTGTCAACTTCCTCTTGTCTCCCCCTTTTTTGGTTAATCAGTGTTTGGGCCATAAGGAAGATTTTTTGTTGTATGGTGCCATCCTTTGTGACATGGTTTGGAGGTAGAGGAATCAGGCCATATTTGGAGATAGCACTCTAAATATTGATGGGGTTGCTTCTAAAATCTCATGTCTCTTCTTGGAGCACAAAAACTCTGATGCCTCTACCAATAGACAGCAGGTTCCTTCCTCAACTCAAACTTGGATCCCTCCCCCAGGTTTGTCTTTTAAAATTAATGTTAATCTTTCTTTGTGGGGCCTCGATTCTCTTCTATAGTTGCGGTGGCGAGAGACCAAAGAGGGGAGTTGGTATTCGCCGGTACTATGAAAGTGAATATCACCCCCCCTCTCCAAGCGTAAGCCGAGGCCATTAAGTGGGCCCTCTCTTTAGCTCCTTCCATAGGTGATGAGTGCATTATAGTGGAATCGGACTGCAAAAGATTGTGTGCATCTTCTCAATGATTTGGTTGAGCCCCCCCTCCCCCCGGGAGGATTAGGTCCTTGTGGTTTGATTTGAGGAATTTGTTGTCTGTTTCTAATAAGTTTTTTGTGAAGTGGGTGCCTAGATCCTGTAATGTAGCAGCCCGCTCTTTAGCAAAGTCGTCTCTTTCTCGTAATTTTTTTGGCCTTTTTGATATTGGGAATAGCCCTGCTTGTTTCTCTTCCATTATTTTGGAGGAGTCCAATAGGGCTTTGTAATCTGTTTCTTCCTCTAAATAAAGTTTCTGGTTCATCAAAAAAAAAAAAAAAAAAAAAAAAATCTTTGGGAAGAATATGTAATTTATTATAGTAGTAGAGTAGGATATCCTAGATTTGATCCCTTGTTAAATTCACTTTTTGTTCCACCAATTACCATGTATGTGTTTGATTTTTCTTATAAAATAACCAAAATTTAAAATGATAAAAATCAAATACATGACATTCTATCTCTACCAAAACGTAAAACAAAAGCTTTGTATTCATTTGTTCGAGATCAACCAATTACCCAAGTACATGGTTATTTCTCTACCTGTGTCATCAGTGCACGTCAGGCGTAATTACTCATGCAATTCTATTTCCTTGTTCATTCTGTATTAATTACTATCCTTCAAATTATTATTATTATTTTTTTTTGAGATAGAAACCTCACCAACGTGTGAATTATCGTTAGATGTCCATTCCACCATTGTACACTATCAACAAATAAAGACACCAAATATGCATTTTTGACAAAGAAAAAAAAAACAATATCAACGTTGAGAACTTTAAAATCGAATTTAGTCATTATACGACTACATTAACCATTCCCTAACATGTTTATTACATTGGAATGGATGGGTTACGCATGAAGAAGCTTCTTCAAAAATTCGATAATTATTACTTTTCATTTACTAAAGCACAAATGTTTAAGATAGACCAATTGATTGTTAGGAATCAGAAAGACTTATGAAACAGATAAGGAAATTTGGGAGAAATCTCTATTATTGATTGAAAAGCAAACTTGACTATCTTATAGCCTTACAGTGCAACACTTGAAAAACAAGAAAAATAACAGCCCACGTTTCACAACTCCTAATAATGTGGTAAGACTAATTCAATTAAACAACTAACCCTTAACAATAGGGATTTATTGATGATTGGCAACAAATTTCACCACCAACTGTGACCCACTAAAGTAACCTAATGTCTAGCATAACAAAACATAACAATTCCTCCCTCAAACTGAATGCTACAAGCACTTAGTTTATATCCATCTCAGAACAAACTCCCAATAGTCCTCACGGGTTCAAGAAAACATCTAGCTTGGGTGGTTTAGTCATCACATCATCCAACTGTTCTTGTTTCCCACAATGCACCAGCTCCACTGTACCAGCCTTTGTGAGCTCTCGAAGAAAATGGAAACGTACATCTATGTGCTTACTATGACCATGCATTACTGGGTTTTTTGAGAGTTTGATTGCAGAACTACTATCACAACGAATAATGGTTGACTTGCCTTGATTCTGACTCAGCTTTCCTAACACCCTTTTCAACCATACTGCTTGGCATGCACATGAAGCTGTAGCAATAAACTTTTCCTCTGTGGTAGATAGACTCACTACTGGTTATTTTCTTGATGACAAGGATACTGCTCCTGAACTCAATAAAAACACATAGCCTCAAGTACTCTTTCTGTCCTCCAAATCTCCAGCATAATCACTATTAGTGTACGCGGCGAGTTCATCATCTCCTTCCTTCTTATAGAAAATTCCAAACTTAGTTGTTCCTTTCAAATATTTTAGCACCCTTTTTATTGCCTGTAAATGAAGCTCAGTAGGATTCCCCATATATCTACTAATAAGACTCACCACAAACATCATGTTAGGTCGAGTAGTCATCGGATACATGAGACTACCCACAATCTGTTTATAGTAAGTCTTGTCCACCTTAACTCCACCTTCATCCTTCACGAGCTTAAAGCCAGGAACAATGGGATTATGAACAAAATTATTTTTGTCCATTCCAAACCGTTTCAACACCTCCAAAGCATACTTCTTTTGACTGATAAAAACACCATCAGATCTTTGCAAGACTTCAAGACCAAGGAAATACCTCATCTTACCGAGATCTATCATGTCAAACTCATGCATCATGGAATTTTTAAATTATGTAAACATCAATTCATCATTTCCAATAAAAATGAGATCATCAACATAGAGACTTACAATTAATACTTTGCCTTCTTTTCTTGTCTTGATGAACAGAGTATGCTCATAGTCACACTTCTCAAAGCCTTCTTTCATGAAATAGGTCTCTATACGGCTGTACCAAGCACGTGGTGCTTGTTTAAGCCCATAAAGTGCCTTCTTTAACTTGTAAACCTTCTGTTCATTTCCCTTTTGCACATAACCACAAGGCTGCTCCACAAAAACCACTTCATTCAACTCACCATGTAAAAATGCAGACTTAACATCTAACTAGTAGATAGTCCATCCTTTTTGAGCTGCAAGTGCTGCCACCAATCGAATTGTCTCCATGCGTGCCATAGGTGCAAATACTTTAGTATAGTCTACCCCATGTCTTTGAGTATACCCCTTTGCTACAAGCCTAGCCTTGTATTTGTCCACTTCTCCATTTTCATTAAACTTGGTCTTATAAATCCATTTCACTCCAACCTTCTTTGCTTCCTTAGGTAACTCCGTCAATTCCCACGTACCATTGTTTTTTATTGCTTCCATTTCTAAATCCATGGCTCTCCTCCATTTCTCACTCTTCACAGCATCTTCAAAGTGAATAGGATTAATAGTTGCAAACATGGCCAAATGAGCTTTATTATCTTCTTTAGAAATGCCTTCCCTTGTTTCATAGTCTCTCATCTAGATTGGTGGTCTCCTATTCCTCCCTTCATTTGAGCTAGGAGAGCTTTCTTCGGTCAAGGAATCTGAGAAAAATTACCTTTGGCTACTTCTACATTAGCTTCAGGATTAGATTCAGATTCGCTCCCCTCTTCATTAGGATCAACTTCATTTCCCTCTTCATTATCATCAAACATAGTTGCTTCCTCCTCAAGATCACCCCATTCCAAGTCACACACAATGGATTCTTCATATTTCTTATCCCAATCCCAATTCTTGTCTTCTTCGAATACAACATCCCTACTTGTTATGATTCTTTGTGAAACTGGATCATAGAGCCTGTAAGCCTTGGACTCCTCACTAACTCCCAACAAAACACAACTCAAGCTCTTATCATCTAGCTTAGTTCTTTTATTGTTAGGCACATGAACATGGGAGATACATCCAAAAACTCTAAAATGCTCAACTCAAGGCTTAACTCCACTCCAAGCTTCTTCTAGAGTCTTGTTTTTTACTCGCCTTTGTTGGACTTCGATTCAAGACATGTACTGTCCAATTGATCGCTTCAGGCTAGAAAGTTTTTGGAAGTTTCTTTACGGAAATCATACTACGAACCTTATTCATAATAGTTCTATTTTTCCGTTCTGCAACACCATTCTGTTGTGGTGTGTAGGTAGCTGTCACTTGTCTTCGTATGCCATTTACATCACAAAAATTGATGAACTCTTGTGATGTAAACTCTCCTCCTCAACCAAGACGTAACATTCTAATGAACGAGTTTGTCTCCTTCTCAACATGTATCTTAAGACTTCTAAAAACAGCAAAGACTTCTGATTTCTCCATTAAAAAATAAACCCATGTTTTTCTACTAAAGTCATCAATGAAAGTAATCAAATACCTCTTCTTGCCATTTGAGATGGGCTTGATTGGTCCACAAATATCAGCATGCACTAATTGAAGAATTTGTGAAGCTCTCCAAGTTCTTTTCCTTGGAAATGAGAACCTTTGTTGCTTCCCTACCAAACAAGCCTTACATAGCCTTGAGGGAGACTTAAACTGGGGTAAACCATTCACCATCTTCTTTCTCTGAAGAGTCTTTAAGCCCTTAAAGCTCAAGTGTCCATATCTACTATGCCAAAGTTGCACCATATCTTTCGTGATTGTGTTGAAACAAGTAGATGCTATAGGTTGAGATATAGCATGCAGTAAGAACATTTGATTCAGGATGAAACACTTTACACTTTTTACCTTGAAACAAAATGTTCAGCCCATTTTCTTGCAATTGCCCAATACTTAGTAAATTGTTCTTCAGCTCCGGCACATAAAACACTCTTGTGATAATTTGTACTCTTCCATTAAATTGTAGCCGTACATTGCCCTTTCCCATCACAACCATACTTGAGTTGTTGCCTAGCTTCACCAAATCTCTGAAACTTCCATAAAAATCCGAGAAGTATTCCTTCTTTCCACACATATGATTGCTACATCCCGAGTCAAGGAACCACATATCTTCTCCATTTGCCTTATTCATATCAACATAAGACATCAGTAACCTCTCTTCTTGAGTTTGAGCATAGTTGGCTTCCTTCTCCTTGCTTGGACATTCCCATTGAAAATGCCCAAGCTTATGACAGTAGTAGCACTCCACCGTGGCTTTGTCGAAGCTTTGTCTACCTCGTCCTCTTCCTCTTCCTCTAAAACTTCCACGGCCTCGACCCCTTCCTCCACATTGATCTCCATGTGTAATCTTCAAAGCGTGTTCTTCTTCCTCATGAGAACTCATATGTTGTTCATACACAAGCAGGCTGCTTTGCAACTCATCAATGGTTAAGGTGTCTATATCCTTAGACTCCTCAATGGAACACACAACATAATCAAACTTTGGAGTTATGGATCTCAAAATCTTTTCAACTACAGCAACATCTCCCTTGTCATCACCATTTGCTTTCATCTTGTTGGCTATGGTAAGAGTCTGTGCAAAATACTCATTCACAGATTCCCCTGCCTTCATGTGAAGAATTTCAAACTCTTTTCGGAGAGCTGGCAAGTGAGCACGCTTTACTCGTGTTGTACCTTGATACTTCTGTTTTAAAGAATCCCATATGTTCTTTGCTGTATCCTTGTTGAGGATTGTCTCCAGGACCGAACGATCTATTGCTTGAAATAGATAGTTCTTTGCTTTCAAATCTTTCAACTTCTGATCTTCAATGTTCTTCCTCCGAGCATCTGTGAGACCTTCCGCTGCTGCAGGAATCCCATTCTCCACCAAGCCCCAAGACTCCTTAGAACACAAGAAGTTTTCAATGAGCATTGACCAATGATCATAATGCCCATCAAATTTCGGAACTGCTGGTTGCACAAAAGAATTTTCTGTCATCGTACTTCAATCACTACACATGTAGAAGACTATCGCTTCTAATTTTAACCAGGCCCCGTGACGGCGCTACGATACCAAATGTTAGGAATCAGAAAAACTTATGAAACAGATAAGGAAATTTAGGAGAAATCTCTATTATTGATTGAAAAGCAAACTTGGCTATCTTATAGCCTTACAAAGCAACACTTGAAAAACAAGAAAAATAACAGCCCACGTTTCACAGCTCCTAATAACGTGGTAAGACTAATTCAATTAAACAACTAACTCTTAACAATAGGGATTTATTGACAGATTGGCAACAGCCCACTAAAGCAACCTAACGTCTAGCATAACAAAACATAACATTGATTGCCCAACTACATAGTTATTCCTCTACTTGTTTCATCATCACATCAGGAACCATTACTCATACAATTCTATTTAATTGTCCATTCTATATTACTCTTCAAACAACTTTTTGAGATAGAAACCTCACCGCTGAGTATACCTAGGATCAGGTCAAGCACTCGCTGCACTACTGCGATCACAAATAAAACATATCAGCGATTGGAAACCATAAAATTAAATCCAGTCATTATACTGAGACTTGAATAAAAATATCCAAGCATGTCTATTACATTGGTATGGAATTATGGACGGTGTATGCACCAAGAAGTTTGGTCTTATAGAAGTTTAATAGAATAAATAGATGAACGGTTAGTGAATAATGACAGTGGAAAAATGCAAGAGTTCAGAAAAGAAAGAATCTTGCAAAGGGAAAATAATGGACAACATGTAAATTAGAGAATGGAAAGTGTTATGGGCTTTCTCGCTTTATTTACCCACCAGTACTGTCGTCGTTGTATTGAACATAGTTCGCCTCATCGGGGTGGCAATCGCCTGGTATTGGGTAATAACTTCCACAAATATCATAGAGCCATGAAAGCTCAAAACCATATACCAATTCATTGTGTAGGTCTGTACAGAAGATATTTGGGTCGTCATTATTTGTTGGCCACGAAGTCAGAAACATCTTCTCTACTTGGCACGAGTCCTCCACTTCGGATGCGTTGGTTCTACCAACTTTAACATATCTATACCTCTTGGAATCAGATATAGAAGAAGAGTTGTCATTATAATTGCAAGTAGAAGTGTCCAAATACAACGGAGAATTCACTGGTTTTTTACAGCTCATCAAAACTACACTCCGTGATAGTGACGGATACGTAGTATATGCATTCGAATAGTAAACGAAACTGTATCCATATAATGAATAACTCGGAGTGGAGAAGTAATTGTCCTTGTGTATACTCGAGTCCACGATTCGTGTAGTTACTGTAACTGATTTCCTGTACGTAGTATTTTCCTTCAAATAACTACAGCACGGTGTGATTGTTCTCACACGACGTACAGTTCATACCTTGAGTCCCCGCAGTTTTCTGGGTAGCTGTTCAATCGAAACGGAAAGCTTATGTTGGGGATATTGCCACAGGAAGAAGAATGGGCACAAGGAGGATTACTGCAATAAGTTGGAGGGACTAATAGAACAAGAGCAATAAGGACCATGAGTCCTGCAGTGAAGCCTAATCCTCTCACCATTATGACTTTATGAGAGAGAGAGAGAGAGAGAGAGAGAGAGAGGAGTTTTTGCAATGGTATAACTACCTCAGATTTAGACAGATTATAAAGGCAGTGGACGTTAATCTCATTCTTATGCGGGTTAATTTTTTTTAATAATATATGTTGTAAAATAATAATATTTAAAAGTTATTTTGGAAAATGTATTTTTAAAAATTTTTTTTTCAACAATGTGCATGTTTAGTGGGTTTAGTCTTTTTACAATATGAGTTTAATGTTGAAAATGTTTAGGGTCCGTTTGGATACAATTTATTTTTATGAAAATCGAAAACATTGAAATAAAATAATTTTTAAATGTATGAATAGTACCGTGAGACCCATTTTTAATGAAAATATAGGTGAAAAATGAAGTTTGTGGGTCATGTAAACAGTGCACCGGATCCATTGGTGTGCACTCCACCGCTTATTTTGCTACAAACATTGCACGGTTGATGAAAAGTGAACAGCGAATGGGTTGAAAAGTCAAAAACAATGGCAAGCCAAAAAAAAAAAAAAAAAAATGCAAATGCAGGAATTATAAGTTGTATCCAAACACTCATTTAGTGAGCATTTGGGTTGGGCGTCTAGGCGTCTGTTTTTTTCGGTTTGCATTTTCAGATTTTTTTTTCCCCCTGCGCGTGAACAGAAACATTACATGGGTTCTTTTTGTAGGGGACAAAAATCACTGTTCATACACTGTTCATCACTGTAGTAGCATTGTTCATACATTAAAAAATATTAAAAATGGGTCCTATGACACTATTCACATATTTAAAAATTATTTTGTTACAATGTTTTCAGTTTCAACAACAATAAGTTTAATCTAAATGGACTCATATTATATGAAGTTCCCACGAAGCAACCTTCGTTTGACCCCTTCACAACAGTAACATTGGCAAATAGCCAGAGCCTATAAATTTTAACCCTCGATATAAAGAGTATATATCGTAGGATATTGAGAAGAGTTAAAAAAAAAAAAAAAAAAACCTCTATATAAAGAGTTTTGAGACCACAGATATGGATATCTAGGAGATTTGAGACCACAGATATGGATATTTCTCATAGAACAGTTATCTTAACCTGACTGTTGTTTGCGCTTTTCATCGTAGACCTTGGAGAAGGCCACAATGGGTGTCCCGAACTACGGTGTGGAGAAGATGGCCCAGTCATACGATTTCCTTTCCGACTCAAAAACAAGCACAAGTAGCAAGACCAGCAGTGTGGCTATCCTGGCTTTGATCTCCACTGCTCTGATAATAATGATACGTTGCTCGAGCTGTCTAATTCAGTAAAAGCCATTGTCGATTACATTGATCACGAATCTCGGTTAATTTTCGTAATTTTCTCAGATTTTAATTGCTTTCCACGAGAAATCATGGGACTACTCAATAAATCTTCCTCGCCTTTCCAATTCGAAGATTTTCTTTATGATTATGCCCTTTTCAATTGTACGCCACATACAGATCCTTGTTATTATCCGATCCCTTGTCTTAGTAGCAGTCGCCACCCAGTTTATGCTTTTCGTTCGGATAAAGACATCAACTACTTGCCCATATTATCATGTAGAAAGATGTATACCGTTTCATCAGTTCCAACTGAAATATGGGATGATCTTTTTCGATTGAAATGGTCCGAACCGAAGTGCGGAGACTGTGTAGTGAAAGGCGAGAAATGTAGATTTAAGAATAATACCAAAATTTTTGAAACTGAGTGCTTCAGCCCCTACGAACACAAAGACAATAAAGGTATTGTTTTCTCCTCAATCTCTACTTTTATAATCACACAAGTTCTTCAGGTTTCAAGCCAACATGTATTGATTTGACCAAGCTTAGTTTATAAATGTGCTCTGTAACGGTAATATCCTGTATTCACGAAGTGTTATTTTTCCAACCAAAAGAATATTACTTTAGAACTAGTCTTATAATATAAGAAAAATGATTAGATATTCCCCAAAATACAGCACATAATATTTTACTCACTCTTCTCACAAGAATGACGGATTTCAATTTAAATTTAATTAGTAAGATTCACTGTTATGTAATATGAGAATACATAATACTATTTGTACTCTCAAAACTCTAAAGTTTTTATTTTTTTTAATTTTTTTAAATTTTATTTTAAGAAAAATAAATACTAAATAAATACTTGTCTATTGGTAGCTCATCAGTTGGAACCAAACCTAGAAGTATCAACATAGATTTGGCTCTCAAAAAAAAAAAAAAAAAAAAAAAACATAGATTTGGTTCTCCAATAGATTGAACCGCATTAATACCTAAAAAGGCTAGCAAAAGCGTGGCAATTGACTGATTGAGGGAAAATAACATGTTATTAAATTTCTTCTCAAAAAAAAAAAAGTTATTAAATTAGACCTTTAAGAAGCCTAAACTTGGACGTTTGAATGCAATATAACCTAACTTGTTAATATATTTTTCTTACTATTAGTGATATAAATACACACTGTGGGAGTAACAAATCAGGGAGCCCATACCAATATATATGTTGGGCTAAGGGCCCGATCAAGGAAAGAACCCCTCCTCGGCTATGGGAAGAATCCCACCTCGGCCAGGTGTGGCCGAGGACAAAGGGAATGACCTACTACCGAGAGTGACATTCCAAGTAATTCCATGGAATAGGATAAGTACTAAGACAGAAAAGGAAAACAGAAGGAATGGAAATATCTAAGGAAAGCGACCATTGTTGCATTAAGTGCACCTTTGTAACATGAGCCATACTTTTCAGCTTTTACAACAACTCCCAATGACTTTGGGGAGGGACCGATGGGACAAATATCAGTACTATGAACCCAAATCTACACGTGGACGTTAGGGAGAGGGGGAAGCTAGTATAAAATGGGGGTCAAGAGGCAACTGGGGGAACGCTACCACTCAAGAAGTACTAGAAAAAAGGCTCCTCGGATTGTGCCGAGGACCAATCTTCTTTGATAAATTCAGTTCATCTTTGCTTGATTGTCATGAACACCATATTAACTGTTATCTATGTACTAAAGCCTAGCTCTTTGACCCATTATTTATAAATTTATTGTACCGGGCTCACTGGTCCAAGATCCCATACATCTTAGGCTTGGGTTGCAAAACGTGTCCCTACAATTGGCGCTATCTGTGGGAAGAGCTTGTGTGTTAATGAGTGCAACAGTTAATCATGGTAGGATCAAGCTCCTATCAGAAAGAGTCCCTCGCGAAGACCATTTTGGCAGTGGTGTATGCTACACGAAAGCTTCTCCATTATTTCCAAGAACACACAGCTATTGTCGTAACTCAACTTCCGCTCAGGTTTACACTTCAAGTATGCGATTATGCGGGGATGATTGCTAGATGGCGCACAGTTCTAGGGGCTTCTGACATCAAGTATATGCCCTGTACGCTTGTCAAGGAGCTAGTCCTCGCAGGTCTAGTAGCTCGGTTTCTTTGAATTCCCATTGGGGAAAGAAGCCGAGAATCAAAGCATGGATGGAAAATTGGTTAGCACAATTTCCCCGCAAAAACTTCTATTTTGGAAGGAATATATTGGTATCTGTAAGGTTGAATTTATTCAACCATCTAATTGGCTTCATTCCGTGCCAAATTTACTTGTAATTCAACATTTAGTAACCCTGTATTTAGGTGGGATTGTTGTAAGGGTAGTGAGTGAGATAGAGTGAAGATTGCTCAAGAGTGTGCAAGAAAACAGAGTGTCGCGGCTGGACTCGCGGCTTCAACCCGCCGGAAACCTGCACACGTGCCAAGCATCTTTGGAAGATGAACAGTCATGCTAGCTGGAGCACTACAGACAAAACAGACAATCTGGCCATACGGTTATCTCGCGGATCGGAACTCGCGACTTAGTCAAGCCGCGAGGTCAAGCCGCGAGCCACCCTGTTTTGGAAAAACCCGACGTTTCGCATTCCTCTTCACTCTAGTATAAATACCCTTTTAACCCACGATTGAAAGAGAGCTTCCAGAGAGAATTTTGAGAGAGAAACCCTAAAGAAAAACCAGATTGTTTCACCCACAATCTCTACCTTAGAGTCTCATCAAATTCCCTCACTCTCTTCCTCTCCATTGTCAAATCCTTGAGAGGCATTATACCAAACCTGGTTCTCACCATTATCATCTCTGTGAGACAGATCGTTTGGAATCAGGGGAAGCACTTAGGAAGGAGCCAATCTTCATTGGTTGATGCTACGGTGTAGTAGCGGAATCCAGGAAAGCTAGAAAAGAAAAAGGTTGGCGCAACCTCGTTGGAGCAAGAAGCTTGGAGGGCTTAGGTGCATTGGGTAGATTAGGCTTGGAGGGTCTATTCTTTGTCCTTGTATCCCAACCGTATTTTCTAGTGGATTGATTACCGCTTGGAGGGCGGCGGAGAGGTTTTTCGCCGAGGTCTTGGTTTCCTCTTCGATAACACATCGGGTGTTATCTCTGTGTTTGCATCTTCCTTCCTCTCTATCTCTCGCCTTTACATTATCTCTTTGTGGTTTATTTTGTTATGGCTTAGATAGTTGTTTAACCTATTCCATATTATAGCATATGTTAAGTTTCCGCACACTAGTTGTTTGACATATTGCTTGTGTTGGTTTAGTTGGTTTTTGGGGTCTAAACGTTCAAAAGTGTTTTTGTACACGTTTTTGAACTTTCATTTGGTATCGAGCGGGTACACACAATTTGTTTGGTTTCATTACCATTATGTGATCCTTGACTCCTTTTTGAGATGGATAGGTCTCAATCCCTTAATGCACCTCCATGTTTTGATGGAAGTAATTATGCATTTTGGAAGGTTCGCATGAGAGCCTTTTTATGTTCTATTGATGAATCTGTTTGGGATGCTGTTGAGATAGGTTGGATCAAACCCGAGGCAGCCAAATCCACTTGGGATAAGGCAAAGACTTGTCGCATCTAATGCTAACAATAAAGCACTAAACGCTATTTTCTCGTGGTGTGTCTCCGGATGAATTTCACAGATTTCTCACATTACCATTGCCAAAGAAGCATGGGAGATTCTGGAAACCACTTATGAAGGCACGAAGAAAGTGAAAGATACCAAGTTACAAATGCGACCACTCGGTTTGAGGAGCTCAAGATGAGTGAGGATGAGTCTTTCGACTCCTTCTATGGGAAGCTAAATGAGGTGGTTGTCGATGTAAGTTTAACTTGGGGGAGAAAATGGAGGACTCAAAGATTGTAAGGAAGATCCTTCGATCATTGCCGGAAAGTTTTCGTGCAAAGGTGACAGCCATTGAAGAGAGCAAGGACCTTGATGACATCAAGGTGCGGGGAGCTGGTTGGTTCTCTGCAGACGTATGAGATGTCATTTTGCCTAATCAACGGAAGAGTAAATCTCTTGCTCAAGACCATTAATGAGAAGGTGGAAGATCAAGACTCATCGGGAGAAGATGGGGTTGACAAAGATGTAGCCTATCTTGTTAAAAATTTCAGAAAGTTTTTGAAATTCAAAAACAATGGAAAATTTGATGATAAGAGAAAATTCCAAAATTCGGAAGGGAGAAGAGGGATTTCAAAAAGAAAGATGGAAAAGAATCCCAATCCACACAAGGTGTCACTTGTTTTGAATGCAACGGGCATGGACACTTCAAGAAGGAATGTCCTAATTATTTGAAATCGAAAGGCAAGATGTATGCCACGACCTTGAGTGATTCGGACTCGTCCGACTTAATCAAGAGAGCTGTGATGGAGAAGGGAACTATTCAGCTTTCATGACTATTGCTCATGTTGAGTCTTGAATGAGTTGAGTTTGCTTGTACAAGACCTTGGAGAACATAGTGATGATGAATCACTAGGAATTGTTGAAGAATCGGAAGTGAAGAAGAAGAAAGCACAAAGAACTCTTCAAGAAAATTACAACTCACTCTTGGAGAAGTCGGGAGAATACACAAGGGTAGCCAAGGTTCTTTGTGAGAAAGATGAAGAAGGCCTGAGGAGGACTACAAAAGTCTCCTAATCCCAGTATAGGGAGGCCAAATGCGAGATTGAAACTACGAATGGTGAGCTGTCCGAAACTTACACTAAAGTGAGATTTCTTAAGAACGAGGTGATGCAAGCAAATGCTAAAATAGAGAGGGTCACCACCAAGAAGCTAGATGATGTTATATCATCTCAAAAGAGCTTCTCGAGACAAACCGGATTGGGGTATACCGGAGGAAGTAGTTCATCTGTAAATGTCACTAAAGAAGTGAAGTTTGTGAAGGCAAAAGATCCGGTTGTAGATGAACCTACTGGTGAGAAGATTGAGGTGGAAGAGAAGAAGAATTTGGTGAACCAACGGATGCTAAATCCCCGTCATCAATCTGTGGGCAGGTCCGAATCTCGTGCCAAGTCACATCCACGACCACAAAGAGGTCCTAGAGGAATGTATGTGTGCCATTATTGCGGACTTCAAGGGCACACTCGACCAAATTGCCAAAAGCCGAGAGCAAAGAACAAAGTGCAACTCCTCAAAGGTCGGGAGGACCAAGAGTTGATAGGAGAACTTGGGCGGGTGATCAATCTAGAGAGCAAAATGGAGATCCCGGAATGATGAACGTGATGAAGATGATTGGTGCATTCACCAACTCGCTTGGAAAGCTTCTCACGAAGGTTTGAAAGCCCTAACTCCCGTACCCAATCCTTTAAGGAAATCACCCCAAACGCAAGTGACGTGTGGGTGAAAAGGGGTACTCATGCATAAGCATTACAACATGTCCATGCATTAATACTTCCTATGCTTTGTGACTATGTTTGTTTGGTTTGCTTGCTGGTTTTGATGTTGGTTGTTTGCTTAGTTTCTTGTGTTTTTTTTTTGTTTTGTTTGTTTTATCAATCTTTTTGTGTCTTGTGTCAAAAATCCAAAAATTACATAAAAAATTTGAAAATCAAAAAACTTGATTGACTTTGTTGAGTTTTGTCTCAAAACTTGTTTTGCCTTGTACCTTTGTGCTAATGGCTTTGTGCATTGTCGAGCATTGCTTGTTTTCATGCACCTATATCTCTGTGGGAAAAATCTTGAAATCTATGTGATTGTTGTAAATAGATCTTCAAACTTGTCATGAATGATTAGTGAATGATTATGTTGATCTTGAGACATGCATAGACTTGTGTCTATATATCTTCCCACTTTTTATTTTTGTTTTGCTAAAAAGAGCTCACCAAATGTAAATCTCCAAATGAAAAGAGATATTGAGTGCAAAAAGCTCTGTCGCACATTCTAGTATTTGACTAGGAAAAAGGGTAAGCGACCTTATATTAAAAGTGAAATTTCTTTCAAAAAGGCCAAAGGCCTGTTCTTCAAAGAGAAATATTGTATATCTCTCTCACAATGAGAGATGATTGCCTCAAAAGATCAAAAAGATCAAATGTTATGATTGTTAGTGGAGTCAAATGAAAAGCTCCAAGTTATGTTATCAAGTTATGTGTGGGAAGTCATATATTCATATTTCTATAATTGA
Source organism: Quercus dentata (assembly GCA_028216015.1). Lineage (NCBI taxonomy): Eukaryota > Viridiplantae > Streptophyta > Magnoliopsida > Fagales > Fagaceae > Quercus > Quercus dentata. Next base: position 14,179,187 of record CP116452.1, on the reverse strand, counting down.
GATTGGTCACATGATCTAGTGCTAATTGTGTATGCCTTGGTTGAATTGATCATTGAAGCTTCACATTAGACAAAGGACTATCTCATTGTTGGTATCCACACACAACACACAAGTTTATGTTCGATAAATGCCATATCCATTTGTGTGATTGTACTTGATAAAATGTGTTTTCACATGCTCAATCTTTGTTAATTCAAGCACAAAAGGATTTTTGAGTGTTTTAGGTGTTTTTGGAAAGTTTTTTGGTTGAAAAATCTGAAAATTTCAAAAATACAGTTTTGCCCTGTTTTGGTGGCTCGGTCGCGGGTGTGTCAAGTCGCGGGCCTCGATCGCATCTTCGCTGGTCATTTTTGGCGACTTGTTCGCGAGTAGAAGGTCCAGTCGCGAGTTCACTCAGAGATTTTCGCGGCTCGGATCGCGACTCACTCGCGGGTAGACCTTCGATCGCGAAAAACACTTAGAAAAATTTTTCAAAATTTTGTTCGTATTCGCGGCTTGAGTGGCGACTATGTGGCGACTTAATCCGATCGCGAAAATCGCGTGTTTGGTAGAAACAGGAGCAGTTTTAAACCTTTCGATTTTTCCTCGATTTTTGTGACTGTTCATCTTCTCTCTAAACTCTCACCCTCCCAAACACTCCGTGCTCCCTTTTCCAATCTCTTGTGTTGCACTCTTGTAGCTCAAAATCGTCAAATTCTACAGGTGTATGGGTTTTCCGAGTTACACTCTTTTCTACTTGATTTTGTGTTTTTACACTTGATTTTTCGCATATGATTGTGTTTTTGAAATGGGTTTGTGTTTTGGTCTCTGCTCCTTGTTCTTGCTTAGCTTGTGAATGTCTGTTACTATAGTTTGTGTTAAAGGATTGTCATATGCTTATTGCTCTTCATCTTGTGCTTAGGTTAGTGCTTATTCTATTTCAATCGATCTTTGAGTGTTGAGTGATTTCTATTGGTTCGTTACGAGGATGTGAGTTTTCTGTGCTAGATTTGCATGTTTTTAGTGTGTTAATCGTGGGAAGCTCTGTTAGGATCAATATAATTTTTGAGTGTCATATCATTTTTCCATTATCGCCTCAATGTCGTTATCCGCCTTTGGGAAAGTTTCACCACATTGTTCATGTGTTTCCTATCCTAGACTTGATATATCCATATGTTTGAACTAAGTAGCTTGTTGTTAAGTTTTGAAGCTCATTTGTATGGTTGATATCTCTCTCTGTTTATTACATGGTACTGATTTGGTTATGCACATATATTGCTATATGTTGTTGTGGCCTTTTCTCGATTGTTCACAGATGGCTCCCTCACCTCGGAAGAAGAAATCTCCGCAAAGAAGGCCGACAAGAGATTAAAGATGGATTCTAGATTGTTTAGGTCAGTTCACCACTTTGAGAGATACAAGGATAACTTCTTGAATGCGGGAATCATTCAAGAGAGATTTGTGGATTTGGAGGACTTAAGGCAAACTTTTATTCCCAGTTGTTTTGAAGGAAGAGGATGGGAAAAGCTTTTGGGTGGTTTCCTCTTTGTGTGTGAACCCTTAATTAGGGAATTTTACTCAAATCTTTGTGATAAAGGATAATGAATTGAGTTCTTGGGTGAGGGGTAAAGAATTTGTCTTGGATGCTCATGTCATAGATGATGTACTAGGGCTTGAAGGTTTGGATGATGAGGAGTTTATCAATTTCAAGGATAGGAGTGTCTCTATTGAAACAGTTCAACAGAGGATAGGTGGGCGGAGAGAAGGGAAGTGTTTGAATACCACTTTGCCTTTCCGGTGGACATGAGGGTTCTAACCATAATCATGATGTTTAACCTCTATCCTATTAAGAAGTTGACCACAATCAATTGTGCTAGAGCAATTTTTCTGATGGATCTCAAAGAGAAGAACTTCATAGATATAAGTTCCCACATCTTTGACATCATTGTGGATGAGACAAGAACAACATCTAGACCTAAATTGATCTTTCCAAGTTTGCTAATGAGGATTTTTAGGAGTAAAGTTGTTCCAATTCCTCAAGACATAAGTCACATGTCCACACCCTCCGCAATCAACAAACTTACCCGCAAAAGGATCGGTGTTAGGCTTCCAGGAGAAGAAGATGAAGGTGATGAAGGAGAGGAAGTCCCAATGGAAAATCAAGCGTATAAAGGGGCTTGCATCAACTTCAACACCTAGGAGAAGTGGCAAAAGACACAGAGCTTCAACCTCTGCGAGACACACCTCCGGATGCTTTCCGGATCATTCAGGAAAGGCTTGATGGGATCGGGCAGTCCAAAGCGAGCACTCGACAGGATGAGAGCCATGCAAGACCAGATTGATGTCTTGCTGCTACACTTTGATGACTTCACAACTCAAAGATGACAAGTGACCCTTTGGCAATTCCTGTCAAAAAGGGGGAGAAGAAGCAGAAAAGCTTAAGGGGGAGTAATTAGTTGAGGGGGAGCTGATAAATACTAAAACCGTGGTTATATATGTTTATGTTTTGAGTACTCTGAGTGGTTTTATGGTTTTGATACACTATGTTTTGGTGTATAACTGTTTCTAACTCTTTTCATATACTCTTGGTTTAATCTTTAATATATGTTGATGATGTTATTCAGGTATTTGTTGGTTTGTACCCATTTGCTTTTGTAAGCTTTTAGGGTTATGTTTTATGCATAGTTTTGTAGGCTTTATGGTATGTACCATGCTTAAGTGCAGCCTTTATGCTATGTTGAAATCAGACTTTAATCTAAATGTTACGCATTTTGGTTTATGTCTTGTCACTCTTGTGCCCTTGTAGGATTGTTCCTAGATGCATATGCCTTGTGTGCTATGCATTGGTTGAGTGTTGAGCATACAAGTGACTTGCCTTGTGCTTGTTAACTTGTATGTCCTTGTGTTCATTCCAAGTGTGAATGAACACCGTGATCACTACCTTGTGGTGTTCACTTGGTTGATCAAGCCATGGTTTGTTTATTAATTCCATCTTTGCTTGATCTCATATTGCCACATTTCATATGCATTTATAATTTTCTGCTTACAATGATCATGGTGTATTGTTGTGTTTCAGGAGTTTATGTTCATATGATTCAAGTGCTTCATGACTTCTAGAGTTAGGTGTGAGTGAGTTTTGTTCAACTGTTCCCAACTCACAGTTTAAGTCTAGAGTCTGTTTTAGGGTTTTGTCACGGAATAGCCAAAGGGGGAGATTGTAAGGTTGAATTTATTCAACCATCTAATTGGCTTCATTCCGTGCCAAATTTACTTGTAATTCAGTATTTAGTAACCCTGTATTTAGGTGGGATTGTTGTAAGGGTAGTGAGTGAGATAGAGTGAAGATTGCTCAAGAGTGTGCAAGAAAAAGCAGTGTCGCGGCTGGACTCGCGGCTTCAACCCGCTGAGACCGCACACGTGCCAAGCATCTTTGGAAGATGAATAGTCATGCTAGCTGGAGCACTACAGGACAATCGCCATACGATTTATCTCGCGACTGGAACTCGCGACTTAGTCAAGCCGCGAGGTCAAGCCGCGAGCCACCCTGTTTTGGAAAAACCCGACGTTTCGCATTCCTCTTCACTCTAGTATAAATACCCTTTTAACCCACGATTGAAAGAGAGCTTCCAGAGAGAATTTGAGAGAGAAAACCTAAAGAAAAACCAGATTGTTTCACCCACAATCTCTACCTTAGAGTCTCATCAAATTCCCTCACTCTCTTCCTCTCCATTGTCAAATCCTTGAGAGGCATTATACCAAACCTGGTTCTCACCATTATCATCTCTCGTGAGACAGTCGTTTGGAGTTCGGGAAGCGATTAGGAAGGAGCCAATCTTCATTGGTTGATGCTACGGTGTAGTAGCGGAATCCGGGAAGCTAGAAAAGAAAAAGTTCGGCGCAACCTCGTTGGAGCAAGAAGCTTGGAGGGCTTAGGTGCATTGGGTAGATTAGGCTTGGAGGGTCTATTCTTTGTCCTTGTATCCCAACCGTATTTTCTAGTGGATTGATTACCGCTTGGAGGGCGGCGGAAAGGTTTTTCGCCGAGGTCTTGATTTCCTCTTCGATAACACATCGGTGTTATCTACGTGTTTGCATCTTCCTTCCTCTCTATCTCCGCCTTTACATTATCTGCTTTGTGGTTTATTTTGTTATGGCTTAGATAGTTGTTTAACCTATTCCATATTATAGCATATGTTAAGTTTCCGCACACTAGTTGTTTGACATATTGCTTGTGTTGGTTTAGTTGGTTTTTGGGGGTCTAAACGTTCAAAAGTGTTTTTGTACACGTTTTTGAACTTTCAATATCTTCTAATCTTTTGAAGCGGTTAAACAGAACCTTAGCCATATCGGGTCATCGGACCTCCTACTTTGGGGAAATTAACATGCATTGGAATCTTTTGAAGCGGTTAAAAAGAACCTTAGCTATGTCGGGTCCTTGGACCTCTTGCTTTGAGGAAATTAACACGCACCGGAATCTTTTGAAGCGGTTAAACAGAACCTTAACTATGTCGGGTCCTCGGACCTTTCGCTTTGGGGAAATTAACACGCACCAAAATCTTTTGAAGTGGTTAAACAGAACCTTAGCTATGTCGGGTCCTCGGACCTCCTGCTTTGAGGAAATTAACACGCACTAGAATCTTTTGAAGCGGTTAAATAGAACCTTAGCTATGTTGGATTCTCGAACCTCTTGCTTTGGGGAAATTAACACGCACGAGAATCTTTTGAAGCGGTGAAACAGAACTTTAGCCATGTCGGGTCCTCGGACCTCCTACTTTGGAGAAATTAACACGTACGAGAATCTTTTGAAGCGGTTAAGCAGAACCTTAGCTATGTCGGGTCCTCGGACCTCCCGCTTTGGGAAAATTAACACGCACGAGAATCTTTTGAAGCGGTTAAACAGAACCTTAGCTATGTCGGGTTCTCGGACCTTCTACTTTGGGGAAATTAACACGCACTAGAATCTTTTGAAACGGTTAAACAGAACCTTAGCTATGTCGGGTTCTCGAACCTCCCGCTTTGGGGAAATTAACACGCACGAGAATCTTTTGAAGCGGTTAAACGTAACCTTAGCTATGTCGGGTCCTCGGACCTCCCGCTTTGGGGAAATTAACACGTGCGAGAATCTTTTGAAGCGGTTAAACAGAACTTTAGCTATGTCGGGTCATCGGACCTCTTGCTTTAGGGAAATTAATATGCATGAGAATCTTTTGAAACAGATTAAAAGAACCTTAGCTATGTCGGGTCCTCGGACCTCCTACTTTGGGGAAATTAACACGCACGAGACTCTTTTGAGACTGTTAAATGTAACCTTAGCTATGTTGGGTCCTTGGACCTCCTGCTTTGGAGAAATTAACACGTACGAGAATCTTTTGAAGCGGTTAAACAGAACCTTAACTATGTCGGGTCCTCGGACCTTCTGCTTTGGGGAAATTAACACGCACCAAAATCTTTTGAAGCGGTTAAACAGAACCTTAGCTATGTCACGTCCTCAGACCTCCCGCTTTGAGGAAATTAACACGCATTAGAATCTTTTGAAGCGGTTAAATAGAACCTTAGCTATGTTGGGTTCTCGAACCTCCCGCTTTGGGAAAATTAACACGCACGAGAATCTTTTGAAGCGGTGAAACAGAACTTTAACTATGTCGAGTCCTCGGACCTCCCGCTTTGGAGAAATTAACACGCACGAGAATCTTTTGAAGCGATTAAACAGAACCTTGGCTATGTCGGGTCCTCGGACCTCCTGCTTTGGGAAAATTAACACGCACCAGAATCTTTTGAAGCGGTTAAACAGAACCTTAGCTATGTCGGGTTCTCGGACCTCCTGCTTTGGGGAAATTAACACGCACTAGAATCTTTTGAAGCGGTTAAACAGAATCTTAGCTATGTCGAGTTCTCGGACCTCCTGCTTTGGGGAAATTAACACGCACGAGAATCTTTTGAAGCGGTTAAACAGAACCTTAGCTATGTCGGGTCCTCGGACCTCTTGCTTTGAGGAAATTAACACGCACTGGAATCTTTTGAAGCGGTTAAACAGAACCTTAACTATGTCGGGTCCTTGGACCTTCTGCTTTGAGGAAATTAACACGCACCAAAATCTTTTGAAGCGGTTAAACAGAACCTTAGCTATGTCGGGTCCTCAAATCTCCTACTTTGGGGAAATTAACACGCACGAGAATCTTTTGAGACGGTTAAATGTAACCTTAGCCATATCGGGTCGTTGGACCTCCTACCTTAGGGAAATTAACAAGCACTGGAATATTTTGAAGCGGTTAAACAGAACCTTAGCTATGTCGGGTCCTCGGACCTCTTACTTTGAGGAAATTAACACGCGCTGGAATCTTTTGAAGCGGTTAAATAGAACCTTAACTATGTCGGGTCCTCGGACCTTCTGCTTTGGGGAAATTAACACGCACCAAAATCTTTTGAAGCGGTTAAACAGAACCTTAGCTATGTCGGGTCCTCGGACCTCCTACTTTGGAGAAATTAACACGCACGAGAATCTTTTGAGACGGTTAAAATGTAACCTTAGCCATATCGGGTCGTTGGACCTCCTACTTTGGGGAAATTAACATGCACTGGAATCTTTTGAAGCGGTTAAACAGAACCTTAGCTATGTCGAGTCCTCGGACCTCTTGCTTTGAGGAAATTAACACGCGTTGGAATCTTTTGAAGTAGTTAAACAGAACCTTAACTATGTCGGGTCCTCGGACCTTCTGCTTTGGGGAAATTAACACGCACCAAAATCTTTTGAAGCGGTTAAATAGAACCTTAGCTATGTCGGGTCCTCGGACCTCCCGCTTTGAGGAAATTAACACGCACTAGAATCTTTTGAAGCGGTTAAATAGAACCTTAGCTATGTTGGGTTCTCGAACCTCCCGCTTTGGGGAAATTAACACGCACGAGAATCTTTTGAAGCGGTGAAACAGAACCTTAGCTATGTCGGGTCCTCGGACCTCCTGCTTTGGAGAAATTAACACGTACGAGAATCTTTTGAAGCGGTTAAACAGAACCTTAGCTATGTCGGGTCCTCGGACCTCCTGCTTTGTGAAAATTAACACGCACTGAGAATCTTTTGAAGCGGTTAAAACAGAACCTTAGCTATGTCGGGTTCTCGGACAACTGCTTTGGGGAAATTAACACGTACGAGAATCTTTTGAAGCGGTTAAACAGAACCTTAGCTATGTCGGGTCCTCGGACCTCCCGCTTTGGGAAAATTAACACGCACCGGAATCTTTTGAAGCGGTTAAAGAACCTTAGCTATGTCGGGTTCTCGGACAACCTGCTTTGGGGAAATTAACATGCACTAGAATCTTTTGAAGCGGTTAAACAGAACTTTAGCTATGTCGGGTCCTCGGACCTCCTGCTTTGGGGAAATTAACACGTACGAGAATCTTTGGAAGCGGTTAAACAAAACCTTAGCTATGTCGGGTTCTCGGACCTTCTACTTTGGGGAAATTAACACGCACTAGAATCTTTTGAAACAGTTAAACCGAACCTTAGCTATGTCGGGTTCTCGGACCTCCTGCTTTGGGAAAATTAACACGCACGAGAATCTTTTGAAGCGATTAAACAGAACCTTAGCTATGTCGGGTCCTCGGACCTCCTGCTTTGGGGAAATTAACACGTGCGAGAATCTTTTGAAGCGGTTAAACAGAACCTTAGCTATGTCGGGTCCTCGGACCTCCTACTTTGGGGAAATTAACACGCACGAGAATCTTTTGAGACGGTTAAACAGAACCTTAGCCATATCGGGTCGTCGGACCTCCTACTTTGGGGAAATTAACATGCACTGGAATCTTTTGAAGCGGTTAAACAGAACCTTAGCTATGTCGGGTCCTCGGACCTCTTGCTTTGAGGAAATTAACACGCACTGGAATCTTTTGAAGCGGTTAAACAGAACCTTAGCTATGTCGGGTCCTCGAGACCTCCTACTTTGGGGAAATTAACACGCACGAGAATATTTTGAGACAGTTAAACAGAACCTTAGTCATATCGGGTCGTCGGACCTCCTACTTTGGGGAAATTAACATGCACTTTGGAATCTTTTGAAGCGGTTAAACAGAACCTTAGCTATGCCGGGTCCTCGGACCTCTTGCTTTGAGGAAATTAACACGACTTTGGAATCTTTTGAAGCGGTTAAAACAGAACCTTAACTATGTCGGGTCCTCGGAACTTACGCTTTGGGGAAATTAACACGCACCAAAATCTTTTGAAGCGGTTAAACAGAACCTTAGCTATGTCACGTCCTCGGACCTCCTGCTTTGAGGAAATTAACACGCATTAGAATCTTTTGAAGCGGTTAAATAGAACCTTAGCTATGTTGGGTTCTCGAACCTCCCGCTTTGGGAAAATTAACACGCACCATAATCTTTTGAAGCGGTGAAACAGAACTTTAACTATGTCGAGTCCTCGGACCTCCGCTTTGGAGAAATTAACACGCACGAGAATCTTTTGAAGCGATTAAACAAAACCTTGGCTATGTCGGGTCCTCGGACCTCCTGCTTTGGGAAAATTAACACGCACGAGAATCTTTTGAAGCGGTTAAACAGAACCTTAGCTATGTCGTGTTCTCGGACCTCCTGCTTTGGGGAAATTAACACGCACTAGAATCTTTTGAAGCGGTTAAAAAGAAGAATCTTAGCTATGTCGGGTTCTCGGACCTCCTGCTTTGGGGAAATTAACACGCACGAGAATCTTTTGAAGCGGTTAAACAGAACCTTAGCTATGTCGGGTCCTCGGACCTCTTACTTTGAGGAAATTAACACGCACTGGAATCTTTTGAAGCGGTTAAATAGAACCTTAACTATGTCGGGTCCTCGGACCTTCACGCTTTGGGGAAATTAACACGCACCAAAATCTTTTGAAGCGGTTAAACAGAACCTTAGCTATGTCGGGTCCTCGGACCTCCTACTTTGGAGAAATTAACACGCACGAGAATCTTTTGAGACGGTTAAACAGAACCTTAGCCATATCGGGTCGTTGGACCTCCTACTTTGGGGAAATTAACATGCACTTTGGAATCTTTTGAAGCGGTTAAAACAGAACCTTAGCTATGTCGAGTCCTCGGACCTCTTGCTTTGAGGAAATTAACACGCGTTGGAATCTTTTGAAGTAGTTAAACAGAACCTTAACTATGTCGGGTCCTCGGACCTTCGCTTTTGGGGAAATTAACACGCACCAAAATCTTTTGAAGCGGTTAAATAGAACCTTAGCTATGTCGGGTCCTCGGACCTCGCTTTGAGGAAATTAACACGCACTAGAATCTTTTGAAGCGGTTAAATAGAACCTTAGCTATGTTGGGTTCTCGAACCTCCCGCTTTGGGGAAATTAACACGCTTTTGAGAATCTTTTGAAGCGGTGAAACAGAACCTTAGCTATGTCGGGTCCTCGGACCTCCCGCTTTGGAGAAATTAACACGTACGAGAATCTTTTGAAGCGGTTAAACAGAACCTTAGCTATGTCGGGTCCTCGGACCTCCTGCTTTGTGAAAATTAACACGCACGAGAATCTTTTGAAGCGGTTAAACAGAACCTTAGCTATGTCGGGTTCTCGGACAACCCGCTTTGGGGAAATTAACACGTACGAGAATCTTTTGAAGCGGTTAAACAGAACCTTAGCTATGTCGGGTCCTCGGACCTCCCGCTTTGGGAAAATTAACACGCACCGGAATCTTTTGAAGCGGTTAAACAGAACCTTAGCTATGTCGGGTTCTCGGACAACCCGCTTTGGGGAAATTAACATGCACTAGAATCTTTTGAAGCGGTTAAACAGAACTTTAGCTATGTCGGGTCCTCGGACCTCCCGCTTTGGGGAAATTAACACGTACGAGAATCTTTGGAAGCGGTTAAACAAAACCTTAGCTATGTCGGGTTCTCGGACCTTCTACTTTGGGGAAATTAACACGCACTAGAATCTTTTGAAACAGTTAAACCGAACCTTAGCTATGTCGGGTTCTCGGACCTCTGCTTTGGGAAAATTAACACGCACTGAGAATCTTTTGAAGCGATTAAACGCAGAACCTTAGCTATGTCGGGTCCTCGGACCTCCTGCTTTGGGGAAATTAACACGTGCGAGAATCTTTTGAAGCGGTTAAACGTAAACCTTAGCTATGTCGGGTCCTCGGACCTCCTACTTTGGGGAAATTAACACGCACTGAGAATCTTTTGAGACGGTTAAAATGTAACCTTAGCCATATCGGGTCGTCGGACCTCCTACTTTGGGGAAATTAACATGCACTTTGGAATCTTTTGAAGCGGTTAAGCAGAACCTTAGCTATGTCGGGTCCTCGGACCTCTTGCTTTGAGGAAATTAACACGCACTGGAATCTTTTGAAGCGGTTAAACAGAACCTTAGCTATGTCGGGTCCTCGGACCTCCTACTTTGGGGAAATTAACACGCTTTTGAGAATATTTTGAGACGGTTAAACAGAACCTTAGTCATATCGGGTCGTCGGACCTCCTACTTTGGGGAAATTAACATGCACTGGAATCTTTTGAAGCGGTTAAACAGAACCTTAGCTATGCCGGGTCCTCGGACCTCTTGCTTTGAGGAAATTAACACGCTTTGGAATCTTTTGAAGCGGTTAAACAGAACCTTAACTATGTCGGGTCCTCGGACCTTACGCTTTGGGGAAATTAACACGCACCAAAATCTTTTGAAGCGGTTAAACAGAACCTTAGCTATGTCACGTCCTCGGACCTCCCGCTTTGAGGAAATTAACACGCATTAGAATCTTTTGAAGCGGTTAAATAGAACCTTAGCTATGTTGGGTTCTCGAACCTCCCGCTTTGGGAAAATTAACACGCACCATAATCTTTTGAAGCGGTGAAACAGAACTTTAACTATGTCGAGTCCTCGGACCTCCCGCTTTGGAGAAATTAACACGCACGAGAATCTTTTGAAGCGATTAAACAAAACCTTGGCTATGTCGGGTCCTCGGACCTCCTGCTTTGGGAAAATTAACACGCACGAGAATCTTTTGAAGCGGTTAAACAGAACCTTAGCTATGTCGTGTTCTCGGACCTCCCGCTTTGGGGAAATTAACACGCACTAGAATCTTTTGAAGCGGTTAAACAGAATCTTAGCTATGTCGGGTTCTCGGACCTCCTGCTTTGGGGAAATTAACACGCACGAGAATCTTTTGAAGCGGTTAAACAGAACCTTAGCTATGTCGAGGTCCTCGGACCTCTTGCTTTGAGGAAATTAACACGCACTGGAATCTTTTGAAGCGGTTAAACAGAACCTTAACTATGTCGGGTCCTCGGACCTTTCGCTTTGAGGAAATTAACACGCACCAAAATCTTTTGAAGCGGTTAAACAGAACCTTAGCTATGTCGGGTCCTCGGATCTCCTACTTTGGGGAAATTAACACGCACGAGAATCTTTTGGGACGGTTAAATAGAACCTTAGCCATATCGGGTCGTTGGACCTCCTACTTTAGGGAAATTAACATGCACTGGAATCTTTTGAAGCGGTTAAACAGAACCTTAGCTATGTCGGGTCCTCGGACCTCTTACTTTGAGGAAATTAACACGCACTGGAATCTTTTGAAGCGGTTAAATAGAACCTTAACTATGTCGGGTCCTCGGACCTTTCGCTTTGGGGAAATTAACACGCACCAAAATCTTTTGAAGCGGTTAAGCAGAACCTTAGCTATGTCGAGTCCTCGGACCTCCTACTTTGGAGAAATTAACACGCACGAGAATCTTTTGAGACGGTTAAAAGAACCTTAGCCATATCGGGTCGTTGGACCTCCTACTTTGGGGAAATTAACATGCTTTGGAATCTTTTGAAGCGGTTAAAAGTAACCTTAGCTATGTCGGGTCCTCGGACCTCTTGCTTTGAGGAAATTAACACGCATTGGAATCTTTTGAAGCGATTAAACAGAACCTTAACTATGTCGGGTCCTCGGACCTTCTGCTTTGGGGAAATTAACACGCACCAAAATCTTTTGAAGCGGTTAAATAGAACCTTAGCTATGTCAGTCCTCGAGACCTCCCGCTTTGAGGAAATTAACACGGACTAGAATCTTTTGAAGCGGTTAAATAGAACCTTAGCTATGTTGGGTTCTCGAACCTCCCGCTTTGGGGAAATTAACACGCAACAGAATCTTTTGAAGCGGTGAAACAGAACCTTAGCTATGTCGGGTCCTCGGACCTCCGCTTTGGAGAAATTAACACGCACGAGAATCTTTTGAAGCGGTTAAACAGTAACCTTAGCTATGTCGGGTCCTCGGACCTCCTGCTTTGTGAAAATTAACACGCACGAGAATCTTTTGAAACGGTTAAACAGAACCTTAGCTATGTCGGGTTCTCGGACAACCTGCTTTGGGGATATTAACACGTACGAGAATCTTTTGAAGCGGTTAAACAGAACCTTAGCTATGTCGGGTCCTCGGACCTCCTGCTTTGGGAAAATTAACACGCACCGGAATCTTTTGAAGCGGTTAAAAGTAACCTTAGCTATGTCGGGTTCTCGGACAACCTGCTTTGGGGAAATTAACATGCACTAGAATCTTTTGAAGCGGTTAAACAGAACCTTAGCTATGTCGGGTTCTCGGACCTCCTGCTTTGGGGAAATTAACAAGCACTAGAATCTTTTGAAGTCATAAATGTAACCTTAGATATGTCGGGTCCTCGGACCTCCTTCTTTGGGGAAATTAACACGTGCGAGAATCTTTTGAAGCGGTTAAACAGAACTTTAGCTATGTCGAGTCATCGGACCTCCCGCTTTAGGGAAATTAATATGCACTAGAATCTTTTGAAGCGATTAAATGAGAACCTTAGCTATGTCGGGTCCTCGGACCTCCTACTTTGGGGAATTAACACGCACGAGAATCTTTTGAGACGGTTAAATAGAACCTTAGCTATGTTGGGTCCTCGGACCTCCTGCTTTGGAGAAATTAACACGCACTAGAATCTTTTGAAGCGGTTAAGCAGAACCTTAGCTATGTCGGGTCCTCGGACCTCTTGCTTTGCGGAAATTAACACGCACGAGAATCTTTTGAAGCGGTTAAACAGAACCTTAGTTGTGTCGGATCCTCGGACCTCCTGCTTTGGGGAAATTAACACGCACTAGAATCTTTTGAAGCCGTTAAAAAGAACCTTAGCAATGTCGGGTCCTCGGACCTCATGCTTTGGGAAATTAACGCTATAACATCATTGTAAATGTTGAAAAGAACCTTAGTACCATGTGGTCCCCCCGACCACTTACTTCAAATTACACGTTCTTTGATGGTTGCACTATTCGCAGTATAGAGCATACGGTTATTTTCCTGATTAGTCCTACATAGTTAACTTATTTAAAGTTAGTGGTCCAGTACCCGTCGGTTTTGAGAAACTCAGGATGACAACCTTTCATTACCATCAACGGCATCAATTCTAAGTACTATTTGATAGAAAAATACCAACACACCCATTCATGAAACAACTATTACAGAAAAGGAAAGGTTCGTAAAGTAAAAAATTGTTATCTTTTTATTAAATAAAGGGAAAGTACATCGTATATAAAGGGGCTTAGGCAAGCCTGTTTTAAAAGCTAACTATAAAAAGCAGTCCATAGGAATGGTAAACCCACAATCTTGTTCTAGCAACAATCGAGCAAGTATGGATGGTACCGGCGATGAGAAAGAAGAAGAAACGGAGACGCCATATCCACAATCTTGTTCTAACAGCAATCGAGCCAGTATGGATGGTACCGATGATGAGAAAGAAGAAGAAGCGGGGACGCTTGGATCCACAATCTTGTTTTAGCAGCAATCGAGCCAGTATGGATGGTACCGGCGATGAGAAAGAAGAAGAGGCGGGAGCGTTTGTGTGACCCCTCTTCTCCTAACTACGAGATGTTCTGCTATCAAGGCCGGGAGACAGAACACTTGCCTACCCACGTCTTTGTTGGCTTGCTTGATCAACCTTAGTCCGACTCCACATCTGCGCACATGTGACACACGGCGCCGGGTGAAACCCAAATCTTGTCGTACCAAAAATCTGATGCGATCTACACTTGCTTTGGGTTTTGGCTAAAGGAAGAGAGACTTCTTTCTTGCTCGGTTGAAAGGGAGAAATGTCTTTGGCCTTCGCTTCCCTTGCCTTAACTATGTTACCCTGAATCTTGGTGACGTCCTTAACTTCTCAAGAAGGATTGATTCCCTCACCCTCACCTTTATCCTTGGCCACTTCATTCCCTAAACCTCAATCACCACCTCGGTGTGGCCCTTGGGAACGCTTGAAGAGTTAAGGGCTTGAAACTCCAGGAGAACTCAAGGACTTGTAAATGAGGAAGAACGACCCTCCCCCTCATGTGTCTTATATAGGAGGCAAACCCGGTGGAAATTAATTCACCCGAATCTCAAAGAAAGAATTACAAGCAGAATAAATCTCGCTCAATTTCCAAAGCGGTCTTCAACCGTTGGATTTGCGTCGCTTCGTAAAAGACCTTAATGAAAGCGCGCCTCGTGTATTGAAACGGCAGGAACACGACTTGGATAAGCTAAAAGAATATCTTACAATCAGACATGGTGTAAAATGGGTGTGAAAGAGCTATCATCACATCGAGATCCTCCTTTCCTCCCACGGGGAAGAAAAGAAGAATCCCGAGGGGCTATTGTGGGGGGGTAATGGACCAGGGAGCCCATACCAATATATATGTTGGGCCAAGGGCCTAGTCCAAGGAAAAAACCCCTCCTCGGCCATGGGAAGAACCTTTCCTCGACCAGGTGTGGTCGAAGACAAAGGGAACAACCTACTACCGAGAATGACACTTCGGGTCATTCCATGAAATAGGATAAGTACTAAGACAGAAAAGGACAACGGAAGGAATGGAAATATCTAAGGGAAAGCTGCCATTGTTGCATTAAGTGCACTGTACCTAACTGAGCCATACTTTTTAGCCTTTACAACCACTTCCAACGACTTTGGGAAGGGGCTGATGGGACAAGTATCAGTACTATGAACCCAAATCTACACATGGACGTTAGGGAGAGGGGGGAAGCTAGTATAAAATGGGGGTCAAGAGGCAATCGGGGGGAACGCTACCACTCAAGAAGTACTAGAAAAAAGGCTCCTCGGATTGTGCCGAGGACCAACCTTCTTTGATAAATTCAGTTCATCTCTGCTTGATTGTCATGAATTCCATATTAACTGTTATCCATGCACTAAAATCTAGCTCTTTGACCCACTCACTACAAATTTATTGTCTTGGGCTCTTGGTCCAAGATCCCATACATCTTGGGCTTGGGCTGCAAAACGTGTCCCTACACACACAATTATCTTTTATTTTCATATAGGTGCAATTAGAAGCTGATTATGTTATTTTTACAAGTAAATCAACAAAGATAGTGATTACTAGTGAGTTGCTCGTTGACCATTTGAAATTTAACAATAATTTTTTTTTTTTTTTTGGTTTTCTTGATTCACAAATGTTTAACATGCGGTTTGCATCTTGGGGTCATTTCTTTTGGCACTAGTGGTTTATACAGTCTACTATGTCTATCGCTATGACAAATCAGAAAAAGAGAATCAAGCAAGAATTGACAAGTTTTTAGATGATTACAAAGCTCTTAAGCCCACTAGGTACGCATACAACGATGTTAAAAGGATTACAAATCAATTTCTTGAGAAGTTAGGTCAAGGAGCCTATGGAGCAGTGTTCAAAGGAAAGCTTTCAAATGAAATCCATGTTGCCATGAAGATCCTGAACAATTCCAAGGGCAATGGGGAAGAATTCATAAATGAAGTGGGAACAATGGGTAGAATCCACCATGTTAATGTGGTTCGTTTGGTTGGCTTTCGTGTCTTTGATGGATTTAGAAGGGCATCGGTTTATGAATTCTTATCAAATGATTCACTAGAGAAGTTTATTTCGTCAGTAGATTCTAACCGTTTTCTTGGTTGGGAAAAACTACAAGACATTGCTCTTGGCATAGCAAGAGGAATTGAATATCTTCACCAAGGATGTGATTAACGAATTCTCCATTTTAATATCAAACCTTATAATATTTTGCTAGACCAAAATTTCAATCCAAAAATTTCTGATTTTGGTCTAGCCAAGTTGTGTGCAAAGGTTCAGAGTGCAATGTCCATGACCACAGCTAGGGGGACCATAGGTGAAATAAGTAAAACCTATCAATCAATTTTTCAGTACATATTTTGCCTACAATGTTTCAATTTAATAAATAAATAAAAAATTATATCACAGCAATAATACATAACCAAATAAATTATTTTACCTAATGATGTTTCAACTTAATAAATACTAAATACACAAATTACTCACAGCCAGCAGGCAAGTCACAACAAATAAAATAAGTCACTACAAATGCTAAGCTAAACAAGTAAACAACAAAACAAATAAATAAACCAAAAAAAAAAAAATCAGGTCACAACGAAAGTAAAAAACAAGAGAGAACCATAAGAACTTTTTCTTCTCTCTCCCTTTCCAGGAAAGAATATGGTGGGTCATGGAGAAAAATGAATCCCTTCATTTTCTTTATGTTAAGTCACCCCAATCCATTCAATTTAGTGCTCATATATATAATTTTTTCTCAATCATTTTGATCCTTATGTTACGAAATTATTTTCATTGTATTACTTGTCATCTCCCTTGACACACACATGCAGAGCTAATAAAAATAAAAATAAAAATAATTAATCACAATTAAAAAACCACATCAGTATCTAAATATATTTTAAAAGATCCACATAAAAAAAGAATAAAAAATGATTTTCTAAAGAAAATAAATAAATAAAATGAATTAAAAAAACACTCAAGTTTCCTTTTCATTTTCTTTCATTTCTTGCGAAAGTTAGTGTTGCCTGTGATCAAACCATTCCAATTTTTGGTACAAAATTCACTGACATTGTTGTCACTGGTAACTAGAAGAAGATTTGAGGTTTGGATTTTGTAGCTTTCACTGACACTTCTAAAAGTATAATAAAACAATGTTACAACATCTACATAGCTTTGCTCAAGAACACAAGCAAAGCATGCGGGAGAATGTAATAATATGTGATTGATTAATTATGTTACAACTTACAACATAGCTCTGATATTTATACACAGCGACAGAGCATGAAGAGGAAAAACAAATGCACCAATCAACTAATGACACTAGTGTTAACCAATATCCATACGGTGACGTTTTTTAATCAAAGCCAAAACGGTGTCACTTGAATTAGTTGAACGACACAGTTTTGGTCTATGACTTAAATTGTGAACTTATAATCCTTACACGTGAAGAGCTGGTCTTTCACTCAAGCACACGTGCCTAAGTCTGTTTCCAGTTAGTTCCACGGTTTCAGTCTCAACGCATAGTGTGGAGGATAATGTGGACTTAATTTTTCTTTTATTAATTAATCAGAGCCATTAGTGCTCACTTGTATACTATATAAAGTTTTCTTTGCTCTCAGTTATTCATTAAGCAAGATAACATGAATCATAGATTTTTCTCTCTGTTTCCTCTCCTTTCCATTATATAGAAATTCATCAAATTCTTTCAACCAGGCCACTAAGTATTTATTAAGAAATGAGAGAGACTACAAGTCGTATAATTCAAAGTAAAGAGAGCTATTATAAATCAAGGGGACAATTATTTGTTACACAGAAATATGAAGCATCTTTGTAAATTGCAAATTGCACTCATTTAGTGGAGACATTTGCTATCCCAATTAAAACCAGTAGTTTGTTTGCACTTAAAGTTTAGCCGATTGACTTGATTCACCTAAGTGAAATGATGAACTAGTTGAATTTAAGTTGTCTCCTACATCCCCGGTCGGTCTCCCCGGTGATGATGATAGGAAAGGCTTGGAAGGCATTTGTAAGCAATCAACTTCTCCTTCAAGCATTTCTACAACTTTGTTCATTGAAGGACGGTCACTAGGCTTCATCTGTATACACCATAATGCAACTATGATCATCTTCTTAGCAATTTTCTTCTCCTCCTCTGTGCCATCTTCCATTTCTATGTCATTTCCTTCGCTAAATTGGCCATAGACCCAAGTTGGGAAGTAAATTTGGCTCGAATGGTCTGCAAGTGCATTCAAGTTCTTTCTTTTGCTTGCCATTTCTAACAATAACATGCCAAAACAGTAAACATCAGCTCTATAAGAAACCCCTCCAATGTTTTTATAGAGCAACTCGGGAGCTATATATCCTAGTGTTCCCCTTGCAGGAGTCAAAGACACTATGCTATCATTCATTTGGATAAAGTTTTGCAAGCCCAAAATCAGAAACTTTGGGAATGAAGTTCTCATCGAGAAGAATGTTATGAGGCTTGATATCAAAATGCAAAATTTGCATGTCACATCCTCGATGTAGATATTCAATCCCACGAGCCACTCCAAGAGAAATTTCATATGTTTTCTCAATACTTAAGGGGATACTTTCTTCTCGAGAAAAAATGTATTTTTCAAGAGAACCATTAGGCATGAATTCATATATAAGGGCACGCTTTGGCCCCTCCGCACAGAAGCCAATGAGTTGCACCACATTCACGTGGTGAATCCTTCCAATTGTTGCAACTTCATTGATAAATTCTTGCCCGTTAGCTTTGGAGTTACCCAACATCTTTATAGCAACAAGCGGACCACTTTGAAGCTTTCCTTTAAATACAGTGCCATAGCCTCCTTCACCCAGTTTATCCTTAAAACCTTTGGACATCTTCCTAATTTCTGAGTAAGAGTACCTAATTGGCATGAGGTTAATTTGGCTTTGCAAAAATTCTTCAACAGCATCATACGATGATAAATGCCTCCTACGCCACTTATATATCAAAAAGGCCACGACACATGGAATCCCCAAGACAATTTTTGTTGCAAGGTATAATAATACTGTACAGGAACATCACAAAAATAACTATGAGAAAACAAATTTGTTGTAGCATTGCTATCAGCTTTTTTAATTTTCACAAAAATACATGTTTAATCTTTATATTTTAGGTTGTTTTCATTTTAATCCTTATGTTTTGAATTTGTTAAATTTGGTCCTTAATCTCAGTGATGGAAACTACTTGCGTGGTCAAATGTTTCCACAACTATCATGCTTAAAAGATGACATGGTTAATAAAATAATAATAATAAATTAATTGGCATTAAAAAATAGCTAAAATCCACATAAAAAAACAAAAAATAAATTTTATAATTCCTCAATTTTAAAAGAGAAAAATGAACAAAATAATTTTTTTTATTAAAATCTTAATGGCATTGTTTGAGTAGAATCCATTTTTTATGTTACTTGAAGTGATTCTAAATAGTTCGAAGTAAAAATTTGTTTTCGAGGATTACAATTTGGGATTTGGAAATGCCTAACTTAATAGGACCTTTTGAGTAGTGCATAAGTTAACAATGAAGATGAGAAAATACCTAGATTATAAAGCCTACCTTACCAAGCAAGAAATGTAAAAGATTAAAACCTACTTGATTAAATAAGAACACAAGAGAAATAAAATAAACTTACAAGCCTAAAATCTATTACAAACCTAAGGACTTACTTGATTTACCTACATCTCTATATAGAAATCGGACATTCTGTGTTGTGTCTGTGGTCTTTGTTGTCCCTTTTCAATTAAAATGCATCATCTATTTATTGGCAAGAATGGTAGTTATTTTCATTTCATAACTACCCCTCAAATTAAAGGAGATGTTGTTATTTGTAGTAATTAATTACTTGTACCGTCACAAGGGTTAGAGTCAAGTGATTGTTGTATTTTAAAAGGCCAACATACTTGAACCATCCTAGCCCTACACATGCACAATTGCAATAGCAATAGAATAGAAAGATAGAGCAGAGAATTTTGTAAGTAATCTGTAATGGAGTGTTTGGATGACATGATTTGGGTATTGGGATTTAGATTTGGATGATTAAAATCTAAATATCTTGTTTGAGAAGTTTAAAAAAGGTCAAGGATTTAGATATGGCAAATTCACCGAGGATTTTAAACATTTAAAATGCTTGGATTTGAAATAACTCTTGAAATCAATGCATTTCAAATCTATTAATATAAAATCCAAATCCAAATTTAAGTTTCTAAACACAACTTAAAAGTTCATCTTTTTTTCTTGGTAAAAGTATCCTGAGGAGGACAGGGTCAGCGTGATATTTCTACCTCTATTCTATGGGTTTTTTTTTTTTTTTTCTTTTTTTTTCTTTTTTTTTTTTTTTCACATATATCATTGTGTTTTTGCATGTGTTCTGTTTAGTTCATTATTTCCATTCCATTCTAAAGCCATTTCTACATGGGCGGCGCTAGATGTATTTGAACCCCTGACTTTTTATTAAAAAAATATTATATATATATAATATTTTTTTTACTGGTTTAATTTATTATTAAAAATATTTTTGCATACCATGACTTAAATCTTGCACACCCTAATCACATATCAACTTTACTATTTTTTTTTCCTCAAATCACTAACTTTATAACAAAAAATTATTATAACATGATAACAATACACATACATGTATCAAACCCTCTGTATTTCCTGAATATTAAATTATATTAAGTTATATTATATTTACACTATACACGCATATATCATACACATACGCATATATCATACACATACACATCACAATTCACACAAATTACTTTATAACAAAAAAATAATAGTAATGCACATATCATACACATACGCATAACTAGCAAACACCTACTCTTTACTCTTAGAATCGGAGATATTGAAATAGTCAAATAGAGAAGAGAGATGAGATGAGATTCAAGCATTTGATTAGTTAAGTAGACACTTAGTGTATTATTGATGTATGGATGTGTGTGGTTGTGTTAGTCAATAATTCATACAATGCAAGTGAGATGAGTTTTGCCATTTAGTTTAAAATATTTTTATAAAAACAATGACAAATAGATAGTGACAATTGCATAAAAATAAAAATGTTATACAAACTCAATAAAATAAAATGGCCATATCTACCCACATTGACAATAGATAATAACAATTGATAATGAATTATCATGTGATGATTTCAAAATATGAAAACTTATAAAAGGATATTGTAACATTTTATGTATTTGCGACTGTTATTTATTTATTTATTTATTGGTCAATAACTAAATATATTTAAGTTTTCTTTTTATTAAATTTTGTTTAATTTAACTTTCTAAATGAACTCCCTTAAAAATATTTTGGAGTGCCACACTGCATTTCTAGCTAAAGATAATGGTGATTTAATTGTGCTAGTAGTTTTGGTTTAGGTGTTTATTCCTAAGATAGACCCTAAAACCTTACTCCTACGTACGCTACTATTATTCCCTTATCATTACAAACATCTTCCACGGGCCATAAATAACTATTAAAATTCATGTACTTTATATAAATAGCTCAATCTCCTTTAAATATTTGAACTATTTTCTTAGCAATTAGCAAACTAACAGATCTCAAAACATAATTCCTCACGTTTGAATCTTTCCCTTTCTATTAAGAAGGAAGATAACAACCAGAGAAAGCAGTGTCGTTTTTAAATAAAGAAGTAAGAACTTTTCTTATGACGGTGCCGGGTGCCATATTGTTTAAATGAAAAATGCAGTTATGAAGGAACGACACCGCATCTATTAAAGGAAAGGAGTGGAACGCACGTGACTCTAATACCCGTCCATTAAGCATCTCCTCTACGTGTCACACTTAAAGATTCTTTTAGTTACACATATACATATTTCATTGTTTCTTGTCTCTCACTTCTGCCCACAAGTGTATATAACAGAGCATACTTGTAATCTATTATTCAAATTCTCGGTTTTTTATTTTTAACTTTGAGAAGTAATAAAGCTTGCATTCTAATAAGAGATTTGGTATTAATATGGTATTAGAGCTCTGGTAAGGTCATGAATGGCTTCCACCAAAGAAAATACTTCAATTCCTGCACAATCAACCTCTTCAGATTGATCTGCTTCTTCAATGGCAGATGATCCAAACACTAGCCTTTATGCAGATTGCGAGGTAAGCGGCTTCTTAATATAATTTTTGAAAGCTAATCATATTGCACAAAACATTGTTGTCAAGTTAAACTAATTTTGGAAAATTGTTTGTGGATAGCTTCTTAAAAAGTTTCATGTTGTAACTATAATATACGATTATTTATGAAAGGTGCACCATATTTGATATTGCATAGGGAAAATGCATGTATTGTTGGCTAGGAAAGGAAAACATCTTAATTTGATCACTGATAATGGACTCCATGTATTGTGACATACCCATATGCAGCAATTGGTAGCAGAATGAAGCAACAAGTGTCCAAGGGTCATGCACAATACACATGACCAGGTGGACCTTTGGACAGTTGTTACCTATTTTTTGCTGCCACCTAACTTTGTATGTAGTAATTGCTTCATATAGATATGTAGCAAATCCTCTTGCTTTGACAAATTTAGGCTTTGTGTCATGGATTAGTTACTAGCTTTGTGTTGGCATTATTATGTGGTCTTGGGTTGGATTTTTCGATGGTGTTTTGATAGCTCACATTATATAGATATACATACATATATATATATATATATATATATATATATATATATATCATGTAGTTTTATGGTGATTCTTTTAACGAGCTTTGTTCTAGATTATTTAATCATTCTTGTCATGTTATTACTAAAATTGATTTTGCATAAATCAAATTGAAATTCCTAAATTATAGCATGTTTGAAATTTATTCATAATCATGAAATTTGTATTTCTCTTACCTCCATTAATTATGTTACTTATTGGGTTTTGTCTCTCATCCCATTTTTTTACCAAACTCTTTAAAGTAGGCAGTGAACATTTTGAGATAGATTTTTGTGGCTAGTAGTAGTTAAACAACTACTAATGGATTCGATTTTTGTGGCTAGTAGTAGTTAGACAACTACTAATGGAGGCTAGATTTTTGAGATGGTGATCCTTAGGTGTTGTACATCCTAAAGGAGACTTGATTTATTCTTTTGTATAGAATAGTGTTGATGACTTTTATTCTTGTTAGGACAAGTTATTGACATGTAATTATATGTAGACCTCAATTCTTTTGTGGCAAGTGGTATTTGTAATAATTCATAGAGCTCTAACTTACTTTGGGAACATCTTTAATGAAATTGTTATGAAAATTTCTAGATGTTTGTGAGAATTGTTTGGATTGAAAAAATTTACAGATACCTTTAGGTTGTAGTTTTCTCATGTTTTGGACCATTTTTAAGTTTGGGGCATGACAGATGGAAAGCACAATATACGTTGTTTTCATGTTAATGCAACTAATATTTACGTCTTGTTTGCAGGTGTAACTAACTAAATATTTTTAAGCACAATGTTAATGAATCGCATGCTAAAAAAAGTTGAAGAAGAGATCAGGTTATTACCAATGTTATGTACTGTATAGATCAAGCCGAGCCGATAATCTGCAAGAAATTCATATATAAAGGTAAAATTACTTTTTGCTGACGAAAGATGAATTACTAATTAGTGAAACAAGTGACCCAAATAACTTGAAAAGTAAGGCCTAATAAAACTGCATTAACAACTCTCAATTCTCAACACCATGGCTTTACGTCTTAAGAACCAGATGCCGAGACTGTAACTGCGATAAATAACGGCTTTGCCGCTAGCTCGCGTAGCGGAGAAAGCCAAGAGTTGAGTTTGAAAGACCATGACCCACTCTAATAGCCTTCTCTCTCTGATCGTATTCTGTCTCATGACCGTTAATCTGGGTTGTTTGAGTTTTTTTTTTTTTTTTTTTTTTTTTTGAATGGGTTTGATCTGATTGTATTTGTGTGTTTGATCTGAATGGGTTGTGTTTGAAAGAAACAATAAGGATTTGATTTCTAAATGGGTTGATCTGAAATTGAGGAAGAACAGGGGAGAACGGAAACAATGTAACACAAAAAAAGTGATATGCAATTGGGGACCTTTGGCTTTGGATTGGAGTCATTGGTATGTGACTGAGTTTTTCTGTGAAGGATGAAAATGGTGGAAGAACTTGGAGAGAGTGGTTTGCATTTGGGAACCGGTTGAAAGGAGTGAGAAAAAGCTAATTTCTTAAGAAATTCGATTATTTTTACTTCCCATTTCCTCAAGCCGAAAAGATTGAGATAAACCAATTACACAAGTACATCAGGCGCAATTACTCATGCAATTCGATTCTATATTAATTACTATCCTTCAAACAACTTTTTTTTGAGAAAGAAACCTTACCTTCGAATTCTGTTACTTCTGTATTTAATCCGTACAACGATGCTGGATTTTTTACAAGGGCATTCCACCAGAATGCATTATGTCGTTTATAGCCGTCGATCCATTCTGCATTTTTGACAAATAACAGAACAACATCTCAGCTTTGAGTACTTTAAAATTAATTATTTAGTCATTATACGGAAACTACAATCAATACTCCCTAACATGTCAATTACACTAGAATTGATTGCATAGGCACCAAGAAGCTATCTTCTTAAGAAATTCAATAATTTTTACTTTTCATTTCCTCATGCACATAAAAGTTTGAGATCAACCAATTGCCCAAGTACAATATGGTTATTCCTTTACTTGTGTCATCATCACATCAAGCAAAATTGCTCATACAATTCTATTTTATTGACCATTCTATTTGACCCTTCAAACAAGTTTTTGAGATAGAAACCTCACCATGGATATATTCGAGCAATCCTGCAATGACAATAAAAGAATAACATCAGCTTTTGGAGAACTTAAAATCAAATCTAGCCATTATACTGAGACTTCAAAAAAAAAAAAAAAATCCTATCATGTCTATTACATTGGTATGGAATTATGGATGGTGTACGCACCAAGAAGCTTGGTCTAATAGAAGTTTAATAGAAACAATATATACACAAAATGGTTAGTGAATAGTGACAGTGGAAAAATGCTAGAGTTCGGAAAAGAAAGAAACTTGCAAAGGGAAAATAATGGTCAACATGCATGTAAGGTATTTAATTAGAGAATGTAAGGTGTTATGGTCTTATTTACCTTTAGTATAGTCGATGCATTGAAGATGGTTCGTCTCATTGAGGTAACAACTGCCGGATATTGGGCAATAACTTCCACAAATACCATCGAGCCATGAAAGCTCAAAACCATATACCAATTCATTGTGGACGTCTGTACAGGAGATATTATTTATTGGCCACGAAGTCAGAAACATCTTCTCTAATTGGCACGAGTCCTCCACTTCGGATATCTTGGTTATACCAACTGTGACATATCTATACCTCGTCTTGGAATCAGATATAGAAGAAGAGTTGTCATTATAATTGCAAGTAGAAGTGTCCAAATACAATGGAGAATTCACTGGTTTTTCACAGCTCATCCAAACCAAACTCCGTGATAGTTCGGGATACCGCTCCGGCACCGTCCCCTTTGGCTGATACGTGGTATATCCATAAAAATAATACGGCGAACTAAAATTGTATCGATATAAAGAATAATTGGGAGTGGAGAAGTAATTGTTCTTCTGTATACCTGAGTCCACGATCCGGATTGTGTAGTTGTTGTAACTGATTTCCTCTACGTAGTATTTTTCCTCTACGTAGTATTTTCCCCAATATAAGTACAGCACCGTACGATTGTTCTCACACGACAGTTCATACCCTGGGTACCCACAGTTTGCTGGGTCGCTCTTCAATCGAAAAGGAAAGCTTATGTTGTGGATATTCCCACAAGAAGAAGCGGAGCAGGTAAGATTAACCATAGCAGTAGTAGCACAGCAAGTTGGATGGACTAATACAAGAGCAATGAGGACAGTGAGTTTATGAAAAGCAAAGGGATGCACCAGCTGCCACACTAGTACAGCACAACAAGTCACCCAGTGCAGCAGCCAGTGCACCAGGTGCTGCAACACTCAGTGCAGCACAGCTTGCTAACCAGTGCAGCAGCTCATGCAATAGACCAACTCAGACAAGAAATTCAAGATCAAAGACAAGTGAAGTTCAGATTGAAGATTCAAGTAAAAATCCAGAGTTGAAGAAATTGAATAGATGTAATTATTCTTATAAACGACAGTGTGGTTTACTTGGTCTGCTTGATGAGTGTACAAAAACGACCTGTAGTTTTGTTAGTTAGTTTAGTTAGTTTTGAGTCAGACACGTGTGTGAGTTTGTTATGTTTGTTGCGTTGTGTTCACACGTGCTTGTAGCGGTTAAGTCAGAATGTATATATACAGTTGTATAGTTATTGAATTAATTAATGAAAAATAGTTTTCATCAATTTCTCATATGGTATCAGAGCTTTTTCTTAAGCGTTTCTAATTTTCTTAGGGTTTCTCGGATCAGTTTTGGGAACTCTGTTTTTTCTCATTCACCATTGTCATCTTCCTTGAGGTTTTCAACTCTCTGTTTTCCTCATTCACCATTGTCATCTTCTTCAAGCTTTTATTATCCACCATTGTTGTGTTCTACAAGCTTCTCAAGCTTTTCCAATGGCGAAACAACAAAGAACAAATGCTTCCACCACGAGGCTTCATCTTCTTCACAAGATTCATATAATCTTAGTGATCCTCTGTTCTTGCATCCTGGAGAAAATCCAGGAGCAGTTCTCACTTCTCAACCACTCGATTGGAGGAGAAAATTATCCCCGCCTGGGCAAGATCGGTGAGAAAATCTCTCGATTGCCAAGAATAAGCTAGGATTTATTGATGGATCTTTAACCATCTCTTCACCATTGGTGAATTCTCCAATTCTTTGCTCAAGCATGGGTTCGTCTTGACAATATGGTGGGCACGTGGATCATCAATTTCTGTGTCACCAAAGCTCCAAGGAAGCATTATCTACAGAGATATCTTGCTTTGGAGATTTGGACTGATCTTCGAGACACTTTCGAGTCAAGGAAATGGAACCAAGATCTTCAATATCCAGAAACAAATTCTTTGAGATTCATCAGGGAGAGCAATCACTCACTGATTACTTCACTCAGCTCAAGATTTTGTGGGATCAATTGCAGAATTTGAGTCCATTTCCTCGGTGTACTTGTGGTCGGTGCGTGTGTGGAATCAATCAAAGGTTGAAGAATCTCCAAACCAAGGAATCCACCATGAAATTTCTTATGGGAGTGAACGATGCCTTCTCTCAAGTAAGAACTCAGATCTTGTTGATGGATCCTTTGCCTTCGTCAACAAAGCTCACTCTCTGTTCATCCAAGAAGAGATGCAAAGGTCAGTGCATAATGTTGTTAGGGTTGAATCCCTTTGCCTTAGCAACCAAGAACTCAGGAACTAACTTCAAAGGCAAAGAAAGGCCTTTGTGTACTCACTTGTGGAAAGCTAGGCCATACTGTGGACAAATGCTATAAGTTGCATGGCTTCCCACCAGGATTCAAGTTTAAGAATAATAAAAATGCCACTTTGCTCATCAAGTTTCAACCAATCTTGAACTGTTTCAAGGCAACACTTCTCCGGAGTCACCGATTTTGTTCCATCCATGTCTATATCTCAAGCCCTGACCTTCACTCATGACCAATACCCAGCAACTTCTCGACCTTAATTGGTTCATGCTCTACTCAACAATTCCCTAAAGGTCAAGAACTTCATGTTGCTAATTCTCGTGACTTGTCCATCAAATGTTGTTGCAGGTAATGCTATTAACTTTAAGCATTCTGTTTTCTCTGCTAAAATTGTTAGTAGAAGAGCTTATGATCTTCATACATGGGTCATTGATACTTGGTGCAAGTGATCATATAGTATGTTCCATTCAATTGATGACTTCTTATACCGAGATTTCACATACTATGGTTGAACCGCCTAATGGGGAAGCAGCCCTTGTTACACACATTGGTACCATTCAACTTTCCTCTCACATAACCCTCAACAATGTCCTTTGTGTACCCTCTTTTACTTTTAATCTTCTGTCGTCGAGGTGCCTTAACAAAATCTCAATCTATATGTTTGGTCTTTTTGTCTCAATTTTGTTTTCTACAGGACCTTACATGTTGGAGCACGATTGGAATGGGCAAAATGCATGATGGTTTGTACTTGTTACAAGATTCAAGCCTTTCTCAAGCAAATGGTTCCCTTTCGATTTCCTTTCCAAGCAGAATTTCAAGTCTTTCTCTGTCGTTTGCTCCTCTTCTCTCTCCACAAATGTGTTTTCACTTTGGCATTCAAGACTTGGGCACCCTTCGATGTCAAGGTTCATTCTTTAAGCAAGACTTTACCTTTCCTTAAGAATTGTTGTAATAAGCCATGTCTTGTTTGTCCTTTGGCAAAACAGAAAAGAATTCCTTTTCCCTTTAATAATAATAAGTGTACTTACCCTTTTGATCTTGTTCATATGGATGTGTGGGGTCCCTTTCTGTTTTAACTTCTAATGGTCATAAGTACTTTCTAACTATTGTTGATGATGCTTCTAGAGCAACTTGGATTTTCTTACTTAAAGCAAAATCGATGTTAGACCTCTTATTGTCTCTTTCTATAACATGATCCTCACTCAATTTGGAACCAAAATCAAATCCATTAGATCGATAATGCCTTAGAGTTTAGCTTTAATGACTTTTACAATTCCAAAGGGATTATTCATCAATTGAGTTGTGCTTACACTCCACAACAAAATTCAGTTGTGGAGAGAAAGCATCAACACATCCTTGCTACTTGCTAGGGCATTACAAATTCAATCCAATGTTCCTCTCTCCTTTTGGGGTGATTTGTGTTCTCACCTTTGTCTACCTTATAAATAGACTTCCATCCCCTTTCCTAAATCATAAAACCCCATTTGAACTTTTATTTCACAAACCTCCTTCCTATTCACATCTTAGAATCTTTGGTCTGCTTGTGTTATGCTACCAATCTCACTCCTCATAAACACAAATTCACACCTAGAGCTAGAAAATGTGTTTTTCTAGGATATCCTTTCAATGTCAAAGGTTATAAACTATTTGATCTTGATTCTCACACTACCTTTCTATCTAGAGATGTTGTGTTTCATGAGTCAAGCTTTCCTTTTGCTTGAGATGACTCTTCTCAATCTGCCACCCTTATTCCTTTACTGTTTTCCCTTCAATTCCTTCATCCGAGTCTCTTGTTGTTCCTCTCTCCATTCCCTCTCCTTCCTTATCCATTTCCGATGACACCATTGTTCAAATTCATCAAGATTTTGATGAAGAAGTTCATGAGTTTCTGATGCAAATGATGTTTCGATGCACCCGCTTGCTCAACCTGCTATTCTTAGAAGGTCTACCGGACCTACTAAATCACCCTCTTACCTTAAAGCTTATCACCGTAATCAAGTCAAATCAGCAACCATTCCAAGCTCCTCCAATCATGTATCAGGTACTTCCCATCCCCTTCATTCCTATATGTCTTATACTAATCTGTCTTCTTCTTTCAAATCATTTTTCTGTGCCATTTCTTCCATCATTGAACCCACCTTTTATCACCAAGCTGTTGGTAACCCCAAGTGGCGGCAGACCATGGATCTTTGAGATTTCAGCTTTAGAGGCTAATCATACATGGACTATCACTTCCTTGCCACTGGTAAGAAACCCATTGGTTGTAAGTGGGTTTATAAAGTAAAGTACAAATCAGATGGTTCGGTTGAGAGATATAAAGCCAGGTTGGTTGCCAAAGGTTTCACCCAAAAGGAGGGGCTGGATTACATTGACACCTTTCTCCCAGTTGCCAAAATGGTGTCTGTCAAAGCTGTCCTTTTTTTTGGGCTGCTTTGTGAAAGGTTGGTTTCTCAGCCAACTTGATGTCAACAATGCATTTCTCCATGGAGATTTGCATGAGGAAGTCTATATGTCACTTCCACTAGGCTTTCACAAAGAAGGGGGAGCAGTCTCGAGGTTGTTCACAAAGAAGGGGGAGCAGCCTCAATTGGTTTGTAAACTCAATAAGTCACTATATGGTCTCAAACAAGCATCTAGAATGTGGTTTTCTAAGTTCTCAACTGCCTTAATTGATCTTGGTTTTGTTCAATCCAAGGCTGATTACTCATTGTTCACTAGGCAGCAAGGAGATTCATTTATTGTGTTGTTGGTTTATGTTGATGATGTTCTAATTGCAAGCAATGATCAAAAGGGAGTTGAGGAGTTTAAAGCTTTGTTAAACCAGAAATTTAAGTTGAAGGATTTAGGGGACTTGAGGTATTTTCTTGGTTTGGAAGTAGCAAGAACAGCCAAGGGCATTTCCTTGTGTCAAAGGAAATATGCTCTAGAGATTTTGGAAGATGTTGGTCTACTAGGGTGCAAACCAGCCAAGGTTCCTATGGATCCTACTTTGAAACTTAGTAAACATGAAGGTGATGTGTTACATGATCCTAGTCATCTACATGAAGGTTGGTAGGGAGACTGTTATACTTAACTATTACTAGGCGACATTACTTTTTTTGCAGTTCACAAGCTCGGTCGAGTTCATGGCAAAGCCTAGGAAGCCTCATTATGCGGTGCACTTAAGGTACTTCATTACCTTAAGAATGAACCGAGGAGAGGAGTTTTCCTTTCTCGCAAAGTCGAACTCCATGTCAAAGGTTTTAGTGATGCAGATTGGGCATCATGTCCAGATACAAGAAGATCTCATTTACAGTTCTTGTATTTTTCTTGGAGACTCATTGATTTCTTGGAAATCAAAGAAACAAGCTCTTGTGTCAAGATCTTCAGGTGAGGCAGAGTACGGGGGCTATGGGCTGTGGCAACTTGTGAAATTACGTGGATACTTTATTTGCTAAGGGATTTGCAGATTAGGCATGATAGAGAAGCAATGTTATTTTGTGACAGCCAATCAGCCTTGCACATAGGGTCCAATCCAGTTTTCCATGAAAGGACCAAGCATATAGAGATTGATTGTCACATTGTAAGGGACAAGGTGTTAGCTAAGGTGATTAAATTGAATCATGTCGAACACACCGTCGGTTAAGCGGATTTATTGACTAAAGCATTGAACCATAAACAATTCTCACGAGTTAACATCCAAGATGGGACCGCTTAACATCTATTCTTCCTCAGTCCATCTTGAGGGGGAGTATGAAAAGCAAAGGGATGCACCATTTGCCACACTAGTACAAAGACAACAAGTCACCCCCGGTCGGCGACGATGCACCAGTGCCGCAACACTCGGTGCGCAAAGACACTTGCTAACCAAAGTGCAAAGAACTCATGCAATAGACCAACTCGGACAAGAAATTCAAGATCAAAGACAAGTGAAGTTGATTGAAGATTCAAGTAAAAATCCGAGTTGAAGAAATTGAATAGATGTAATTATTCTTATAAACGACAGTGTGGTTTACTTGGTCTGCTTGATGAGTGTACAAAAACGACCTGTAGTTTTGTTAGTTAGTTTAGTTAGTTTTGAGTCAGACACGTGTGTGAGTTTGTTATGTTTGTTGCGTTGTGTTCACACGTGCTTGTAGCGGTTAAGTCAGAATGTATATATACAGTTGTATAGTTATTGAATTAATTAATGAAAAATAGTTTTCATCAATTTCTCATAGAGTTCTACAGCAGTGAACGTCAATCCTCTTGCCATTGAGGTGGGTAGAGAGAGAGAGAGAGAGAGAGAGAGAGAGAGAGAGGAATAAGGTAGGTAGAGGTAGAGAGAGAGAGGGTAATATTTCCACTAATGCATACTAAAAAAACTTCCACAGCTATAAACAAACACGGTTAAAAAAAAGTCTTCTTTCTGGGTTCTTCAAAGTTCAAAGCATCTTCAACATTAAAAGTAGAGTTTCCACTTGGAGAAATATGAAGCGCAAGTTCGTGGTAGTGGAACAATATCACATGCAACCAGCAATATCTGACGTCAGCACACATACGTAATGTTGATAAATTATTTGACAGTTATTAAGATTTTTCTTCTTAAAAAAAAAACATTTAGTTAAATTAATCACTTACTAGCATGCTTGTTATTAATTACTCCTAAGTTTAATTGTTGAGAAAAAAAGGGAGTAACGAGGTGATTTTTTTTTTTTTTTTTTTTTTTTTTGAGAATGGAAAATAGGAGTCTTTATGGTTATATTACACCCCCAAGCAAGGCTTGAGAGTTTTTTTTTTTATTAATATTAAAATAGGAGGAAAATTTTATTTTTATTGAGTCAGCTTTGAGTCATGATGTAATTTTTTTACCATCTTCTTATTAAAGCTACATTCTTTCATAAAATTTGTAAAATAAATATTTAACTATGTAGCATTTTCTCTAAAATTGTGCTTTAAAAACATTATTGTAATATTTAATACCCTAACTTGACTAAAATTCAAGTGAAATTAATCTTGTTTTGAAAATATAATTTTAATATTTAAAATCATATTCCCAATACACAATTTTAGAAAAAATTATATGTTTTCAAATAGTTTCAAAATAGTATCAATTTAAATAAGTATTAATAAAAAAATTATTTTGTAGAATTTGTTAAGAAATGAAGTTTCTCTACAAACTAGTTTAAAGACAAACTTTTCAAACTCCTCATATATCTTTTTATTGAATGTGAAATTTAAAAATTTAACTGTTGGATTGCATGTTCTTTATATTTTTAACACGTATGTCAAATTTCATTTAAATCAGATGTTATTTACTACTCGATTAATAAACTTATTTTTTATGTATAATTTTATATAGACCACAAAAACTTGAAATTTAAACATTTGATTGATGATATGTTTATTGATTTTTTATTTTTATTTTTAATTTTGCAAGCACAAAGGATAAATTAAAACATACAATCTAACGGTTATATGTTCAAAATTCACACATAATAAAAAGATGTACGAGAAATTTGAAGGGTTTCTTTCCAAAGAGAAACATTTCCCTTTGGTAAGTTTTACTATGCACATTGTACATAGCCTCCCAAGTTCCCAACAATGTATTCCATATTTAAAGTTGATCATTACCTATGTATTCTGAGAATTTTGTTGCATGTAGCGGAAACATGAGATACCACTTGGCTTATGTTGGCTTATATTGGTGGCCACAATACTATATATAACAATGTATTGACTCTTCCTTTCTACAATTTTGACAATTACGAATGTGATGCCTCAAATTTGATTGGATATTGACTAAGTGTGTGTTGTATGTATGTGTGACAAGGGTTGATTTGGGCTTTATTAACAACTACCACGATTTTGAATCCTGAACAATTTAAAGAACTAAAAAATAGATAAGTTCAACCTCTTTAAGGTTGGACTGGGGTTCAACCAAGGTCAACCAAGATGTGTCATTTAATTTTTTTTTTTTTTAAATTTAATTCATAAATTTTGTTTATATATAATAATTTTCTATATCTTACTATCAAATTTAATTCATTAATTGTGTTTAAATATAATAATTTTCTATATCATACCAGCCTAATAATTTAAATGCGAAACATGCATTTATCAGCCTAAAGAAGCCAGGTTCAAATCCTGGTGCTGACTAATTTCAACAAACATCATATGGGCTAAACCGTAACCCAAAAAATCGGCCTTTAGGCTAGTTCACGGTTAATCAAGTCAGACTATCGATCCGGTTCCGATTGGCAACATTAGACAACTACAATGAACCTTAATTTTGACTAGTCTTTTTAAGGTATATAGTAAATGTGGATAGCATTTTTCCTTAGGTTGTTACAACGAATTACCTAATATTTAAAATTGAAGAACACCCCATAACTTTTATATTTTTTATTTTTTGTAATCATAATAATGGAGGAGAGGGATTTGAACTATAATTCTCCTAATTAAGAAGGATTTTTTCACTAAGTTACAAGACTTTTGACAAAACACCACCTAACTTTAGTTTTATAATATCATAGAATACCTATGTACCAACTATCGGTAACATACCATTAACATTTATTCGCCCTCTAGGAATATAATCCTACTTAGAACAAAATAAGTTATACATTGGCACAAGAGGAGGTTTTATTATGCTGCAGGTTGCTCGAATTTCAACCAATCCTTCTGCTTGATTGGGTATCATATAGCTTTAATCAATTAATTCTTGAAACATGCATGATAAAAATGGCGTTAAAGATTGAATGTATTGGGATGGAAGAGCCGGTGTAAGCACTTGGAACAATCCACTTTAGGTGAAACAGTGAATGGTAGGTTGATTAATTCCACAAAAGAGCCCTGGCTACTTGAGCATTTGGATTTATTCTCTTGGCTGCTCACTTGATGCAGGCACAGACAGCCTTCTTATTAGCAAAGGATCATGCAGGCTGTTGATTATTGGCTTGAATTTGGTGCCAAACTCAGAAATCTTTTCAAGGGAGACCAAGTTAAATTGATGAATAATTTTCAAATACACAAAATAATATACATATATTCTTTCAAAAAAATAAAACACATATATGCATAGTTTATACTTTAAAGCATGTCTTCAACATAATTTATTCTAGGGACCAAAAAAATGATTTATTCAATATATTATTTTCTCAAATATAAGAAAATTTGATCAAATATTTTCTTTCATTAAGTCATGTATAATTATCTTGTACATTATATTAATCATAATTAATATTCTTTAAACATATCTATTATAGATACAATAAGATTTAAAATTTATAGTATCCTCTCCCTAATAATTTCCTTTCATTATTAGGTCAAGACACCAAAAACACAAAAAATATAAAAATACAAAATCAAAAAATATCTAGCGGAACAATTGCACCATGGGATTTCAAATTATAGGTGCAATTTAAATTTTGGTCAAACCTTGAATGGGTAAAGTGTCAAGTTTCAAACCACAGATAGGTAATTTAAATTTCAACCAAACCACAAGTAAGTAAGTTGTAATTTACCCTAAATAAAAAAAACGTCTCATAGGTCAACTCTCAAACTTTTTATGCGGGAATCATAGTATTTTCTTCTAATAAAAAAGAAAGAAAAAACGTGCATTCTTGTTTCTCTAACTTTCAAAAAACAAAATGTCAAAGAATTTCTTTTTAAAAAAATAATTTTTTTATTAATAAAATTTACTTACATATTTTTGAATATATATGCTTTGAATGCTAGTAAAGCTAACGAGTTATATTCAGATTCTCAGAAAAAAAAAAGAAAGAAAAAGTAATGAGTTATATATGGGAAAATAAAATGATGTTAAAAGAAAGAAAAAAGAGGTAAATAATTTTTTTTTAGAAAAAAAAAAGAGGTAAATATTTTGAATATAAGGGGCCGTTTGGATTGAGTTTTTTGATAACTCAATTCTCTGTTTCCATAACTCATAACTCAAAAATGGTGGGACCCATAGTAAAAAGGTTGTTTGGCCAAACGATAACTCTGTTTCCATAACTCTGTTTCCATCACTCAATTCTCTCGATTTTTGAGTTATGAGTTATGGAAAGCAAAACAACAAAAGGCTGTTTTCGGTTTTCCATAACTCATAACTCAATGGCATTTCCGTAAATAAACACACATGAGGGACCCACAGCCGCAACTTTTGACTACCTTTTGACTTTTTTTTTTTTTTCTTCTGGGTTGGCGTTGTTTTTTTTTTTTTTTTTTTTTTCTTTTTTTTTTTTTTTTCTTTTTGGGTTGGCATTGTTCTTTTTTTTTTTTTCTTTTTCTTTTTCTTTTCCTGGGTTGGTTGTTCGGTTTTTTTTTTTTTTTTTTTTTTTAAGCTTCGGTGAGTTGGGTATTAATTAAAAAAAAAAAAAAAAAAACCATTGTCTTGGTGACAGGTGTGGGACCCATGAATAGTGTGAAAAAATTGAGTGATGAAAATAAAAGTGATGTTGCCAAATGAGTGTGAAAAAATGAGTGATGAGTGATGAGTGATGAGTTATGAGTTGAGTGATGAGTGATGAAAATTGAGTGACAGAAATTGAGTGATGAAAAAAGGTTACCCAAACAGGCCCTAAGTGTTTGCATAATTACATTCAGGGGAAAAAGTGCTTACAACTTTTTAGAATTTGTTTTAAAATTTTTAAATTTCAAGTGAAGTAAAGCCAGGGCCTGGGGCCCCCAGGCCCCCCACTCCCTCCGCGTGGGATTATAAAACTCGATTTGCTTTTTGCTTGTCAGCCAACTTTGAATTGCTTTTGCGACACTTTGTATTCGGCTTTTCAGCCAGCTTTGAATTGCTTTTTTGATACTTTTGCCTTGCCGACATTTTTTTTTTTTTTGGTGCTGAATAAGCCTTGCCGACATTGACGTGTAATCAAAATCAATTATGAATAATTATGTGCGAGGCACAAAAAGATTTGTTACACTAACCAACATTAGACAAGATAACATATCATGTATCATAGAATATAGTGTAAATTGCAAAGTACTGCTCTAAAGTATGGAGTTACTCGAATTTTATATCTTGAACTTTGAGAAATTTGATTTTACATTCTAAACCTTGATTCCATTAGCAAAACTCCACTATCCGTTAGTTTAAGGTGTTAAGTGACATATAATCATGCTGATGTAATTTATTTTTCTAAATCAACCAATCAAAACAACGTGGTTTCAAAGAAAGGAATCTGAAGTAAAAAAGAAAGAAAGAAAGGAATCTATCTTTTATCTCCAAAAAAAAAAAAAAAAAAAAAAAAAAAGAGAAAAGAAAGAAAGAAAGGAAAAGCACTCCTGCCAGCTCTTAAAACGGCTCCGTTTTGCCCAACTCAAACCACAAACTCCATGGTATTCCTATGACACCATTTCTTCCAAACAATAAACACAATTTCAAGGGAAAACCTAAGGATTGTGAAATGTGATATGGGAATATTGGAATAGGTTGAATGGTTGTGAAATGTGTTGCAGATCTTGTGTAAAATCAAATTTCTCAAACTTCAAGATTTAAAAACTAAGTAAACCCAATCTTCAGGGGTATATTTTGCAATTTACCCTAAACTATATAATGAAAATTGGGTTTTAGAAGTTGTGCTTACACTAAATGGATGTCATTTTTAATTGTCATATAATTTTTTTAAATAATAGTAATTGTATAAATATAAACAACAATTTAATTGTTTTTATCTATTTTTTTTAGTAGAAATAAAAGTTTAATGTGTATAAGTGAAAGTATAATTAATCAAATTGAAAAAAAAAAAAAAAAAAAAAAAGGAGTACTGTTTGTGCACAAACCAGTTTTTGAATCACTCAAGGTGAAATAAAACCGCTCAATAACAAGTATTTGACTTCACAAAGAGAGCACATATAGGTAGGGGTGTCCACGGGTCGGTCCGGGTCGGGTTTGTGCCCAACTCACGACCGACCCGACCAAGTCGGGTTCCATTTCTCGGACCCGCCGCCGACCGGTCAGAAAATCGGATCGGATCGGACGGTTCTTGCCGGAAAGTGGTCGGGTCTCGGTCGGGGTTGATTATTTGGAAAACGGCGAGAATCCGGCCAAGAAAATATGAAAAACGGCAGAATCCGGCGAGGAAATTTTGAATAACGGTAGAAATCCGGCCATATCTCGCCAAATCCAGCGAGATCTTGGCCATTTTCGGCAAGATCTTGGCTAGATCTAGCGAAATCTCGCCGGATCTAGCTTAAATATTCCCAAAGAAAACTCAAAACTCGCCGGATCTACCCAAAAAATCTCAAAACTCACTAGGAAATATGATGAATCGGTCGGATCGGGTTTCTCGGATTTGAGAAGAGGAGATCCGATCTCCGACCCGTTGATCTCGGATTTTGGAGAATGAAATCCGTCGCCGACCGCCGGAGCGATCGGTTCGGTCGGCGGCGGCGGGTGGGTCGGTTTCGGCGGGTCCTTGGACAGCCCTACATATAGGTTTGGTATTGAGAAATATTACCTAACACCCTAGGCAAATATTTAGACCCAAAATATCCAATTTATGGCTTAATCTCTTTTACCCTAAACTAACAATTAATGTCCAATAAACGTGATTAACCAATTTCACATTGCATGCATATTCACATAGCTACTAAAGCAAGTAAAGCAATATGAAAAGTGGAATAAAAGGAAGCAAACCACGTGAAAACACCAAATGTGTTTTTGAAAAGGAAAACCAAAATCTACCGTGGAAAAACCTTTCAATGACACCACCACCAAATCTCCACTAGTGAATAACTGCAAAACAAGTTTACATTAAACCCTCCAAGCCTAAGCTACCCTAATTTTTGAATCCTCTAAACTCTAGCTAGCAATTGATTATTGAAAGCTCAATTAGTGTGAAAATACTAATGCTTGTTTAGGCCCTTAATTTTAAATTACGGCTTAATTGCTTTTACTCTAACTTATCTAAGTATAGAACAAGAGTAAAACAAGCGCAATAAACCGGAACACTACTCTAAGTCATAAGCAAGTACAATAAGCGATAAATGTAAAGCTTAAAGAGTAGGGAAGAGAGATGCAAACACAAAGATAACACCAAGACATGTTATCAAAGACGAAACCAAAATACTAGGCACAAAACCTATCCGCGACCTTTCAAGCCGAAATCGATCCACTAATGAATAAGTTGGAGTACACAAATATCAAAAAGACCCTCCAAGCCTAATCTACCCAATGTACTTGAGCCCTCCAAGCTCTTGCTACCAACGTATTTCTCCGAGTCTTGTCTTCATTAGTTATTCGGATCCTGCAATGCTGCCCGATTGTATCCGCTACTTAATGGCTTCTTCCAATGCTTCCCAAAGGCACCAAATCTTCTCTCAACACTCAGAATGGGTGAGAGAAGTGTTTGGGCTAAGAACTTCTCAAGGATGTGTAGATGGAGAAGTGGGAGTAAATGCAAACTTTAGAGAAATGATGTAGAGGATTGTGGGAAAACAATCTCTAACTCTCAAGTGTTTGGTTAGGGTTTCTCTCTCAAAAGTTTCTTGTAATTACTCCTTCTTCTTCTTATATTTTGTGGGTAATGATGGTTTATATAGTGTTGGTAAAGATTTGGAAAAGTCACACTTAAAAAGCATCAGGCAGTGAGTTTCGTGGGTCACTCGCGACTTGGCCTGAGTCACGAGTCACTCGCAAAATCTAGCCTGTCATAGACTCTTCAAATTCCAGCATGTGCTTCTCATGTTGTTAGGACATATGTGATTCAATGTTAGGAACATATGTCACTATTTTATGTAATTGGCTAATCTTTTGACAAAACGCACTTTACTTGTAATTAGGTAGATCTAGGATATGTTTAATACTTCAAGGAACAAGGTTTCAAGTTCAAGTGTTAAAACCATGCAAGTCTGTCCAAGATTCCCCATTCGAAAACAAATCACCCGTGTCAAATTTAATTTCCGCTACACTTAGTTTAATTGGTGATTTGTTTGTGCTACCATGCTATTGCATGCTAAATTGACTTAATTAATTCACTCGGTTAATTAATTGATTAATTTATCACAAGAGGTCAATACATTCTTGTCACATGTGACTTGTTTAGCGGGTCAGCAATCACGAGCAAGTCACAAAATCCACTTCTTCACTGATTCTTCACTAAACTCTCATTCACAACCCTTACATAAAATACAAGAAAATGATTGAATAGAACTACAATCAAATTTGACATAAAACATAAAACAAAAAATATAGTTGTAAATCACAAGATTGTAAGAAAGGTGCTTAGATCTCTACCTAAGAGATTTCATGCCAAGATCACCGCGATAGAGGAATCAAAGGACATTGACTGATTCCTTTGACAAAGCTGGTTGGTAATCTGCAGACCTATGACTTAGGTTTAATGAGGATTGGTGAGTTGGGTAAGGGCAAGAGCATGGCATTGAAGGCCAAGAGTAGTGATACTGATGAGTTTTTAGACGATGAAGATTCTAAGATGAAGTCCTACATTACGAGGCAATTCAAGAAGTTCATGAAGAATGCTAATGGGAAGGGCTTCGACTAGGACCATAGGCAATCTAGTTCCTCACAGTTCAAGAGCCAAGACAAAGGGAAGAAGAATGCTAGGGATGGCAGTCCGTACACTATTCTCTCAAGACCAAAGTGCTTCGGGTGTCAAGGCTTTGGATATATGAAATAGGAGTGCCCTACATATCTCAAGAGCATTGGGAAGAGCAAGGCACTTGTTGCTACATTGAGTGACACCGAACTTGAGGATGATTCAGAAAATGAGGATGATGGGATCTTGAATGCCTTCATCGCCATTGCCAATCCTACCGAGGGGATTGTTGAAGATATGGATGAAGAAGAGGACTTGGTGGATTCTAAGTTCGAGAAAATGGATGATTAAAATGATATCCATACAACCTATGAGAAATTGTACAAGGTTTCTGAGAAGCATGAGAAACTTTACAGGCTGGCCACCAAGAAGCTTAGTGATGTGGAGCTTGATCGTGAAGAGTTTTCCACAAAGTTTGATGAAGCCAATTAGACTATTGGAGCACCGAGGTCTAAGAATAATTCATTGGTTGAGAAGACCAAGAAACTTGAAGCAGAGCTGTTTCAAGTTAAAACTCAATTGGAAAGGACTTCAAATGCAAAGCTTGACAAGATGCTCAGTATTCAAAAATTTGCTTCGATCGAATCGGTTTAAGGTATGATTTCTCTTCTTCTAGTGTTGCTTCTACTAGTACTACTGTTTTTGTTCCTCTTAGTAATAATGTTGAAACCGAGAACAATAATGTCAAAACTGTTTTAGCTAGTGAGAACATAGACAAGGGTTAATCTATCTTAGAAGCACCCCCTAAGCAAGATAAGAAAGAAGTTAAAAACCCTGGGGCTAAGAAGGGTAACTCTCAAAAGCCTAAACAGAAGAAGCAACGTCTCTATCATAATTGTGGAGCAGCCGGTCATACTCAACCTAATTGCTATAAGTGGTTAGCCATTCAATAGAGCAATGGCATGATTGCGTCGGGAAACCAAAATTATTTTCCATCCTCCTTTGCTCCTCTTGGAGATCTTCTTAAAGCCCTAATATTCCTTTCGAACTTGAACGGTTTCAATTCTTCTCCCTCATCACCAGTTCAAGGGTTCACTTAAAGGAAATGCTCTTCCAAAGTGTGGAAGGAAAATGGCTCCAAGTGATTTTATCACTGTTCTCTCTCTCCCTTACTTGTTTTTGTGTTTGCATTACTTGTTGTGCTTTGCTTTCATGTTTTGAGTCAGTCTAGTTTTATACTTTGCTTTGTTTAACATGTTTTTGTTTGTTTTTAATTTTGTTAATTTTGTTTTTCATAAAAAATAAAAAAAATTGAAAAATCAGAAAAATACGAAAACAATGTGTGTTTTGTGTACATTGGTACTTGTGTACCTTGGATGGCCATTGAAACAAAATTTTCTAAACTTTGTATCTTTTGTAGCTTAGATGAGCATCTCTATGCACAACTAAGCAAGTGAGTTTTGTAGCTCGTATTTGTGATGAGTAAGATTAAGTAATCTCTTGTACTTAACATTCGTATCACTTTTTTGACGGAAAGGACTAGAAAATTCTAAGAGAAAGACATAAATAACCATCTCACAACTATTGCCCGCCAATCATGAAATGACATTTGTGTGCTTCGACATAGCAAAAGTGGAATGTCAAATGCTTAACATAATTAGGTATTTCTTTTCTATCTCTTATATGCCCATGCATGTTTTGCTTAAAAGAAAAATATGCAAAGAAAAATAAAAAGCAAAAAGAATCAAAATGCTTTATATATGATTGCAAGCGTATCTTCTAGGAGATGTGGGAGTTATAGGATGTACCTCAAAAGTAATAGTCCCCATTAAACGATTATGATTGTGTGTGAGTTAAAGTGATTTTCTCATATCTCAAATCGTCATAACATGTAGACACTTATGCAATCTTGCAATATTTTTCACACACAACACACAATATTCTTTGCTACTTTTGATACATGTGCAGATACAATGTGATTTGGCCATCACAAGGAATACATGTGTTAATGTATGCCCACTAAACTATCTTGACTTGTTTTTGAAATATAAAATTGGTTAGACTTGTTTAGTGTGTGTGTGTGTTTTGGGATCTATGTGCTTAACATTTTTTTTATTGAGAGATGTTTTTGAGAGCTTAAAATATTGTTTGGATCTCTAGCTGAGTAGCATGCTTGATTCCATTCATATTTGTGTTTTTCTCCTCTTTGAAATACTGTTTTTAAGCAATCTCGATAGCTGCTCGATAGCTAGTTCGATCCATCGAGGAAATTTCTATCTTCTCGATAGCTAGCTCGATCTATTGAAGAACTTTCTGTCTCGTCGATAGCTCCTCAACAGCTACCTCGATCTATCAAGCTTCTTTGTTGAGAAAGCCTCTCGTTAGATCCTTGATAGCTAGTTCGACAACTAAAAGGCACGTTTTCAAATCTCGATAGCTTCTCGATATCTCTTGATCGATCGAGCTTTATGACATTTCTATATATAGGCACCTCGTGTTTTCTCACTCATTTTCTTCGATCTCTCTCGACATTTTCTCTCTTCTCTCACTCCCAATCACCTCAAACTCAAACCCCTCACATTCCTCACTTGATCTTCGACTCAAATCAAGTGTTCTTCATCTGGTATGATTCTTTCTCACTTCTTAATCATGCATTTCATTCTTTTTCGACCAAGTTTTGGTTTTTGAATAATTTTTGGGGGTTTTCAAAATTCATGAGATTTTGTAACATTTTTGGGTTGGGTGTTTTTTCAATTGTTTTGAAACTTCATATATTGCATCACATGTGCATTATAACAATGTTTCATACATTTAGATATATGTTTACTTTGTTGATTTGATTGTGTGCTGTTAGGTTTAGATTGGGCTGAGCCCATGATGAATTTATATTTGCATGTTATATGTTCATGCATTCCCATACATACGTACCTTCAATTCTATATATTTTGATATATTTGTTGCTTGGTACTTTTCTGATTGTCTCCCTCTCTTTCTTTCTTTCTCTCCCTCTTACATTAGTTGCGTCATGGCACCAAAGCCTAAGTCTACTACGCTCTGGAACCCTCTTCGTTCTGGGGCATCTTCTTCTTCTACCCCTTTTAACCCCATTCCCTCTCACATCCGGTTCCGTGATGAGAAGGCCAAATCGGACTTCTTGGAGAACTTTTCACAACGTGGCATTCATTCGGAACACCAAGTCGTTCTATCATATTTTTTTGACATTGACCTACCCATTGTCATTAATAGTAGGGTTTAGAAGTCACTTTGTGGTGTCCTGGTCACATGCCTTTCCTTGATCACACAGGAGTTCTACTCCAATATGCATGGATTTGATTACTCTACACCTCTTTTTATCACTCACATTTGGGGTGTACGCATGGTAGTTACTCTAGATATTGTATCCGAGGTACTAAATGTCCCTAGGGTAGTGCTTCCTTACTACCCTGGCTATGATCGTCTTAAGACCGTGTCTAAAGACGAGGTCACGACTCTATTCTGTGAGACACCATCTTTTTGGGGTGAGCGTCAAAACACCCCCTACTCAGCCTTTGCTAAAGGTCCGAGGTTCCTTAATATAGTGATAACATTTATCCTTCATCCTTTATCACACTATAACACTATCATAAAGTCTCGTGCTTGCTTTTTGTTATCCCTCATTGAGGATCTTTCTATTAACTTCCCTTCTTATTTCATACTCTCCCTTATAGATGTCTATAAGGATACGGCAATCTGTGATAAGCTCATCTTCCCTTCGGTTATCACGCAACTTCTTCGCCATTTTTCTGTCTCTTATCTCGAGTCTCCCCACTTCATGTTCATGTGTGCCATTGACGTTGCTACCGAGCGAGGCACAGGTGAGACCGAGGCAGCCCTTGCCACAGACGGCAGCTCCTCCAACTTCTACCGCTCCATCCACCTCTGCTCCTTCTTCTACAGCAGGTGGAGTGACACTTGAGGCCATTATGCATAACTTGTGTACATGGATGCTCGCCTTGACACTCTTAGCGAAGAGTTGTGTCAGATGAACACCTGTGTCGGTCGTATTGCACGACGACAGGCTGTGATGGGTGGTTTCACGGTGGCTTCCTCTCCTTCTCCCGAGGTATCCGAGGATAAGGATGACGATGGTTCTAACAAATCTTGAGGATGCTTTGTGGATGATGATGATGGCTCACCCAGTGATGATGAGATATCTACTTAATGTATTTACCGTTTGTCACCTGTGACAAAAAGGAGGAGTAATTTTGAAATAAGAGTAGTCATACTCATAGGGGGAGGGTTAGTATAGGAGATAGGGGGAGTGTTTATATGAGGGATGTAGTAAGGATTTTTGTATCTTTTCTTTTCTTTATATTTTAGATACATTATCTCTTGTACATGGATCTTGTGACCATATTTGATGTATATTGTATTTATATTTAAGTTTATATATATTGATGTATGTTATTCACCTATCTCTACATGTGTTGTTTCTTTTCTCTCTTTATACACATGTTCCTTCTTTATTGTATGCAATCTATTATTTATGTTTCACACTAAGATGCCATGATGAGTTTTGTTTAAAGGGTTTCAAAAATACAGGTTCTTAAAGTCTACTTGCCATAAACTCCCTTCTTGCAAAGTTTTTCAAGAGTTTGTGTTAGGATAGATTTTATTGTATTCAACAAGTGAGTATGAGTTGAGTGATTTATGACTTCTCTCATATGTTCATTTGTTTGTTATGGTTTTGTCATGGATTGCCAAAGGGGGAGATTGTTAGGATATATGTGATTCAATGTTAGGAACATATGTCACTATTTTATGTAATTGACTAATCATTTGACAAAACACATTTTACTTGTAATTGGGTAGATCTAGGATGTGTTTAATACTTCAAGGACCAAAGTTTCAAGTTTAAGTGTTAAAGCCATACAAGTGTGTCCAAGATTCAAGTGTGAAAGTGCTAGATTTTAAAACTCGACAGCTAGCATTTATCGAGATTTAAAAGCTGTTGAAGCTCGTGGCTCGACAGCTAGCTCGATAGATAGCTATCTATCGAGGTTTATGAAATTTAGATTT
This sequence comes from Quercus dentata, assembly GCA_028216015.1. NCBI lineage: Eukaryota > Viridiplantae > Streptophyta > Magnoliopsida > Fagales > Fagaceae > Quercus > Quercus dentata. The sequence goes on along the minus strand of CP116452.1, from coordinate 14,134,483 downwards.
TCTGTTTTGTTTTTCATCCAACCCGTAGATATATGTTTAGGTTTTCTTTTTTCATAACTCAAACATATATAAAGATTATTTTAAGGGTCGTCAAGGGTGACACAAGTTGCACGAGTGTAAAGCAAAGTCTTGTTCATGAAAATTGTGACCGGAGATAGAATATGCCCTAGTTCATCTTTCTCTTGAAGAAGCTACTATGTTTGTACACCGTAGGCTTTTGTGACCAAGGAGCTTCTTGATCTTCATCATGTGATGAACTCAAGAACTTCGCAGCCAACATCCTTCTCAAGTTAGTGATTAAGTTGCATACTTGGATCCACGCAATTGGTTAGTCACGTACTGGAAGTCGTGCATTGAAAAGGAGAGATTGTCACTCTTGAACAAGTCCAATTGGGTATTGAGGTAAGGGTTCAACTATACGTTGGTATAAGGTACTGAGATTCCTTTACTTGTAACTACTTGTTGTGATAATAGTGAATTCTCGGGAATGGTGACCTTAAAATCACTCGGTGAGATTTTTGCCGTGTTGGTTTTTCCCATTCGAAAACAAATCACCCGTGTCAAATTTAATTTCCGCTACACTTAGTTTAATTGATGATTTGTTTGTGCTACCATGCTATTGCATGTTAAATTGACTTAATTAATTCACTTGGCTAATTAATTGGTTAATTTATTACAAGGGGTCAATACATTCTTGTCACACTTGACTCATTTAGCGGGTCAGTGATCACGAGCAAGTCACAAAATCCACTTTTTCACAGATTCTTCACTAAACTGTTATTCACAGCCCTTACATAAAATCCCACAAAAATACAAGGAAATGATTGAACAAAACTACAATCAAATTTTACATAAAACATAAAACACAAAACATAGTTGTAAATCACAACTTTACAATCTTCCCCTTTGGCTATTTCATGACAAAATCCCTAAACAAGCTCTAGACTTAAAACGTGAGTATGAGAACAGAGAAAAAACTTACTCACACCTAAATCTACAATTTGTGAAGCACTTGAACCATATACACCTGTATTTTAAAACACCCGCACATAACAAATAACTTCTTTAAATACGAGAAAAGTAGAATATAAGGCATGTATAAAGAGCAAGTAAAAAGTAATCAAGACAAGCAAAAGATATAAGAACGTAAAGCATAACTTAATCAAACATGAACAGTCATAAGAAATGACCATAATGAACATTGACTAGAAAATGATCATCCGAACACGCAAGCAATTAAGTGTCTGTTTGGGATCCACTTATTTTGCTGAAACTGAAATTTTTTTGCTGAAAGTATTATAGATAAAGGTAAAAGTTAGTTGAAATAGTATAGACCCATGAATAATACCAAAAAGTGCAGTAGGGCCCATCAATAGTAGCAAAAATAAGCTGAATGGTAAAATAAGTTGACAAAAATAATTTTTGCCAAACACACACTAAGAGCAGTGCAAAAATTAATTGCTTGTCCAACAAGCACATGATGCATTAAAGAAACTAAAGCAAGAAGTAATAGATAACTAAAAGCATCAAGAAACAGCTATAAAAACCAAGATACACATAGTACTAAAGTAAATTGAATTTTAAACTAAAGTATTGAAAGCTTTGAAATAAAGCACTGTATATGAACATATTAAATTAAATAAACTATAAGAGCAATAAAATAGTCTCAAAATTCTGCTCCCCTTCAACTAAAAACTACTCCTTTTTTTTTTACCGAAATGGCCAAAGGTGCTAGTCCTCACTCTCCAAGCCTCTAATCTGAGTGGAGAGAGTAGTGATTTGTTCTTGAAGATACATCATCCGAGTGATGGTGTATGCACAATGATCATCCAACGTCCGTTGCATAGCTTCTTGTGAATGTTGGAAATAATTGAATTTGTTGGGAAGCATATCAATGCGATCGGGAGCATGAGGTGATGCATGTGGCTATCCCTAAGGCTGAGCCTGTGGCTACTCCCGAGGCTGAAAAGGTGAGGCTTCCATATCTTGAGGATCCAAGATGAAGTTATCAATATATTCATCGGTGTTGCCACCTTCATGAGCGGTGTCCTCACCTTCTGCTCTTTCTTTTTCCTCTTCAAGACCACGAAGATGAGCTTTGGTCCTCGTCATTGTTTGAGCAGAAATCTGGTCTTCCCTCTTCATCATTGGTAAACCGGGGCGAATTTGGACCCTTTCATGTCGCATGATAGACATGATCAATCCTGGGAAAGGTAGAGTCATTCGGGATGTCTTCTTGCTTACACTCTTCTCAAGAAGATGGCAGATGTGAGCACAGATGTCTACGTCCTTCTTTTGGAACAGGTCATGAAGGAACAATCTCATGGTTGGGAGAGATTTGTCAGATTCCTCACTGGGAAGAGGTTGAAGATCATAATGTATGCTAGTGTTCTCATAGTAGGAGAGAAAGTGGTGGTGAGCAAGCACTTTTTCTTCCATTCTCACCCAAGAACTATCACCGATACCGATGTTGTCCTCTTATCATAGGAAAGAGAGGACTCTAGGATCACCAGCCTAATCTGAAGGAAGGTTTGAATTGACATAGGGGAAACTGTGAACTCCTTCCCTCTCACCCAACAGTTGAGGTGATCTCCCTCCATAATTGCATTTGAGAAGAACTCTCGAACCAAGATATGATGCAAATCCACCGAGCCTGTGAGGAGTGGAGCCCATGTGCGATCTCTAAACACATTGGGGAAGAAGATGCCCTCAAGAGATGGAAGATCCACCTCTCTCTCCACAATTATGACAGCATCCTTATAATACTTCGAGAATGCCTCAAATGCATCTCTATCTCGGAAGCGATTCCTTTCATATCTTTGACGCTAAGAGGTTTCTTGGCAGTGGTTTTCTTGTGAGGAGACATCTACAAAAATAAGCAAACACACAAACCATACACAAAAATGGTAACAAACATGATTAGATACAAGTTAGTTCAAAAAACAAGCAAAATAGAAGAAAATGCTCTAAAATAAGATCAAACGATCATAACAAAGACACATGAACGTTTTGTATGTGCTATTAGGTCTAGAAAGACTTAACTAGCATGAATGTATGCAAAACATGTCAAGTGGTAGGGTGTGTGCATCAAGTGTGCATAAAGTGTGCATGTGCAATGCATGATCAATGCATGAACAAGCACTCATAGGGCAAAGTGCGTAAAACACACAACCAATGATCAAAACATGTTAAATAGGAGTAAATATGGTAAACTCCAAACTTTGGTACTTATCAGAGTCCAAAAGAGTGAAAAAATATCAAAGAGGCATTTTATCAAACACCTAGTATGCACACACTATACACATATGATGAACAATGCATGAACATGTGAAATTTTTGTGTAAATACATGTTAAAATGCCACATGGGGCCAACACAATCAACAAGAAACAAAATGGGACTAAGCCTAATCAACAAAATTGAAATTTTTTTGCAAAAAATAAGTTTTCCCAACCCAAACACAAAAATAACCCCAACCCTAGGTTTTAAGAAATCTAAGACAAAATTAAGGAAATGAAAGATTAAGAGAGATTAGAAATACCTTGAATGAGTCTTAGAGATGAAATCCAAGAAGGTTTTGACGATTTTTGTAAGAAAATATGTGTTTTGGAGGGTGGGAGTCGTAGAGTGTGAAAAGACAAATGATTTCAAAAATTGACACTTCAAGCCTTTTAAAACCTGTCTTTTTCTGCATTTCGCGAGTCAGTGATTCTCAAGCTAGTCGCGAGCCTACTCGCAAAATGTGCAGATGCACATGGTAGATTTTCTTGAGTTGCATCTGAGTCGCGAATCACTCGTGAAGGACTTGCAAAACTCTCTACCTAAAATTTTTAAGAAATTGAAATTTCTTAAGAATTTTATGATTGGAGGCCACTTGCAAAGGCAGTCGTGAAATGACCAAATACAAAGTTTTTCAACACTAAAAATTTCACATTTTGAGAAAAACTTTAAGGACAAAAGTGACAAAAATCACTTCCAGAAACACATGAAATAATCAAAAATCTTTTTGGGTTTGATCATCATGCAATTGAGCATACACAAATTACATTTGAACACGTACAATCACACAAATGAAATAGGCATTCATAGAACATTAGACTTGTGTGTTGTGTATGGGAATCAAGTATGAATTAGTCCATAGTCTAGTATAAAGTTTCAATGGTCAATTCCATCAAGTTATACACAAATAGCAAGAAGTCAAGTGATCTATCTCACTAGTAGAAATGAACATATATGACTCCTCACTAAAGTGTTTAAATTGATTGAAAGCTTTTCATTTGGCTTCCATTTTTTTCATACTTTTTGATCAATACAACTCAATTTTTGAGCAATGATGCCATGAAATTTTTTATATTTCTTTGAGGAATAAGCCTTTGGCTTTGGCATCATACATTTTGAACACATTTTGCTCAACTTTTTCCTAGTCAAACTAGTTTTTGAAGCAAGGCTTTTTCCAGCTTTTTCTCTTTTTAGAGATTGACTTTTGTAGAGCTTTTTGACATAAAATTAAATGTGAGGAGATATATAAGTGCAAGTCTATGCATGTATCAAGATCAAACAAGACTATTGGCTAGACATTCATGACAAGCTTGAAGATCTATTTATAACAATCAAAAATAGATTTCTAGATTTCACTCACACTTAAAATGTGCATACATAACAAGCTAAGCTTGTAAATGCACTATGCCATTAGTACTAAGGTTAGGCCAAACTCAACATGTGATATAACACAACACAAGCGATCAAACTTTTTAAAATTTTATACCTTTTATGAGTTTTTGGATTTTTACTCACTCAAAACAAAAAAAATAAAGTAAGATCAACAAACAAAGAAACCAAAGCAAAAAGCATTAAAAGAAACATGCTAGGAAGAAAACATTGAAGCAAGAAGAATATATATGACATGATGCATGGAACTATGACCCTAATACATTGGAAGTATTAATGCATGGACATAGTGGATAAATCATGCATAAGTACCCTTCTTCACCAGTACCGCACGAGTGCTTTGGGTGAGATCCTTAGACATAAGGGTACAACCAACATAACTCTCAAATCTTGGGGTGAAGCTAGCTAGGCAAGATGAGATGTTCTTAAGCATTGCATGACATCTCATGAGTTGACCATCATTTTCTCCCTTAGTTTACTTTCCTCTTGGCATTTTTCTTATATTTCCTTGAGCATGTAGAGAATTAGCCCTTTTAAGATCATGAAGCTTGAAGCAATTTGGTCTTGTATGCCCTTGAATGCCATAATGGTGACAAAAATGCTTCACTTGAGGTCCCCTTTGATTCTTAGGTAGTGATTTCCCTTTTGCCTTTGATTTTGGCTCAATGTCTTTCTTTTCAACAATAGGGATCTCAATCTTGGGCTTCTCTACATCCTTTGCCAATATGAACTTGATCTCCCTTCTTGGTTCAGCACTCGAACTTCCTTCACTGGTGTAGCCTAATTCGGTTTTGTCTATGGAAGGCTTTTAAGATGAAAGAACACTATCAAGCTTCTTGGTTGTGATGTGCTCCACTTTGACATTAGCTTGAATCACTTTAAGTTCAAGAAACTTGATCTTTGAGTAAGCATTCAACAGCTCCTCTTTCAACTCTTCAACTTCACACTTGGCATCTTTAAGTTATGTAAGACTGGATTTGTGGTCTTCTTCAATTTTCTTCATTTTCTTAACTACACTCTTAGCAACTTTAGCATATTTGCTACAATCCTCAAGAAATGCTTTGTAAACATCTTGAAGTTTCTTATCACCTTCATTGAGGTACACATCCTCATCATTTGAAACTTCATCTTCTTCAATCTTGGAGTGAACACCAAGTTCTTCAACCAATCCATTCAATTCATCTTTGGAATCAATGAGGTAATTGCCATAAATGCTGAATAATTACCATCACCATCGCATTCTTCTTCCGAATATGAATTTGAGCTCTTCAAGTCACTAAGGGTAGTTGTTAGCACCTTACCCTTTCCTCTTAAATAGTTCGGACATTCCTTCTTCAAGTGCCCATGTCCATTGCATTCATAGCAAACTATTCCTTGGGGTGGTGATGACTCTTTTACATCTTTCTTCTTGAAGTCTCTTTTGTCATTCTTGGAGTACTAGAATTTTCCTTTGCCAAATCGCTTCCCATTGTTCTTCATCTTTAGAAACTTTTGGAATTTCTTTGCAAGATATGCCACCTCTTTCTCAACATCATCCTCTTTCGAGGAATCACCGATTCTCTTATTTATGGTTTTGAGAGAGTGATTTGCTAAAGTTGTGAGAGGGCAATCCAAGCTCATAAGTTTGGAAAGAGCTGACAAGCTCTTGGATAATGATCTCATCCAAATTTTTACTCTCCTCAATGGCGGTGACTTTGGCTTGGAAGCTTTTGGGCAAGGATCTTAAGATTGAGCTTGGCAATGACAATCTCATTGAGTCTCCCATAGAATGAGTCAAATGACTCATCTTCACTTCCTTGAATCAGGTAGAGAGCATTTGTAATTTGGTCCTTGACCTTCTTGGTTCTCACGTAGGTAGTCTTGAGAATTTTCCACGCCTCTTTAGTGGTCTTCACATGAGAGATCCTGTGAAATTCTTCAGTAGAAACACCACCAAAAATTGCTTTAATAGCTTTGCTATTGGCATTTGCCAAAGCAAGTGCAGCCTTGTCTGAGCTCATAAGTTTGGAAAGAACTGACAAGCTCTTGGATCTTGATCTCATCCAAGTCTTTACTCTCCTCAATGGTGGTGACTTTGGCTTGGAAGCTTTCGGGCAAGGATCTTAAGATTGAGCTTGGCAATGACAATCTCATTAAGTCTCCCAAAGAATGAGTCAAATGACTCATCTTCACTTCCCTGAATCGGGTAGTGAGCATTTACAATTTGGTCCTTGACCTTCTTGGTTCCCTCGTAGGTAGTCTTGGGGATTGTCCACACCTCTTTAGCGGTCTTCACATAAGAGATCTTGTGAAATTCTTCAGCAGAAACACCACAAAAAATTGCATTAATAGCTTTGTTATTGGCATTTGCCAAAGCAAGTGCAGCCTTGTTCGAGCTCATAAGTTTGGAAAGAGTCGACAAGCTCTTGGATCTTGATCTCATCCAAATCTTTACTCTCCTCAATGGTGTTGACTTTGGCTTGGAAGCTTTCGGGCAAGGATCTTAAGATTGAGCTTGGCAATGACAATCTCATTGAGTCTCCCATAGAATGAGTCAAATGACTCATCTTCACTTCCTTGAATCAGGTAGTGAGCATTTGCAATTTGGTCCTTGACCTTCTTGGTTCCCTCCTAGGTAGTCTTAAGGATTGTCCATGCCTCTTTAGCAGTCTTCACATGAGAGATCTTGTGAAATTCTTGAGTAGAATCCCCACAAAAAATTGCATTAATAGATTTGCTATTGGCATTTTCCAAAGCAAGTGCAGCCTTGTCCCACTCGGCCTTGGGTGTTGTTGGTTTCACCCATCCATTCTCAACAGAATCCCAAACGGTCTCATCAATAGCACATAGAAAAGCATGCATACGTACTATCTAAAATGCATAGTCACTCTCGTCAAAGAAAGGAGGTGCGTTCAAGGATTGATATCTATCCATCTTAAAAGGGGTCTATGATCACATTGTTAGGACATATGTGTTTTATATATTAGGAATATATGTCACTATTTTATGTAATTGGCTAATCCTTGACAAAACACATTTTACTTGTATTTAGGTAGATCTAGGATGTGTTTAATACTTTAAGAAACAAGATTTTAAGATCAAGTGTTAAAGTCATGCAAGTCTGTCCAAGATTCAAGCTACAAAGTGCCTATCATTAAAGCTCGACAGCTAGCATCTATCGAGAGACTGACAATTTGTCTCGGCCCGTGGCTCGACAGGAGCTCGACAGATAGGGTATCCGTCGTCGAGATTTATGAAACTCAGATTTTTGTTATGTTTTTCATCCAATCCGTGATTATGTGTTTGAGCTTTCTTTTCTCACAACCCTAGACATATAAACAGATTATTTTAAGGGCCGTCAAAGGTGACACAAGTTACACAAGTGTTGAGCAAAGTTTGTTCATGCAAATTGTGACAAAGTGATGAATTTGCCCTAGTCCATCTCTCTTGTGAAGAAGTTGCTATGTTTGTGCACCGTAGGGTTTTATAACCAAGTAACTTCTTGATCTTCATCGTCTGGATGAACTGAAAAAATTTGCAGCCAACAACCTTCTCTAGTTGGTGATTAAAGTCGATCTTGGGATCCGCGCAATTGGTTAGTCACGTCATCGAGAGCCGTGCATCAAAAGAAGAGATTGTCACTACAAAACAAGTCCAATTGGGTATTAGGGTAAGGGTTCAACTGTAGGTTGGTATAAGGTACTAGGATTCCTTTACTTGTAACCGCTTGTTGTGATAATAGTAAATTCTCGGGAGTGGTGACCTTAAAATCACCTAGTGGGGTTTTCGCCGTGTTGGTTTTCCCCATTTGAAAACAAATCACCGTGTCAATTTATTTTCCACTGTATACTTAGTTTATTGGTGATTTGTTTGTGCTACCACGCACTTTACATGTTAATTTGATTAATTAATAAACTTGGCTAATTATTCAATTAATTCATCACAAGGGGTCAATATGTTTTTGGTCTATTACACACAGGGATAATGAAATCCAAAAAGTGTATCCACTTTGATACCAATTGAAATCTCAATTAGTGTGAAAACACTAATGCTTGTTTAGACCCCAAATTTTAAACTACGGCTTAATTGTTTTTACTCTAACTTATCTAAATGCGGAACAAGAGTAAAACAAGTGCAATAGCTTTGAACACTACTCTAAGCCATAAGCAAGTACAATAAATGATAAATGTAAAGCTTAAAGGTTAGGGAAGAGAGATGCAAACACAAAGATAATGAAATCCAGCCTATCATGGACTCTTTAAATTCCAGTATGTGCTTCTCACGTGGCTTGTTTTGCGGGTCAGCAATGGTGGGTCGATCGCGAGCAAGTCACGAAATCCACTTCTTCACTGATTCTTCACCAAACTCCAAACCTCAGATTCTTCACATAAAATCTCACAAAAATACAGGGAAATAATTGAACAAAATTACAATTAAATTTGACACAAAAGTAAAGCCAACATAAAACATAGTTGTAAATCACAACTTTATAATTACGTTGAACCCTTTTTTTGACTAGTCTTTGGAGTACATGCATTGAGCAGCCAATTCTAAGCCACTAAGTTGTGCTCTTGGATTTGTGAAAATGCTGTCCAATGATTCCCAACACCAACGACAATCAACACACAATAAGGTGAAGAAGGTGAAACTAAAAATCCCCTCTCATAGATATGAAAATGATTAGAGGGAAAGAGAAGAGAGAATGGTGAAGGATTCACACAATGGACATGGGTTCTCTCTCTTATAAAGGATCAAGCTCAATGTTGCTTTCTATGGCTACAATATGCTCTCTAGGGCTTTCTCTCATTGGTCTTGCAGGTTGGAATTGGTTGAGATGGATTTTGTAAAGTTGCGATTTCCAACTAGCCTTTGTTGGCTTTAGTTTCGTGCTAAATTTGATTGCATTTTCTTCAATCATTTCCTTGTATTTATGTGGGTTTATTTGTAAGGGATGAGCGTCAGAGATTGGTGAGGAATCAAGCTTCAAAGAAGAAATAGTATAGTTTGCGACTAGCTCGCGAGAAGAGTAACCCATAAAAGGCCACATGTGAAGCACATAACTAGAAGCTCAAGAGTTATGACAGTTTGTCAAATTCACGAGTACTTCATGAGAAAGACTATCTTGCGAGGTACTCGTGAAACTTTATGTTTGGCAAAAAGAAAAAGTGCTTTACCAAATTCTTTACTCACACTATATATACCCTCATTACCCATGAAATGTAAGGAGTGCTTTTTCGAGAGAGAAACCCTAAAAAAAAAACACTTGAGAGTTAGTGATTGTTATACCTACAATCATTTACACATTTTCTCTTGGTTTTCCTCTACTTCTACCTCTCCATCTTTAAATCTTTGAGAGGTTCTTAGCCTAAACACTTACCTCATACAATCTGAGTGTTGAGTCAAGTTTTGGTGCCTTTGATAAGCATTGGAAGGAGCCATTAAGTGGTGGATGCAATCGAGCTAAATTACGGGATTCGGAAAGCTAGTGAAGACAATACTCCGAGAAGTCCATTGGTAGCAGAAGCTTGGGGTAGATTAGGCTTGGAAGGTCTTTTGTTATTTGTGTACTCCAACTTTATTCACTAGTGGATCGATTTCGACTTATAGGATTGCGGAGAGGTTTTTCGCCGAATTCTTCGGTTTGTCTTGGTGTTATCTTGTGCTTGCATCTCTCTTCCCTACTCTTTAAGCTTTTCTTTTACTATTCATTGTGGTTGAATATGGGTTAGAGTAGTGTTACCGGTCTATTGCGCTCATTTACTCTTATTCCGCACTTTGATAAGTTAGAGTAAAAGCAATCTAGCTGTAATTTTAAAATTGGGGTCTGAACAAGCATTAGTGTTTTCACCCTAAATTGTGCTTTCAGATTTAAATAAGTTGGCTAAGAGGATAAGAACAATAGCTGGAAGTATGATCTCTAGCAAGTAGAAAGTATGACTTGGTCTCAAGTAGGTCGCTACATATACTGATAAAAATGTCTCATTTATTTGCCACGTGTCCAACTTGCAACCTAACATGCATCTCTCGAGTGTGACCTTCTCTGTTTAGCAAATCTAACTAAGGCTCAAGTACTTCTACCCAATTACAAATTATCCCTAAAATGCTTTAAAATTGAGTAGAAAATAAAAATAAATTTGGCATGAAATTAAGCCAACAAAACATTAGGAATGGCAACGGGTCGGGTTCGGGTCGGGTTTCTTAATGCCCGAACCTGACTCGCAAGTCCGCTCCTAAAACCCGAACCCGCCCCGTTTAATAAACCGGTTTTTTTTAAAAAAAAAAACCCAAACCTACCTTGTTGGGCCTTCATGGGTCCCGCCCTGCCATGCCACTTTAAGGCCCAAATCGTGGCCTAGTAAAAAATAATTTATGTTTTGCATGAATCTTTAAGCCTAGCCTAAATGAAACAAACTCAAATCAAACATAAAATGCAAAAAATAAAACAAAAAAATTTGGATTCTTGGTCCTAATGGGCCCAATTCGAAATTCTTTGTTTTTCAATCAATCACATGATAAACATAAAAATAAAAAATGATTAAAAAAAAGCTACAAAATAAATCAAGGATTATTACAATTTACAACAAACAAGTTCAAAAAGCTAAAACGTCATAAAACTAACATCATAAAAAACCAACATCAAGAAACAAAAGCTAAAACTTCAAACTAATCTTTCATCCTCTTCATTAGGATCCACATCATCAAGAATTTGCACCTAGTGCTTGGTTACAATTCTTACTAATTTGACTCTAACTATCTATTAGAGCAGACACTTTCAGCCTCCCATGCTCCCTCGAATTGAATGCAATTGACTTGGAAATTGCTTGAGACTTCGCCACAGAACCCTGGCATAGTTGAAGAACCTACAAAAAAAAAAAAAAATTGAATTAAAAAATGGAATAAACTTCATCAAATTATAACCAGCAAATATAAAAATACAAATTTTCAAGATGAAATAATACACAGAAATCCTAATATTTTTCAAGATTAAATATAAAAAAAATATGAAACACCAAATAATATCACAATAATATACAATAATTTCAAATTTCTCATTTTCCCTTTCAAAATCACAAACACAAACACAAACACAAAAATCCTAAATATTTTTTCAAGATGAAATAATAATAAAAATTATAAAACGTCAAATAATATCATACAAATCTCCAATAATTTCAGATTTCTCATTTTCCCTTTCAAAATTACAAACACAAACACAAAAAACCCTAAATTTTTTTCAACATGAAATAATAAAAAAATTGTAAAACACCAAATAATATCACACAAATATACAATAATTTTAGATTTCTCATTTTCCCTTTCGAAATCACAATCACAAACAAAAAATCCTAAATCTTTTGCAAGACGAAATAATAAATAAAAAAATGTAAAACAACAAAACACTAAAACAAGAAATTTAACACAATCCATGTGATATATGTTCAAGACTCAAAGCTAGTTATTTTTGTTCATCATCAGATATCGAAATGAAACCAAAAAATAATAAAAAAAGGTGGAGAATGAACTCGTGAGATAGACGGGTAGATGGCACCGACACAAGGAGGAAGGGGGGCTTATGGGGGGCTGCCAGCAGGAGGCTAAGAGAGCGAGAGTAAGGCCTTGAGGGTGTCTTGGTGAGAGCGAGAGCATGAGGGGAGGGGGTGGTTAAGGGAGATTGAGAAGTGAGAAAGAGAAGTTGAGGTTAGGGTTTAGTTAGTGATGTACACACACACACACACACACACACACATAGAGGGTAGTTTGGTAATTTTAATATATACGGGTCGGGTTTAGGCGGGTATCACAAAAACTTGGACCAGACACGAACCTGTTTTGGGTTTTATTTTTAAAACTCAAACCCGACCTTACTATTTCGCAGGTTGGGTAAAACCCGACCCATTCAAGTCGGGTCGGGTTGGGTACCTGTAGGTCAGGCTTTTATTGCCATCCCTACAAAACATAAACTTAATAGGTACACCCTAACTTAATATAAATCTATTGGGAAATTTAGATCCCAGTTGATAGAATTAACAAGTTTTAAATCCAAGTTATTAATTAGATTAATTATGAATAAACCTTGTTAAAACAAACAAACATCAATATCATGTCAAAATCATGCAGCAAAAAAATAAATAAGACAAGATATGATAACCCAGTAAAACCAATGAAACAAACTAGTTTCACAGTAAAAAACCTAGGAGGAAACCTTCTCGAAAAGCAATCCACTATAGTAAAGAGAATTTTCAGATCTAGTATAAAACTTTTGTCCTTAAACTCTACAATCCCTATAGATGAACTCATAGTAGAAATCTTCTACCACTTGAGAACCTCTAAACTCTTCATTATATGAACGCCACCCTTTTGATGCACGGATCCCAATATGTGACTAACTCCTTTGCACGAATCCCAATATGTGACTCATTCACCAACTTGAGGAAGAAAAATGTTGGCTGCAAAGTTCTTCACTTCATTAACAATGAAGATCAAGAAGCACTTGGTTACAAAACTCTAAAGCGCAAAGATACAGTAGCTTCTTTCAGAGAGAATAAGGCATCGGTCACCTTTTGCATTCATTCTTCTTGTATTCTCTTATGTGATGGCCTCTAAAATAAGCCTTATATAGGTCTAGGGTTGTGAGAAAAGAAACCCTACACATACATGTCAGCATGGGTCAAAATCAGATCTGAAAATCTGAATTCCCGTAACCTCAATCAATCGAGAGGTGTCGAGGAGGTGTCAAGCTTTAAACTTTGACAGATATAGCTATCGAGAAGCTATCGAGGAGCTATCGAGGAGACAGAAGATTTCTCAATTGATCCACCTAGCTATTGAGAGGTGTCAAGATTACGATAAAAATCAATTGAATAGCTCGACAGATAGCCTAGCTGTTGAGAGGTGTCGAGCGACTATTGAGCTTTAAAATTCAGCACTTTCTCACTTGATTCTTGGACAGACTTGCATGGCTTTAACACTTGAACTTGAAATAAGGTTTCTTAAAGTATTAAATACATCCTAGATCTACCCATATACAAGTAAAGTGCGTTTTGTCAAAGGATTAGCCAATTACATAAAATATTAACATATGTTCCTAACAAGTGAATCACATATGTCCTAACAAAATCTAATGTCAAAAGTGCTAACTTCCAAAAGTGTTGGCTTATCTTTTTCAAAATATGTCTAAAGTTAAAAAAATAGAAACCATCGATGCAAGAAAACAGGATAAATAAATTCTATAGAACTTAAGAGACTTGGACAATCCTTACATGTTAGGTTCGACTAGAAGTAAAGATTTGAACTGGTTAGGTCTAATAGGTTTAGTGTTGATAAACCATGACAAATTGTAAGTCCAAGTCCAAGAACCAAGTTCAGCTCAAGGAAATTAGAGTTTCTAAAATCTTGACACATGCTCAGTCAATCGAGATTTAATCTTAACACATCCTCAACACATAGTTGATCGATCATGAATTGCGCTATAGGAAGCTAAAAAAATTAAGTCAATTGCAAAATTCCATGTCAAAATTTAGTGACCAATCCTAAATTTTATATGTCATTGAATTTTTTTGTTTTTAGACCCCTTAAACACACAATTGGATTAACCTAGTTAATTAGCCAAGTGATTACTTAGTCCAAATTTCAAATCTAGGTTAATACAATCATATAATCATATTAGTGTAAAGTGCGGAATATAAAGAACACAAAGATATGATGACCCAGGAAACCATATCGGTAAAAACCTGAGGAGGATTTAACCTAGTTATCCTCAAGGTAAACCTAAATCCACTATGAAAGAATCGAAATTTTACAATAGCGACTTAGACCACTAACATCCTATTGCTACCTACCAAGAGAAAACTTACCGACACAACCATGTGAAAGCTTCGAGACTATGGACTCCTTCTTTCTTAGATTCTCCCGCAAGTATAAGCACTCCTACTTATATATCTTTAAGCTTTTATTGCAGCAACTGAATGATCATCAAGTTCTTGAATCGAATTCTACTTCTTGATAATTCTAAGTATGTATGAAGGTAATTACCTTTAGATCTCACAAAAGATACACACACAGAGCAAAAGGAGCAACCTAAAACGTGGCTATGGTTTTCCCTTTTATACTTAGGGCAAAAAATAAAACCCTACACGACATATGGGCTTAGGGCTGAGTTGGAAAAATTTGTAGAAAAATATTTTGCCCAAATTTTGATCGCTCGAGTCTAATTTTCAATCAATTGAGCCAAGCAGAATCATATTACAACTTCTGCAGCAACTCGATTCCAACTTTACATAAAACGCATACACTTTGAGCAAGTCTAAACAAGACTATAAAACCTGTTTTGATCATGGTTTGCCAACAATACAAATTAGAGTTCTAATACATTAGTTCCTAAGTACTTAGAACCTAACAGAATTAAATGGATTCTAGTTAGCTTAATTGGTAAAGTCTGTCATTGTCAAATAACAAATCTTGGATTCAAATCTCGCTTGCACCAAAAATCAATTAGTGTCTTACCTTGATGATAAGAGCAATCATCATGGATTGGACGGCGTAGTTTTAAATTTTATTGTATCCATTAAAAAAAATAAACAAATAAAATAGTTCCATATGTCATCCATTATGACATCACATTAGCAAATTAAAATTTATCTCGTGTCATTTGGGCCTACAAAATAAAGATAAGTTGTTCAATCAAATTTGTTGATAATTATCACTATTAAAAGAAATCACAAAAAAGAGAGATAATTATCAATCAACAGAAGCCTAGTGTGACTCTATGAGGCAAAAACCCTAGTCTATACAGAGAGAAAATCTTAGCCTCTATCATGTGTAATTGTGAGTTTAGAAGAGAGACTTTTTTTTCCAAGTTGTTTCTTGTGGGTGAGAACAAAATTTGAAGCCATGCTACCTACCACATATATGCTAATATAAAGGAAAAGTTCAAAACGTTTTTGGAGTAAGTCGGAGGTTCCAGTTGTGATCGTGGGTGCATCATTCATGGAGTATTTATATAGAAAAGGAGTTCAAAGGTTCTAAAGCAATTGAAGGTTTCTAATATAAGTTAATTGAGTCTAGGGATCGACAAAGGATTTGTACTAGATTTATAAATTTCCTCTTACTATAGTGGATGTTGATTTGAGGAATGTTTCCCTCGCATTGATTTTTCATTTGGAATAGTTTTTCCATCAATTTTTTCTGTCACCAGGTCGCTTTCTCCTATGATTTTAATTGTGTGCGATTGATGACACAATTTTTTTATTTTTATGCCTTACATGCTTTAATTGCTTACCCTTGAATTGGTCCATTGGTGTACTAGATCAATTATTTTTTGATTGTAGTGAATTTGGTACTTTTTATATAAATATGTTGTTGTGATTGTTGTTCTAATTTTATGTTGATACTAATTTAATGCTTAGATATTAATTTATCACGTAAACATCTTATTTTCTTAAATTTTGATATTAATTTGACATTTTGTTTCATTTAGATGGTTTTATCAAATAATTACATTATACGAGAATTTTGAAGTTATATATCAACCTTTCATATATATTTTTTTATGGAATAACATTTCATTAAGTTATTTTTTATCAAATAAATTATATATTCTATAAGTTTTTTACCCAAACCATGCAATGCAAGGACCTTCAATTAGTTATGTAATAAAAGTTGGGTTCTAGAAGTTGATGTTGTGCCAAGTGAATACCCTATTTAATTGTCATGTATATATTTTTTAATAATTAATAATTTCAAAAAGTTTTGTCATCTATATCTTTTTACTTGATAGAGTTTAACTGAAACCCTAAACCCAATAATTAATCAAGTGCTTTAAAGCACTTGTAGCTCAACTAACATCTCCTGATATTTCCAATGATGATGTCTAGGGTTTAAATCCCCATTCTCTTGTTGTAACTATCAAATTATCAACAACAATACTAATAATAATAACTAATGCACTAATAAAATTTTTGTAAGCTCCTCTTGTGATGCTGGTGTGGAAGAGACAAGGAGCAGAACATGTTCGTAAGCTCCTCTTGCTTAAAAAAAAAAAAAAAAAAAAAAAAAAAAAAACCCTCAAATCTATGAGAATTTGTTGAATCCACAAAGAAATAGTTTGAATCTACCAAAAAATAGAAAGACAAGATTCTAAACTTTTATTAAATTGAATCTAAAATTGAAAAAATGTTTACAGATTTGGAGGTCTATTTAAAGGTCGTGTAAAACTTGATAGACAAGAAATATTTTACAATAAATCCTACTTAATACATAACCATAATAGGAATCTAATTTGATCTAAAAAAAATTAAAAGCACTAAAAAAAAGGAAATAAAAACCCTCAACCTTAAAAAAAAATTACATAAAAATACCAAAATAAGTGAATTACAAAAATGAAATATCATCTCTCAAACAAGCCATCTCTCTAGGTTCACCATAAAGGCACCCTAGAATTTGGGGTACAAAAATCCTGGTAAAGACTCAAAGTATCTCTCCAAAAACAAAAACAATAATGTGCTCTAAGGACAGAAAAATCAAGTGAAAGAGTTCATAAAACAAGCTAAGAAAAGATTTGGTTATTGTTATTCGATTCCTCCAAGGGAAGTGAATATATGACCCATCTTATATACATTTAATATGGATTATTTGAGAGTGTCTCTCCACTATATTATTCTTCTAATTTTTTAGTGAATTCATTCCTTATTACTTGTGGATGTAGACTATTGTTGAACCATATAAATCATAGGTGTTTTTTTTTTTGTGTGGTTATCTATGAGATTTATCAATTCCTCCCCACCAACTATCAAATGAGAAAGAGAGAGAGAGAGAGAGAGAGAGAGAGAGAGAGAGAGAGAGAGAGAGAATTTGGGGAGACTTCAATTGTGTAGTTAGTAAGTTGTAAATATCATACCAAAGGTCATTTCAGTTTAGTCAAGAAAAATATTTTGATACCGGCTAATACCATTGTACCGTTTCGAAATTACCAACTAATTTGATATATATATAGGCACACACATAGATCAATAGATATAGATATTTATTTATATGTTAATCAGTCAATGGTTATGTAATTTGTAAGAAATATTTAAAATTATAGATCTAGAATTCACCTAATATTAACCTAGTTAAAGTGTGAGTTGAACGATAATATTAGGTCATTGATGTATTTACTATTTACTATTTACTATTTAGTTGATAATAATAATAATAATAATAATAATACGAAAAAAAGACGTTTTATACATGGGAGATATCACCATATCAGTAGGAACAATTGATATCTTTAACTACTTGCGGATTGAAACTTAAGGTTTTAAATTTTTATTATTATTATTTTTTTTCCCGAGAGGATAACATGAACATCCCTTATTGAAGTAAAAGAAAAAACAATTGGACTTATGAAGTCCACCCGAAGCAACGGTTGACCCAAGTCTATAAATTTTCACCCACCCAAATAATAATCCATATAGTCTCCATCTGAGTCAGTCATAGATATCAGGGAGTGTGAGAAGCTTTCCAGACCTCAGATATGGATATTTCTCATAGAATGGTTATTCCGTCCTTACTGTTTGTGCTTTTCATCGTAGACCTTGGAGAAGGCCACTATAGTTGTCCTGAATTACAGTGTGGACACCATGGCCCACCCATCAGATTTCCTTTCAGACTAAAAGACAGGCAGCCAGACCAGCAGTGTGGCTGGCCTGGCTTTGATCTCTACTGCAACGATAAAAATGATACGGTGCTTGAGCTGCCTACTTCAGTTAAAGTCTTTGTCAAACAAATTGATTACAAATCTCACTTAATTAACGTAACTGACTCAGATAATTGCTTTCCACGAAAAATTAGGGGACTCCATTTATCTTCCCCTCCTTTCCAATTCATCAAAAATTCTCTTTCTAACTATTCCCTTTTCAATTGTACGCCACGTACAGATACTTATTATGATCCGATCTCTTGTATTAGTAGCTCCTCAACCTCAGTTTATGCATTTCGTTCGGATGATGACATCGAAGACTTGCCCATATTATCATGTACAAAGATGTATAGCGTTTCATCAGTTCCATATGATATATGGGGCAATCCTCATCTTGAATTGACATGGTCCGAACTGAAGTGCAGAGACTGCCCCGACAAAGACAAAGGTATTGTATTATTTCTACCCAATATCACTTCTATAATCACGCAAGTTCATCAGTTTTTTTTTTTTTTTTTTTTTTTTTTTTTTTCCAACCAAAAGAACATTATTTAGAACTAGGCATGTAAATTGAGTCTGTATCAATTCTTGAAGTAATATTTTTCTTTCCATTCAAAAGAACATTATTTTAGAAGTAGGCTTGTGTCAGAAGAAAAATTATTAGGTAATGTTAGAGTAAAGCATAGAGCAACCTAGTACTTCATTCTTTTACATAAAATTTAGATTTTATCATTAATTTAATGAGTAAGACTCACTATTACATGATATAGAAGAGAGTTTAAATTGTACTTCCATAATAATTGACTAATAGCACTAAATAATTACGCATGTGTGTGTATGTCTGTTTCTCTAAAATAATAATAATAATAATAATAATTACGAATGTCTCAAAAACCCTTCAATAGGCAGGTAGCTCATTAGTTGAAACTAAACCTTGCAATATCAATATAAAATTAGCCTAAAAAGATTAGCATAAGTGTGGTAATTGATTAATTGAAGAAAAACCACTGCTTAGCACATTAGACATCTTAGAACCCTAAAACAAAACAAAAATTTTGAATGCAACACTACATTGCTAATAAGAGTAATTATTCAACATTTTAGAGGTACAATGACTTGCATCTTAGGAGTACAATGACTTGATACTTCTCCATCACATAATAACTTATTCTACTAATTAAAATCATGGTGGAATCCACTCTTTATGTAAGAGAAGGGATTGTCACGTTTATGTACACATGAATTACCTAAATATTTTTTGGTTAATAGTGATAAACTCTCACACAATTATCTTTTGTTTTTCGATAAGTGTAATTAGAAGCTGATCATGTTAAAATATTTTACAGGTAGATTAAGAAAAATAGTGACCATTGGTGAGTTGTCCGTTGGCCATTTGAAAATTCAGTGTAAATTACTTTTTGTTTTCTTGACTCATGAATATTTAATATGCAGTTTCCATCTTGGGATCATTTCTTTTGACACTAGTAGTCTATGCACTCTACTGTGTCTATCGCTATGACAAAACAGAAAAAGAAAATCAAGCTAGGATTGAAATTTTTTTGGAGGATTACAAAGCTCTCAAGCCCACAAGGTACTCATATAACGAAGTTAAAAGAATTACAAATCAATTTACTGAGAAGTTAGGACAAGGTGCCTATGGAATAGTGTTCAAAGGAAAGTTGTCGAATGAAATCCATGTAGCCGTGAAGATCTTGAACAGTTCCAAGGGAAATGGGGAAGAATTCATAAATGAAGTGGGAACAATGGGTAGAATCCACCATGTTAATGTGGTTCGCTTGGTTGGATTCTGTCTTTGATGGATTTAGAAGAGCTCTAGTTTATGAGTTCTTACCAAATGATTCACTAGAGAAGTTCATTTCCTCAAGAGATTCTAAACTGTTTCCTTGGTTGGGAAAAGTTACAAGACATTGCTCTTGGCATAGCAAAAGGAATTGAATATCTTCACCAGGGATGTGATCAACGAATTCTCCATTTTGATATTAAACCTCATAATATTTTGTTAGACCAAAATTTAAATCCAAAAATTTCTGATTTTGGTTTGGCTAAGTTGTGTGCAAAGGATCAAAGTGCAGTGTCCATGACCACAGCTAGGGGGACCATGGGTTACATTGCACCCGAAGTGTTCTCTAGGAACTTTGGGAGCGTGTCTTACAAATCGATGTTTCTGATTTTGGAATGTTGTTGCTTGAAATGGTTGGAGGTAGGAAAAATGTTGATGTAACTGTGGAGAATACTAGCCAAGTATATTTTCCAGAATGGATCTACAATTTGTTAGAGCAAAAAGAAGACCTACGAGTCTATGTTGAGGATAATGGAGATGCTAAAATTGCAAAGAAACTAGCAATTGTGGGACTCTGGTGCATTCAGTGGCACCCAGTGGATCGTCCTTCTATGAAAGTTGTGGTCCAAATGTTGGAGGGAGAAGGAGATAAGTTAAGCATGCCCCCTAATCCATTTGCATCTACAAACCCCACAAGAATCAATGTAAGTATGCCTGCAAGGCGTCTAAACCAGGAGTTAGAAGTCATCCCAGAATCAGAGTAAGTATATAAAGTAGGAGTCCTCGACAATCATAAAAGTTGCAATCATGTTGTACTCAAGGATTGAAATTATTAATCTTGTGGTCAATGTAAGGACTTCAAATTTTTATTTTATTTTATTTTATATATATATATATATATATATATATATATATATATATATATATATATATGAAGTATGAGGAAGATAATGCTCATAAAAATCTCCTAATTTCTTGTTGAGGTAGGAAAGAATATAAGGTTTATTTTTTTATGTTTATTAAATTTTTATATTTTATTTTTATAATTTTCACAATTCTTTTAGAATAAGGCTTTATTTCCTTATTTTAGAGACTTTTTAAGAGTATTTTAGTTAAAATTGAGCCATTATCTGGAATTGTATAAATTTTAGATTTGTTTTAGAAAAAACATTTTGGGCAAAATTTCTTATTTTTAGCCTAATGTTGCGCAATGAAGTATCCTAGTTGCTCTAGGACTTCTCTGGTGATTTTCGATATAGTTTAGTGGTTGTAGCCTTCAGGCATTCATACTATTTAGTAATAAAAGATTTCAAAGGGTGTTTATTATATTGTTTTTTTTTCCAAGGGATGCTAGAGGACTCTTTGCTCACTCCATGAAAATTGCTTGTAATCAAATTAAATTCTTAATGTATATTATTTGATGTAAAATGGTTAAATTTTGTTAAGATGAGCTTGAAGAATTGCTGTTAGAAGAAGCCTACTCAAACTGTGTGCCAAACAATACATGTCACCTTCACAAAGTGCCCACGTTAATGTACTACACCCACTACCAAAAAAAAAAAAAATCGTATTTTTCAAGGGTCAAAAGACTCAAAACCCTTGAAAAACGTATGAAAAACTCTAAAAAAAAAAATCATTTTTTTGTGTCTGGAATCTGGATTACCCTTGATGACCTTTGAAAATTTTTGAAAGCCATTGCGAACCTCAAAACACGTGTTTTATCTTTATTGAGAATCACCAACCCTTGAAAAATGTTAAAATAACTAAAGGTCAAAATATTTGAAATTACAACCCTAGATAAATGAGGTTATTGAAGGGTCTCCCAATCCTCAAAATAAGGTTTTTCTATTTTTAAAAAAAAAAAAAAAAAAAAAAATTCATGCGCATATACTTTAAAGAAGAACTATATATTACAAAATTTATATTATATCAAAACACAATATTTATATAACCGGGTCCAAATCTCCTTCAATGTGTACTACAAGTCTTCAACCACACATGCATACATCAAATTAAAAGATCACATATTACAAAGTAGTCCAAAATAGTTCTAAAATTATAACAAGATACCTGGAATACATCAAAATGAAATAACAAAAGTTCGAATATCCTTGCATGCCCCAAGGTAGTACCTGCCATTAAAGAGGGGAAAAATCAATAACTTTTACCATTATGATATCTCCTAGTTTTGAAAAGCCACATCAAAAAGTTATTTATTTAAGTAACTTTGCAATTAGTAAACTTCAATATATAAAATATACATATATATATATATATATATATATAAATATTTCAAGCGTGTTTTAACTTATTCCAAGGGACCAAGGGAATTAATAACATTTGAGATAAAATTGAGTAATATAACCATTCAACTTTGTAGTTACTTGTGGGGGCCAGTCAATCCATAGGCCCATTAAGGTCGGGATCGTTGGGCCTGTGGCCCGTCCGAGGATGCATATCCGTCCAAGGAGGCTAAGTCAGGTCATAAGGCAATTACCGAGGGGGGTGGTAGTCAGTATCACGAAAGTAGAGTTCCGTGTTAGTCCGAGGACACCATAATCCTCGGCATTATGCGTTCAAGGACGATCGGGACGCGGTCTTGTTACAACCGGACCTTAATTATGTCACTACCGAAGATGGGATAATGGACCAAGGGTAAGAAAGAAAAGGCAAACAAATATCTATAACTACAATTTGCCTCCGCATTAATTACCTCTTAACCAACTCTCGGCCGCATTAATGTGGAGGTGATACCGGTGAGAAGGAGGCAGCCTTTGTTTGCCCATAGGAAGTTCCAGGAGGTGCTAGATGGGATAGAAAAAAAATCCCCGTAACCCAACCTATACGTGTGTGGTGAGGATGGAACACAGAAGATGGTATGTAAACTGAAAGAAGAACATGCAAGGAGGGGATTGGAACAAAAAAGAAAGAAAGAAACTATAGACTCAAGAAGAAGAACGTAAAAAAACACAAGAACCGTATTGAACACCAAAACAAAACTATCGTTGTGCCAACTCTGGGCCTTCAATATACGCGAGGGTGAATCTTTTCATTCCACAAAAGTTAATCTAGTTCTTAATACCCACGCTCTACAAATTATATTGTTTGGGTCTATTTACGTGCGAACCCAGTATCGTTTTGGGTTCTTGCAAATCGTGCCCTTACATTACTTATTCTCAAAAAAAAAAAAAAAAAAAAAAAAAAAAAAAAACTTTGTAGTTACTAGCTAATTGTATTGACAGATTTAAGTGAACCTAGACAAAGTGGATTGAAATAATTAAGTAAAGGATTTATTTATTTATTTATTTTTAATTATGTAGGACTCATTTGTAACATTAGCATATATGCCAAAAAAACTTCTTGCTATGTTAGTATTGAATTGGGTTATCCAACCTGATCCAACCCACAACCTAAATTGCAAATGGGATCAATTTGATCTACAACATGAAATGAACCAAACTGGATTGTTCATCAATGACCAGGAGTTGATTTAGATCGATTACATTGACTTCAAGGGTAGATTTATTCAATTCAACTAATTTTTACACAATATTTTGTATTGATTCCACTTTTATAGTCTATTAGTTCATATTTTGTGTCTAAATAATTCATACTAAGATTTCTCACGCTATCCATGTTACCTTAGATGGCATCAACTATTCTAGTAGTAATGTCAAATTGCAATATTTCGAATTTGGATTTCAAAGAAGATAAGACGTATAGGAAAGAAGATTTATGTTCTAGCTGATCAAGACTAGTAAAGGTGAGAAGTTTCACTTGCTAGTTGACTCAATGATAAAAAGAAAAAAAATCATGTTTTAAAAGCAATCATGTATCCAATAATTAATTTACACAAAAGACTGATCGATTAGAAACGACCAGAGTCCAAATGGGGAAGAATGATTATTTGTTGAGTAAAAAAATCAGTACTGGCCAATTTATCATGTTCAATCAATTTCATACCAGCTCTTTTTGAACATGAATTTGTTTGACTATTTGAAAAGTTCTATTTGTATGATAAAGTGGCACTGTGCTATTCCCCCAAAATTGCGTTAAAAGTCTCAATGATTTGTGTGATGTTTCACGCACCTTCCTATCAAATTGAAGCTTTTTGCAAGCAGTGTCATTCTTATCTTTCTTTTTTATAGTCATTCTTATCTTTCTTGTTTTCACATTTGGAATTCTATTCATATTTTTTTAATGTAATAGTGTGTGATGGAGATTCATATTTTACTTTATAGAATCCAAGGAGATTCTATTCCCATTATTTTGACGCAGTACTGTTGCTTTTGCGGAAAGCTTCTCTACAGTACAATATAGAATCCAAGGAGAAATAATAATGAAACTTCTATGAACTTATTAATTTGAGGGTGCACTCGCGCGTCAACATGACCCACCGTCACCGACCAAAACAAAACACAGTTGGTTTATAATTATGTGGCAGTTCTTCACTTGGTGTAGCTTGCGTGTTATGCACACAAAAACAGGACACAAGCAGTGTCTTCTTACATTCAACTATTTTTAATGTTGGCAAATTTCCATGTCAAAAATAAAAAAGGTTTCAGTGTAATTGCAAGTTTCCATGTATTTTAATTTCATTTTAAATTGTAATTGCATTAAATCGTTGAAGTGAAGAAAGAGTACAAGTGCTGCAGAAGGAATCTCGATTGAGCAAAATTCACTGTGTTAGGCGAAATTCTGAGTGAGACAACCAAATTTGGATTTTTGTTACACAAAACAGTTTCCTTAAAATTCGTCTAACAATCAATCGAGCAAGTTTTCCTAATAAAATCAGCTTTTTTTTTCTTTTTCTTTTTTGGCTTATAATTGAATAACAAACTCCTTTGAGTAGGACAGTTATCAATTTTAATTTTTAAGAAATAGTTTTTAACATGCCTCAAAGGTACATTATCTTTCATATAACTATCAATTTTATTAAGAATCATATATTAGAAAGCTTTGAGAGAGAATCTCTATAATACATGCAATTGTATATCAAAAACCGAATGTAAAATACATAGCTTCTGTTTTTATTTAGAGAACCAGAGGAGAGTGGGAAAATAGGAAAAGATCTAACTGACTATTACACGTATGCTAACTAACTCCACATTATAAGCTTAAGTAAAACACATGTCGTTTAGCTACTTCAATCATAAACTACAAGTAGCTTAGACGGTAGAATAAATACTGCAACTCTATCAATTGTGGCTCTACTACTCTGTCATCTCAACAAATTTTCTTAACAATACTGTGAGCTATATTCACAGTTACACTAATTTGCAAAGAAAAAACTCGCTTTGGACTAGAACCACAAATACGTTGTAACTTAAAACGTCACTAAATCCCATGTTGTGCACGGCAATGACTAGAACTTTATGGAGTCAATGATAATTTAAAGTATGTCGAAGAAAGAGGAACATTTTGGCCACCTTTTCTTATTCAATCAATTTCATACCAACATTATCATTATTGAACAAATGAAGCTTCTTTAACCAAAAAAAAGAAAAAAAAAAGAACAAATGAAGCTTCCTCATCATTTTCTGTAGTCCCAACTTGATATAAACCAGATTTAAAGATAAATTATTAAATTTATTAACTATAATTTTTTTTTTCAATGATGGATGTTATATGTTTATAAAAAAGGCACCAATTTATTTTGATGTAAGTAGGATTTGAATTTAAATCTCTTATTTGAGAATAATTTTTTTTTTTTGTTAACAATTGAGTCAATTGGAATTCATGAATTTATTAACCATTTATTTCTTTTGATAATAGGGTTCAAGAGTTATATATGTAACTCAATTGATACCACTTGGTGTTTTATGGTTTTTAATGAAGATGTTTATAATTTTTTTTTATATGAAATAAGATGTTTATAATTTAAATCCTTTCAACTCGACTATCAAAATATAAAGACATTTTTATTGAAAACACAAAAAAAAAATCAATTACATTACAAGCTTTTTTCGAATTTATTAACGGCAGGGTAAGAAGCTTATTGGATGATAAGAGGCTCACCAACAATATGGACAAATTTGGTGGGAACCAACTTGGAAAATAGCTTTAATTCACAAAACTTGAAAATGACTTTTTGCAAGTTTTGTCATGTCATCTTATCTTTCTTTTTTTCTTTTACTTTTTGGATAAACTACAATATATATTAAAAATTAAAAAACATAAGCAGAAAAGCAATCACCCTTTCCGACAGAGTCTAAAAACTCTTGGTATTAAAGTAGAAAGATTCTTTAAAGACTAGGGCTCTGCTATTTTGTCATCTCAACAAATTTTCTTAACAATACTGTGAGCTATATTCCCAGTTACACTAATTTGCAAAGAAAAAACTCACTTTGAACTAGAACCACAAATATGTTCTAACTTAAATTGTCACTAAATGCCATGATGTGCACGGCATTGACTAGAACTTTATGGAGTCCATGATAATTTAAAGTATGTCAAAGAGAGAGGAACATTTTGGCCACCTTTTCTTGTTCAATCAATTTCATACCAACTCTCTTTCCTCTCTCTTCTTTTTTTCCTCCTCGTGGAATTTCATACTAGCTCTTGGTTTTCCTTCAAACAACATTATCATTATGGAACAAAAGAAGCTTCCTCATCGTTTTCTGTAGTCCCAACTTGATATGAACCGAATTTAAAGATAAATTTATTAACTATAATATCTTTTTTTCAATGATGGAAGTCTGCATTTCAGTGGGTTCACGCTACGCTTTTTTTTTTTCCATGCGTTTCTGATTTAGAGGACAACTAGCACGGTTGAGTACTGTTCGCATATTGTTTATGCACTATTCACGGGACCTATAATCATTTTATTCAAAAAAATATATTAAAAATGAGTCATACTACACTATTCACACATTTAAAAATTATTTTGCTACTTTGTTTTTAATTTTCAGTTTCAGTAAAAATAGAACTTATTTTTGCTGAAACTGAAAAACGAAAACACTGTAGCAAAATAAATTTTAAATGTGTGAATAGTGTTGTGGGACCCGTGAACAGTGCATTTTTTTCTCGCACAAGAAATTCATGTGATATTACTGTTCATGTGCTAAAAAAAAAAAACGTGAACGTGAATGTCGATCCGCAAACGCAGATCCAAACGCTCACTATATGTTCATAAAAAAGGCACCAATTTATTTTGTAGTAAGTAGGATTTGAATTTAAGTCTCTTATTTGAGAATGATTTTTTTTTTTTTTAATTAACAATTGAGTCAATTAGAATTCATGAATTTATTAACCATTTATTTCTTTTGATAATTTGATAATAGGGATCAAGAGTTATATATGGACCTCAATTGATACCACTTGGTGTTTTATAGTTTTTAATGAAGATGTTTATAATTCAAATCCTTTCAACTCAACTAACTAAATATAAAGACATTTTTATTAAAAAAATAAAAAAAAAAATATCAATTACGTTACAAGCTTTTTATGAATTTATTAACTGTAGGGTAAGAAACTTATCGGATGATAAGAGGCTAACCAACAATATTTGGTGTGGACCAACTTGGAAAATAGCTTCTATTCACAAAACTTGAAAACGACTTTTTGCAAATCGTGTCATGTCATCCCTATCTTTCTTTTTTCTTTTTTTTTTTTTTTTTTTTTTTTTGGATAAACTACAATATATATTAAAAATTAAAAAACATAAACAGAAAAGCAATCACCCTTACCGACAGAGTCTAAAAACTCTTGGTATTAAAGTAGAAAGATTCTTTAAAGACTAGGGCTCTGCTATTCTGTCATCTCAACAAATTTTCTTAACAATACTGTGAGCTATATTCCCAGTTACACTAATTTGCAAAGAAAAAACTCACTTTGAACTAGAACCACAAATACGTTGTAACTTAAAATGTCACTAAATTCCATGATGTGCACAGCATTGACTAGAACTTTATGGAGTCCATGATAATTTAAAGTATGTCAAAGAAAGAGGAACATTTTGGCCACCTTTTCTTGTTCAATCAATTTCATACCAACTCTCTTTCCTCTCTCTTCTTTTTTTCCTCCTTGTGGAATTTCACACTAGCTCTTGGTTTTCCTTGAAACAACGTTATCATTATTGAACAAATGAAGCTTCCTTATCGTTTTCTGTAGTCCCAAACTTGATATGAACCGAATTTAAAGATAAATTTATTAACTATAATTTTTTTTTTAATGATGGATACTATATGTTCATAAAAAATGTGCCAATTTATTTTGGTGTAAGCAGGATTTAAATTTAAGTTTATTATTTAAAATTGATTTTTATTTTTATTAACAATTGAGTCAATTGGAATTCATGAATTTATTAACCATTTATTTCTTTTGATAATAGGGTTCAAGAGTTATATATGTAACTCAATTGATACCACTTGGTGTTTTATAGTTTTTAATAAAAATGTTTATAATTCAAATTCTTTCAACTCAACTTTCAAAATATAAAGACATTTTTATTAGAAACACAAAAAAATATCAATTACGTTATAAGTTTTTTGCGAATTTATTAACCGTAGGGTAAGAAGCTTATTGGATGATAAGAGGCTCACCAACAATATTTGGTGTGGACCAACTTGGAAAATAGCTTATATTCACAAAACTTGAAAACGACTTTTTGCAAGTTGTGTCATGTTATCCCTATCTTTCTTTCTTTTTTCTTTTTCTTTTTGGATAAACTACAATGTATCTTAAAAATTAAAAAAACATAAACAGAAAAGCAATCACTCTTATCGACAGAGTCTAAAAACTCTTGGTATTAAAGTAGAAAGATTCTTTAAAGACTAGGGATCCAATCACCCTATCTTTCTTTGTTGCTTTCTCAAAAGAACATCAATTAAAAATACAACTTGATGTCCTACATGTTAAATTAAATAGCTCAATCAAAAGTTCAACATGTTCAATTAAATTAAATAGGGTAAATTATAAATTATACCCCTAAAGTTTGAGGGTAATAAGATTTTACACTTAGAAATTTCAGAATTTGGATTTTACACACTGACGTTTCAGAATTTGGATTTTACCTCTTATATTTTAGGAGTATTTGGATTTTATTTCCTAAAGTTTTGAGGTGTTTGGATTTCACATCCTAAAGTTTTAGAATTTGGAGGTGTAAATTCCAAACAACCCTAAACTTTTAGGGGGGGGGGGGGGTAAAATCCAAGTTCTAAAACATTAGGGTGTAAAATCCAAACATCCTAAATTTCAAGGGATAAAATCTAAATTATGAAACTTCGTGGTGTAAAATCCAATCATTCCCAAACTTTAGGATATACTGCGTAAGAAAAGTTGATCAAATTCTTTGTTATTCAACCCTAGGAATATTAGGAAACTCTTGTAGCTCAAATTAATCCATTAAGCGACCGCTTCCCACCAACCTTAAAAAAGAGGCCCATGACAAGATTGAGAGCAATGAAATTTTACACACCGAGGCACAAAAAGAAAATCCCAACACAAAAAACTTTTCAGTGTGGGCTAATTTTTTTATTTTATTTTTTATGGGATTTTAGCGTGGGCTTTATATCTTCTATAATGTGCTGTAAGGCCCATTTTATGTCTGAGAAGTTCTTATGTGTAGTCTGTGTAGACCAACCTAGAAAATATTTATATTTGTGAGTAATTTTAAATCAATGGCAAAAGACTTCTTGAGCCACTTGTATCTGTGAGTAATTTTCTCCCAATGGCAAAAGACTTCTAGAGCTAGTATGAGATTTCTTCTAAAGGAGTAAGTTTAAGTTTGATTATTATTCCCTCTTCCTATGGGATGTGTTGGACAACTTCTAGTGAAATAAAAATTAAAACTTTTAAACGAAAGCAGAAGTTGAGTGCAACAATTTTCCAATATTTGTTTCTTTTTTGGTATAACCAATATTTGTTTCATCCACAGGAATTGATTGCAATTTGCAACAAGATTCTAATATTTAGTATTATTTTCAAATGTTAAATTGAACTAGCACCCTTTGAACTTTCAAGTAGTTAAATTAAAGCTCCATAATTATGTTTTTTTTTTTTTTTTTTTTTTTTTTTTTTTTGGGGGGGGGTTGGGGTCAATTTGGTACAATAACTGTGATACCATATCAATATTTAGGCCCACTTCTATCCATGCCCAGTTCATTTTCTACCAAACGGAACACATGGGTCTTAGGTGAGCCGAAATGTTTTTGCATCCAATAATAAAAATGAAGGAAAATGTTGAGAAAACTAAGGATAAGAGTAGGAATTTGTCTTTGGGGAACCAAAACATGAACAATAAAATCTTTTGATCATTCAACATTCAAGAATAAAAAAATACTTAAACTCAAATCTAAATTAGTATACAAAAAATAGAACAAGTATCTATTCCGGATTAACAGAATATAAATAAAATAAAACACAAAAATGACAGTTTTTAAACATATTTTATATTATTTATGATATTTTAAAATGAATCTTTTTTTTTTAAATATTGAAAATTATTTATATTAATTATGTAATAAATTTTACTATAATTTCTCTTTTAATGTAACTATGTTGAAATGATCAATAGCCAAAAAACCTAGCCCTTCCTGTCTTGGATTCTTACAATGAAAAGTAAATGACAACATTTCCTACTTTCAAATCTACACCGTCCAAGTGGAAGCACAACCACTTCACAGCACTAGTAGTATAGAAACTTGGCCAAGATCTCACATCTTTCAGTTTCATATTTGGGTCCCTAATTTGGATTCTTCCTCTCACATCACAGCATCTACCTCTCTCTTTCATCTTGATTTCTCAATTTTTCCTTTGTTCTCTCTCTCTCTCCAAAATGTGTGGTAGTTTTCATGTGAGAGATCTCTGTACATTTCTTGTAAATTTGATTTTATTTCAATATTTCAAAATTTTCGTTATTGTTAATAAATTTTAGGCAAAACACATTTTTGTCTTTATATTTACATTATGTGTCTGTTTGGTAGAAATTTTTTATGGTAATTTATTTGCATAGTATTTATTAAAATATAAAATTTTTGATAACTTTTATATTAAATGTATGGCAATTTTTTTTATTTAAAAAAAGCTCATTTTTAATAAAAGTTATTGTGGAGCCAGAGAATTTGTGGGTACGGCCCACTTTCCATTAGGGCCCAAGGCCCGCTCCGAGGAGAGTAGTTGTCAAGGACAAGTATTAAAATACCAAATAGCCTAGGAATGCAGTCGAGGATGACCATGTCCTCGGCATCCCAAGGCCTAAAAGGGAAGAACGACACTTCATCAAAGGCAGCCTCCAAAGCACTCCCGGAAGAAAAGGCGAGTAGAATGGGACACTCACAGGGGTACAGTGTAGGATTAGTTCAAGGAGAAGACGTCACCTCCGCATTAAATGTGCCAACAAACGTCCTAGCCACATTGATGGGAAAAGACTCCTGAACAGTGTGGCTTCGATTATTGCAACTAACAGAAAGTAGGGGGAGGCGGGTGATGGGACAGACACTTGAGTAGGCATCTGCTTGATCATGAGATAGAAGGTGAAGATCAAGCGAGAAGGGCTATATAATGTAAGGATTCATGCGCCAAAAAAGGAGGGGGATAATAAGAACATAAAGCTTCATGGACAAGATTCATGGACAAACCTAGTTCACCTCTGCGCGTCCACCATGAACATTATGACTAACCACTGTCCGGTGACCAAGGCCTAGCCTTTCAGCCCACGCTCTACAAATTTTATCGTTTGAGCCTTTAACATACGAACCCAATATCAGTTTGGGATCATTACAAATTGAGTTCTTACAGTTATTATTTACCAAAAAAGAGCTTAAGACAAAAAACAAAAAGCTTTTAGCAAATAAGCAAGAGCCAAATGCACATACTTGGTAAAAACGAGGGAGAGAAAAGGGAAATGAAGGGAGGAAGAGAGGGGAGAGGAAAGGGAAACAAAATGATATTATTTTCACTTGTTTTCTTTGTACCAAAAAAAAAAAAAAAAAACTTTAAGGAGAGGAAAGGGAAGAGAAATGATATTATTTTCATTTGTTTGCTTTGTACCCAAAAATATTTTTATTGGTCACCATAAGAACTCTCTCTTCTCTCCCTCCCTCAATTTTCTTTTCCTCCACTCCAATCCATTCAATTTAGTGCTTTTTTTCCCCAATCATTTTGATCCTTTATTTTCTTGATGAAATAATTTTGATCCTTAAGTTAAGAAAATATTGTCATTTTAGTCCTTGTAATCTCACTTGGCACACACGCACGTAGCTGATAAATTAATTAGGAATAATTAATTACTAGTATTAAAAAACCACATCTACTTCTAAAAAAAATATATATATATATCAACATCAAAAAAGAAAAAAGAAATAATGATTTTCTAAAGAAAATAAATTTTTTTTAAAAATGAATTGAAAAAACACTCAAGTTTTTTCTTCCATTTCTTGCAAAAGTTAGCGTTGCCTATGATCAAACCATTCTAATTCTTGGAACAAACCTCATTGACATTGTTGTCATAGGTAACTAGAAGACGATTTGTGGTTTGGACTTTGTAACTTTCAATGACACTTAACACAAACAAATAAATAAAATAAATAAAAATGTTGCAACATTAGTTTGCTCAAGAACCCAAGCAAAAAATGAAGGAGAAAGTAATCTGTGATTTCATTGAATTCATTAATTATGCTACAACATAGCTCTGCCTTTTATACACAACGACAGAGCATGAGGAGGGAAAATGATGCGGGAGACGCAAGAAGATTATTATTTAGTATTATTTATGTTTGCAAGCCAATTGTATTTTTATGTTTTAGGTCCTATTAGTTTATTGGGCTTTTAGTATTTTAATTTAGAAGTAAGGTTATTTTTGTAATAAGGCAATTAAGGTTTCCTACCAATTAGATCTAGGGTTTAGAAATCCTTTATAAGTAACCTATTGTACCCCTTGAAGAGTTGGTTGATATTTTGATGAATGAAAAAATGGTCATTTGGTCTTTTCTTTGGTCTAGTGTTGACTCCAGATCTACCCTAGGTGCTGACTCCTAGTGGTTTCCCCGCTTGATGCCGACTCCAAGCAAGGCCTAGGTGCTGACTTTTAGGTCATATCTTTTATTTTTCTGTTATTTCAATTTTGTTCTGGTTGTCTTGCATCAATCTTAGTATCAGAGCAAACACCAATCTTTTTGAAACATCACCGTAGTCACGAACCAGAAAAGTATTTAAAAAAAAAAATTCATTGCTGTGTTTCTCATCCCATCAAATCACAATTCAGATCCACAAGAAGTTAGTGCCGCAATCATCCTCCATCACCAGTAGTGTCCCCATCACATTGACGACTTCCAATTTCATTGTCCAGCACCACGACGACGACAATCCAACCTTTAACCCGCCATCCGCTCACCTGCTCCAATCAAAGCTAGACCATCTCCGTCGACTCGCGAGCCCGATCCCGATCCTTGTCACTATTGCACCGCCAAAAGCCCTTCATCTAGTGCGCCACTGCTGGACCAAACTTCGATGCAGATCTGACCAAAGCTCACCGTTGTTCTCATCGAGACCTTTTGCAAGCCTCACCCGAGTCTACACAACCTATATTGCATTTTGAAGTTTTGTTGTTTGTGTTTATTAGTCGCCTCGGGACAAGGCGGACACGTGAGTTCATTTATAAAGCCAACCTATTAGCCCTAAGTGGGCCACACCACTTTGGGTTAGAAGTTTTTCTCTTTTGGTTTAATTTGCTGGTTTGAAATATTGTCAATATATTCTTTACGTGTGTACCCAAAAAAAAATAAAATAAAATAAAAATCAGGTCTAGCCTTCTAGGCCTTTAATCCATCCACGCTTTTTCTATTGGTGTTCAAACTTCAAACAGTGAAGCTTTATTTAGTTAATGCCATGACAATCCCTTCTTTAGTGGGCCATACATAGCAAGTTAAGTTGGCAAAATCTTTTTGCCCAGTGAGCGATGGTAATATCCAAAGCACCTTATTTTAATGGTTGTAATACTTATCTATGAGATTTTGTCAATTGGATGAATGGGATGGAGTAATTCTTTGAGCAAGCAAATTTTGCAGATAACAAAAAGGTTAGGTATGCCAAGTTGAAGTTAAGAGGTAAAGCACAAAGGTTTTGGGAGAATCTTGAATATTTCCGCTATATGAGGTATGAAAGCGCCATTAGTGTGTGAGAAGATATGAAAGAAAAGCTTTGTGATGAGTATTTATCACCATACTATCGAGCTAAGTATCTACCCTAATTTCAGTGTGGTACTTTTCAAGTTGAAGCAAATACGATGAATCCTCATCCTCATCCCATTTCATATCCTCAGCGCACTTTTGAACAATCTATCAAGAAATTATCTACCAAGGATTTAAAGGAATTATCTGTAAAGCTCATGAAAGATGTTCAAGATAGGATTGCTTAGATGAAGCAAAATAAGACTCAAACCAATTCAATTGGGAAAGCAATGATACTTGATCACAATGAAATTATTGCTACCCCAATAGAAGACAACATTGATGATGATATCTTGGTCACGGAGAATTCTCCAGCAACACCAAAGCCTAATGTTGACACAAATGTACATGCCTCAACAAGTGTTGCTTTAACATGCGTGTAAGGAAATGAGTCTATTGAAGAGTAGCAAGGTGAAGAGATTGTGTCTAAAGATAGTATTATGTTAGAGGGTGCACATGATGTGATATTGGAAACTCATGAATCTGCTTTTGATCAGCTTTTCATGGTGCATGAAGACAAATAGTTTGCTAAAGTGGAGAAAGTGGATAACATACTGCTTCCAATGGTTCAAGATAAGATTATGTTGATTCCACACATTGATTTTGTTATTCCGGAAGAGGTTTTCATGTTGGAATTCAAGGTTTTTCTTTTCTCTATGCTCCCTAAGGTGATTCCGGACTTGAAGCAAGTGTTACTTGTCAGCATCCTAATCCTTCAACGCTTTAGAACTCAAGGTCGAGTTTTTCCCAACTAGAGGAGAATGGTGTGGGAGACGCAAAAAGATTATTATTTAGTATTATTTATGTTTGCAAGCCAATTGTATTTTTATGTTTTAGATCCTATTAGTTTATTGGGCTTTTAGTATTTTAATTTAGAAGTAAGGTTATTTTTGTAATAAGGCAATTAGGGTTTCCTAGCCAATTAGAACTAGAGTTTAGCAATCCTTTATAAGCAACCTATTGTACCCCTTGAGGAGTTAGTTGATATTTTGATGAATGAAAAAATGGCCATTTGGTCTCTTCTTTGGTCTAGTGCTGACTCCAAGTTTACCCTAGGTGTTGACTCTTAGTGGTTTCCCCGCTTGGTGCTGATTCCAAGCAAAACCTTGGTGTTGACTCCAAGCAAGACCTTGGTGCTGACTCCTAGGTCATATCTTTTATTTTTCCGTTATTTT
Source organism: Quercus dentata (assembly GCA_028216015.1). Lineage (NCBI taxonomy): Eukaryota > Viridiplantae > Streptophyta > Magnoliopsida > Fagales > Fagaceae > Quercus > Quercus dentata. The sequence goes on along the minus strand of CP116452.1, from coordinate 14,099,015 downwards.
AATTTTGTTCTGGTTGTCTGCGTCGAAAAACATAATGTTACTATCTAACCGGCAAAGGCACAAAATAACTATCTCCTCCACAAACATTTACAAAGAAATGAGAAAGACAACAAGCCGTATAATTTTGTGTAATTGTTAGAGATATTCAAGAACAATACTAGACTAAGCCTCAATATCTCTAACTATATATATATATATATATATATATATATATATATAATTTTGTGTGTAAATTTTTTTCACCATGTATACAATTAGATAGTGTTATATTCTCTAAATACAGTGGAGCTATCACGTGTTTACACTATTATATCTTTATTTACTTTAGTTATTCTGTTCTTCCAAAGCTTTGAAAAACATTTGTTCCATTGGCTTATTGTCTTCACCGTTTAAACATAACTTCTTCTTTTTTTGAGTAAATAAACATAACTTAATTTTGACAAAGATTATTGATAAAATTGAGAATGTAATTCTTTATATATTGATTTTTATTTATTTTTATTTTTATAGGAACCTGGGATGGACATACAATAGTGCATAAGTACAATGGTAGTACCATGGACAGAGCCATGGTTTGACTTGGGGGCAATGGCCTCCCAATTTTTTTAAAAAATATATTATTATATATGTGGATACTAATTTTCACAATTTTGTTTTATAGAATTATACTTTTGTCTCCTTGATAATATCATTAATTCTTTTAAAAGTATTGTTATAGTCACAAATTTTTCTACAACATTTTTATAGGCTGTTAAGATAGCAAATTCTTATTGGTTCATATTTGGGCTTACTACTTACTTTATTTTTTACTTACCAATAATTACTTATCACATTAGCAATTTGTAAAAAAATTTATAGCTCTAGCATTTTCCTCATTTTAAAGACCAAATCTAAAACAAAATATACAAGTCCAAAAAAATTAGTCTAACAACAAAATTACCAATAGTAAAACTAAACAAAATTAAGCCTAGTCAACCAATTTTACCAAAAACAAACAATCGGACCCTTTAAACAGCCAATGACTAAGCAAAGAGTTGAGTCAAAAGTCGAAGTCATTACACACAACTAGCAGCAAAGTTGCCCTCCCTTACTCTAAGTTCTGGCTCTGTTCCCTGAGTACAATTATAGTGGCCCCAAAGGTAGGTGATAGGCCAAGAATGTATTGAACCATTTGGTAACTTAATCAATTAATTAACCAAGTGAATTAATTAGATTCAATTACATGCAATAAGCGTGGTAGCACAAACTAATCACCAACTAAGTTAAATGCAGCGGAAAATAAATTTGAAACAGGTGATTTGTTTACGAATGGGGAAAACTATCGAGGCAAAACCCCATCGGGTGAATTTAAGGTCACCACTCCCAAGAATCCACTATTATCAAAACAAGCGGCTACATGTAAAGGAATTTCAGTACCTTATACCGACTTACAGTTGAACCTTTACCCAATACCCAATTGGACTTGTAATGTAATGACAATCTCTCCTTTCAATGCAAGACTCCTAGTACGAGACTAATCAATGATGCACGGATCCCCAGACATGACTAACACACCAACTTAAGGAAGATGTTGGTTGCAAAGTTCTTCAATTCATCCAACAATGAAGATCAAGAAACTCCTTGGTTACAAAACCCTTGGCACAAAGACGCAGTAGTTTCTACAAAGAGAATGATAAACTAGGGCAATTTCTGTCTCCGATCACAATATGCATGAATGGATTCTCTAATTCCTTATGTGACGGCGTTTAAAATAATCCTTATATATGTCTTGGGTTGTGAGAAAAGAAACCCTACACAAATACTCTATGCGTGAAATTAGATTTGGAAATTCTAATTTCATAATTCTCGACAAATACATCTTCTATCGAGTCTTTGTCGAGCTTCAACAATAAACCTCGATAGATAGATTTTGTCGAGACATCTACCAAGATTTAATGAACAACACTTCTTTACTGGTTTCTTGAATAGACTTGCATGGCTTTAGCACTTGTCTTGAACAACATGTTTCTTGAAGTCTCAAACCATCCTAGATCTACCCAATTACAAATAAAGTGTGTTTTGTCAAAGGATTAGCCAATTACATCAAATATGTCCCTAACAGTAGGCTTGGGCCTAGTGAATAGTAACAATTTACTAGAAGTGCCAAAGATTGGTGTAATTTAATATGCCCATGTACAACGTAGGGCATGAATAATGAAAATTGAAGTACAACTCCATATCTTCTCAAGTTAAAACCTAATTATTAGTTAATTTTGAGTACTAGCAAACAGAATTTAGAAGTAAAAAATAAAAAGTAAAAAATAAAAGTAACAACAACAGCAACAACAACATCCATTAAGATTAAAGAAAGCTATCATGGGCACAATTACTTGTTACATAGAAATATGAAATATTTTTGTAAATCACTAATTGCTCACATTTAGTGGAGATGTTAGCTTTCCCATGTAAGTCAACTAATTGAAATATCAACTAGTTTGCATTCGAAATTTAACTAATTGACTTGATTCACCTTATTGAATTAATGAGGTAGTTGAATTTAAGTTGTCTCCTACATTCTCTATTTGTCTCTCTGGCGATTGAATTGATGAGCTAGTTGAATCTAAATTGTCTCCTACATCCCCTATTAGTCTCTTTTGTGATGATGATAGGAAAGGCTTAGAAGACATTTGTAAGCATTCAACTTCTCCTTCAAGCATTTCTATAACTTTGTCCATTGAAGGATGATCACTAGGCTTCATTTGTACACATTATAATGCAACTATGATCATCTTCTTAGCAATTTTCTTCTTCTCCACCATTGCATCTTCCATTTCTATGTCACTTCCTTCACTAAATTGGCTATAGACCCAAGTTGGGAAGTAAATTTGGCTTGAATGGATGGTAAATACATTCAAGTTCTTTCTTCTGCTTGTCATTTCCAACAATAACATGCTGAAATTATAAACATCAACTTTACAGCATACCCCTCCAATGTCTTTATAGAACAACTTTGGAGCTATATAACCTAGTGTTACCCTTGCAACAGTCAAAAATAATATGCTATCATCTATTGTATAAAGTTTTGCAAGTCCAAAATAAGAAATTTTTGGGGTGAAGTTCTCATTAAGAAGAATGTTATGAGGCTTGATATCAAATGCAAAATTTACATGTCACATCCTTGATGCAAATATTCATTTCCACGAGCCACTCCAAGAGAAACATCGTATGTTTTCTCAATACTTAAGGTGATATTTCCTTCTTGAGAAAAAAATGCATTTGTCGAGAGAACTATTAAGTATGAATTCGTATATAAGAGCACACTTTAGTCCCTCAGCACAATATCCAATAAGTTGCACCACAATCTCATGGTGAATTCTTCCGATTGTGGCAACTTCATTGGTAAACTCTTTATAGCTACAAGATGGCTACATTGAAGCTTTCCTTTATATGCAGAACCATCGCCTCCTTCACCCAATTTATCCTAGAAACCTTTGGCCATCTTCCTAATTTGTGAGAAAGAGTACCTAATCGGCATGAGGTTATTATGGCTATGTAGAAATTCTTCAATAGCATTATACATTGATAGATGCCTTCTACGCCACTTATGTATCAAAAAACCACCACACAGTCCCCAAGATAGTTTTTGTTTCAAGGTGAAATAGTGATGGATAAAAACGATAGTCATTTTACCTCACCAAAAATGGCACTAAACTAAACTTTTCCCTTGGTTAACGAAGAGCAAACAATAACATTTACTACCACAAGTGCATTTCATTGCATCACAAAGCAATACTAACACATAACCAAAATTTTTATTTACAAACATTCTTCTAAAAAAAGAAAATTGAAAGCATTGCCATACAGAGAGAGAGAGAGAGAGAGAGAGAGAGAGAGAGAGAGAGAGAGAGAGAGAGAGAGAGAGAGAGAGAGAGGAAAATAGCAAAGACGGCTACTGAAATTTGTGAGAACTTTAAAGAACAAGCAATATGAGCTCTGGGAGAAAATGCAGAGAGAGAGAGAGAGAGAGAGAGAGGAAAAGAGCAGAGAAGACTACTGAAATTTGTGAGAGAACTTTAAATAACAGGCAATATAAGCTCTGGGAGAAAATGCATATAGTTTTTGTAAATGAAGATTTAAGTGCTGGTACAAATCCCTAGTTGTACAAAGAGCTGCAAATATGAACTATACAAATACAAATTACACAAATTTGGTGCAAGTATGAATTAGAAAGGTTACAGCTAGTGGAACAAGTAATGAATCAAAGCTGAAAGAATTAATGACAAATGTACATGCTAACTTAAGATTAATTGCAGCTGGCAGTCATGCATTCTAAAGTTTTCCATTTGTAGGCTCTGTATTGAAAGCAAATTACTTCCAGTCCACCCTAAGAAAATAGTTCTATCAAGTGACTAGAATATCCATTCCTAACTCAGCCAAAAGAAGGAAGCTAAGAACCTAGGCAGTGGAAAGGAAACTCATACTATAAGCTTTGTCCGATAAGCCAAACTCTCATTGAGGAAATCCAACATTCTTCAATGTAACAACACCCTAAAACCTAAACCTCGCTAGTCGGGAAAAAAATAAAATAAAATCAACATCACTAGTAATCATTAAAAGAATATGTTCCATTTTTGAAGTGATGAAACCAGTTTGAGTCTCTCACCACTATTTCTCTACCTCTAGCCATAGAAATAAATTTGATTGCAGTGTGACAATCTTCACAAACATAGATTCTTAAATTCCCTTGATAGGTTTTGGTTTGGATATGCTTATAAGACCAAATGCCATAGCTATTTTCTCACTGTGCTGAAACAAATATTGCTCCTTTAGTTCATCCTCGACATCATGGAGAACAAAATCTGTATCGAGTACATAGCCCAATTCCTTTCTTTTTGTAGCCAATTGGTTCAGTTCATGATTGTTGTGAAATATAGACCCTGGTTAATATAATTAACAAGTTTCAAATCCAAGTTGTGAATTAGATTTATTATGAATAAAATTCGTTAAAACAAACAAATATCAATATCATGTCAATAATGAATGCAGCGGAAAAGTAAATAAGACAAGATATGATGACCCAGGAAAACCAATGAAACAAACTAGTTTCACAGTAAAAAAACCTAGGGGGAAACCTTCCCAAAAAGCAATCCACTATAGTAAAGAGAAGTTTCAGATCTAGCACAAAATCTTTGTCCCTAGACTATACAATCACCATAGATGAACTTACAGCAGAAATCTTCTACTACTTGAGAACCTCTAAACTCTTCAATATATGAAACCACCCTTTTTGTTACATGGATTCCAATACGTGACTAACTCCTTTGCACAAATTCCAGTATGTGGCTCACTCACCAACTTGAGGAAGATGTTAGCTACAAAATTCTTTATTTCATCAACAATGAAGACCAAGAAGCACTTGGTTCCAAAACCCTAAGACGCAAAGACGCAGTAGCTTCTTTTAGAGAGAATAAGGCATCGGTACCTTTTGCATATGTTCTCCTTTTTTTATTCTCTTATGTGATGGCCTCTAAAATGAGCCTTATATAGGTCTAGGGTTGTGAGAAAAGAAATCCTATACAAATACATAAGCTTAAGAAAATCGATCCGGAAATCTGAATTCCTGTAACCTCGATCAATCGGGAGGTGTCGAGCTTTAAATTTCGACAGATACTGCTATCGAGAAGCTATCAAGGAGCTATCGAGGAGACAGAAGATTTCTCAATCGATCCACCTAGCTATCGAGAGGTGTCAAGATTGTGATAACAATCAACTGAAGAGCTCGATAGATAACCTAGCTGTCGAGATGTGTTGAGCGGTTGTCGAGATATCTGTTCTTAGGTGTCAAGCTATCTGTCCAGCTTTAGTGAACAACTTTTCTTCACTTGTTTCTTGGTACAATCTTCATGGCTTTAATACTAGACTTGAACAACATATTTCTTGAAGTATTAAACACATCCTAGATCTACCTAAATACAAGTAAAGTGCGTTTTGTCAAAGGATTAGCCAATTACATAAAAGAATGACATATGTTCTTAACAAGTGAAACACATATGTCCTAACAATGATAAATATCTTGTGCTAGGCGGTGTGAAGTGTACCCAACATGGAACTTGCGCACCATATTTTCCACCTCAATCTAGCAACCTATTTTTTTTTTTATTAAACTCGTTTGTTATCATTGTTTAAATAACGGTTTTCAGTGTTCAAACAATATTACACGTATTTTTATACTCTTTTTCACTCATACATATTTTCAAAAAATACAAACAACGTTACTAGAACAACATTACCAAACATGCCAGTTTCTTTCTTTCAATTTTTTTCTAATTATTGCCACATTGTTCCATTGACCTGAGGAAGCATGCAAGTTTGATAGTAAGATATATGCTGCTGGATCATATGGGTTTTGCTCAAGAATCATCTTTGCAGCATGTTCCCCAAGTTCTTTGTTGCAATGAACCCAACAGGCATCAAGAAATGTAAGCTAGACTAGCACATCAGCCTTGAAAGGCATTGAATTAATGAATTAAAGTGCTTCTAAAAGGGACCCAGATCGGCTCAATAAATCAACCATACATGCGTAATGTTCCATTCTCAAAACAATCCCATGTTCAGTATACATTGAGTTGAAGAGTTTCCAGCCCTTGGAAATTAGCCCCAAATGGCTAAAAGCTGAAAAACAGCAATATAGGTGATCTCATTTGGTCTAACACCATCCTTAAGCATTTTGTGGAACATTTCCAATACTTTAGAGGTGAATCCATGTTTGGCAAAACCAGTATTCATTGAAGTCCAAGATATAACATTTTGACCTCCCATATCATTAAAAACCGGAAATGTAGCTTCTATATTTCCACACCTAGAATACATGGAGATTAAAGCATTACAGATGCTTTGATTTGGCGCAAACCCTGATTTTAGCACCCGTGCATGAATCTACTCACACTTACCAACTGCACCGATACTAGCAGCTCCACTCAAGAGGCTAGCAATTGTGAAAGCACTAGCCCCAATTCCCATATCCTGGATTTCATGAAAAAGTTCAAAGGCTTTTTCAGAATTCAAATTTTTGGCATATGCTTCAACAATCATGTTGTAAGCATTCGATCTGTAATCTACAAACTATTCTATTTTACCATCTCAAAATCTACTTTATCATTTATATCATACCATTTTACAATACTCCCAACATCCCAACTTTTATTTTCCTATTCTACTCATTAAAATAATATTTTTACACAATAAAATAATATATTCCTCAATCACCATCATTTACAATACAATACATTATTTATTCTTTCTCTCTCATTTCTACACGATAAAATAATATATAGTTATATTCGTTTCTTTGACCTAGGTTTGGTGGCGCTAGACTTTGGTTTGTAGAACATTGTTTCCTACTTCGTAGGAATTACGTTCCCTCACATAGCTTACTGCGTTAGGGCTTAGGGTTTTCACTGCTGCTGTAAGGAAGGTGAGTAACGCTACCATGGAGAATCTTGAAGAGGCTTGGACTCGCTTATCATTGTCTGAACATGAGGGTGAAGTTTTCAACTTTGAAAACCAAGTGTGTAGAAAGGAGTATACACTCGTGGCGAAGTTTTTTATGAAGCATGCCATCAATATTGATGCCGTTATGCGTACCCTTAAACCTCTGTGGAGGACTAAATAGGATTTTGAGATCCAAGATATGGGCAATCATATTTTGCTGTTTGTTTTTGAGAATGAATTGGATGCTAACCAAGTTTTGCTGGGGGAACCTTGGAGTTTTGATAAGTACTTAGTTGTGCTACGTAGGTATGAGGATGATAGTTCCCTCCGGCAGCTCCGCTTCGATATCACGAAGTTTTGGGTTCAGGTACACGGTTTACCGGTTCGTCATATGGTTATGGAGATGGCAGAGAGCCTCTGTAAATCGATGGGAAGGGTGATTCATTCAACCGATAGATCTAAAACAAAGTGTGGTGATTTTATGCGAATAAGGGTGGTGGTCGATGTGCACGAACCATTGTGCAAAGGGAGCAGAGTTCACTTCTGTCCGGATAAGGAAGGCTGGGTGTCGTTTCTGTATGAACAGTTACCTATATTTTGCAATTGGTGTGGGGTTTTGAATCATGACTCTAAGGAGTGCGACCAGTGGCTTCAAAGTAAGGGCGAGTTGAGAACAGAATCGCAAGAGTATGGATCATGGTTTAGAGCTGATACTACCAGGTTGCTTAGGAAAAAGGTGGTTCGAGTATGTAGTATAGGGGCTTCTAATGCTAGTTCAACCCAAGGGCAGCCAGCAATGGAGAGGCCAGCCATGAACACAAGCACTGAAGTGCCTACTTTGGTTGAGTTACAGCAAGAAGAGCAAAGGTGTCTAAGTCAAATGTCGATAGTGAGAATGGTTCGTGGTTGGTGGTTCCAACTAAAGGTGCTTTATCAAATATTTTGAGTAATGAGGAGGCTTTCCAAACTCACTTGAAAGAAATTGATATGGAATTGGAGGGTCATATGCACACGGATAAGGGATTGCACGAGGGTGGGGCCGAATTTGTGGAGGAGTCAAATGTGGCTGATATTAGTAAAGGTGGGATGGCATCTTCTGTTCAACCTAGCATGGATGTTACTAAGGCTGGTTCTCTAATGGAGCAAGTAGATGGTTGTCAGCCAATTCACACAGATTTGGTGGAACATGACCAGAATGAGACAGGGACATTATTAGTGGATTTGGGCCAGTCCAATAGTGAACTTGGGCCGAATGCCAGAACTTGGAATAGGTTGCAGGTCTAGGCCAAGGTTGTGGGTACAGTAAGTCCAAATGATGTGGAGGTGGGCACTAAATGTAAACATAAGGCAATTCTTAATTTGTCTGAGTGCTCTGAAAATCCTGAGTTGAAGAAAAGGAAGGGAGATGATGAAGTTCTTGTGGTGAGTGATTTATTAAAAAATGAATTTGGGTGGTGGTGGTGGCAAAGAAAGACCGCTAGAAGTAATGAGTACTTTAAGTTGGAACTATCGGGGGCTTGGGAACCACCGCACGATTCAGGCTCTAGAGAGCAACGTGGAGAGAGGTGTTCCCAGCTTAGTTTTCCTTATAGAGACTAAGATTCCTAGAAAGCAACAATATAAGATGAAGGAAATTCAAAATTGCATTGGTTTTACTCAAGGTTTAATTGTACCTAGTGAGGGTCAGAGTGGGGGTTTAGCACTTCTTTGGAACCTAAAATTGTTGTTAATATCAGGGGTTATTTGAAGTGGTTTATTGATCTTGAGATCATTTGTAGCAATGGGCAAGGGAGCTAGCGCTTCACAAGTTTTTATGGCCAGCTAGATACTAGTAAGAGTGAGGAGACTTGGCAAATTCTGGAGGCATTTAGACGTAGCAATACATTACCTTGGCTGTGTATTAGGGATTATAATGAGATCCTCAGTAATTCTGAAAAATTGGGAGGACCGCTTAGATCGGAGAGACAGATGGATAGATTTCGGGAAGTTGTGGATGTATGCCATTTTAGGGATTTGGGGCATACGGGTGCAAGGTATACTTGGTCAAGACATTTTGAGAGTGGAGATAGTGTATGGCTCGATTGCATCAGGCTATGGCTAATGAGGAGTGGATGAGGAAGTTTGCTAATGCTAGAGTGGCCCATATATCAACAAGAGAGTCAAATCATTGCATGCTTTACCTCCAATGGGGCCGAGACACCAGGAACAGAATGAGAACAGGGAAGTTATTTAGATTTGAAGCCATGTGGCTTCATGATCTTCGCTGTCCAAAGGTGGTTAGTGAGGCCTAGGAATGTGGACTTTCATTTTCTTCGGGTTTTCCAATCCACAATTGCTTGCAATCTTGTAGGGAGGCTTTGAAACGGTGGAATAAGGTGGAGTTTGGCCATGTGGGGTGTCATATTTCGACTTTGCAAGCCAATCTACAACGGTTAGAGCAGCAACCCGAGCTTAATGTTAAGGAAATTTGAAGTGTGAGGAAGGAGTTGGGTTCATGGCTAGACACTAAAGAGGTCATGTGGCAGCAGCGTTCTAGGATATGTAGTTAGTGGCTGGTGACCGGAACACTTGGTTTTTTCATGTTAAAGCTTCCAATAGAAATCAGAAAAATTTGATTGAAGGCATGGAGGATAGTTCAGGTACTTGGCAGGACACTCCTGAAGCAATTGAGAGTATTGTCATAGATTATTTTTCGTTGCTATTCACCACTTCCAATCCGTCTGATATTGGGAGAGTAGTTGATACTGGTGCAAGCGAGTGGTTTCTAAGCCTATGAATAGTTTGCTTGGCTGTGACTTTCAGGCAATGGAGGTGCAACAAGCTCTTAATCAGATGCATCCTACAATAGCCTCTGGCCTTGATGGTATGCCCCCTCTCTTTTATCAAAAATTTTGGTCTCTTTTTGGTGATTGTGTCACACAAGAAGTTTTGGATTTTTTAAATCATGGGATAACTCCACCGAATTTTAATGACACTAATATTGTTCTTATTCCTAAAGTTAAGAATCCCCGTAAAATTACCGAGTATAGGCCTATAAGTCTTTATAATGTTATTTATAAACTTGCTTCAAAGACTGTAGCTAATAGGCTTAAAACTGTTTTGTCTAGCATTGTTAGTGAAAACCAAAGTGCTTTCACAAAGGGTCGATTCATAAGCGATAACATTCTTGTAGCATATGAAACTATGCATCATATCAGCCAGAAAAGAACTGGGAAAGTTGGGGAGATGGCGTTGAAACTTGATATGAGCAAGGCGTATGATAGGGTGGAGTGGGCTTGTTTGAAGGGTATTATGGAAAAGCTTGGCATTCATAGAAGAATGGTGGAGATTATAATGAGATGTGTCAAAGATTCATTATTTATTCTGTTCGGATTAATGGGCAACCTAAAGGGCGTATTATTCCTTCCGAGGGTTTACGTCAAGGGGACCCTCTTTCTCCTTACTTATTTTTACTTTGTGCTAAGGGCTTGTTTGGTTTGCTTAGACAATAGGTGGAGAGAGGCAATATCAAAGGAGTAGCTGTTTGCCGTGGTGCTTCTCGTATTTCTCACTTATTTTTTGTAGATGATAGCCTGATTTTTTGCCAAGCTACCTTGGAAGAGTGTGAAGTTTTGCAGTAGGTTTTTTCAATTTATGAATCAGTGTCTAGGCAACAAATGAATAGGAGTAAAACTTCTTTGTTTTTAAGTAGAAATACTCCAAGGCCGATTTAGGAGGAGATACAAAGGAGGTTTGGGGCTCTAGTGATCCGGCAGCATGAAAAATATTTGGGTTTACCTTCTCTAGTGGGGTGATATAAGAGGAATACCTTCAATGATCTTAAGGAGAAGTTGGGGAATAAATTATTTGGCTGGAAGGAGAAGTTTCTATCAAGTGCAGGCAAAGAAATCTTGATTAAATCAGTAGCCCAAGCTATTCCGGCCTATACTATGAGTTGTTTTAAGCTCCCTGATGCTCTGTGTGATGAACTTGCTGGCATGGTGAGGCAATTTTGGTGGGGGCAATAGGAAAACCATAATAAATTGGCATGGCTAAGCTGGGACAAGATGTGTGGACGAAAAGAGGAAGGAGGTATGGGCTTTCGAGATTTGAAAGCTTTTAACATTTCTTTGTTGGCTAAACAGGGGTGGAGGCTTCATAATTGTTCAAATTCATTATTTCACCGAGTGTATAGAGCTAAGTATTTTCCGAATGGTGATTTTTTAAATGTGTTGTTGGGGAGGCATCCATCATATTCTTCGCGTAGTATTATGGAAGCTCAAAAGGTTGTTCAATTAGGATGTCATTGGCAGATTGTTAATAGAGGCTTGGTTAGCTTGTGGGGAGATAAGTGGTTGGCCTTCCCGCCATCGCACAAGCCTGCAACTGTTCCTCATTTCTTCCCTGATGATGCCTTAGTTTCTGCCCTTATTTATCCAGGAGACAAGAACTTGGAAGTCAGATATAATCCATGAGGTTTTTCTTCCTTTCGATGTTGAAGCTATTTTTTCTATTCCTCTTAGTCATCACCTGCTGCGATAGGCTAATTTGGACCTACACTCCTTGAGGCCGATTCACGGTGAGTAGTGCTTACCGTGTAGCTTGCCAAGCTCGGTGTAATACTCATTAGGGAGAGAGCTCGACCTCACTGCCCGTGGTGTCCTTCTGGCATTGTATCCGGAAGTTGCCGTTGCCCAACAAAATCAAAGCTTTTGCATGGCGTGCTTGTAGGAATATCTTGCCCATGAAAGCCAATATGTTTTCTCAGAAAGTAACCTAGGATGGTGTTTGTGATGAGTGTGGGACTCCTGTGGAGTTCATGGCTCATGTGCTTTGGCATTGTGCTAAAGCTAAGGAGGTGTGGTCGATTGCGAATATTGATCTCGGTTTGGACGTTGGAGAGGTGAGGGATTTTATTGATCTGGTTTGGTATGCTCGGAACATGAAACGGTGGTCGGTTCAGGAGTTGGCTCGGCTATTTTTCGTGGCGTGGCATTTGGTCCAATAGAAATGAGATTCGGGTAGGGGGGGCCTTGCAAATCGGCTTTTGGTATTGCTGGCTGGACATTGGAGTTTTTGGAGGAGTTTCAAGTGGCAAACCATTGTATTAAGATCAAGATGCTTGAGGTAGATGTTGGTTGGGTTCTTCCTCAGCAACCGTGGCTCAAAGTTAATGTTGATGGTGTAGTTTTTGAGAGAATGAGTGAGCTGAGTGTTGGTGTCGTTATCAAGGACCATCTCGGGTTGGTGCGTGCTGCACCGAGCATGAAGATCCACGCTCCTTTGGGTTCTTTGGAGATTGGGGCCAAGGCAATGGAGGAAGGAATGCAGTTTGCTTGGGATCATAGTTTTAGTTCAGCTATCTTTGAAGGCGATTCAATGGTGGTTCATAACTCTTTCATCGGATCAATCACTTCTCCTGCCAAGATTTGCAATCTGATCTCTGGCTCTTTAATTCAAGCTACTCGATTCGAGAGAATGTTCATTTTCTATTGTGCCAAGGTGTGGTAATAAAGTAGCACATGGGTTAGCCCAACATGCTAAGTCTTTATCCGAGTCTGTCATTTGGTTAGAAACTTGCCCTCTTTTTGTGGAGCATTTAGCGACTTCTGATGTAATGTTTTCTTCTTCTTAATAAAACTGTCGTAGTTCACATAACAAAATATAAAAAATAAAAAATATATACCCATGAACATCACCCACAGCCACCAAAAATCACCACCACGACGGCAACCCTCACCACCACCATATTAGTCACAAATCTACCCCCACTAGAAAAAAAAAAAAAAAAAAAAAAAAATCCACGGCCATACCCATACCCATACCCACGGCCAAACCCACGGCCAAAATCCATCACCGAGAGAGCCACCAACCTCTCTTTCTCCCTCAACCTCTAGCACCGGCCAAAACCCATACCCACGGGCGAAACCCATAGCTAAAACCCATGCCGATTGTCGATCGCCGATCGCCAATCCACCTTAACCGCCACCAACTCACAAAAACCAAAACCATTGAACCAAGTAATGATGAAACCCAGCCACCTACACCACCAAAAATGAAACCCATCCATTGATCCATGAAACCCATACCACGAAAAATGAAACTCATCCACCGAAAATGAAACCCACACCATGGAAGATGAAACCCAGCCATCAATTCATGAATTCCATGCCACATCTCCACCATGGAGGCTTGATTCAAGGGAAGATAGAGAGGAAAAAAAGAAGAGTGGATGATCTGTGGAGCTCCGTTGGTGCTTACCCATAGGTTGATGATCATGGTGGAGCTTCGTTGATTGTAGAGAAGAGGGAGAAAGAGAGGAAAGTGAGTGAGAGACAGAAAGACAGAGAGAGATGGGAGACTGTGTGATGAGAGAGAAAAGCAGGAATAAAATATTAGGTTTTTTTTTTTTTTTGGAATTGTGCTACAGTGCAATTCTACCTTTGGAATTGCACTATAGCACTATTGCAAATTTTTTTGCAATAGTTGGTGTTTACAATTCCTCGATCTTTGCTTGATTTTTGGGCGAAAATGCTAAAATTTGCCAAGATATGACATATGAAAGTCCCAGCTTTGATGCTCTAAAGAAATTAAATTCTTCCCAAATAGCATATCAAAAGCTTTATGAGCATCTTCCATCATGCTAGACCTTGCATACATGCTAATAAGAGAATTTCCCACACAATTAACCAATGCAAGACCAAGTTTTACAAAGATGTAATCAGTAAACTTGCTCACCCATCTGAGGATCGGAAAGATTTGCACATACCTTAAGGACACTGGAAAAGGTGAAATGATTTGGTGAAACATGACCCTTGATCATTTCACAAAAAAGTTCAATAGCTTCCTTATCACGCCCTCCACTTTGCATGTATCCTATGATAATTGCTAGTCAAAACATGTCTACCAAACAGCACCTTACACTAACATCTAAAGCCAACCTCATTCGTATGACCTAAGAATGCAATTGCTGCCTAAGATTTTACAATTCTAACTTTGCACAAGCCAAAATAACTCCACCAAACGTAAATCGATCCGATGCATACTCACTCAAAAACATATCCAAAAACAAATCTACAACTTCCATTGGGTACCCAAATTGCATAAACCTAGTTATCATCAAAGTCCAAGTAACCGCATTCTTCTCAGGCATTTTCTCAAACACCTTATATGCTAAATCCACATCGCCACCACCCTTCACAAACATATCAATCAACGCACACCCAACACACACATCGGACTCAAAATATCCACTTTTGATAACAAACCCAAAAACCATTTCCCCAATGGGAACATTTTACGCATTTGAACATGCACGAATCATCGCAAAAAAGCAATACTCATTTGGGCAGAGCCCATTTTCAAGCATTTGAAGAAACGTGAAAATGGCTTCAGTTCCCATATCATTATTTGCAAAACAAGAAACCATAATAGTCCATGAAACCAAGTCTCTCAAATCCCCTATATCATCAAAAATGGATTTTGCTTTAGCCCAATCCCCACTTTTTGAGTACAAGCTGATGAGAGAATTGAGAATGAGAGAGTTGAGGTGGAGTTGGTAGTGAGTCAAGTAGTAGGTGTGAACGAGTTTGTTGAGTTGGAAATTCCAGGACCTTATACAGGACTTGCGGTGGCGACACCACGTTGGTCCCAGGGTGTTCCCTTAATCACCCTAAAGCGAAAAAAAAAAAAAAATTATATATAATATTTAATTTTTTTTTTATTTGTATATCCTTAAAACAAATTTAGGAACACCCTCAAATTAAAATTAGGAACATCCTAAAAAAAAACATATTATATTTGTTCTACTTTCAAGTAAAGAAAAAAAAAAAAAAAAAAAGCCCAAAAAAATATATTTGAACTAAAATCTGGAAAAAAAAAAAATTTGTAACAGAGCAAGCAAAGCCCACGGATTCTCCAAAAAAACAATGGACGACAAGCCCAACATCAAGCCCAACAGATGGTAGCAAACCCAATATCCCATAGATTCTCCAAAAAAAAAAAAAAAAAAAAAAAAAAAAAAAAAAAAAACCTAACCTAACCTAATATACTGAAATTAGATCGGGCCTCAAACACTTCATAGACACAAACATTTCACAAATGCAAGTCAAACAAGTCGCAACAACCACAGACGACAACAACTAACGGAACGGATGGAGGAGATCGCCCGCCAGATCGGGCCTCAAACTCGATCTCCCATTCAAACGGACGGCAACTACATCTCGATGTGCTACTCGATCGGTCTTCCTCGCCTCGCCACTGTGCCCGACAGCGTCGCCCATCAGCCTCAAGCCTCCCTACTCCCTTAACCTCAAGGTATTTCATCTCTGTCTCAGTCTCTCTCTCTTCATCTCCGTCTCTCAATCTCTCTCTATCTCAGTCTCTCTCTCTCTTCATGTCGGTCTCTCTTTATGAGTAATATTTCCCCTGTTTTTGGTTTTATGCCTTTAGCCGATGTTGGTGTTTATTTATTTATTTTATTTTGAGAATATCCAGTGTTGGTGTTGGTGTTGGTGTAACTCAAGAATCGTGTAAGGTCTTTATGAGTAATAATGTAATATTTACCCTGTTTTTGGCTTTATGCCTTTATCCGGTGTTGGTGTTTTTTTTTTTTTTTTTTTTTTTTTTTTTGAGAATATCCGATGTTGGTGTAACTCAAGAATCTGTGTAAGGTGTTATTGTTGGTGAGATTATTAATTGTCTTTTAGTATTGGTGTTGGTGCCTTTTGGTGAGATACAATAAATTGGCTTTCTACGATTGGTTCTAGTCTTGTGATTGGGGCCCATAGGGCATTGGGCTTTGTCTGTTGAATTGGAGGGTAGATGGTGCATAGGGCCGGGGTAGTGCAAGTGTGCTGTGTGCTAGTGCTAGTGCAAGTGTGCAACAAATAATTAATAAATATGGTTGTGTGCTGTGTGCTAGTTGATTAGTTCAACTAGGACTTAAGCTATATGGCCTATATATTTTTGTGCTGCAAAATTTATTGACTCTATTTTTTTTTTTTTTCCGGTTAAGTAATAGTGTGATATTCCAAGTAGGGAAGTATCAAACAACCATAGTAATTAGTTGAACTAATTAATTTTGTTTGTTTGGGATATTAATTAACCAATAATTAATTGGAGAAAGCAACTAATAAATAATAATTAATAATTTAATTAATCAATACTTTATATAAGACAAACAAGTTAAATTATGTTAGGTTAAACAACAATTAATAATTTTATAACTAATAAAACAACAATATAACAAATTATAGTTTATAAAAGACAAACAAATTAATGAAACAACTAAACAATAATACATTTGGGAAAAATTCCTGGAGCCCCCACTGGGAAAAATTATGCTACTTAAGGAACAACCTGGGAAAAATTCTTGGAGTCGCCATTGACTTGAGGAAGAGAGAGTAGGTGGTGAGGTCTGGGTGTGTACCTTTTTGGGCCATGAGATCAAGGGTGGAGATTGCTTTGTGGAGGTGGCCCACATTGAGGTGGTGAATCGGACAGTGGTTAAGGGGTTCACAGTTTGGATTTTGTGGTGATGATAATTGAAGGTGATGGCGGGAACGAGTTGAGGGTTTGATAGAAGGTAATAAAGGTAGTTTGGAGGTAGAGGAAACACAGAGGCCTAGCATGTTTCTTCCAACGGGTTAGAATTATACAAGAGGCCGGGCATGTTGCATTTTATAGGTTTGGGTTTTGGGTTGTTTGTTTTGTTATTTTATTTATTATATAATTTTTTTTTTTTTAATTTCGTTGGAGAATTTCACTAAGATTAATTGCATATCACAGAGTATACTGTACAACAATCCTCACTATTAATCAAACTCCTACGGACAATTGACTCCACCTGCCGTAACTAGTAAATGAGTGATTTAAGGACCTGAAACCTTTAACGAGTTAAGCAGTTTACCCTAGGAGGCTATATAATAAAAAATTGTGAATATCCATATATCTAAGGGACAATATTCGACACGAACACGAAGATGACACAAGCATGACACAATATTTGTAAATTAGGGTTGAGTTTTAGCTGGTTTATGCTAGATTTGGGTTGATACGTACTCACCCATTTAATAATCTTGTCATTTCAAGTCAGATACACACGAAACTCATTTCGACCAATTTGACTCCATCTCTAGTGTAGATATATCATTTATAGCGACATTTATGAATGTTCGGTTTGTACACCATTCACTTTTATAGCGATATCTATAAGTATTTGGTTTGTACACTATTCACTTTTATATTAATATCTATGAATATTTGGAAGTTTTTATAAAACTTTTTTCTTATCAATTTATTTTTTTCTTGTATATAACAATGTATATAGTGTCACATCAATTAAAGTTTTTGGCTAAAATCCAAAAGTTTTATATTTGAACAAAATTTTTTTTTTTTTGGTATTAAAAGTTCTTTGTTTTTTGTTTTTGTCATTGTAGTCCTTATCCTTTTGTTTATTGTCGGTTATAAATCTAAATGGAATGTCATTTTATCATACCCAATGACAATTTTATAGATAGTTAATAGATGGAAGGACCAAACTTGAGAGCGGTTAAATGCGTTTGGGTACATGTTGATGGTATGCATACCAACTCCATATGTCAGGAACATTTTCATTCAATGGGACAACTCTAATTGAGCAGCCAGGTTGATTAAGGAATATTAAATTAGCTGCCTGATCTATTCCAGAGCTAAACCTTGAACGATTCTGCACAACAATATTTGGAAGGATTCCATTCCTTCTCTGTTGGAGGCAGGGCAGCCACTGAATTATTGTAGACTTTGTAGTTCACATGAATTGATTGCTTAACCATGCATATGAATACTGAAAGCAATTTTTACAATGGGGCTATTGTCACTCCAACATAAATTGCCCGGTTTTTCAGCATTGTTTATTAACTTAATCAATTGCACATTCACAAATCACAATTATAAAATTATAAATTTTGTTTCCTCTTAAAAAGACATTAACAAATAAATATACCACGTACGAAGCAAAAAAAAAAAAAAAAAGAAAAAAGGTAAGGATAGCTATCATAAATCAAGGGACCAATTATTTGTCACACAAAATATATGAAGTGTCTCTATGCTATCAAATATGTGAAGACTAATTGCCCTAGTTTTGCGGTGGTGTTAGCTTTTCTTTGCATTGAAAGTTTAGCCAATTAACTTGATTCACCTGATTGAAATGATGAATTAGTTGAATTTAAGTTGTCTCTTACATCACTTGTTGGTCTCATTTGGTGATGATGATAGGAAAGGCTTGGAAGGCATTTGTAAGCATTCAACTTCTCCTTCAAGCATTTCTACAACTTTGTTCATTAAAGGACGGTCACTAGGCTTCATCTGTATGCACCATAATGCAACTATGATCATCTTCTTAACAATTTTCTTCTCCTCCTCTGTGGCATCTTCTATTTCTATGTTATTTCCTTCGCTAAATTGGCCATAGACCCAAGTTGGGAAGTAAATTTGGCTTGAATGGTCTGCAAATGCATTCACGTTCTTTCTTCTGCTTGCCATTTCCAACAATAACATGCCAAAACTATAAACATCAGCTTTATAGGAGACCCTTCCAATATTTTTATAGAACAACTCTGGGGCTATATATCCTAATGTTCCCTTTGTGATCAAAGGCACTATGCTATTATTTGTTGGATAAAGTTTTGCAAGCCCAAAATCAGAAACTTTGGGAATGAAGTTCTCATCAAGAAGAATGTTATGAGGCTTTATATCAAAATGTAGAATTTGCACGTCACATCCTCGATGTAGATATTCAATCCCACAAGCCACTCCAAGAGAAATCTCAAATATTTTCTCGATACTTATGGGGATACTTTCTTCTCGAGAAAAAAATGTGTTTTTCAAGAGAACCATTAGGCATGAATTCATATATAAGGGCACGCTTTGGCCCCTCAGCACAGAAGCCAATGAGTTGCACCACATTCATGTGGTGAATTCTTCCAATTATTGCAACTTCGTTGATAAATTCTTGCCCATTAGTTTTGGAGTTTCCCAACATCTTTATAGCAACAAGAGGGCCACTTTCAAGCTTTCCTCTATATATAGAGCCATAGCCTCCTTCACCCAATTTGTCCTTGAAACCTTTGGACATCTTCCTAATTTCAGAGTAAGAGTACCTAATTGGCATGAGATTAATTTGGCTTTGCAGAAATTCTTCAACAGCATCATACATTGATAAATGTCTCTTACGCCACTTATAAATCAAAAACGCCACCACACATGGAATCCCCAAGATAGTCTTTGTTTCAAGGTAAAATAATACTGTGCAGAAAAATCACCAAAATAACTATAAGAAAACAAATTTGTTGTTGCGCCTGTCACATTTTTTAATTTTTAGTTGAAATTATGGTTAGACTTAGAATCACATACCTTCTTAACCCTAATAATTAAGCACAATATATTTTGTTTCATGTTAATGTAAATAATATTTTTGTCTTGTTTGCATGCATGGTAAACTATTTTTAATCACAATCTTAAGGAATGATATGCTAAAAAAAATTAAAGTTGAAGAAGAGATTCAGGTTATTACCTATTGGCGGAGTTAAGAACAAATTTTCTGCAAGAAATATAAACAAGAAGAAGGTGAAATTACCTTTTGCTAACGAAAAATGAATTACTAATTAGTGAAACAAGTGACCTGAAGCAAGAAATATCAACAACCATAAAAGCCGGTTGACATTATAATTTATATATATGGTCTTAAAATTGGGATGTCACTTTAATTGAGTCGAGCTCAATCAGATGCTTTTAGAGTTCCCAATATGCATTATAGTTGTTAGAACTTAGAATTATATGGTTAAATAATTAAACTTATTATTTCTCAACATCTTAAATTTTTGAAAATTTTTGCAATTTAACATTAGTTAAACTATGGCTAGGGCTGAAGAATTTGCCCATCGAGTCAAGCATGATATTTTAATTAGGTTATAATGGAGTAAATGTTCAGACATGCGTTTTGCATTGAATACTAAGTACTAAAACTTTATTATCATGGAAAAATTGGGAGCCAGAAAAGGTAAATTTTTATTGAGAGGAAGCTAATTTCTTAAGAAATTATATAACTTTTACTTTTCATATCATCGAGCTTAAAAGAATGAGATTGTTAAAATTATGATTAAATAATTAAACTTAACATTTTCTATTAATTTAATCTTTTGGGGAAATTAGTAATTTATTATGGTAATAGAGCAGGACATCCTAGATTTGATCCCATGTCAAATTTGCTTTTTATTCCACTAATTACTATGTATGTGTTTGACTTTTCTTATAAAATAAATAAAGTTTAAAATGATAAAAATCAAACACATGACGTATTATTTTTACCAAAAAGTAAAACAAAAGATTTGCATTCGTGTATTCGAGAGCAACCAATTACCCAAGTACATGGTTATTTATTTCTCTACCCGCTTCATCAGCACGCATCAGGCGCTATTACTCAAGCAATTCTATTTCCTTGTTCATTCTGTGTATTAATTACTATCCTTCAAGAAAACCTTTTTTGAGATTAAAACCTCACCAACGAGTGAATCATATGATATTGCGTCCCACCAGTGTGCACTTTCACCAAAAGAATATCCCAAACCTGCAATTTTGACAAAGAAAGAAAAATATCAACGTTGAGAACTTTAAAATTGAATTTAGTCATTATACGACTACAATAACTATTCCCTAACATGTTTATTACATTGTAATGGATGGAGGTACGCACGAAGAAGCTATCTTCTTCAAAAATTCGATAATTATTACTTTTCATTTACTTAAGCACATATGTTTAAGATAGACCAATTGATTGCCCAACTACATGGTTATTCCTCTACTTGTGTCATCATCACACCAGGAACCATTAATCATACAATTCTATTTAATTGTCCATTCTATATTACTCTTCAAACAACTTTTTGAGATAGAAATTACCTCACCTTCGAGTATATATGGGATCATGTCAAGCACTCCTGCAATGACAAATAAAAGAAAAATATATCAGCGATTGGAAACGTTAAAATTAAATCCAGTCATTATACTGAGACTTGAATAAAAATATCCTAGCATGTCTATTATATAGGTAATAAGGAATTATGGATGGTGTATGCACCAAGAAGTTTGTTCTTATAGAAGTTTAATAGAATAAATACATGAATAGTGACAGTGGAAAAATGCAAGAGTTCAGAAAAGAAAGAAACTTGCAAAGGGAAAATAATGGTCAGCATGCATGTAAGGTAGTATTTAATTAGAGAATGGAAAGTGTTATGACCTTAAAAAATTCGATACTTTTTTACATTCTATTTCCTCAAGCATAAAATTTTGAGATCAATCAATTGCCCAAGTACATGGTTATTCCTCTGCTTGTGTCATTATTACATAAAGAACAATTACTCATACAGTTCTATTTTATTGTCCATTCTATACGACCCTTAAACAAGTTTTGAGATAGAAACCTCACCTCGGATACGGCCAAGCACTCCTGCAATGACAAATTAAAAAAAAACATATCAGCGATTGGAAACCTTAAAATTAAATCCAGTCTTTATCTTGAGACTTGAATAAAAATATCCTATCATGTCTATTACATAGGAAAGGAATTATGGATGGTGTATGTGTTGAAGTGGGCTCGTGTGGCTTGAATTGCTACAAGCCCAAGTTGATCGAATTCAACTAGGAATATAATTCCTAGTGTAGCCGACTTTGACATATATATATATATATATATATATATAAATATATATTAGGTTTGAGATTAAGTGTAGCCGTGGGAGATAATTCCTAATAACCTAGCAGCTGCATAAGAAAAAAGAATAGTGTTTTCTTGTCTTGTGGGTGAGAGAAAAATATTATAGCCGCAAGTTGTACTTTGTATTTTTCTCTGATAATAGTGAAATCCCCGCAACTCCGTGGACGTAGGCAAATTGCCGAACCACATAAATATTGTCTTGTGCGTGTGATTATTTTCTTTGACGTGTGTTTTCTCTATTTGTTTTGTTTCTCACAGGTTGAGAATTTCGGTGTAATTCCCTACAACTGGTATCAGAGCCTAGGGTTAGGTTTGAGTGGGAGCAATGGCGGAGAAAGCGGGAAAGGCATCCGGAATAGAAAAGTTTGATGGCATAGACTTCGCTTATTGGAGGATGCAGATTGAAGATTATCTCTATGGGAGGAAATTGCATCTGCCTCTTTTAGGGACAAAACCCGAGGCTATGAAGGCTGAGAAATGGGCTATTCTTGATAGACAGGTACTAAGAGTTATCGGGTTAACTCTGTCTAGGTACATTGCACACAATGTTGTAAAGGAGAAGACCACAGCGAGATCGATGAAGGCTTTACCTGGTATGTATGAAAAGCCGTCGACAAACAATAAAGTGCACTTGATGAAGAAACTGTTCAATCTGAAGATGGCAGAGAATGCATCAGTAGCACAACATTTGAATGAATTTAACACTATCACAAATCAATTGTCGTCTATAGAAATTGATTTTAATGATGAGATTCGTGCATTGATCGTTTTGGCTTCTTTGCCAAACAGTTGAGAGGCAATGAGGATGGCGATAAGTAATTCTACAGGAAAGGAAAAACTCAAGTACAATGATATACAAGATTTAATTCAGGCCGAGGAGATTCACAGAAGAGATGTAGGTGAAACCTCGGGATTTGGTTACGCCTAAACCTTGAGACAAGAGGCGGAGGTAATAAGAGAAATTCAAATCGGGGCAGATCAAAATCCAGAAATTCTAATCGAAACAGAAGTAAATCTAGATCAGGCCAACAAGTACAATGTTGGAATTGTGGGAAAACATGTCACTTTAGGAATCAATGCAAAAGTCCTAAGAAGAAGAATGAAGATGATTCTGCTAATCTCAGAATGTGAGAAGAGGTACAAGATGCATTACTTCTTGCGTGAGACAGATCCACTTGATGATTGGGTTTTGGATTTAGGAGTTTCGTTTCATACCACTCCACACCGAGAAATCATACATAATTATGTTGCAGGTGATTTTGGTAAGGTGTATTTGGGTGATGGTTCAGCCTTGGATGTTGTTGGTATGGGAGATGTCCGAATATTGTTGCCCAATGGGTCTGTTTGGTTACTAGAGAAGGTTCGACATATTCCTGACTTGAGGAGGAATCGATTTTGTTGGACAACTTGATGATGAAGGACATGCAATACTATTTGTTGGTGGTACTTGGAAGGTTACAAAGGGAGCTAGGGTATTGGCTCGTGGAAAGAAAACTAGTACTCTGTACATGACCTCAAGTCCAAGAGACATAATTGCGATTCTTTGATGCAAATCTCGATACAAGCCTATGGCACCGTAGACTTGGTCACATGAGTGAGAAAGGGATGAAGATGCTGCTGTCAAAAGGAAAACTACAAGAATTGAAGTCCATTGATTTTGACATGTGTGAAAGTTGCATCTTAGGAAAGCAGAAAAAGGTGAGCTTCTTGAAACGCGCGGGACACCGAAGGCTGAAAAATTGGATTTAGTACACACTGATTTGTAGGGGCCTTCTCCGATTGCATCCCTTGGAGGTTCAAGGTACTACATCACTTTCATTGATGACTCAAGCAGAAAGGTATGAGTTTATTTTCTGAAAAATAAATCGGATGTATTTGAAACTTTTAAGAAGTGGAAGGCCATGGTTGAGACAGAAACATGTTTGAAAGTAAAATGTTTGAGGTCGGATAATGGAGGAGAGTACATAGATGGAGGGTTTAGTGAGTATTGTGCTGCATAGGGAATTAGGATGGAGAAGACCATTCCTGGGACACCATAGCAGAATGGTGTGGCTGAGCGCATGAACAGAACTCTCAATAAGCGTGCTAGGAGTATGAGGTTGCATGCTGGACTACCAAAAACTTTTTGGGCTGATGCTGTTAGCATTGCAGCTTACTTGATAAACCGAGGACCTTCAATTCCTATGGAGTTTAGACTTCCTGAGGAGGTTTGGAGTGGTAAAGAGGTAAAGTTTTCACACTTAAAAGTTTTTGGTTGTGTTTCTTATGTTCATATTGATTCTGATGCTCGTAGTAAACTTGATGCAAAGTCTAAAATATGTTTTTTCATTGGCTATGGTAATGAGAAATTTGGCTATAGGTTTTGGGATGAACAAAACAAGAAAATCATCAGAAGTAGAAATGTGATATTTAATGAACGGGTTATGTACAAGGACAGGTAAACTGTAGTATCGGATGTTACAGAGATAGATTAAAAGAAATCTGGGTTTGTCAACTTAGATGAATTGAGTGAAGGTATTGTCCAGAAAAGGGGTGAAGAAGATAAGGAGAATGTAAATTCACAAGTAGATCTGAGTACACCAGTAGTCAAGTCCGCAGATCTTCCAGAAACATTACACCTCCATAGCGTTATTCACCCACTCTAAATTATCTCCTATTGACTGATGGTGGTGAGCTAGAGTGTTATGATGAAGTCTTGCAAGATGAGAATTCAAGCAAGTGGGAGTTAGCCATGAAGGATGAGATGGATTCCTTGTTGGGGAATCAGACATGGGAACCGACTGAATTGCCGTAGGGAAAGAAGGCTTTGCACAACAAGTGGGTATACGAGAATAAAGAATGAACATGATGGTAGCAAACGTTACAAGGCCAAATTAGTTGTTAAAGGGTTCCAACAGAAGGAAGGCATTGACTACACAGAGATATTTTCTCCAGTTGTGAAGATGTCAACAATCGGACTAGTCTTGGGAATGGTGACTACAGAAAACTTACATCTTGAGCAATTAGATGTGAAGATGACATTCCTTCGTGGTGACTTGGAGGAAGACCTTTACATGATTCAGCCGAGAAGGGTTCATTGCTCAAGGACAAGAGAATTTAGTCGCAAAACCGAGAAAGAGGTTGTATGGCCTAAAACAAGCTCTCTTAGACAGTGGTACAAGAAATTTGTGAGTTTTATGCATAGAATTGGGTTCAAGAGATGTGAAGTCGATCACTTTGTTGCTATGTTAAGTCTTTTGACAATTCTTACATCATATTTCTGTTGTATGTGGATGATATGCTTATTGCAGGGTCTAGCATTGAGGAGATTAATAATCTGAAGAAGCAATTGTCCAAACAATTTGCAATGAAGGATTTGGGAGCTGCAAAACAAATCCTTGGTATGAGAATCATTAGAGACAAGGCTAATGGTACATTGAAGCTTTCACAATCAGAGTATGTGAAGAAAATTCTCGCCGGAGTTCAACATGAATGAAGCTAAACCGGTGAGCACACCCTTGGGTAGTCATTTCAAACTAAGCAAAGAACAGTCACCAAAGACAGAAGAAGAAAGGGACCACATGAGCAAGGTGCCCTATGCCTTAACTATTGGCGACTTAATGTATGCTATGGTGTGTACAATGCCGGACATTGCACATGCAGTGGGAGTTGTGAGCAGATTCATGAGTAGGCCTGGAAAGCAGCATTGGGAGGCAGTCAAGTGGATTACGAGATATCCGAAGGGTTCATCGGATACATGTCTTTGTTTCACAGGTGCAAGTTTGAAGCGCAAGGTTATGTAGATGCTGATT
Organism: Quercus dentata; assembly: GCA_028216015.1. Classification (NCBI taxonomy): domain Eukaryota; kingdom Viridiplantae; phylum Streptophyta; class Magnoliopsida; order Fagales; family Fagaceae; genus Quercus; species Quercus dentata. The sequence continues at coordinate 14,073,023 of CP116452.1, read as the reverse complement.
TTTTTGGTGATATTGATAGTAGAAAGAGTACTATTGGGTTTGTTTTTACTCCGGGTGGTACAAAGCAATATCATGGGCTTCAAATCTGCAAAAGATTGTCACTTTGTCTACTACGAAGGTTTGAGTATGTTGCGAAAGAATCGAAGCTGGAAAGGAGATGATTTGGCTACATGGTTTCTTAGATGAATTGGGTAAGAAGCAGGAGATGGGCATTCTACACAAAGGACGGTCGAGTGCAATCTTTCTTGCCAAAAACTCGGTTTTTCATTCAAAGTCGAAGCACATACGAGAAAAATACCACTTTATCCGTTACCTTGTTGAAGATAAGCTGGTAATGCTTGAGAAGATTTGTGGATCTAAGAACCCGACAAACATGTTGACTAAGGGTGTCACTATTGAGAAGTTGAAGTGTGCGACTTCAATTCAATTGGTCTTCTAGCTTGAGGACAGGAGGATGAGTTGCGGGGATGAGAGATTGTGTTATGGAGGATTATGGTTAATGTTTGCAGCTTGTGAGCCCTTAAGGGCTAAGGTGGAGCCGATGGAGGAGTTTGCTAGTGTAGCTTGATCAATTCAAGCCAAGGTGGAGATTTGTTGAAGTGGGCTCGTGTGGCTTGAATTGCTACAAGCCCAAGTTGACCGAATTCAACTAGGAATATAATTCATAGTGTAGCCGACTTTGACATATATATATTCCTAATAACCTAGCAGCCGCATAAGAAAAAAGAATAGTGTTTTCTTGTCTTGTGGGTGAGAGAAAAATATTATAGCCGCAAGTTGTACTCTGTATTTTTCTCTGATAATAGTGAAATCCCTGCAACTCCGTGGGCGTAGGCAAATTGCTGAACCACGTAAATATTGTCTTGTACGTGTGATTATTTTCTTTGACGTGTGTTTTCTCTATTTGTTTTGTTTCTCACAGGTTGGGAATTTCGGTGTAATCCCCTACAGTATGCACCAAGAAGTTTGGTATTATAGAAGTTTAATAGAATAAATACATGAATAGTGACAGTGGAAAAATGCAAGAGTTCATAAAAGAAAGAATCTTGCGAAAGGGAAAATAATGCACAACATGTAAATTAGAGAACGGAAAGTGTTATGGCCTTTCTCGCTTTATTTACCCACCAGTACTGACGTCGCATTGAACATGGTTCACCTCATCAAGGTGGCAATCGTATACTGCTATTGGGCAAACACTTCCACAAAAACCAGAGAGCCATGAAAGCTCAAAACCATATACCAATTCATTGTGGATGTCTGTACAGGAGATATTTGGGTCATCATTATCTGTTGGCCACGAAGTCAGAAACATTTTCTCTACTTGGCATGAGTCCTCCATTTCAGATGCGTTGGTTCTACCAACTTTAACATATCTATACCTCTTGGAATCAGATATAGAAGAAGAGTTGTCATCATAATTGCAAGTAGAAGTGTCCAAGTACAACGGAGAATTCACTGGTTTTTCACAGCTCATCAAAACCAAACTCCGTGATAGTTCGAGATCCCAGTGATTCGCCTTTGTCCAGTTTTTCAGGTTAGTGTCATATGGATTGCAATAATATCGAGATAAAGAATATGTCGGGGTGGAGAAGGAGAAGTAATTGTCCTTGTGTATGCTCGAGTCCACAATCCGGATTGTGTAGTTGATGTAACTGATTTCCTGTATGTAGTATTTTCCTCCATTTAAGTGTAGCACCGTACGATTGTTCTCACACGAAAGTTCATAACTGGAGTCCCCGCAGTTTTCTGGGTCAGTCGACAATTGGAAGGGAAAGCTTATGCTGTGGATATTCCCACAAGAAGAAGCGGTACAGTTATCATTAACCATAGCATTAGCACAGCAAGTAAGAGCAACAAGGGCAGTGAGTCCTACACTGAACATCAATCCTCTTGCCATTGAAGTAGACAGAGAGAGGAATATTTCCACTAGTACACGCTATAAAACTTTCACAGCTGTAGACAAACACAATAAAAACTTCTTTCTGTTGTCTTCAAAGCATGTTCAACAATAAAGTAAAAAAGTAAAGTTTCCACATGAAGAAAGATGAAGCGCAAGTTTGTTTGTTTGTTTGTTTTTTTTTTTTTTTTTTTTGAAATGAAACTCGAACTTTTCATAAAATTTGAGATTGAAATACAACAGGGCAGAAAAAACAAAGCCAACACTAGCACTTTGATCTATCAAGTAAAAGCAGGTTATGAAGCCAAGGGGGCTCGGACCCTATCCATGTTTGAGACATCCCAGCCTTTCTAACATACTGAGCTAGCTCATGTGCTACTTTGTTGTAGTCCCTTTTCAGATGCAGAACTTTCCAACTCCTAAACTGATTAAGCAAATTAAGAATACCATGAATAATAAGGCCCATAATTCCATGGCAAGATCCTGAGTTCATGACTTGGATGGCAATAAGGGAGTCTAATTCTATAAGTACCTGAGGAAGCTTCATCTTAGCCGCCAAAAGAATCTCGGCCTCAATTGCAAGAGCTTCAGTAGTCTCCACATCATAGGAAGCATTCAATAAAATGCCTCTTGCAGCAACCATAATACCTCTACATTCACCGACCCCACCAAAAATTCCTCATCATCCCCTCCAAATCCTCACAGAGACTTTTAGGCAACAGAAAACAACCCATAGTATAGGTGGGAACCGCTTGCGCTACTACCTTGATAAGAATTTCTTTTCCCCCCATCGAAAGCATTTTTTCCTTCCAACCCGAGAGTTTTTTCCCCACCTTTTCTTTGATTTCAGCAAAAACTTGTGTTTTGGACTTTTATATTAGAGATGGGAGACCCGGATACTTCCCATGTCTTGTATGTTACATAGGTCCCAAGATGTCCATCACTTCCTCTTTCATAGTAAAGAATGTATTGTGGCTAAAGAACACAGAGGATTTATCCGTGTTCACTTGCTGACCCGAGGCATCTTCATACCGCTTAAGAATCTCCACCATTTTGCTGCACTCCGCATTCTCTCGCCTTACGGAAAGAGTAGGCTATCGTCGGTGAAGAACAGATGAGTTACTTTTTGACTGCCTTTGCATACTGATATACCAATGAGGGCGTTATTGTTGTTTGCTTCTTCAATGAGTGCTGAAAGGGCTTCCATGCATAATAGAAAGAGGTAGGAAGAGAGCAGATCCCCCGATGCAAATGGGAGGGTACTATCTTGCCATGTGCTTCCCCGTTAATAATTATGGAATATGAAACCGTGGTGTTGCATCTCATTATCCACCCTATCCATCGCTCTTGAAATCCCATTCTTCGCATTACCTCCTTAATGAACTTCCACTCCACTTGATCATAAGCCTTGCTCATGTCTAGCTTGATAGCCATAAATCCATCTCTTCATTCCTTTTTATGATCCAAGTAGTGCATTAGTTCAAAGGCCAAGAGGATATTATCTGTGATTAGCCTCCCTGGTAAGAAGGCACTACGATTTTCTGAAATGAGTCGTGGTATTGAGCAATATCAATATCAATATATAGAGCAATGCACCAACAATATCGGCGTCAAGACATACGTCATCTCGGTAAATTAAGTATTTGACAGTTATTAAGGTTTTTTTTTTAGAAGATATTTTTAATTATTATAAGCATTTAGTTAAATTACTAACAAATTGTACATGTAGCGGTAAGAAAGAAATTATGAAGGCAAATGTAACGGAACTTTCTCCCAAATTTTGTAAAATAATATATTTAAGTATGTAGTTTTTTCTTTAAAATCCTACTTAGGTTGCATTTGGTATTGGCTTAGAAAGCCAGTTTTTATTACTAGTCAGCTTGTTTTTTGTATTATTTATAGGTCTCATTACACTTTTTAATATTATACATGGGTTCCAATGTCTTGTTTCAACTACTTTTTAGCTTTATTTATAATATTTTCAGCAATTCTTTTAAATTTAAGTGAAATTAATCTTATTTTAAAAACATAATTTTAATACTTAAAATCATATTTCCAAAACACAATTTTAGAAAAAATGATACGTTTTCAAATAATCGTTAATTTAAATAATTATTAATAAAAAAATTATTTTGCAGAATTATGTTATGAAGCATTTGTTAAGTTCTACAATGCACATCATACATAGTCTCCCAAGTTCTGAACGGTGTATTCCATATTTGAAGTAGATCATCAGAACATAGCCCAAGTTTTTTTTTTTTTTTTTTTTTTTCGCTGAATAAAAACAGCACATAGCCCAAGTTGTTGGAAATGATTAAGTGTGTGTTGTATGTATGATGAATCTCACCTTGAGCATATATTGGGTAGATCTGAATTTTATTAACAAGTACTACCAAGATTTTGAAACCAAACTGTTCAAAGAACCAGAAAAAAGAGGTTTAGCCTCTTTGAGGTTAGACCAGGGTTCAATTAAGGTCTAGCCATGATATGTCATTTAATCTTTATTAAATTTAATTCATAAATTGTCTTTATATTTTTTTATTAAATTTAATTCATAAATTGTGTTTATATATAATAATTTTCTATATCTTACCAACTTAATGGTTGACATGCTGGATATGCATATATCAACCTAGAGAACCCAAGTTCAAATCCCGGTCTTGACTAATTTCAACAAACATCATATGGGCAAAATTGTAACAAAAAAATTCGGCCCTTGGGCTGATTCTCGATGTCTTGGATCAAACCGCCCAATTCGGTCCAGGAATGATAACTCAATAAACCTCAATTTCGACCAGTCTTTTTAATGTATAGAGCAAATGTGGTTAGCATTTTTCCAAGGGTTGTTACAATGAATTAACTAATATTTAAAATTTAAGAACACCCCATAACTTTTTTATAATCATAATAATGGGGGAGGGGAATTTGAACTATGATTCTCCTAGTTATGAAGATGGATTGTGTCACTAAGATACAAGGCTTTTGAGAAAACACCCAGTTTTATAATATCATACAATACTTATGTACCAACTATCGGTAACATACTAGTAACTTTATTCGCCCTCTAGGAATATAATCCTACTTACAACAAAATAAGTTATTGATGTTAGACAAAATCTACTATTTAATTTTTGCAATTTATTAATGTTAGTCTTTTTATATAATTTTCGTTATTTTATTTTTAGACTATTTATTTCCTTGTTTTTAGGTGCTTTTAATGTTGTTTGGTCAAGTTAGGATTTTATACGCTTTCCTAGCCGCCCAAGGGTTTCCTAGCCGCCTTAGATTTTCTAGCCACCCTAGGTTTTCTTCTTATTATTTAAACGCATTGTAGCCTCCAAAGGAACTTCAGTTTTCAGATTAATAAAATACATATTTTGTCTATTGTTTTCTCCGATGGATTCTAAACTAATCACCTTGTGGATTCGAGATTTACTACCACAAACTAACAATTTAGTTTTTGTTCCATCAAAAAGAATATTGTGTGTACTTTCTTTAGGCTTCCGTGACATCAATTGGTTTCATAACCTTGACTTACCCTGGCCTGATAGCGAACCAGTGTGATGGTAACCACCACAACAACAACAACGAAGTTGAAGATGCGATTCTCACCAAGGCTGAGTTCCACCAATTTCATGAAAAGAGACAACAAACTATGCACGAAATCCAGCAAGGCATTGCTACTCTTCTTATTGGGAAATTATATCACAACAATAATGATCAATATATTCAAATACACACTCCTAACTACAAGAAAATTCCATTCTTTAATGGAGATATATGTGTAAGTTGGATTTTATTGATTAGCTTCTTGATTTGGAAGAGTATTTTAATTTTTGGAAGATTTGTGATGAAGAAAAAGTACGGCTTGCATCTAATAAATTGGACGATGAAGCAGAGGAATGGTAGGAAGACATTCAAATTAATAGAAAGTGTTGAGGTAAGCATCCAATTCGCTCTTGACAAAGAATGAAAAAGGGTATTAATTTATTTATGGTTTCCTAATGACTATTATGATATACTAGATTATACAAGTTTTGATTATAAATCTGTATATTCATATGAAAAGCAATATGTTCAAAACATGAAAGGTCAACCACAAAACCAAAATTATCACAGCCAAGTCCATGTGTCAAGAAGAGAAAAGGATTTGAGGGTTGACAAGATGCAACCAATTTCTAAAGAAAATTTTGAAGTGGTTAAAAAAATTCAAGATTTGCAACAAGTTGTTGAATTGAAACTTGAAGATACCACTTGTAAAAAATTTGATGAAGAGGTCAAAGAAAAGAAGGTTGAGTTGATTGTGGATAATGACAAAAATCAAGAGATAGTAATTATTGAGAATATTGTGGAAGATTCAACTGAGGTCAAATATGAGGATGAGCCCACAACTCACAATCCACAGGTTTTGGTTCATTTGTTGAAGATGACTACACAACGTGTTGATTTTCTTGGAGTAGAAAATTTTAATTTTATTATTAACCCTTTGTTGATTGATGTTGCAAATGAATTAAAGGTAGATGAGAAGAGATTTTATGAAGGATTCAAGTTTCAAAACCAAATCAAATTATATTAAGCATTCAAAGTATTTGTTTATTTGGAGCGGAAGATTTTAGATTTCGACTATCAACTCAAGGACTAATTTTTTTCAAGTTGAGGGGTCTAATGTAGGACAAGATTTACTAATTAATTTTGTAATTTCTTAATTTTAGTATTTTATGTAATTTTCGTTATTTTAGGTTTAGACTATTTATTTCATTGTTTTTAGGTGTTTTTAATGTTGTTTAATTAAATTAGGATTTTATACACTTTCCTATCCGCCCATGGTTTCCTAGCCGCCTTAGGTTTTCTAGCCACCCTAGGTTTTTCTAATTATTATTTAAACACACTACCAAAGACAATTCAATTTTCAAATTAATAAAATACAGATTTTGTCTATAATTTTCTCCGGTGAATTCTATACCAATTACCTTGTGAATTCAAGGAACCCATCATGGATTTGAGTTTTACTATTAGAAATTAACAATTTAATTTATGTTTTATCAAAGAAAACATCATGTGTGCTTTCTTCAGGTTTCCGCGACATCAGTTATACTTTGGCACAAGAGGAGGTTTTATTTTGCTGCAGTTGCTCGAATTTCAATCAAACCTTCAACTGATTGGGTATCAAATAGCTTTAATCAGTTAATTTTTGGAACATGCATGCTGAAAATGGAAGCAAAAAGGGCGTTAAAGATTGCATGTATTAGGATGGAGGAGCCGGTTTAAGCACTTGGAACAATCCACGTTAGGTGAAACAGTGAATATGGTAGGTTGGTTAATTCCACAAAAGCCCTGGCTACTTTAGCATTTGAATTTATTCTCTTGGCTGCTCACTTGATGAAGGCACATACAGCCTTCTTATTAGCGAAGGATGATGCAGGCTGTTGATTATTGGCTTGAATTTGGTGGCAAATTCAGAAATTTTATTCAGAGGGAAACCAAGTTAAATTGATCAATAATTTTCAAATACACAAAATAAAAGATGCATAGTTTTAAAAAAACAGAACACATATATACATAGTTTATACTTAAAAGATGCATGTCTTTAACATAATTTATTTTAAGGACCAAAAAAAAAAAATGAATTCTATATATTATTTTCTCAAATATAAAAATATAAAAATAAAATAAATTCATCATGTTAGTTTTATATATTTCACGACAAATATTTTCTTTCATTAAGTCATGTATAATTATCTAGTAAATTATATTAATCACAATTAATATTCTTTAAATATGTTTTTATAGATACAATAAGATTTGAAACCTATAATATCCTCTCTCTAATAATTGTCTTTTATTATTAGGCCAAGTCACTAATTGGTTTCTTCTTTTGTTTAGGCTAGCTTTGAATCTAAGTCTTTTGTTTGACCAAAAGAAACTTAACCCATTAAACTAACAAGAACTCATATTCTTTAAAAATTTTAAATTATACATAGTAATTGTAGCAAATTTGTAAATTTACATAATTATACGATACAATTCATATGATACACACACTGTATCGCACGATTTATAAACACTTACGATACGCAGATACGATATGGAACTTTTTACACACAATACGATATGTATTGCGTATCGTACGATACTAACAACTTTAGTTATAGCCTTTAAGCATTCATATTATTATTCCCTGAAATTTGCTTGTAATCAAAATAAATTCTTAATGTATATTATTTGATGTAAAATGAATTAAATTTTGTTAAGAAGAGTTTGCAGAATTGCTGTTGGAGGAAGCCTGCTCAAGCCGCTTGCCAAACACCACATGTCACCTTCACAAAGTGCCAAGTCAATGTGCAACATCTACTACAAAAAAGTTGGGTTTTTTTAAGGGTCAAAAACTTTGAAAAACTCACGAAAAAAAAATTATTTTAAGAGTAGATTATTTTAAGTTCACTTATACTTGCACGCCTCAAGGTAGTACCTGCCATTAAAGAGGGAAAAAAATCAGTAACTTTAGCAATATGATATCTCATAGTTTTGAAAAGCCACATCAAAAAGTTATTTATTTCAGTAACTTTGCAACTAGTAACCTTTTTTTTAATATATTTATTTCAAGCGTGTTTAACTTATTCCAAGATTTTAGTGAACCCTCGACAAAGTGGATTGAAATAAGTAAAGTTTTTGTTTTTGTAGGAATCATTTGCAACATTAGCATATCTGCCAAGTCAAAAACTTCTTTGCTATGTTAGTATTGAATTGGGTTACCCAACCTGATCCAACCCACAACCTAAACTGCAAATTGGATTAGTCTGATCTAGCTAGAGCACGAAATGAACCAAACCAGATTGTTCATCAATGACCAAGGAGTTGATTTTGATCATTTACCTTGACTTCAAGGGTTGATTTATTCAATTCAACTAATATGGTCCATGCTTTCTTCGCAATTTCAGTGGAGGATATTTTCTTAAACTCCTCATTCGTGACCACACTAAATAAATCATTCAATGCCCTGTTGTTGAAGTTAGCCACTTTGACCTTAGCATCATCTCAATCGACTGGTGCTTCCTTAGGCTTGGTCCAGCCTATCTCCACTGCTTGCAACACTTTTTTATTTAATGACTGCAAGAAAGCTCTCATGCGTACTTTCTAGTATGCATAGTTAGTGTTATCAAATAAATGAGGTATAATAAGAGACTGTCCTCTGTTCATGACAACAGAGGTCAATGGATCTCACAACAAAGATTAACCCTAATTAGAATGTGCCTGCTCCGATACCACTTGATAGGCTAAGAATGTATTGACCCCTTGTGATGAATTAACCAATTAATTAGCCAAGTTAATTAATTAATTCAAATAGCATGCAATAAACATGGTAGCACAAACAAATCACCAACTAAATAAGTATGCAGCGGAAAATAAAGTTGACACATTGATTTGTTTTCGAATGGAGAAAATCTATACGGCAGAATCTCCTTTGAGTGATTTTAAGGTCACCACTCCTGAAAATTTACTATTATCACAACAAGTGGTTACAAGTAAAGGAATCTCAATACCTTATACTAACCTAGAGTTGAACCCTTACCCTAATACTCAATTGGACTTGTTTCAGAGTGATAATATCTCTCCTTTCAATGCACGGCTCCGAGTACGTGACTAACCAATTCAATGTGTGGATCCCAGTATTCGGCTTACACACCAACTTGAGAAGGATGTTGGCTGCAAATTTTTTCAGTTCATCTATATGATGAAGATCACAAAGCTCCTTGATTACAAAATCCTATAGTGTACAAACGTAGCAGCTTCTTAAAGAGAAAGATGAACTAGGGCATATGTCTCTGGTTCACAATATGCTTGTAAAAAACTTTTGCATTGATGTGTATCAACTGTGATGGCCCTTAAAGCAATCCTTATATATTTTTAGGGTTGTGAGAAAAGAAAGCCAAAACATCTATACATGGATTGGAGTGAGATCAGATATGAAAAACTGATTTTCTTAAATCTCGATAGATACCCTTTCTATCAAGCAGCTATCGAGCATAGAGTTACTGCAACCTTTTAAACCTCGATAGATACTAACTGTCGAGCTTTAAAATCCAGTACTTCTTCACTTGATTCTTGGATAGACTTGCATGGTTTTAACACTTGAACTTGAAACCTTGTTCCTTGAAGTATTAAACACATCCTAAATTTACCTAATTACAAGTAAAGTGTGTTTTGTTAAAGGATCAGCCAATTCTACAATGACATATGTTTCTAACATGATTCACATATGTCCTAACAAAAATTACGATACTAATAAGAGTAGTTATTTATTGTTTTAGGAATATCATAACTTGGTATTACATCATCTCACGTAATAACTTATCCAACTTATTAAATTTATGATGGAGTCCATCATTCATGTGATAGAAGAGAGTATCATGTCACTGTACTCGGGAATACCTTATCAATTTTCTACTAATAGTGATAAAATTTTACACACAATTATCTTTTGTTTTCTTTTTTGACATGTAATAAAAAGCTGATCATGTTAAAATATTTTACAGGTAGATCAACAACAATAGAGATTATTGGTGAGTTTTCCATTGCCCATTTGAAAATTTACAGTAAATTATTTTTTGTTTTCTAGACTCATGAATATGTTCATGCAGTTTCACCTTGGGGTCATTTCTTTTGGAACTAGTGGTCTATGTAATCTACCGTGTCTATTGCTATGAAAAAATAGAAAAAGAAAATCAAGCAAGGATTGAAAAGTTTTTGGAGGATTATAAAGCCCTCAAGCCCACAAGGTACTCATAAAATGATGTTAAAAGGATTACAAATCAATTTACAGAGAAGTTAGGACGAGGTGCCTATGGAATAGTGTTCAAAGGAAAGTTTTCAAATGAAATCCACATTGTCGTGAAGATTTTGAACAGTTCCAAAGGCAATGGAGAAGAATTCATAAATGAAGTAGGAACAATGGGTAGAATCCACCATGTTAATGTGGTTCGCTTGGTTGGCTTTTGTGCTGATGGATTTAGAAGAGCTCTAATTTATGAGTTTTTATCAAATGATTCACTAGAAAAGTTCATTTCCTCAATAGATTCTAACCATTTCCTTGGTTGGGAAAAACTACAAGACATAGCTCTTGGCATAGCAAAAGGAATTGAATATCTTCACCAAGGATGTGATCAACGAATCCTTCATTTTGATATTAAACATCATAATGTTTTGCTAGACCAAAACTTCAATCCAATTTTTTTTTTTTGGTTTGGCCAAGTTGTGTGCAAAGGATCAAAGTGCAGTGTCCATGACCACAGTTAGAGGGACCATGGTTACATTGCACCCGAAGTGCTCTCTAGGAACTTTGGGAGCCTGTCTTACAAGTCGGATGTTTGATTTTGGAATGTTGTTGCTTGAAATGGTTGGAGGTAGGAAAAATATTGATATAATTGTGGAAAACACTAGCCAAATATATTTCCCAGAATGGATCTACAATCTATTAGAGCAAAAGGAAGATCTATGAGTCTATGTTGAGGATAATGGAGATGCTAAAATTGCAAAGAAACTAGCAATTATGGGATTTTGGTGCATCCAGTGGCACCCAATGGAACGTCCTATGAAAGTTATGGTTCAAATGTTGGAAGGAGAAGGAGATAAGTTAACCATGCCTCCTAATTGATTTGCCTTTATAGGCCCTACAAGAATCAATGCAAATATGCTTGTAAAGTGTTTAAACCAAGAGTTAGAAGTCATCCTAGAATCAGAGTTGATGATGCAAAAATCGTCAGTGAGTTACACAGTCCTACGTGCTCTAGACAAAACCTGCGAAATAGAAACAAAGAAAACCCTACAAAGAGTACCGGTGTGGTACTGGCCAATACCCTACGAAGGTTAAGTTAGAGAGAATTTCTACAACTCTAGAGTACCAGAGCTAAAAAAATTATGCATACCTTGGCTTGTGAGGGCTTTGGGGTTTTTATAATAGTGTAAAGTCGACTTTCGTTTCTTGGTGGAGAAGATCTTTCCTTGTAGGGAAGATTCTCATTAATACACGTATTTTGTAGGATCTTTTCCTTATAAAGATTCTTTTGATTAGGGTTGATCGTGGGATACAAGATATTTCCTTACACGGATATTCGTGGAGATTAAGCTAAGCCATGTTGGACCCTACGGCCTCTTTACCCCATTGGTCCCTCGCTTCTTCCGAAGGTTTCCCATTGGCTTTATGGAGACGTCTGTCGGGTATCGTGGGGTCGTCGGCTTTATGGTGTCGCTACTTTGGATCCCCGTCCGCTTAAGGGAAGCTGACTAGTTTCGATTGCTCTAAATGTAGGAAAAAGCGTAACTAGTTTCGATTGCTCTAAATCCCTTTGCCTCTACAGGCACTACAAGAATCAATTCAAATACGCCTACAATGCAACTAAATCTAGATTTAGAAGTCATCCCCGAATTAGAGTAAGTATTTTTAAACTAGAGGTCCTCGATGATGATATGGGTTGCAATCATGGTGTACTCAAGGATTATAATTATTAATCTCGTACTCAATTTAGAGACTTCAAGTTTCGATTGCTCTAAATCCCTTTGCCACTACAGGCACTACAAGAATCAATGCAAATACGCCTACAATGCATCTAAATCTAGATTTAGAAGTCATCCCTGAATTAGAGTAAGTATTTCTAAACTAGAGGTCCTCGATGATGATATGGGTTGCAATCATGGTGTATTCAAGGATTATAATTATTAATCTTGTACTCACTTCGAAGACTTCAAGTTTTCTTATATCAAATATGACTAAATGAGCAAGGCGATACTTATAAAAAAGTACCTCTTATTAATTTATTATTTTTATTTTTATAATTTATAGAATTTTGTAGAATAAAGCTTTATCTCATTATTTTAGAGAGTTTTAAAGAGTATTTTAGTCTAAATTGACCCTTTATATGGTATAATATAACTAAGATTTGTTTAAGACTATTTTTGGCAAAATTTCCTTTTTTTAGCCTAAAATTGAAATTCTATTATAAATGGAAAATGCTAAACTCACCAATTATTTTACAAAATGCTAATATGATATAAATTTGTGGTTGTACGTAGTCGTAGGGTATTTAGACTATTTACTATTTAGTGTATAAAAATTTCAAAGACTGTTCATCTTATTTTTCCAGTCGATGCCAGAAAACATTTCCTTGTGTCTTTAACAAGCCCCTTATTAAGGATTTAAGAGCTCGTTCTTTGGTTTAAAATATTACCAAATTTCATACTTACAAATCATGGTTGGTACTGTAACGAAATAAATTTAGTTAGATTACATAGTCCGTTAAAAACTCTCCCAAGAAAATTGAAGACATAAAGGTTTGCTGTAGCTAAAAGAAGATTCACTCATCATGCAATCATTAATCAAGTAACATAATAAACTTAAGAAACTCGCGAGATGTTCCCATCCACTCGAGCGAGATTTGTAGATTTTGAATTCCTAATGCAACTTAAAGACATAAAGTACACATGTTACATGACTTTTCGATAGTAGAAGGCTTCACATCTTGAAGCTTTTCATCTTGAGACAAAAACTGGAAAATTCTTCTTGTACCTAGTAAAAGTTGAAATTCAAAAGTTATAATTGATTGGGTGCTTTGAAACCATAGAGATTGTTGTTACACTAAGTTCACTGTTGTAAGTCCTTAAGTTCCTTGGAGTACTGGAGTTTCAGGATGCATATAAGGTTCATTGGTGGAGGAGATTCATATAGAAAGATTAAAAATGTTTTGGAGCCACTGCGGTGGGAAGGCAAATGTGGCATTCATAGAAGTTGCCCTAAAGAGTCTAGTTGTGTAAAGGTTTTTTGAGTTATAACTGCTTTTTCTATAGTGGCTTTTATAAGGGGCTGGATTCTTATAATGCAAGGTAGTCAATACCGCACCGGTACTAGCCGGTATGTACATTTTGTACCGGTTTAAATTTCGGCCATGTACAGGCCAATTTCAGACAATACCGGTCGGTACCAGGCGTACTTCGGCCGATATAGAAAAAAGTTTTTTTTTTTTTTTTTTTGTTGTAATTTTTGAATTTTTGTTAGGGAAAAATGGTAACTTATTAGTATTATTTGTTTTTTTAGTATGCAATGGTAACTTTTAAGCTTTCTATTTTTTATATTGTGTTTTTTTCTTTTAATTGATACTAAAATCTAAAACCATGAATAATTAGTTCTGAATTGAGAAAATGTTTTATAGTAAACTTTTATATTTATTATAATACACACACACATACATACATATATATATATATATATATATATATATATATATTTATATTTATTTATAAATATAAAAAATAGCGGTAAACCCAAAACGGTATACCGGTATTGGCCTGTATCCAAAATATATCGTACCACTGGCCAAACCGGTACAGCATCTGGTACGATATTGACTCCCTTGTTATAATATTTTTTTTCTATTGATGGAGTTTTTATTTATTTATTTGTTTTTATAATTTGTTTTCCACTTCACTTTATCACCAAAATCCGTGTGGGGTTTTATTGTTTATACTGCTTTTTCTATAGTGACTTTTAGAAGAGGCTGGATCCTTGTAATGTTTTTACTATTGAGGACGTTTTTATTTATTTATTTTTATAACATGTTTTCTACTTCACTTCATCACCAAAATCAGTGAGAGTTTTTATTGTTGCTTTTAAGATGATATTTCCGGAGGTTGAAATACCCTTTTGTGCAATTTTTTTGGAGTAAATTATAAATTAATGCATTACTCTTCTACCTAAATAATTTGGGGTCTAAATTGAAATTTTCAATTGGCATCAGAGAATAGGTTTACTTGTTTAGGAACATTTTCATTAGTGTAGTCCTTAACTTGTACTATCATGGATAAAGTACAATCCCTCATTGTTTCCCTCGTTTTTAGGGAACAATTATGTATATTAAAACTTGAAAGGCCCTCATAAAATTGTTGGATGAAAGAGTTTGGCTATATGTAGGGAAAGATTGGACAAATTATAACCAATTAGCCTTTTGTGTGAGCTTATCATAATTATTGCATATTTAATTAAGAATAAGATGGGGGTTTTATATTTTATTATTTATTTATTTATTATTATTACACATCAAGGTTACACCTGTGGTTATTGAGGATCATATCTTCTTCAATCAACTAGCAACTAGTAAGTGAAACTTTTCACCAATTTCGTAGTTGACGTTTGACTAGGGCCAGTTTACACGGATCATATGTTCTACTCTTGACTTAAGCATTGGTACTGATTTAATTTTCTAGTCAACAAATAATTTTACTCTTCCATTTTGGAGGGTGGTCCTTTCTAAATTCAAATCAATCAGTCTCTTGTATGTGTGCCTATCATAATCATTATAAGATAGTTTTTTTTTTTTTTTTTTTTGGTTTACATTATCTCAAACTTTGGAGGTCATTGCGGTCACTGAGGACCATATCTCCTTCAATCAATTAGCAACTAGCAAGTGAAACATCTCACCATCTTCATAGTTGGTGTAGAACTACGACTAGTTTACACAGATCATAGGTTCTACGTACTCTAATTTATGCCTTTGTTTACAATTTTGTTTCGCTTATTAGAATAATAGAAATGCCAACTTGTAAATCTAGTTTTAAAAAATTTACCAGTCTTGGTAAAGTAGAATATAAATCTTCTGTCCCATACACCATATATATCTTCTTTATACTTTGAATATTGCAATTGGACACCCGTCAAGACTATCAAATTGGTTGTTAATTTTTATACCCAACTAAACTACAAGTGCTCTGTATATGCCCTAGTTATCTAGGGCAAAATTACTGCAACTGAAAAAAGGATATATAGGAGCCATGAAAAGAAAGAAAGAATTATCCTATATGTTTTGCTTCAACTGCATTGGCTAATTAAGTTTTTTTATTATTTATTTTTAAAATAGGTAATAATTGTTAAAATATTTTGTATGGATTTTTTACGTGAGAAGAGGTGTGAATTTGTGTTTTAAGACTAGTTTCATCTTGAAAGTTTGCGAAGTCTTCTAAAAATATAAAATAATTTTGAAAATTTATGGACTTATGTTTTCTAGAAAGCTTTTTATTTTAGAAAATTTAAGGACATTTTAGAGTATGTTAGCGTGTGTGGTGTACCTGAACATGAGTATGTGATTTTACAAAAAGAAAAATTATTTGGATAACAAACTCCTTTGACCATGACAATTATCAATTTAAAGAAATGGTTTTTAACATTCGTCAAAGTTACATTCTATTTCAAATAATTATCAATTTCCTTAACAATACGTGGTACCTTAAAATCTCACTAGGCCCCATGATGTGCATAGTATCAACTAGACTTCACAGAATCCATGATAATTTAAGGTGTGAATCATATGACAAAGGAATAAGGAACATCTTGGCCCCCTTGTCATGTTCAATCAATTTCATACCAGCTCTTTTTTTCTTTTTCTTTTTCTCTTCTTTTTTCCTCCTCGTGAAAGAATGGTTTTATTTATTTATTGGTTCTTTCACTTCACATCTCGTCACCAAAATTTGTGTGAGGTTTTATTGTTTATATTGCTTGTTGTTGCTTTTAAGATGATATTATTAGCGGTTGAAATAACTGTTTCTACTATTTGTTTGGAATAAATTATAAATTAACTCAATTAATCTACTATTAAATTGATTTATTTTATTAGTATTAGAGCATAGGTGTATTTGTTTAAGAACATTTTCCTGAGTTTCATCATTGACTTCTGTTGTAGTGGATAAAGCATGGTCCTTCAATGTTCCCTCGTTTTGAGGGAATAATTATGTATTTTGGAAGGATTGGATGAGAACATGTCTTAAATAATTTGATGAGAGAGTTTGGCTATATGCAGAAAAACCGGACCAAACCAAAATCTAAAGCGAGTGAGCGGTACAAATAAGATCAATTGAATGATCCAATTGGAATAGAAAATGTAAAATCCTATTTTCATTGAAGTTATACTTGCAACCACTAATAATTTCTCTGAAATTGATCTTATGAAGCTGCATTAGTGCATACGAGAGTATATGACTTCTTGAAAGCATTCCTACATTCATGATTTCATGTTGCCTACCTTGGTCTCGAATATTTAATCTATAATTCCAAGAGTAATTCCTACTACTACTATTACTACTACTATTATTATTATTATTATTACTATTAGTTGCTAACCTGTGCGATGCACAGTAAAGCTATTGAGTATGAGATTTTAAAGAATATTATATTAAATTTTTATTTTTATTTTGTGTGTATGTGTGATAGTCCGAGAGATTATCATTATATGAAATTATCATATATGGTCAATATTGTGCTATCTTCAACTTTCAATGGAATTCTATACTGGAATTTGTAATAGTTATATATTATTGTGGCATTGCCATATGGAATTTATGAATAAACCCTGACAATTTTTCGCATATTTGTCGTAACTTACAAAACCTTAGCCACAAATTTTTTAACCTTAGGTGAGAGTGAATTTTTGTGACAATAAAATTTGTTCTTGTATAACCATGTTGGAGTAAAAATTTCAAGAATGCAAAGAGATCTACATGGAAACTTTTTTTGTGGTCATCAAGTGGATGACATACATGTTTGACATGTGTCCTAGCAGCCACCGACACAAAGGAAAAGATGAAAGCTTGAAAGCCCATTTTCAGTACCTACAATGTATGAAGTAAAACATATCATATCAAGAACAAATGCCTACACCATGAGAAACCAAAAAAATAAACATATGACTGTACTGTGCTTAATTAAATTTTACAAAATTTAAAGATTGCAAGCTGTAAGCAAAATATCATACAACTCTAGTCTCTAGATTTAGCCAAAAAAAAAAAAAAAAACACACTTTAGTCTCTAGTGAGTGACACATATAAAATAATAGAAATCTTTTTATAAAAAAGAAAAAGAAAAAGAAAATTTAAGTTGTAAAAACATTAATGCAAGTTGGTCAACTTTATACACCTATCAAAACATTACACAGTTTTAGTCTTTCTTTTGTTTTGAAACACACTCTAGTCTCTAGTGAGTGACACATATAAAATTATTGAAATCTTTTTATAAAAAAAATTAATAAAAGAAAATTTAAGTTATCAAAACATTAACGCAAGTTGTACAACACTATACACACTTATCAAAACATTACACAGTTTTGGTTTTTCACTTTTTCTTTTGTTTTGGTTTTTCATTCACATATCCAGAACCAGAGGCAACTATATTGCAAAACAAACTTATAATCTCAAACATGATTTGAGAAAGCGAGAAGGAGATACCAATATCACTGCATACTGATGAGCTGACACTAGTGATCGAGGGGAGACTATTAGCCTACAGTGGAATGGTGAGTTTTGGAGTTGTCAAGGACTCGAGTCTTTGGAGAATGGTGGCAGCGTAAGGGTTTTTTTTTTTTTTTTAAATAATCATATTAGGGTTTTTTGTTTAGTAAACTGCAGTGTGTGTGTATATATTAATTTTTTGGTCAAAAGGGAGAATGGGAGATCTATAGTTTTGTTTAAGGAGAAAGTGGCTGGATATGTGCTTGATGAAATTTTGTAGTCAAGTTTGGGATTTCAAAGCTTGCCTATGTTTAGTTAACAAATTAAATAAATTAAAATGACGTGTAAAATTGTGGAAGCAATAAAGCTTATGTGTCCATACATATTATGAAGTAAACAGAAAGTCAAAGGTTTCGGTTTTATAGCATATATAGATTATACATAAATACTGGGGATGAGAGTTGAGGTTTGAAGCACAGATGTTTCTCAAAAAAAAAAAAAAAAAATTTTGGGGGGGAGGGGTGGGGAGGAGGGTTGGAAGCACATATATTGAACATCACAAAAGATGCCATTAATTATGTTGGACTGTGAACTATGTCATTTTACCTCAAAACCAATTGATGATGAGGAAGATACACTCAAATCTTTTATGGCTTTCGACATCACACCACGTGAGTCAGTTTTTAGAGTGGTTGTAGAGAGTCAAATTGTGGCCCTCTCAACAATCCCTCCCTCACAATGACACTCCCGTGACTCGAATCAATGACCTTGGATCTAATACCATTTGCCGGACTGTGAAGTATGCATTTCACCTCAAAACCAATTAGTGGTGAGGAAGACACACTCAAATCTTTTATGGGTTTTGACATCACACCACGTGGGCATGTTTTTAGAGTGATTTTAGGGAGACAAATTGTGATCCGCTAACAAATTATTATTGGATTATCACTTCAACCCGTAATTAAACTAATATAATTATACCACCAATTTAAAAAAACAAAATTGAAAATACCATGTGTGAAATTAAATAGAGTAACAACTTGCTAGTTACAAGGCAAAGATCTGATTTTTCTAGTCAACAAATAATATTTCTCCCCCATTTGGAGGGTGGCCTAGCTTTCTAATCGATTGGTCTTGTGTGCATGAGCTTATCGTAATTATTGCATTCTCGAATGCATATAGGGTAGGGACTTTTTGTTCTGGTTTATATTATCTCACACGCCAAGCTCACCATGGTTAAGGACCATATCTTCTTCAATCAACTAGCAACTAGCAAGTGAAACTTCTCACCATCTATGCAGTTGACATAGGACTACTCGACTCACGAGTTATCCGTTTGCAAGAAACGGTGTGAGTTTGTGTTTTACAACTTGTTTCATCTAGAAAGTTTACTAAGTCTTTTGTAATTACAAAGCAACACAAAAACTAACAAATGAAATAATTAAGAAAACTTATGAATATATGTTTTCTAAAATGTGCGCGCATGTTTATTTTATATTTTATTTTAAGAATCGTGTGTGGTGAACTTGATGAACACTTGTGATTTTCCCCACTTATAATATGATAATAGAACTCTTTTGAATAGGAAAATCATCAATTTAGAGAATGTGTTTTTAACAAGCTCCAAAGTTACATTATTTTCAAGATAATTATCAATTTCCTATTCAATATGTGGTACCTTAAAATGTCACTAAATCCCACAATGTGGTCCGCATGTTATCAATTCCTATGTAGTATGTGGTACCCTAAAATGTCTTTAGATCCCATGATGCGGTCAGTATTGATTAGAAATTTTGAGAGTCCATTGTGGTAATTTAAGATGTGACGAAGAAACAGGGAACATGTTGACCAACTAGTCATGTTCAATCAATTTCATACCAGCTTTCTTCTCAAAAAAAAAAAAAAAAATTCATACCAACTTTTTGAAGAGCTATTTGAGGATAAAAGATTGATATTTCGTATTTGATGATAAGATGCTCACAGACACTATGTAAAAGTTTGGTTCGGGTGTTATGCATATATTCCATGCACCTTCGTATTAAATTGAAGCCATGACTCAAGACTCATGAGTTATGAGTCAACAACTAGCTTTCATGAATTTGTGGTTCCATATACAAACTTGAAAATGACTTTCACAAGTAGAGTCATCTCGATCTATTATCAAAAAAAAAAAAAAGTAGAGTCATCCCTTTTTTTTGATTCTTTGCTACTTTCTTGCTAGAACATCGATGAAAAATACAACTTATTGTCCCAACTCCCAAGCTCCAACACGTTAAATTACATAACTTCATATGGTCATATAGTGTAAGAAAAGTTGAGCAAATTCTTTGTTCGTCAACCAAGACAAATTATTAGGTCCACCGAAGTATAGTTTTTTTTTTTTTTTTGAGAAAGCATCGAAGTATAGTTGAAATGGTCTTCAACCAATGAAATATTGTCAACTATACATGTGTGTGATTCAACTTCCTAACCATTATAAACACACACACACACACACACATATATATATATATATATATATATATATATCTCGTGGAGAGAATGATATAAGTTTGAAATTATTGTACGTAACTTAAAATATAGAATTAAAAGATAATTTTATTAACTATAAATATTTTTGGGCATGGCTTAGGTCCATTACAGCATTAATACACTGGACCCAACATGATTTAGAGACGTCTGAATTGTGTCGAGTCCATTGCACTAATGGATTGGACTTAATCTTAACCTACTTTTTAAATAATAAATACTGTGGGTTCATAAAAAGGACACCAATTTATTTTGTGTAAGCAGTATTTTTTTTTTCTTGAGGAAGGGTAAGCGATTTTTGAATTTGTCCTTTATATGAGAATATATATTCCCAACTAAGCTAACAAAAACTCATGAATGTATCAACCGTTTTTTTTTTTCTTTTGATTTGATAATGGAGGATGTGGGATTTAAACCTCAAATGTGTGAACAAAAGGTGTGATTTTTTTTTATAAAAAAAATATTATAAATATGATAGAATCTCGACTTATGTTATTTGCTTCATGATAAGTACTCTATTAGAGTACAAATGAGGGTAAAAGACGGTGACATTTGATAGTAGAGGCTCATTAACGTTATGGATAAGTATGGTGTGGATGTTGTTCACGATATTCCATGCATCTCCATGTCCAATTGAATTGAAGGCACGACTCATGAGTCAACTTTTCATAAAGATGTGGTCCCTTCCAGTAGTCCATGACAGACTTTGAAAATGACTTATGCAAGTGGTATGTATCTTCCCTATATTTATTGCTTTCTCACATAAACGTCAATGAAAAATATGACTTGTCCAAGACAAACTTTGAAAATGACTTTTGCAAGTGGTATGTATCTTCCCCATATTTGTTGCTTTCTCACATAAACGTCAATGAAAAATACCACTTGTCCTCCCAACTTCCAACACGTTAAATTAATTGGCTTTGCCTTTTTTTTCTTTTTCTTTTTTGGTTTAAATTAATTAGCTTTGTCATACCATTTTTTTTTTTTTTTTTCTGTCCTAAAAGCCATCAACCTTACAGAATCAGCCCATTGACTTATAGAAGTAGCCCATGACAAGATTGTGAGCAATGAAAGTTTACATTCCGATGTAATAAAAGAAAATCAAAACTCAAAAAAACTTTTAAGCATGAGCTTTACATCTTCTATAATGGGCTGTAAGGCCCAGTTGACATCGGTGGAGTTCTGTAGACCACTGACCTGGAAAATAGTTATACACTCTTACTTATGAATGAGCCTATTTCATCCACAGGTATTGAAACAACAGAAGTTGAGAGCAACAATATTTGTTTCATCCACAGGTATTGAAGCTCATTTGTATTAATTATGTAATAAATTTCACCACAATCTCTCTTTTAATGTAACCTCTCAACAAAAATATATATATATATATATATATATATATATTTTTTTTTTTTCCGGAAATGATGGTACAATTTACCATTTTTCTAATATATGTCAAAGAAAGAAATTGACCTACATAAAGACAGCTATCATAAATCAAATGAACGAATAATTATTTGTTACACAGAGATATGAAGCATCACTTCATTATCAATTTTTTTGAGAAACAAACACACACACACGGGGGAGAGGGAAAAGGGTTATAATACAAAGACAGACCACAACTCCACTCAAAAGTCATGATATTTCACTATCAACTTAAGAAGAATAAAATTGCTCCAATTTAGCGAAAATGTTAGCTTTCCCATGTAAATCAACCGCATATCACCTGGTTTGCATTTAAAACTGAGTTGAATGACTTGATTCACCTAAATGAATTGATGAACAAGATGGATTTAAGTTGTCTCCTACATTCCCTGTCAATCACTTTGATGAAGTTAGGATAGTCTTGGTAGGCATTTTTAAGCGTTTAATTTCTCCCTCAAGCATTTCTACTACTTTTTTCATTGAAGGACAATCACTAGGCTCTATTTGTGTACACCATAATGCAACAATGATCATGTTTATAGCAATTTTCTTCTCCTCTTCAATGGCATCTTCCATTTCTATGTCATTTCTTTCACTAAATTGGTCATAGACCTAAGTTGGAAAGTAAATTTGACTTGAATGGCCTGCAAATGCATTTGTGTTCTTTCTTTTGTTTGTCAAAAGATAATTTGGTAACTTTTATGTTAAATGTTTGACCAAAAAAAAAAAAAAGATGATTTCTAATAAAACTTATTATTTGCAACCAAAAAAAAAAAAATTGAGACAAAAAGTAAAATTTTTTTAGCAAATAAACAAAAGCCAAATGCAAGTGTTTGGCAAAAACAGGGGAGAGAGAAGGGAAATAAAGGGGAGGAGAGGAGAGAGGAAGGGAAAGAAAATGATAATATTTTTCCTTTCACTTGTTTGGTTTGCACAAAAATGGAAAAAAGAAAAGAAAAGAAATATATATATATATATATATATTTATATATATATATATATAAAATACTTTATTGATTAATCCGACCACAAGAACTTTTTCTTCCCTCTCTCTCTTTCCTCCCAATTTAGAAGGACATAATATGGTGGGCCATGAAGGAAAATGAGTCTCTTCATTTTCTATTTCTTCATCCCAATACATTAAATATAGTGGCAAAAATGGCAAAATACCCCTTTCGTCCAAAAGTTCCAGCAAAATGCCCTTATTTTGAAACTCGATTATTAGATAATCGAGTTTCAATGTAAAACTCGATTTGTAGAAAATTGAGTTATAGGCAATCAAAATTATAAATAAATAAAATAAATAAATTATGGAACTTGAGTACATGGAACTCGAGTTCCATTTGAAATCTTTCAAGGAACTCGAGTTCCTTATTAAAATTCAATTTTTAGAAAATTAAATTTCAAAATACGGGCATTTTACTAGATAGTTTCAAAACAGTGACATTTTTGCTGAAACTTTTGGCCGAAAGGGGTATTTTGCCATTTTGGCCTAAATGGGTATTTTGCCATTTTGGCCTAAATATAGTGCTTATATATATAATTTTTTTTTCAATCATTTTGATCCTTAAGTTTTGAAACTATTTTCATTTTAGTACTTGTCATCTCCCTTGACACACAAATAGCTAATATTAATAATTAATTGCAATTAAAAAACCACATCAGTATCTAAATATATATAAAAAAATCCACATCAAAAAAGAAAAATGATATAATTATTTCCTAAAGAAAAAAAAAGAAATAAAATGAATGAAAAAACACTCATGTTTCCTCTTATATATGAGAAATGCTACGTCCACACTAATTTCACAACATTTACCCAACCCCTGAAAATTTTAAAATTTCTCTTTATTTCCCCCTCTCTAAAAAGACTAATTAGCCCCTTCCCTGAACTAACCCTCTACACTAACATTCAGAAAACATGACTCCACTTTATTCCTAAGAACATGAAATGACATTACCAAAGTTCCAAACTATCACTAAAACATGAAATTGTACATAACACCCTCTCCCTATCTATTCTTGTATGTGTCCATATACTTTATACAGATTAATGGCTTATACAAAACTACAATTTTAACTTTATAATATTAGGAAACTACTAATACATCTTCTCAAGAAGAAAAAGCAATCGGACCAAAGGCATTGAACACTTTTGACTTGTAACTAAATGGTCACTTCATCAATGTACCCATGTATGTAACCAAGAGAACTATAAGATACAAGAATATTGGATGGAAGGAGCTCAACCTGTGGCCAACAAGTACAATTGCAGGGGGTGAAATCTCCATACATTTCTTTCAACACAGCCACAACATCATCGCACATAGTCCGCAAATATGAAAGTACCAATTTTCATGAGTAGACTATGACAAAATAATATATTAAAAAGCGGGCCAAAAAGGCCTAAATTACATGACCAGCGGAATGCATTTTCTGCTGCTTATACATACACCTCAATAGAAAGGTCGAGTCCACACTTGACGACAAGGGAATGCACTTGCATCCCAACCTTTGCCATTCAACTCTTGCTCATGGCTCATGCCTATAAATCCTTCCATGAATCTCCTTACCAGCTATTCCATAACCTAAACTAGCACAAGCAGATAAAGCACCAACATACATATAATTATTGGGATCACTACCATCGTTAACCATCAATCGAAACAATTCAAGGCTTCATCAAGATTTCTTTCAGGCATTGTATCAAACACTTTGCGAGCATCATTTATACCTCAATTTTCAACCCTCCCACCTCAAGCATCGATTTGATTAAAAAAATTTTTGTGTGTATAGGAAAACAAGAACAAAAAAATGTTCTAAAAAAAAAAAAAAATACAGTTTAAAAATTTTAATGACATTTTTATGTGGAAAATAAATAAATAGAGAAGTCCAATTATTATTATTTTTTGTTGTGAATGTAGAGAAGTCCAGCTTTCTTTTAATGAGAATGAAATGTTACAGAGCAAGAAACAACAAAATTACAATCACAACTTAGTAATTCCAATAAGAAGCAAAATTTGAGAAAGGTAGAGATATGTGGGCCTCACCATTTTGAGGAAGATAGAGAAGCGACAATGTGCGACGGCGGGGAGAAGAAGTGAGCATCTCCGCCTCCGCCTTTGCCTCCATCTCCACCTACGGTGTGTGAGAGCAAGATTCTTCCTTCTACAAAACCCCTTCTTTCCCTCCTCACTGAAATATGCTGGTGTTTTGAATTTCCCACCTCTATCTCACCTTTTTTTTTTTCCTAGTTAGATTATTTAAGTTGTTTTTTGTGACTTGGCTGTGACAGGTAAGCAATATTGTGAAAATGTTATAAAATTATTGTGGACGTAGCATTTTTTTTTATATATTGTCTTTCATTTCTTGCGAAAGTTAGCATTGCCTGTGATCAATTAGCATTGCTCGTGATCAAACCATTCCAATTCTTGGAACAAAATTCATAGACATTGTTGTCATAGGTAACTAGAAGACGATTTGAGGTTTGGATTTTGTAGCTTTCACGTGAGTTATAAAAATATAATAAAACAATGTTACAACATCAACATAGCTTTGCTCAAGAACACAAGCAAAACATGATGGAGAATGTAATATGTAATTTCATTGAATTGATTAATTATGTTACAACTTACAAGTTACAACATAGCTCTGAGATTTATACACAAAGACGGAGCATGAGGAGGGAAAACATGATGTTCCTAATTCCTATCTGATCAACAAAGTTACAAAATAATTATCTCCTCTACAAACCTGATGCACCAATCAACTAATGACACCAGCGTGCGATGTTAACCAAATATCCATACGGTGACGTTTTTTTTTATCAAAGCCCAAAACGGCGTCACTTGAATTAGTTGAACGACACAGTTTTGGTTTGTGACTTAAAATGTAATATGTAATTTCATTGAATTGATTAATTATGTTACAAGTTACAACATAGCTCTGAGATTTGTACAAAGACAGAGCATGAGGAGGGAAAACATGATGTTCCTAATTCCTATCTGATCAACAAAGTTACAAAATAATTATCTCCTCTACAAACCTGATGCACCAATCAACTAATGACACCAAGATGCAAAGTGTTAACCAAATGTCCATACGGTGGCGTTTTTTTTATCAAAGCCAAAACGGTGTCACTTGAATTAGTTGAACGACACGATTTTGGTCTGTGACTTAAAATGTGAATTTATAATCCTTACACGTGAAGAGCTGGTCTTTCACTCAAGCACACGTGTCAAGTGCATTTCGATTAGTTACATAGTTTTAGGTCTCAACGCATGGTGTGGAGGATAATGTGGACTTGTATTAATTAATTAATCGAGCCATTAGTGCTCACTTGTATAGTATATAAAGTTTTCTTTGCTCTCGAGTTATTCATTAAGCAAGATAATATGAATCATGATTTTTCTCTCAATCTTTCTCTCTGTTTCCTCTCCTTTCCATTGTATAGAAACTCATCAAACTCTTTCAACCAGGCCACTAAACATTTATTATGAAATGAGAAAGACTACAAGTCGTATAATTTTAATTAAAGAGAGCTATAATAAATCAAGGGAACAATTATTTGTTACACGTAAATATGAAGCATCCTTGTAAATCACAAAGACGTTTGCTTTCCCAATTAAAATCAATAGTTTGAAACATCAACTAGTTTGCATTTAAATTTTAGCCAATTGACTTGATTCACCTAATTGAAATGATGAACTAGTTGAATTTAAGTTGTCTCTTACATCCCTCGTCGGTCTCCTTGGTGATGATGATAGGAAAGGCTTGGAAGGCATTTGTAAGCTTTCAACTTCTCCTTCAAGCATTTTTACAACTTTGTTCATTGAAGGACGATCACTAGGCTTCATCTGTATACACCATAATGCAACTATGAACATCTTCTTAGTAGTTTTCTTCTCCTCCTTTGTGGTATCTTCCATATTTATGTCATTTCCTTCGCTAAATTGGCCATAGACCCAAGTTGGGAAGTAAATTTGGCTTGAATGGTCTACAAATTGATTAAAGTTCTTTCTTCCGCTTGCAATTTCCAACAATAACATGCCAAAGCTATAAACATCAGCTTTATAGGAGACGCCTCCAATATTTTTATAGAACAACTCCGGAGCTATATATTCTAGCGCTCCCCTTGCAGTGATCAAAGACACTATGCTATCATCTATTGGATAAAGTTTTGCCAGTCCAAAATCAGAAACTTTTGGGGTGATAAAGTTCTCATCAAGAAAAATGTTATGAGGCTTGATATCAAAATGCAAAATTTGCATGTCACATCCTCGATGCAAATATTCAATTCCACGAGCCACTCCAAGAGAAATATCGTATGTTTTCTCAATACTTAAGGTGATATTTCCTTCTTTAGAAAAAATGTATTTGTCAAGAGAACCATTAGGCATGAATTCATATATAAGGGCACGCTTTAGTCCCTTAGCACAATAGCCAATAAGTTGCACCACATTCTCATGGTGAATCCTTCCAATTGTTGCGACTTCATTGATAAAGTCTTGCCCCGTTAGCTTTGGAACCTCCCAACATCTTTATAGCTACAAGAAGACCACTTTGAAGCTTTCCTTTATATACAGAGCCATAGCCTCCTTCACCCAATTTGTCCTCAAAACCTTTAGACATCTTTCTAATTTCTGAGTATGAGTACCTAATTGGCATGAGGTTAATTTGGCTTTGTAGAAATTCTTCAACATTATCATACATTGGTAAATGTCTCTTACACCACTTACATATCAAAACAGCCACCACACAAGGAGTCTCCAAGACAATTTTTGCTGCAAGGTGTAAGAATCTTTGTGCGCAGAACATCACATAAACAACTATTAGAAAACAAATTTGTTGTAGCATTACTGTCAATTTTTTTTTTTTATAATTTTCACAAAAATAACTTTTTTATTTTTCTATTTTGGGTTGTTTTCTTTTTGATCCTTACGTTTTGAATTTTTTGAATTTGGTTTTTAATCACAATGATGGAAATTACTTATGTAGTTAAATGTTTACACAGCTATCACGCTTAAAAGATGACCTAATTAATAAAATAAAATAAAATATTTATTGGCATTAAAAATAGCTAAGATCCATGTAAAAAATAAAAAAGAAATGTTATAATTCCTCATTTTTAAGAAAATACAAAAAAGAATAAAATGATTAAAAAAAAAAAAAAAAAAAATGGCCATGCTCCTGGAGGAGCAGAGGAGATGGTTAGGATAGTGAACTTGAAACGCGGAGCACGAGCAGCTAGCTAGTGAGCAAAGCCAAATGGTATTGTTTTAGTAGAGGTTAACTCATTTTTAGGTGTTGTACATTCTAGAGGAGACTTAACTTATTCTTTTGCATTTCATATTGGTGATCACTTTTATTCACGTTAGGACAAGTTATTGACATGTAATTATTATGTAGACTTCTATTCTTTTGTGGCAAGTGATCCTTGTAATTATTCAAAGAAGCCTGACTTACTTTAGGAGTATCTTTAATGAAATTGTTATGAAAATTTCTTGGCGAAACTACACTATTTGTTCCCGAAGTTCATCCTGTGTGCGTAATTGGTCCCTCAAGTTTGAAGCAAGTACAATGAGTCCCTTAAGTTTTAAAACTAAGTTGTATTGGTCCTTTTAGTTAACGGTGTTACTTACGTGACTAACGGAACAATGACTTGACATTTTTTTAAATGATGTGGCATGTTTTTAATTAAAAATTAAAAAAAAAAATAGTTTCCACATGAAATTGAAAAATCATATTAACTGGATTAAAAACAAATCTGATATTTTAAATTCCTATCAACGATCAATCCACCATCATCAAGCATAGCCACTGCATTGTAGGCGAAGGATTTGCTCCGACGGCATCATTTTGGCTAGCCGGAATATCAGATTGAAGAAAGGATTTGAGATTGAAGAGAAGGATCCGAGAGCACCCCAACTCATCTTCTCTCACATTCCACACTATTCAAAGAAACTCACACATGCATTTAGTTCCCTCTCAAACCTTCTTCGATTCCCAAAAGTCCCTTTTGTCTCTCTCGCTTTCTTCAATGGCCGAAAGAGGCAAATCTCTCGCCGTAGGCACCGCCAAGAAGAGCACATCTCGGAGCAGCAAGGTCGGTCTCCAGTTCCCTCTCGGCAATATCGCCCGTTTCCTCAAAACCAGCAAGTACGCCAAATGTGTCAACGGTGGCGCCCCTGTCTACCTCGCCGTCATCCTCGAGTATCTCGCCACCGAGGTCGGTTCTGATTTTTGATTACAAATTCCGTTACTTTCGTTTCTTTTAAAAGTAAAAGTTTACTTCTTTGTTATCGATTTTAAAAAGAAGTTTTTTTCGGTGAATTTTTCATTTTTTTAGGTTTCGAATTGGGCTGGGAATGTAGCGAGAGACAACAAAAAGACACGCATAGCACCACGTCATATCCGGTTGGCGGTGAGGAACGATGAGGAACCGAGTAAGCTTCTTGGGTCTGTGACCATCACAAACGGTGGTGTTTTGCCCAACATTCACAACATGCTATTGCCTAAGAAAACCAACGCCGGTTCCAAGAGCGGCCCAATCGATGACTAAACTGGAGGAGCTTTCTCAAAGATCTATTTTTAATCCAGATTTGTTTTTAATTCGTTCAATATGATTTTTCAATTTCATCTAAAGGGAAAACTATTTTTTTTTTTTAATTTTTAATTAAAAACATGCCACATCATTTAAAAAAATGCCCAGTCATTGTTCCGTTAGCCACGTAAGTAACACCGTTAACAAAGATTAGAAAAAGATCAATACAACTCAATTTTAAAACTTAAGGGACTAATTGTGCTTACTTCAAACTTGAGGGACCAATTGTGCACATAGGGTAAACTTTAGGGACCAATAGTGTAGTTTCGCTAAATTTCTTCATGTTGATGAGAATTCTTTGGATTGAATTGTTAAAAAAAAAAATTTATAGGTACTTTTGGGTTGTAGTTTTCTCACGTTTGGGACCATTTTTTAGTTTAGGGGGTGTCAAAAGGGAAGCACAACATATGTTATTTCCATGTTAATGCAACTAATATTTATGTCTTGTTTGCATGTGTAACTATTTTTAAGCACATCCATTAAATAAAAAATAAAATAAATAAAATAAAAAACTATTTTTAAGAACAATGCTAATGAATCACATGCTAAAAAAATTTGAAGAAGAGATCAGGTTATTACCGATGTTCTGTATTGTTAAGACCCAATTGACCCAAAAATCTGCAAGAAATTCATTATAAAGGTAAAATTACTTTTTGCTAACGAAAGATGAATTGCTAATTAGTGAAATAAATGACATGAATAACTTGAAAATTCTACGGCCTAATAAAATTGCATTAACAACTCTCATTGGGCCATGCTTAACGGTAAATCTAAACAAAAAAACTAGTTGACTTTATTGAGTAGCATTATAAGTATTACAACTTTTACTACATTAAGCTAACAAACTAATGTGCTATCAACCACAAAGAAATAATTCAAATATTCATTTATGAGTTGTTGAAACTTACCAATTACATTTATTGTTACATCAATTCGTAAGAAAAATTTGTAATAGTTGTAGCATTTTCCGACTTTATATATATATATATATCAGAATGGTGGCAAGAAGAAGAAGTGTTCAGCCAAAGAAACAGAAATAGAGGACAAGATGAACTGCAAAGTAGAAGAAGAAGAAAAGCACTGCAAAACAGAAGAAGGACATAAACGACTGTAGTTTCTTAAAATTGTTACTAAACGACTTGTAGCTTAGATTAGTTGTAGATAAACTGTTAGTGGACACACACTTAGCACGTGTCAGAGTTCGGTAGAGGATTAGTTAGCTGGTTAGTATGGTTTTTCTGTTATTTCCTTATATCAGCTAGTATATAAAGCTTGTAATCCTTTTGATAATATATATATATATATATATATATATATATATATATATATATATATTTATATATTCTTTAAAATTAGGACGTCACTTTAATTGAGAGGAGCTTGATTAGAATTTGCACCAGACTAGCCGTTAGTCAAAATTTCGATCCAAACCATAGACTTATTGAATGAACCGTTAATCAACAGACTACAAATATTATTGTTTTCTTATTCATGTCTGGCTCTCTCCCCGAACCACTGAGATTGAGTCTCTCTCTCTCTCTCTCTCTCTCAACACCATGGCTTTGCGTCTTAAGAACCAGATGCTGAAACTGTAACCGCCATCAACAACGGCTTTGCAGCAAGCTTGCATAACGGAGAAAGCCGAGTTGGGTTTGGTCGACCATGACCCACTCCAATCGGCTTCTCTCTCTGCTCGGGTACGTCACAGAAAGCTCCGATCCTGTTCTCTCTCACGATTTTGAAGTCTGATCGCCTTCTCTCTCTCCAATTACGATCTCTCTCATGACCGTTGATTTGGGTTGTTTGAAATTTTTTTTGTTTGAATGGGCCTGATTTGATAGTGTTTGTGTGTTTGATCTGAATGAGTTGTGTTTGAAAGAAATAATAAGGATCTGATTTCTAAATGGTTTGATCTGAAATTGAGGAAGAAGAGGGGAGAAAAGAAACAATGTAACACCAAAAAAGTGGTTTGCAATTGGGGACCTTTGGATAGGAGTTATTGGTGTGTGACTGAGTTTTTCTGTGAAGGATCGATGAAAATGGTGAAAGAGCTTGGAGAGGAAATTTGATTACTAGGAGTCTTGCTTTAATATCATATTAAATTACCGAATCTTCCAAAATCTTAAGCTATCGGAATATAATAAATTTAATCATTTAACAAAATACTTCTAATATCATCAATAGTGCAATTACTCATGCAATTCTATTTCCTTGTCCATTCTATATTAATTACTATCCTTCAAACAATTTTTTTGAGATAGAAACCTCACCTGCTACTCCTGAATCTGGTCCATAATACAACCATCCTACATTTTGGACTAAGTAATACCACCATTCTGCATTATATCTTTCATAGCTATGGCTACATTCTGCATTTTTGACAAATAAAAGAACAACATCAGCGTTGAGAACCACAAAATTAAATTTGGTCATTATACGGAAACTACAATAAATATTCCCTAACATGTCAATTACAAACTAGAATTGATGGCGTACGCACCACGAAGCTATCTTCTTAAGAAATTCGATAATTTTTACTTTTCATTTCCTCAAGCATAAAATAAAAGTTTGAGATCAACCAATTGCCCAAGTACATGGTTATTCCTCTACTTGTGTCATCATCACATCAGGCACAATTACTCATACAATTCTATTTTATTGTCCACTTTATCTGACCCTTCAAACAAGCTTTTAAGATTGAAACCTCACCTAGGAGTTAATATAGGATACGTTTAAGCAATCCTGCTTTGACAAAAAAAAGAATAACATCAGCTTTTGGAGAACTTAAAATCAAATCTAGCCATTATACCGAGACTTGAATAAAAATATCCTAGGATGTCTATTATGGATTGTTTTTGCACCAAGAAGTTTGGTCTTATAGAAGTTTAATAGAAACAATATATACACGAAATGGTTAGTGAATGGTGACAGTGGAAAAATGCAAGAATCATGCAAAGAGAACTGATGGTCAACATGTAAATGGAAAGTGTTATGGCCTTTCTCGCTTTATTTACCCACCAGTACTGATGCATTGAACATCGTTCGCGTCATCGAGGTAGCAAGAATAGATATCTCCTCGGCAATAAGTAAAACAAAGACCTTGGAGCCATGAAAGCTCAAAACCATATACCAATTCATTGTGGACGTCTTTACAGGAAATATTTGAATCATCACTTCTTGGCCACGATGTCCGAAACATCTTCTCTACTTTGCACGACTCCTCCACTTGGGATGCGTTGGTTATACCAACTTTAAGATATCTATACCTCTTGGAATCAGATATAGAAGAAAAGTTGTCATTATAATTGCAAGTAGAAGTGCCCAAATACAATGGAGAATTCACTGGTTTTTCACAGCTCATCAAAACCACACTCCGAGATAGTTCGAGATCCCGGTAATTCACCTTTGTCCCCTTTCGTAGATAAGTGTAATATGGACTGTGAAAATTGAGATAATATCGAGATGAAGGATAAGTCGGGGTGGAGAAGGAGAAGTAATTGTCCTTGTGTATACCTGAGTCCACAATAGGGATTGGTGTAGTTGTTGTAACTGATTTCCTGTACGTAGTATTTAATTTCCTCTAGATATGTATAGCACCGTACGATTGTTCTCACACGAAAGTTCATAACTGAAGTACCCGCAGTTTTCTGGGTCGGTCTTCAATCGAAAAGGAAAGCTTATGTTGTGGATATTCCCACAAGAAGAAGCGGAAGTGGTATGATTAACCATAGCAGTAGGAGCACAGCAAGTTGGATGGACTAATACAAGAACAATAAGGACAGTGAGTCCTACAGTAGTGAACGTCAATCCTCTTGCCATTGAGGTAGGTAGAGGTAGAGAGAGAGGAATATTTCCACCAGTACATACTAGAAAACTTCCACATACAGCTGTAGACAAACACAAAAAAAAATTCTTTCTGTGGTCTTCACTCTTCAAAGCATCTTCAACATTAATAAAGTAAAAAGTAGAGTTCCCAGCTGAAGAAAGATGAAGCGCAAGTTCGTGGTAGTGGAACAGTATCAACCTTAATATATAGAGCAGTGCACCAACAATCTTTGGCGTCAGAACACATACGTCATCTTGATATATTATTTGACAGTTATTAAGTTTTTTTTTTTTAATTATTATTTTTTTTAGAAGATTTTTTTAATTATTATAAACATTTAGTTAAATTACTAACAAATTGCACACGTGGCGGTAAGGAAGAACTTATGAAGACAAATGTAACCTAATTCTCTCCCAAAATTTGTAAAATAATATATTTTAAGTATGTAGCATTTTCTTTAAAATCATGCTTTAAAAACAATATTGTAGTACTTAATAGTTAATACCCTAACTTAACTGAAAATTAAGTGAAATTAATCGAATTTTGAAAACATAATTTTAATATTTAAAATTGTATTTTCAAAAAAAAATTTTAGAAAAAAAAATACATTTTCAAATAGTATCAATTTAAATAATTATTAATAAAAAAATATTTTGCAAAATTCTGGTATGGAGCATTTGTTAAGTTCTACCGTGCACATCATACATAGCCTCCCAAGTTCCCAACGGTGTATTACATATTTGAAGTTGATCATCAGCACATAGCCCAAGTTGTTGGAAAATGATCTTACCCATGTATTGTGAGGTTTCTGCTACTGCATGTAGCGGAAACATGAGATTCCACCTAGTGTGTGTTGGCTTACATTGGTGGCCACACCATATTTAACACTGTATTGACTCTTCCTTTCTGCTATTTTGACAATTACGAATGTGATATCCCAAATTTGATTAGATAATGATTAAGTGTGTGTTGTGTGTATGATAAACCTCACATTACGCATATATTGGGTTGATCTGAATTTTATTAATAACTACTATAGTTTTGAAACCTGAACCGTTCAAAGAACCAGAAGAGAGAGGATCAACCTCTTTAAGCTTAGATTGGGGTTCTACTAAGGTCCAACCATGATGTGTCATTTAATTTTTTATTAAATTTAATTCATAAATTGTGTTTATATTTTTTATTAAATTTACTACATAAATTGTGTTTATATATAATAATTTTCTATATCTTACCAGCTTAATGGTTGACATGCTGGACATGCATATGTCATCCTAGAGAACCCAAGTTCAAATCCTGGTGCTGACTAATTTCAACAAACATCATATGGGCAGAATCGCAACAAAAAAAATCAGCCTTTGGGCTGGTGTGAGCACTTGGAACAATCCACGTTAGGTGAAACAGTGAATATGGTAGGTTGGTTAATTCCAGAAAAGCCCTGGCACTTGAGCATTTGGATTTATTTTCTTGGCTGTTCACTTGATGCAGGTACAGACAGCCTTCTTATTAGCAAAGGATGATGCAGGCTGTCTGATCAAAAAAAAAAAAAAAAAAAAAAAAAAACAAAGGATGATGCAGGCTGTTGATTATTGGCTTGAATTTGGTGGCAAAGTCAGAAAATTTTTTTTTCGAAGTGAGACCAAGTTAAATTGATCAATTATTTTCAAATACACATAATAATATGAATATACTTTTCTTTCAAAAAAAAAAAAAAAAAAAACACATATATGCACAGTTTATACTTAAAACATGCATGTCTTTAACATTATTTATTTTGGGGACCAAAAAAAATGAATATAAGAAAATAATAAATAATTTATTATTTAGAGAGCACCATAATTTTTTCTTTTTTTAAGGGGAAGAGCACCATAATTCAAGATAAATATTTTCTTTCATTAAGTCATGTATAATTATCTTGTAAATTATATTAATCACAATTAATATTTTTTTAAATAATTTTTTTATAGACACAATAAGATTTGAAACCTATAGTATCCTCTCCCTAATAATTGCCCTTTATTATTAGCCCAATACAGTGATTTTTTTTTTTTTTTTTTTTTTTTTTTTTTTAGCTTTGAATCTAAGTCTTTTATTTGACCACAAGAAAAGTTTTTTTCGTTAAACTAACAAGAACTCATATTCTTTAAACATGCAGTGAGATAGAAAGGTGAGAGTTCAGAGGGAGTTGAGACAAAGGTTGGAGAGTTCAAAGGGAGTTGAGAGGGAGAGCGAGAGTGAGTCATGGTTAAAAAAAAAGAATAGAAAAAAAAATCAACAAACAAATCTATATATATATATATATATATATATATATAAAATCGAAGCCTCCTGAAACTCCCACAATTTTCCACATTATCGTTTTAATTTATAAAAAAAATTTAATTTTTTAAACTAAATAGTGAGAGAGTCTTAACAAGAGTCTCTTATATATATATATATATATATATATATATATATATATATATATATATATATATATTTATATTTATATATAAGTAATAACAGGAGTCTTAATAGGAATTCCCTTTGATTTTCCTTTTGAGCGTGACAAAATCTTTGAAAACCCTAAAGCGACTTCCTCTGTCCGTCTCCACTAAGAAAGAAAACCCTAAGCTTCAATTTCTTTGGTACACTTGCTCTTGCTTTTTTTTTTTTTTTTTTGCTTTTGTTTTGTGTCTAGTGGAGGTGATCTTGCGATTGTCTGTTCTTCCAAGCCCCATGAGATTTTACATGACTTTCATTGGCGATGAAGTAGTACTTTACATTATATAGTATAACTACAAGTATTGCAATAAGTTTGCTAATTTTTTGTATGATTCAAAGATGCTATATTCTATGTTATTTTAGATTATATAACCTTAAGTTTTACATTACAGAGACGTATGTTAGGTTGTCTCACATCAGAGGTAGCTTATTGCATTTGTTGTACAAGTTTTCAATTCCTTTTGTGTGGATATTTTTTCACAGTTGTGGAGTAAGGTCTATGCACTATATGTTATCTTATGTTTTCTCTTATGGTGTCATGCTTCTTTGTTTATTAATTAAAGATTATGTTGGAAGCCTATATTATTTGCACCTTTAAAGTGTTCGACAATATTTGAACCAAATTTTTCATCAATTAGGAAGAATTGGATAATAAAAACTTAGAAAAGCTTTCCATCCTTACTAAAATTGCCTCGCAATAATGACTATATTTTTTTGTTTTGTTTTTTATAATTTGTAGGTTTTGAATTTTTTTATTTTGAATTTTATTGTCTTTTGAAAGTTTGAACATCTGAATTTTTGGGTTCAATTTTTTGCAATATCTCAAACTGTTTGGCAAATTTCAACTGTTATAACTATGGAGTATTCTCTTGAAGGTAACCTATCTTTCTCTTATATTTCTCTATTTGGTAGTCATATATATTTTGTTTTGTTTCAATAAATTCTAGGCAATGCCAGTGAATTTTCTGATTTTTTTTTTTTTTTTCCTTTCGAAAGTTTTAACATCATAATTTTTTAGTTATTTTTTTGCTATATCTAAATTTGTTAGCTAGATTTTTTGCAACCCGTTGCACGTTCAAGCAATGGCTTATTCATCAAATTGTAACTCAGAAAGATAGGAGCAATTCACGCAATAGTATAGTTTCATAATCAATTTAAAATTTTATAAAATTATTTTGGTCTATTATAAATAAGTAAGTTCCCATGCGTTGCACGGGTTTCCAACTAGTAGTATTTTAATTGGGTGGAGAATAAAAAAGTTGTTTTTTTAGCTCTCAGCTACAGTGCACAGCCATATATAGTTGTGCACTGTAGCAAGATAGGTAAAATATATACCTATACCTTCATTGCTGCAGCACTTTTTTTAATATATAATGGTGCTAAAAATAGCTTCTTAGCATCATTATTACCGGTGCTCTTTACAACTTTATAAAATTCTTTTTATTTTTAAATATCAAGAGAAATAAAGCCAGCCGCACTTCCCCCACTCCCTCCGCGTGGGATTAAAAAACTCAGAATTGCTTTTGCGGCACTTTTGCTTTTCAGCCAACTTTGAATTGCTTTTTTCATACTTTTGCTTTGCCGACTTTGACCTGTAATCAAAATCAGTTATGAATTTTCAACCCAAAAAAAAAAAAAAATCAGTTATGAATTACTAGCCTCATCACATGGTGTAATGAGAATATTTTTCTTGTAGGTTATTTATTTATTTATTTTATTTAGAGGAACTTGAGGTAGTTTTTTTTAGATCATGGGGTAGGTTTTTTTTTTTTTTTTTTTTTTTTTTTTTTTTTTTTTTTTTTTATAATAGGAACATGGGGTAATTTTGGTTGTGTACATGGGGTAATGGGAAGTTTTATAGAACGTGGGTAGGTTTTTTTATTTTTATTTTTTTTATCAATTTACAATTTTTACTTTATTTTTATGTTTTAGGAATAAGGATAAGTTAATTAAATTAGAGATATTTTTGAAAAATAAAAAATAAATAACTAACTTTCTGAATCCTCTTAATATATAGAGATTATGTGTGCAGAACAAAAAGATTTGTTAGGCTAATTAACCAACGTTAGACATGATAACATATCATGTATCATAGACTATAAGTTGGGTTTTAGAAGTTGTGATTACCCCGAATGGTCATCCCTTTTAATTATCATATGGTTTTGTCAAATAACAGTAATTTTTATAGATAGAAACAACTACTTAATTGTTTTTATCAATTATTTTAATAAAAACAAAAGCTTAATATGTATGGGAAACTTGAAACTTTCATTAAATTGAAAACATTACATCCTGATGAAAAGCTTATTCCAAGAAATGAGGATTCTCTTCCATCCAAATAGAAAAATCAACAATACTGACAGCATGTTTTGCCAAAAGATAGGCAGATTTATTTCCCTACCTACATACATAGGAAAGCACAACACATTCCTAATTAACATCATGACATGAAGCTTGAATCCCATAAACTATAGGCATTACCGAAGCTGAAGGAGGAGACAGACCTGCAAGCGCACGAAAGACATTAAGAGAATTGCCTTCTAAAATGAACTCCTGTAATCCCACATCTTTGGCAAACTGTGCTTTGGCTGGCCTCCACCTCCAAAGGACCCCAAGGAGCTTGAAATTTCTTCCTCAATGCAGCCACCACTAGACCATTGGCATCACGAATTATTACCCCCACCCTAGATTCTTTTTGTGCTTTAAAAACAGTTCCATCCACATTAACTTTATACATGTGACCAGAAGTAGGAATCCAACGTTGTACCAACGAATCTGAGTGCTTTGGTACATCGGCGGTAGCTTCCTGATACTCCAGCAACAACGATGATGCTCCACAAAGCTACTCCAACTCACCAATCCTTTTTCCTCCCTTTTGAATTTCATTCCGGTTACCCCACAACCTCCAAGCAATCGTCCCCACCAACGCAATGACACCTTCATCTCAATGATCATTCATTGTCATCTTCCAAAATAGCTCTAGAAAACTATTGAATTGACCATCATAATTGGGTTTAAAAATCCTAGAACAGCCCCAAATTCTTTTAGCTCTTGGACATGACCAAAATAAATGGTCTGAAGT
Organism: Quercus dentata; assembly: GCA_028216015.1. Lineage (NCBI taxonomy): Eukaryota > Viridiplantae > Streptophyta > Magnoliopsida > Fagales > Fagaceae > Quercus > Quercus dentata. The sequence goes on along the minus strand of CP116452.1, from coordinate 14,033,914 downwards.
CTTGGACACGAACACGGACACAAATGCGGTATGATACGGGTATGGGAGGTATGATATTTTTTTGAAAAATTAAGGTACGACAAGTTTGGGGTATGACTATTAATTAATTAATTAAAATTTATTTATGTATATTTTAAATATTTTTGGACATAATTCATAATTATTTTAAGTTTTAAAATTAGTAAAACCTATCAATCAAATTTTCAGTACTTATTTTGCCTACAATGTTTCAATTTAATAAATAATAAAAATTATATCACAAAAATAATACATTAACCAAATAAATTATTTTACCTAATGATATTTCAACTTAATAAATACTAAATAGAAAAATTGCTGACAGCCAACAGGCAAGTCACAACAAATAAAACTAAGTAGAGTCATTCCTATCTTTGTTGCATGCATCTTCATATCCAATTGAAGTCATTAGTCAACAAATAGCTTCCTATAAGTTGTGTTTCAGTACAAATTTGAATACCCACTTTTGCAAGTAGAGTCATCTCTATCTTTATTGCTTTCTCACTGTAACATCCATGAAAAATACAACTTATCATCTCAACACATTAAATTAACAATATAATAATAAGAATAAGAATAAGAATAGCTTAGTGAAAAGTTCAACACATTAAATAAAATTGAAGTTCATTATGGTCATACGGCATTAGAAAAGTTGATCAAAATTCTCCCTTCGTTAGCCGCAGGAATGTCATGAAAACAACTAGCTCAAATTAATGCGTGATTGTCATTTTTTTTTTTTTTAATGTATTAAATAAATCAAGAAGAAAGGGAAATCACTATTCTTTTTCTTAGGGGTGTGCAAAAAACCGACGAATCGAACAAACCGACCGAAACCGACCGAACTGTTGCCAAATTTTCGGTTCGGTTTGATTGATTCGATTTCGGGTTTCATTTTTAAAAACCGAAATTTTCGGTTTCGGTTTTGATGTTGGATTTTTTCACCCGAAACCGAACCGAACAAACCGAATATATATATATTTATGTAATATTAATACATAACTGATCGGTGGCCTTAATGGTATGCTCCTTATGATTTAGCAACCTGATCCCAGGTTCAAGCCTTCGCAGACGTTTGTTTTTTTTGCTATTTAATTTTTTAAAACCCTAGTAGTAGCATAAATACCGAAATACCCCTGTTTAATCTTCCCTTTTCTTGAGCTTCCCTTTTCTTTCTTCAGCACCGCTCTCCCCATTTTTTTCTCTCAATTTTTCTCTGTTTGTCTCTTCCTTTCTCGTTTCAATTTTTTCTCTCTACCCTTCGTTCCTTCCCCATTTTTTCTCTCGGTCTCTGCCCTTCACAGTCCAACCGCCTCATTCTTTTCTTTTCTTTTCATTCTCTGAGTCCCATGGACCATGGCCATGCCTTTCTCTTCTCTCTAAGTCACATGTCTCTGTTCTTTCTTCAATTCACTACAGAGAGATGGTGGTAGACTCAAGCATGGTGGTAGGCTCCTGCTATGGTGCAAAGAACGGTAAAGTTCATCTCGGACCCTTTTGCTAAATCAAAATATTTTCAATTTTTGTTGGAATCGTATGTAATCATGTAAATTGTTGAACAAATATTGTTGGAAATTTTTCTTTCTCTGTCATTCGATTTGTTCAATGACTCTCTCTCTCTGTTACTCTATTTGTTTTTTATATGTGATTAAATTTAGGGTTTTGAAAATCTCAGTAACCCTCTCTTTGGAAAACCGAAAACCGACCGAAACCGACTGAAACCGATATACACCGAAACCGATGGTTTTCCAGCCATTTCGGTCGGTTTCGGTTGAGAATTTTACAAACCGAAATATTCGGTTTTGGTTGGCCATACCTATACAAACCGACCGAAACCGAACCGAGCACACCCCTACTTTTCTGTCCTAAAAGCCATCACCCTTACTGCATTGGCCCATCGGACTTATAAAAAGTAGCCCATGAGAAGATTGTGATTTGTGAGCAATGGAATTGTACATGTTCATAAAGAAAACACAATACAAAAAGCTTTGAGACTTTCATCATGAGCTTTATATATTCTATAATGGGCCAGCCCAGTTGATATCCGAGGAGTTCTGAATCTTCGGATGTGTAGACCGCCCTGGAAAAAAGTTACACGCGTGAGAATATTTAAGAGGATAACAGCCCTTATTGAATCAATTAATCCAAGCAAAAAAGTAAAAAAAACAAATGCACTTATGAAGTCCACCCGGAGCAACGGTTGACCCAAGTCTATAATGATGTTAAAAGAATTACAAATCAATTTACTAAGAAGTTAGGGCAAGGAGCCTATGGAACAGTGTTCAAAGGAAAGTTTTCAAATGAAATCCATGTAGCCGTGAAGATCTTAAACAGTTCCAAGGGAAATGGGGAAGAATTCATAAATGAAGTGGGAACAATGGGTAAAATCCACCATGTAAATGTGGTTCGCTTGGTTGGCTTTTGTGCTAATGGATTTAGAAGAGCTCTAGTTTATGAGTTCTTACCAAATGATTCACTAGAGAAGTTCATTTCCTCAGTAGATTCTAACCGTTTCCTTGTTTGGGAAAAGTTACAAAACATTGCTTTCGGCATAGCAAAAGGAATTGAATATCTTCACCAAGGATGTGATCAACGAATCCTCAATTTGGATATAAAACCTCATAATATTTTGCTAGACCAAAATTTTAATTCAAAAATTTCTGATTTTGGTTTGGCCAAGTTGTGTGCAAAGGATCAAAGTGCAGTGTCCATGACCACAACTAGGGGTACCATGGGTTACATTGCACCCGAAGTGTTCTCTAGGAACTTTGGGAACGTGTCTTACAAATCAGATGTTTACAGTTTTGGAATATTGTTGCTTGAAATGGTTAGAGGTAGGAAAAATGTTGATGTAACTATGGAGAACACTAGCCAAATATATCTCCCAGAATGGATCTACAATTTGTTAGATCAAAAAGAAGACCTACGAGTCTATGTTGAGGATAATGGAGATGCTAAAATTGTAAAGAATCTTGCAATTGTGGGACTTTGGTGCATCCAGTGGCACCCAGTGGATCATCCATCTATGAAAGTTGTGGTCCAAATGTTGGAGGGAGAAGGAGATAAGTTAACCATGCCCCCTAATCCATTTGCGTCTACAAACCCCACAAGAATCAATGTGAGTATGCCTACAAGGTGTCTAAACCAGGAGTTAGAAGTCATCCTAGAATCAGAGTAAGTATATAAAGTAGGAGTCCTCGACAATCATAAAAGTTGCAATCATGTTGTACTCAAGGATTGAAATTATTAATCATGTGGTCAATGTAGGGACTTCGAATTTCTTTATATGAAGAACGCTCATAAAAATCTCTTAATTTCTTGTTGAGGTAGGAAAGAATATAAGGTTTTTTTTTTTTTTATGTTTATTAAATTTTTATATTTTATTTTTATAATTTTCACAATTTTTTTAAGAATAAGGCTTTATTTCCTTATTTTAGAGACTTTTTAAGAGTATTTTAGTTAAAATTGAGCCCTTATATGAAATGGTATAAATTATGATTTGTTTTAGAAAAACAATTTTGGGCAAAATTTCTTATTTTTAGCCTAATTTTGTGCAACGAAGTATCCTAGTTGCTCTAGGACTTCGTTGGTGATTTCCGATATAATTTAGTGGTTGTAGCCTTGAGGCATTCATACTATTTATTAATAAAAAATTTCAAAGAGTGTTTATTTATTTTTTTTTTTCGATGGATGCTAGAGGACTCTTTGCTCACTCCATGAAATTTGCTTGTAATCAAATTAAATTCTTAATGTATATTTTTTGATGTAAAATGAGTTAAATTTTGTTAAGAAGAGCTTGAAGAATTGCTGTTGGAAGAAACCTACTCAAACCGTGTGCCAAACAACACACGTCACCTTCACAAAGTGGCCACGTTTATGTACAACACCCACTGCCCCAAAAAAAAAAAAAAAAAAATGGTATTTTTCAAGGGTCAAAACCCTTGAAAAATGTATGAAAAACTCTCGTAAAAAAAAAACAATTTAGAGTCCGGACGACCCTTGATGACCTTTGAAATATACACCATCAAAAATGAAATTTTGAAAGCCTTCACGAATCTCAAAAAAAGTGTTTTATCTTTATTGATGATCACCAACCCTTGAAAAAGGCAAAAATAACAAAGGTCCAAAGATTTGAATTTACAACCTTAGATAAATGAGGTTGTTGAAGGGTCTCCCAACCTTCAAAATAAGGGTTTTCTCTTTTTTTCTTTAAAAAAAAAAAAAAAAAAAAAAAAAAAAACCACAACCATGCACATATACTTTAAAGAATTACATATTACAAAATCTATATCAAAACAGAATATTATGGGCCTCTTCGGTGAGGAAACTTGAAAACTGTTTTGTGTTGATTAAATGCCAAATGAGTGGGCCCCACTTTTAAGTTATGTGTTTGGCAAGGGTACTCAAATGAGGTTTTTTAGATAATAGTTCTTAGTGTAGGTAATTGAAAACATTTTGAGAACTCTTGAAGAGTAGTTTTTAGTATTCAAATATAACCGGGTCCAAATCTCCTTCAATGTGTACTGCAAGTCTTCAACCATACATTCATCAAATTAAAAGACTACATATTACAAACTCCACAACAGATCTAAAATTATAACAGGATAATCGGAATATATCAAAATGAAATAACAAAAGTTCACGTATCCTTGCATGCCTTAAGGCAGTACCTGCCATTAAAGAGGGAAAAAATCAATAACTTTACCATTATGATTTCTCCTAGTTTTGAAAAGCCACATCAAAAAGTTATTTAAGTAACTTTGCAATTAGTACAACTTTTATATATATATATATATATATATATATGTGTGTGTGTGTGTGTGTATTTCAAGCATGTTTTAATTTATTCCAAGGGAATTAATAACATTTGAGATAAAATTGAGTAATATAACCACGCAACTTTGTAGTTTACTAGCTAATTGTATTGATAGATTTAAGTGAACCTAGACAAAGTGGATTGAAATAAGTAAAGTTTTTTATGTAGGACTCATTTGCGACATTAGCATATCTGCCAAGTCAAAAACTTCTTGCTAAATTAGTATTGAATTGGGTTATCCAACCTGATCCAACCCACAACCTAAACTGCAAATTAGATTAGTCTGATATAGAGCATGAAATGAACCAAACTGGATTGTTCATCAATGACCAGGAGTTGATTTTGATCATTTACCTTGACTTCAAGGGTTGATTTTTTTCAATTCAACTAATTTTTACACAATATTTTGTGTTGATTCTATGTTTATAGTCTATTAGTTCATATTTTGTGTCTAAATGGTTCACACTAAGATTTCTCGCTCTATCCATGTTGCCTTAGATTGCAGCAACTATTAAATACTAATTAATATCAAATTGCAATATTTGGATTTCAAAGAAGGTGAGAAGTATAAGAAAGAAGATTTATGTTCTATTTGACTAAGACTAGCAAATGTTCAAAAACAAGATATAAAATCTGGCATCTCATTCGTACTAATAACCAAAGCAAAATGGTAGGAAAACGAGTAACTAAGAGTAGGACAAATGATCCGTGTCAACTGGCCTTTTAGTCTTATGTCCAACTGCGAAGATGGTGAGAAGTTTACTAAAGAAGAAATGGTCTTTATTGACGGCAATAATAAAAAGAAAAAAAATCCTATCTTAAAAGCAATCATGTATCCAATAATTAATTTGCACAAAAGACTAATGGATTAGAAATGACCAGTCCACATGGGGAAAAATGATTATTTGTTGAGTAAAAAAATCAGTATTGGCCACTTTATAATGTTCATTCAATTTCATACCAGCTCTTTTTGAATATGGATTTGTTGACTATTTGGAAAGCTCTATTTTTATGATAAAGTGGCACCGTGCTATTCCCCTAAAATTGCGCTAAAAAGTCTCACTAATATTTGTGTGATGTTTCATGCATCTTCCTATCAAATTGAAGCCTTTTGCAAGCAGTGTCATTCTTATCTTTCTTATTTTCACATTTGGGATTCTATTTGTATTTTTTTAATGTAATCGTGTGATGGAGATTCATGTTTAACTTTACCTCCTAAACCAAGAATTACTCCATTATTTTGACGCAGTATTATTGCTTTTGCAAAAAGCTTCTCTACATTACAATATAGAATCCAGGGAGAAATAATAATGAAACTTCTATGAACTTGTTAAATTAAGGGGGCACTCACAGATTAAGATGACCCACTGTCACCAACCAAACGAAACACAATTATGGTCTATGGAATTTTCATGGAAGTCTCTTCATAAATATGTGCAACTTTTCACTTGGTTTAGCTTGTGTGTTATGCACACAAAAACAGGACACAAGTGGTGTCTCTGTTTAGTGGCTAAATTCCACGAAGCTAGACTTGCATCACAAATTCACAAAAATCCATTAACACTTTGTTTTGGGAGTTTTAAAAAGTGTAAAAATGGAATGAGTAAATCATAAAAGAACAAACAAGAAAGGAATAAAATTGAATGTATTTAAGTAATGGAATATAATGAGAAATAATAATAAAACTTGTACAAAAAATCGTTTTTTTAAAGGAGATGCCTCCATATTAATCCTACAACAATAAACCTATGCTCTAATACCAATTGAAAATTCGTGTTATAGGAGATGCTTCCATATTAATCGTTGAAACAATGAACCTATGCTTTGATACCAATTGAAAAATGGCTATTTAGACCCCTAATTTGGCATCAATCTTGGCACTAGATACTTTTTTCAATTTGGCATTACATTCATCAACTAGTTCTTCTTCCAAGCTCTTCACCGTAACCCTATGGAAGAAATTCTCACAGTTAACTTCATCTATTACGACATTCAACTAATTGTAATCTTGGCAATAGTTCTTCTCACATTCAACCATTTGTAATGTTGGCAAATTCCAAGTCAAAAATTAAAAAGGCTTCAGTGTAATTGCAAGTTTCCATGTATTTTTTAATTTCATTTTAAATTGTAATTGCATTGAGTCATTGAAGTTCAAGTTCAGAAGAAAGAGTACAAGTGCTGCAAAAGGAATCTCAATTGAGCAAGATTCATCATATTAGGTGAAATTATGAGTGAAACAACAAAATTTGGGTTTTAGTTACACAAAACAGTTTCCTTGAAATTCGTCTAGCACTCAATTGAGCAAGTTTGCCTAAGAAAATTAGTTTTTTTTTTTTTTTTTTTTTGAATAACAAACTCCTTTGAGTGGGACAGTTATCAATTTTAATTTTTAAGAAATAGTTTTTAATATGCCTCAAAGTTACATTATTTTTCATATAATTATCAATTTTATTAAGAATCACACATTAGAAAGCTTTGAGAGAGAATCTCTATATGCAATTGTATATCAAAAACTGAATGTAAAATACATAGCCTCTGTGTTTATATACAGAACCAAAGGAGAGCGGGAAAATAGGAAAAGAACTAACTGACTATTACACATGTGCTAACCAACTCCACATTATAAGCTTAAGTAAAACACATGTTGTTTAGCTACTTCAATCATAAACTACAAGTAGCTTAGACAGTTGAATAGATATCGCTACTCTATCAATCGTAGCTCTCGCTATATTCCCAGTTACACTAATTTGCAAAGAAAAAACTCGCTTTGGACTAGAACCACAAATATGCTGTAATTTAAAATGTCACTAAATCCCATTATGTGCATTGCATTAACAATAACTTTACGGAGTCCATGATAATTTAAAGTATGTCGAAGTAAAGAGGAACATTTTGGCCACCTTGTTTTGTTCAATCAATTTCATACCAGCTCTTTTTTTTTTTTTCTCTATTCTTTGTTTCCTCCTTGTGGAATTTCATACTAGCTCTTAGTTTTTCTTGATATAACGTTATCATTATTGAATAAATGAAGCTTCCTTATCTCTTTCATAGTCCCAAACTTGATATGAACTGAATTTAAAGATAAATTTATCAACTATATTTTTTTTTCAATGATGGATACTATAAGTTCATAAAAAAGACACCAATTTGTTTTCATGTAAGTAGGATTTGAATTTAAGTCTCTCTCTTTTCTTTTTTTTTTTTTTTTTTTTTTTTTTTTTTTTTTTGTTTTTCGATTGAGTCAATTGGAATTCATGAATTTATTAACTGTTTATTTCTTTTGAAATTTTGATAATAGGGTTCAAGAGTTATGTAACTCAATTGATACTGCTTGGTGTTTTAAAGTTTTTAATGAAGATGCTTATAATTCAAATCCTTCCAACTTGACTATCAAAATATAAAGACATTTTTATTGGAAACACAAAAAAGAATATCAATTATGTTACAAGCTTTTTGTGAATTTATTAACTGTAAGGCAGAAAGCTTATTGGATGATAAGAGACTCACCAACAATATGAACAAGTTTGGTGTGGACCAACCTGGAAAATAGCTTCTATTCACAAAAACTTGAAAATGACTTTTGCAAGTTGTGTTATATCATCCTTATCTCTCTTTTTTTTTCTTTTATTCCGATAAACTACAATACAGAAATAGATAAGCAATCACCCTTACCGACAGAGTCTAAAAACTCTTGGAAGATTGTCTTTATTAAAGCAAAAAAATTCTTTAAAGACTAGGGATCTTTCTTTGTTGCTTTCTCACAACAACAATTAAAAATACAACTTGAGGTCCTACACATTAAATTAAATAGCTCAGTGAAAAGTTCAACACGTTCAATTAAATTAAATATCTCACTACTAAAACATCAATGAAAAATACAATGGGTCATATACCGTGTAAGAAAAGTTGATCAAATTCTTCATTATTCAACCATAAGAATATTAGGAAACTCGTAGCTCAAATTAATCCAAGAAGCGACTGCTTCCCACCAGCCTTACCAAAAGAGGCCCATGACAAGATTAAGAGCAATGAAATTTTACACATCCGAGGCACAAATAGAAAAACCCAACACAAAAAACTTTCAGCATGGGCTTTATATCTTCTTTAATGGGCTATAAGGCCCAGTTTATGTTTGAGAAGTTCTTATGTGCAGACCAACCAGGAAAATAGTTATATTTGTGAGTAATTTTCACTTAATGGCAAAAGACTTCTTAAGCCACCTATATCTGTGAGTAATTTTCACTCAATGGCAAAAGACTTCTAGAGCTAGTTGGTATCCGAGATTTCTTCTAAAGGAGTAAGTTAGGCTCCGTTTGGTTGGAGTCAAAATAGGAGGCATGGAAAAGGAAGAGAGGAAAACAAGGATGAAAATGATGTTTTTCCTTATTTGGTTCAGGAGAGAAAACACAAAGGATGGAAAACATTGGGAAAAAAAAATACACCTGGGCCCATAAATTTTTATTCTCCCGATTTGGGAGGAAAACGAGCGAAAAAAGAGAAAATGAGGGCTTAGCTCTTGAATTACATATTTACCCCCTCCAAGTTGATGTCTTATATGTGGGTTTTCCCCCTTTTATTTTATTTTATTTTATTTTCAAATTTTATTATGGGAAGTTGTGTGTAGGTAATTCTGATACTTGACTCCTTGTCTTTTCTTCCTCTTTTTATTTTTATTTTTCCTTTCTTTTGTTTTTTTTTTTTTTAAATTTTTTTTAATTCCTTTCTTTTGTGTTCGTACTACACCCTTTCTTTTTTCAATTCTTTCGGGGGTTTTTTTTTTTTTTTTTTTTTTTGAAAAAAAGGTTTTGGGTTCTTGAACTTCTTATCCTCTTTTTATTTTATTTTTTTAATGAAGAAATCATTCATACATATTTTTTTAATAAAAATATAATGTATTATTTTTGTTTTACAAAAGCTGGACATAATGGTAAATTTATACAAACTTTATTTTCTATCCTTTCACTTTTATTTTCAATCAAATAAAAGAGTTTTCTATCCCTCAACTTTTCTACCCCGTCAACCAAACACGTATGAGAGAAAACTAAATCTTTTCTATCCTTTCTTCATTTTCTATCCTCACACTTTTCCACCCCCCATCCAAACGAACCCAAGTTTGATTATTATTCACTCTTCCTATGGGATGTGCTCGACGACTTTTAGTGAAATAAAAATTAAAACTTTCAAACAAAAATCAGAAGTTGAGTGCAACAATATTCCAATATTTGTTTCTTTTTTGTTAGAATCAATATTTGTTTCATCCACAGGAATTCATTGCAATTTACAAAAAAGATTCTAATATTTAGTATTTGTTTCAAATGTTAAATTGCACTAGCACTCCTTGAACTTTCAAGTTGTTACATTAAAGCTCCATAATTTTTTTTTGTGTGGTCATTTTGGTACAATAACTTTGATACTATATCAATATTTAGGCCCCCTTCTATTAGTGCCTAGTCCATTTTCAACCAAATGGAACACCTAGTCTCAGAACACACATGGGTCTTAGGTGATCCAAAATGTTTTTGCATCCAATAATGAAAAAATGAAGGAAATATTGAGAAAACCAAGGTTGAAAGTAGGAATTTGTCTTTGAGGAACCAAACCATGAAAAATAAAATTTTTTGATCATTCACTTCAAGAATAAAAAAATATACTAAAATTCAAATCTAAATTAGTATACAAAAAATAAAACTAGTATCTATTTTGTATGAACAAAATATAAATAAAATAAAAGACACAAATAATAGTTTTTGAATATATTTGATATTATTTAGGATATTTTAAAATGCAAACTTTATTGGTGAGTCCCACCATAAGAACTCTCATTTTCTCTCCCTTGGGAGGAAAGAATGTGGTTGGTTCAGGACGAAAACGGATCCCTCAATTTTCTATACCCCTTTTTCCAATCATTTTGATCCTTTTTTTTTCTTTTATGGAATCATTTTGAACCTTAAATTATGAAATTATTGTCATTTTAGTACTTGTAATCTCACTTGACACACAAACACATAGCTAATAGAATAATTAGGACTAATTAATTACTAGTATTAAAAAACCACATCTGCATCTAAATAAATAAATAAAAATTCAAAACTAACATTGTAGGGACACGTTTTTTAGGTCAGACCCAAAATGCATGGGACCTAAAACCAGTGAGCCCGGTACAATGAATTTGTAGAGAGTAGGCCAAAGAGCTATGCTTTAGAGTATGGACAGCGGTCATCACGATGTTCTTTATGATACGTTGAGACGGGCTGGGTTCATTCTGAGAGGATTGGTCCTCGGCCCGGCTTGGGGAGCCCTTTTTTGGGGCTTTTGGTGTGTTGGGGGGTCTTCGCCCTGCCCCGTCTGTCTCTCTTTACTCCCTTTTTATAGTGGTTTTCTTCCTCCTGAATGGGGTCTCTAGGGTAGGCACTTATCCCATCAGCCCTTCCCTTCAGTTGTTGGGAGTGGTTGTAAGGATAGAGAAGTATGGTCGTGTCGAGGCACGAGGTACCGAATGCAATAATGACAGCCTTCCCTTTAGACACTTTCGTTGTCATTTTCTGTTTTAGTTCTTTTCCAGCACTGTGGGACGATAGGGAGTGTCACTACCGGTGGCGGGTTGCCTCCTTCATCCTCGGCTACACTCATGCCGAGGAGGGTTCTCCCCATGGCCGAGGAGGGGCTTTTCCTCCCCATGACCGAGGAGGGGTTTTTCCCTTGGGCTAGGCCCTTAGTCCAGTGTAGACCTTGACATGGGCCTACTGGTCTTTTACCCCCCACAACAGCCCCTCAAAATCCTGTTGTCCGGCTCCTCGGATGGAGAGAAGGGTTTTGGTGACATCGGGCCTCTGTCACGCCTTGCCAAGTCTCGCCCTCTATTAATGCCAGAGCCTCTTCGCTTGTCCGAGGCACGCTCCTGGCTGTGGGACATTCTTCTAGTTTATCCAAGCCGTGCCCCTGTCGTTTCGATACACGAGACGTGCTTTAATTAGGGTCTCTTCACGAGGCAACATAAATCCAACGGCCGAAGATTGCTTTGGAATTTGAGCGAGATTTATCTCACTTGTAATTCCTTCTTAAGGATTTGGGTGAATTGATTGCCACCAAGTTTGCCCCCTATATAAGACGCAAAGTGGGAGATTATTCCCCTTTATTCACAGGTCCCTTAAGTTTTTTAGGTTTCTATCTCTCCAAATGTTTCCAAAGTCCCCACTATGAGAGTGACTAAGATTTAGGGAGTGAAAAGGTCATGGTTAGGGTGAGGGTGAAGGAGCCGAACCCTCTTCAGAAGCCTTGGGTGTTTCCAAGATTGAGAATGGCCTGGTCAGGGCAAGGGAGACAAAGGCCAAAGATATTTCTTCCCTTCGATAGGACAAGAAGGGCGTCTCTTCTTCCTTCAGCCAAGATCCGAAACAAGTGGAGGTCACATCAGATTTTTGGTGCGACAGCACTAGGATTTTCATTTGGCACCATGTGTCATGCCTGTGAGGGTTTGGACTTCCCATCGTCGGTATCATCCACACTTGCTCGATTGTTGTTAGAGCAATGCTTGCTCGATTGCTACTAGAGCAAGTATGGAGATTTAGCGCCCCTCGCTTCTTCTTCTCTTCCACAATCGGTGCCATCCATACTCATTCGATTGCTGCTGCAGCAAGATCGAGGATTTATCGTTTCTGTACCCTTTTTTTTTTTTTTTTTTTTTTTGTGTAGTTAGCTTCCGATATAGGCTTGTCTAAGCCCTTTTATGTATATTGTACTAATTCTTTATCTAATAAAAAATAATTTAATCTCATTTTGTGTATCCTTCCTTTTCTTCAATAGTTATTTTGTGAATGGATATGTTGATGTCTTTTCTTTCGAATAGTACTTAGAACCGATGCTCTTGTCAATAAAGAGTTGTCACTTTGAATTTTATCAAAACCGACGGGTACAACAATGCCGACTTTAAGTAGGTTAACCATATAAGACTAACCGGGATAACAGCCGTATGTTACGTACTATGAACGGGATGATCACCCGAGGACATGTAACCTAAAATAAACTGTCCAAGGAGGTCGCCGGGTACTAGGGTTCATTTCCACGTTTCTGATGATATTCATAGCTTTAACTTGCTTTAGGCGTCTGGTCCAAGGACTAAGATACGACTGTACCTAGTCTAAACACTTAGAAATGCACTATTGTGTGTTAATTTTCATAAAGCCGGAGGTCCGAGGACTGTGTAAGACCTTGGTTTTGTCTAGCACTTAGGCTTTTGGAGTGACTAGTTTCCCCATAGGTTTGAGTCTGAGGACCATGCAAGAACTTGGTTCTGTCTAGCACTTACTTAGGCTTTTGGAGTGACTAGTTTCCTCATAGGTTTAAATCCGAGGACTATGTAAGACTTTGGTTCTGTCTAGCACTTAGGCTTTTGGAGTGACTAGTTTCCCCAAAGGTTTGAGTCCGAGGACCATGCAAGACCTTAGTTCTCTCTAGCACTTAGGCTTTTGGAGTGACTAGTTTCCGCATAGGTTTGAGTCCGAGAACCATGCAAGACCTTGGTTCTGTCTAGCACTTAGGCTTTTGGAGTGACTAGTTTTCCCACGGGTTTGAGTCTGGGGACCATGCAAGACCTTGATTCTGTCTAGCACTTAGGCTTTTGGAGTGACTAGTTTCCCCATAGGTTTGAGTTTGGGGACGATGCAAGACCTTGGTTCTGTCTAGCACTTAGGCTTTTGGAGTGACTAGTTTCCCCCATAGGTTTGAGTCCGAGGACCATGCAAGACCTTGGTTCTGTTTAGCACTTAGGCTTTTGGAGTGACTAGTTTCCCCATAGGTTTGAGTCCGAGGACCATGCAAGACCTTGGTTCTCTCTAGCACTTAGACTCTTGGAGTGACTAATTTCCCCATAGGTTTGAGTCCGAGGATCATGCAAGACCTTGGTTCTGTCTAGCACTTAGGCTTTTGGAGTGACTAATTTCCCCATAGGTTTGAGTCTGAGGACCATGCAAGACCTTGGTTCTGTCTAGCACTTAGGTTTTTGGAGTGACTAGTTTCCCAATAAGTTTGAGTCCGAGGACCATGCAAGACCTTAGTTCTATCTAGCACTTAGGCTTTTGGAGTGTTGTCAATGCGTGTTAGTTTCCTCAAAGCCAAAGGTCCGGGTACCCGACGTAGCTAAGGTTTCGTTTAACCGCTTCGAAAGATTCTGGTTTGGCCCTCAACTTCCTTCTCCAAAGGGAGTTCAATGAACTGGGCCACTAGGCCCGCGAGAGTTAGCCCCTTGACAAGTGCATGGGGGCACACATCTAACGTCAGAAGCCCCTTGAACTGCGCTCCGTTTAGTGATCTTTTCTGCGTAACGCACATTTCGAAGCATGGACCTGAGCAGAGGCTGAGTTATGACAATGATGGGGGCTTTCGCATAACTTGCACCGCCGCCTAAGTGGTCCTCTAGAGGGACTCTTGCTGATAGGAGCTCGGCCGCGATTAACCATCGCATTCGCCAACACACAAGCTCTCCCCACAGACGGCGCCAATTGTAGGGACACGTTTTTTAGGTCAAACCCAAAATGCATGGGACCTAAAACCAAGAAGCCCGGTATAATGAATTTGTAGAGAGTGGGCCAAAGAGCTAGGTTTTAGAGTATGGACAGCGGTCATCACGGTGTTCTTTATGATTCGTTGAGACGGGCTGGGTTCATTCTGAGAGGATTGGTCCTTGGCCTGGCACTGGGAGCCCTTTTTGGGGCTTTTGGTGTGTTGGGGGATCTTCACCCCGCCCCGTCTGTCTCTCTTTACTCCCTTTTTATAGTGGTTTTCTTCCTCCTGAATGGGGTCTCTAGGGTAGGTACTTGTCCCATCAGCCCTTCCCTTGAGTTGTTGCGAGTGGTTGTAAGGACAGAGAAGCATGGCCGTATCAAGCATTAGGTACTGAATGCAATAATGGCAGCCTTCCCTTTAGACACTTTCGTTGTCATTTTCTGTTTTAGTACTTTTCCTGTTTCATGGGACGATAGGGAGTGTCACTACTAGTGGCAGGTTGCCTCCTTCATCCTCGCCTACACCCATGCCGAGGAGGGGCTTTTCCTCCCCATGACCGAGAAGGGGTTTTTCCCTTGGGCTGGGCCCTTGGCCCTGTGTAGACCTTGACATGGGCCTACTTGTCTTTTATCCCCCACAAACATCAAAAAAGGAAAAAGAAATAATGATTTTCTCAAGAAAATAAATAAATAAATGAAAAAAAAAAACACTCTAGCTTCATTTTATTTTCTTTCATTTCTTGCGAAAGTTAGCGTTGCTAGTGATCAAACCATTCCAATTCTAGGAACAAACCTCACTGAGTATCTCTCTAGAAGAAGATTTGAGGTTTGGATTTTATTCTCTCTCTCTTTCTCTAGCTTCCTCCATTTGTTTGTACATTTATAAGATGCTGGAGGATACTCAATATTTCAAGAAAAGTTCAAACATGTTGAGTATTTCTTCATTTGGGCAAGTAAGGGATTGGGACATTCTGATTTCAATATGGTATGCAGAGTCCAAGTTAGGCTTGATTCATAAAGCCGAAGTTGTATATTCATAGACAATTTTAATTCCTTCCCAGACACAAATAAATAAAGCTATGCCCTGTTATCTCGTGCACTTAAATTTTTGCTACATCTTGCGCACTTAAATTAGTACAAGACGTTTCTCCCCCAAAAAAAAAAAAAAAAAAAAAGTACAAGACGAATACGTAAAAATAAAAGAAGTCACATTTTCAAGAGCTAAAACAGGAATATTTTCATTCAATGGGACAATTCTAATTGAGCAGCCTGGTTGATTAAGGAATATTAATTATGTGCACAACAATAATTTGTCCTATGTAGGAGGCAGGGCAGCCACTAATTATTTATGAATTGATCGCCTTTTTTTATTTATTTTTTTATGATAATAACATGAATTAATTGCTTAACCATGCATATGAGTACTGCATATATAAATAGGAGTAAAACAATTTCTACAACTGGGCTATATTGCCACACCAAAATATATTGCCCGGTTTTTCAGCATTCTTTATTAACTTAATCAATTACACATTCACAATTATAAATTTATAAATATTTTTTTCCTCTTAAAAAGACTTTAACAAGTAAATATACCAAGTACTAAGCAAAAAAGAAAAATTGTTGTAGGTAAGGATTGCTATCATAAATCAAGGGACCAATTATTTGTCACACAAAAATATGAAGTGTCTTTATGCTATCATATACATGAAGAATGATTGCCCCAGTCTTGTTGTGGTGTTAGGTTTCCCTTGCATTTAAAGTTTAGCCAATTCACTTGATTCACTTGATTGAATTGATGAACTAGTTGAATTTAAGTTGTCTCCTACATCTCTTGTCTGTCTCGTTGGCGATGATGATAGGAAAGGCTTGGAAGACATTTGTAAGCATTCAACTTCTCCTTCAAACATTTCTACAACTTTGTTCATTGAAGGACGGTCACTAGGCTTCATCCGTATGCACCATAATGCAACTATGATCATCTTCTTAACAATTTTCTTCTCCTCCTCTGTGGCATCTTCTATTTCTATGTCATTTCCTTCACAAATTTGGCCATAGACCCAAGTTGGGAAGTAAATTTGGCTTGAATGGTCAGCAAATGCATTCACGTTCTTTCTTTCGCTTGCCATTTCCAACAATAACATGCCAAAACTATAAACATCAGCTTTATAGGAGACCCCTCCAATATTTTTATAGAACAACTCTGGAGCTATATATCCTAGTGTTTCTCTTGCGGCAGTCAAAGACACTATGCTATCATTCGTTGGATAAAGTTTTGCAAGCCCAAAATCAGAAACTTTGGGAATGAAGTTCTCATCGCGAAGAATGTTATGAGGCTTGATATCAAAATGCAAAATTTGCATGTCACATCCTCGATGTAAATATTCAATCCCACGAGCCACTCCAAGGAAAATCTTATATGTTTTCTCAATACTTAAGGGTATACTTCCTTCTAAAGAAAAAATATATTTTTCAAGAGAACCATTAGGCATGAATTCATATATAAGGGCACGCTTTGATCACTCAACACAGAAGCCAATGAGTTGCACCACATTCATGTGGTGAATTCTTCCAATTGTTGCAACTTCGCTGATAAATTCTTGCCCATTAGCTTTGGAGTTACCCAGCATCTTTATAGCTACAAAAGAGCCACTTTCAAGCTTTCCTTTATATACAAAGCCATAACCTCCTTCACCCAATTTGTCCTTGAAACCTTTGGACATCTTCTTAATTTCTGAGTAAGTGTACCTAATTGGCATGAGGTTAATTTGGCTTTGCAGAAATTCTTCAATAGCATCATACATTGATAAATGCCTCCTACGCCACTTATATATCAAAAGGGCCACCACACATGGAGTCCCAAATACCATTTTTGCAGCAAGGAGTAATAGCACTGTGCAGGAACATCACCGAAGAAACTATGAGAAAACAAATTTGTTGTTGCACTGCTGTCAGCTATTTTATTTTTTAGTTGAAAATTAGTTAAACTTAAAAGTAAAGTGCTTTCCTAATTCTAGTAATTAAAATTTATACACACAATATATGTTGTTGAGTTCTTAAAATACTCTACCATATAAAATTCTCTAAATTTTTACCCATTGAACCAAAATAATTAATCCAGTTAATAAAAAAAAAATAGTAATCCAGGAAAAAAAAAACTGTAAATCTCTCTTGCTCCCACAGCAATTCCAGTGGCACTTCCCATTTTCATTTCACTCTCTTTCTCTATCTCTCATTGGTCCTCCTTACCTCGATTCGTCCATTGCCTTTTCTTCGGAAGAGTGCCACCATGAGACAGCTGTGCCATGGCACCGGTGAAGGGCTGATAGAGGTGATGATGTAGCCAAGCAATGGATCTGGGTTCGGTGGCTGTTCTTGTGCCGAATCGGGTCTGGGTTTGATGGGTTTGGTGGTGGTGTTTGATTTATGTCGCCAACTCTGTGGTCAATGTAATTGTTCACTTTGATTTGGTAGCTGAAAATTTTATCGACGTTCCGTTGTCAGATACCAGCTGAAGATGTAAATTTTGAGCTGGGGATTTTGGAAGGCTGCCTTTGTACAACTCATAATTCCAATGGAAGTTGCTTTGAGACATGGGGATGAGAGAATATGGGTAAAGAAATTTTGGTCCAAATTATTCGTCATCTCAGAATCATTTGAATCTTTGATTCCAATGTGTTTCACAAGGAATGGTGATGTTATAATGGGGGGTAAATGAAAGAAATTTATTTTTAATCTTAAAGAAAATACTCAAAGTTCCTCGGAGAAAGAAAGTATTCAGAGAAGTGCCAGGCAGAATCCGAAAGTGCTTGTTTGCTACGGTGTTCTTAACAAAATAACTCTTTATAGAGCTCTAGAACTACTAGCTGATTTTTTTTTGGATGAACAAACTACTAGCTGATTTAAATGATGTATTTCAAAATGATTTGATTCATTAATAAAGTTTTTTTTTTTTTTTTTTCTATAAAAAAAACATAAAAACTCTAAAAGATTTTAATCCATTAATTATTTCCATGTTAATGCCACTAATATTTAGGTTTTGTCTGCATTGTAAACTATTTTTTATGTGAAATTAAAATTTAAATTAAATAAGGGCCGGGCATAAAAGTCTTTATCTACTTCCTCCAATAATATGGGGCCATATTAGATAATTTCAAATACTTGCACATAAATTATTAAGGCCTGATGCATAGAATCACTCCCTATTTTAGAAAGTTGACACCCAAAAAGTTAAAATCAACCCCTCTTTGCACATTGGCTTCTTACTGAATTTAATATCCTTTTAAACACAATGTATGTTAAGGAATGATAATTCTAAAAAATAGTTGAAGAAGAGATTTAGGTTATTACCGATGTTCAATATTCTATAAAAGTTGATGGCGAGAAACACATTACGATTGACGTGCTGTCATAGGAACAAATTTTCTGCAAGAAATACATTAAAAAAAGTTGAAATTAATTTTTCCTAACAAAAAGATGAATTTCTAATTAGAGAAACAAGTGACCTGAATAACTTGAAAAATCTAAGGCCGGATAAAACTGCATTGACAACTAACAATAAATATAAACAACCATAAAAACTAGTTGACTTTATATAATAGGACTTTAAATTGGGATGTCACTTTATTAACGTGGAGTTCGATCAAGTGAGGAATTTACAGTGAAGGTGGTCTAGTAGTAAGAAATCCTTGTGACCACGTTATTGTGGGTTTAAGTAGTGGCAAGTTCTACTATTGCACGAATGGTCCCACGCTATTCATAAGTATGGTTTAAGTTGATCGGAGATAGTGACCACTCTTGTGAGCTTTATTTATTTTTTTTTTGGGGGAATGCATTGACCTCTCCTGAGGTTTGCTCAAATTACATTGACCTCCCTCTTAGTTTAGATTGTTACTTTTAAAATAAACTAGCCACAAACCCACGTGATGTATGAGAATATATAAATATTATGTAATGGAATGTAATATATAAAAGGTAACAATTATTTAAAGTATTTTCTATTTTTTTTAAATATTTCTACAAGTATTTTTTTTTTCTTTTTATCTCTACAAATATATCATTCTATTATTTTTTGTGTGTTTGATTACTAAACTTCTATTGTAGTGTGTTATATTTGCTAAATATACAACTAAACTTTATAAGTTTTAAATTTATTATTCAAATTTCTTATCTCTTAAAGAATAAGAAGATTATCATAGTAATCAAAACTCTCATCACAAAATTATAATGTTATTTTAACCAAAATTAAAATGAAACCAAAGGAATAAATATAGATTTTATAATAATTTATTACTCAAACAATTGGTAGGCATATCCAAATTCATAGCCACGTAGAATGTGTTTTGATATAAACTCAAATTCTTATTCCAAAAAATACCATGTATTAACCTAAATCAAAATTCAACCAAAGATATAAAAGGGAGAGAGAAGATTTTGTGACGGGAAATTAAAAAAACACAATACCAAAACACATATTTATAAAAAAATAAAAATCATTAATAATCTTAATTAGAGTTATAAGAAATAACACAAATTTAACGAGAGAGAGAGAGAGCACTCACAGTTTTTTGTGTGAGAAAATATGGATTAAATGAGAGAAATGATATCAAATTTATACAAAATAAAATGGGGGAGAAGAAGAGTCAAAATATAAGAAAGAGAAAATGATGAAGTGTAACAATAGGTGTGTAACAAAGAGGAACAGAAAAAGTTAGAGGAAGTGTAATAGTAGGTGTGAACAAATAGGGAGATTTTTTTTTTTTTTTTTAATAGGAAGAAGAAAAGATTAAAAAGAGAAAATGAGAAGTAGAAAAAATAATGTGGCCGCTGATGTGGCTCTATAGAAGTGTAGTAACAATAAATGCAACACTTCAGCATATATATATATATATATATATATATATATATATATTACACTCACCTCTCTTACACCTTATTTAACACCATTAAATCTATTAATGAAACTAAAAAAATTAAACAAAAAAATAAATTTAGAGCAATTTAAATTCCCATTTTACCCTCCTTGAATTAAATCTAATTCAAAAACATTTTAACAAAAATTTCAAACCCTCTCTAACCCACTGAACTCTCTGCCACTCTCACCATTAAAAAACGAAAAAAAAGGGGGGGCCGAAATAAGGACATAACATATGATAGGAGTTAATGATTGACCCGCGCGGCGCCAGGAGGGGGGGTGGGGTGGGTGGTTGTTAAATAATGTGGCAATTGGCAAACCTAATTCAAACGAGTTACACTACTGGTTTTCACGCCAATAATACAAGCAATATATGGGCAAACTCTTTCTCTTTTCTTTAATAAATCTTCTATCTATTGTAATAATTTTCCAATGTGTCATTTCCCAAAGCAAGCTTGTTGTGGCTTTACTACTACATATTGATTCAAGATGGATTGTGAACGAAAATGGGCAACAAGTGAAGTTGGCATGATAGAATTGGCCATAAAATATGGAAACCATAGTCGCTCAAGGCCTTACCAAGCTAGCTTGTTTGGTGGATTACATAGAGATTTAGGGTTTGAAAGTTTTGCTAAATACGTTTGGTTTAGGTGTAATTTTTTTATTTATGTTAGTGGATTTAACAATGTTAAGGTGTAGGGGAGGTGAGTGTAATTTATTTTGAAAGTAAGGAAAGTTAGTGTACAATTAAAAACTAAGAGGGAATTCAGTATAATTTAAGTAAACTTCGAGGGAGGCCAATATAATTTTCATTTTTTTGATAAAAAAGAAAAGATGGGGCTTAGAAATTTGCCCATCAAGTCAAGCAAACGACAATTTTAATAAAATGTTATAATAGAAGATGTTGGGTCCAAATCTATTCTTTTGTAAATTGAGAAAATCAATTAACCATTTTAATTAATTTCTAAAAAATATTATCACCAAAATTACGAAGTCAAAAAAGGAAAAACTACGGGACAAATTATGAATAATTTTACTATTATAATATCGATTATAATATCTTCTTAATATATCTCTCTAGGAATTTATGTGAACTCACGTAGATCTTCACTCACTTTGAATACAACAACTTCCCGTGGTTATAGCACCAAAAAACCTCTTTTTAGAGAGAATCCCAAATTTATCTTCTTTTGTGTATGTATCATAGCTAAAGAAAAATCTTTTTAATTTTTCTTTACCCTCACACACATTGACTACACCTTTTTCTTCTTTACCATTGTACTCACTGTGATTTTTCTTTTAAACTTGTAGTCTCTCTCCTTACGCTACCTCCCAAACAAAAATCCCTTTATTTTCTTTTTGTTTCCTGCTCAATTATATATTTTTTTCCCCTCTCCCTATAGGGGAAGACCCCTCCCTCCCTAATACATCAACTTCTTTGTAGAACCATCTACTTATAAGACTCAATCCCTATTCCTTGGTGGACAATGAATACATTACTTTATTAAATAAGAATAGTCTTTTCTTTCACTCCTAGGAATAACCTTTTCTTCCACATCAAGAAAATCCAAAAAATGAACAATTTAATTTTTCCTTCTTCAACAAGAAAACCTATTTTGCTTCCAAGTCACAAAAGGAATTTAATGTAATTTTCCAATAGAATAATAAATGTTCAAACATGCATTGTGCAATAAAAATAAAAAAAAAATAAAAAAATAAAAAAATAAAAAAATTAAAAAAACCTTTATCGTCATAGAAATATAGGGGCAAGGAAATTAAACTTTTTATTTAAGGGAAGAAGCTAATTTCTTTAGAAGTTGGATAATTTTTACTTATCATTTCCTCGAGCCTAAAAGATTGAGACCGACCAATTGCCCAAGTACATGGTTATTCCTCTATGCTTTTGTCATCAACATACATCAGGCACAATTACTCATACAATTCTATTTCATTGTCTATCGTTTTTTTTTTTTTTTTTTTTCGAAAACTAGTATTTCATTGTTCATTCTTATTAATTACTATCCTTCAAACAACTGTTTTGAGACAGAAACCTCACCTGGCAAAAGATCCCGTAGAGTGTAAGGCCATCCTGTTTTTTTGACAAAGAAAAGAGTAACATCAGCGTTGGGAACTTCGAAAGTAAATTTAGTCCTTGTACGGAAACTACAATAAACATTCCCTAACATGAGTATTACATTGTCTTCTCAAAAAAAAAAAAAAATAAATTTACATTTCTACTTAATTAAGAAATTGGACAATTTTTACTTCTCCATTTCCTCAATCATAAAAGTTTGAGATCAACCAATCGCCCAATTACATGTTATTTCTCTACTTGTGTCATCATCACATGAGACAAAATTACTCATACAATTTTATTTTAGATGAAAATACCATTTTGAGGTTACTATCAATTTGATACATATATTTTGGTAGTAGTTAATTTGATTTCTATTATTTTCAACTCGCAATCAATTTCCATTAATGAATTGACAATAAGGGCTAAATTAACTATTAGTTAGAAATAACATGAACCAGATTGACAATAATTCCAAAATGTAGGGACCAAGGTATTTTCGCCTCTATTTTATTGTCCATTATATATTATCCTTCAAATAAACTACGATTTGAAATAACTAGAAACCTCACCTTAGAGACCATATAGCATAACTTCAAGCAATCATCCTGCTTTGATCATGACAAATAAAAGAATAACATCAGCGTTTGGAAACCTTAAAATTAAACCTAGTCATTATATTGAAACTTCAACAAATTGAACCTAGCCATTATATTGGACAGGGTATGAACCAAGGAATTTCGTGCTATAGAAGTTCAATACATGAATGAATGGTTAGTGACAGTGAAAAAATGCAACAGTTTAGGGGGAAAAATGCAAGAGGAAAATAATCGTGAACATGTAAGGTATTTAATTGGAGAATGGAAGGTGTTATGGCCTTTGTTGCATTATTTACCCATCGCTGCTGTCGCATTGAACATGGTTCGTGTCATTGAGGTAGCAATTGGTGTACTTTCTTTTGCAAATACTTTCACAATTACCTAGGAGCCATGAAATCTCAAAACCATATACCAATTCATTGTGGACGTCTTTACAGGAGATATTTGGGTCATCATTTCTTGGCCATGGCCAAGATGTCAGGAACATCTGCTCTACTTTGCACAAGTCCACCACATCGGCTGCATTCGTTCTACCAACCTTAACATATCTATACCTCTTGAAATGAGAAGTAGAAGTGTTAGAAAAAGACTTTCCATTGTCAATGCAAGTAGAAGTGCCCAAATAGAATGGAGAATTCACTGGCTTTTCACAGCTCATCAAAACCACACTCCTCGATAGTTTGCCATGCTCTGTAATCTTTGGCAGAAAACTCGTATATGCAGAATCAGATTGAGGGAAATTATATCCATATAAAGAAAAATTCGAGGTGGAGAAGGGGAAGTAATTGTCCTTGTATAGACCTGAGTCCACGATCCTGATTGTGTACTTACTGTAATTGATTTCCTGTACGTAGTACTTTCCTTCAAAGAAGTATAGCACCGCACGATTGTTCTCACAAGACAGTTCATACCTTGAGTCCCGACACCTTTTAGGATCGGTCTTCAATCGAAACGGAAAGCTTATGTTGTGGATATTGCCACAGGATGAAGGGGCACAGTGATGATTAACCTTAGTAATAGTAGTAGCACTGCAAGTTTCGTGGACTAGTACAAGAGCAATAAAGGCCGTGAGTCCTGCACTCAATGTTATTCCTCTTGCCATTGAGGTAGGTAGAGAGGAATATTTCCTCTACTACATATATGGTACATACTAGAATAATTCCGTAGATGTAGACAAAGCATAATAAAAAGTTAAAAACTCCTTTTTGTGGTCATAAAAGTATCATCAACAAGAAAGTAAGAGGTAGAGTTTCCACTGAAAGGAGGTGAAGCGCTAGTTCGTGACAGTGGAACAATATTATATCAACATCAATATCACTATCTGGCGTTAGCACATGCGTCATCTTGGTTAATAGTTTTTTACAGTAATTAAGGTTTTTTTTTAACATTTTGATAAACATTTAGTTAAATATATATATTTTTTGAGAAGGAACATTTAGTTAAATTAATCACGTACTACCACGCTTTTTGTTAATTATTATAATTACTACTAAGTTATATTGGTGAAAAAAATGTGAGTGGTGACATGATCTTAATGGTTATTACTAACAAATTTTACATGTAGCTAGCGGTAAAAAAGAAATGACTTGATTATCGGAAGAAAAAAATTGATGATGGCAAATGTAACTGAATTCTCTTCCAAAATTTGTAAATAATATCTTTTTAATATGATTTTTTTTAATTTATATTATTTTGAATTTTTTTTTTTTTTTTTTTTTTTAAATAGCTACAATATTCTACTAACTTTGAGTTCAAACATTTTCCCCTTTAAATTTCTAAGCACTTTGTATATAAAGAGATGTCAATTCAACTACCAAGCCTTTGGCTATTTTGAAGTTATTTAAATATGTAGTATTTAATCGTGCATTAAAAAACATGATTGTATTTCCAAAACATAATTTAAAAAATGATCGGTTTCCAAATTGTTTCAAAAACATTTGTTAAGTTATTAATAATAAAAAAACATTTTGCCGAATTCACTTATGAAGCATTTGTTAAGTTCTACAATGCCAATCCTACAGAGCCTCCCAAGTTCCCAACGGTATATTTTTACATTTGAAGTTGATCATAGCACATAGCCCAAGTTGTTGGAAAAATGATCTTACCCATGTATTGTGAGGTTGCGGCGGAAACATGAGATACCACCTGGTGTGTGTTGGCTTATATTGGTGGCCACACCATAACACTGTTTTGGTTCTTTCTTTCCGCTATTTTGGCAATTACAAATTAGCTATTATTTAAAAGTTTTTGTTCACTAATACCTTTAGGGAATTTGTTTAGAAAATATATTTAAAAACTTTTTATGGGAAAGGAAAAAAGTAATTAATTTTTTGACAGTTTTTTAATATTTCCCATAAAAATTGTATTGAAACTTTTTAAAAATGGTTCATTAACAAATACTCTAGAAACATCTGTTAAATGAACCCATATTTAAAATGGAAAAACACTTCATAACTTTTATTTTTTGATAATTTGATAGTTATGATAATGGAAAGGGGGGGGGGGATTTGAACTCTGATTCTCTTAATTAAGAAGAGGGATTGCAACACTAAAAGTTACAAGACTTTTGACAAAAAACCCCGTAACATTAGTTTTATAATATCATATAATGCTTCTTTGGCACATGAGGAGGGTTTTTTTGCTGCAAGTTGCTCGAATTTCAATCAATCCTTCAACTGGCTGAGCAACAAATAGCTTTAATCAATTGATTATAGAAACATGATGAAACTGGAAACAAAAAGGGCGTTAAAGATTGAATGCTTCAACTGAATTGGCTAATTCAGTTTTGTTTTTTTATTTTGTTTTTTGTTTTTTATTATTATTTTTTTTAAACAGGTAAAATTGTTTAAATATTTTGTGTAGATTGTCTAGGTAAGAAAGGGTGTGAGTTTGTGTTTTAAGACTTTTTTTTTCATCTTGAAGGAATATAACTTCTTTTGAAAATATAAAGTAACTCTATTGCCTCTGTTTGCATGCATTGTGATTGTCAGGCTACCATAGCACCTGTTAAGAGCAAAATCTATAATGGGAAAAGTTGACATATTCGATTAAGGCACAATATTGTGAGGTAGCTTATTGATAATGGTGTAATGTCCTCGGACTTTATGAGGTCAGAAAGGAATTTGGCTGATCCTTTGATCAAGCCAGTAGTAAAAAGGCTGATGAGTGAGACATCGAGGGGGATTGGAAAGATACCCAAGTTGTGACACTGTGGCCAATGCCCAACCTCTATGATGGGTGATTCCATTCAAGGGGTTAAATGGGTAAAGGTCATTAGCGGTCCATATGAGCACCGTCAATTATTGTGTTTTCCGCTATCTCACGGAGGAGATTAGTGATGAGTCCATCCTTGTGATATGAGACAGTGCTAAGTTATAGATTGTTGGAGGTTGAGCTTTTAGCTCTTAATGGATCCATAGTCTTTACTTATTGGGATGGGGTGTACTACACAAACACCTAATGGATGCCACCTATGTGTGAGTGGAAGTTGTGCCGCTTCCTATGAGCCTTGGACAGGTCTCTAGAGCTCTCATGAATCCCAATGGTATATGGCCTTTATAAGGCACCAACCCGCTTATGGAACAACCTTCGTAAAGAAAGGTATGTGGGTGGTAAGTTTGGTTATCTAATAGCTTGGTTAAAAGAGTTTAACTCTACCATTGTCTAGTAGTTCCTACTTATCTATCCTAAATATGGTTAAAACCTTTTGGTACTATATTGATGCTTGCTTTCTTGAGTTTCTTGCCTTTCCTAGTTTAGTGTTTGTAATATGTGGGAGATTGTTGAAGTGGGTTGTGTTTCAAACACTTACCCTTTAGCTTTGTGTTCAACATTGGTTAGAGATGAATCAAGTTATATGTTTTTAATTCCTTCAGGCCCAAATTTAATGCCTAGCCGTTGGGCATTTATTGTGGTCAGTAGTCATTGGGCATTTATTGTGCATAGAAAAAGTTGGAAGCCTACCCCTTAGGTAGCCCACTAATTCATTTATTTGGTCTTGGCTTATAAAATCCTAAAGTATTCTATTTTCTCCTCATCTCTTTCTTTTCTTTCTCTAACCAACTACTGTTCCTTTGTTTATTCTCTTCTCCCGCAAATTTTATGCACTTGTTTTTTAGTGTAAGGAAAGGCAAAATAAGAAGCTTGCTCCTTAGTTCTTCTTGATTGGGTGTGCATCCACCTTGAAGATATTTGCTATACTTTGATCCTGGGGGATTGTTTGGCTAAGAGAGCCTAACGCATCGAGTTCTACTTTAGGTGGCACGAATCAACCTTGAAGGACAACGCTATTTGCGTGATTCTATAGTTTATGAGATCTTTCTAATTCTCTATTTTATGCGAAAATACAATTTTGGTCCCTACATTTTGGGCCAATTCTCATTTTGGTCCCTAAATTGATTTCCCGCCTACCTCAGTCCTTGAAAATCAAAAATTGTTTTCGTTTTGGTCCCCGCCGTCAACCCACTAACAGAAAATTCCTATATGGCAAACGAAATGTACTGTTTGCATATTAAATGCTAACATGACTAATAAAATAATATTAAAAAATTTATTTAGCATTTAAAATTGCCACATTAGCATATAAATTAATAAAAAAAATTTAAAACAAAAAATAAAAAAGCTTTATCAGTTTTAAAAATTGAGAAAAAAAAAATTTATAACAATTTTCTCAAATTTTCTTAGTCAACCAGCATAACATCACAAAAATTGAAATTTCCAATTTTTAGACCAAAAAATGGGGGGTGCAAACCTAATACTCTATTAAATAAAAAATCTATTATAAAAAAATAATAATAAAAACAAAAAACCAATTACCCAATACCGGATATCTCTCTCTGCCCATTGAGTTCTCTCACTCTCTATTTCTCTCTTTGATCTACTCCAATCTGAGTCACCCATGGCAAAAGACACCAAGCTCCAAACCCAAACACCCATGGACAAATAAAACAAAACTCTTTCTTCAATCTACCTAGAAACCTACCTTGTTCTTCGTGATCGAGTCCATGACTTTCTCGGGTACTCTCTTCTTGTCGACGTGCAAGTCGTAGCGCTCAAAGTAGATCAGCAAATGCATCACCTCCGTCGCCTCCATCGCACAGAATTAGTGTCACCGCTTCAGAGCTTCGTCGCTAGGTCAAGGCATTTAGGTCACGGATCAAGTTTGGTAAAAGGTAGCAAAATTGAAGGAGATGATGGATTTGTGTGTGTGTGTGTGTGTGTGTTTGTTGTAACTTGTTGCTGTGTTTGGTTGCTAAGAGAGTGGGGAAAAGAACCATTTAGATCACTCTCTCTCTAACCTAGGTTTGTTTTTCCCTATGGGTGTTTGTTTGCTTTAAATTTCTGAGTTTGGTTTTTTCATGTGGGTTTAATGATTTTTCTGGGTTGGAGGTTTGATGATTTTTCTGGGTTGGTTTTTTCATGTGGGTTTGATGATTTTTTCATGTTGAAGGTTTCGATGGAGAATAGAGATTTTTTATGAATTTTTGCATGTTTATTTGCTAAGAAAATACAAGAAAAGAAAAGAAAATCTTAGATTATTTTAATTTTATGGGCAACCCGAAGAACATGTTACCCCTTGTTCTTGAGGTAATGTGCAAAACAGGAATGCAAAAGAATTGTATATAATTAGTTAGGCAACGTTTGAAACAATAAAGGAAAGTAGCATCTCGAGTTATAAAAACTCGAGATCCATATTAGAAAAACGCGACATAAATCTCGAGTCTTTAAGACTTGAGTTTCATGCGAAAAAAATTTCACCTATAGTGGCGTTTTTAAGGCTTTCAGTGACGTTTTAAAGCCCTATAGCGGCGTTTTTCTTAAAAAAAAATTCTTAAGTACAGATTTATGGAGTCCTATAGTGGCGTTTTTAAGGCCTATAGTGACGTTTTATAGACCTATAGCGGCGTTTTTATTCAATTTATAGAAATCGAGTCTTTAAAACTTAATGTTTATTTTTAATTTTCTGACCTGGCTTTTGTTATTAATTTAAATGCTAGAGTGGCATTTAAAAAATTCCAAATAAATTTTATTATTATTATTTTATCAGTCACGTCAATATTTTCTGTGCAAACAATTGTATTTTATTATGAGAATAAAAATATGTACCTACCTTATTATGTACCTTCCGTTAACTTCTTGAAACAATTGTAGCACCTTGTTGGAGAGATTGTCAATTGGCTATTAGTGTATCTGAATCTTGGGAACTGCAATATAATGGTACAGTATTTTCCAGTCATCCACGAAACCTAAAGAGAAATGAACATTTTAAAACTAGCATTGGGTATACATTCTTCACAACAATTTAAATAATTGGTCTACATTGAATGAGTTTGTGAAGAATCAAAATACTCATGCTTTTCTTGATTCTATTCTGTTGTGTATTGTGTATAATTACTTACTAGATGTGTGGTTCACCCCATCAATTACAATTTTCAGATTAAAGTTCAGTTGGAAAACAAAACTTTTGAATCACTTCGTAAGGTGCAAGGTAGAGTGTAGGAGTTTTTAGGCGATGTCAACAATGCTTAAACCCTTAAAGGATTTTTAGTTATTTTTATTTAGTTTAAGATTTTACAGTATTTAGAGATTATTTCTAAACTGTGGATTTTAGCTATTGTAAGAGATTTGTCAAGAGCATTGTTTATTTGGAGTTTGAATTATTTTGGAAATTAATTGTGTTTATTGAGTTGTGTAAGATCAGCAAATTAGTCATGCATCTAAATTCATAGTCCATGGATTTGGGTTGTGACAAATTGTGTGTTGTGTGATAAGTCTCACATCAGGCACATATTGAATTGATTTTGACTTTATTAACAACTACCATGATTTTGAAACTTGAATTGTTCAAATAACCAAAAAAAGAGAGAGGCTCAACCTCTTTAAGGTTGGATTGGGGTTCAACTAAGGTCAAATCATGATGTGTCCTTTATTTTTTATTAAATTTAATTCATAAATTGTGTTTATATATAATAATTTTCTATATCTTACTATTAAATTTAATTCATAAATTGTATTTAAATATGGTAAATTTCTATATCTTTCCAGCCTAATCGTTGACATGCTGGACATGCATATATCAACCTAGAGAAACCAAGTTCAAATCCTGGGGCTAACCAATTTCAACAAACATCATATGGTCTAAACTGAAACCCAAAAATTCGGCCTTTAAGCTAGTGCACAGTTAACCGGGTCAGACCACCTAACCGGTCCAGGCCTGGCAACACAAGACAACTACAATAAACCTTAATTTGACTAGTCTTTCTAAGGTAGAAAGCAAATGTGGCTAGCATCTGTTCTTGTGTCCTTAAAATGAGTACTTAATATTTAAAATTGAAGAGCACCGCAAAACTCTTTTATTTTTTATAATCATAATAATGGGGGAGGGGAATTTAAACTTTGATTCACCTAATTAAGAAGATGGATTTTGTCACTAAATTAGACAAAATTACACCCCTAACTTTAGTTTTATAATATCATACAATATTTATGTACTAACTATCAGTAACATACCATTAACTTTATTCGCCCTCTAGGAATATAATCCTGCTTACAACAAAATAAGTTATATATTGGCACAAGAGAAGGTTTTATTATGCTGCAGGTTGCTCGAATTTCAACCCATCCTTCAACTGATTGGGTATCAAATAGCTTTAATCAATTAATTCTTGAAACATGCATGATGAAAATGGCGTTTAAAGATTGAATGTATTGGGATGGAAGAGGAGAGCCCCTTTAATCACTTAGAACAATCCACTTTAGGTGAAACATTGAATGGTAGGTTGATTAATTCCACAAAAGAACCCTGGCTACTTGAGCATTTGGATTTATTCTCTTGACTGCTCACTTGATGCAGGCTCAGACAGCCTTCTTATTAGCAAAGGATGATGCAGGCTGTTGATCTTGAATTTGGTGGTAAAGTCAGAAATTTTTTCAAAGTTAAATTGATCAATAATTTTCAAACACACAAAATAATATATATATATATATATATTTATATTCTTTCCAAAAAAAAAAAAACACAGTTTATACTTAAAACTTGTCTTCAACACAATTTATTCTAGGGACAAAAAAAAAAAAAAAAAGAATTCTATATATTATTTTCTAAAATATAAGAAAATTTCATCAAATCAGTTTTATATAATTCAAGATAAATATTTTCTTTCATTAATTCATGTATAATTATCTTGTAAATTATATTAATCACAATTAATATTTTTAAATTTATATATATATATATATATATATATATATATATATAGATACAATAAGATTTGAAACCTATAGTATCATCTCCCTAATAATTGTCCTTTATTTTTATTTTTTTTTAAGAGTTGCAACCTATGACGTCCGCTCCTAATGATAGCTCTTTATCATTAGACCAAGACACCAATTAGTTTTTTGTGTAAGTAGGGATTGAACTCTAGATCTTTTATACAACCATCAAAGATTTTACCAATTGAGCTAATTGGAACCCACTAATAATTGTCCTTTATTATTAGGCCAAGACACTAATTGATTTCTTTTTTTGTTTGGGCCAGCTTTGAATCTAAGTCTTTTATTTTACTACAAGAAATTTTACCAATTAAAATAACAAAAACGCATATTGTTTACAAATTTTAAATCAATGTTTTTATTAAATAAATTAAACATTACACATTAAAATATAACAATATCTTTATAAAAAATAAAAGAATACAAATCAACTTATTTTAGGTAAATTAAATAATAAATGTTTCTTTTATATGCCTGTATATAATGTATTATGAGAGAAATATAAAAATTGCAAAAAAAAAAAAAAAGAAAAAAAAGAAAAGGCGTTCTTGCAGGTCATCTCTCAAACTTTTTATCTCGGAATCATAGATTTTTCTTCTAATAAAAAAGAAATAAAGTAAAAAAAAAAAAAAGCATTCATGTATATACATATATCTCTAACTTTCAAAATACAAAATGTAAAAGAATTTCTTTTTAGAAAGGAAAAGGAATTTTTATTAATAATTTTTACTTATATATTTTTGGAAATATATGCTTTGAATGCTAGTAAAGCTAGTGAGTTATATTGAATATTCTCCAGTCCACAAAAAAAAGAATAATGTTTACAACTTTATAAAATTCTTTTTATTTTTTAAATATCCAGGGATGTAAAGCCAGCCCCCTAACCCCCACTCACTCCGCGTGGGATTAAAAAACTCAGAATTGCTTTTGCAACAGTTTTGCTTTTCAGCTAACTTTGAATTGCTTTTTTAATACTTTTGCTTTGCTGACTTTGACCTGTAATCAAAATCAATTATGAATTATTATGTGTGTGGCACAAAAAGATTTGTTTGGCTAATTAACCAACGTTATCATATACCATAGACTATAAGTTGAGTTTTAGAAGTTGTGCTTATGCCAAATGGACGTTCATCTTAATTATCATATGGTTTTTTCAAATAACAATAATTTTTTATAGACAGAAACAATAGTTTAATTGTTTTTATCAATCTTTTTAATAAAAACAAAAGCTTAATATGTATAAGTAAAAGTATAATTAATCAAATTGAAAAAAAAAAAAAAAAAAAAAAAAAAGAGGGAGCATTGTTTGTGCACAAACCAGTTTTTGAATCACTCAAGCTAAAATAAAACCACTCAAGAACAAGTATTTGACTTCACAAGAGAGCATATGGATTCAGTGTTGAGAAATACTACCCAACACCCTAGGCAAATATTTACACCCCAAATACCCATTTTTACAGCTTAATTACTTTTACCCTAAACTAACAATTAATATCCAATAGATGTGATTAACCAATGTCACATTGCATGCATATTCACATAGCTACTAAAGCAAATAAAGCAATATGAAAAGTGGAATAAAAGGAAGCACACCACATGAAAACACCAAACGTGTTTTTGAAAAGGAAAATCAGATCGAGTTTGCAGTGGAAAACCTCTCCATAATAGGAATCTAATTAGACTTGAAAAAACATTAAAAATACTAAAAACAAGGAAGTAATAACCCTAAATCTAAAATTACATAAAAATACTAAAATTAATGAATTACAAATTAAAATTAAATTGTAAATTATGTTTTACATCATCTCTTTAACGAGCTATCTCTTTAGGTTCACCATAAAGGACCCTAGAATTTGCAGTAAAAAAAAAACATGGTAGAGACTCTATGTATCTCTTCAAAAAACAAGAATGTGCTCCAATGGTAATAGAGATCGAGCGAAAGAGATTGTAAAACAAGTCAAGAAAAGATATGGTTGTTGGTATTTGATTCCTCCAATGGAAGACAATATATGACCCATCTTATGTATATATTCAATATGGATTATGTGAGATTGTCTCTCCAGTATAATATTCAACTCACATGTATGTATCACTATCTGGCGTTAGCACTTGTGTCATCT
Organism: Quercus dentata; assembly: GCA_028216015.1. Taxonomy (NCBI): domain Eukaryota; kingdom Viridiplantae; phylum Streptophyta; class Magnoliopsida; order Fagales; family Fagaceae; genus Quercus; species Quercus dentata. The sequence goes on along the minus strand of CP116452.1, from coordinate 14,000,605 downwards.
TGGTTAATAATTTTTTACAGTAATTAAGGTTTAAAAAAAAAGGATAAATTATATATTTAGTCCCTATCCTTTATAGCATATGTCAATTTGGTCCCTAACCTTTCAATTGTGTCAATTTGGTCCCTAACCTTTTAATGTCGTGTTAATTTAGTCCTTATTGTTATATTTTTGATGAAAATTGATGACATGTCAAACGGTCAAAATAAAATTATAGCGTATTGTCACATCAACAAAGGCTAATATTTTGTTTTGACCATTAAACGCATTATCAATTTTCATCCAAAAAATAATAGTAAGGACTAAATTGACACGCTACTGAAAGGTTAGGGACCAAATTGACACAATTAAAAAGTTATGGACCAAATTGAAATATGGTGTATAGAATAGGGACCAAATACGTAGTTTACCCAAAAAAAAAAAAACATTTTGATAAACATTTAGTTAAATTAATCACGCACTACCACGCTTTTTATATTAATTATTATAATTACTACTAAGTTTTATTGGTGATAAAAATGTGAGTGGTGACATGATCTTAATGGTTATTAATTACTAACAAATTTTACATGTAGCGGTAAGAAAGAAATGACTTGATTATCGGAAGAAAAAAAAATTGATGAAGGCAAATGTAACGGAATTCTCTTCCAAAATCTGTTATAATATCTTTTTAATATGATTTTTTTCAATTATATTATTTTGAAGCTTTTTTTTTTTTTTTAAATAGCTACAATATTTTGCTAACCCCGAGTTCGAACATTTTCTCCTCAATACTTCTAAGCACTTTGTACATAAGAAGATGTCAATTCAGCTACCAAGTCCTTGGCTGTTTTGAAGTTATTTAAATATGTAGTATTTTCTTGAAAAATTGTGTATTAAAAAACATTATTGTATTTCCAAAACATAATGCTGTGCAACTATGGAGAACACTAGCCAAATATATTTCCCAGAATTGATCTACAATTTGTTAGAGCAAAAGGAAGACCTATGAGTCTATGTTGAGGATAATGGAGATGCTAAAATTGCAAAGAATCTCGCAATTGTAGGACTTTGGTCCATCCGGTGGCACCCAGTGGATCGTCCATCTATGAAAGTTGTGGTCCAAATGTTGGAGGGAAAATGAGATAAGTTAACCATGCCCCCTAATCCATTTGCGTCTACAAACCCAACGAGAATCAATGTAGATATGCCTGCAAGGTGTCTAAACCAAGAGTTAGAAGTCATCCTAGAATCAAAGTAAGTATATAAACTAAGAGTCCTCAAGAATCATAAAAATTACAATCATGTTGTACTCAAGGATTGAAATTATTAATCTTGTGGTCAATGTAGGGACTTTGAATTTTTTTATATGAAGAATGCTCATAAAAATCTCTTAATTTCTTGTTGAGGTAGGAAAGAATATAAGGTTTATTTTTTTATTTTTTATGTTTATTATATTTTTATATTATATTTTTATAATTTTCACAATTTTTTTAGAATAAGGCTTTATTTCCTTATTTTAGAGACTTTTTTAAAAGTATTTTAGTTAAAATTGAGCCCTTCTATGGAATGGTATAAATTATGATTTGTTTTAGAAAAACAATTTTGGGCAAAATTTCTTATTTTTAGCCTAATTTTGTGCAATGAAGTATCCAAGTTGCTTTAGGACTTCCTTGGTGATTTCAGATATAATTTAGTGGTTGTAGCCTTCAGGCATTCACACAATTTAGTAATAAAAAATTTCAAAGAGTGTTTATTGTTTTTTTTCCGATGGATCCTAGAGGACTCTTTGCTCACTCCATGAAATTTGCTTGTAATCAAATTAAATTCTTAATGTATATTATTTGATGTAAAATGAGTTAAATTTTGTTAAGATGAGCTTGAAGAATTACAGTTGGAAGAAGCCTACTCAAACCGTGTGCCAAACAACACATGTCATCTTCACAAAGTGACCACATTTATGTACAACACCCACTGCCAAAAAAAAAAAAATTGGTATTTTTCAAGGATCAAAACCCTTGAAAAATGTATGAAAAACTCTTGAAAAAAAATTATTTTTTAAAGCCCGGACGAACCTTGATGACCTTTGAAATATACACCATCAAAAACGAAATTTTGAAAGCCTTCACGAACCTCAAAACAAGTGTTTTATCTTTATTGATGATTGCCAACCCTTGAAAAAGGTAAAAATAACTAAAGGTCCAAAGATTTGAAATTACAACCCTAGATAAATGAGGTTGTTGAAGGGTCTCCCAACCCTCAAAATAAGGTTTTTCTCTTTTTTTCTTTTTCTTTTATAAAAAAATAAAATAAAATAAAATAAAATAAAATAAAATAAAACCACAACCATGCACATATACTATAAAGAATTACATATTACAAAATCTATATTATATCAAAACACAATATTATGGGCCTCTTTGGTAAGGAAACTTGAAAACTGTTTTGTGTTGATTAAATGCCAAATACATGGGCCCCACTTTTAAGTTATGTGTTTGGCAAGGATACTCAAATGAGGTTTTTAGATAACAATTCTCAGTTTAGGTGATTGAAAATAGGTATTTTGAGAACTCTTGAAGAGTAGTTTTTAGTATTCAAATATAACCGGATCCAAATCTCCTTCAATGTGTACTGCAAGTCTTCAACCATACATTCATCAAATTAAAAGACTACATACTACAAACTCCACAATAGATCTAAAATCATAACAGGATAATTGGAATACATCAAAATGAAATAACAAAAGTTCACGTATCCTTGCATGCCTCAAGGTAGTACCTGCCATTAAAGAGGGAAAAAATCAATAACTTTACCATTATGATATCTCCTAGTTTTGAAAAGCCACATCAAAAGGTTATTTATTTAAGTAACTTTGCAATTAGTAAACCTTTTTCTTTTTTAAATATATATATTTCAAGCGTGTTTTAACTTATTCCAAGGGAATTAATAACATTTGAGATAAAATTGAGTAATATAACCACGCAACTTTGTAGTTTACTAGCTAATTGTATTGACAGATTTAAGTGAACCTAGACAAAGTGGATTGAAATAAGTAAAGTTTTGTATGTAGGATTCATTTGCAACATTAGCATATTTGCCAAGTCAAAAACTTCTTGCTACGTTAGTATTGAATTGGGTAATCCAACCTGATCCAACCCACAACCTAAACTGCAAATTAGATTAGTCTGATCTAGAGCACGAAATGAACCAAAACTGGATTGTTCATCAATGACCAGGAGTTGATTTTGATCATTTACCTTGACTTCAAGGGTTGATTTTTTCAATTCAACTAATTTTTACACTATTTTGTGTTGATTCTATGTTTATAGTCTATTAGTTCATATTTTGTGTCTAAATGGTTCATACTAAGATTTCTCGCTCTATCCATATTGCCTTTAGATTGCAGCAACTATTAAAGTACTAATTAATGTCAAATTGCAATATTTGGATTTCTAAGAAGATAAGAAATAAAAGAAAGAAGATTTATGTTCTATTGACCAAGACTAGTAAATGTAAATGTTCAAAAACAAGATACAAAATCTGGCATCTCATTTGCACTAATAACCAAAACAAAATGGTAGGAAAACGCGTGACTAAGAGTAGGACAAATGATCCATGTAAACTGGCCTTTTAGGGCCCGTTTGGATACCGTTTATTTTGCTAAAAATTGTATGTAAACTGGCCTTTAAATGTGTGAATAGTACCGTGGGATCCATTTTTAATGAAAAAGTTGTTAAAAAAAGAGGTTTATGGGTCCTGTAAACAGTGCATGGGACCCACTAGTGTGCACTATCCACTGTTTATTCTTTGGTCAAATGTTTGTCACTGTCCCATGAACAGTGACAAACAACATCTTCACTGCTTCTCAATTTAAAAAAAAATTTAAAAAAAAAAAAAAAAAAAAAAAAAGCAAATTGCCAGCGTATATGCTACCTTAATCTTATGTCCAACTGCGAAGATGGTGAGAAGTTTACTAAAGAAGAAATGGTCTTTATTGAAGGCAATAATAAAAAGAAAAAATCCAATCTTAAAAGCAATCTTGTATCCAATAATTAATTTGCACAAAAGACTGATTGATTAGAAATGACCATAGTCGACATGGGGAAAAATGATTATTTGTTGAGTAAAAAAATCAGTACTGGCCACTTTATAATGTTCATTCAATTTCATACCAGCTCTTTTTGAACATGAATTTGTTGACTATTTGGAAAGCTCTATTTTTATGATAAAGTGGCACCATGCTATTCCCCTAAAATTGTGCTAAAAAGTCTCACTAATATTTGTGTGATGTTTCATGCACCTTCCTATCAAATTGAAGCCTTTTACAAGCAATGTCATTCTTATCTTTCTTCTTTTCACATTTGGGATTCTATTTGTATTTTTTAATGTAATCATGTGATGGAGATTTATGTTGTACTTTACCTCCTAAACCGAGAATTACTCCATTATTTTGATGCAGTATTATTGCTTTTGCGAAAAGCTTCTCTACATTACAATATAGAATCCAGGGAGAAATAATAATGAAACTTCTATGAACTTATTAAATTATATAAGGGGGCACTCACAGATTATCATGACCCACCATCACCAACCAAAACGAAACACAATTATGGTCTATGGAATTTTCATGGAAGTCTCTTTATAAATATGTGGCAGCTTTTCACTTGGTTTAGCTTGCGTGTTATGCACACAAAAATAGGACACATGCGGTGTCTCTGTTTAATGGCTAAATTCCACGAAGCTACACTTGCATCACAAATTCACAAAAATCCATTAACACTTTGTTTTGGGAGTTAAAAAAATATAAAAATGGAATGAGTAAATCATAAAAGAACAAAAAAGAAGAAGAAAGGAATAAAATGGAATGTATTTAAATTATGGAATCTAATGAGAAATAATAATAAAACTTGTACCAAAAATCATTTTTTAAGGATATGCCTCCATATTAATCCTACAACAGTAAACCTATGCTCTAAATACCAATTGAAAATTCGCGTTATAGGAGATGCTTCCATATTAATCTTTGAAACAATGAACCTATGCTTTGATACCAATTAAAAAATCGCTATTTAGACCCCTAATTTGGAATCAATCTTGGCATAGATACTTTTTTCAATTTGGCATTACATTCATCAACTAGTTCTTATTTCAAGCTCTTCACCTTAACCCTATGGAAGAAATTCTCACGATTAACTTCATCTATTACGACATTCAACTAATTGTAATCTTGGCAATAGTTCTTCTTACATTCAACCATTTGTAATGTTGGCAAATTCCAAGTCAAAAATCAAAAGGTTTTAGTTTAATTGCAAGTTTCCATGTATTTTAATTTCATTTAAATTGTAATTGCATTAAGTCATTGAAGTTCAAGTTTAGGAGAAAGAGTACAAGTGTTGCAGAAGGAATCTCGATTGAGCAAGATTCATCTTGTTAGGTGAAATTATGAGTGAGACAACAAAATTTGGGTTTTAGTTACACAAAATAGTTTCCTTGAAATTCGTCTAGCACTCAATCAAGCAAGTTTGCCTAAGAAAATCAGTTTTTTTTTTTTTTTTTTTTTTTTTTGAAAAACAAACTCCTTTGAGTGGGACAGTTATTGATGAGGAGAAAAATCACCCTCGTCCAAAAGAAGAGAAAGCTAGCTTCATCCAGCTAACAAGATTCGTCCATTAAGTCAACATCATCCATGTGACGAACGACTACAACATACATTAAATGAGTTCCCCATAAATGACATGAGTAATGGTTAACGCGCCAGACAGGAAAAAGCGTAATCAGCGGACCAACGGGCAAAAGACCATTGATGTCTATTACACCTCCACATTCATTACTAATGAATTATTAAGATTGTCCATCTCTCGAAGGATGAATTAAACGCTATTCAATGCAAGGTGTAACGTACATACATCAACCGACAGACAAAGCCATAAAAGACGTTCAATGCCTAAGACAGCTAAGGAGTAACGTACGGGCACCAATGGACGAATAGCCGTTGGCAAACAATAAAAGCTAGCCATTAATACCAACGGCTCCATATCTCATGAATGTAGATATTCATTCGGACATCGAAAACAAGGGCTATAAAAACCCACAAAAACCAAAGGCAAAGGTACACATAACTCTCACCCCAAAAACTATTCTCAAGTTGAATTCTTTTGCAATATATTTCAATTGAATCCCATTCTAACTTAATTATCAGAGGGTGTTGGGCAAACGCCACTCCGATGTATCCATATTTCTCCACCTCATGTCTTATTGCAGGTTTGTCTCTGGACAAAGCCAACAGCTTCATCCATCTGTATTGACAAGCCAGAGAAGAACACAAACAGGTTCGTCTCTGGAGGAAGCCTACACCCTCATCCACCTGTATCGACGAGGAGTTCATACGACCATTTTTGCATCATCGGTTATCAATTTTAATTTTTAAGAAATAGTTTTAACATGCCTCAAAGTTACATTACTTTTCAAATAATTATCAATTTTATTAAGAATCACACATTAGAAAGCTTTGAGATAGAATCTCCATATGCAATTGTATATCAAAAACTAAATGTAAAGTACATAGCCTCTGTGTTTATATACAAATCCAGAAGAGAGCGGGAAAACAAGAAAAGAACTAATTGGCTATTACACGTGTACTAACCAACTCCACATTATAAGCTTAAGTAAAACACATGTCGTTTAGCTACTTTAATCATAAACTACAAGTAGCTTAGACAGTTGAAGAGATCTTGCTACTCTATCAATTGTAGCTCTGCTATATTCCCAGTTACACTAATTTGCAAAGAAAAAACTCCCTTTGGACAAGAACCACAAATACACTGTAACTTAAAATGTCACTAAATCCCATTTTGTGCATGGCATTGACTATAACTTTACAGAGTCCATGATAATTTAAAGTATGTCGAAGTAAAGAGGAACATTTTGGCCACCTTGTCGTGTTCAATCATTTTCATACCAACACTTTTTTTTTTCTCTATTCTTTTTTTCCTTGTGGAATTTCATACTAGCTCTTAGTTTTCCTTGAAACAACATTATCATTATTGAATAAATGAAGCTTCCTTATCTTTTTTCATAGTCCCAAACTTGATATGAACCGAATTTAAAGATAAATTTATTAACTATAATTTTTTTTTCAATGATGGATACTATAAGTCCATAAAAAAGACACCAATTTGTTTTCATGTAAGCAAGATTTGAATTAAAGTCACTTATTTGAGAATGATTTTTTTATTTTTTACGATTGAGTCAATTGGAATTCATGAATTTATGAATTGTTTATTTCTTTTGAAAATTTGATAATAGGGTTCAAGAGTTATGTAACTCAATTGATACCGCTTGGTGTTTTAAAGTTTTTAATGAAGATATTTATAATTCAAATCCTTTCAACTTGACTATCAAAATATAAAGACATTTTTATTAGAAACACAAAATATATATATATATATATATATATATATATCAATTACGTTACAAGCTATTTGTGAATTTATTAACTGTAGGGTAAAAAGCTTATTGGATGATAAGAGGCTCAATAACAATATGAACAAGTTTGGTGTGGACAACCTGGAAAATAGCTTCTATTCACAAAAACTTGAAAATGACTTTTTGCAAGTTGTGTCATGTCATCCCTATCTTTCTTCCTCTCTTTTTTGATAAACTACAATATATATTAAAAACTAAAATACAAGAATAGATAAGCAATCACCCTTACCGGCCGAGTCTAAATACTCTTGGGAGATTGTCCTTATTAAAACCAAAAGATTCTTTAAAGACTAGGGATAGGCAATCACCCTATCTTTCCTTGTTACTTTCTCACACCATCAATTAAAAATACAACTTGAGGTCCTACACGTTAAATTAAATCGCTCAATGAAAAGTTCAACATGTTCAATTAAATTATATATCTCACTACTAAAATATCAATGAAAAATACAATGGGTCATATACTACGTAAGAAAAGTTGATCAAATTCTTCGTTATTCAACCATAGGAGTATTAGGAAACCCGTAGCTCAAATTAATCCAAGAAGCGACCACTTTCCACCAGCCTTACAAAAAGAGGCCCATGACAAGATTGAGGGAAATGAAATTTTACACACCGAGGCACAAAAAGAAAATCCCAACACAGCCCCGGGAGGGGTGGCCAGCTTGGGAGAGATCCCACATGCAAGCATAAGGTCCCTTGTTCGAGTCGTGGCGGGTACCGTGTGGGAGGAGGGTTTCCTAGCTTGCATTGTGCCTCTCTTGCTGGCTCTCTTGGGGTGCTAGGGTGAGGTCTGTGGCGTCCCGGTCACGAGTAGCTATGGCTCAATCCAACATTCCCTAGCGGGGGTGCCCCTATTAGGTCACGCCTTGGGGGTTAGTCACAAATGGTCGCCCCCCCCCCCTTTTCGTTCATCAAAAAAAAAAAAAAAAAAAAAATCCCAACACAAAAACTTTTCAGCATGGGCTTTATATCTTCTATAATGGGCTATAAGGCCCAATTTATGTCCGAGAAGTTCTTATGTGTAGACCAACTTGGAAAATAGTTATATTTGTGAGTAATTTTCACTCAATGGCAAAAGACTTCTTGAGCCACCTGTATCTGTGAGTAATTTTCACTCAATGGCAAAAGACTTCTAGAGCCAATTTGGTGTCTTAGATTTCTTCTAAAGGGGTAAGTTTAAGTTTGATTATTATTCACTCTTCTTATGGGATGTGCTCAACAACTTTTAGCAAAATAAAAATTAAAAACGAAAATCAAAAGTTGAGTGCAACAATATTCCAATACTTGTTTCTTTTTTGATAGAATCATTATTTTTTTCATCCACATGAATTGATTGCAATTTGCAACAAAGATTCTAATATTTAGTATTTGTTTCAATTGTTAAATTGCACTAGCACTCCTTGAACTTTCAAGTTGTTCCATTAAGGCTCCATAATTATGTTTTTTTTTTTTTTTTTTTTTTTTTTTTTTTTTTTTGGGGGGGGGGGGGGGATCATTTTGGTACAATATATTTGATACTATATCAATATTTAGGCCCCCATCTATTAGTGCCCAGTCCATTTTCTACCAAACGGAACACCCAGTCTTAGAACACACATGGGTCTCGGGTGAGCCAAAATGTTTTTGCATCCAATAATGAAAAAATGAAGGAAATATTGAGAAAACCAAGGATGAAAGTAAGAATTTGTCTTTGAGGAACCAAAACATGAACAATAAATTTTTTTGATCATTCAACATTCAAGAATAAAAAAAAATATATATCAAAATTCAAATCTAAATTAGTATATAAAAAATAGAACTAGTATCTATTTTGTATTAACAAAATATAAATAAGCTTATCAAAAAAAAAAACAAAATATAAATAATATAAAAGACACAAATAACAGTTTTGAATTTATTTGATATTATTTATGATATTTTAAAATGGAAACTTTATTGGTGAGTCTCAAGCCATAAGAACTCTCATTTTCTCTCCTTGGGATGAAAGAATATGGTTGGTTCAGGACGAAAATGGATCCCTCAATTTTCTATTCCCTTTTTTCCAATCATTTTGATCTTCTTTTTTCTTTTATGGAATCATTTTGATCCTTAAGTTATGAAACTATTGTCATTTTAGTACTTGTAATCTCACTTGACACACAAACACGTAGCTAATAGAATAATTACGAATAATTAATTACTAGTATAAAAAAACCACATCTGCATCTAAATAAATAAATAAAATCAACATCAACATCAAAAAAGAAAAATGAAATAATGATTTTCTAAAGAAAATAAATAAAAAATGGAAAAAAAAAAAAAAAAAAACACTAGCTCTAGTTTCCTTTTATTTTCTTTCATTTCTTGCGAAAGTTAGCGTTCCCTGTGATCAAACCATTCCAATTCTTGGAACAAACCTCGCTGAGTATTTCTCTAGAAGAAGCTTTGAGGTTTGGATTTTATTTTCTCTCTCTCTTTCTCTTGCTTCCTCCATTTGTTTGTACATCTATAGGATGCTAGAGGATACTCAATATTTCAAGAAAAGTTCAAACATGTTGAGCATTTCTTCATTCGGGCAAGTAAGGGATTGGGACATTTTGATTTCAATACGGTATGCAGAGTCCAAGTTAGGCGTGATTCATAAAGTCGAAGTTGCATATTCATAGACAATTTTAATTCCCACACACAAATAAATAAAGCTATGCCCTGTTATCTTGTACACTTAAATTTTTACTACATCTTGTGCACTTAAATTAGTACAAGACGAATACGTAAAAATAAAAGAAGTCACATTTTCAAGAGCTAACACAGGAATATTTTCATTCAATGGGACAACTCTAATTGAACAGCCTGGTTGATTAAGGAATATTAATTATCTGCACAACAACAATTTATCCTCTGTAGGAGGCAGGGCAGCCACTAATTATTTATGAATTGATCGCTTTTTTTTTTTTTTTTTTTTTTTAATGATAATAACATGAATTAATTGCTAACCATGCATATGAGTACTGAATATATAAATAGGTGTAAAGCAATTTCTACAACTGGGCTTCTGCCACTCCAAAATATATTGCCCGGTTTTCAGCATTGTTTATTAACTTAATCAATTACACATTCACAATTATAAAGTTATAAATATTTTTTTCCTCTTAAAAAGACTTTAACAAATAAATATACCACGCACTAAGCAAAAAAGAAAAATTGTTGTAGATAAGGATAGCTATCATAAATCAAGGGACCAATTATTTGTCACACAAAAATATAAAGTGTCTTTATGCTATCATATATGTGAAGAATAATTGTCCCAGTTCCGCTGTGGTGTTAACTTTCCTTGCATTTAAAGTATAGCTGATTCACTTGATTGAAATGATGAACTAGTTGAATTTAAATTGTCTCCTACATCCCCTATTAGTCTCGTTGGTGATGATGATAGGAAAGGCTTGGAAGGCATTTGTAAGCATTCAACTTCTCCTTCAAGCATTTCTACAACTTTGTTCATGGAAGGACGGTCACTAGGCTTCATCTGTATGCACCATAATGCGACTATGATCATCTTCTTAACAATTTTCTTCTCCTCCTCTGTGGCATCTTCTATTTCTATGTCATTTCCTTCGCTAAATTGGCCATAGACCCAAGTTGGGAAGTAAATTTGGCTTGAATGGTCTGCAAATGCATTCACGTTCTTTCTTCTATTGGCCATTTCCAACAATAACATGCCAAAACTATAAACATCAGCTTTATAGGAGACACCTCCAATGTTCTTATAGAACAACTCTGGAGCAATATATCCTAGTGTTCCTCTTGCAGCAGTCAAAGACACTATGCTATCATTTGCAGGATAAAGTTTTGCAAGCCCGAAATCAGAAACTTTTGGGGTGAAGTTCTCATCAAGAAGAATATTATGAGGCTTGATATCAAAATGCAGAATTTGCATGTCACATCCTTGATGTAGATATTCAATCCCATGAGCCACTCCAAGAGAAATATCATATGTTTTCTCAATACTTAAGGGGATTCTTCCTTCTCGAAGAAAAATGTATTTGTCAAGAAAACCATTAGGCATGAATTCGTATACGAGGGCACGCATTGGTCCCTCGTAACAAAAGCCAATGAGATGCACTACATTAGCATGGTGAATTCTTCCAATTGTTGCAACTTCACTAATAAAGTCTTGGCCATTGGCTTTGGACTTACCCAACATCTTTATAGCTACAAGATCGCCACTTTGAAGCTTTCCTTTAAATACAGCGCCATAGCCTCCTTCACCCAATTTGTCCTTGAAACCTGTGGTCATCTTTCTAATTTGTGAGTAAGTATACCTAATTGGCATGAGGTTATTTTGACTTTGTAGGAATTCTTCGACAGCGTCATACATTGATAAATGCCTCCTACGCCACTTATATATCAGAAAAGCAACCACACATGGAGTACCAAATAAAACTTTTGCTGCAAAGAATATCTCTGCAGGATCATCTTCGAAAAACCAATGAGAAACAAGTGATATTGTTAAGCAACCATGCTTCCTTGAAAATTTACTAAATGCAAGGTGAATCCTTTTTATTAAGCACGAATAAGCTTTTTACTATTAAATGCAAGGTGAATCCATTGGGCAAATTACATAATTTTCCCTATAATTTAGGGTTGGTTTCAAATTAAATATAAAAATTTTAAAAATTATAATTGTCGTAATAAACTTTTTAAATAATTTCACTCTGTCCCATCAATAAATTACTGTTAACAAAAAACTAATGGAAATTCTTATATTTATAACATAGATATCACAAATGCTTACAAGTCATGATGTGAATCATAAATAATTTTAAAGAATCCAAGAAAATAAATACAATTTAATGACTATTCTTTTTTTTTTTTCTTTTTCTTTTTTTCAATTGTGTGACAGGTGTTTATGCACAATTTGTTTGAATTTTCGTTACGTACTTTTAGCTAACTATTATTTTATTGAGGGATGAATTGAAACAATTTTGAAGATGTAGGACTTTAATTGAAACTTTTCAAAATATATGATGTATTAATTTAAAATCACATTGATTTGAACTAAATAAAAAATTATGTAATTTGGCCGAAAATTCCTCATCCTCCTTTTTGAAAAAAATTGATCTTGCGAAAAGAAAAAGGAAAGTAATAAGTTCTTACCGAGGATGTAGCTCCCAAACAGAACAACTGGAAAAAAACAAAAAAACATATCCATCAAAATAAAAAGTAGTAGTTGGCATGGTTTGGGAAATAAAAGGCCAAATAGCAACTGTACATAAACAGCGACACTTTTATCATTATCAGTTGTGCCATGCTTAATTTTTTTTTCTTTTGTGATCAGGCTTACACATATTTGGTAGATGAGAAAGAATCTAATGCATTGTCATTCTACTCTTATAGTATGTGAGTGCAACATCTTTGTTGTCCACATAATACGACGAGTATATATACACATATATACAATGCGTTAGCTAATTATTGCTAATAATCCACACTTCAATTTATTTTTTTGAATACATTAACAGTTGGAGATGAGTGGATTTGAACCCTGAATTTCTCCATAAGAAATACCAAAAAATGTCAACTAGTTGAAATACAAAACTTGGGCATCCCTACGTTAAATTGGCTTGAACTTTTTTTTTTTTTTCTCTCTCTCTTTTTAAATACAGCTGGGAGTGAAGAATTTGACAATCCTCCATTGAAAATGTGCAAACATGCATAGATTACTAACCCTTTGTTGTCGCAGAACCAGAGAGATGAAAGGTGCAAATTTTTAATGGAAAGAAGAAGCTAATTTCTTAAGGAATTCCATATTTTCCCTTTTCATTTCCTCATACCTAAAAAGTTTGAGATCAATTTGTTGCCCGAGTACATGGTTATTGCTCTAAATGTGTCATCACTAGGCACAATTACTCATGCAATTTTATTCCATTGTCCATTCTAAATTATCCTTCAAACAACTTTTTAAGATAGAAACCTCACCTGCCTCGAGATAGGCTATAATGAAACCGAATACGTCTGCTTTGACAAATAAAAGAATAACATCAGCGTTTGGAACCTTAAAATTAAAAATCAAATCATTATAATTAAACTACAATAAATATTACCCTACCATATATGTCAACTAGATTAATCGGTTGTGATTTTTGCTATAGAATTTCAATACAGGAATGGTTTGTGGCAGTGGAGAAATGAAAGAGTTCAGAAAAGAAGGAAGTGTGCAGAAGGAAAACAGTGGTCAACAACACGGTATGAATTTAATTTATGGCTTTCTTTCTAGCATTCTTTACCTGCTTTGAATCTGCACTGAACGCGGTTCCCGTCATCGAGGTAGCAACCATCGGTCCTTCTTCCGCAATAACTTTTACAAGTATCTCTGAGCCATGAAAGTTCAAAACCGTATGCCAATTCATTGGGGACGTCTGCACAGGAAATATTGATTGGGTCATCATTTCCTGGCCAAGATGTTACGAACATCTACTCTACTTTGCACAAGTCCACCACATCGGTTGCGTTCGTTCTACCAACCTTAACATATCTATATCTCTTGAAATGAGAAATAGAAGAGTTGGACGAGTACTGATCTCCATTGTCAATATTGCAAGTAGAAGCGTCCAAATAGAATGGAGAATTCACTGGTTTTTCACAGCTCATCCAAACCATACTCCATGATAGTTTGGGATAAATCCACCGCTTCGGCAGATAAGTGGTATATGCAGAACTATATTGACTGAAATTATAGTGATTTAAAGAATAACTCGGGGTGGAGGAGTAATTATCCTTCTGTATACCTGAGTCCACAATCCGGATAGTGTAGTTATTGTAATTGATTTCCTTTACATAGTATCTTCTTTCAAATAAGGATAGCACCGTATGATTGAACTCACACGACAGTTCATACTTTGAGTCCCCGCACTTTTCTGGGTCGTTCTTCAATCGAAACGGAAAGCTTATGTTGTGGATGTTGCCACAGGAAGAAGGGGCACAGTGATGATTAACCTGAGCAGTAGCACTACAAGTTTCATGGACTAGAACAAGAGCAATAAAGGCCGTGAGTACTGCACTCAACGTTAATCCTCTTGCCATTGAGGTAGATTAATTTTCCCGATAGTACATAAACATATATAATAAAAACTTCTTTGTGGTACCGTGTTAAAAATATCTTCCGACAAGAAATAGAAAATTAGAGTTTCCACTGAATGAAGGTGAAGCGCAATTTCGTGGTAGTCAAACAATATCAACATCAATATCTGGCGTTAGCACACACGTCATCATCATAATAATTTGACAGTTATTAATGTTTTTTTTTTTTTAATTTATTTTTTATATATAGTTAAATTAATCACACACTAGCACGCTTGTTATTAATTATTACTCCAAATTTGTTAGGAATAGGTGAGGATTCCATAATAATCCATATACTCTCCATCTAAGTTAGTCTTTTGATATCTAGGAGTGCGAGAAGCCTTTCCAGACCACAGATATGGATATTTCCCATAGAATAGTTATCCCAACCTTACTGTTGTTTGTGCTTTTCATCGTAGACCTTGGCGAAGGCCACAATTGGTGTCCCGTACGGTGTGGAGACCATGGCCCAGACATCCGATTTCCTTTCCGACTCAGCAAAGACAGGCAGCCAGACCAGCACGGTGGCTTTGATCTCTACTGCAATGATAAAGATGATACGGTGCTTGAGCTGTCTACTTCAGTAAAAGCCTTTGTTCAACACATTGATTACAAATCTCAGTCAATTATAGTAACTGACTCAGATAATTGCTTTCTACGGAAAATTCAGGGACTCAATTTATCTTCCACTCCTTTCCAATTCACAAATTATCTTTCTAACTATTCCCTTTTCAGTTGTACGCCAGATACAGAATATTATTCATATCAGATCCATTGTCTTAGCAGCAGTCGCCACACAGTTTATGCTTTTCCTTCGGATGATGACATCGACTACTTGCCCATATTGTCATGTACAAATATGTATACCGTTTCATCAGTTCCATATGATATATGGAAGAATCCTCTTCTTGTATTGACATGGTCCTGCGGACACGGTGAAGTGAAAGGCAAGAACTGTAGATTCGAGGAAAATAGCACTGATTCGAAAACTGAGTGCAAAGACAAAGGTACGTATTGTATTATTTCTACCCAATATCCACTACTATAATCACACAAGTTCTTCACGTTTCAAGCCAACATGTTTTTGATTTTATCAACCTCAGTTTATAAATGCTCTGCGACGGTAATTTCCTGTAACCATTGGTTTAGTTTATCAATATAGCTAAGTTGTGTCTCAATTGTTATGAATCAGCACCCAGGTCACCAGTCACGTACCACCACGTCACTGGTGGCTTCAAGGAACCCACCCCATCACAGCTGGTCATCCATTCTTCTTCCTTCTTCTTCGTTTCGTATCGTCCTCTGTTTCTTCCTTTTATGTTCTGTGTTGTCTGCCCGTTTGAACTTCACTGCTTTGTTAGTTAATTTGTTTTGTGCCATTTTTTTTTTTTTTTTTTGATAACATTAATTATATCTTTTTGTTTGTGAACGTCACGTGATTATCATTTTTTTTTTCAACTTATTCCCTTTATTAATTTGTTATTCTTAATAATATTGAATTGATATTTGGGCTTAAAAATTAACATACTAATTAAGATAAAAGACTTAATTTTAACACCCTTAATCAATATATATATATATATATATATATATATATATCATAAATTCTAAAACAGTACCGAAATAGGCCGGTATTTCTGATAAACAAAATGGAACGCAGTCCAAAATGGTACTCATAACTAGCGGCGGCGCCACATGATGTTTAGGGGATTCAAATGAACCCCTGACTTGTGATTTTTTAATTTTTACATATAATATTTTAAAATATTTTTATTTTGACCTTAAAATAAAATTTTGAACCCCTAAAATAAGTCCTAAGAACAAATCAATTCAATACTAAAATTTATCTTAGCCTTCTCAAACAAAAAGAAAAAACCCAACATCAAACCAATTTGATCTAAAATCTTAGGAAAAAAAAAAAAGCAAGTCCAAGAACAAAAATTAGTAATTTGTTGATCTTAAATCTCAGAAAAAAAAAAAGACAATTAAATGAGCTGCAAAGTGTAAAAACACTAAAAAAAAAAAAAAAATTTAATTGTGAGGCAATGGAAGTGGGGCGTGAGACAATGGAGAATGAAGACATTTTTTTTTAATGATTGTATTGTGGCGTTGAATTCTTAATAGAGTAATGTAAAAAACAAAACAAAATTCTTTTTAATTAATGAATTACAAAGACCCGTAAGTTGTCACAATTGAGTTGAATGGTTAAATAAAATAATTAAAAGAGGAAAAACAAAAACTAATAAATAATGAATTAGACTATTCTATGCAATAATAACTAAAATTCACTTAACAACAATAATTAATAACTTTATTATAGTAATAGAGAATAGATAATTTACAAGATTTAATCTTAATAATAATAATTAATATCTTCATTATACTAAGAAAACATATTCCCAATGAACTTATAATTTATTTTTAATTCACTTGCTAATACTATGAATAAATTTTGATAAGGAAATCACATATACCACAAGATTTATCTCCTACTTAAGATTTATTATCTAAAAAAACTCGTGTTGACTTAAAAATTCTTCACTTGGATCATAGGTTATGAAAGTTCTCATTAATATTATCATAATGATCAAGATGAAAAAAAATTATTTACAAAGAGGTCCTTGTCTACCTCTTCAATACGAATTTGAATGACCCTCCTAAAAAATATTCTTGGAGCCACCACTCATAACATTAGACTACTTATTCTTAAGGTGTAATTTTTCCTTCCAACCAAATTAACATTATTTTAGAAGTCAGCTTGTCTCACAAGGAAAATTATCTATAAAGCAATGTAGTGCTCCTTTGTCTCACATGACAAATGGATCTCATCATAAATTTAATTAGTATTTAGTAAGACTCACTATTATGTGTTAAGAGGAGGTATACATTATACTTTGCCTAATACTGAATAATTACTACATGTGTCTCAAAAGAACTTGAATAGGCTAGTAGCTCATCAGTTGGTACCGAACCTCGGGGTATCAACGTAAAATTTAGCTAAAGTTTAATGCAAGTGTGGTTAATTGATTAATTAAGGAAAACCCATTGCTTAGCACATTAGACCTCTTAACATCCTAAACATGAAAACAGAGTCAGAATGCAATATTACCTTGCTAATAAGAATAATTATTTAATGTTTTAGGAGTACAATAGCATTATACTTTAGTACTTTAGTAAATAATTACTCATGTCTCAAAAGAACTTGAATAAGCTGGTAGCCCATCAGTTGGAACCAAACTTTACGATATCAACATAAATTTTAGCTAAAAATATTAGCATAAGTGAGGTAATTGTTTAATTGAGGAAAACTCATTGCGTAGAACATTTGACCTCTTAAAAGCCTAAATACATTTGACCTCTTAAAAGCCTAAATATGAACTCAAAGTCTAAATGTAATATTACCTTACTAATAAGACTAAGTATTCAGTGTTTAAGGAGTACCACGACTTGGTACTTCCTCGTCTCACATAATAATTAATCCTACTAATTAAATTTATAATGGAATACTAATTAAATTCATGATAGAATCCATCATTCATGTAAGAGAATAGAGTATCACGTGGCTACATTCTAATGGTACCTTATCATTTTTCGACTAATAATGATAAAAATTTTACACACAATTATACTTTATTTTCTCTTTTGATAAGTGTAATAAGAAGCTAATCATATTAAAATGTTTTACAGGTGCATTAACCAAAATGGTGATTATTGGTGAGTTTTCTGTTGGCCATTTTTGAAATTTTACAGTAAATTATTTTTTGTTTTCTAGACTCATGACTATGTTTAACTTGTAGGTTCCATCTTGGGGTCATTTCTTTTGGTACTAGTAGTCTATGCACTCTACCGTGTCTATCACTATGACAAAACAGAGAAAGAAAATCAAGCTAGGATTGAAATGTTTTTGGAGGATTACAAAGCTCTCAAGCCCACAAGGTACTCATATAACGATGTTAAAAGAATTACAAATCAATTTACCGAGAAGTTAGGACAAGGAGCCTACGGAACAGTGTTCAAAGGAAAGTTTTCGAATGAAATCCATGTAGCCGTGAAGATCTTGAACAGTTCCAAGGGTAATGGGGAAGAATTCATAAATGAAGTGGGAACAATGGGTAGAATCCACCATGTTAATGTGGTTCGCTTGGTTGGCTTTTTGTCTTTGATGGATTTAGAAAAGCTACGGTCTATGAGTTCTTACCAAATGATTCATTAGAGAAGTTCATTTCCTTAGTAGATTCTAACCGTTTCCTTGGTTGGGAAAAGCTACAAGACATTGCTCTTGGCATAGCAAAAGGAATTGAATATCTTCACCAAGGATGTGATCAACGAATCCTCCATTTTGATATTAAACCTCATAATATTCTGCTAGACCAAAATTTCAATCCAAAAATTTCTGATTTTGGTCTGGCCAAGTTGTGTGCAAAAGATCAAAGTGCAGTGTCCATGACCACAGCTAGGGGGACCATGGGTTACATTGCACCCGAAGTGTTCTCTAGGAACTTTGGGAGCGTGTCTTACAAATCAGATGTTTACAGTTTTGGGATATTGTTGCTTGAAATGGTTGGAGGTAGGAAAAATGTTGAAGTAACTACGGAGAACACAAGCCAAATATATTTCCCAGAATGGATCTACAATTTGTTAGAGCAAAAGGAAGACCTACGAGTCTATGTTGAGGATAATGGAGATGCTAAAATTGCAAAGAAACTCGCAATTGTGGGACTCTGGTGCATCCAGTGGCACCCAGTGGATCGTCCTTCAATGCAAGTTGTGGTCCAAATGTTGGAAGGAGAAGGAGATAAGTTAATCATGCCTCCTAATCCCTTTGCATCTACAGGCCCTACAAAAATCAATGTAAGTATGCCTACAAGGCGTCTGAACCAAGAGTTAGAAGTCATCCTAGAATCAGAGTAGGAGTCCCCGACAACAATAAAAGTTGCACTCATTTTGTATTCAAGGATTGAAATTATTAACTTTGTGGTCAATGTACGTACTTCAAGTTAACAAAATTATACTTATAAAAATGTATTGCTTAATTCCTATTGAGGTAGTAAAGTATATACAGTTTTTTTTTTTTTTTTTTTTTTTTGTTTATAAATGTTTTTATATTTATTTTTATAAAATTGCATAGTTTCGTAGACTAAGGCTTTATTTCCTTATTGTAGATAGGTTTTAAGAGAATTTGAGTCAAACTTGAGCCCCTTATAAGATTTGTTTAAGAATATATTTTCGCTAAATTTTTATTTTTAGCTTAATTCGGTGCATAACCTGAATGAAGTTTCCCGAACAAGGACTTCCTCGGTGCTTTCCAATCTAAATTGGTGGTTGTAGCTTTACGGCATTTACACTCTTCTCTATATAAAAAATTTTAAAAAAATTTCAAAGACTATTAATTGGGTTTTTTTTTCCCCTAATTGATGTTGGAGAACTTTTCGCTCTTCCATAACATTTTATTGTAATCAAATTAAATTCTTAATATGTTTTATTTAATTTAAAATTGGTTAAAATATGTTAAGAAGAGCCTGAAGAATTGTTGTTGGAAGAAGCCACTCAAGCCACGTGTCAATTCCACACAATGCCACATCAACGGTATTGCCAAATTAATGTACAAAATCATTTGCAGGCTGCAACGTTAGAACATTTGCCACTCTAGCAACTTCTGGCCACGGTTAGTAGTTAGCAATTTAGCATTGAATCTGTTTACCCAACAAGATCCAACAGAGGTGGCTCTACTTTCTTTTTATACAGGGGTGGCTCTACTAATTGTATGCGTTATTATTATTATTATTATTTTTGTTATAATGTTATTTGTTTGAATTTGTGCATGTAGTATAAATATAATATAATTTTATATAATTTAATAATTAAGAAATGTAGAGAGTTTATTAAGTGTGTGGATTGTTATCATGAAATAAAAAAATTTTGTTATAGAGCTAGTGATTCAAGGAAAAAAATAGTAAAGTTAGTGATTTCTCAAATATTTGATTGATTAAGTAGACACTTAATGTATTATTTATGTATGGATGAGTGTGGCTATGTGGTCAATAATTAATATAGTGTCAATGAGTTGAGGTTTTTTCATTTAGTTAAAAATATTTTTATAAAAAAATAACAAATAGATAATGACAATGGCATAAAAATAAAATATTATACAAATTTAATAAAATAAAATAGTCACACATACTCACATTGACAATAAAAAATAACAATTGATAATGAAATAACATATAATGATTTCAAGATATAAAAACTTGTAAAAGAAATTATAAAATTTCATATATTTATTTAGTGTTTTATATATATATATATATATATATATATATATATATATATATGTGTGTATATCAATAACTCAATTGGTTGAAGTTCTCTTTTTATTAAATTTGGTTCAACTTAAGTTTCATTACAATCTTTCTGAAAAATTCCTAGAGCCGCCCCATGACTTGAGAAAAACGCGTAACTTAGAGTTGGATAAATGATCAATGCAAACTGTGATGATAATGAGAAGTTTCACTTGAAAGTTGACTGAAGAAGGTATGGTCCATAGTCACGGCAATGATAATCCTATCTTAAAAGCAATCATGTATCCAATTATTAAGCTATGTACACACATAAAAGAATGATTATTCGTTGAGTTAAAAAATCAGTACTGACCACTTTGTCAAGTTCAATCAATTTTATACCAGCTCTTTTTCAAGATGAATTTGTTGACTACTTGAAAAGTTAGTATGACAAAGTGGGCTCTATGCTATTCCACTAATGTCCAATTGCAATATTTGGATTTCAAAGAAGATAAGAAGTATATAGGAAAGAAGATTTATATATGTTCTAGTTGACCAAGACTGGTAAAATGTTCAAAATCAAGGTATAAAATTTGGCATCTCATTCGCACTAAAAACCATAACAAAATGGTAGGAAATTAAAACACGTAACTAAGAGTAGGACAAATGATGTGTAAACTACAAAGATTATGAGAAGTTTCACTGAAGAGGATATCTCTTACAATAGAAAAAAAATCCTATGCTATAGTATTTAAAAAAAAAAAAAAAAATTTTTTTTTAATAATTCCGATAGTTACAATAGAAAAGAGGATATCTCTTAATTTTATTTATTTATAGTTATATTAATTAGGCATAGCGCAGTTGTTATTAATCTCCTAAGTTTTAGTGGTGATTAAAAAAAAGGTGAGTGAGGACATGATCTTAACGGTTACAAATTCTACATGTAGCGGTGAGAAAGAAATGATGGAGGCAAATATAACGGAATTCTCACGCAAAATTTTTTTTTAAAAAAGTATTAACTTTTTAAATTGATATGTTGTTTTGAAGTTATTTATGGATGTAGTATTTTCTTTAAAATTGTGTTTGGGAATCATGATTTTAGTATTTAAAGTTGTGATTTCAAAACACAATTTATGCCAACTTGGTTGAAATTGAAGTGAAATCTTGTTTTGAATACATAATTTAAATATTTAAAAGCATATTTTTAAAAGACGATTTTAGAAAACATTCCAAATCATTTCAAAATATTGCCAATTTAAAAAATAAGAAAACAATTTGTTTGCATGTAAGAAATTTGAATCTGAATGTCATGAACATTCTTAGAGGTATCAATTAGTTGAGTTACAAGCTATTGAAAAGCTATTTGAGGGTAGAAAAATTTTCCCCAAAATTATGGTAAAAGACCGCTTGTTTGAATGTAAAAGGCTCACCAACCATTTGTACAAGTTTTGGATGCTTCCATGCACCTTCATATCCAATTGAAGCCATGAGTCATGAGTCAACAAAAGCTTCCTTGAAGCGGCAGTTCCATTCTATACAAACTTGAAATAATTTTTCCAAGTAGTGTCATCCCTATCTTTATTCCTTTCTCACTGCAACATCAATTAAAAATACAACTTGTTGTTCCAACAGTTAAATTAAATAGATCTATATACTCATACCACGTAAGAAAAGTTGATCAAATTCTTCGTTCATCACCACAGGTCAGGAAATAGTAGCACAAATTAATGCAACATGTGATTGTCAATTTCTTTTTTCTTTTCTTTTTTTGTAACTAAATAAATCAGGAATAAGTGAGTTCATAAAAGACAGAAAAACGTGCGTTCCAATTTGTTCAACCAGTTCATTCAACCAATAAATTTTTTAATAAAAGAATTGGGGTTATCTTTGCTTTTACCAAAAACAATTAATTTGATCCCTTATATGGAAAGGTATAAATTAATATTTTTTTAAGAATATTTTTTGGTGATTTTTTTTTTTTTTTTTTGTCTAATTCTGTTAATAAGACGAATGAAGTTTCCTAGTTACACTAGGACTTCCTTGGTGCTTTCCAATATAACTAAGGAGTAGTGTTACAGATACTATAAGTTTTATTTTATTGAGCTTATAAACCGATGTACCACCAATCATAGAGAAATCATTCAAATATTCATTTGAGAGGTGGTTTAAGTCCATCAATCATATTCATTGCCACATCAAATAAATTGTACATGTGATGTAGAAGGAAATGATGAAGGCAAACTGAATGGAATTCACTCAAATTCATACCTTTTTTTTTTTTTCTTTAAAAGAGAGTTTCAATCTATAACATCCGCTTCTGATGATAGCTCTATCATCGGACCAAGACACCAATCAGTATTTTGTGTACACGGAAATTGAATCCCAAATCTCTTATTCAACTATCAAATACTTTATCAGTTAAGCTAAATGGAACCCATAAACTCAATTTCATACTTGGCAAATAACTCTCATTGTAACTATCAAATTATCAACCAAAAAATCTTAAATTTACACAACCTAACATTTTTTTCAATACAATGATAGTTTGGGGTGGTAGAATTTAAATCTGATATCTCCGTTAAAAAACACTAGGAGTTGTTAGTTTAGTTACAAAGTTCCTGGCAATCCAAGTCAAATAACACATATATAATTAAAATTATATAGTTCAAAGTTGTTCACTAATCTTATCATCACCACAAAAGAACCAAAAAGACAAAACTAGATGTGGAGCATCTAATGTTATCAATCTCAACAGCTACACATGTGCAAGTAAAATATAAATAAAGTTGGTTTACCTACAAAAGATAACTAATTATTTAAATTTTCAAAAATAAAACATAGTACATTAGGTAAAGAAAAATAAGTAAATAATTATTATGAATTGCATTTTAATTTATTTAATATTAGTTGTAGATCTAATAACGAAAAAAATTTATACTTGAGAATTACACATTAAATTAGTGAATAATTTTTTCAGTATTTTCAATTACAATATAAATTTTTAATATACAATAATAATGGGTGAATAAAGAACTAAAATTTTATAACTACAACTATTCTTTTAATGGCTTAAATATTACCTTCAAACTCATGGAACTAAAATCAAACGATAATATTTATATTAAATAAGAATTTTACCTCCAATACTAAAGTGAAAAGAAACAAAAGAAAAAGCAGGGGCAGTGTTACGTACTGGCCAGGGGATTCAAATGAACCCCCTGACCTACAATTTTTTTTTCATATATAAATTTTTTTTACAAAAATTGTTTTAACTTTGATAAAATAAATTTCTGAACACTTTGATCATAAAATTTTGTTTACATCTAGCTAAAATAAACTTGAATATGATCATTTTAATGATATTTTCACAATAATTTCACAATAGAGGGTAAGTAACAAGTTGTAACTAGTTTTTATTTTGACTCAAAACTGGTATCACTTTTTTACCTTTCTTTTTTGCTAATATATCACTTCTTTTTTTTTACCTACCTTTAACAACTTATGACCTATATTTTGTGGTGAAATTTTTGTGCAAGTGTTGTGTCAATAGCACCACTCTTAAAATATTTAATTATAATAAAGAAAAAAAATGTTTCAAATTTTTGCTCATTCATTAAAATAAATAAATAAACCTTTTACCTAGGACTCTAGCTTACTTTTCTGTTGACAACAAAATGAAATTGTTTTTTCCTGTACTTTTCTTCTTCATTATCAAAAAATTACACTACCGTTCCAACCAACTGATTTATATTTATATCTGTGATTTCTTTCTTTATTCTCTCTATCTCTCTTTCTCCAATCTATTGTTTTCTTAGCTTTTATCTTTGTTTGATCAAGTAGTTTTCTTAGCTTTTATCTTTGTTTGCTCCAATTCTAAGAGAGTGACCATGTGTATGGTTAAAAAAGCGTACGGTTAAAAAAGTGTACACTTCAAAAGCAAAAATTTATATAAGTTTATTTTTTTTCTTGGTTCACATTTACTCCTAGTCCCACCCCTAGGTTTGTTATTATTCTTCTCTATCATATATTTTATTTAATTAATATTACTTATAAATATAATAAGTTATTATGCATTCAATGGTTGTTATCTTACTAATCTTTAAAGTATTAATAAGTTTCTTAGACTATTACACGATATAGTTGTATTGTATACTAAATTGCATATAATATGGAAGTTGTATATAGAAAAAAATAATAATAATAATCATTTTATTTTTTAATCGCCCCTATGGTAAATTCCCAACTCAACCACAATTGAGCCCTTTAAAAAAAAATCTTGGAGCTATCACGGAAAAAAAGGCCCAAAAATTAATAAAAAATGGTTCATGTGTTAGAAAGGGAGTCAAAGGAAGGGAGCACGGTCACTTTAGTATATGGTCCTTTACCTTTAGTGACGGCAATAAAAAAAAAAAAAAAAAAATCTTATCTTATCTTATAAGCAATCATGTATCCAGTAATTTTACGCACACGCACAATACAAAGGGCTGATTGATTAGAAAGGACTTATACGGTCCAAACGGAGTCTTTTGGGTTAATATTGCAAAATCTGAACTTAATTTGCGTTATAGGTACTGTTTGAACTTAATTGGGGAATTGAGGAAAGAGAAAGAATTTCGGCAACAGTGTTGCCGAAATTCAACAAAAATAGGAGAGATAAAGAGAAAAAGTTGGAGAGAGAAAGAAGAGGAATTTCGGCAACACTGTTATCGAAATTCCTTTGCCCAAATTCATGCCGGTCCTGTGTAAAAAGGCAATTACGACAATGCCATTGTCGAAATAGGGAAAAAAAAAAGAAATTTTTTTTTGGTAATTGTGGCAATGGCATTGCCGAAAATGGGGAAAAAATTGAATGGAATTATGGCAATGTCATTGCCGAAAATGAGAAAAAAAAATGTTGTTGCCGAAATCTGAGAAGAAATTTAAAAAAAAGCGTTACGTTCACAATATTTTTATAATACTTTCACAACAAATCACAGGTGATTAGTTATTATTAGTTCAAATTTGATTTTAACACTAAGATTACTTTTTTAATCTAATAATAACAACCTGCCACTTAAAATTTGTTGTAAAAATATTGTAAAAATTGTGTGTACCTATCATTTCTTAAAAAAATAAATAAATAATAGAATTGTGGCAATGGGATTGCCGAAATAGGTGTAGAAAATTTTCACCTATTTTGGCAATGCCATTGTTGAAAATGTGAGGAAAAAAAAAAAAAAAAAAAAAAAGGAGAAGAATTATGGCAATCCCATTGCCACAATTCTTCTCTCTTTCTTTCTTTCCTCCTTTTTTGGTTTTTTTTTTTTTTTTTTTTTTTTTTTAGAATTGTGGGCAATGGGAATTTCGGCAATCCCATTGCCACAATTCTTCTTTCTTTCTTTCTTTCTTTTCTTTTTTTTTTTTTTTGAAATTTTTTTTAAGAATTGTGGGCAATGGGAATTTCGGCAATCCCATTGCCACAATTCTTCTCTCTTCTTCCTCCTTTTTTTTTTTTTTTTTTTTTTTTAAAGAATTGTGGCAATGGGAATTTCGGCAATCCCATTGCCACAATTCTTCTCCTTTTTTTTTTTTTTTTTTTTTTTTCTCACATTTTCGGCAATGGCATTGTCGAAATAGGTGAAGATTTTCTACACCTATTTTGGCAATCCCATTGCCACAATTCTTTTTTTTTTTTTTTAAAGAAATGATAGGTACACACAATTTTTACAATATTTTTACAACAAATTTTAAATGGCAGGTTGTTATTATTAGATTAAAAAAGTAATTTTAGTGTTAAAATCAAATTTGAACTAATAATAAGTAATCACCTGTGATTTGTTGTGAAAGTATTATAAAAATATTGTGAACGTAATACTTTTTTTAAAATTTCTTCCCTGATTTTAGCAACAACATTTTATTTTTCCTCTCATTTTCGGCAATGACATTGCCATAATTCCATTCAATTTTTCCCCCATTTTCGACAATGCCATTGCCACAATTACCAAAAAAAAAAAAAATTCTTTTTTTTCCCTATTTCGGCAATGGCATTGCCATAATTGCTTTTTTACATAGGACCGGCAGGAATTTGGGCAGAGGAATTTCTGTAACAGCGTCGCCGAAATTCCTCTTCTTTCTCTCTCCCACTTTTTCTCTTTCTCTCTCCTATTTTTGTTGAATTTCGGCAACACTATTGCCGAAATTCTTTTTCTTTCCTCAATTCCCCAATTAAGTTCAAACAATACCTATAACGCAAATTAAGTTCAGATTTTGCAATATTAACCCAAAAGACTCGTCCAAACGGGGGAAAATGATTTTTTGTAGAGGAAAAAAAAAAAGTACCAGTCCCTTTGTCATGTTCAATCAATTTCAAGATGAATTTGATGATATTATCTGTATGATAAAGTGGGCACTGTCCTGTCCACTAAAATAGATGAATTTGATGATATTATTCATTTATTTGTATGATAAAGTGGGCACTTTGTTGTTCCACTCAAATTGCGCTAAAAAAATTTCAACGATATTCGTATGAGAAAGTGGTTGGTCATTTGTGCATGATGTATCCAAATAAAACCACAAGTCAACAAATAGCTTCCATGAAGTTACACAAATTTTAATTCGATTTTCGTAAGCAAGTTGTGTCATTCCTATTTTTGTTTTTTTTTTCTTTTTTTATCAAATGAAAAATAAAAGAAAAGAGAAAAATGCTAATGTAGGGACTCAAATTCGTAACGACCCCAAATTGATAGTGGGCTCGTACGTAAAAGGCTCAAACAATACAATTTGTAGAGCGTGGGTTTAAAAGGCTAGGCTTTGATCATCGGGCGGTGGTTTGGGTGGCTCCGGTTAGTGAATCTCGTGACGAGGAGTTTGTGGAGCTTTGTGCTCTTATTATCCTCCTTTTTCTCGGGACTCCATGGTTTGGGAGACGGATTGTCCCCCCCCTCTCATCTCGCCTCTCTTAACTTTTTATATGGGCATTTACCCTCTCGCCAACATCCACGTGTAAGCTCAATTTTCTAGGGCTTAAGACTTGTCCTGTCGGCCCATACCTAGAGTGATTGGGGGTTGGTTGCAAAAGCTCAAGAGTATGGTCTGTCAGTGCGAGAATGCTTTATCATAAAGATCTTGTGCCTTTTACTTGGGCTGTTTTCGCATTGTGCTCACTCTTCCTTTTAGGGGCATTATAGGATGCCAAGCACAAGGTCGTCCTCGGCCATTTCCTTAGGCCGTTCTGGACTTCCATGGTGCGTCCTCGACATTACCTCTCCTCGGCGTTGGCCTTGAGCCTTAATATGAAATGGGCCGGGGTCATAAATTCTCTGACCCCACAATAGCCCCTCAAAATCCTCTTGTCCGACCTCTTGGTCGGAGAGGAGGGTTTTGGTGATGCCAAGCCTTTATTACGATCCGCTTAGCTCGCTTCTTCATTGTACGCTGTACTACCTCTTTATATTAATAAAAGTCGACATTGTTTTATTCTATGTATTCTTTCATTTCGCAATGGTTATGCGGTGAATGGATGTACTACCATATGACTTCTTTTTATTTTTATATTCTGAACGATGCTTAGGGCCAAAACCCCTGTTAATAAAAAGACATTACTCTGCGCTTATTGAAACTATCCGGCACAATAATGCCAACTTGAAAAAAATGATATCTAGGGCAGAAACCCTTGCTAAGAAAAAGATGTTATCTTGAACTTATTGAACTATTCGGCTCAATAATGCCGACTGAAAAAAACGATACTTAGGGTCGAAACCCTTGCTAAGAAAAAGATGTTATTCTGAACTAATTGAACGATCCGGCACAATAATGCCGACCTAAAAAAGAACGATACATACCCCAAACTAGCCGAGATGACAACTGAATACTCGGTGCTGTGTAGGAGGTAATCATCCAAGGATGGGTAGCCCAAAATGAACTGTCCATGCGGGTTGCCAAGTACTAGGGTGTTTTGCCGCTTTCCTGATGACTTTAATAGTCTTAATCTTTTTTGGCATCCGGTCCGAGGATCGAGGTATGATCGTGCCGAACTTAAATGCGCGTTTGCATTAGTTCCCTTAGAAATAAGAATCTGAGGGCAGGTTGGGATCTTCACTCTGTCTAGAACTTAACCCGACTTTTAGCAAATAATCCTTCCATAGGCCCGAGCAATCTAGAATCCTCCTTAAGTGGTAGGACACTGTAATACCTCGGTTCTGTCCAAAACTTAGCTTTTTTAAGTAGTTGGTTTCCTCATAGGTTTGAGTTCGAGGACCATGCAATACCTTAGTTCTGTCCAAAACTTAACTTTTTTAAGTAGTTGGTTTCCCTATAGGTTTGAGTCCGAGAGCCATGCAATACCTTGGTTCTGTTCAAAACTTAGCTTTTTTAAGTAGTTGGTTTCCCCATAGGTTTGAGTCCGAGGACCATGCAATACCTTGGTTCTGTCCAAAACTTAGCTTTTTTAAGTAGTTGGTTTCCCTATAGGTTTGAGTCCGAGGGCCATGCAGTACCTTGGTTTTATTCAGAACTTAGCTTTTTTAAGTAGTTGGTTTCCCCATAGGTTTGAGTCCGAGGACCATGCAATACCTTGGTTCTGTCCAAAACTTAGCTTTTTTAAGTAGTTGGTTTCCTCATAGGTTTGAGTTTGAGGACCATGCAATACCTTGGTTCTGTCCGAAACTTAGCTTTTTTAAGTATGGGAGGGATTAGCCCCTCGATCAAGGCGTAGGACATTGATCCAATGTTGAAAGCCCTTAGAACCGTCCGCGTTCCTAACGTTTCGACGCGCAGCCCCTAGTGGAACTTTATGTTAAGACACAACAACGATCTGCTAGAAATGATGAAAGGACTTCTCATTCCACCGCACGGGCCAACGCACAAGCCTTCCCTATAGACAACGCTAATTGTAGGGACTCAAATTCGTAACGACCCCAAATTGATAGTGGGCGCGTACGTAAAAGGCTCAAACAATATAATTTGTAGAGCGTGGGTTTAAAAGGCTAAACTTTGGTCACCGGGCGGTGGTTTGGGTGGCTCTGGTTAGTGAATCTCGTCCAAGGAGTTTGTGGAGTTTTGTGCTCTTATTATCCTCCTTTTTTCTAGGACTCCATGGTTTGAGAGACGGATTGTCCCCCCCTCTTATACTACCTCTCTTAACTTTTTATATGGGCATTACCCTCTCGCCAACGTCCACGTGTAAGCTCAATTTTCTAAAGCTTAAGACTTGTCCTAATAGCCCATACCTAGAGTGATTGGGGGGTGGTTGCAAAAGCTCAAGAGTATGGTCCTGTTAGGTGCAGAATGCTTTACTATAATCTTGCACCTTTTACTTGGGCTGTTTCTCGTGACCGTGCTCACTCTTCCTTTTAGGGGCATTATGGGATGCCGAGCACAAGGTCGTCCTCGGCCATTTCCTTAGGTTGTTCTGGACTTTCATGGTGCATCCTCGGCATTACCTCTCCTCGGCACAGGCCTTGGGCCTTAATATGTAATGGGTAGGAGTCATAAATTCTTTGACCCCACAATAGCCCCTCAAAATCCTGCTGTCCGACCTCTTGGTCGAAGAGGAGGGTTTTGGTGATGCCAAGCCTTTATTACAGTCCGCTTAGCTCTGCCCTTCATTGTACGCTGTACTACCTCTTTATATTAATAAAAGTCGACATTGTTTTATTCTATGTATTCTTTCTTTTTGCAATGGTTATGCCGTGAATGGATGTACTACCATATGACTTCTTTTTATTTTTATATTCTGAACGATGCTTAGGCCAAAACCCTGTTAATAAAAAAGACATTACTCTGCGCTTATTGAAACTATCCGGCACAATAATGCCGACTTGAAAAAAATGATATCTAGGGCAGAAACCCTTGTTAAGAAAAAGATGTTATCTTGAACTTATTGAACTATTCGGCTCAATAATGCCGACCTGAAAAAACGATACTTAGGGCCGAAACCCTTGCTAAGAAAAAGATGTTATTCTGAACTTATTGAACGATCCGGCACAATAATGCCGACCTGAAAAAGAATGATACATACCCCAAACTAGCCGAGATGACATTTGAATACTCGGTGCGGTGTAGGAGGTAATCATCCGAGGATGGGTAGCCCAAAATGAACTGTCCATGCGGGTTGCCAAGTACTAGGGTGTTTTGCCGCTTTCCTGATGACTTTAATAGTCTTAGTCTTTTTTGGCATCCGGTCCGAGGACCGAGGTATGATCGTGCCGAACTCAAACGCGCCGCAAGTGCGCATTTGCATTAGTTCCCTTAGAAATAAGAATCTGAGGGCAGGTCGGGATCTTCACTCTATCTAGGACTTAACCCGACCTTTAGCAAATAATCCTCCCGTAGGCCCGAGCAATCTAGAATCCTCCTTAAGTGGTAGGACACCGCAATACCTCGATTCTGTCCAAAACTTAGCTTTTTGAAGTAGTTGGTTTCCCCATAGGTTTAAGTCCGAGGACCATGCAATACCTTGGTTTTGTCCAAAACTTAGCTTTTTTAAGTAATTGGTTTCCCCATAGGTTTGAGTCTGAGAACCATGCAATACCTTGGTTTTGTCCAAAACTTAGCTTTTTTAAGTAGTTGGTTTCCCCATAGGTTTGAGTCCGAGGACCATGCAATACCTTAGTTCTGTCCAAAACTTAGCTTCTTTAAGTATTTGGTTTCCCCATAGGTTTGAGTCCGAGGACCATGCAATACCTTGGTTCTGTCCAAAACTTAGCTTTTTTAAGTAGTTGGATTCTCCATAGGTTTGAGTTCGAGGACCATGCAATACCTTGATTCTGTCTAAAACTTAGCTTTTTTAAGTAGTTGGTTTCCCCATAGGTTTGAGTTTGAGGACCATGCAATACCTTGGTTCTGTCCAAAACTTAGTTTTTTTAAGTATGGGAGGGATTAGCCCCTTGGGGGATTAGCCCCTCGGTCAAGGCGCAGGACATTGATCCAACGTTGATAGCCCCTAGAACCGTCCGCGTTCCTAAAGTTTCAACACGTAGCCCCTAGTGGAACTTTATGTTAAGACACAACAACGGTCTGCTAGAAATGATGGAAGGACTTCTCGTTCCACCGCCCGGGCCAACGCACAAGCCTTCCCCACGGATGGCGCCAATTGTAAGGACTCAAATTGAGAACGACCCCAAATTGATAGTGGGCTCGCACGTAAAAGGCCCAAACAATACAATTTGTAGAGCGTGGGTTTAAAAGGCTAGGCTTTGGTCACCGGGCGGTGGTTTGGGTGGCTCTGGTTAGTGAATCTCGTCCGAGGAGTTTGTGGAGCTTTGTGCTCTTATTATCCTCCTTTTTTCTAGGACTCCATGGTTTGGGAGACGGATTGTCCCCCCCTCTCATACCGCCTCTCTTAACTTTTTATATGGGTATTTACCCTCTTGCCAGCGTCCACGTGTAAGCTCAATTTTCTAGGGCTTAAGACTTGTCCTGTTAGCCCATACCTAGAGTGATTGGGGGGTGGTTGCAAAAGCTCAAGAGTATGGTCCTGTCAGGTGTAGAATACTTTATCATGAGATTGGCAGCCTTTTACTTGGGCTGTTTCTACACCGTGCTTACTCTTTCTTTTAGGGGCATTATGGGATGCCGAGCACATGGTCATCCTCGGCCATTTCCTTAGGCCGTTCTGGACTTCCATGGTGCGTCCTTGGCATTACCTCTCCTCGGCGCAGGCCTTGAGCCTTAATATGAAATGGGCCGGAGTCATAAATTCTCCGACCCCACAACTACATTTACAATATTTTCACAACAATTATAAATGATAAATTATTACTGACTATTATTGGTGGGTAAAATAAATAATTTCAATAGTAAGTTCAAATTAGAACCAATGATAACTTTACACTTGAGATTTGTTGTAAAAATATTTTAAATGTAACATTTCTCAAAAAATACAAAAAAAAAAAAAAAAAAATCACAATATCTTTCACACCAGTTGAGTTGGCAAACTTTTGCTAGTTCTCATCTAAGTCAACCACACAATCACTTTTTTACTTACCACTAAGAAATTGTCACATATCAACATATGTGTTAAGTTTTGTCTTCTTTTTTTTTATTTATAAACTTTCTCAAAAAAAAAAAAAAAAAAAAAAAAAGGGCATGATTCTACAAGTTTTTTTGAGAAAATGATTCTACAAGTTTAGTAGAACAAAATGCAAAATTTTAATTAGTCATTTTACATCTGAAAAATACAAAATAATAGATTTTATATAATATTTAAATATATTTTTTTAAAATATCATATTTAAATATATAAAATATCTCAATTTAGTTTGCTTTACTCCAAACGCATGGAGTTGCACTAACGAATGTAGATCCCATGCCAAGCAACTGGAAACGACCAAACAGAAACTGTACATAAACATTGACACTTTTACCATTATCAGTTGTGCCATGATATTTTATTTTATTTTATTTATTTTTTTATCAGGCTTACATCTCTTTGGACTTTGGTAGATGAGATAGAATCTGATGCATTGACATTCTCCTCTTTAGAGTTAGCACATATACATGTGGTTTCGAACAAAAACATCTTTTGGGCCAGGTTCTAGCCCAAGGATTTCTCCGGAGATCCATTAGGCTTGGGCACCAAGAATCTCTTGGTGCAGGATTCGGCTCAGAACTCAACAAAAGAAAACATATGGGAGAAATAGAATGAATCTTATGTGGGGCAGAGGAAGAAACACTTGAGCATTTGTTCATAGATTGAACAACATCAAAAATCATATGGGCTCTCTCACCTTGGCCATCAATTTCTTTGAAATAAATTTCAATTCATCTTATACTAGGTTGAATTGGTTATCCAACCAGAGGATAGCCTAAGAATTCCCAAAAAAAAAGAAAAAAAGATAGGGGCGATGAATTTCACCGTATTCATAGCAATCTATTGTGGCACTATTTGGAAGATAAGGAAAAACATCTTCTTCTTTTTTGGTAAAAATCGTCAACATTCAACACACCTTATTATCGTCTAGAGACTTACGTGAATATCTGAAATAAAACTAGTGTAAACAAAAATTTTGTAAGATTCAATTATAAAATGGTCATTCAATTAGAAAATAAAGTTGCCACTCTAATGTTAAAAATTTTTTAATATATTTTTGCTTTTAGAGCTTTGACCATCTAGAGACTATTGCTAGAAATCTCTTGAAAATGTGTTGATTGTAATGTGCAAAGCTTATTGGATTTGCAGGCACCTATAGAATTCAGTTCCTGTTCAAATCAAATGACGTGACCATGATCTACAGGGACGGAACCGGGATTCATACCTGGAGGGGGTCCAAAGCTTAAAACCAAAAAAAAATTAATGAAAATAAAAACTAACATCTATTTCATATTCAACAAAATACTACCTACAAAATAAGTATTTCTTAAACATTTCATATTATAAAACACATCAACAAAGTATAACATACAAAATAAGTGTTTCTTATTTTGTGTGCAATTTCTGTTTAGTCCATATTTATTTATTTTTATTTTGGTTTTGTAGTTAAAGGGGCATGAATTTTATTTATTTATTTATTTTCTTTTAGGTCAATATCTAAATATTTTAGAGGAGGATAGACATATATATATATATATATATATATATATATATATATATAAGGGCAAATCTTAAATTTTTTTTTTTTTTTTTTTTTAAATTTGTGGGGGGCAATGGCCTCCCTCTTGCATAGTGTAGGTCCGTCCCTAATGATCTTGATACAATGGCTCAAACAAGAGAAGAAAAGCAAAATACAATTTGTAACAATTTTTTGTACACGATATAGAATTTGAAAGAAAAAAGTTATAGCATATCCCAAAGGATCATGAAATATCCACTGGTTGTAATCGTTGAGGAGTATTCTGACAAATGGGACATTTAGCATTCAAGCAAAGTCATTCATCAATGCATTCAGCATGGAAGCAACGCTAGCATTTAGGTATAATCTTTAGGAGTCTCCTTAGCCCGGTATTCAAATAGTTTGTATATTGGGCAAGTGTTGTCATTGAGCTTGGGCAAGTGCCAGTTCTCACCAATAACTATTTTTGGGTAAGACTATTGTCGATTCATCAAGGGTCACAATAATTTTGGTCTGTGGGTTGAATTTTGGGATTGAACTGTGTCTTCTAGCATTATAGGACTTGACCTTGCCACAAAGGAAACATAGTATGCCCTAGCAAGCACATACTTGCTGGTACTCCAACACCTATGGTAAATATTAGTAATAGCGTAGCGTGTGCTCCTTTTTTTTTTTTTTTTTTGAGAAAGAAATATGTCAAGCTTTATTAAGAAAAGCCAGCAATGTCCTCTAGGACTACAGGAAGTAAGGGTGGTGGTACATCCTCCATCCACACCGAAAAGTCTGAAATACAAAGAGCGTGTCTAGCTAACTTATGTGCAACATTATTACCCTCTCTCTTTACATGAGAGTAGCATAATTGAATAAAAGAACTAGCATGAAATTTAATATCCTCCATTAGCAAACCATCCGGGGAAAGGAAGGTGCTGTTATTTCTCAATGCCGTGGCCAACGTAAGTGAATCGGACTCCAAGATAGCCCGATGAAATCCTATCTGTGATGCAAACGACAGTGCTATTGAAGCAGCCATTGCCTCCACCTCCAAAGCTGAGTATAGTTGTGGTAATTGCTTGGACAGTGAAGCCAAAACCATGCCATTGTCGTCTCGGATCACCGCACTAACGCCGGACTTTTTTTGATCTCTGAATGTAGCCCCATCACGCTTAATTTTCACCATTCCTTGTGTTGGAGGACACCTCTTGGTCCGAGTGGAATTTGCTGCAAGGCGAGGACAAGGTGGCAGAGGTACCGTTTGTGCAAACTCGGCAACCAACTCCTTTGCCGTTGCAGCAAGCTAATGAGCGTTGATGCTGGGTTTGTTCAAGCGTACATGGTTCCTCTAAGTCCAGATTAGCCAAACCAAAGTTGAGAATAGTTCCAGGTCCTGCTGATTTGTAATGAGCCACAATAATAGTTCCTTAAAGTCCATAAAGGTGCGATTTCTTCGGCATTGCCACAGCAAGTCGTCTTCCCAAACCACGTCAAGTTCTCCACAAGACCATAGAGCATGGAGTGATGATTCTGGTACTTGCTTACACCGAT
This sequence comes from Quercus dentata, assembly GCA_028216015.1. NCBI lineage: Eukaryota > Viridiplantae > Streptophyta > Magnoliopsida > Fagales > Fagaceae > Quercus > Quercus dentata. The sequence continues at coordinate 13,964,694 of CP116452.1, read as the reverse complement.
CAAAGATTATATTGTCAATGATAGTACGACGCTCCAGGTTCTCTTTGGTTGGCAGAGAGTTGCGGCACACCCTCCACACCAGTTTTTTAATTTTGTTAGGAACTTGTATAGACCAAAGTGTCCTCCACAGGTGTTTGTCGTCCATCCTCTGTTCTTCATCCGATTCGGTTTGCTCTTCCGCTTTCAAGAATCTATACTCAAACTTAGAGTTGTAAATGCCATTATTTGTGAAAGGCCAAAACAAAGTATCCTCTGCCTCACACAGTGAGAATGGAATGGCTTTGATCAAATTAGCTTCCATAGGGGTGAAGATGCCATCTATCATCTCATTGTTCCACCGCCTTGTAGATTCATTAATCAATAATGCCACTTTTGCCTCTGCTAATGACTCCACCACTGGTGAAAGGGCTTGTGGTGGATGTTTCCTTGGTAACCAATGATGTTGCCATATGCTCACTACCTTGCCATTCCCAATCCTCCATCGACAACCCCTGAGTAAAACATCCCTTCCATGCAATATACTATTCCAAGCATATGACCCACCACTTGTGTGTTTCGCCTCCATGATTGTACAATTTGGAAAGAAACGAGCCTTGAAGACTTTATAGAATAATGACTCCGGATTTTTCAAGAGTCTCCAAGCTTGTTTTGCCAACAATGAATCATTGAACATGGCAATGTCTCTAAATCCCATTCCCCCCTCCAATTTTGACTTTGTTAATTCATCCCACTTCAACCAATGTATCTTTCTTTTATCCCCTCTTTGAACCCACCAAAATTTCTTGATCATGGTTTCAATTTCATGGCATAGACCCAATGGCAATTTAAAACATCCCATAGCATATGTAGGAATGGCTTGGATGACCGCTTTTATGAGTACTTCACGACCGGCTTGAGACAAGAGCTTTCCTTCCCATCCTTGCAACTTTCGCCAAAATTTTTCTTTAATAAAATTGAACCCTTCCTTCTTCCTCCTACCCACCAAGGAAGGCAGCCCGAGGTATTGCTCAAAATGAACAATTTCTTGTAGACCCAAAGTTTCCTTGATTTCTTGTTTGGTTGCTTCATCGGTTGATTTGCTAAAGAAAATAGCTGTTTTGTTCTTGTTTACTTTTTGACCCGATGCCCCTTCATATGACTCAAGGATCTCCATAATTTCCCTGCATTCGTCTCTCGTTGCCTTACAAAAAAGGAGGCTATCATCTGCAAACAAAAGATGAGTTAGTGCTGGACCCCTCCCGCAAAGAGAGAATCCATTAATGTCCCCCACATTTGCTGCATGTTGGATGAGACCATGAAGCCCTTCCGTGCAAAGGAGGAAAAGAAAAGGAGATAATGGGTCGCCTTGGTGAATTCCTCTAGTGGGATGGATTAGTCCTTAAGGTTCACCATTAACCACGATGGAGTAAGTGATTGTTTTTACACACACCATAATTAGTCCAATCCACCTCTCATTGAAGCCCACTTTCCTCATGACATTCTCAAGGTATTCCCATTCCACCCAATCGTATGCTTTTTTTCATGTCAAGCTTAATTGCCATGTATCCTGTTTTTCCTGAACTCCTATTTTTCATGCTGTTTAGTGACACAAATGCCACAAGTATATTATCAGAAATCAGTCTATTTTTGACAAAAGCAAATTGGTGCTCAGTGATGATGGTGGGTAAAATTTTCTTAAGTCTATTTGCTTTAACCTTAGAGAAAATTTTATATAGGACATTGCACAAGCTAATGGGTCGGTATTGAGTGACATATTCAGGATTTTTTGTCTTAGGAATGAGTGTAACGAAGGTGTGGTTTAGGGGGGTATGGGATTGTACCTGAATTGAGCCATAAGAGGACAAAATTGGTTACATCATTATCAACCAAGCCCCAAAAGTGTTTGTAGAACAATGGTGGCATGCCATCGGGTCTGGGTGCTTTGAGAGAAGCCATTTGCTTGACTGCTTCCTTCACTTCCTCAACTTGAAAGGGTGTAGCAAGGGTTGCATTCATTTGGTCAATGATAACCCTTGGAATATATTCCAAGGCTGTCCCATGAGAGATCGGATTGGAGGAGGTAAAGAGTTCTTGGTAGTGATTGATCAAATGGGTTTGTGAGAGACCGCGCCCCCGGCCCGTTTTTATGATGTGTGGGCCAAACCCACGTGAATGGGTGGAGTCGTGTTATTGCCTCTCAAAATGGAGGTTCGACTAGTTATATTTTTCCCTTTAGATTAAGGGTTTTACAATGGAGTCGCCACTTATTTAATTATTGGAAAAATAAGAAAACCATGAATGAAAATTCCTCATTTTATTAATTTGAAATTGAATTTACATTGATCATAGGAAAATTACATGGCTTTGGTCCTAGATACAATCTAAGATAAAGTACATGGCTTTGTTTCCTAGTTACAATCTAAAAATCAAAAATTACATGGATAAGTATTTGATCTACTAACCCTTGATCTAAGCTCGGAGGCTATGTTACAAGATGGGAAGGTGTTAGGCACCCACCTTGCCCGGTGAAACCGGTCTTCTAGACTATGGTGGCCAACATTCATATCACATCATCCAATATGTCAATCAATTTGTATGTTGAATTTAAAGTGTGTGCATGTGATAAACCCTAATTCAATTTATTAAGCATGGCATTTGGATTAAAAATAAATTCTAGTGAATGTGTGTGGATAGTGATAACCTAGATTCAAGGATTTGAAAGAATTACTAAACAAACATGTTTTTCATATTTTTGATGTGGATTTAAGATTAAATCTAGTGATATGCATGAACATGTGATGAACAACTAAGAACATGTGAAGAACATATAAGAACATTCAAACGTATTCAAGGGAATTATCATACTTTAATCTTAAATTCTCATCATGGCAATATAAACAAACAAGTTAGGGAATGAGATTATACCTTCATGCAAGATCCATATAATGGAGGAGGGGATTCTTGATGGAGGTCCTAAGGGTGGAGGAAAAGAAGAGCTAGGAGAGGGAGAGTGAGTCTCACTCAATACCTTGAGTCTCGGGAAGACCAAGATATGACAAGACTACTCAACTTCACTAGAACTCAAGAGAAGAGAAGAGAGGGGGATTTTTTTTGTGTCTTGGAATGAAGGAGAGGGGGGTTTATATAGTAGTGGTGGAGGAAATATGAATGGAAAGCCATTTAATGAGAGTTGACAATGAATCATGAACCTAGACCTCATTTTAGCCTTTGGGAAAATCTGGTGCATTAAATGGAAAGATTGGTGGGAGTGAGGAGCAAGCCAAAATTCGGTTTTCCCGTAACTGCTGTCACAGCCTATATAGTCAACTTTGAAAAATCATATCTACCTCAATTCTGATCGGAATTGTCTCATTCTTGTGCTCAAATTGAAGCCCGGGATGTCTAGTTTCTGGGAAAAATAACCTCATTCACAGATTCAAAATATTTTGAGAGATATCAATGAAATGGTAAGCAGAGGTCATTTGTTAGAAAATGGTTTTAGCACAATTAACATTTATAGGTCCCCAAATTAGCTCCCAATTAACATTAAATGACTCCAATCACTCCCATTTCAGACTTAATTGACTCTAAATTTACTCTAATTAAAAGATAATTGCACAAATTACTCATTGAATAATTAATGTTTAACTATCTAGTTAATTAGGTGTATGCAACTCTACCATAAAATGTAGTCCTAACCAATCAAATTATGACACATCATCGATCTCAAATTGATTATATTTATAACCAATTGAAATCAATTGTTCATAATCACATATAGTCAGACTCAATTTGTAATAGTGCATCTCAGCCATTAAAACTTGATTTGATGATAACTTTCAATCTAATGGTCCGATTAGGGCTTATGACTAGTCGATTTGATCGTTACAACATCAAGATCATTTTGGTGAAATGAGATTAAGGATCTAATGACCAGAATCAAGATGCATATTTTCAGGGTGAAATTACCCTTTTACCCTCCATGTGAGGTTAAATACGGGTTGCAAAATGGGGTGTCAACAGAATGCCCCTCATTGGCAGAGCTTGAAAAGCGAATGTCAATGTATGAAAGAGACACCTAACTTTGTAATCAGTATTTAACCGTGGTGAATGTGTGATGCATGTAGATAAAAATGCAGATGGTCATGTTGTGGATCAAAATGTGGACCGAATCTCGAGGGAGATTGCCTACGTACCTCTTAGTGGGAGGATTAGGTCTAAACGTAGTTCATGCATGCAGCCCCCTTTTTTTTTGTTTTTGTTTTTTTAAAAAAATGAGTACAAGACATACTTTTTGGTGGTCCGATGGATTTGAAGTTTTGGACGTGCTTCCCGGAGGTCCGATGGTTTGAAGTTTGGACGTGCTTCCCAGAGGTCCATTGAAATTGAAGTTTGGACAGCTTCCCAGAGGTCCGATGGTTTGAAGTTTGGACGTGCTTCCCAGAGGTCCGATGGATTGAAGTTTGGACGTGCTTCCCAGAGGTCCGATGGATTGAAGTTTTGGACGTGCTTCCCAGAGTTCCGATGGTTTGAAGTTTGGACATGCTTCCCGTGAGGTCCATTGAAATTGAATTTTGGACGTGCTTCCCAGAGGTCCGATGGATTGAATTTTTGGACATGCTTCCCAGAGGTCCAATGGATTGAAGTTTTGGACGTGCTTCCCAGAGGTCCAAGGATTTGAATTTTGGACGTGCTTCCCAGAGGTCCGATGGATTGAATTTGGACGTGCTTCCCAAAGGTCCGATGGATTGAATTTGGACGTGCTTCCCACAGGTCCGATAGTTTGAAGTTTGGACGTGCTTCCCTGAGGTCCATTGAAATTGAAGTTTGGACGTGCTTCCCAAAGGTCCGATGGTTTGAAGTTTGGACGTGCTTCCCTGAGGTCCGATGGATTTGAAGTTTTGGACGTGCTTCCCTGAGGTCCGATGGTTTGAAGTTTGGACGTGCTTCCCAGAGGTCCATTGAAATTGAAGTTTGGACGTGCTTCCTAGAGGTCCGATGGATTTGAATTTTGGACGTGCTTCCCTGAGGTCCGATGGATTGAAATTTGGACGTGCTTCCCTGAGGTCCAAGGATTTGAATTTTGGACGTGCTTTCCAGAGGTCCAATGGATTGGAATCTTGGACGTGCTTCCCAGAGGTCCAAGGGTTTGAATTTTGGACGTGCTTCCCTGAGGTCCGATGGATTGAAGTTTTGGACGTACTTCCCAGAGGTCCGATGGATTGAAGTTTGGACGTGCTTCCCAAAGGTCCGATGGATTGAAGTTTGGACGTGCTTCCCAGAGGTCCATTGAAATTGAATTTTGGACGTGCTTCCCTGAGGTCCAATGGATTGGAATCTTGGACGTGCTTCCCAGAGGTCCAAGGATTTGAATTTTGGATGTGCTTCCTGTGAGGTCCGATGGATTGAAGTTTGGACGTGCTTCCCAGAGGTCCGATGGTTTGAAGTTATGGACGTGCTTCCTAGAGGTCCGATGGTTTGAAGTTTCGACATGCTTCCTTGAGGTCCATTGGATTGGAATCTTGGACGTGCTTCCCAGAGGTCCAAGGATTTGAATTTTGGACGTGCTTCCCAGAGGTCCGATGGAATTGAAAGGTATTATTCATATCGATGTGTGTGGGCCTTTTACCCTAATACTTGCACCACTGGAGAATATGGAAGAGGATGATAGCTTTCTGTTCCTGAAGAAGAATTTAATGAAGTTTTTTTTTTTTTTTTGAATTTGGAAAACTTGAATTTTTTTTTTGAATGAATTGAAAATTTTGATTGATGAATTTTTTTTTTTTTTGAAAAATTTGGAAATCTTGAATTTTTTCAAGGAATTGAAAATTTTGATTGATGATGATTTTTTTTTTTTTTTTTTTTTTTTTTTTTTTTTTTTGTGAAGCAACCTAAGAAGTATGAGCCCAATGCCCCTAGTCCCAAGGCCTTTTCTTGAAAATTTCTTCTTCTTTTTTCTCTCTCTCTTTTTTTTTTTTTTTTTTTTTTTTTTTTTTTTTTTTTTTGAGATTTGAAGATTTGTTCATTATCAAAAAGTGAAGATGATGAAGATGAAGATGGAGTAAAAGAGATGAAGATTTATTCATGATTTTTTTTTTTTTTTTTGAAAAACCTATCCTTTGAATGAGAATAACTTTGGTGGAAGTTGATGCGATTGATTTGGATAAGTCCTTGCTCAATTCCCGTAAAAAGATAATTTCAATTAGTAATGGATTTATTCATTGAAATGAATTGAAGTATTTACCCAATGCCCCTAGTTTGGGGCATATTCCATGCTTAGATTGAAGCTGAATTCATTTGATGTTGTGGCCATTAGGGAACATGAAAGAAGATCACGGTCCGCCATCCTTGGTTCCTACAAAAAGACTTTCTTTCTCTAGCTTGTTAGAAACCAATTATTGTGAAAACTTGCACACAATATAAATAGGCTAATGCTCCAAGTTTAAAAATGCTTAATGCAAAACAAATGAGCTTAGCCTAACATGCACCCAAACAATTTTGTCACATTATTTTGACTTTGTTCTCCAAGGTTGTTTGGGTGAATGGGACCGGGCCTCTGCAAGGCTGCCCACGTACCTCTCTCATAGAGGATCAGGTCAAGATGTAGTTCAAGAGAACCAGATTTTGAAAAAGAATGATTTTTTTTTTTTTTTTTTTTTTTTTGAAATGAGATTTCACTTCTTTTTTGAAAAACAACAAATTTCCTTTTTTTTTTTTTTTTTTTTTTTTTTTTTTTTTTTTTTTTTGGGAACAAGAGGTGATCCTTTGAACAACCATTTTGGCAAATCAAAGTGTTTAAGAATCGAACAAATCTATTTGATTAGGAAGGATTAAGATCATTAAACTCATGTAATCAAATTTGCTTCATCCTTTTGAACATGGTCAGATTAAGTCTCCAAAGGCAATCAAGAAATGAAATAAATCACATTGTTGGGTGCAAACAAGGAGAGTGTTCCAAGTTTGGAATTTTTTTTTTTTTTTTTTTTTTGAGTCATTTTGAGGATTTGAGAATTTGAGAAATTTTTTCTCGGACATATCATCCTGTGGGGTTTGACAATTTTAAGCATTTTTCCTTTTTAATTCAAGAGAAAATATTATTAGAGTTTAAGATGCACCTACAACTAGCAAGACTTCAAGGAGGTCTTTACTCATGGGTTGTAATGTAGGCCAAGTTTAGGTTATGAAATGAAAGATATAAAAGGCTCAAAATTCCGTATGATGTTTCCCCCAAGTATGCATTACTCAAAAATCAAGTATTAGAGGAGTTGTCCCATTTCTTCTTTGTCATCTTCTCACTAGTCTTCATTGGTCACTTGTATCAACAATCGTTTTTATGCTCATTCATCTTGAATCATACCTCTAGACTTTCATCTTGTAAAATTGTTCTCTTTTAGGTTGATTCTTCAAGTTTCCAACTTAATAGGATTTTCCAAAGTTTTTTTTTTTTTTTTTCTTTCTTTGGCCCTAACTTTTGCCTAGACCACCCTTTTGGGTTTTCAGCCTAGCGGGCTCTTTTTTTTTTTTTTTTTTTTTGGGCCCTAGCTTTTGCCTAGACCACCCTTTTGGGTTTTCAGCCTAGCGGGCTTCTTTTCTTTCTTTTTTTTTTTTTTTTTTTTTTTTTTTTTTGGTCTTTCATCTCTTGATTGAATGAACTTTTGGGGACCTGTTTCCGTCCTTGTATTTCTCAGCTTAATGATTTTCGATCATTTTGATGCACTTTTTAGAGTTCTTTCTTGCCTTAATGCACTTGCACCTTTCGGTGCTTGATGAATCTTTTCCTTTTTTGATGAACTTTCTTTTGGATGAACCTTCTACTCTTCTTGGCATGATGAACGCAAATTTCATTTTTCTTTGATGATCTCTTATCCTTAGCTTAATGAATTCTCTACTTGTCTTTCATGTCTTCTAGGAGAGCTTTATCAATTAGCTTCAAAGCTACAAGATCGACTCCTCCTCAACATGAGATTTAAGCATGCATACTTTGAATTTTCCCACCCTAGGTTTAGATTTTAATGGGTTCATGTGAAAAAGAGGCTAAGTGTTTAAAGACTCAAATGGGCTAGCAATGGATAATGATCATTCTAGGTATTAAGGTATAATCCTGTTTTACCAAAGACGGCCTCCTATCCCTAGTAATGCTTGCTTGTAGGCACAGTGACTCTAGCTCTTTTAATAAATTCATCTTAAAGAAAAAGAACAACTGCTCTAATGTTGTGAAACAAAAGACTTTTGAAAATTGGATCAAGTGCATGGATTCTTGGGATTTTCCAATGGATGGATTTTTTTTGATTGCCTTTTAAGACCATTTCTTCTTATATTCTAAGTCAAGTAGCAAAAGTTTTTACATGGATCGAATGAAATTAATCATTCCTTGGTACAAGTTGATTGCTTAAGCCTTTAAACATTAAGATTTAGAAAATGTTTTGTCAAAGGGATCCTCATGTACCATTTTGAAAAGGAGACTTTTTTCTTTTTTAACCTTGAAAGAAAAAAAATTGGGTCTTTTTTGAAAAAGTCACTAGGAAGTTCAATGGTCCTAGTTCAAAGAATTTTTTTTTAAATGACTTAAGGGCTCAATGCCCCTAGTCCAAAGACATTTTTCATTTGAAAAATTCTCTTTTTTCTTGGGAAAGATTTGGAAATCTTGATTTTTTTTTTTTGAATTTTTTTGTTTTTTTTGTTTTTGTTTGTTTGTTTTAAATATATATACACAAACAAAGCTCATTAGATGCTACATGAAATTTTTGAATTCAAAAAAACATAGAAATAAAACTTTAAGCTTAACCATAATGTTGCAAACCAAATGTGGAGTAAGGCAAAGTTGGGCCACTTGCTTCTTCTTAGTCCATTTAGGATGCTTGAGACTTGGTGTGCTTGAACCTTGATTATGATGAAATGGCTTGGGCTTGCACTTGAAAGGCTTGAACCATATGATCATTTGGAATTTGCTTGAAATGGCTTGACCTTACACTTGGAAGGCATGTATCTTGTGAGTTTTTAGCCTTTGATGTTGCTCATGTCTATACACCTTTGATGAGCTCAAGTGTTGGGCTTTGACTAATTCAAGAAACAATTTTGGGTTTCTATACCAAGTAGAGTTCAATCATAGCCTTTGGGCTTGAGTTCATTCATAGCATACAAGGTTCAAACAATTATGATGGGCTCAAGCGTTGGACTTGGACTCATCATGGTTCAAACAACGGCCAAGCATATGCATAATGCAATGCAATTAACATGGAACGACCTAAAGGTAGGTTCTATGGGTCATTACAACATGGGTAGAAGGTAGGTTAAAGGTCCCCACAAGCTAGGACGTCGTACCTCCCAACTTGTGACGCCTGGGAGCGCGCGTTGGTCCGAACGGTACAGTTTGTACCTATGAACCACCATGGCATAACCATGATGATCCTTGTCGCGGTGGGTGGTAGGTTCACCGCTGGGTATGTGAGTCTCAGGAAGACCACAATCCACGGCTAATACTACCGAGCTTTCGGGCTAGCACACAAATAAAATGAATTTCATTCAAGCAAATGATGCATGACATGCAATATAATGACATATTAGACATATTATTTACAAAAAGTAATAAACAAACAATGACATGGTTGGCCACCATAACCTAATTGAAGCTTAGCCCTCAATATCCCCAGTGGAGTCGCCATCGTGAGAGATCGCGCCCCCGGCCCGTTTTTATGATGTGTGGGCCAAACCCACGTGAATGGGTGGAGTCGTGTTATTGCCTCTCAAAATGGAGGTTCGACTAGTTATATTTTTCCCTTTAGATTAAGGGTTTTACAATGGAGTCGCCACTTATTTAATTATTGGAAAAATAAGAAAACCATGAATGAAAATTCCTCATTTTATTAATTTGAAATTGAATTTACATTGATCATAGGAAAATTACATGGCTTTGGTCCTAGATACAATCTAAGATAAAGTACATGGCTTTGTTTCCTAGTTACAATCTAAAAATCAAAAATTACATGGATAAGTATTTGATCTACTAACCCTTGATCTAAGCTCGGAGGCTATGTTACAAGATGGGAAGGTGTTAGGCACCCACCTTGCCCGGTGAAACCGGTCTTCTAGACTATGGTGGCCAACATTCATATCACATCATCCAATATGTCAATCAATTTGTATGTTGAATTTAAAGTGTGTGCATGTGATAAACCCTAATTCAATTTATTAAGCATGGCATTTGGATTAAAAAATAAATTCTAGTGAATGTGTGTGGATAGTGATAACCTAGATTCAAGGATTTGAAAGAATTACTAAACAAACATGTTTTTCATATTTTTGATGTGGATTTAAGATTAAATCTAGTGATATGCATGAACATGTGATGAACAACTAAGAACATGTGAAGAACATATAAGAACATTCAAACGTATTCAAGGGAATTATCATGCTTTAATCTTAAATTCTCATCATGGCAATATAAACAAACAGTTAGGGAATGAGATTATACCTTCATGCAAGATCCATATAATGGAGGAGGGGATTCTTGATGGAGGTCCTAAGGGTGGAGGAAAAGAAGAGCTAGGAGAGGGAGAGTGAGTCTCACTCAATACCTTGAGTCTCAGGAAGACCAAGATATGACAAGACTACTCAACTTCACTAGAACTCAAGAAAAGAGAAGAGAGGGAGATTTTTTTTGTGTCTTGGAATGAAGGAGAGGGGGGTTTATATAGTAGTGGTGGAGGAAATATGAATGTAAAGCCATTTAATGAGAGTTGACAATGAATCATGAACCTAGACCTCATTTTAGCCTTTGGGAAAATCTGGTGCATTAAATGGAAAGATTGGTGGGAGTGAGGAGCAAGCCAAAATTCGGTTTTCCCGTAACTGCTGTCACAGCCTATATAGTCAACTTTGAAAAATCATATCTACCTCAATTCTGATCGGAATTGTCTCATTCTTGTGCTCAAATTGAAGCCCCGGATGTCTAGTTTCTGGGAAAAATAACCTCATTCACAGATTCAAAATATTTTGAGAGATATCAATGAAATGGTAAGCAGAGGTCATTTGTTAGAAAATGGTTTTAGCACAATTAACATTAATAGGTCCCCAAATTAGCTCTCAATTAACATTAAATGGCTCCAATCACTCCCATTTCAGACTTAATTGGCTCTAAATTTACTCTAATTAAAAGATAATTGCACAAATTACTCATTGAATAATTAATGTTTAACTATCTAGTTAATTAGGTGTATGCAACTCTACCCTAAAATGTAGTCCTAACCAATCAATTATGACACATCATCTATCTCAAATTGATTATATTTATAACCAATTGAAATCAATTGTTCATAATCACATATAGTCAGACTCAATTTGTAATAGTGCATCTCAGCCATTAAAACTTGATTTGATGATAACTTTCAATCTAATGGTCCGATTAGGGCTCATGACTAAGTCGATTTGATCGTTACAACATCAAGATCATTTTGGTGAAATGAGATTAAGGATCTAATGACTAGAATCAAGATGCATATTTTCAGGGTGAAATTACCCTTTTACCCTCCATGTGAGGTTAAATACGGGTTGCAAAATGGGGTGTCAACAGGGTTGCAATCTCACCCAGTTCTACTCTCCAATTGTTGTCCTCATCCATGATCCCACAGATTAGATTTTTATTGAATCTTTTAGTTGCTTGGCAATGAAAGAACTTTGTATTATTGTCTCCATTCTTCAGCCAAAGTGTGTGTAAGGTTGAATTTATTCAACCATCTAATTGGCTTTATTCCGTGCCAAATTTGCTTGTAATTCAGCATTTAGTAACCCCGTATTTAGGTGGGATTGTTGTAAGGGTAGTGAGTGAGATAGAGTGAAGATTGTTCAAGAGTGTGCAAGAAAACAGAGAGTCGCGGTTGGGACTCGCATGGCTGGACTCGCGGCTTCAACCCGCTGAGACCGCACACGTGCCAAGCATGCTTTGGAAGATGAACAGTCATGCTAGCCGAGCACTACAGGACAAAACAGACAATCGCCATACGGTTATCTCGCTGATGGAACTCGCGACTTAGTCAAGCCGCGAGGTCAAGCCGCGAGCCACCCCTGTTTTGGAAAAACCCGACGTTTCACATTCCTTTTCACTCCAGTATAAATACCCTTTTAACCCACGATTGAGAGAGAGCTTCCAGAGAGAATTTTGAGAGAGAAACCCTAAAAAAAAACCAGATTGTTTCACCCACAATCTCTACCTTAGAGTCTCATCAAATTCCCTCACTCTCTTCCTCTCCATTGTCAAATCCTTGAGAGGCATTATACCAAACCTGGTTCTCACCATTATCATCTCTGTGAGACAGTCGTTTGGAGTTCGGGAAGCGATTAGGAAGGAGCCAATCTTCATTGGTTGATGCTACGGTGTAGTAGCGGAATCCGGAAAGCTAGAAAAGAAAAAGGTTCGGCGCAACCTCGTTGGAGCAAGAAGCTTGGAGGGCTTAGGTGCATTGGGTAGATTAGGCTTGGAGGGTCTATTCTCTGTCCTTGTATCCCAAACCGTATTTTCTAGTGGATTGATTACCGCTTGGAGGGCGGCGGAGAGGTTTTTCGCCGAGATCTTTGGTTTCCTCTTCGATAACACATCCGGTGTTATCTCCGTGTTTGCATCTTCCTTCCTCTCTATCTCCGCCTTTACATTATCTGCTGTGGTTTATTTTGTTATGGCTTAGATAGTTGTTTAACCAATTCCATATTATAGCATATGTTAAGTTTCCACACACTAGTTGTTTGACATATTGCTTGTATTGGTTAAGTTGGTTTTGGGGTCTAAACGTTCAAAAGTGTTTTTGTACACGTTTTTGAACTTTCAATTGGTATCGAGTGGGTACACAACTGTTTGGTTTCATTACCATTGTGTGATCCTTGACTCCTTTTTGAGATGGATAGGTCTCAATCCCTTAATGCACCTCCATATTTTGATGGAAGTAATTATGCGTTTTGGAAGGTTCGTATGAGAGCTTTTCTATGCTCTATTGATGAATCCGTGTGGGATGTTGTTGAGATTGGTTGGACCAAACCCGAGGCAGCCAGCCAAATCCACATGGGATAAGGCAAAGACTTGTCGCATCTAATGCTAACATGATAAAGCACTAAATGCTATTTTTCGTGGTGTGTCTCCAGATGAATTTCACAGATTTCTCACATTACCATTGCCAAAGAAGCATGGGAAATTCTGGAAACCACTTATGAAGGCACGAAGAAAGTAAAAGATACCAAGTTACAAATGCTAACCACTCGGTTTGAGGAGCTCAAGATGAGTGAGGATGAGTCTTTCGACTCCTTCTATGGGAAGCTAAATGAGGTGGTTATCAGTAAGTTTAACTTGGGGGAGAAAATGGAGGACTCAAAGATTGTAAGGAAGATCCTTCGATCATTGCCGGAAAGTTTTCGTGCTAAAGTGACAGCCATTGAAGAGAGCAAGGATCTTGACGACATCAAGGTACAGGAGCTGGTTGGTTCTCTACAAACTTATGAGATGTCTCTGCCCAATCAACGGAAGAGTAAATCTCTTGCTCTAAAGACAATTAATGAGAAGGTGGAAGATCAAGACTCATCGGGAGAAGATGGGGTTGACAAAGATGTAGCTTACCTTGTCAAAAATTTCAAGAAGTTTTTGAAATTCAAAAACAATGGAAAATTTGATGATAAGAGAAAATTCCAAAATTCTGGAAGGGAGAAGAGGGACTTCAAAAAAAAAAAAGATGGAAAAGAATCCCAATCCACACAAGGTGTCACTTGTTTTGAATGCAACGGGCATGGACACTTCAAGAAGGAATGTCCTAATTATTTGAAATCGAAAGGCAAGGTGTATGCCACGACCTTGAGTGATTCAGACTCGTCCGACTCGAGAATCAAGAGAGAGCTGTGATGGAGAAGGGAACTATTCAGCTTTCATGACTATTGCTCATGTTGAGTCTTCGGATGAGTTGAGTTTGCTTGTACAAGACCTTGGAGAACATAGTGATGATGAATCACTAGGAATTGTTGAAGAATCGAAGTCAAGAAGAAGAAAGCACAAAGCAACTCTTCAAGAAAACTATAACTCACTCTTGGAGAAGTCGGGTGAGTACACAAGGGTTGCCAAGGTCTTTGTAAGAAAAATGAAGAAGGCTGAGGAGGACTACAAAAGTCTCCTAATCCGGTATAGGGAGGCCAAATGCGAGATTGAAACACTGAATGGTGAGCTGTCCAAGCTTACACAAAAGTGAGATTTCTTGAGAATGAGATTGTGCAAGCAAATGCTAAGATAGAGAGGGTCACCACCAAGAAGCTAGATGATGTTATATCATCTCAAAAGAGCTTCTCGGACAAACCGGATTGGGGTATACCGGAGGAAGTAGTTCATCTGTAAATATCACTAAAGAAGTGAAGTTTGTGAAGACAAAAGATCCAGTTGTAGATGAACACACTAGTGAGAAGCTAGAGGTGGATGAGAAGAAGAATTTGGTGAACCAACGGATCTTTGAATCCCCGTAATCGTCTCGGCAGGCAGGTCGAATCTCGTGCCAAGTCACGTCCACGACCACAAAGAGGTCCTAGAGGAACTTATGTTTGCCACTATTGTGGAATTCAAGGGCATACTCGACCAAATTGTCAAAAGTCGAGAGCAAAGAACAGTGCAACTCCTCAAAGGTCGGGAGGACCCGAAATGATAGGAGAACTTGGGCGGGTGATCAATCTAGAGAGCAAAATGGAGATCCCGGAATGATGAACGTGATGAAGATGATTGGTGCATTCACCAACTGCTTGGAAAGCTTCTCACGAAGGTTTGAAAGCCCTAACTCCCGTACCCAATCCTTTAAGGAAATCACCCCAAACGCAAGTGACGTGTGGGTGAAAAGGGGTACTCATGCATAAGCATTACAACATGTCCATGCATTAATACTTCCTATGCTTTGTGACTATGTTTGTTTTGGTTTGCTTGCTGGTATTGATGTTGGTTGTTTGCTTAGTTTCTTGTGTATTTTTTTCTTTGTTTTGTTTGTTTTATCAATCTTTTTGTGTCTTGTGTCAAAAATCCAAAAATTACATAAAAATTTGAAAATCAAAAAGCTTGATTGACTTTGTTGAGTTCTGTCTTAAAACTCGTTTTGCCTTGTACCTTTGTGCTAATGGCTTTGTGCATTTTCGAGCATTGCTTGTTTTCATGCACTCATATCACTATGGGAAAAATCTTGAAATCTATGTGATTGTTGTAAATAGATCTTCAAACTTGTCATGAATGATTAGTGAATGGTTATGTTGATCTTGAGACATGCATAGACTTGTGTCTATATATCTTCCCACTTTTTATTTTTGTTTTGCTAAAAAGAGCTCACCAAATGTAAATCTCTAAATGAAAAGAGATATTGAGCTGCAAAAGCCTATCGCACATTCTAGTATTTGACTAGGAAAAAGGGTAAGCGACCTTATATTAAAAGTGAAATTTCTTTCAAAAAGGCCAAAGGCCCTGTTCTTCAAAGAGAAATGTTATATATCCCTCTCACAATGAGAGATGATTGCCTAAAAAGATCAAATGTTATGTCGAGAAAGTGGAGTCAAATGAAAAGCTCCAAGTTATGTTATCAAGTTGTGTGGGAGGTCATATATTCATATTTCTATAATTGAGATTGGTCACATGATCTAGTGCTAATTGTGTATGCCTTGGTTGAATTGATCATTGAAGCTTCACATTAGACAAAGGACTATCTCATTGTTGGTATCCACACACAACACACAAGTTTATGTTCGATAAATGCCATATTCATTTGTGTGATTGTACTTGATGAAATATGTTTTCACATGCTCAATCTTTGTTATTTCAAGCACAAAAAGATTTTTGAGTGTTTTAGGTGTTTTTGGAAAGTATTTTGGTTGAAAAATCTGAAAATTTCAAAAATACAGTTTTGCCCTGTTTTGGCGGCTCGATCGCGGGTGTGTCAAGTCGCGGGCCTCGTCGCATCTTCGCTGGTCATTTTTGGCGACTTGTTCGCGAGTAGAAGGTCCAATCGCGAGTTCACTCAGAGATTTTCGCGGCTCACTCGCGACTCATTCGTGGTAGACCTTCCATCGCAAAAAACACTTAGAAAAATTTTTCAAAATTTTGTTCTTGTGTATTCTGGCGGCTTGAGTGGCGATCGTGTGGCGACTTAATCCAATCGCGAAAATCGCGTGTTTTGCGTAAACAGGAGCAGTTTTAAACTTTTCAGTTTTTCCTCGAATTTTTGTGACTGTTCATCTTCTCTCTAAACTCTCTCCCTCCCAAACACTCCGTGCTCCCTTTTCAAATCTCTTGTGTTGCACTCTTGTAGCTCAAAATTGTCAAGTTACAGTGTATGGGTTTTCTGTTTTACACTCTTTTCTACTTGATTTTGTGTTTTTACCCTTGATTTTTCGCATATGATTGTGTTTTTGAAATGGGTTTGTGTTTTGTCTCTGCTCATTGTTCTTGCTTAGCTTGTGGATGTTTGTTGCTATAGTTTGTGTTTAATGATTGTCATATGCTTATTGCTCTTCATCTTGTGCTTAGCTAAGTGTTTATTCTATTTCAATCGATCTTTGAGCTGTTGAGTGATTTCTATTGGTTCGTTTCGAGGATGTGAGTTTTACTATGCTAGATTTGCATGTTTTAGTGTGTTATTCTGTGGGAAGCTCCTATTAGGATCAATATATTGTTTGAGTGTCATATCATTTTTCCATTATCCGACTCAATGTCATTTATCTGCTTTTAGGATAGTTTCACCATGTTGCTCATGTGTTTCCTATCCTAGACTTGGTATATCCATATGTTTGATCTAAGTAGCCTTTTGTTTAAGTGATTCATAGTTATTTTGTGTGGATGATATCTCTTTGATAGTCATGGTACTCGACTAAGTTACGCACATATATTTGTCTATCTTTGTTGTGGCCTTTTTCGATTGTTCACAGATGGCACCCTCACCTCAGAAGAAGAAATCTACTGCAAAGAAGGCCGACAAGAGATTAAAGATGGATTCTAGATTGTTTAGGTCAGTTCACCACTTTGAGAGATACAAGGATAACTTCTTGAATGCAGGAATCATTCAAGAGAGATTTGTGGATTTGGAGGACTTAAGGCAAACTTTTATTCCCAGTTGTTTTGAAGGAAGAGGATGGGAAAAGCTTTTGGGTGGTTTCCTGTTGTGTGTGAACCCTTAATTAGGGAATTTTACTCAAATCTTTGTGATAAAGGATAATGAATTGAGTTCTTTGGGTGAGGGGTAAAGAATTTGTCTTGGATGCTCATGTCATAGATGATGTACTAGGGCTTGAAGGTTTGGATGATGAGGAGTTTATCAATTTCAAGGATAGGAGTGTCTCTATTGAAACAGTTCAACGAGAGGATAGGTGGGCGAGAGAGAAGGGAAGTGTTTGAATACCACCGCCTTTCCAGTGGACATGAGGGTTCTAACCATAATCATGATGTTTAACCTCTATCCTATTAAGAAGTTGACCACAATCAATTGTGCTAGAGCAATTTTTCTGATGGATCTCAAAGAGAAGAACTTCATAAATAGATATAAGTTCCCACATCTTTGACATCATTGTGGATGAGACAAGAACAACATCTAGACTTAAATTGATCTTTCCAAGTTTGCTAATGAGGATTTTTAGGAGTAAAGGTGTTCCAATCCCTCAAGACATCAGTCCCATGTCTACACCCTCCGCAATTAACAAACTTACCCGCAAAAGGATCGGTGTTAGGCTTCCAGGAGAAGAAGATGAAGGTGATGAAGGAGAGGAAGTCCCAATGGAGCGATGCAGAGGCAGCAGGCATGCATCCACCTCAACACCCAGGAGGAGTGGCAAAAGGTCTAGAGCTTCAACTTGCGCAGATGCACCTCCGGATGCTTTCCGGATCATTCGGAAAGGCTTGATGGGATCGGGGCAGTTCAAACTCGAGCACTCGACGGGATGAGAGCCATGCAAGACCGATTGATGTCTTGGCTGCTACACTTTGTGACTTCACAACTCAAAGATGACAAGTGACCCTTTGGCCATTTCTGTCAAAAAGGGGGAGAAGTTCATTGATGATTGAGAAGCGAGAAAAGCTTAAGGGGAGTAATTAGTTGAGGGGGAGTTGCTAAAAACAGAAACTGTGTTTATATAGGGTTATGTTTTGAGTACTCTTAGTGGTTTTATGGTTTTGATACACTGTGTTTTGGTGTATAACTGTTTCTAACTCTTTTCATATACTCTTGGTTTAATCCTTAATATATTTTGATGATGTCATTCAGGAAATTCTGTTTGTACCCATATGCTTTTGTAAGCTTTTAGGGTTATTGTTTTTAAGCATGTTTGGAGGCTTTATGGTATGTACCATGCTTAAGTGCAGCCTTTATGCTATGTTGAAATCAGTACTTTAATCTAAATGTTCTGCATTTTGGTTTATGTCTTGTCACTCTTGTGCCCTTGTAGGATTGTTCCTAGATGCATATGCCTTGTGTGCTATGCATTGGTTGAGTGTTGAGCATACAAGTGTCTTGCCTTGTGCTTGCTAACTTGTATGTCCTTGTGGTCATTCCAAGTGTGAATGAGCACTGTGATCACTATCTTGTGGTGTTCACTTGGTTGATCAAGCCATGGTTTGTTTATTAACTCCATCTTTGCTTGATCTCACATTGCCTGTTTCATATGCATTGATAATTTTTCTGCTTACAATGATCATGGTGTATTGTTGTGTTTCAGGAGTTTATGTTCATATGATTCAAGTGCTTCACTGACTTCTAGAGTTAGGTGTGAGTGAGTTTTGTTCAACTGTTCCCAACTCACATGTTAAGTCTAGAGTCTGTTTTAGGGTTTTGTCACGGAATAGCCAAAGGGGAGATTGTAAGGTTGAATTTATTCAACCATCTAATTGGCTTTATTCCGTGCCAAATTTGCTTGTAATTCAAAGCATTTAGTAACCTGTATTTAGGTGGGATTGTTGTAAGGGTAGTGAGTGAGATAGAGTGAAGATTGCTCAAGAGTGTGCAAGAAAACAGAGTCGCGGCTGGGACTCGCTGGCTGGACTCGCGGCTTCAACCCCGCGAGAACCGCACACGTGCCAAGCATGCTTTGGAAGATGAACAGTCATGCTAGCTGGAGCACTACAGGACAAAACAGGACAATCGCCATACGGTTATCTCGCTGATCGAACTCGCGACTTAGTCAAGCCGCGAGGTCAAGCCGCGAGCCACCCCGTTTTGGAAAAACCCGACGTTTCACATTCCTTTTCACTCCAGTATAAATACCCTTTTAACCCACGATTGAGAGAGAGCTTCCAGAGAGAATTTTGAAAGAGAAACCCTAAAGAAAAACCAGATTGTTTCACCCACAATCTCTACCTTAGAGTCTCATCAAATTCCCTCACTCTCTTCCTCTCCATTGTCAAATCCTTGAGAGGCATTATACCAAACCTGGTTCTCACCATTATCATCTCTCGTGAGAGACAGTCGTTTGGAGTTCGGGAAGCGATTAGGAAGGAGCCAATCTTCATTGGTTGATGCTACGGTGTAGTAGCGGAATCCGAAAGCTAGAAAAGAAAAAGGTTCGGCGCAACCTCGTTGGAGCAAGAAGCTTGGAGGGCTTAGGTGCATTGGGTAGATTAAGCTTGGAGGGTCTATTCTCTGTCCTTGTATCCCAACCGTATTTTCTAGTGGATTGATTACCGCTTGAGGGCGGCGGAGAGGTTTTTCGCCGAGGTCTTGGTTTCCTCTTCGATAACACATCTGGTGTTATCTCTGTGTTTGCATCTTCCTTCCTCTCTATCTCTGCCTTTACATTATCTCTGTGGTTTATTTTGTTATGGCTTAGATAGTTGTTTAACCAATTCCATATTATAGCATATGTTAAGTTTCCGCACACTAGTTGTTTGACATATTGCTTGTGTTGGTTAAGTTGGTTTTTGGGGGTCTAAACGTTCAAAAGTGTTTTTGTACACGTTTTTGAACTTTCAGTGTGCGTGATCTTTGGCTCCACATGCGTGCTTCCTTATCTAAGAGAGTGTTAATTTCTGCTTTAAGAGCCCTAAGCTGTGTATTCTGCCCATGTATCTATGCTTCCATTTCGGCAACCCCCAAAAGCTCTTTCTTCTTTGCCAATTCCTTTCTCACATTACCAAAAATATTGTGGTTCCACCATTTAAGGTCTTTACGACATTGTTCCACTTTCTTAATAATTGCATCGTCTCTATGCCCATGGGAATAGGACGACCAAGAAGCTTCCACCATCTCCGCACACCGTACATCCGAAAGCCACATCTCGTCAAACCTAAACACCATCTTCCGTGGTGGAAATTCCAATCCTGACAAGTTGATACAAAGAGGCAAGTGATCGGATGAGGTGCATTGAAGATGATGTACAATTGTACCTGGAAATTTAAGAAACCAATTAGCATTGGCCACACCCCGGTCAAGTCTCTCCCAAATAGAGTGGCCATCTGTAAAATGCTTACTCCATGTGAACCTACTACCCACAAAACCTAGATCAAGAAACCCGCACTCATCCAATACATCCCTAAAAAGTTGCATCTACCCATGGTTACAAATTGCTCCACCAAGTTTTTCTCCCTGTCGAATTATTTCATTGAAATCACCCGCACACATCCAGGGCACGCCAGGATGATGGTTTAAAGTTCTCAAACTATCCCATGCCTCACTTCTTCCGGATGTTTCTGGTTCTCCATAGAAGCCGGAAAACCTCCACTCATTGTCGGAACCCTTATCAATCCAAGCATTAATGTAATAATTGGATGAATCCATCACCATTAAGTTCACCGACGACCTCCAAAAAAGTGCTAATCCACCACCATGCCCAACCCTTGGTACAACCTGTTCGTGTTCAAAATCTAAATTTGCTTGAATCATGTCTAGCCTTGCTTCGTTTTTGCAAGATTTCGGCAATGAACATGATAGAGGGATCTTTAGCCAGGACTATCTCACCAACTTTTTCTCGTATGCAAGTTCCCAAACCCGCGACAGTTCCACACTAAGCAATTCATGGTGATTTCGGGGCTGTATATCGATCTCCGCCAATTCAATATAGTCATCCGCCTCACTCCTTAAAACCTGGCATCGTTTGTTAGGTAACTTGGAGTGTTCATCACTGGTTGGGAATGATCGTTTCCCATGGTTCAGAGTACCTTTAGACCCATCCTCAAATGGTGTAGTAGTTAGACGGCAAACTCTAGTCCATTGTGGCTTGGGTGCAATCAGAGAGCCCAAAGACTTTGACTCATCACGTCTTTGCATTGAGTGTCCCATGAGGAATTAAATCCAGATTTAACTCCCGATTAAATTCCTGAATATATGCGCCTGAGATATTTCCTTTTAGGGATGGAATTGTAGTAAAAATTTTAGCGGATGTATTTGGACTTGATATTGGAAAAGGGAGACCAGTAGAGTTACCATTTTAGGCGGGATACTTAATGGGATCAAAATCATTTAATGCTATACCAATCTCCTTAAGGTGCAAATCCGTGTTATGCACACTTATTAGAGGCTCATGATTGCCCACAACAGATTGGGGACAGGTGGGCATTACTTCCGTTGGACAATTAGTGCATGTAACGGACTGCATTAAATTTTGAGATTTCCCCAACATTCCTGGATTGTTTTGTTTTTGTTGTCTTCTCCAGGCTCATGGTTGCTCAATGGTGGTGATGATGGTGCTTCCGCTTGAGTTTTATTTTTATCCATCCCCTCCCCATCGCCCTTATTCCCTTTTGAATCCTTATTCACCGAGGATGGGGCATGGCTCAGCCTGGACTTGTAAAACTAGGGACTGTAAGTACCTATTTATGTGAATAAGAAAATGGGGCTGCTCCGAGACTTGGACCGAATTGCCTTTGCTCCCGAGAGAGTGAACCTTCACTATTCAGCCAAATCTCGCAATCCTTGTCATCATGGTCCAAGCAACCACACCAATAGCAAATATTTGGTAATCTTTCATATTTGAAGCTAATCCGGACTTGTTTCTCTCGCCCTATTGACACCAATCGCCCACGGCATAGAGGGGCCGGTAACATCCATTGAAACAGGACCGGGATAAAATTCCCTCCTTCTGCTTCATTCGGATTGATAGTAGGTATAACCCTCCCAAGGACCTCACAAATCTTCTCCACTACCTTCACATTCATGAACTTAATGGGAAGACCATAAACTTGCACCCAAAAAGTAGTCTTGTCCAGTGTAAGTTCATCAATGGAAGAGCTAGGATCATACCTTTCCATTACTACTAGATGCTTATCAAATGTCCATGGTTCACTTTGGATCACTTTGTCAGCCTTTGCTTTGTTGTCAAAAACGAATAGTATCTTATGATCACCTAGATTACGCACCTTGAATCCGTTTCGAGATCGCCAAAGGGGAGTAAAAGTTTTTGCGATAGCGTTAATGTTCAGCGGTCTCTTTGTCGGGAATTTTGTGACAATGATGAACTCCCGGGAGCTCAGTTCCTCGTCAAGGGAGCAACCTAGACATTCTTTTTCTGATAGAGTAAGACAACTCCAGTTAGTGGTCAAATCCTCCATGGTGATGAGATACACAAAAGATGAATAAAGAACCTATACTGTTTCCCAAGAACAAAAAAAAAGAAACCCACAAACCTTAGAGTAACAATGTTATTCCAAGGAATACTATCACACCTTCCTAAGGAAAGGACCTCTATTCTCTTGTATAAGAGAAGCTAGAGAGAGAGCTTTCCTACACAGAGAAACCTTTTGCAACGCTCGCGTAGCATGTGCTCCTTGAATTTCCTAAACATACCATATTCATTTTTACTAAGGCATCAAATTATACTTCTTTTTTTTAGTGCGACCGACCAAAGACCATAACATGTCACAGACTACAAGAGGAGCAATATCCTCAGGTACATATTCCATCCATACCTGAAGATCCTCAATAAATTTAGCCTTCTTGGCTAGACAATGAGCAACAGAGTTGCCAAGTCTTTACATGGGAAAAAGAAGCAAAACGAAAATTAGATGCTAGCAGTAGAGTATCATCCAACGCATGACCATATGCAGAGTTAAATGTGTCTTCTTAGAGAAGTGCTCAGATAATGATCTTAGCATCACCCTCAAAGATAGCTTCAAAAGTGCCGATTTCCTTAACAAATAGGATTGCTCTCCGACTCACTAAAGCTTCCATTTTCCTCCATAGAGAAAGGTAAGGAGATTCATGGAGACAAAGCACAAATGACAGGGCCATTATAGTCTAGGATAACCACCCTAATGCCCGATACATTGATGTAACTAAAAATAGCCCCATCAAAGTTAACATTGTAGATTAGATTGTTTGGAGGGTGCCACCCAATTGCACTCTGTATGGGAAGAGAAAAGGGGGGGGGGGGGTGTTCTTGATCTTCTTTTTTTTAAAGCATTGTCAATAAGAAAAGTATTGGAAGTTGTTCAATTATGAGGCATATTAAGAGTTTTCTTTATAGTAATCCAAAAAAAGTTATACACATATAATAAAAATAAATAAATAATATTATTTACATCTCTCTTTCATTATTTTTAGTATCTCTTATTTTATTTTTGTAGCTTCATATTTGACTTCTTTATATATATCATATGATAACTCATTGAAAGACAATCTAGAATATTTTTAGGGTCCGTTTGGATATAGTTTATTTTTTTGAAAAACTGAAAACACTGTAGTAAAATAATTTTTAGATGTGTAAATAGTACCGTGGGACCCATTTTTTAGATTTTTTTTCTAAATAAAGTGGTGTGGGTCCCGTGAACAGTGCATAGTGTCTCTGCACAGTGGAATCCGTGTGATTCACCAAAAAAAAAAAAAAAAGAGAGAGAGAGAGAAGGAGAAAACGCAGACTTTGGAAACGCGTGAAACAAGATATCCAAACGCTATTTTAGTTTTAAAATTTATACTACAAACAAAAAAGTATATATTATAACTTTTTACTACTTATTTTTCGACATCTTGATTTCGCTCAACCAAAAAGGCTTGTACAATAGCCACTTTCATATGAGTTCATCTTTGATTACATGAAATGGTTACAAATGACATTGAAAATAATTACATTGAAACTTTTGCTATTAGAAGTAAACTTTTGTAGTGTTAGGTTCTAAGAAATTAGGAGCTAATGTATTAGAACTTCAATATGTATATGTTGGCAAACCATGATCAAAACGTTTAGTCTAGATTAAGGCTGCTCAAAGTGTATGTATGTGTAAAGTTGAAATCGAGTAATCAGAGGAAATTACTATTAAATTTCTGCAAGGCTCGATCAATCGAAAATTAGACTCGATCGATCGAAGCTTGTGTAGATTATTTTTCTGCAGAATTTTCCAACTCAGCACAAGCCCATATGACATGTAGGGTTTTATGTTTTGTCTTAAGTATAAAAAGAAAAACCCTAGCCACGTTTTAGAGGTTGTTGTTATGCTTTGTGTGTGAATCTCTTGTGAGATCTAGAGGTGTTTGCCTTCATACATACTTAGGGTTATCAATATCAAGATTGATGTCAAGAGCTTGGTGATCGCTTGATTTTTGTTTCAAAAGCTTAAAGAAAACACAAGTGGGAGTACTTATGGTTGCTATGGATCAATGAAAGAAGTAGTCCGTGAACTCAGAGTTGTCACATGGTCATGGTAGTAAGTTTTCTACTCAAGATAGCAATAAGATGTTAGTGGTCTAAGTCACTATTTTAAAACTTCAATTCTTTCATAGTCGATCTGTCTTACCTTGAGGATAGCTAGGTTAAACCCTCCCCAGGTTTTTTACCGGTTTGGTTTTCCTGCATTATCATATTGTTATGTTCTTTATTTTCCGCATTATTTACATGATATAATTTACTTGTGTTAACCTAGATTTGAATAGTTTATCTAAGTAATCACTTGGCTAAATAACTAAGTTAAACAACTTGTGTTTTAAGGGGTCTAAAAACATACATGTAGAAATTACATGGAAATAACAATACCTAAAATACCTTTCACTTTTCCATGTAAATCAACCAACTAACATATCACTTGGTTTGCATTTAAAATTGAGTTGATTCACTTAATTGAATTGATGAGCAAGTTGGATTTAAGTTGTCTCCTACATCTACTAGTGATGATAGGAAAGGCTTAGAAGGCATTTGTAAGCATTCAACTTCTCCTACAAGCATTTCTACAACTTTGTTCATTGAACAATGATCACTAGGCTTCATCTGTATGCACCACAATGCAACTATGATCATTTTTTTAACTGCTTTCTTCTCCTCCTCTGTGACATCTTCCGTTGTTATGTCATTTCCTTCGCTAACATGTTCATAGACCTAAGTTGGAAAGTAAATTTGGCTTGAATGATCTGCTAATACATTAAAGTTCTTTCTTCCGCTTGCCATTTCTAACAATAACATGCCAAAACTATAAACATCAGCTTTATAGGAAACCTCCAATGTTTTCATCTATAAGATAAAGTTTCGCCCAAGCCCGAAATCAGAAAATTTTGGGGTGAAGTTCTCATCAAGAAGAATATTATGGGGCTTTATATCAAAAAGCAAAATTTGCATGTCACATCCTCGATGTAGATATTCAATCCCACAAGCCACTCCAAGAGAAATCTCATATATTTTCTTAATACTTAATGGGATTCTTCCTTCTAGAGATAAAATGTATTTGTCAAGAGAACCATTAGGCATGAATTCATATATAAGGGCACGCTTTGGTCTCTTGGCACAGAAGCCAATGAGTTGCACCACATTCATGTGGCAAATCCTTCCAATTGTGGCAACTTCACTGATAAAATCTTGCCCATTAGCTTTGGACTTATCTAACATCTTTAGAGCTACAAGACGGCCACTTTGAAGCTTCCCTTTATATATAGAGCCATAGCCTCCTTCTCCCAATTTATCCTTAAAACCTTTGGTCATCTTCTAGATTTCTAAGAAAGAATAACTAATTGGCATGAAGTTATTTTAGCTTTGTAGAAATTCCTCAATAGCGTCATCTGTTGATAAATGCCTCATACACCACTTATTTATCAAAAAGGCAACCACAAATGGAGTACCCACGTCCACTTTTGCTATAAGGTATAAAAATACTATACATGGACAACACAGAAAAAACTATGAGAAAACAAATTTCTTGTTGCATTGCTTTCAGCTATTTTAATTTTTAGTTGAAAATATGGTTGAACTAACACCCAAGTGCCTTCCTAATCCAAATAATTAAGAACAATATATGTTGCTTCCATTTAAATGTCACTAAAATTTAATTACATCTTGTTTTTGTGGTAAACTATACTCATGCACAATTTTCAGGAATGATTTGCTAAAAAAAAGTTGAAGAAGATCAAAGGAGATTCAGGTTCTTACAGATGTTCGGTAGTATGTACAAATGATAATATCTGGCAACCAAAAAGAAAGGTTGAAATTACATTTTGCTAATTAAAGATAAATTACTAATTAGGACCATCGCATACCATTGATGCGTTGGTCACTCCACAAGTATAAGTATTTGTGAGTTGTGGGGGGCAAGAGCAGGGATTCAAGTTTCCAAAAGGAAATTTTACACACATATACACTTAGATTAGACTAGAATAGAATTTCTATCTTGTACAAAATAAAAAATAAAAAAAATAAAAGATAAATTACTAATTAGGGAAACAAGTGACCTGAAAAACTTGAGAAGTCTAGGCATAGTAAGAAACCTCTAAGTTGTTAACAGCGGCAACCACGAGCCCAAGACTAAACAATGTTGACCCACAAAGCAGACCCACCCCCCATCAAGAAAGCCACAGACCCACAATAATCTAATTAACTCGTGCCCACAAAACCTAGACCAGTCCAAATTTTGTGTAGATCTTATAAGAAATTCGATTATCTTAGTTTTCATTTTCTTAAGCCTAAAAAATCAACCAATCGATTGCCCAAAGTACATGGTTATTCCATCTACTAGTGTCATCTTCACATCAGGCCCAATTACTCAATGCAATTCTATGTCATTTTTCATTCTGTATTGTCTTTACCCTTCATACAACTTTTTTGAGAAGAATCACTCACCTATGCGGGATTGATATACATATGGGAGTTCAAGATACCACCTTTCTGCATTTCACAAAGAAGAGAATAATTATAACATCAGCGTTTGGAGCTTTACAATTAATTTTGTCATTATTCAAAAACTATAACAAATATATATTAGCATGTCTATTGTGCATTGGAATGGATGGAGAATTAATGCACCAAAAAGCTATATTCTAATTAAGAAATTCGATAATTTTTACTTTTCATTTCCTCAAACCCAAGCAATTAAGATCAGCCAACTGTCCAAGTACATGGTTACTCCTTTACTTGTGTCATCGTCGTATCAGATTACACATGCAATTCAATTTCATTTTGAGATAAAAACCTCACCTATGAAAGAGAAATATAGACTTTCTAGCCATCCTGCAGTTTTGACAAAGAAAAGAATAACATCAGTACTGTTTCGAACTTTATAATTAATTTAGCCATTATGCTGGACTTAATTGGTATTAGCCTAATAATAGAATTAAATTAAGTTGTTGTAATGTGGAAAGACCAAAATAGTAGTCAAACTTTATTTTATCTTTTTTTTAATGGAGGGTCAGTGAATGAAGCAAGAGATATACTAGGCGCAACGCTCAAGGATTTCATGGTTGAAGCATGGGGATAAGAACATGAAATTTTTTCACTCTAAGGCGTCAAACAGAAGAAGGAGAAATATGATACAAGGAATAAGGACACATGACAGTAGATGGGTGGAGGGCATATCAGATATTGCTCAAGTAGCTACCAGCTATTTTGAGGGTATGTTTATAGTAGGTACATGTAACCGGTTGGAGGATTGTTTGAATGTTGTTCATCACAGAATTCATCGATGATATGAAGGATATCCTAACCGGTGAATATAGTGCGAATGAGATCAAAGCTGCGTTATTCTAAATGGGACCAACAAAGGCTCCTGGACCCGATGGTATGAATGCTCTTTGAATTCTAGAAATATGGATCCTGGTGTTAATTATACCCATATTGTTCTTATTCCTAAAATTAAATCCCCAGAGAAAATGTCCGATTATAGACCTATCAGCCTATGTAATGTCATCTATAAAATAATTTCCAAAGTCTTAACTAACAGACTGAAGCAAATACTCCCTCAGATAATTTCTCCTATCTAGAGTGCTTTTGTTCCTGGTCGCGTCATTACTGATAATATAATGGTAGCTTATGAATGTTTACATGCTATGCATTGTCATAAAAAAGGAAAAAAAAAAGGCTCTCTTGCTCTGAAATTGGATATTAGCAAAGCTTATGATCGAGTTGAGTGGGCTTTTCTCAAAGGCATTATGGAAAAGATGGGATTTCCTAAGATTTGGATTTGACCAGGTCATGTCTTGTTCTCCACTCCCTCTTTTTCTGTTTGTATTAATGGTAAACCTTTCGGAAATATTTCACCATCTAGGGGAATCCGACGGGGAGACCCATTATCTCCTTATTTGTTTCTCTTATGTGTAGAGGGTTTTACTTTACTTCTAGCCAAAGCGGAGATGGAGGGGTAGGTCCATGGGATGTCCATTTGTAGAAGAGCTCCCTGCATTTCTAGTCTTTTGTTTGCAGATGACTCTCTATTATTCTGTAAGGCAACCCAAGGAGAAGTACAGGTGCCTATGGATATTTTGGACTTGTATGCTTCGGCTTCCCGGCAATGCATAAACTTTGAGAAGTCTTCGATTTATTTTAGTAGCAACACCGAGGCAAGACACGGGAAATGATTATAAATTTATTGGGGGTAAAGGAGGTAGCAAGGTTTGAGTTGTACTTGGGATTATCGACTTTGATTGGTCGATCCAAATATCAAACTTTCTCCTTTCTCAAGGATAGAGTTTGGAAGAAGCTTCAAGGATGGAAGGGTAAACTATTGTCAAGGGCGGGAAGGAGGTATTGATCAAAGTCGTAGCTCAATCTATTCCCACATACACTATAGGAGTTTTCCAATTGCCTATGAAGTGTGTAATGAACTTAACGCCATGTGTGCTAGATTTTGGTGGGGTCAAGTGGGTGATAAAAGGAAGATCCATTGGAAGAGTTGGGAGTCAATGACTAAACCTAAGAAGGATGGAGGCATGGGGCTTAGGTACATTCGGTGTTTTAACTTGGTAATGCTTGTTAAGCAGGGGTGGAGGCTAATTCGGGATACAAGTTCACCGGTATACGCGTGCTTCAAGGCTAAGTATTTCTTAAGGAGTAGATTCTTAGAGGCAAAGGATGTCCCAAACAGTTCGTATGTTTGGAAAAGCATTCTAGCCGCCCAAGAAGTCCTGAAACGTGGTTGTTGTTGAAGGGTGGGAATTGGTTACGATATTAGGGTCTTGACAGATAAGTGGATACCGAGTCACCCTAGTAACATGGTGATTTATCAACCACAGGAGGTAGAATGGGAATGGAGGGTGGTGGAACTTATTGACTAGAATGTTGGAGTATGGGGTAGACATTTGATAGAAATGAAATTCCGGAAGGAAGATGCCTAGGCCATTCTTAGAATTCCACTCAATAGAAGACTTGTGGCTGACTCTCTTTTTTGGCTTCTAAATAGAGATGGGGTCTATTCTGTTAAGTCGGGGTATAGGGTGGCTTGTAAAATCATGAGGGAAGCTAGCATGCAGGGGGAAAGCTTAATGGCGTATTTGGTGAGTTGGTGTGGGGTAAGCTATGGCGGATGCACATTCCCAATAAAATAAAAGTTTTTGTGTGGCGGGCTTGTCATGGTGTTTTGCCAACCCGCAACAACTTGCTTTGAAAACATGTGGTTAAAGATAGTATTTGTGAACTCAGTAAAAGAACAAGTGAAACAGAGCTGCACACATTGTGGGATTGCACTGGCTCGGGACATATGGGCTGGGAGCATGAGGAAGTTACAGAAAAGTACGAGCGGCCAACTTGATTTTCTGCACTTGGTGGAGGAGTTAACGTTAAAGCTATCTCGAGAGGAATTGATGCTTTTTTCATGCAAGCTTGGCTCATATGGACATAGTGCAATGCAGTTACCTTTGTTGGAGTGATACAGGACCTTTCTCTACCGGGAAAGAGAGTTGGCGAATTTTTGGATAAGTTCAAATAGTCCTAAGTTCGGTTGGTTGTTTTGATGGTCAATGCGAGAAGTTCAAATTGGACTCCTCCGTTGGGATCGAACTTCAAACTTAATTTCGATGCAGCAATTTTTTAGGACTATAATGCGACGGGGTTTAGGGCGGTGATTTGGAACAATGATGGGGAGGTTATGGCGGCTCTATCAAAGCAAGAGGACCTCCTGTTCAAGATAGTGAGGAAGCGGAGGTGTTGGCTTGCGAGGAAAGTTTGGAATTTACAATTGATTCAAGCTTCACCGATATTGTGCTTGAAGGGGACAACTCGGTTGTTATGGCGGCCATCTCAAGTTCACGCCTGATTCACTCTCACTGGGTCATTGTTATGCGGACATTCTTTGCCTGGCTATAGGTCTACAAGTTTAGTCGGTGTCGTGTGTTGCTCGGTCACCAATTTCGTTGCCCATTCTCTAGCCCGTTTTGCTAATTGTATTAATGATGAGATTATTTAGTTAGAGGAATCCCCTCAACCGGCCTTGGAAGCTCTGTATTTTGATGCTTATTAATTTTTAATACAAAGTAGCGTTTTCAAAAAAAAAAAAAAAAAACTTTATTTTATCCTAGATATCAGTTATCTTTTAGTAAGGTCTAAGGAAGAAGATAATGAGGTTTTAAAAAAAAAAAAAAAAAAAAAAAAAAAAAAAACAGAAAAAAAAAGATAATCTCTAACATTTAATATTTATATTTTACATGAAAAGTAAACAGGATTCTTTATTTATTTTTTTCTCTATTAAAATTGAGAATGATTTAAAAAAATTGACAATTTTTTTTTCTATTTAAACATGTTATATTGAACGATGTTCTCTTAAAATTTAAAAATTGTAAATTAATCTTTTTATAATGGATAAATAATTTTTAGATGGTAGAAAAGGAGTAGTAATCAATGTTTACCCACTCCTCAAGGCTTCTAGCTAGCTTTTGTCTTTTGTTTATTTTATTTTATTTATTTAAAATGTTATGGGGGATGGCTCACAAAAAAAGTTTAAAATAATGTTCAGCAAAAAAATAAATAATTAAAATAAATAATGGCGGACAAACCAATGTACGTCATTTTTCAGGTTTTTTTTTTTTTTTTTTTTTTTTTTTTTAATTTCATGAAAATATCTCTCTTAAATTTTTTGCTGGGTTTCATACAAAAGGTTCATTGGATAGTCCAAATGGACTTTGTCATAGCATATGAAAAATACATTTCTAAGAAAATAGTTCTCTATATTTATTCGGATTATTTTTATCAAATTTTTAATTTTTACTAATTTAATATATTAGTTATATCTTGAGGGCTCGCGAGAGAGAAGAGCGGAGAAAAGAGAATTAGAGAAAGGAGAGAGAGAGAAGATTGGGTTAGAAGGATTAATAGGCTAAAGGTATTTGGAGAACTAAATTGATTTTACGGACCAAGATGGTGAATTTTGAGATGTCATCAACTTAATCAGTATTAACCTAAACATTAAAATATATTATTGAGATTTACTCTAATAATATAATTAAATTAAGTTGTTGTAATGTGGTAAGACAAAATAGTAGTCAAACTTTTTTTTTTTTTTTTTTTTTTTTTACAAGATAGAAATTCTACTTTAACCTAATCTAAGTATATATGCGTGTGAAATTCCTTCCTGGAGACTTGAACCCCGGCCTTTACCCCCCACACCCTACAAGCACTTATATTTTATTTTTTCTTTTATTTAATAGAGGGTTTGTTTTAAACTTTATTTTAGCATAGATATCAATTATCTTTTAGTATGGTCTAAGGAAGAAGATAATGAGTTTTTTCTTTTTCTTTTTTAAAGAAGAAGAAGATAATCTCTAAAATTTGATATTTATATTTTACATGAAAAGTTAACAGTATTCTTCATTTATTTCCCCCCTATTAAAATTGAGAATGATTTCAAAAATTGACCCTTTTTTTTCTATTTAAACATATTATATTGAATGATGTTCTCTAAAATTCAAAAAATGTAAATCTTTTTATAATGAATAAATAACTTTTAGAGGGTAGAAAAGGAGTAGTATTCATAAAATAAGTTTAGTGAATAAAAAATCAATAATGCTAATACCACATACTTTCACACACTTTGTCACAATTGTCCTATGTAGTAGATTGTGATTGGCTATCTGTCACTATTACATAGACACATTATATTTTCTCCATCACTCGCAATCTACCATGTAAAGAGTTGTGGCAAAGTATGTGTGAAAGTGTGTGAAATTGTGTTGTACTAGCAACATTGATAAAAAAAATTACAAAATTCTTCCAAAATTGTTGGTTGCGTAGTTGAAATATAGTATGGGAAAGGTCTTGTTGCATACTAGTATATGTAGCAATTGCTGCATAATAGGTTATGTGGTAGCAAGAAGAAAGCAACATGTGTCCAAGGTGGGCCCAATGCACCGATCAAGAGGCCCTTAGACATGTGTACGTTTTTAGACCCCTTAAAACACAATCAGATTAGCCTAGTTAATTATCCAAGTGATTACTTAGTCAAATTAATTAGATCTAGGTTAAAACACATATATCATATCAATGTAAAGTGCGGAAAATAAAGAACACAAAGATATGATGACCTAGGAAACCAAACCGATAAAAAACTGGAGAGAATTTAACCTAACTATCCTCAAGGTAAAACTGAATTCACTATGAAAGAATTGAAGTTTACACAATAGCAACTTAGACCACTAATATCTTATTGCTACCTCGAGTAGGAAACTTACTACCACGACCACGTGACAGCTCCGAGTCCACGGACTACTTCTTTCTTAGATTCCCAACAAGTACAAGCACACCCGCTTGTGTATCTTTAAGCTCTTAAAGTAGCAACTGAATCGATCACCATGTTCTTGACATAATCTTGAAACTTGGAAACCCTAAGTATGTGTAAAGGCAACCACCTCTTGATCTCACAAAAAATTCACACACACAAGATATGAAGCATCTCCAAAACATGGTTAGGGTTTTCCCTTTTATACTTAAGACAAAACATAAAATCCTACACGTCAAACAGGCTTAGGCTGAGTTGGAAAATTTTGCAGAAAAATAATCTGCACAACTTTTGATCGATCGAGTCTAATTCTCGATGATCGAGCCAAACAGAATTGCACAATAAATTCTGCAGTAACTCGATTCCAACTTTACATAAAAAGCAAATACTTTGAGCAAGTCTAAACAAGACTAACACGTTTTGATCATGGTTTACCAACATTACAAATTGAAGTTCTAATACATTAACCTAAAGTCTTAGAACCCAACAAACTCCCCCTTTGGCAATCCGTGACAAAACACAAACTAAACAAAATTGCTCAAGGTTTACATAAAAATAGCCCATTACATAAATATAGCCCAACACAAAAAATTCAACCTAATTACTATCTATTAGTTGCAATTGTAGACAGCAACATGACTAAATTAACTTGTATATTTCCCGAAACACTCAACAAACACATAAACGCATGTGTGGAAAATACAAGTAAAACAAAAACAACTCCTTGATTTCACTTAACACACAATAAAGATATATATCATGAATAACTCATAAATATAAATCAATAAACAATGTGAAAGAAGAAACATATACAAATCAATGTATCTCCCCTATCATGAATAACCCAATCAAAACAAAGAAGACATCATGAGCCAAAAAATGTAAATACACAATAAAGCACCTAGATACAATCTAATAGCTCCATAAGCTCCACAAATACAAAAATCTTCCCCTAACTACAAAAATCCTCTACAAATGTACTCCTCCTTTTTGTGACAGAATGCCAAAGGGCAATCATAATCCATCATCAAAAGGAGGTGGCGAAGGCGATTGTCTCAAATGCTCCAGATCTGCTTGCAAAGTACGAAGCTCATCAAGCATGTCCACCAAAATCTGACCATGAGCCACTTGAACGATCATACAGTCTCCAACATACGTCGAATGTTTGAATCATCCGAAGTAAAAGGTGGAGGAACATCAGCAGAGAGCGACATCGATAGAGCGAGGATCAACAGGCTCCTTAGTCGTAGCATCAAATGTAGAAGAAGACATCATGAGCCAAAAAATGTAAATACATAATGAAGCACCTAGATACAATCTAATAGCTCCACAAGCTCCATAAATACAAAAATCTCCCCCTAACTACAAAAATCATCTACAAATGTACTCCCCCTTTTTGTGATGAAATGCCAAAGGGCAATCATAATCCATCATCAAAAGGAGGTGGCGAAGGCGATCATCTCAAATGCTTTAGATCCGCTGGCAAAGCATGAAGCTCATCAAGCATGTCCACCAAAATCTGACCATGAGCCACCCGAACGGTCATGACAGTCTCCAACATACGTTGAATGTCCGAATCATCCGAAGTAGAAGGTGGAGGAACATCAACAATAGCAGCAGGATCAATAGGCTTCTCGGTCGTAGCATCACCTATAGAAGAAGGAAGAGAAGGAGGTGCGACACTAGAAAGCTCTACCTTAGGGCGTTTAGAGCTAGCTCTCATCCGAGCAGCCCTCCGCCTAAGAAAAGTGGCACCTATGAGAGCTATGATATGGACAGGCTCGGACGCCGAAAACTCAACTAAACCAAGATACAAAAGAATCTGGTGAATAAAAACAAGGAAGAACAAAGCATGAGTAATAGAACTACTTCTATGAACCTCAATCAAAGAACGAATGAAAAGATGAGGAAAGCTAATAGGAGCATGAGGTCACTCAACAATTGAGCAACAAAACTCTTGGCTATATACTATTTTATATTGATTATGTAGTTGGTTTACACAACATATATATATATATATATATATATATATATATATATATATATATATATATATATATATATATTATGCATGTAGTGATTTTTTGTATATACCAAATAAGAGAAAACATTTTTAGTTCACTTTTAAGGTCAATACCAAACACATGAAAATGAGATAGTTTTTTTTTTTTTTTTTTTTGAAAAATGACCAATTTTCCACACACACAATTAAAAAAAAAAAAAAAAGGGAGCATTACGTAGGGTTTTTGAGTGTTTTGGATTTTCATTTTTGTTTCTAGTTTGAAGGGCTTTTTTGGGGAGATTTTAAAAAATTAAATAATAAAATAAAATAATGATAATTGTGGAAAATTATAAATCCTATAAAATGAGTTGACAAAATTTTATAAGGTCAACAAAAGGTTAACGGAGTTTCGGTTTTATACTACCATATATAGATAATATAAATTTCAAGTTTTTAAAAATAAGTAAGTATTTAGTTTTTTATCTTTTTTTTATATAAGATTTTTTTATCTAATATTATCCAAATAAGATTTCAAAAATAAGCAATTTGCAAAGTATACTAAAGGTGTGTTTGGATACCGTTTATTTTGTTGAAATTGAAAAATTATTGCTGAAAGTACTATAGATAAAGATAAAAAAGTTAGTTGAAATAGTACAGTGGGGCCTATGAACAGTGCAAAAAAGTGCAGTGGAGCCCATAAATAATAGTAAAAATAAGCTAAATAGTAAAATAATTTTCATTTTTTTTTTTTGGTCAAGAAAAGAACTTTCATTAAACTTAAAAATTAATAAGTCTATTACATCTTAGGCTAGCTTTGTCGTGACTAATATACTTTCCACCACAGACGGAGGATTCAAAAAGATTACAAAAGAGTTAACACTACTAGCACCAAGCTTAGCCAACGCATCAGCACACTTGGTTGGCCTCCCTATATATGTGGACTATCTCGCTTGTTGGGGATCTCGCTCTCAGAGTTCCTGCAATCGGTTAGTAATGGTTCCATTAACAAGTTGTGATGATTATTATTTATCAATGAAACAACACTCAAAGCATCCAACTCTATAATTAGATTACTAAGTCCCATCTCCTTGGCTAATAGAAGCCTATCTCTTAGAGCCCACAATTCCGCCATACAGCTATTTGAGCCCCCAAGAGGCCTTGCAAATCCTTTCAACCATTGCCCATCATGATCTCTAATGACTCCACCACCACCAGCCCGTCCGGTGCTCCCAATAGCAGACCCATCTGTGTTCAACTTCGCCCACCCCATTGGAGGCTTCTCCCAACCCACTTCAATTACAATTTTTGCTTTAGGCAACTTGGCATTCCTTCCCACAGAGAAAAATTCTGCACTATCATTAATGCTCTTCTTGTAGAATGTTTGCTCCAACCTGCCTGTCCCGAAAACAAAGTTATTCCTATGCAGCCAAAGATTCCACACTCCTATGGGAAACAATATTTTCCAAGGAATCCCCATCCACCTAGAAATGACATCTGATTTGCAATTTACTTCAAGCCATTCACCAATGGATAAGTTGAAAGTTTCCCTCAAGTAGGTCGGAAAATGAAGTTGCTGCCAATACTCCTTAGCAAACTCGCACCCCCAAAGCAAGTGATCAACGGACTCATTACTTCGGTTACACAAACTGCAGGAAGCATCAATATTCAGGCCTCTCAACCCCAAAACCTCTCCAATAGGTACACTGTTATGTAAACATAAATGCACACTAAGCCAAACAAAACTTCATTTAAAAAGATTAAAAAGAATCAAACAAGCCCGAATCTTTTTAAAAAAATATATATATATATATATATATATATATATATATATATATATATCCTCTCAAAAATAAATAAAAATCAAAATAAAAAAAATCTAAGTAAAAAATAAATGGTCCCCTCGAAGCAGCCCACGGTTGACCCCTGAATAAGTACCTCTGGCAAATTTCATAGCCAAATCCATGAATTTTCACCCTGGTCTCTTTGGAAAGTCAAAAAACGTTAGCGGACAAAATAAATTGGTTTAGAAGCCCTCCAGACCACGGACATGGAGATTTTGTTTGTGCTTTTCATCGTTGACTTTGGAGAAGGCTACGATGGGTGTCCCGAATTATGGTGTGGAGAAGATGGCCCAGCCATACGATTTCCTTTCCGACTCAAAGACAGGAAACCAGACCAGCAGTGTGGCTGTCCTGGCTTTGATCTCTACTGCTCTGATAATAATGATATGGTGCTCGAGCTGCCTACTTCAGTAAAAGCCTTTGTCAAACACATTGATTACAAATCTCGGTTAATTAAAGTAAGTGACTCAGATAATTGCTTTCCACGGAAAATTCAGGGACTCAATTTATCTTCCTCTCCTTTCCAATTCGTAAGTTCTCCTTCTGACGATTCCCTTTTCAATTGTACGCTAGATACAGATGCAGAATATTATGACCATCAGATAGATTGTCTTAGCGGCAGTCGCCACCCAGTTCATGCTTTTCTTTCCGGTAATGACATCGAAGGCTTGCCCATATTATCATGTACAAAGATGTATAGCGTATCAGTTCCATTTGATATATGGGATTCTTTTCTTAAATTGACATGGTCGGAACCAAAGTGCGGAGACTGAAGTGAAAGGGGAGGTATGTACATTTAAGAATAACAGCGAAAAATATCAGCCCCGACAAATACAAGGACAATAAAGGTATTGTCTTATACCCAATTTCCACTTTTAGAATCACACAAGTTCTTCACATTTCAAGCCAATAATATGTATTGATTTGACCAAGCTTAGTGTATAAATATGCTCGCAACAGTAATTTCCTATCCATCCATTAAAGGTCTCTTTAAATACCGTTTATTTTACTGAAAACTAAAAATTTATTGCTAAAAATATCGTGAAGCAAAATCATTTTTAAAACACAAAACACTGTAGCAATGAGTGATTGCTGCGTTTTTCATGGGTTTGGTGGTCCATGAATAGTGCTGTGGAACCAAAAAAGGAAAAAGAAAAACGCAACTTAATTGTTGAGCAAATGCATGCTAAGCATGCGTTTGGATTGCATTTTGAAGAAAAGATTTTTGCGTTTTACTGAAAATTTGGTGGGTTCCATGTTATTGTTCATATACTTTTTGGTACTATTCATCACTTTTTGGTACTATTCATGGCCCCATCGTACTATTTCAACTAACTTTTACCTTTATCTACCATACTTTCAACAATAAGTTTTCAGTTTCAACAAAATAAGCGGTATCTAAACACACTCTAAGTGTTTTTTTTTTTTTTTCCCCCAACCAAAAGAACATTATTTCAGAACTAGGTAGTGTCTTGAAGAAAATTATGATGCACTCAAGGACTATAATAAATTGGTAAAGTAACAGTTATATTCCCAAAGTAGTACTAAATCCAAAATGATTACTTGTGTCTGGAAAGAACTTTAATAGGCTGATACTTTTTTTGTTGGAACCAAATCTAGGGGTATCAACATAAGATTTACCTAAAATGATTAGCTTTTATTTTTAGAAGACTAAAAGGATTAGAATAAGAGCATCCGCATAGTGGAAGCAAAATTTCTGTCCATTTTGCAAAAAAAAAAAAAGTTTTTATTTTTTTTTTTTTTTTTTATTTTTTTATTTTTTTATTTTACACACTCTCTTTTACAAAACACTAACATTACTTTGTCTATTTTACACATTTATTCAATAAAACATTCATTCTTGAACCATCTCACTCAATACCTCTCTCTCTTTGTGGACCCAACACTACCCAAAATAACCAACACCTAGCCACCATCATTGAGATCAACCACCATCATCAACCCACTCACCCACATCATTAAGCATCATCATCAAGCAACCAGCCTCCATCATCAACCCACCCATCAAAATCCCAAAACCCGCCGATCAAAACCATCAAAACCCACCGATCAAAATCATCAAAAACCACTTATCAAAACCACAAAAACCAAAGCAATCAAAATCCCAAAACCATCAAGCAAAGAAAAAAGAGAGCAGCAACGATCGGCGAGAGCAACGGCAAGTGAGCTTCGACGGTGATTGATGGTGGCATGGCGAGAGTGGGCTTGCTTTAGAGAAACGATGTACGGCAAGAGTGAGGTGAGAGTAAGAGGGACCAGAGATAAAAAAGAGAGAGAGGTGAGAGTGAGAGGCACCAGAGAGAAAAAGAGAGAGTGAGGTGAAGGAGAGAGAAAAAAAAAGTAAAATATTAAATGCAAAGCTACAGTAATAGTGCATATATACACAGTTCTTGTAGCACTTTTGTATATATGCACAATTTTGCAAGCACTAATGTGAATGTTTTTTTTATTAAAATGTGTAAAATTAACCCATTTTTGCATTTTGCAAGTCTTGAGGCGGTTGCTCTAAGTGTGGTAATTGACTAAGTAAGGGAAAACCATTGCTATGCACATTATTAGATATGTTAGATGGTTAAACATGGAGAGAAGCTCTGAATGCAATATAACCTTGCTAACAGAGATAAAATTTTACACAAAATTATCTTTTGTTTTCTAATAGGTGTAATTAGATGCTGATTATGTTAAAATCTTTTACAGGTAGATCAACAAAAATAGCAACTATTGGTGAGTTCTTTGTTGGCCATTTGAAAGATATATATAATGTAAATATTTTTAGTTTTTTTACTCATAAATTAATGTTTAACATGTAGTTTCCATCTTGGGGTCATTTCTTTTGGCATTAGCAGCCTATACATTCTACATTGTCTATCGTTATGATAAAACAAAAAAAGAAAATCAAGCAAGGACTGAAAGGTTTTTGGAGGATTACAAAGCTCTCAAGCCCACAAGGTACTCATATGCTGATGTTAATAGGATTACAAATCAATTAACAGAGAGGTTAGGTCAAGAAGCCCATGGAACAGTGTTCAAAGGAAAGCTTTCTAGTGAAATCCATGTTGCTGTGAAGATCCTGAACAGTTCCAAGGGAGATGGGGAAGAATTCATAAATGAAGTGGGAACAATGGGTAAAATCCACCATGTTAAGGTAGTTCGCTTGGTTGGCTTTTTTTTGATGGATCTAGAAGAGCTTTCGTTTATGAGTTCTTACCAAATGATTCACTAGAGAAGTTCATTTCCCTGGTAGATTCTAACAGTTTCCTTGGTTGGGAAAAGCTACAAGACATTGCTCTTGGCATAGCAAAAGGAATTGAATATCTTCACTAAGGATGTGATCAACAAATCCTCCATTTTGACATTTGTGAGAGACCGCGCCCTCGGCCCATTTTTATAGGAATGTTGGGCCAAACCCACGTGAATGGGTGGAGTCGTGTTATTGCCTCTCAAAATGGAGGTTCGACTAGTTATATTTTTCCCTTTAGATTAAGGGTTTTACAATGGAGTCGCCACTTATTTAATTATTGGAAAAATAAGAAAACCATGAATGAAAAATTCCTCATTTTATTAATTTGAAATTGAATTTACATTGATCATAGGAAATTACATGGCTTTGGTCCTAGATACAATCTAAGATAAAGTACATGGCTTTATTTCCTAGTTACAATCTAAAAATCAAAAATTACATGGATAAGTATTTGATCTACTAACCCTTGATCTAAGCTCGGAGGCTATGTTACAAGATGGGAAGGTGTTAGGCACCCACCTTGCCCGGTGAAACCGGTCTTCTAGACTATGGTGGCCAACATTCATATCACATCATCCAATATGTCAATCAATTTGTATGTTGAATTTAATGTGTGTGCATGTGATAAACCCTAATTCAATTTATTAAGCATGAAGTTTGGATTAAAAAATGAACTCTAGTGAATGTGTGTGGATAGTGATAAACCTAGATTCAAGGATTTGAAAGAATTACTAAACAAACATGTTTTCCATAATTTTGATGTGGATTTAAGATTAAATCTAGTGATATGCATGAACATGTGATGAACAACTAAGAACATGTGAAGAACACATAAGAACATTCAAACATATTCAAGAGAATTATCATGCTTTAATCTTAAATTCTCATCATGACAATATAAGCAAACAGTTAGGGAAGGGGATTATACCTTCATGCAAGATCCATGTAATGGAGGAGGAGATTCTTGATGGAGGTCCTAAGGGTGGAGGAAAAGAAGAACTAGGAGAGGGAGAGTGAGTCTCACTCAATACCTTGAGTCTCGGGAAGACCAAGATATGACAAGACCACTCAACTTCACTAGAACTCAAGAGAAGAGAAGAGAGGGGGATTTTCTGTCTTGGAATGAAGGAGAGGGGGGTTTATATAGTAGTGGTGGAGGAAATATGAATGGAAGACCATTTAATGAGAGTTAACAAGGAATCATGAACCTAGACCTCATTTTTGCCTTTGGGAAAATCTGGTGCATTAAATGGAAAGATTGGTGGGAGTGAGGAGCAAGCCAAAATTCGGTTTTCCCGTAGCTGCTGTCACAGCCTATAGAGCCAATTTTGAAAAATCATATCTACCTCAATTCTGATCGGAATTGTCTCATTCTTGTGCTCAAATTAAAGCCCCGGATGTCTAGTTTCTGGGAAAAATAACCTCATTCACAGATTCAAAATATTATGAGAGATATCAATGAAATGGTAAGCAGAGGTCATTTGTTAGAAAATGGTTTCAGTACAATTAACATTAATAGGTCCCTAAATTAGCTCCCAATTAACATTAAATGGCTCCAATCACTCCCATTTCAGACTTATTTGGCTCTAAATTTACTCTAATTAAAAGATAATTGCACAAATTACTCATTGAATAATTAATGTTTAACTATCTAGTTAATTAGGTGTATGCAACTCTACCATAAAATGTAGTCCTAACCAATCAAATTATGACACGTCATCGATCTCAAATTGATTATATTTATAACCAATTGAAATCAATTGTTCATAATCACATATAGTCAGACTCAATTTGTAATAGTGCATCTCAGTCATTAAAACTTGATTTGATGATAACTTTCAA
The DNA here is from genome assembly GCA_028216015.1 of Quercus dentata. NCBI lineage: Eukaryota > Viridiplantae > Streptophyta > Magnoliopsida > Fagales > Fagaceae > Quercus > Quercus dentata. The sequence goes on along the minus strand of CP116452.1, from coordinate 13,922,914 downwards.
TCTAATGGTCCGATTAGGGCTCATGACCAGTCGATTTGATCGTTACAATATCAAGATCATTTTGGTGAAATGAGATTAAGGATCTAATGACCAGAATCAAGATGCATATTTCCAATGTGAAATTACCTTTTACCCTTCATGTGAGGTTAAATACGGGTTGCAAAATAGGGTGTCAACAACATTAAACCTCATAATATTTTGCTAGACCAACATTTCAATCCAAAATTTTTTGATTTTGGTCTAGCCAAGTTGTGTGCAAAGGATCAGAGTGTAGTGTCCATGACTGCAGCTAGGGGGGCCATTGGTTACATTGTGCCTAAAGTGTTCTCTAGGAACTTTGGGAAAGTGTCTTACAAATCAGATATTTATTGTTTTGGAATATTGTTGCTTGAAATGGTTGGTGGGAATAAAAATGTTGATTTAAACATGGAGACCAATAGCCAAATATATTTCCCATAATGGATCTACAATCTATTAAAGGAAAAGGAAGACCAACGAGTCTATGTTAAGGATAATGGAGAAGCTACAATTGCAAAAAAATTAGCAATTGTGGGACTTTGGTGCATCCAATGGCACCCGATAGATCGCCCTTCCATGAAAGTTGTGGTTCAAATGTTGGAGGGAAAAGGAGATAAGTTAATCGTGCCTCCTAATCCCTTTGCCTCTATGAGCTCGACAAGAGTCAACTCAAGTATGCCTGCAAGGCATCTAAACCAAGAGTTAGAAGTCATCCCAAAATCATACTAAGTATTTAACTGACAATATAGGTTGCAAGTATGTTGTATTTAAGGATTGAAATTATTAATATTGTGGTCATTGTAGGGACAGTTTTTTTATATCAAGTATGAACAAGGTGATGATTTTAAACCAAAAAAAAAAAAAATTATCTTTTAATTTCTTGTTGAGGTAGGAACAAAATATAAAGTTTAAATTTTTATGTTTATTAAATATTTATATTTTATTTCTATAATTTTCACAATTTTTTTAAAATAAGGCTTTATTCCTTATTTTGGAGAAATTTTAAGAGTTAACAAAATTGAGCTCTTATATGGAATGGTATAAATTAAGATTTGTTTTAGAATTTTTTTACCGAACTTTCTTATTTTTTTGCCTAATTCCATTCTTAACACAAATGAATTAAGTTTCCTAGTTGCCTAGGACTTCCTTGGTGCTTTCCAATATGACATAAAAGTAGTGCTAACGGGTGTTACAAGTTTTACTATATTGAAATTATAAAGCGATGTGTCAACATTTGCAAAGAAACAATTTAAATATTCATTTATAAGGTGGTTTAAGTCCATCAATCATATTCATTACTATATCGAATAAAGGACATGTGTGATCTAAAGAGAAGTGATGAAGGCATACCGAGTGGAACTTACTCAATTTTGTACTTAGCAAGTAGCCTCCATTGTAACTATCAAATTATCAACAACAAAAAAAATCTCAAATTTACACAAGCTCACTTTTTTTAAAATACAATGATAGTTGAGGGTGGCAAGATTTAAACCTTGGATATCTCCATTAATAACACTAAGATGTGCTAGTTAAGTTACAAAGTTCTTAACAATCCAAGTCAAATAATTCATAAATACGTATGGTTATATAGTTCAAAGTTTTTCACTAATCTTATCACAAAAGAACCAAAACAAAAACAAAAACAAAAACAAAAAACCAAAAAACAAAACAAAACAAAACAAAATCTAGATGTGGAGCATCTAATGTTATCAATCTCATCGCCTACACGTGTACGTATAATATAAATCAAGTTGGTTTACCTATAAAAGATATCTAATGATTTAAAGCTTTAAAAATAAAACATAACATATTAGATAAAGAAAAATAAGTAAATAATTATTATGAATTTCACTTTAACCTACTTAATATTAGTTGTAGATCTAACAACGAAAATATTCATATTCATTCTTTGAGAATTGCACCTTAAGTTAGTGAATAATTTCTTCAATATTTTCATTTACAACATTAAATTTTAATATAACTTTAGTATACAATGAAAATGAGTCAACAAAGAACTAAAATTTTATAACTATTACTATTCTCTATATGGCTTAAATATTACCTTCAAACCCATGGAACTGACTTCGAGTGCAAATCAAAAAATAATATTGATACTAAATAAGAATTCTAACTTCAATACTAAATTGAAAAGAAGCAAAAGAAAAAGGCCCAAAAAACAAAAAAGTTCATGTGTTAAGAAGAGGGTAGAAAGAAGGGAGCTCGGTCAATGATTAGTGCAGATAAACACATAATTAATCTGGTTTCGCACGGAACATCTTTTGGGCTAGGTTCTAGCCCAAAGATTTCTCCTTAGGTATGTTGGGCTTGGTCTCCAAGAATCCCTTGAATGCATTGGGCTTGGGCCTCAGGAGTCTCTTGGATGCATTGGGGTGGGCCTCAAGGGCCTCACTTTACCCACTCCAGCCTTGCTTTGTTCAATTGTTTGCCAATTGAAGGATTCAGGTTATGACATTGGCCAATGAGCTCTATGATCTTGTCTTTGCAATTACTATTTAGGCTAAGGACTTTTTTATAGTCTTTCAGTTGAGACATATAGCTAATGTTATGGATATTGTTGTAGGTAGAAAGGGCGGGTCATCAAATAGCCCATGACCCATGGGCTGGCCCAATAGCTCCCCAGCCCACCAGGCGAATGGGCGGTCCGGTCTGGTAATATTGAAGTCCATGGGCAGCCCAGTAGCCCAATGGGATAGGCTATGGGTTGGTTTCTTTACCCATGGGCGCTCGGTGGGCCGGCCCGTTAGCCTAGCCCATTAGCTTGACCTGATAGCCTGACTCATTGTCCAAAATTCATAACAAAATAATTTGGGGGTTTGGGGTGTGAGAGATTGAACTTTAGACATTATAAAAACTTTAAGACCACACACCTAACCACTAAATACTTGGAGTGATTGTGATACAATGTACTTAATAAATATATATTTTTTGGTATTAGTCTAGTAGCTTTGATTTTTAAAACTAAAATGACCTTTGCCCTCCTCGGTGCCTCTGGAAAGAAAGTCATTTTTTCCTTACAATTATAGAAGAAATTTCTTTAAAAAAAAAAAAAAAAAAAAAAAAAAACGCCTTTCCGTTGGAAGATATTCTTTCCTTTAAGAATTGATAATTGGTTCTTCAAATAAATGCCTTTAAAAATGCTTATCGTGGGGAAAAAAAATAACAAAAGTCAGTTCTCTTTTTTTTGGTTTAAGTATCCTAAAATCTATAAATACCCATCATATTTCTCTCATTTTACTCACAAAAAATCTCTCAAATTCGAACTCTCCCTAGATTGGGAATTGCAAATGATAAACAAGTGTGTGAGTGCCAACCTAGTTGGGATGTACATATTTTGTAGTGATGCAACTATTTTCACTCTAATATATTCATGAAAATTTCAATGTACTTATTTATTCTTATCAATACAAGTTAATTAATCTTATTTTAGTGCCTTTTTAAGAGGTATTTCTTAGTGGTTTTTTTAATAGAATCTTTTTAGTAGATTTAATTGTTCAATTTGATAATTTGTAATAATATATAATTATAATTTTTTTGGTTAAATTTTTATAAGCTCATTGAAGACCCGTTAGAAATGCCCATGTGTAGCCCATTAAACCCACCTCACTAGCCCAGCCTGCTAAAGCCCAAATGGGCATTGCCCATGGGTAGGGCCATGGCTAGGGTTTTTCCATCCAACCCGACCTAACCTAGCCCATTGACTAGTCAACAACCCGTTAAGCCCAGCCCATTAGACCTATGGGCCAAGTAAAAATGGGCTGGGCTAGCCTATTGACGACCCCTAGCGCAATTATAGTTCTCCATAACAATTTCATGAACTTGGACAAGCATTATATATTTATAATGGCCTTGAGTCTTGCAAGGAAAGGCATTCCTCTCCACCCCCCCCCTCCCCCGACACACACAGATCACATTCATTGAAAAAAGAAAGCATATAAGAGAAATGCAATTCATCTTATATGGAGCAGAAGAAACACTTGGCCCATCAAATTCCTTGAAATAAACTTTTACTGCATTTCAAACTGCATTAAATTGGTTATCCAGCCAAAAGATAGCCCGAGAAATTCAAAACAAAGAGGCCATGAATATCACCATATTCATAGCAATATGTTGTGGCACTAATTGGATGATAAGGAAAAAGATGTTGAGACAACAATTAATAAAGGGAAGAAATAGACCCTATAAAATTGAAACTTCTCTTGGTCACAAATCTCCTCTTAACCTACTAATCCATGTGGACGCCCTATGGTCATGAGTCCAGTAAAACCTAACTTGAATTCTAACAAAATCAAAATTAATTAACGATATAGAGGCCTTGATAAAAGAATGTTTGGGAAAAGTCATATAATCACATTGAGACTTGCATGGATATCTTAAATCAGTGGCAGAGCCAAGAATTTGGATCGGGGGGCAAGATTAAAAGACAAAATTGAAAGTAAAAAATTAATCTGAAAAATTTTAATCAATATTAATAACAAACTAAATAACCAACTATATGCTAATGAAATTCTCAGACACAATCTAACATAAAACGTAAACTTTAATTTATTTTTTCACACCTAGTTTAATTTACTCAATTGCTCTCGACGATTTTTCATATTTTAAAACCGCTGCATGATTTCTTCACACTCAATAGTCTTAAATATATCTTTATCAATATATGTGACTAAGCAATCATTTATCCATTGATCTCCCATTCGATTGTGTAATCAATTTTTAATTATGTTCATTGCTGAAAACTTACTTTCAATGAAAGAGTTGTTGCAACTTGTAAGATCAATGCCGAGGTCCTTAACATGTAAAACACTGGATATAAAACATCCTTTTTCATTTCTACCCTTATTTTAATATAAGAGTTGTTGGAGTGTAGGTCTATTTATGTGAGAGCATTAGCATTGGTGGTACTAAAAAGCCTGCTACAATGGTGGAGGAAAAGCCAAAAAATTTGGCTCTTGAGCTATAGTGCATAGCCAAATATGTCTGTGCACCGTAGCTAAGATGGTAAAAAAAAATTTAAAATTTTTTTTTATTAAAAGTTATATTATTTTATTTTGGTGGTGGTGGTTGTTGTTTATTGTAGATATATTATTTTATTATGTTGAATGCTAAAATAAAATCATTGATTTTGAGTGTTTTGTAAAGTGAGGTGGTAAAATAGATAAAGAAGTTTTTTTGTGGTGCTAAATTGTGAAATTTTTGGCACCAACAATGCTAATACTCTAACCTGTTTGGGTGGAGGGAATGGAATGGAATGGAAAGGAATGAAAAGAATAATTTTAGAATATTCTTCCCTTCCCTTGTTTGGGAGTTTTAATGGAGGGAATGGAAAGTCCATTCTCTTGTTTGGGAGTTTGTTGAGGTCTAAAAAAGATCATAGTGAAGGCCCAAAAGAATGAGTCAGGCCCAAAAGGAAAAATCAGAACCATGAAGGAATAAAAAAGGCCCAGGACACTTGAAGCCCAGACGAAGAAGCATCCAAAAGAAAAAAGAAAAAAAGAAAAAGAAAGCCACGGCAAGGGATAAAAAGTCGGGATCCTCAGCAACCATCAAGAGGTGCGGATCCTTTCAAGCACAAAGGCAAAGGAAGACTAAGACAGCTCGAAAGAAAAAGATAGAAGAAGAAAATAAGAAACAAAAAGCAAAAAAGCACAAGCGCTAGTAGAACCCAGCGACCTCTCATGGGCAGATGCGAGAAAAGAACGTCGGGAAACCAAAACAGGGAAGCACAAAAAAAGAATGATAACAAGCGGCTTTCAAATTGGCAGAACAGGATTCCGCCCGGATGGGAAAGAAAAGGAAAAAGTGGAAACTGCCAAAAAAAAGGGATGCCGAGAAGGGCATACCTCAGCACGTCCCAAAGAAGGTGATCAACCAGGAAACTTTCAAAAAGATCAGAGCTGAAAGAAGGAAAGAATGAGAAAAACGGGAAATGGGACTTACCGAGTGATAGGAACGGGACGTGCTCTGTTCGCAAGAAAGCAAAACATGGGAACCAACGATTCCTCGGGAAGACCAGAACTCCATTATAAAAGGAAGGGATGGGTTACGAAGAGAAGGCAGCGAGAAACAGAGAGAAAAAGAAGAGATTTTCTAAAAGAAAACTATCAGTAGAATCTGTGGTGAAGAGAAAGAAAACACTAAAGGGAAAACAAACATTGCTTCCCGGTATCCTGTAAAAGCCACTATTGCACATACTCGGATTCAAAGAGAATCAAACTTTGCAAGTTTTAAGGCTGAAATAGCCACTCAAGACTGTAATTTTTGAGCTTGATTGAACCTTGTATCACGTCCTAGTGAGCTTTCAGTAACTTAACAGACAACGTATTAATGAAATATGCCTCATTAATCCCAGGATCCCCTTAGCATTAATTTTGTACCATTTTGCTAATCCTACTTCTTTCCTTTTGAATTTACCTTGTTGTTTTTAGGCATTCTTCAATACGAATATCCTTGCTTGTCATTTTTTATTATCGGGAGCATCCCCTGTATATCACTTGATTCTTAAACAGCTTGTTAGCTGCGGCGAGTCAAGGCCCGGTTCACCAAACCTTTTATTTAGGCCCGGGATCCTTGGGCCTGAGTGTCACAAAAAAGGCACTCTCACATTTTGGCGACTCCACTAGGGACTGGGCAAAGAAGAGGGAAGAAGCAATCCCTTCACAGAGTATGCCTCCAAGACAAAGAAACAGCAAAGGAAATAATGTGCCACCTACGGCCTCTGAGCCCGTAGAAGAAAACGAGGTAGCTTCCAGGCAAGAAGGCGGGATACCCCTGGTAGAACAGGAGGTTGTGTCAGAACAAAGACACACAATGCAAGAACCAGACCTCATGGCCAGGATGACAGCAATGTTGAAGGATCCGGAGCAAGAAGTTCGTAGTCTCAAAGAAGGCAGGACATAGGAAATCAGAGACAATGTTCCCCCTCTTGGTCACCAAGATGGAGCGCGAGCCGAGGAAGGAGGGTCGTGAGTGGGAGAAAGAGCCAACCCTCGATTTTAACACCGGCAGATATCAATGCCCTCCTGGAGCAAGAAAGGGAAAAACTCTCGGGGATCCCCAAGCAATTCTCTCGGGATCCCCCGTTCCTTCTAGAACTTCTTGAAAAACCATACCCTAAGGGGTACGAACCCCCAAAGTTCCATCCTTTCGATGGAAGAAATGGAAGTGCTATGGAACATGTGAGTAGGTTTATCCACACTATGGGCCCCTATGCAGGAGACAGAGAATTATGTCTAAGGGAATTCGCCAAGTCCTCTGTGGATAGGGCGTACACTTGGTACACCACGCCGAGACCCGGGTCCATCAAAACCTGGGATGAGATGATGGAAAAATTATGCGCCAAATATTATCCTGGTGAAGACAAGATCACTTTCCGTAACCCGCAAATGGTAAGCGAGAGACCCGTGAGAGGATCCCGTCCAGTTCATTAAAAGATTTGAAGATGTGCCCCTAGATCGCTATAGGGACCACGAAGAAAAGTAGGTCGTGGAAACCTGTGTAGCCAACATGCTTTTTGATTACAGGCTCAACCTTGAAAACCTATGTATCACGCAGTTTTTGACTGCTCTGAGAGAACTAGAAGGACGGCACAAACCATGAGGACAAAAAGGCTGCCCGTGTCCCAAGCTATGACAACATCAATAGGAGAAAAAAGGAAGAGACCGGATGGGAAGGTGATCGAGGAACCACCGGTGATCCCATGTACAGGTGAAGAGTTAAGCCATGTCTTAGATAAATGGATCGGAGATGGGGTTGTTAGGCCATTCACCGTGTCTAGACCACCAATCGAAGAAGAGAGGAAGAACCCTTTATTTTGCAGAATCCATAATTATGTCAAGCACTCCACCTAGGATTGCTGGATTCTTCGCAGACTCTTCCACAAAAAGTTGAGGGAAAGAACCCCGGAACTCACTCAGAAGGAGCCAAAAATGCAGAGGAATCCCTTGCCTAACCACAAAGGGAAAGGGGTGGTAGCAGTAGTAATACATGGGAACCCGGCAGGCGCAGGAGAATCTGAAGGAGCCTTCCACCCGAGCACAGTCGGGACCCTCCGGAAGAATCCTAAGTTCAGGTCACTATTCAATCAATTAGGATTCGGACCGAGAAGCAAGAAGAGTGGCCACAGAGTCTCTCATGAGCATAGCAGCAAATTCAGGGATGGAATGCTTTACAACAGAGTCACATGCTAGTCGAGCTTTCGGAGACAACCAATGCAATAACCTTCACTAATGAAGACATGGAGGTTGAGCACCCGGACCACCGTAGACCCCTTTATCTAATGGCCACCATAAATGGCGTTCAAGTCAGAAGAGCTTTGGTGGACACGGGAGCATCGCTCAATCTCATAGCCTTGAGTACCCCCGGAAGTCGTTGGCTTAGTTGATGAAGGATCCTGGGGGCTCCCATGGAAATAATAGGATTTGGAGGATCGGTGGAATCAACTGAAGGATACGTACAGCTAGCCTTAAGGGTAGGGCCAATAGTAGCCCCGACAAGGTTTCATGTGATTAATGCAGAAGTTTCTTATCATGTGTTGTTGGGACGCCCGTGGCTTCATAAACATCGCCTTATTCCATCCACGTTCCATCAATGCATTAAAGGGAGACTGAATGGAAGGCCCATAAGGATCCCTGCCAACCATAATCCTTTCAGCCAGGGAGAAGTGAACTTTGCAAAAACGATGTTCTATGATGAATTCGAGCCAGATGATGAGAGCCGCCCTTGGGGACCCTGTGGGCACCCATCCTAGAAGAAGAAGAAGGAAGAAGGGGCATCCGTGACCTGAGGGACCTTCCGAAAAGAAAAAGACAAAAAAGGGAGCCCAGCTCTTGAGGATCCCGAGAATGTGTGGTGGTACGGGAACCCGAAGGGAGACTAATCTACCGTTTGTGAAGGTGTGCGGGACCCAAATGCATTATGCGGGAAGGTCCCGGACTACCAAGCTGTATGATGGTCCAAGAAGAAATTCCGGAAGAACCAATTAAGAAGGCCCAGATTCAGCTCGAAGAATAATTAAAGGAAATAGATTTGGAAACAGAACCGGGATCCCGAAAGCCTGTCTTCATTAGCAGTCAATTGGTGGCTCAAGAAAGGGAACAACTGGTAACCTTGCTTCAAAAATACAGAGATGTGTTCGCATGGACCTATGATGAGATGCTTGGTTTAGACCCAGGATTGGTAGTCCATTCTCTTAATGTGGACCCAGGGATGAGGCCAGTAGTTCAACCGGCTAGGGTCTTCCACACCGAGGTAGAAGCTCAAATAGTTCAAGAGGTCAAAAAGTTGCTAACAGCTGGTTCTATTAAACCCATCCAACACCCAAAATGGCTTTCCAACATTGTACCTGTGAAGAAGAAAAATGGTCGATCCGTTCTTTGTGTCGATTTTCGCAACTTGAATAAGGCATGCCCTAAAGATGAATTCCCCTTGCCCAATATCAACCTCCTTGTAGATTCAGCTGCAGGAAGCTCAATGTTCTCATTTATGGATGGATATAGTGGGTACAACCAAATCCGCATGGCTGCCAAAGATGTAGAGAATACGGCATTCATAACTCCAATTGGAAACTTTTACTACACTTTGTAATGCCCTTTGGCCTCAAAAATGCGGGGGGCTACGTGATCGGCGGACCATGACATGCCATTTTCCATGACATGATGCACGAGGAGATGGAAGATTATGTAGATGACATTGTGGTCAAGTCAAAGACCGTAAACAGGACATTTCCAAGTACTTAAGCAAGTCTTTGAAAGATGTAGGAAGTACAAGTTACGTATGAACCCCATGAAATGCGCCTTTGAGTGTCTGCTGGAAAGTTCCTTGGGTTCTGGTACATCACAAAGGCATAAGTGTGGATCCAGCCAAGGCCACGCTATCGCCATAATGAGAAGACCAACTACTTTGTTAGGGAACTCAAAAGCTTCCTCGGGAAGGGTCTCCTATATTAGGAGATTTGTGCCTGGTTTGGCCTCGCCACACAGCAGTCTATCCAAACTGTTGAAAAAGGGGAATGAATTTACCTAGGGAACGGAGTAGCGGGAAGCTTTTCAAAGAATTTAGGGCATAATGAATCATCCGCCCACCCCGCAGCACAAAGTATGTGGGCGACCTCTCTTGCTATACTTAGCATCAAACTCCCAGGCAATAAGAGCTTTTCTGGCACAAGAAGACGACCAAGGAAACGAGCAACCTGTATATTATGTAAACAGGACACTCAAGGATACCGAGACCAGGTACCCCAGAATAGAGAAAGCCTGTCTAGTGATCATTTACGTGTCCCAAAGGCTAAAGAGGTACTTCTCAGCTCACCAAATCCTTTTGGTAACCAAGTCCCACCCCATAAAAGCACTCTTGCACCAGCCCCTTCTCACGGGAAGAATAATACAATGGCTAGTTTTGCTCTCTCAATATGATATAGGCATGAGAACTCCCAAGGCTGTCAAAAGCCAGGCTATAGCAGATTTGCTAGCTTAGTTCCCGGGAAAGGAGGAAGGCCCGCCGAGCGAAGAAATCCCTAGTGAGGTAGCAATAATGGAGATCCCGGGGAAGAAATGGACTATGAGGTTTTGGTCGGCTCTGACAAAGAACTTCAAATGGGGTAGGAATTGTACTAAGTTGTGAAAATGGGGATATCATACCCTTGTCTTTCAAGCTTGGTTTCTCGTGCTCTAATAATGCGGTTGAATATGAGGCATACTTAACCGGGTTGATTGTAGCACTCAGCATAGGAGTGAAACATATGAGAGTGTTGGGAGATTCCAATCTTGTAGTCTCCCAAGTGAAAGGTAACTTCGTGTTACGGGAGCAAAGCTTAGCAGCCTATAGAACTTGGGCACAAAGGTCGGAGTGGAATGTCAGACCTTTAGCATAGAGTACACTCAAAGAAGTGAAAATAGGTTTGCTGATGCGCTTGCCACCCTGGGATCCCAAATACCATTTAATGGGAGAGATATCTTGATAAAAATAGGAAGGCGGGAACATTCTATTGTAAGGATCCTCTAGGGGATGTATCCCGGAGAGTCCAAACAGTGGGATTGGAGGAACGAAGTCAAATAAAAGATGAAAGAGGCGGGGCCTAGAAAGAATATCAAGGAACTTATGGATTACACTCGGATAGAAGGAGAATTGTATAGAAGGCTGCCGGGAGGAATATTGTCCGGATGTATCACCGAGAAGGAAGGAAAGTCGAAGCTAGAAGAATTACACGCCCAAGCATGTGGAGTTGCAGAAAAGGTCAGCCTATATAGAAGGATGCAGCGCATGGGGTATTCTTGGCCAAATATGGACAAGGAAGCAGCAATTATACAGGAGAAATGTCAGGAGTGTCATTTGGCAATAGATAAAGAAGAAAGCTACACGGTGTTTATTGCAGAAGATTGGCCGGTTCCTTTCATAGGATACCTGGCTCAGGGGATCCTATGAACCGAGAGAAAACTAGCCCACAAGCTCAAGAAGCTAGCGGGCAGATATTTTCCGCAAAACGATATCTTATTCAAAAAGGGATACCGTGGGGATCCCCTAAGGTGCCTAGGACCAAAGGAAGCTAGAGAAATAGTCAAGGAAGTACATTCTGGAGATTGTGGAAGTCACCTGGGGAAGAGAAGGCTGTATAAGCAATTACCGTTGTTGGGATATTACTGGCCAACGATGAAAAGAGACTCTGAGTAGCTGGTCAAAACATGTCATGCTTGCCAAGTCCTGGGAGATGCAATTCACACTCACCCAAATGTTCTACAGGATATGACGACACCATAGCCTTTTCACACTTGGGGGCTTGATCTCATAGGACCTATAAACCCTCCATCCAACGGTTACATATGGATCCTGGTAGCCACCGAGTACTTTACAAAATGGGTAGAGGCCATCCCTTTGAAAAAAGCCACCGGAGCAGCCGTAGCAAATTTCATTCGAAACCACATCATTACAAGATTCGGGATCCCTAGAAGATTGATCGGTGACAACGGAACCCCATTCATAAACAAAGACATGAAGGGGTTAACTCAAGCATACCACATCAAGCATGGGAGATCTACCCCATACTACCCACAAGGAAACGGCCAAGCTGAAGCTACTAATAGGGTAATGTTGAAGATCCTTAAGAAAATGAAGCATGAGTATGGAGGGAAATGGAATGATCATCTGGCAGATGTACTTTAGGCATGTAGGAGCTCTGTAAAGACAGCCACAGGATTCTCCCCATTCTCCCTAGTCTATGGAACAGAAGCCATTAGCCCCGTGGAGTTAGTCATTCCTACACCAAGGGTAGTTCTGGAGGAAAGCCAAGGAGAAAGTGAGGACACAAACAATGAAAGGAGGCTAGCAGATTTGGAAGGGGTAGAAGAAGAAAGAGAACTGGCCAAGAAAAGAAGCCAGAGGTACCAGAAAAGAATGACTAGAGCATATGCACAAGCAGTACGCCCAAGAATGTTCACCGAAGGGCAATTAGTACTAAGGATGGCGGAACACATGAGGAGGAACCCGTCGGGGCCTTCCAAGTTCACCCCAAAGTGGGAAGGACCCTACATCATTAGTGCAGCTCATGAGAGCGGGTATTATTACCTTACCAAAGAAGATGGGACAGTCTGTGAGAACCCATAAATGGGAAATGGTTGAAACAATACTATGCATAGGGACGAGGGGATCCCGGTACATCAGGATCCTTTTACCTTCTTCACAATCTGCTAAGTGTTTTTTTATTTTTATCTTTTTATTTCGTTCAGCCTTTATCATGAATTCTGGTCTAAAATGATTTTGTTCGGGAACCTATGATAGATTGACACTTTGTGGTCAATATCGCACTAAATGATTTTCTTTGTTCCTTAAAAGATGACCATATTTTAATGAAGTTCCTTTTTCTTCAATATTTAAGTCTTTCTTTAAGTCTCGCAAAGTCCTAGCTTGGATAGATTAAAGGAAGGATACCCGAGTCAAAAAAAAAAAAAAAAAAAAAAAAAAAAAGGTATGTAATACCCTTTTACATATGGCCCAGGATTCACCTTACGGATAATTTTAGATACCCCACAGATAGTTCCAAGTGCATAGGTCTAGGATTACAGGTAAAAAGTAAAATACCCAAGGTACCTAGCCTAGCACTTGGCAAAAGAGGGGAACCTGTCAAAGTCCATGAACTGGGACCATATCTCAAAAAATATATATATATGGGAAAATATACCAGTGTACCCGATTCAAAGACTTGCACAATAGATCACTGTGTATACGGACCAGAACTTACAGTGAAGCCTGTGGGAACCATGGTCCAGGACTCGGGAAAGAAAAGAGAAAAGTCATATATCAAAAAGAAAAGGCAATGTATCAAAGAGAAAGACAGATTCATATACTAAGAAATTAGAAGTAGTTTTGAAACACAAAAAAAAAAAAAAAAAAAAAAAAAGAGGAAAGCAATGTTCAAAAAAAAAAAAAAAACTTATACAACCCCAAATTGTTTACATAAATCTAAAGTAAGCTAAGGAATAAAGGCCAACAGGAGGCATCCGGAGGAATAACAGCACGATCAAAGCGAGAAAGGATCCTCTGTCGCTTGACCCCGTGAGCACGAGCCAAAGCTTCCTCAAAGAAGAGCTATCTCGATGTCTATACTCTTGGATGATTGCCTCCGAAACAGCATATGAGCCAACAGACGCAAGTGATCCAACAAAAAAGACAAATTGAACTTGGCCTCCAGAAGCTTTTCTTCAGACAAAGAATCCACAGAAGAATTCCTCAGGGAAACCAGCACAACACATAGCAACTCCATCAAAATATTACCCAGAGAAACGCCTCCCCTGAAGCCACTAGTGAAATCCCCGTGACTCCTGAGCGGGCTCTCTAACAATGCAGGCCTTCAACAGGAACAGAGAAGCGCGGGGAAGCGCCATAAGAAGACCCAAAAGCATGGAAATGGGTGGCGGGAAGATTGTTAAATTCCTAGAGGTCAAAGCGAGCTAGGAAGGAGGAAAGTCTTGAATCAAGATCTGAGGCAGTCACTCTCGAGGCGTCCCCCATCGTTGTGTCACCACTTGCAGAGACCGGAGGACTTGCAGCCTTTTGCTCTGGGTGAAGATCAACAATTCGAACAGGTCTCACAATTCCTTCGGGGATAACAGGCTCAGAATCTTTAAAGCCTGTATCAATATTCAAAAAAAAAAAAAAAAAAAGGAACAGGGAGAGCAAATTTAGTCTAAAAAAAAATAGAGAGAAGAACAAACCCGTACCGGCTTCTTGAGGCAGAGCCTCTTCTCCCTGATCCCCGATTTCCCGAAGATTCTAGAAAAGAACATAAGGCAAGTTGAAGAAAGGGTGTGTTGAGGTCTAAAAAAAAATCACAGTAAAATAAGCCCAAGAAAGAATAAGCTAAGCCCAAGAACGAGCGAGCTAAGCCTTAAGAAAGAAAAAGACCAAGTCCAAAAGGATTATACAAAAGGCCCCGAGGATCCCGAAGCCTTAAAAGGAAAAGCGACCAAAGAAGAAAAAGAGAGAACATCACAGCAAAACACAAGGCGCGAGGATCCTCGGGGACCATCAATAAGCGCGAAGAAAAAAAAAAGAAGACCGGGACAGATCGATAGAAAGAAAAAACAAGAAAAAAACAAAAGGACGCAAGCGACCCTTCATGGCACAGACAGAAAAGGCGTCGGGGAACCAAAACAAGGAAGAAGAATGTTAACAAAAGCGATTTCAAAAGAGCAGAACAGATTCCGCCCAAATAGGAAAGAAACAAAAAGAAAAAGACACCGAGAAGTGAGGATGCCGAGAAGGGCATACCTCAAAGACGCCCAAAGAGGATGGCCAACCAGAGGCTTTCAAAGGAACCAGAACCAAGAGAAGGAAAGAATGAGCGAAAACGGAAAAGGGGACTTACCGAGATGATGAAGACAAGCGAACTCTGTTTGTAAAAGACCAAAACAGGGGAACCTACGGTTCCCCAAGACGCCCTTAAAAACTCCACTATAAAAGGAGAGGATGGGTTGTGAAGAAAGTAGCGAGAAAAAAGAAGGAACACAGTAGAAAGAAGAGATTCTCTAGAAAAATTATCAGAAAGTTTAGGCAGAAAAGAAAATATTGAGGGAAAACAAATACGCTTCCCGATATCCTCGTAAAAGCAACTATGGCACATACTCGGATCCAACATGAATCAAACTTTGCAAGTTTTGAAGGCTGAAATAGTCATTCAAGGCTGCAATTTTTGAGCTTGATTGACCTTGTATCACGTCCTAGTAAGCTTGTTTGTAACCAAACAGATAATGCTTTTAATGAAATATTGTTCCCAGGATCCCCACAAGATTCGTTTTATTGTCTTGCTAATCCTGTTTATTCTTTCTTTCTAAACTCACGTTGTTAAATTTGGCATTCCTCGATATCCTTGTCTCATCATCTTTTTTGTATGTTGTCGGGAACATTCTCTCGCATCCACTTGATTTCTGAAACAGCCATTTAGTGCGGTGAGTCAAGGCCCATCCACCAAATCCTCCTTTTCTTTTTCATTCGGGCTCGGGATCCTTGAGCACGAATATCCCGAAAAAGACACTCTCACAGGGTGAAGAACCAATCGCAAAATGGCTAAAGGAAGGAAGAGATGCAGAGGGCTTCGCCATTAAAAAAAAAAAAAGAGAAGGGCGAAGGGAAGGAAAGAAAGGAAAATGAAACACAGTGGGAGCAACTCGCACTCACTTTCTCGAACTTTTCGATTCTAAGGAAGAGGCAACACCGGGAACAGACTTCTCACCGGCTTGATCTAAAAAGAGAAAGAAAAGAAGGAACTCAAAAAAAAAAAAAAAACTGGAAAAGAAAATAGAGATGTAACGCTATTTCAAGGAAACATGGCTCACCTGTTTGTTTGGATAAAGGAGTGTCTCCCAAAGCGCCTTTATCTGACAATGATTGAGGAAACACAGATCTGATGGGACTAGGAGTGCGCTCAAGATGGGGACTTTGAGATGAAGGGATCTTAAAGGCTTTGGGATCCCGAGAATCGGGGAACCTGACGCATCGGTTGCCCGGTTTCCTCGGCCAGACCACCAATGGGGGGCTCCTCCCCCGCAATAGGAAAAGCAACAGAAAGAGTTGTAACAGTTTCCTCTCCCAGAATCTTGCCGGTCATAGGAGGAGACACCTCCACCTAAAGGAAAAAGAGGAGAAGCAGTGCCAAGTGAAAACAACAGAGTAATGCTAACAACACAAAGGCTGCGGACCAAAAGGGAGAGAATATAAAAAAAAAAAAAAAAAAAAGGCACACATACCACGTCGTCACCGGAAGATTGGCCTTTGCCCTTCTTGTAATCAGATTTGCATTTGAACCGCAAAGGAAACCACCACTCGTCAGCAAAAAAGAAATAAGTGTAACAAGGTGAACAAGTGAAAAAGAGAGAAGAAGAAAAGAAGTCTTGCCCTTCTCTCTCTTTCTACAGATTCTCTGGAAGTCTTTTGCTTACTACAAGTACACCCAGAGGGTCCTAAAGGAGGCTGGGATACAAAACCAGAGGATCCTAGAGAACCATGGACTGAAGCGATCCACAGAACCTGGGAAAAAGAAGACTCTACCTTGGTCTTCTTCCGGGTCCTTGAAGCCAAAGGTTCCCCGACATCCTTGCCTTCCGGAGACGCCAAGTGTGTTTGAGATTTCCCAGTTTTTCTTCTTTTCGTCTCAGGACCTATCTTTGCACCCTTTGTGCTTTCCTCAACATCAACAGCTTTCATTTTTTCCAGCCTGACATCCTTACCTTTACTCGAAGTGGAGGCAGCACCTATTGTCTCCACCGCACCTTTCTTGATGGGCACCCGAGGAAGTGCCAATGACGAGACTATAACCCAGCCAAGTCTCGGGAAAATCCCGTGCATAAGTCACCCAACCTCCCCTGGAGGCATGCCACTCTGCGAATCCGGTCTTGCCGCTTATAGCAGCAGAAACAACCCCAACAGTAGGAAGGGATAAACGCCTATTGGATGTCGGAGCAGAAACAATACTAGGATTCGGAGTTTCCCGAACTATACCGGAGCCAACATAGTCAATGAAAGACTTCTGTACTCTTCTCCAATAACTAGTATAGCCATTAGAAGCAAAGACTCCTCTCCGGGAGTTGGGCACCGCAAATTGGGGGCTCCTTCGGGACCAATAAGAAAAGGCCTACAGCCTCAAGAAAGGATCCAAAGAAGGAAGGGACAGCACCACATCCTTAAAAATCGAAGGAACGCCCTGGTCAAAACCAAAGCGCCGAGCACCGGTGTCTGCTGAATAATGGGTATATTTTGGGCCACTCAAGAAGGCACGGGGAAGCCAAGAGGGGCTAATGCAGGCAAGATAAGCCGATCGCCCTCATCACCACGGTGCAAGTCAAAGGTATTACCTATAGAAGATAAAAAAGAAGATAATACAGAATCACACGCAAAACCAGGGCCAAACTCATGAGGGGGCCTCCAATGTAAGTTCCCCGCTTGGTCAAATAACTCCACAAGATTGAGGCCACCACCTTTCAAGCTAATCCAACGAAAAACAACAGGAAAAGCATTAGTCGAATTGCCACAAAGACCCTTCACTATGTCAGGGGATCCTTGGAATTTATCCTTCACAAATTTCAAATTCCCGCACTTGGCCAAAGTAGTTGCAGAACGGTCCCACATGAAAATCTGAAGGATAGCACGGTGAAGAGATGAGGTAATCACATAACAAGAATCACCCTCGGTCTCATCTCCGTGAAGCTGGTCCAATTGAGAGTAAACATGACCCAAAAACAGAGGGGCCAAAGGATATTGGGTACCTCGAGCCAACTTGATCGCTAACGGAAAAAAGGAGGACTTAACTCCATACCCAAGGAACTCACTAAACAAGAACTTGCTAAGCCAAAAAGCTAGAAAACCGGCCCATCTCACTTCCTTATTTTTCTCACGAGAGAGGGTCATCACCCATCTCCCCATTCTAGCCGGCTTACCACCGGAAGAGGCAGCACGACCACCAAAATAACCAAACAGTTTGTCTTCCACCACGAGATCCTCCCTAGAAAGGTTAATATCAAAGGGGCTCTCGTCACCGAATACCGGGAGGAGGAAGTTATTAACCACATCCTCCAAGGTAATCGTCAATTCACCAACAGAAAAGAAAAAGGTATGAAGGGAAAGGTACCAACGACGCACGTACGGATGCCCGAGCCCTTTGGCGCCTCCGAAGCCTTCGAGGTTTCTCGAAATAGCCACCGCCTTTAGGATACCAGTGTGCTCCAAGCGACCCACAAACTCAAAGATCGACGGTTCCTTGTCTACCCGGATGGGCCAGCCCTGGATTTTTCCCGGGACAAAATCAAAGAAGATAGGCACCGCCTCTCGAATTCCTTGTCTAATCTAAAGGTCAAAGATCTCTCTAGGGTCAGGAACCAGGCGGAACCAAGCAAAACCCGCTTGGCGTAAAAACATCCAAGCATGAGGAGATGGAGGAGCCTCGCCATGAGATACATGAGGGAAAAATGGACTGGGAGAATACCAAGGATCCCGTAAAGGGAAGGCCGAATGTTCGGTAACCTCGTGAGAATCACTCGGAGCAGAACCAAAAGAACCTTCGCCCTCGGAAGGGGTGGGGTACGCTCTCTCCTCTTTCTCGAAGAAGAAGAAGCCATTGAAACAACACGTACAATGAGAAGAGAAGAGATTGAAAATGCAAAAAGGGGGAAGACCGAGTAATGAGAGAAGAAAAGAAAAAGAAAGAGAAACCCAAGAATGAAAGACTCAGAGAAGCAAAGTGATAAGTTGAAACAACTACAATAAAGGCGCAAATAGCGAGTTGGGGAAGACAGTGTATGGAAAGACGCGCTAGTTGCCAAAAATTTAATTTGAAGAAGGGATTAATCAGTGATTATTAATGAGAAGTAACGGAAACGAGAAAAGTGGGTAGAGGAATTTTACCTTAAATACTCAACTGCCATGTCCTGTGCAAAGAGGAAACTGCAAAAAGAATAATAATAAGGGAACGCAACACACAAAAAGGAGGTGACCAAAAGCAGAGAAAAAGGGCTGGGATCCCAAGTAAAAAGGAAGGGAACCCAGTAGAAGTTAAAAAAAAAAAAAAAAAAAAAAAAAAGGAAGGGATCCTACGAAAATCTTAGAAAACCTGAATTACTCATGCGTGGGCTTGAGGCAACCCACGAGCTTGGGGGGCTAAATGTTGAGGTCTAGAAAAGATCATAGTGAAGGAGGCCCAAAAGAATGAGTCAGGCCCAAAAGGAAAAATCAGAACCATGAAGGAATAAAAAAGGCCCGGGAGACTTGAAGCCCAGACGAAGAAGCATCCAAAAGAAAAAAAAAAAAAAAAAGCCACGGCAAGGGATAAAAAGTCAGGATCCTCACCAACCATCAAAAGGCGCGGATCCTTTCAAGCACAAAGGCAAAGGAAGACTAGGACAGCTCGAAAGAAAAAGACAAAAGAAGAAAATAAGAAACAAAAAGCAAAAGAGCACAAGCGCCAGTAGAACCCAGCGACCTCTCATGGCACAGAAAGAAAAGAACCTTGGGGAACCAGAACAGGGAATCACAAAAAAAGAATGATAACAAGTGGCTTTCAAATTGGCGGAACAGGATTCCGCCCGGATGGGAAAGAAAAGGGAAAAGTGGAAATGCGCAAAAAACGGGGATGCCGAGAAGGGCATACCTCAGCACGTCCCAAAGAAGGTGATCAACCAGGAAACTTTCAAAAGATCAGAGTTGAAAGAAGGAAAGAATGAGAAAAACGGGAAATGGGACTTACCGAGTGATAGGAACGAGACGTGCTCTGTTCGCAAGAAAGCAAAACATGGGAACCAACGGTTCCTCGGGAAGACCAGAACTCCATTATAAAAGGAAGGGATGGGTTGCGAAGAGAAGGCAGAGAAAGAGAGAGAGAAAAAGAAGAGATTTTCTAAAAGAAAACTATCAGTAAATTTGTGGTGAAGAGAAAGAAAACACTAAAGGGAAAACGGACATTGCTTCCCGGTATCCTGTAAAAGCCACTATTGCACATACTCGGATTCAAAGAGAATCAAACTTTGCAAGTTTTGAAGGCTGAAATAGCCACTCAAGACTGTAATTTTTGAGCTTGATTGAACCTTGTATCACGTCCTAGTGAGCTTTCTGTAACTTAACAGACAACGTATTAACAAAATATGCCTCATTAATCCCAGGATCCCCTTAGCATTAATTTTGTACCATTTTGCTAATCCTGCTTCTTTCCTTTTGAATTTACCTTGTTGTTTTTTGGCATTCTTCAATACGAATATCCTTGCTTGTCATTTTTTATTGTCAGGAGCATCCCCCGTATATCACTTGATTCTTAAACGACTTGTTAGCTGCGGTGAGTCAAGGCCCGGTTCACCAAACCTTTTATTTAGGCCCGGGATCCTCAGGCCCGAGTGTCACAAAAAAGGCACTCTCACAGAGTTTAAGTGGGAGGGAATAGAATGGGTAAGAGGGAACTCATTCCTCTTTATTTTCTTAAAATCTCAAATTTTCATTCCTCCCAAAATTGGGAGGAATGGGAGAGAATGAAATTAGATTTAATGATTTTTTACTAAAACTCCCAAAATACGCCTATATATTCAACCCTTTATTTTAAAATAAGGGTCTAATAGTAATATTATTATAAAATGATTTCATTCCATTCCCTCTATATTACTCCCAAACAAGATTACTTACATTCCATTCATTTTCATTCATTTCCATTTCTTAATTTTAAAACATCCAATCAAGGTTACTTAATTTCATTCCATTCCATTCTTTCCCATTCCTTTTCCTTACTTAAAATATATTTCATTCAATTCCATTCATTTCCATTCCCTTATGATAATTTCATTCCATTTTCTTATGAACTCCCAAACAAAGCCTAAGAGAAGCTGCCATAGGAATTGAAAAAAAGGAAAAAAAAAAGTTATTTGTCCTTTTGTGGTATAGGGGGGCAAATAAGACATTTTTGTACAATAAAGTAATATTATACTATTATTAGAGAAATTTTTGGAAGTTCAGGAGGGGCACTTGCCCCCGGACCCCCCCTCCCTCTGCCCCTATCTTAAATAATATAAGTGTAATAAAAAAAATTGTAAGATTCAATTATAAAATAAGAAAGGATCATTCAAATCTAAAAATAAATTTGCCATCCTAATGTTAAAAATTATTTAATCTATTTTTGTTTTTTGAGCTTTAGCCATTTGGAGACCATTGCTAGGAAATATCCTAAAAATGTGTTGATTGGTGCAAACATTATCGGATTTGTAGGTACCTACAAAATTCAGTTTATGCTCAAAGCAGATGACATGACCACTCAAGAAACAATGGCTCAAACAAGAGAAGAAAAGTAAGATACAATTTTTATTTTTTATTTTTTAAATTGTACACAGTCTAGCATTGAAAGGGAAAAATAATATATCCCAAAGCATCATGAAATATCCAATGGTGGTAATCGTTGGGGAGAATTCCAACAAATGGGGCAGGTAGCATTCAAGCTAAGCCATTCATCAATGCATTTAGGTATGGTCTTTAAAGTCTCATTAGACCAGTTCTCAGACAAACATATTGGGCAAGTATCGTCATTGGGCTTGGGCAGGCACCAGTTCTCACCAAGAACTATTTTTGGGTAAGACTATTGTGGGCCCATTGAGACCCACAATAATTTTGAGCAGTGGAGCAATTGTAGGATTGAATTCTGGGATTTCAAGGCATCTTCTAGCATTATAGGATTTGACCTTGCCAAAGAGAAAACATAGTAGCCCTAGCAAACACATACTTCCCGGTACTCCAACACCTATGGTAAGGCCATAGCGTGCACTCCTTGAAAATCCTAAACATACCCCATTAATCTTTATAAAGACATCAAGTTATATTTTAAATATCAACTAAACTACAAACTGTGCACATGCATGAAAACATTAAAAAATATTGATTATAAAAAAATTAAAAATTCCTTTTATATTTATTAACTTTACAATAAATATACACCTATTCATAGCACAAGTCATGAATTAAAATTCATTGAGACTGTAAGGTTGAATTTTATCAACCATCTTGTTGGCTTTATTCCATGCCAAATTTGCTTGTATTTTAGCAATTAGTAACCCTGTATTTAGGTGGGAATCATGTAAGGGTAGTGAGTGAGAGAGTGTGAAGAAATGCTCAAGATTGTACAAGGAGGCAAAGACTCATGGCTGGACTCGCGGGTGACTCGCGATTGACAAGTTGCCAAAGTTAGCACACGTGTGGAGCATGCAGGGGAGTTGAAGAGTCATGCCAGCTGTTGCACTACAGGACAAAAGTCCCAAGCTCGCTAGGCCGTTAGCTCGAGGCTTGAACTCGCGACTCAGCCCAGTCGCGAGGTCAAGTCACCAAACCACCCTGTTTGGGAAAAACCGACTTTTCACATTCATTCTCACCCTACTATATATATACCCTTATGCCCACGATATTTGGTGAGCTTTTAGAGAGAATTTTGAGAGAGAAACCCTAGAGAAAAATAAGATTGATTCATCCATAATCTTCACATAGAGACTCTTTAAATTCCTCTACTCTCTTCCTCTTCATTATTAAATCCTTGAGAGGTACATGACCAAAACCTTTTCTCACCATACCCATATCTATGAGAAGGCCATTTGGTATTTGGGAAGCAGTTAAGAAAGGACCAATTTCATATTGGTTGATGCTATGGTCAAGTAGCGGAATCCGGTAAGCTAAAGAAGAAATAGGTTTGGTGTAACCTCATTGGAGTAGGAGCTTGGAGGGCTTAGGTACATTGGGTAGATTAGGCTTGGAGGGTCTTCTACTGTTCATGTATCCCAACTACATTCTTTAGTAGATTGTTTACCACTTGGAGGGCGGCAGAGAGGTTTTACGCCAAGGACTTCGGTTTCCTCTTCGATAACACATTGAGTGTTGTCCTTGTGTTTGCATCTCTCTTCCCTTAATCTTTTCCATTTAATTTATGTTGTGGATGTGATTTTATTTGGTTTAGATTGTTTATCAATTCTATATTAAGCTTATGTTCATATTCCGCACATTAATTGTTTGATATTAAGCTTGAATTGGTAATTTGTAAATTGGGGGTCTAAACATTCAAGGTGTTTTGTACACTTATTGAACTTTCAGAGACAATTGTAAAATTTTGCTGCATTACTTTTTGGAAAATACTATAAAAAAATTTCAAAAAATGTTTACAAATTAACACATTGGTTTATAAAACCCATATAATAAAATTTTCATTTTCTCTAATAACAATTTAAACTCTTCTTTTCCATCATAAAACATTCAATTTATTGTCAAATTTTATATTCACACAAACTGTTAAGTGCCTAACGGCCCAACCCCCCAATATGAAGCAAATGCAAACCCACCAAACCTCGGGAAAAAAAGCATGTGAATGGGCCAGGTTGAAGAAAATTAATAAAATTACAATCAAGCAGCTAAGCCCAGTATCAGGTTTGAAAGTGCAGGCTTAATCACCCAGCCCCACATACCAAGATCATGAAAGCAAAACTTACTAATTATTAGTGCATTCAAGTCAATTCACTACAAAATCGGGCTATCCCCGGTGTTTTTAAACTACTGGGATAGCCCCAAAAAGTGTTGGTATAGGCAAAAAATATATATTCCGATGCTTTTTTTCCTGGCACTTTCTACCACTACGCAATGATTATGGCAATAGGTCCCAACGATTTTGAGACCCTATTCCGGCATTTTTTTTTTTTTTTGTGTCAAGACATTCTTCATCAGCAATTTCAAGACCTATATCGGCGCTTTTTCAAAATGAAAAACGCTGGTATAGGTGTATGTATATCTATAACAACAGTTTTAAAACCACCCCTACAAGGTATTTACGGAAATAGAAAAACAACCTATACCAGTGGTTTTAAACCGAAGTAATAGGTATTGCCTATGCTTGCACTTTCAAAAGCACTAGTATAGGTCATTTAAGGATATATAAATAGGTCTTATACTAGCGCTTTTAAAACACCGCAATAGGCCCCGCCTATACCAGTGGTTTTTAAACACTACTACAGGTTATTTATGGAAATTAGAATTACATCCTATTACAATGCTTTTGAAAGAGTTGTAATAGATTCTACCTATAGCAGCAGTTTCAAAACCACCAAGACAAGATGATCAACGAAACTATTGAAATACCCTATTGTAGCGGTTAAAAAAGTCTTTGCTATAGGTTTTTTTTTTTTTTTTTTTTTTTTTTCCCGGCACCTGTAATAAACCTATAATACATATTTTCCAAGCACCTATAATGTTATCAAAATACAATACCACTTTAAACCAACGAACCAAATATATTTAATAATACCATATCAATAAATATATACAAAATAATACATTCCAAATATCTAGAATGTAATGCACAAAAGAATACATTCCAATTGTCTAGAATGTTATAATAAAGTTTCCAACTATGACATATATCGAAGTTTGAAATTTTATTATAAATATCAAAATGTAACACTAGCTACTCCAAAATAAGGCCCACATCCTATGTCATCATCGCCCAATGCCTATCATCGGATGACAAGCATTGATCATCGGGGGAATGGACATCCACTGCTGAATCATCATCACCATCCTACGAATTAATAAACACACAATGAATTAGTATATTTTACAACAACGTTAGTAGCTGAATGACACAATATCACTAGTCTAACACACATTACATAACTACATGAATAACATGGCAAATTCGGTTAAACACATCAAACTTTGCCAAGAATCAAAATCACATCAAAGGAACTAACTGAACTTTACATGGAATCAAACTCACAACAAACATAAGCAAGAATCAAACTTGCATCAAACTTCTCCATCTCCTATTTCTCAACACAACATAGTGAAAAGTGCTAGCCAAATATCACATATTTTTGCTTTGAACATGGTTTCTATGCTATCAATGTGCTTAATAATTTGGCATTACTATATATATTTCTATGCTATATATAATATCAATGCCGGTGGTGCAATTTGTTATATTTTGTGCAATCCACCTATGGGTGTGTTTGGATAGAACTTATTTTCTTTGAAACCGAAAACTGAAAACACTGTAGCAAAATAATTTTTAAATGTGTGAATAGTCTTTGTGGGACCCATTTTTAATGAAAAAATTGATAAAAAATGAAATTTGTGGGTCCGTGAACAGTGCACATGTGCACTGTTCATTGCGAAAGTCAGCTTTTGCGGTTCTTGTTCAATGAACAGAACCGCACTACCCAAAACGCGTGAAAACCAAAAAAAAAAAAAAAAAAAAAAAAAAAAAAGAACAAAAACGCAGAATGAAAAACGTGGACGTGAATAAGTCGAAAGCAAACACACACTATATCTCAATATTTCCTAGCAACACAATAAATATTGCCACAAGTCCAAGTTATAAAAAATGTGGCAAATGGAATTCAAACCTTTTACTTGAGAGATAGTAAATAGTGGTTTGAGTTGGGAAAACATTTTCCTCATCATCATCACTTGAGCTTTCAAGGACTCAACACAACCGCATTTCTCCTTCAACTTAACTACTTCAACAAGAAGCTCCTTAACCCTCCGGTGCATTGCGGTGGATGTCGATGGTGGCATATAGTCTACCATGTTCCTTGTATGAGTGCCATACGGGGTTGGTCCAAAGCCTACCCCCCAAACACGGCCACCTCTCTTTGTACCCATGACTTGTGCAAATGCATCATCAGGCCGCCATAGAACGCCTCCCTCACCGGCCTCACCTTGCAATTGTGATCCCGATGCCAATAGCTCTTTCATCTTTTCCTAATACTCACAAATAAACAAAACAACATATTAGCAACGATTACACTAACGCACTTGACAACATGAGTAATGTATAATATCTCTTCGTGTACCATCTATATAATACTTACAATGTTTTCTTTAACTTTTGCTGTCATAGCAGTATTATCCTTGCGTGAATACACCACTTCATAAAGCTCTTCTCTCTCTATTTGCCTTCCTTTCTTTTTTTCCTACAACATGGTCATTACATTCGGTAAATTAGAGCGATGGTGTTGAAACACATTTTGTTCTAATTTAAAATGCAAAATAGTTTAAGTTTTTTTATTTTTTTGCATGTTACTAATATATAAAATTTTGTTCTTACAAGGAGATTCGTAAATCTGGGCATTGCTTCTAGATCCACAAGTATGCATCTCCTTCTGCTTCTTACACCATTCTTTGTTATCTCTAGACAGTTTCTACGAACATTTGAACAAAGTTACTACCAATTACAACAACAAGCTAATATATTCTTCAAGTCCACTATATATAATACTCTTAAACATAGATCATATAAAAGCAAAACATATATAAGACTAAAAATATTAATACCATGCCTGGCTTAGAAATTTAGCACTCCACCAATATGTGAGACTGATTAGCATCAACCTTTGGCGGTTCTAGCTCAAGTATCTCTTCCTTACTAGCAACCTCCATGCAGTAATTTTTCTTCAATTCTTCTTTGTGGCTCCTCCACAACTTCCCAATTCATGACAACACCCACTTCCTCTGCTTCGCAGGTGAGATGTAGCTTGCAGAAATTATCCATTGCTCCTAACATGTGTAAAGTTGAGTTAACACAAGTCACATTTTTAACATAATAACAAACTTGCATAATGCTTAGAAAAAGTAATTACAAAACCCCTTTCAATGTTGCTTTTTAGTCTAATACCTAAACGGCTGCCCAACACAGATTCT
This sequence comes from Quercus dentata, assembly GCA_028216015.1. Taxonomy (NCBI): domain Eukaryota; kingdom Viridiplantae; phylum Streptophyta; class Magnoliopsida; order Fagales; family Fagaceae; genus Quercus; species Quercus dentata. Next base: position 13,896,199 of record CP116452.1, on the reverse strand, counting down.
TGTATTGTTGTGGCACTAAAGGCCAAAGAACATAATTAATTGGGCACATGGTTGACATCCTTGAAAGTGTTCCCAAACACCTTGCCCAAGATCCAACATTTTTTCCAATCGACTGGCCCATTTTATTTACTTTCAAGAAGACTTTTTTCCCTGGGGGAAGGTGCCAAATGTCATTAAACCTGTTATGCCCACATTTTTTACATACATTGTCCGCTCTAGCTGCAGGTACATCCTCAATATCTAATACAACACCAACAAACAAAAATCAAATTACAATGATACCAAGACAATGAATTGTCTTCAAAATCATCAATATATTCAGATGGTTCTTTGACAGCAACAAAGTTTTTGGCTGGAAGTTTTCAACTATCTTTAAAGGTAATCAAACAAGCCATTAGGTTTCCAATAAATTATGCATGAAAAAACTTGGGAATTTCAAAACATAATACACTATTGAACTTGAGAATTTCAAAATATAACAAAGTGGCAAATTCACAAAAGAATTTTTGTTGATTACCATATTCCAGCACTTTTAAAATAGATCATTTACAAAAGAAGAACAGCAAACCTTATTCCAGTGCTTTGCAAAGCACTATAATAGTTCATTACATAACAAGAGGAGCAAACCCTATTATATAGCGTTTAAAAAAGTTTGTCATAGGTCATTTACGGAAGAAGAAGAGCAAACTCTATTCCGGCGCTTTTAGAAGCATTGACATAGATCATTTAGAAAAGAAGAAGAGCAAACCCTATTCCAGTGCTTTTAAAAGCATTGTAATAGGTCATTTACAAAAGAAGAAGAGCAAACCCTATTACATTGCTTAAAAAGTGCTGGAATAGGTTTTACATATGAAGAACCCTAAAGCAACGGTTTTAAAACCGCTTGAATTGGCTCTTTAGAAAAAAGAAAAAAATTTGATAATTATACCCTATAGTGGTGGTTTGGAAACATTGTAGTAGGTCTACCTATACCGGTGATTTCACAAACCACCGTTATAGGACTCCTATAGCAGCGGTTTAGAAAGTTCCAGTTTTAAACTACTGTAATAGGTTAAACTATACCAATGGTTTTTGAAAGTGCTACTATAGGGTGACTTATTATGTCAGTTTTTAAAAACGTTGGGAAAAAAACGTTGGCGTAGGAAAAGTTTTTTGTAATGTAAAAAAAAAAAAAAAACCTTCTTCTTTTAATTTTACAAATAGTTTTAGGCATAAAACTAAATCAAGGTTTGAGCAACATAGCAGATCTATATTAATGATCAATATTAGAGACATTGCTAATAAGCTCACAAAGAACAATGATCAGACTCAACAACCGATTGATCTCGGCCTTAAAAACAAAAACAAAAACAAAACAAAAATCCTAACTTTGTTTTTGAAGAAGAAGAAGAGGAGCCTCCGAGATTTAGAAGAAGCAGAAGAGGAGTTATATAGTGCATTTTCAACGAAGGAGTTAGACCCATATTTTATTTTTCCTTATCTTTCTCTGCATCTTTTGGTTGGGGCTTGTGAGAATGATGAATGGGTTTTTGCTGCATTGAGGGAGGGGAGTGATCGACTTTGTAGGTTGGGGACAAAGAGAAAGAATGGGAAAAAAATTAGGGCAATTGGGAGCTGAAAATAAACATTAAAAAATAGTAAATAAATAAGTAATTGATGGATAAATTTGTGAGGCATGCAAAACTAATGTGGCAAGCTCTCATGAAGTGAACAAAAGGTCCATGACTTTGGTTGTATAGTATTTATAGATAAGTTTAGAATTGTAGTAGATTTTTTTTTCTTTACAAATATAAATAGAATACCTATAATATTAAAACTTGAATTTTAAGGTAACATTTTGAAAATTGACCATATTAGACTTTTCAAGTTTTTGTGCTATTAACTACAATGTATCTGCTAGATGTTAAGGAGCTCATATATGGAATGAAATAAATGCATTTATTAGTATTGTATTTATCCTTATTTGTGAGTATTAAATATTTATGATTTATCCTTATCAATTCCTTTTGAATGGTTCAACAATCTTCCCTTGCTCAAGGCCACGTTTTGTCTTTTCTTGGCTGTTTATTCATTCATCTCCTTAAAGAGAAGTACCAATTTCATACAACATTGAAAATTTCAAGTAGAAAAATAGCAAGCATATATTTGGAAGTCTATATTCGACATCTAAAAGGGCTAGTGTTCGTTGATCCTTAAAATAAAACTGCAAAACCTTATAGGAAAAACGCATAACACTCATCACACCCCTAGGTATTTTGTAATTAAAAAATGTAGTAATCTCAAATTATAATGGATTCAAATTATTAACATTTACTAAAAAAATAGAAGAGCCTCTAAGCACGTGCTCCTCTAAGCACGTGCGTGAGCGCGTGTTCAGAGGCTAGTATTCCGTAATTATCATCATTTTTTGGAAATTTTGTTAATGCAGTGATCAATGTTTTGATAATTGGAAGATAAAGCTATTATTTAGTATTTATCTTTAGGGGGAGAAAAAAGAAAAAGAAAAAAGAACCTCTGAGCAAATCTTACAAAGTTTCATAAAGTGAAATTTTTTACAAAAGCTATTATGAAAAAGTTGATGAATCAATGTGGATTCTTCTAATTTTTATCATCCCACACACTTCATGTGTGCGATGAGGCTTTTTTTTTTAGGGGTTTAGTGTCATAATTTTTCTTTCATATCAATTTGAGGTTTATACATTTGTCCATTAATACCACACATTTGTGAACTACTTATACAGCTAGAAGTGTCGTCTCCAAAAAATGAAAAAATCCACACAAAAACATATAAATTATAGATTATCTTTCACTATGAACTATAGATTAGCTTCAATAACCTATATGCATTAATATTGTACTTTCATCAAGCCATAAAACTTCATGATGAAAAAGAAACCGGAATGTACCAATTTAGTTGGAGGATTGTTACTTGATTGGTTGATAAACTCCATGTTCAGTGCAAATTTATTTTATTGAAGGAAACAAATTAAATCATTCAGAAATTGTCAAAAGCATCCAAAATCTAACTCAACAATTTATTTTGATACAATGTCAAAATCATATAACATTTTGGATGATATTGAAAAACAATCCTAGTTTTGGAAAAATAGAGTTTTTGTTTCAACAAAATGGTCATTCCTAATCAGTTTCGCAAATAAGCATGTTGCTGACAACAATGAATCTTCATAGTCATCAATCAAATACAATTAAATCATAGTAATCTTCTCCAAAAATTTCTATTTCCATCAACTCTTCTGGATTTGTAACTAACTTCATTAAATCCTTTAGAGATGAAACCACAAATACCTCCAAAAATGAAGTCATTGAACCATCCGAAACCCTCATGGACCATGGCTACACCTTTCCTCTTTCTTGTCAGTAAACTCAAAGAAAATTCTCTAGCAAGCCGATGACCTTTTGTATAAGGATTAAGGACACATTGGATGAAATTGGTGTTGAAGTCGGACCACATTGAATGAATACAATCCAACCCAAACCAAACACCTTGCGCTTGTTGCTTTTACTTGCACTTGAGTAATCACCTAAATTAAACTAAAACTAATAAAACAACTTATGATTTGGGCGTCTTTGTGTCCAACACAACCAAGTAAATTCAAACAATATAGAAATATTTATAAAGGGGGATTAATAGACAGGAATAATATAACAATTGTAATCTTTATGAGGGAAACGAAACTCATTATCCTCCTCAAAGCCCCATGAAAATTTAGTTCTATATGTTGTTGGGGACTATCTTTTCAAGCAGTGATTTAAATGTTGGATCTCTTTCACAGAATACACTTAAAAATTATATATATGTGTGTGTGTGTGTGTGTGTGTGACTTTGGGCTTACTAAACTTAGGAAGCACTTCCCAAATCCAAATCCCACAATAAATTCCAACATATATTTAGATCCAAACAACATGAAATTATTACCTCTAGAAATGATGCTGCTCTGTTAGGAATGTAGCCTCCGTAATGAACTTTAATAGCCGGGTTGTCAATATGAAGGGACTTCAAAATGGTGGCATCATTATTTGTAGATTGCAAACTTTTATCCCGAAAACATAAAACAGCATTCATTACAAAGGCTACATACAAAAATAGTTGTTGCTTTGGAGGACAAGGATGGAGGGAGAACATTATAACTACTTAATGATAATTATAATCGCTTTGGATTTTTTAAGTGACAATTGATCATAGTTTAACTTATCCAATTGTTAACTTTTTTTCGGGGCAATATCGGTGGTTAGTTAAGGAATAAGACAGAATTTTGAACAATTATTATTATTATTATTTTTTAATAAAAAGAAAAGATAATAATTAGAAGTTATAAGGGGGTGAATGACAACTTCAGTTTAGGAGTTAATGGGTCCACTACAAAGTTTGTAAAAAATAAATAAATAAATTGTTGACAAAATAAATTTGTAGTTTTCTATCAAAAAAAAAAAAAATTGTAGTTTAGATTGAATTTTGAAAACCAAGAGAAAAGTGGTCATATTTTGTAGGCAATATTGTACATGGAAGTTAAAGATATATTTACCAAGTTATCATTCAGTTTTGCCGCTACTTAAACGTAGGCTATAAGGATATTTTGGAACCATAAAAAAATTTGGTCCAAACAAAAGAAGCCCCTTAAATAGTAATATAGATACATAGAGAGTGCTGTAAGCGACTAAATTTCTAGTTTGAAATAAATCAAACGAGTAAAATAGTTTCACAAATGCAAATTTGTATTTATGATTATGTGGTACAATTCTCTAAAATTACAAAAGAGTGATCCTCCGATTCGATCTCCTTGCAAAACTTATTGATTAGATTTGTGGTAATGTGGTTTTGACTTGAACACAAAATATCCTTCAATTTGGTTGAGGGATGGATCGAAGATTCTTTGAAACGGAATTACAATGAATCTCGGCTATGAGCTTGTTTAGAAATCCTTTGTTCTTCACGTTATTCATGTTCTTCATGCGTTCTTCGTCTTCGAAGGTTTGTGGTGGAAGTTCTTCGGTGCTTTAGAGGCTTGAATCCGTTGAGCTTCACCGATTTGTGATTTGTTGATGTTTTCGGACACTTTTGGCTTGATTCCCACAAACTTTAGGATCTAGGCGGATGATCCGGACGATTCTGCGTCGAATGTTCTCCGATTTTGGGGTTAAAGTTCTTGAAGTTCTTGAAGGCTTTGAGGCTTGATCTTCGCAGAGCTTTTTCACCTCTGAATTCTAGTCCTCCTGAATATCTCAAGAAGGCTTCTATTTATAGGAGTTTGGGGGTGGGTGAGCGACACGTGGCAGAGCTTGATTGGTGACACATGTCAAAGCCTGATTGGTCCGCTTAAGTCATCGCTTACACGTGCGAGGTTGCTTATGTCATTGCTTACACGTGTGAAGTCGCTTGTGTCATCGCTTACACGTGCATCGATGTGTGATTGGTTTTTGCATTACACTTGGCGAATTTCCATTGGCTTTTGAATAGTGATAGCAAAACCTAGCAGCAATACATGGTGTTCAGTAATCGGCTGTATTTTGTGGACTTGATAATGTGACGTGTCAGCTTGTGATAGGTCGAAAATTTTCCCTCTCTACAAATGCCCCCTCCGGACTCGTTCACGCACACGGTCTCGGAGTGTGGTGTGAGAATGAGTTTCGAAAAAATGGATTTTTGGTACTTGACTCTTTAAGTGAAGTAGTTGAAGGTGGTGGAGCTGTTGAAGGTGGTGGAGCTTTCGGAAGGATGAGATAATTTCCGAAGATTAGACCCACCCATATGAAAGGTTTTGATGAGACTGAAAAAATGTCCGCAAGTATTTGAACGTACTTGTATGATGGAGCCTTCTTAGCAAAGGTTAAGTTGAAGTAGTTTCAAAAGAGTATTTTAGATCGTTGACGGCGATCACAAGATGTTGAAGATGGGGAAGATGAGAGAATGGTGGCTGGATACAGCATGCGGGGTCATGGAGCTAGCCTCGTGTTCTTAAGAACTTCTGGAGAAGTTATTTCGGAAGATCATGCTTTGGATTACGACGAGGACAGGTGGGAAAGTGGTTGAATGTGGATGCGTAATTGTATCACTCAAGTTAAGTCGAGGTAATTTCAGAAGTTTATGGATTCGGGTATCTTTGGTGGTGGCAATGAAGAAGACGGAGATGAAGCAAAGCAAATTGGTAAAACATACACCACCATGGTGCTGGCCTTGTATGCTGGGACCCTTCTGGTGTAGATGTTTATGGGAAGTACACCTTTAAATATGGGACTGACTATATTTGAATGAGGTCCCGCGGCGAGTCATAGAATATGCCTGTGTAGTGGGACCACGCCGACGGACGTTAAGTTGAAGTAATTTCAGAAGAGTACTTTCTCAAATTCTTCAAGCTGATTTTAAGTTGGAGTAATTCTAGAAAATGAGTTTTGAGGTACCAGCAATGATGACCTTTGGGTCTTGTAGTAGTGGGGACATGGAATAAGGCTTTGGCGACCATTTTCTGGCACCAAAGACTCGATTCGATGAGCTAGCGCCTTAGAGGTTGTTTTAAGTGCCGGATGGAAGACAATTTGTAGGACACCCCAACATTTTTTACCATCTTCACCTACTGCCACTTGTTGGAAAAGCACAGAAAAATGACAGATGGAGCTAACTTATGATTCTGGTCTTAGAAACTAGCCAAGTTGCCGTTTGTTCCAAACTATCGCCGCTGGAAGACCAAGCAATTGGAAAGAGACTATAGGAGCCCCGAGGTTAGGAACAGGTGTGTCCGCCGGACTTGGATTTCCTAGCCAACCAAGTCCGAGGAAACATGGAACTAAAATGCAGACCTTGTTACGAGTAATTTTATTGGCGAATCCGGTCATTAAGGGGGAAACAAAATTTGCTTGGATCTTCAAACCGCAATGATGTTGTTAATAGGGTTTCGACCGAACCATGGGAGGGTTGATCTCAAACCGATTATGAAGCAAAATTGGTTGCTAGGTGTTGAGAATGATGAGGTCATAGTGAGAAATGGCTGTGAAAAGGAGGATTTAAAAATCTGAAAGAGGCAAATCTTCATTTTATGATTTAGTGTTTTTTTTTTTTTTTTTTTGGATGAGTTTTTTATGAACCCGGCCTTCCTATTTATAATAGAGAGATGAAGAATGGTAGATAGGTAGTTAAGAATGGTAGTTGAGAATTTTTGGTGAGAACATTAGATGGGAACGGTAGGTGGGAATGGTAGGCACCGAACGGGAATGGTAAGTTGGAGACTGGTAGGCACCGAATGGGACAAAGAAAGTTGAACTAATGACCCAGTGTAATTTCAAGTTCCAACACACTTATGAGAGTTCATTTGTACTTTGAAAGAGAAGTTTTGATGAAGTCTGGAGAATAACCCCGAGGGGATCCCAATTAAATGGATGAATCTCAAATTTTGACCTCGGGAGCTTAAATTTTGGACACCGTCGATCATTTCAAAGATGTGGGTTTGATTGGTGATTACAAAGTCCAAAACAAATAAGTGGATTTCAAAATCAGAATCTTTGTGAAAGTCCGAATAGGACAAGCTTTGCTCGAACGTCTCGATTCTTGGTCAAAGTTCACTTTAAAGCCAACAGTTGTAGAATCGCACTATTTGAGCAATTTTGGATTCTCAAATGAAGAAATAGACCCCAAATTTGGAATGTACACGAAAAATTGAGCAAGACAAGTGTGGCTTGAAAATTTTGACTTTAGGTTGATTTCAACATAAAAGTCAATTGTCTTGGAATTTGAGCCATTTGTGCAATTTTCGAGTCTCAAATGATGGAACGGACTCCAAAATCGAAATGTACACGAAAAATTGAGCAAGATAGGTCTATCTTAAAAATTTCGATGTTTGGTCAACATTTGCACAAAAGTCAACTTTTTTGGAAATTGGACGTTTGCACAATTTTCGAGCCTCGAATGAAGAAATAGGTCCCAAAATCGGAATGTACTTGAAAAATTGAGTGGGACATGTCCATTTTGAAATTTTTGACTTTTTGGTCATGGTCAAAGGTCCGCTTGGTCAAAGCATTTTTTTTTTAATTTAATTTAATTTAAATTTTTTTTTCTCGGGGTTCGGATCCGGGTCAAACCGGGTCGGTCCGGGTTGAATCTGGACAAACGGGACAACGGTAGTGGAGGATGACGTCATCCATGACGCCATCTTTGAGGACGCGTGTGGCACGTGTGGCACGTGTAGCCTATCTACGCGCTTGAGGGAACTTCGGCGCGTGAGATCTGATGGAGGCGCGTGTTCGTTGAGGCGAACATTCTGGCGGCGCGTTGCAGCACTTTTGATCCCAAAATTTTTGGGGTTTGTAGTTCGAAGGCCGTAGAATCTAGTGGTGTGGTCCGGGTTCTAAAATTACGAGCATATTTGCGTAGGATTGAAGGACTAAGCCATGGATCCTTCTGAGCTCGTGGACGCGCGTGGGGGCGCGTTGAAGCTCCTTGGAGGATGAGCTTTATGGGTTTTGTAGATCGATGTCCATTTAATGATCTGTGGTATCAATTTTGTGAAATGAAGGCTGGATTTGCGTAGATTTTGAAAGATTATTCCGTCGGTCACTGTGTGTTCGTGGTCGGGCTTTTTGAGAATGATTTTCCTGGGTTTTGTTCATCAAAGTCCTTAGAAGATTTCTGTGGGTTGATTTTTTGTGAAATCTTGTCAAAAATTTTAGAAATCCGGAATGGGAAACCACAGGCATTGTTGGACTTGTTGCCATTAGTCCACTCTACGCTGGCTACTCTGTCAAGAGTGTGACTACGTTTAGACTTGAGGGTCAAAAGGTAGGTGGTGAGCCTCCATTTTTTGTTTCTCTGCATTAAATGCCATCTTTTATTTTCAAATTTTGGTGCAGATTTCATTGACTTTGAGTGCATTTGAGCTTGCAAAATCCGACTTTGAGCTCCAATTGTTCGGCGGCAGCATTTAATGACTTGCCTACTTTTCTTTTTTCCTTTTTGTATTGTCTCTCATAATTTTTCTATATCAAGCCACCAGGGTATGCATTGAGTTGTACAAACAACATCTGTGGTGGGTAGCATAATACTCTAAGTGTAGAGAAATTATGCCTTCTTCCTTTTTTTTTTTTTTTTTTTTTTATTACATTTTTTTTCTTTATGACCCGCTTTATTCGTACTGATTTTTTTTTTTCATAGGCTAGATATTAGAAATGAAGCTCTCTCTTTGATTTTTTTTTTTTTTTTTTTTTAGACGTGCCATGAGATTTTCTTCTAATAAACTCTTTGTTGTTGCTTGTTTTTGTTGTGCAGCATGCTTTCCTTGGCAATTAAGCTGCACCAACACTTGTCTTTTCAACGTAGCCATTTCAAGAGTCTTTGCAACGTAGCCGCATCAAGAGTTTTTACCACGAAACTGTGCCAACATTCAACTTTTTCATGAAGCAACGTCAACACTTCATTCGTGCCAACATTCATCTTTGTCATAAAGCTGCCTCGACATTTTATTTGCATTGAGGCCACATCTACACTTCATCCATGTCGAAACCATGACAATATTCATCTTTGCCATGAAACCATGTCAACACTTCATTTATACCGAGGCCATGCCAACATTGCATCTTTGCCATTGAAGCTACGTCAACACTTCATTCGTCGAATTTTGTGACAACATGCATGAAGCCATGTCGAAACTTCATTTGCATAGAAGTCATGCCAACATTCATGAAGCCATGTCAACACTCCACATTGCCATTGAAGCTATGTCAACACTTTATTCGTCGAAGTTGTGCCAGCATCCATCTTCATCATTGAAGCTACGTCAACACTTCATTCGCCGAAGCCGTGATAACATTCATGAAGCCACGTCGAAATTTCATTTGCATAGAAGTCATGCCAACATTCATGAAGCCATGTCAACACTTCACATTACCATTGAAGCTTGTCAACACTTTATTAGCCGAAGCTGTGCCAACGTTCATCTTTGTCATAAAGCAATTTTCTGAGGCAACATCGCTCGGACATCAAGGGCATATGGCAATGTAGCTAGACATCAAGATTTCAGAGATGCCAACAAGATGTTGAAAATGCAAGGAGTCCCTATCAAGACTTTGAAGATGCAAGGAGATGCTAACAAAACCTTGAAGTTTCAAGAAGAATGCCACCAAGACTTTGACATTGCATGGTCATGCCCTTGGAGGAGAGATGATGCAACACCAACTTCAGATGCTGGAGGAAGGTGACATTGTCCAACTTTTGGAGACATGATATGATACTGCACCACTAAGAAGGGAGACGATGTAGCTTAGACTTGTAAGGTACAAGAAGATGCCCCTAAGAGATAAGTGATGCAAAGTATACTTGAGAGATGTGGGAAGATGTCCACAGAAGATGAGTAATGCAATGAAGACTTCATTTCTTGCAAAAGAGGTTGGAGATTTTATTTTACTCCACAACCAAGCATCAACTTATGTTCATCATCATTTCAAAGAAAGTTAAGCAATGTCAACTCCTTAGAGTCTTCATTTTCTACTACAACGATCTTTGATAATCCTATTGAACAGTCGTCTCTCTTTAAGCAATGTCTTGCCACCCAAAGGGACCTCAAAAGCCTATTGATGACCGTTGGAAAACTCTTCAAGTTAGACTGGCAATCCTTCTTCTTTTCATGTGACTGAACTTAGTGGCAAGTACTAAGTCGCCCACGTACCCTCGAGAGGGATCAAGTCATCACGTAGTTCAACAATTTTTTTTTTATGACTTCTTTTTTTTTATGATTTTTTTTTGATAATTTCTTTTTGGATGATTTTTTTTTTATTTTTTATTTTGTTTTTGTTGTTTTTTTTAATTGTTTTTTTTTTCTTATGTGTTTTTTGCAAAAAGGGGGCGCAGTGTGTAATAGTGAGTATCACCACCGATCGAACTCGAGACCTTGGCCTCAAGGGAGACACGGGCGTCCAACCGCTACGCCACACTCGCAATTGTTGACATGGAGCGGAATTAATTTCTCCTTCTTGGTATGCTTTCAAGCATAGAAGCGTTTGAGGAACTTCCCATTGATGGGGCCGATCCTTGCATCATCATTGTTGATCAACTTATGAGCTTGGTTAGTGTTTGCCCCCTGCTTGAGAGTTGGAAGTACATCATAAGCAACGGTCATATAGTTTGACCCGACAACTTCATTGAAGTCTAGATCAATCTTGTTTTCTTTGGCAAAAAAAAAGGAGGGCTCACGTGTGTAATCCTCGCCCCACACCCCATAGTTTTTCATGGGTACCAATTGTGCAATAGTGGGTATCACCACTAATCGAACCCGAGACCTTGGCCTCAAGGGCGACACAAGCATCCAACCACTACGCCACACTTACAAATGGTGCCATAAAGGGGAATTAATTTTTCTTTATTTGTACGCTTTCAAAGGTAATGGGAAGACATCATGTACCCTTGCAACGTTATAGTGGGTAGTTTAAGTTCTTACCAAGGAGCAATTCTTGATTTTCAAGCATAGAAGCATTTGAGGAACTTCCCATTGATGGGGCCGATCCTTACACCATCATTATCAATCAACTTGTAAGCTCCATTGGTGTAGACTTCTTGCACAACATAAGGTCCATCCCATTTTGAAGTGAACTTATTGCCTGTACGATGAGTTGTGATAATAGGTCTTCAAACGGCGAGGACTAAGTCACCAACTTGGAATGATCGTAGTTTGACTCTTTTATTGAATGCGCTTGAAAGACGAGCTTGATAGCATTCAAGGCGTTGTTGGGCCTGGAGCCTTTTTTCATCAAGTGCCTCTAATTCTTGCAACCCGAGCTTGGCATTTTCTTCTCCAGTCAAACCTTCTTGAATGGCAATCCGTAATGATGGGATTTGGCGTTCTAAAGGAAGGACAGCTTCCACTCCGTAGACAAGAGAATATGGCGTTGCTTAAGTAGGCGTTCGAAATGTTGTTTGATATGCCCATAATGCTTCTCCGATTCGTTCATGCCAGTCTCGCTTTGTCTTGAATACCACTTTTTTCAACAAAGCGCCAAGTGTTTTGTTAAATGCTTGAGCTAGTCCATTTGCGGGGGCATTGTACATGGAGGAGTTATATTGTTTAAATTCAAACTTCTCACATAGCTCTGTCATCGACCTATTGTAGAATGGTTTGCCATTATCAGTTATGATATACCGAGGGACACCATACCGATAGATCAAGTGAGTTCGAATGAAATTGACCACCGTTTCTTTCTTCACTTCCCTAAGGGGTATAGCTTCCGCCCATTTTGAGAAGTAGTCGATTATGGCCAAGATGTACAAATGGCCACCGGATGACTTTGGTAATGGCCCTATTGCATCAAGTCCCCATGCATCAAAAGGCCAAGAAGCTACGATTGGGTGTAGAGGTTCTGGCGGTTGATGGATGAAGTTCGCGTGATATTGACAAGCTTCACACTTTTTAGCGCACTCCATAGAATCTTGTACCATCGTAGGCCAATAGTAACCCATTCGTTTGATCCTATAGTGTAACCTAGGACCCGATCGATGTGCGCCGCATATTCCAGAATGAGCCTCCTTTAAGGCTTGTTTAGCCTCCTCTTCTCCTAAGCAACGGAGAAACAATCCATCAAATGAACGGTAGAAGAGAGTGTCTTTATAGTAAATGAATTGGGCAGCCCTTCGCCGAATTTCGGTCTTGTGGCGTTTATCGTCCGGGAGTCTTCCATGTTGAAGGTATTCAATAATCACTTGTCGCCAATCTTCTTTTTCGACAAGGCATACAGAAATGATGTTGGCTTGCTCTTCTTTTTCTTCTTCAACCAAGAGAGGTACCACCCACCTTTGGGAAATAGTGACTCTGGTTGTCTCTTCTTGGGATAATGCTAAGGCAAGAGCAAGTTAGCTAAAGCATCGGCCTGTCTATTCTCCTTCTTCGGTATATGTTCCAATGTGATGGCCCCAAAATTTGCTAGCAACTTCTTCGCATATTTGCAATAGGGGATGAGGTCTTCTTTCTTGACGTCATATTGCTCCAAGATTTGGTTGATAACTAATTTGGAGTCTCCCAAGATCTCAAGTTGTGATATGCCCATCTCAATAGCCATCAGTAGACCAATGATCAATGCTTGATATTCGGCCACGTTGTTAGAGCAGAGTTCACTTAAAGAGAACGAGTAAAGAAGTATTTGCCGTTGTGGAGAAACAAATACTAGAACTGCCTCCACTCCTTCTTGACGTGTAGCCCCATCGAAAAACATCACCCATGGTGGCATTATTTCAATGTAAAACACATCTTCATCTGGGAAATCATCAGAGAACTCCCAATCAGATGAAACGGGTAATCGCCTAAGAAATCTGCCAATACTTGTCCTTTGACAGGTTTTTGTGGAATGTATGCAAGGTCATATTACTCAAGCAAGACTGCCCATCGAGCTATACGACCCGAAACCACTGGCCTAGAGAGGACATATTTGATCGAGTCCGCCTTTGCTATCAAACGGACCATATATGCTTGCATGTAGTGCTCCAGTTTGTCTATGGCAAAGAAAAGAGCGAGGCACATCTTTTCAATAGGAGAATAATTTAATTCAGCCTCATTGAGAGTTCGACTTAGATAATAAAGGGCTCTTTCTTTCCCCTCTTTATTTTCTTACACCATAAGAGCACCTAGAGACCTTTCTTGGGCCGCAATATACAGCACCAAAGGCTTTCCTGGGATAGGAGCACCTAACAGGAGGATTAAGTAAGTATCTTATGATGCGCGCAAAAGCATTGCTACAAGCCTCATCCCATTCAAAGTGCACATCCTTTTTCATCAATATTGAAAGGTTGACATCAACCAGCCAAATTCGAGATAAATCGTCGTATAAAGGTCAGTTGTCCCCGCAAGCCTCTAAGTTCTCGTAGATTCCTGGGCTCTAGCATTTTCTGGATAGCTTCAATTTTTGACTGGTCAATTTCAATACCGCGGTGCCTCATAATGAAACCAAGAAATTTTCCGGATGTTACGCAAAAAGCGCATTTGCGGGGGTTCATCTTAAGTCGATACTTTCTCAAGCGGGTGAACACGGATCGTAGATATGCCAGAAGGTCTTTCCTCCTTTTTGTTTTAACCACCGGATCATCGACATAACACTCCACGTATTTATGAAGTACATTATCAAAGATATTTTGCATGGCCCATTGATAAGTAGCACCAGCATTCTTTAGTCCAAAAGGCATCACTTTGTAACATAGAATTCCCTTAAGGGTACGGAAAGTCGTAAGTCTGCTCATCCTTAGGATTCATTCGAATTTGGTTGTAACCTCAAGTTCCATCCATGAAAGATAAAGCTTCATGACCAGCAGTGGCATCAACCATGACCTCAGTAATGGGTAATGGAAAATTATCCTTGGGACATGCATTGTTCAAATCACGGAAGTCAACGCACACTCGGATTTGTCCATTCTTCTTCTTGACGGGGATGATGTTAGTGATCCATTCCGGGTACTATACTTCACGAATAAAGCTTGCTTCAATGAGCTTATTGACCTCGGTTTCTATTTGAGGGATAAGCTCTGGCCGAAAGCGTCTTTGAGCTTGTTTGACTGGGTGCACGCCCTTCTTTCTTCGCCAAAGGTCTAGAGCAATACTCGGATTGAGCCCAGGCATTTCCTTGTAAGTCCAAGTGAACACATCTTTGTACTCTACTAGGAGCTTGAGGTATCCTTCTTCTTCTTCAAGGGTGAGAAGTGCACTGATGAAAGTTGGCCGGGGTTCTTCAGTAGTCCCTAAATTGATCTCTTTAAGTTCATTAATCGTAGCTTGTCCTTCATCTTCCAAGGCTGGAGGAGCTTCATCGACCTCTTCATTAGTTGCTTCAGCATCTAATAGTGTATCCTCTTCTATTGTAATATGAAACAAGGATGATACCTCTTCAATTTCCTCATCATGGATGGGTGACTGACTTGTATGTATAATCATTCGTCTTTTAACTTTGAGCAATCCTTCGGTGTTGATCTCCAAGGTAAAGTTACGTTTCATGCATGAAGGAATGCTACTGCGGATCTCATCATTAGCTTTCTTCTTCCCTTGAATGCCATAGTTTATTGAACTTTGAGAATGACTATCAATAGGCCTTTTCGTTGCCCCAAATCGATCAAAGACCGATTTACAAGCAAAAGTGTCCCAATTTGGTGTTAAACAAGTTGTATTTAACCTGTCAAACATTGTGATTCGTGATGACGGGGCCTCGATGCGATCAAACACCGAGACACAAGGTGAAAAATGGTCTTTTCCTTGATTGGAACTTTCGCCGACCTCCTTTGTTATGTATTAGGAACTCGAAGGATCCTTTCTTTTCTTGATCCATATCCGAGCTGGTTGTTCAGGAGTATAACCTAATCCGGTTTTTTGGGATAGGAATTTCATGCCCTTCAAGCCGCATTTTCCTTTGTGTTTTGCTAAGGCCATGCATCTTTTCTCCAAAGGGCTTTCGGAATTAGCTTCCCTAAGTCCTCTTGTTTTGAGAAATCGTAGCTTGCTTTGGCTAACAGCCTATATGCCTTTGGGTTAAACCATTCTTTCGTCCGTTCACTTGGTAGAATACCATGCTTTATCGGACTCTGCGAAGATCTCACGAATCCTTTTAATGGCTTCGAAGGTAAAGGATTTGTGGATGAAGTTAAAGGCATAACATGATTTTCTTTCAATATGGCTATATCCTTCATTGTGAGCTTTGCGGGAAGCCTCCCCACGTCTTTTGTAGATTGAAGGCATTCCGTGTATGGTGATTGTCCATTCTTGCGGTGTGATAATGGTATATACCGGAGGAATGGTTCTGGACCTTTCTTTGGGGAAGAAATGTCCTTTTTGGCGATGAATTTAACATGCTCCTCTTCACCCTGTTTACTTTTTATAGATGGGATCTCAACTGGAAGAACCTCACTAGAAATGTCTTCTTTTACATAAAATTTTGCATCAGCAAAATGAGCTTCGATTTCTACAAAAGGCTTTAAATCAGCATCGACCTTTTTTATTCCATTTTGAAAGAACTTGAAGCATTGATGCAAGGTCGACGGTACTATTCCATTTTCATGGATCCAAGGACGTTCTAACAACATATTGTAGGTCGTCTTAGCGTCAATGACGTGGAACAAGAGGTTGCTTTTCAATTCTCCAATGATCAATTCTAGGTGGATCAGGCTGATTGCATGTTGTCCTCCTTAGTTAAAACCTTGGATGACCAAATGGCTGTGTGATAATTCTTCCATAGCAAAACCCAGTTGTTTCATGGTCATTTTTGGAAGTATGTTAACGGCTGAACCTCCGTCAACAAGGATACACTCGATCCTTTGATCACGAGCATAACCAGAGACATAGAGTGGGCAATTGTGGGGCTTAGAGTCTAACAATAGATCCTCATCAGTGAAGGTTAAGTCCGGAGAGCATGCGTAACATCCCTATGCCTGTTGAAACGTATTGGCATAAGGGGCGTATATCTCTGGTTTTTCAAGAGCTTGGGTGAGCACTTCTTTTGGTGATGTGGAGGATTGCAAGGGTTTAACTTCATCGACCTGAGATTGGAGTTCCTCCAAAGATGACAAGGTCTCTTTTGGATCACCACGGTCAACGTCCTCCTTTTTGTCCTGAATTTCGCAACGAGAGATCGTGTGGACGGCCTCAGCTGAGTCATTTTGAAAGAATTTTTTGGGGAAGAATTCTTCCAATGTGATGAGCTTTCGAGATTTTCGGGTTTGTGCTGAATCTTCATACACTTTTATTCCCAGTCTCCCTTGCCTCTTATCACTCATTCTTTTTGCCCAAGGCTGAATTTGGTTTTGTGCTCTTTTGGATTCTTGGGTGATCAAATGAAGAGGGAATGCTCGTTTCTTCTTCCATCTCTTGCAAACAACCATCGTCCGGCCTTCTTCCTCATCCATCGTTGACCTTTTATCATCATTTGAATTATAATGAGGTGCTTTTTGTGAGAGCTGAACTTGAACTGGTTCCAGAGAACCAAACTGGATGAGTGTGGTATTTGCTCCTTGCTTAGTAGTCGGAGACAGGGAACTAGGTAACCCACAAGAAAATGTGACAAGGTTTGACTGAGCAACATCATTAAAATCCAAGTCGATTTTCCTTTCCTTGGCTAGCCTCATGATGAGTTCTTTAAGAACAAAGCATTTTTGGATTGGATGACTTATGATGCGATGATACTTACAATAGTTCGGGTCATCAACTTTTCTCATCTCTTCCGGTCGTTTGCATTCTCGCAATTAAATTAATTTCAATTTGAGCAGTTGTTCCAACATTTCAGGCATATCGGCGTCTAGGAAAGGATAGACCTTTTGTTCCCATTCCTTAAGTGATGAGCGACGCGTCTCACGCTGTTGACCTCCTTCGGGCCTCTTTTCATTAGCCTTCACATTTTTTGTTGAAATTTTGACTGGGGCAGGATTGACATTCATTGAATCTTTGATATTACTTTTTGCGTTCCTGTCATTTTTCCTTATTTCCCATCTTTCTTTCCTTTCCTCAGTATACGGAGGTTTCGTATTTCCATGGCTGGAAATACTTAATTCCATGTCATGCACACGAGTTGCCAACTCTTCAAATGTTCAGGGCTTTACTCCTTAAAGGATGTAAAGAAGTCCCCAATGCATGCCTTGGATGCACATCTCTATAGCAGATATTTCAGTAAGTCTATCCTTGCAATCTAGACTCAAAGAACGCCACCGATTGATATAATTAACGACGGGCTCATCCTTCCACTGTTTAGTATTGGTAAGCTCCATCATGCTTACCGTGTACCGTGTGCTATAAAATCGATTGAGAAACTCCCTTTTAAGTTGTTCCTAGCTATCGATTGACTCGGGCTCTAAGTCCGTATACCAATCAAAGGCATTCCCCTTTAGTGAACGGACAAACCGCTTTACAAAGAGGCCTCCTTGAGTCCCTGCATTCTCGCAAGTTTCTACAAAGTGAGCAATGTGTTGCTTAGGTTTTCCTTTGCCATCAAATTGCAAGAACTTGGGAGGTTGATACCCATTTGGCATTGTCATGTTATCAAGGCGCTTTTTATAGGGTTTGGAATATATGAGAGAACTTGTAGAAGAACCTCCATATTGTGCCCGAATGGTATTTGTAATCATATCCTGCAGTTGTTGGACAACTATCGAGGCCATTGAGGTGGAATGTCCGTGTTGAGAAGTGCCTTCACCTCCTTTTCCTTTATCACCCCTAGCGTTGTCTCCTTTGAAGGTAAAGCCAGGTGGGTGCTCGGGGCCAAGACTTGATTCTCCCAAATCTTGTACCTCCAGCTTGTTCATTAGGGTTGTAATTTTGACATCCTTTTCTTCAAGTTCCTTTGTGAGAAGGATGACCCTTTGTTCCATTTCAGCCATCTTTTCTTCCATGGTAGAGGTGTGAGTCATCATTATCGGCATGGCCTCTATAGATGATGGAGAAAATGATGAAACAGGATGAGTTAGATGTACTTCACTCCTTAAGTTTCTCATCACGGGTGAAGAGTTGATAGAAAAGGTCTTTATTGGGGATGATTCATTACCGATCTCCAAATCTTTCGAGGTAGATGAATCTTTAGTGATACCTTTCCTATTTGCAAGAAAGTCGAGAGAGATGACAGCAAGAGATTGATTTTCTTGGGTTGGTTGAGGTTGGAGTCGATCAAGAGCTTTGGATCGACTACGAGTGATTGGGCCAACATACTCATCAGCACTGGAATCATCAACCATCGATTTTCGAGACATTCTTGCCGCAGGCCATTGAAGCTAGTAGCAAAATGATGTCGAATTTCTTTTCTTTTGAAGGAGAAAGAGATGAGAGGCAAAGAGGTCCCACTAGGCGTGCGAGAATTTGTAAGCGACTAAATTTCTAGTTTGAAATAAATCAAACGAGTAAAATAGTTTCGCAAATGTGAATTTGTAGTTATGATTATGTGGTACAATTCTCTAAAATTACAAAAGAGTGATCCTCTGATTCGATCTCCTTGCAAAACTTATTGATTAGATTTGTGGTAATGTGGTTTTGACTTGAACACAAAATATCCTTCAATTTGGTTGAGGGATGGATCGAAGATTGCTGAAACGGAATTACAATGAATCTCTGGCTATGAGCTTGTTTAGAAATCCTTTGTTCTTCACGTTCTTCATGTTCTTCGTGCGTTCTTCGTCTTCGAAGGTTTGTGGTGGAAGTTCTTCGGTGCTTTAGAGACTTGAATCCGTTGAGCTTCACCGATTTGTGATTTGTTGATGTTTTCGGACACTTTTGGCTTGGTTCCCGCAAACTCTAGGATCTAGGTAGATGATCCGGACGATTACGTCGAATGTTCTCCGATTTTGGGGTTGAAGTTCTTGAAGTTCTTGAAGGCTTTGAGGCTTGATCTTCGCAGAGCTTTTTCACTTCTGAATTCTGTTCCTCCTAAATGTCTCAGGAAGGCTTCTATTTATAGGAGTTTGGGGGGTAGGTGAGCAACACATGGCAGAGCTTGATTGGTGACACATGTCACAGCCCGCTTGGTCCGCTTAAGTTATCGCTTACATGTGCGAAGTTGCTTATGTCATTGCTTACACGTGCGAAGTCGCTTGTGTCATCGCTTACACGTGTGCTGATGTGTGATTGGTTTTTGCATGACACTTGGCGAATTTCCATTGGCTTTTGAATAGTGATAGCAAAACCTAGCAGTAATACATGGTGTTCTGTAATCGGCTGTATTTTGTGGACTTGATTATGTGACGTGTCGACTTGTGATAGGTCGGGAATTTTCCCTCTCTACAAGTGCAATCGAGATTGCATACTGAATCTACTGATTTATACTTGAAATAAATCAATAATAAATGAAATCAATATCAAATCAAGAGAGTTAAATTAAAGGAACCTACCCACTCTTTGAAAATAATTCGAAACAAAGTGTAACAATTAGAGAAATATTAAAAAAAGAAAAAGAAAAACAAAACCAAAAGAAGAAGAACCAATCCTGCAAAATTAAAAGAAAATAGATTTTAAAAAGTTTTTTTTTTTTAAATAAATAAATAAGGAGAGGCTGTTTGACAGGAAGACACTACCAAAGTCAAGTAGATGAGAGGATACGGAACCGATGCAGATCTAGACTCTAGAGTTCTGATGATTAGCAGAAGAATTGGAGCAGTACGAACTTTAGAATGGCCAACATCTGCTTCCTCTTTGTGGTCATCGACTAATGAGATTTGTTGTGGAAGTTGATTCACATTGGCCAAATCTTTTTTCAGCAAAACCTCTTCTTCTCTCCACGAAAAAAAAAAAAACAAAGGATGAAAGGTAATTTGCAATATAGCCACGCAACTGATAGATAGTAATTTAGTGAAGAATGTGCGAAGAAATTGAAAGTAACCGATTAAGTTGTATTTTTACCGGATTATATAATAGTAATTTTGACTCTATTTTAAAAATAAGATGCAGGGGTATTTTTGAACTACCAAAAAATTCAGTCCAAACAATGGAAGCCCCTTCAATAGTAGTATAGATACTATTATTGAAAGTTGCCAATTCACTAGTAACTTTATAAAACAAAAATGTTGACCACAGCAATGAGGTACCACAAAATTGGCTTAAAGTCATCACACATAAGTCAAATTATATTTAATCAAACGCAACCACATTCATTCTTAATATAATAGGGCCAACAATCCTATAGAGATTTTGTTTAGTTTCGTATCTGTTAAGATCCATGAAATATTTTTTAACCTGAATATTTCCTTATAATTAGCCTCCTAAAGAAGTATATGGGTTACATCACTTGGCGAGTTGGCGTGAGACCTTCTAAATTCTCGTTTCATATAATTGACAAGTGCAAAATATTATTATTACTTATTATCCACACCAAAAAAAAAAAATCTCTCCCTCTCGTGGAGCTATTCCTCTCGTTCTAGTGCGAGTTCTTTCTCCCTTGGCTGTGTGCGAAGGGTAATTGTCTAGTACTAAACAAGGCAGAATGGAGGATGATGTGTGTGATAGGTTAGATAAGATGAAGTTGACAACAGAAGAAGAAGAAACTATAGCCTTCTCGGATGACGGAAGATTGGAAGCTATTGAGAGTTGCACTTTGAGTTTGGTTGGAAAATTCCTCACATGCAAGTCGTTCAACAAAGCAATTTGAAAGTTCAAAAACGTGTACAAAAACACTTTTGAACGTTTAGACCCCCAAAAACCAACTTAACCAACACAAGCAATATGTCAAACAACTAGTGTGCGGAAACTTAACATATGCTATAATATGGAATTGGTTAAACAACTATCTAAGCCATAACAAAATAAACCACAGCAGAGATAATGTAAAGGCAGAGATAGAGAGGAAGGAAGATGTAAACACAGAGATAACACCAGATGTGTTATCGAAGAGGAAACCAAGACCTCGGCGAAAAACCTCTCCGCCGCCCCTCCAAGCGGTAATCAATCCACTAGAAAATACAGTTGGGATACAAGGACAAAGAATAGACCCTCCAAGCCTAATCTACCCAATGCACCTAAGCCCTCCAAGCTTCTTGCTCCAACGAGGTTGCGCCGAACCTTTTTCTTTTCTAGCTTTCCGGATTCCGCTACTACACCGTAGCATCAACCAATGAAGATTGGCTCCTTCCTAATCGCTTCCTAGAACTCCAAACGACTGTCTCTCAGAGATGATAATGGTGAGAACAGGTTTGGTACAATGCCTCTCAAGGATTTGACAATGGAGAGGAAGAGAGTGAGGGAATTTGATGAGACTCTAAGGTAGAGATTGTGGGTGAAACAATCTGGTTTTTCTTTAGGTTTCTCTCTCAAAATTCTCTCTGGAAGCTCTCTTTCAATCGTGGGTTAAAAGGGTATTTATACTTTGGAGTGAAGAGGAATGTGAAACGTCAGGTTTTTCCAAAACAGGGGTGGCTCGCAGCTTGACCTCGCGGCTTGACTAAGTCGCGAGTTCGATCGCGAGATAACCGTATGGCGATTGTCCTGTTTTGTCCTGTAGTGCTCCGGCTAGCATGACTGTTCATCTTCCAAAGATGCTTGGCACGTGTGCAGATTCTCAGCGGGTTGAAGCCGCGAGTCCAGCCGCGAGTCCCGGCCGCGACTGCTGTTTTCTTGCACACTCTTGAGCAATCTTCACTCTATCTCACTCACTACCCTTACAACAATCCCACCTAAATACGGGGTTACTAAATCTTTGAATTACAAGCAAATTTGGCACGGAATAAAGCCAATTAGATGGTTGAATAAATTCAACCTTACAATCTCCCCTTTGGCTATTCCGTGACAAAACCCTAAAACAGACTCTAGACTTAACATGTGAGTTGGGAACAGTTGAACAAAACTCACTCACACCTAACTCTAGAAGTCATGGAAGCACTTGAATCATATGAACAATATACTCCTGAAACACAACAATACACTATGATTATTGTAGGCAGAAAATTATGAATGCATATAAAACAGTGAATGTGATCAAGCAAAGATGGAGTAATACACAAACCATGACTTGATCAACCAAGTGACCACCTCAAGGTAGTGATCACAGTGTTCATTCACACTTGGAATGAACACAAGGACATACAAGTTAACAAGCACAAGGCAAGTCACTTGTATGCTCAACACTCAACCAATGCATAGCACACAAGGCATATGCATCTAGGAACAATCCTACAAGGGCACAAGAGTGACAAGACATAAACCAAAATGCAGAACATTTAGATTAAAGTACTGATTTCAACATAGCATAACGGCTGCACTTAAGCATGGTACATACCATAAAGCCTACAAATATGCTTAAAAACATAACCCTAACAACTTACAAAAGCAAATGGGTACAAACAGAATTTCCTGAATGACATCATCAAAATATATTAAGGATTAAACCAAGAGTATATGAAAAGAGTTAGAAACAGATTTATACACCAAAACACAGTGTATCAAAACCATAAAACCACTAAGAGTACTCAAAACATAACCCTATATAAACACAGGTTTTGTTTTTAGCAACTCCCCTCAACTAATTACTCCCCTTAAGCTTTTCTCGCTTCTCAATCATCAATGAACTTCTCCCCCTTTTTGACAGGGAATAGCCAAAGGGTCACTTGTCATCTTTGAGTTGTGAAGTCGTCAAGTGTAGCAGCCAAGACATCAACTGGTCTTGCATGGCTCTTATCCCGTCGAGTGCTCGTTTGAACTGCGCCCGATCCCATCAAGCCTTTCCGAATGATCCGGAAAGCATCCGGAGGTGCATCTCGCAGAAGTTGAAGCTCTAGACCTTTTGCCACTCCTCCCGGGTGTTGAGGTGGATGCATGCCTGCCGCCCTGCATCGTCTCCATTGGGACTTCCTCTCCTTCATCACCTTCATCTTCTTCTCCCGGAAGCCTAACACCGATCCTTTTGCAGGTAAGTTTGTTAATTGCAGAGGGTGTAGACATGGGACTCGATGTCTTGAGGGATTGGAACACCTTTACTCCTAAAAATCCTCATTAGCAAACTTGGAAAGATCAATTTAGGTCTAGATGTTGTTCTTGTCTCATCCACAATGATGTCAAAGATGTGGGAACTTATATCTATGAAGTTCTTCTCTTTGAGATCCATCAGAAAAATTGCTCTAGCACAATTGATTGTGGTCAACTTCTTAATAGGATAGAGGTTAAACATCATGATTATGGTTAGAACCCTCATGTCCACCGGAAAGGCAAAGTGGTATTCAAACACTTCCCTTCTCTCCGCCCACCTATCCTCTCGTTGAACTGTTTCAATAGAGACACTCCTATCCTTGAAATTGATAAACTCCTCATCATCCAAACCTTCAAGCCCTAGTACATCATCTATGACATGAGCATCCAAGACAAATTCTTTACCCTCACCCAAAGAACTCAATTCATTATCCTTTATCACAAAGATTTGAGTAAAATTCCCTAATTAAGGGTTCACACACAACAGGAAACCACCCAAAAGCTTTTCCCATCCTCTTCCTTCAAAACAACTGGGAATAAAAGTTTGCCTTAAGTCCTCCAAATCTACAAATCTCTCTTGAATGATTCCTGCATTCAAGAAGTTATCCTTGTATCTCTCAAAGTGGTGAACTGACCTAAACAATCTAGAATCCATCTTTAATCTCTTGTCGGCCTTCTTTGCAGTAGATTTCTTCTTCGAGGTGAGGGTGCCATCTCGTGAACAATCGAGAAAAGGCCACAACAACATATAGCAATATATGTGCATATCCAGTCAAGTACCATGTAATAAATAAGAGAGAGATATCAACCATACAAATGAGCTTCAAAATTTAAACAACAAGCTACTTAGTTCAAACATATGGATATACCAAGTCTAGGATAGGAAACACATGAACAACATGGTGAAACTATCCTAAAGGCAGATAAATGACATTGAGACAGATAATGGAAAAATGATATGACACTCAAACAATGTATTGATCCTAACAGGAGCTTCCCACAGATTAACACACTAAAACATGCAAATCTAGCACAGAAAAACTCACATCCTCGTAACGAACCAATAGAAATCACTCAACAGCTCAAAGAACAGATTGAAATAGAATAAACACTTAGCTAATCACAAGATGAAGAGCAATAAGCATATGACAATCATTTAACACAAACTATAGCAACAGCATCCATAAGCTAAGCAAGAACAAGGAGCAGAGACCGAAACACAAACCCATTTCAAAAACACAATCTTATGCGAAAAATCAAGGGTAAAAACACAAAATCAAGTAGAAAAGAGTGTAAAACAGAAAACCCATACCTGTAACTTGAAGATTTTGAGCTACAAGAGTGCAACACAAGAGATTGGAAAAGGGAGCACGGAGTGTTTGGGAGGGTGAGAGTTTAGAGAGAAGATGAACAATCACAAAAATTCGAGGGAAAAACTGAAAAAGTTTAAAAACTGCTCCTGTTTCTGCAAAACACGCGATTTTCGCGACTGGATTAAGTCGCCCACACGCCTTGACTCAAGCCGCAGAATACACAAGAACAAAATTTTGAAAAATTTTTCTAAGTGTTTTTCGCGATGGAAGGTCTACCCGCGAGTGAGTCGCGATCCGAGCCGCGAAAATCTCTCGAGTGAACTCGCGATGGACCTTCTACTCGCGAACAAGTCGCCAAAAATTACCAGCGAAGATGCGACTCGAGGCTCGCGACTTGACACACCCGCGACCGAGCCGCCAAAACAGGTAAACTGTATTTTTGAAATTTTCAGATTTTTCAACCAAAATACTTTCCAAAAATACCTAAAACACTCAAAAATCTTTTTGTGCTTGAATTAACAAAGATTGAGCATGTGAAAACACATTTTATCAAGTACAATCACACAAATGAATATGGCATTTATTGAACATAAACTTGTGTGTTGTGTGTGGATATTAACAATGAGATAGACCTTTGTCTAATGTGAAGCTTCAATGATCAATTCAACCAAGGCATACACAATTAGCACTAGATCATGTGACCAATCTCAATTATAGAAATATGAATATATGACCTCCCACACAACTTGATAACATAACTTGGAGCTTTTCATTTGACTCCACTTTCGGACATAACATTTGATCTTTTTAGGCAATCATCTCTCATTGTGAGAGGGATATATAACATTTCTCTTTGAAGAACAGGCCTTTGGCCTTTTGAAAGAAATTTCACTTTTAATATAAGGTCGCTTACCCTTTTTCCTAGTCAAATACTAGAATGTGCGACAGGCTTTTGCAGCTCAATATCTCTTTTCATTTGGAGATTTACATTTGGTGAGCTCTTTTAGCAAAACAAAAATAAAAAGTGGGAAGATATATAGACACAAGTCTATGCATGTCTCAAGATCAACATAACCATTCACTAATCATTCATGACAAGTTTGAAGATCTATTTACAACAATCACATAGATTTCAAGATTTTTCCCATAGTGATATGAGTGCATGAAAACAAGGAATGCTCGAAAATGCACAAAGCCATTAGCACAAAGGTACAAGGCAAAACGAGTTTTAAGACAAAACTCAACAAAGTCAATCAAGCTTTTTGATTTTCAAATTTTTATGTAATTTTTGGATTTTTGACTCACGAAACAAAAAGATTGATAAAACACAATTAAGAAAAATTCACAAGAAGACAAACAAACTACCAAAATCAAAAACAACAAGCATACCAAACAAACATAGTCACAAAGCATAGGAAGTATTAATGCATGGACATGTTGTAATGCTTATGCATGAGTACCCCTTTTCACCCACACGTCACTTGCGTTTGGGGTGATTTCCTTAAAGGATTGGGTACGGGAGTTAGGGCTTTCAAACCTTCGTGAGAAGCTTTCCAAGCAATTGGTGAATGCACCAATCATCTTCATCACGTTCATCATTCGGGATCTCCATTTTGCTCTCTAGGTTGATCACCCGCCCAAGTTCTCCTATCAATTCTTGGTCCTCCCGACCTTTGAGGAGTTGCACTGTTCTTTGCTCTCAGCTTTTGGCAATTTGGTCGAGTGTGCCCTTGAAGTCCGCAATAATGGCACACATACGTTCCTCTAGGACCTCTTTGTGGTCGTGGACGTGACTTGGCACGAGATTCGACTGTCCACGAGATCGATTACGATGATTCAGCATCCGTTGGTCCACCACATTCTTCTTTTCCTCCACCTCGAGCTTCACACCAGTAAGTTCATCTATAACTGGATCTTTTGCCTTCACAAACTTGACTTCTTTAGTGACATTCACAGATGAACTACTTCCTCCGGTATACCCCAATCCGGATTTGTCCGAGAAGCTCTTTTGAGATGATATAACATCATCTAGCTTCTTGGTGGTGACCCTCTCTATCTTAGCATTTGCTTGCATCACCTCGTTCTCAAGAAATCTCACTTTAGTGTAAGCTTCGGACAGCTCACCATTCAGAGTTTCAATCTCGCATTTGGCCTCCCTATACCAGATTAGGAGACTTTTGTAGTCCTCCTCGGCCTTTTTCATCTTTCTCACAAAGAGCCTTGGCTACCCTTGTGTATTCACCCGACTTCTCCAAGAGTGAGTTGTAATTTTCTTAAAGAGTTGTTGTGCTTTCTTCTTCTTGAGCTTCCGATTCTTCAACAATTCCTAGTGAGTCATCATCACTATGTTCTCCAAAGTCTTGAACAAGCAAACTCAACTCATCCGAAGGCTCAATATGAGCAATAGTCATGAAAGCTGAATAGTTCCCTTCTCCATCACAGCTTTCTTGATTCTCGAGCCTCGGACGAGTCTGAATCACTCAAGGTCGTGGCATATACCTTGCCTTTCGATTTCAAATAATTAGGACATTCCTTCTTGAAGTGTCCATGCCCGTTGCATTCAAAACAAGTAACACCTTGTGTGGATTGGGATTCTTTTCCATCTTTCTTTTGAAATCCCTTTTCTCCCTTCCGAATTTTGGAATTTTCTCTTATCATCAAATTTTCCATTGTTTTTGAATTTCAAAAACTTTCTGAAATTTTTAACAAGATAGGCTACATCTTTGTCCACCATATCTTCTCCCGATGAGCCTTGATCTTCCACCTTCTCATTAATGGTCTTTAGAGCAAGGGATTTGCTCTTCCGTTGATTTGGCAAAATGACATCTCATAAGTTTGCAGAGAACCAACCAGCTCCCGTACTACGATGTCGTCAAGATCCTTGCTCTCTTCAATGGTCTGTCACTTTAGCACGAAAACTTTCCGGCAATGATCGAAGGATCTTCCTTACAATCTTTGAGTCCTCCATTTTCTCCCCAAGTTAAATTTTCATCGACAACCACCTCATTTAGCTTCCCATAGAAGGAGTCGAAAGACTCATCCTCACTCATCTTGAGCTCCTCAAACCGAGTGGTCGCATTTGTAGCTTGATATCTTTCACTTTCTTCGTGCCTTCATAAGTGGTTTCCAGAATCTCCCATGCTTCTTTGGCAATGGTAATGTGAGAAATCCTGTGAAATTCATCCGAGACACACCACGTAGAAAATAGCATTTAGTGCTTTTATGTTAGCATTAGATGCAACAAGTGTCGCCTTATCCCATGTGGATTTGGTCGCCTCGGTTTGGTCCAACCAATCTCAACAAAGATCCCACACGGATTCATCTATAGAGCATAGAAAAGCTCTCATACGAACCTTCCAAAACGCATAATTACTTCCATCAAAATATGGAGGTGCATTAAGGGATTGGGACCTATCCATCTCAAAAAGGGAGTCAAGGATCACACAATGGTAATGAAACCAAACAGTGTGTGTACCGCTCCGATACCAATTGAAAGTTCAAAAACGTGTACAAAAACACTTTTGAACGTTTAGACCCCAAAACCAACTTAACCAACACAAGCAATATGTCAAACAACTAGTGTGCGGAAACTTAACATATGCTATAATATGAAATTGGTTAAACAACTATCTAAGCCATAACAAAATAAACCACAAAGCAGATAATGTAAAGGCAGAGATAGAGAGGAAGGAAGATGCAAACACAGAGATAACACCAGATGTGTTATCGAAGAGGAAACCAAGACCTCGGAAAAAAACCTCTCCGCCGCCTCCAAGCGGTAATCAATCCACTAGAAAATACAGGTTGGGATACAAGGACAGCAATAGACCCTCCAAGCCTAATCTACCCAATGCACCTAAGCCCTCCAAGCTTCTTGCTCCAACGAGGTTGCGCCGAACCTTTTTCTTTTCTAGCTTTCGGATTCCGCTACTACACCGTAGCATCAACCAATGAAGATTGGCTCCTTCCTAATCGCTTCCCTTAACTCCAAACGACTGTCTCACAGAGATGATAATGGTGAGAACCAGGTTTGGTACAATGCCTCTCAAGGATTTGACAATGGAGAGGAAGAGAGTGAGGGAATTTGATGAGACTCTAAGGTAGAGATTGTGAGTGAAACAATCTGGTTTTTCTTTAGGGTTTCTCTCTCAAAATTCTCTCTGGAAGCTCTCTTTCAATCGTGGGTTAAAAGGGTATTTATACTTTGGAGTGAAGAGGAATGTGAAACGTCAGGTTTTTCCAAAACAGGGGTGGCTCGCGGCTTGACCTCGCGGCTTGACTAAGTCGCGAGTTCCGATCGCGAGATAACCGTATGGCCGCTTGTCCCTGTTTTGTCCTGTAGTGCTCAAAGCTAGCATGACTGTTCATCTTCCAAGATGCTTGGCACGTGTGCAGATTCTCGCGGGTTGAAGCCGCGAGTCCAGCCGCGAGTCCCAGCCGCGACTCTGCTTTTCTTGCACACTCTTGAGCAATCTTCACTCTATCTCACTCACTACCCTTACAACAATCCCACCTAAATACAGGGTTACTAAATGCTGAATTACAAGCAAATTTGGCACGGAATAAAGCCAATTAGATGGTTGAATAAATTCAACCTTACAGCAGCAGCGAAGAATACGATTCGCCGCGCATGGGGATTGAATGAATCTATGCAAATTCTTGAAGTAGGGCCAAATCTCTGCCAATTCAAATTTCAATCAGAGTTTGATTTGGAGAGGATTTTGAGAGGAGGCCCCCGGTCCTTTGATAATCAGTTACTATTGCTTCAGAGGTGGAAAAAGGGTATGATTGTGGGAAATATTCGATTGGAGTCGGCATCCCTCCGGGTTCAAATATGGGAAGCACCGTTTGACATGGTTTCACCTCATGTAGCAAGGGAAGTGGGAAGCCGGCCGGGTAAGGTTGAGGAGGTGGAATGGAAGAAACGGAAAGACGATATAAGTATGTTTATGAGAGTCCGAGTAGCCTTTCCAATTGCAAAACCTATTCGACGGGGAGGGTTTATTGCTGGATCGGATGGTGTGAAAACGTGGGTATCTTTCAAATATGAGAGATTACCCATCTTTTGTCACTTCTATGGAATTTTAGGCCATGACTTGAGGCATTGTGCAGCCCATTACGCAACAGAGAAAAAGAGTGAAAGAATTGAATATCAATATAGGGATTTTCTCAGAGCTGTAGTTGGTCGTCCAAGAACACCATATGCTAAAGCTTCAGGTCAGATGGCCGGCACGGAGGAGGTTACAGATTATGCAGCAGAGACGGGATCGAAACAAGGAGTGCAGGAGGGTCCGATGAGCACAACGGCGGCGGCAGCAAACCCGGGTGATGCTTGGAACCCTAGCGCCGTTGAAAACCCTAGAAGAGTGATTAATGATGAGGCCGTGAATCTTGGACCCGTTGCTGAAATCACGCTCAGCACTAATGAGCGTATCCAATCCCATGCAAACGTGAAGGGCGTGAAGTCACCTTTGTCAAGAAACGTCTAAGGAAATTAAAAAGAATGGACAGGTCAGCAGGGTTTTAAAGGGATTTGATGAGAACGTGGGGGCTGATTTCAAGTCCAATGAGGCCAATTTGGTGGATGTTATGATACAGACTCAAGAGCAGGGGCTGGACGCATCTACTTTAAGTCCGGGGATGAATGGGCCAACTAATGTCAAGCCCAAAGGGTCTTGACCTGGCATGAATAGAATGGACCTTGGGTTGGGAGATGTTGGCAAGGCTATTATGCTACATGGATTGGGAAAGAGGGAGGCACGTGAATCTTATGAAGGGCAGGCTGTGGAGCAGATTAGAAAGAAAGGAAAATGGAATAGTGATGATGAAAACAATGACCATGGATCGGGCGGGGTGGAGAGCCACCCTTAACAGGAGCAATGAGATCGTTAAGTTGGAACCGCCAAGGGCTTGGGAACCCTTGGACAAGTTGAAGCCTTCGCAAAATTGTGAGGGAGCAAGTTCCCACGGTATGTTTTTTGATGGAAACTAGACTTAATAAGGAGGGTTTTGAAAATTTGTATGGAAACTTACCGTATCAGAATAAAATTATAGTTAAACATCCGGATTCTGGGGGAGGGTTGGCATTCTTGTGGAAGAATGATGTAGGTTTGGAGGTTGTTAATTTCACGATTAACCATGTATTAGCTAAAGTAACTCAAGAGGATGGTTTTGTTTGGTATCCGACAGGATTTTATGGGTGGCCGAATGCACAGCAGAAGGAAAATTCATGGAGATTGTTAAAATATTTACAAACATTTGTTCGGGGTCCATGGGTGGTGATTGGAGATTT
Source organism: Quercus dentata (assembly GCA_028216015.1). Taxonomy (NCBI): domain Eukaryota; kingdom Viridiplantae; phylum Streptophyta; class Magnoliopsida; order Fagales; family Fagaceae; genus Quercus; species Quercus dentata. The sequence goes on along the minus strand of CP116452.1, from coordinate 13,865,207 downwards.
TAATACGTATTTACATGTATCTGAAAAGTTAAGTGCAAGACAGCCGCAATATTCTCATTGAAGCATTTAGAGAGGCATTGAGCTCTTGTCAATCGCATGACCTTGGTTTTAAGGGATATCCCTACACTTGGAGTAATAAGAGGCCTGGGGAAGCTAATACTAAGATTCGGCTGGATAGGGGGGTTGCCAATAAAGAATGGATTGACTGATTTCAGATGAGTAGAGTTGTGCACTTGTCATCTCATGCATCGGATCACCTTCCACTTTTATTGCATGTTCAATCATTTTCACAACCAAGGCAGAACCGTGGGAGAAGTTTCAGGTTTGAGGAGTCATGGCTGCTTCGGGATGAATGTGCAGATATTATTCGAGAGGCTTGGAGGAATGGAGATGTGAATAGGGACGGGTTGGCTGCTGTACAAGACAAAATAAAGGCTTGTGGGGTGGACCTTATGACTTGGGGCTCATCAATGACCGACCCGGATACGGTGGCTATTAAGGAAACTCGAAGCTAAATCGGACAGGTTGAATGAGGTTGAACTTACTCAAGCTTCCAAAGTTGAATTCTTAAGTTTGAGCAAAAAGATGGATGACCTTCTGCAAAAGCAAGAAATTTCTTGGGCTCGTGATCTAGAATAAATTGGCTGAAACATGGGGATCGAAATACAAAATTTTTTCATGCCAAAACTTCACAAAGAAGAAGGAAAGATTTTATTAGAGGCATCCGAAATTCACAAGGGCAGTGGGTGGAAAATTTGGAGGAGGTGGTTTAGGTAGCTTCAGATTACTTTGATAATCTATTTCAAGCAGGTGTGGGAGATTAGATGGAGGAGTGTTTGAATGCAGTGGATACTAGGGTGACCAAGGACATGCGGGAAGTTTTGTCCACTCAATTTATCGCCAAGAAGTGCAGGTGGCCCTGTTTGAGATGGGACCAACAAAAGCTCTAGGACTCGATGGTATGAATGCCCTTTTCTATCAAAAATTCTGGCATATTGTGGGTGATTCCGTTGTTTTAGCTGTTTTGGATTTTTTAAATAATGGTAACATGCTCCCCGAAATTAATCATACAAATATTGTGCTTATTCCTAAAGTACAAAATCCGGAGAGAATGTCCGAATTTAGACCTATAAGTTTATGTAATGTTATTTACAAAATTATTTCCAAGGTGTTGGCAAACAGATTGAAACAGGTATTGCCGCAAATAATATCATCCACACAGAGTGCCTTTGTCCCGGGCGATCGATCACCGATAATGTATTAGTGGCCTATGAGACTCTTCATACAATGCATGCTAGAAAAAAAGGGAAAAAGGGTGTTGTGGCTTTGAAGCTTGATATCAGCAAGGCCTATGACCGGGTTGAGTGGCACTTCCCGCAAAGTATTATGGAGAAAATGGGATTCCCAGCTGGTTGGATAGAGAGGGTGATGAGGTGTGTCACAACTCCATCCTTTTCTATTTTGGTGAATGGGAAACCTTATGAAATGATTCAGCCATCTAGAGGAATTCGCCAGGGAGATCCGATTTCACCATACTTATTTCTTTTGTGTGCTGAAGGCCTCACCGCTTTGTTAAATAAAGCAGAATCGGAAGGGAGGATTAAGGGAGTGTCAATTTGTAGAGGTGCACCAAAGATTACTAATCTTATGTTTGCAGATGATTCATTCTTGTTTTGCCAGGCAACTCGGGCTGAAGGAGAAACCATAGCAGAAATCCTCCAAACTTATGAGAGAGCTTCTGGGCAAAGTATCAATTTGGAAAAGTCTTACGCTTATTTCAAGTACTAATACTTTGGAGAGGCAGAAGGGACAGATTTTGGAGATCTTGGGAGTAAAGGAAGTGGACCGTTTTGTTAAATATTTGGGCCTACCAACTTTAATTGGTCGGGCTAAGTATAACACCTTCTCGGATTTAAAGGACAGAGTTTGGAAGAAACTCCAAGGATGGAAAGGAATGTTGATGTCTAGGGCTGGCAAGGAAATCCTCATCAAAGTCGTGGCTCAGGCTATACCCACATACACTATGAGTGTATTCCAAATCCCTTTGAAATTATGCTCTGAACTTGAAGCGTTGTGTGCAAGATTTTGGTGGGGTCAAATTGGCAATGAACGGAAAATTCATTGGAAGAGTTGGGACAAGCTAACGGCTCCAAAGAAAGAGGGTGGAATGGGGTTTAGAGATTTGAGAGCCTTCAACTTGGCTATGTTGGCCAAGCAAGGGTGGAGGTTGGTTCAAGGCATTGATTCACCGCTTTATCGATGCTTTAAGGCACGATACTTCCCAAGATCATCTTTCCTAAAGGCTAAAGAATCCCCTAATTGTTCATATGTGTGGAGGAGTTTGATGGTAGCACAACCAATTCTTCAAGCAGGTCATTGTTGGAGGGTTGGGAATGGATATTCAATCAATGTTGTGAAGGATAGATGGCTGCCAAATTTCCCAACAAATAAAGTCCTTCATTCGGGCCAGAGAGATTTGGGTGAGATGTTGGTGGCAGAGTTGATTAACCCGGAATTGAACATCTGCAAGTATGAGGACATCAGGGCAATATTTCATAGGGATGAAGCTCAAGCAATATGCCAAATTCCATTGAGTCGAAGAAATGTGCCTGACTCTATTTTTTGGTTGTATAATGCAAGGGGACTATTTAGTGTTAAGTCCGCGTATCATGTAGCGAGGAGGCTCTTGACTGAAGCTAACCGGGGTGGAACATCATTGGAAGGTGCTGCAAAAAATATATGGAGGGCTATATGGAAGCTTCGGCTTCCAAACAAAGTGAAAGTCTTTGCATGGAGAGCCCGCCACGAGATACTCCCTACTACCGTGAATCTGACTTCAAGAAAGGTTATTCATGATGATAAATGCTTAATCTGTACAAGGGAATTAGAATCCACTATTCATGCCCTTTGGGATTGTCTTCATGTCCAAGATATATGGGCTGGTAGTTCTAGAAAGTGCAGAAAGCTAGACATGGCCAAAGCGGACATGATGCACTTGATGGAGGAGTTCTTTGGAGTGTCTCACTCAAGATGATCTTGACTTATTTTGGACCCTTGCTTGGCTTGTTTGGAGTCAGTGGGAACAGTTTGCTGCATGGTGGTCGAATGAAGGTTCCAAGTAGTTTAAATAAACGAGCCGAGGAGTATATCACGTAGTTTACAAGTGCGCAAAATCGGCTGGATGTGCAACGAACACAAAGAAACCAATTGGTGAGATTTGGCAGCCACCGCCCCCAGGAGAGTTTAAAATCGAACTTTTTGACGCTGTTGTGTTTTCAGATTTAGGTAGAACAGGCTATGGTGCAATCATTCGGAATGAATATGGTGAGGTAATGGCTGCTATGATTGCTAGTGGTCCGATGGTGCGCAATGTTGATGAAGTGAATTTCTTGCTTGTCGAAAAGCTATAGAATTTGGAGTGGATGCTGGATTTTTGAGATTGAAAATTGAAGGGGACAATATCAATGTTACTCGTGCTATCTCTTCTTCTTTGGTAGACTCTTCTCCATTTGGTAATGTCATGGATGATATTCGACATTTGTTGCGGAGTTTGCAATGGGTTAGTGTTGGCTGTATTAGGAGGGATGGGAATCAAGTAGCACATGTTTTGGCCCAATATGCTAGAACTTCCTTGGATGAGAATATTTACTGGATGGAGGACTCTCCCCCACCAGCAATTGAAGCTTTGTATCATGATATTTCACTTATTTAATTGAATGAATATCCACCTTTCAAAAAAAAAAAAAAAAGGAAAAAAAGTGCATGATATTTATTAATTATCTTTAATCTATCCTCTTTCAAGATCAGAAATCACTTGCTTTGGCAATTAGATATAGCTATATGTAATCCTTCACCAAGTAATAACTATATGTAATCACTTGGAATTCCTAAACATAGCACATTAATCTTTAATAAGGCATCGCATTATAAATATTTTTTTAGAGAACCGACCAAAGACTACAAAGACTTATACACTACAAGAGGAGCAATATCCTCAAGTACATATATTCCGTCCATACCTGAATATCGTCAACAGATTTAGCCTTCATGGCTAGACAATGAGCAACAGAGTCACCAAATCTTTTTACGGGACAAAATTGGCCTTTACCCTTTTTAAAAAAACAATCTATTATTTTGCCTCCTTTCCCAAACTAATTAGGGAAATACCCATCTATTAAAATTCAACTTTCTCAAAATCGAATTAAAAAAAAAAAAAAAACTGGAGGCCTATAATGGCGTTTTAAGGTGCCTATAGTGACATTGCGTTTTGTAACTCGATCTTCATGAACTAGAGTTCAATGCAAGTTTTTCCTTCCTTTTTTTACCTATAACATGAGTTCATGGAGCTCGAGTTACAAAAAGCCACTATAGACTCATTAAAACGTCACTATAGGCTCCTTAAAACGCCACTATAGGGCTTAACTTGATTTTGAGAAAGTCGAGTTTCAAAAAAAAGGTATTTCCCTAATTAGTTTGGGAAAGAGAGCAAAATGCTGGATTGTTTTTTTAAAAAGGGCAAATGCCAATTTTTTCCTCTTTTTACATGAGAAAAAGAAGCAAAATGAAAATCAGATGCTAGCAGTAAAGTATCATCCAACGCAAGACCATATGCAGAGAAGTGCTCGGATAATGAGCTTAGCATCACCCTCAAAGATAGCTTCAAAAATGCTGATTTCCTTAACAAATAGGACTGCTCTCCCACTCGCTAAAGCTTCCACTCCCTCCACAGAGAAAGGTAATGAGATTCATGGAGACAAAGCACTAATGATAGAACCATTATAGTCTCGGATAACTACCCTAATGGCTAATGCCCGATACATTGATGTAACTAAAAATAGCCCCATCAAAGTTAACTTTGTAGATCGGATTGTTTGGAGGGTGCCTCCCGATGGCACTCTATATGGGAATATAAGGGGTGAGGGGTTCTTGATCTTCTTTAAATATCAATAAGTTATGGAGTAATTTTTTTTTTTTTTTTTTTAAGCATTGTCAATAAGAAAAGTATTGGAAGTTGTTCAATTATGAGGCACATTAAGAGTTTTCTTTATAGTAAACTAAAAATAGTTATACACATAATAAAAATAAATCAATCATACTACTTACATCTCTCGCTCATTATTTTTAGTATCTCTTATTTTATTTTCGTAGCTTCATATTCGACTTCTTTATACATATCATACGATAACTCATTGAAAGAAAATCTAGAATATTTTTAGTTTCAAAATTTATACTACAAACAAAAAAGTATATATTATAACTTTCTATTCAACAAATTTTTACTACGTACTTATTTTTGGCCGATCAATCTTGATTTCGCTCAACCAAAAAGACTTGCACAGAGGCAAATTTCATCTGACTTCATCCTTGATTACATGAAATGGTTACAAATGACATTGAAAATAATTAAATTGAAACTTTTGTCATTACAAGTAAACCTTTGTAGAAATCACGTGGAATTAGCAATACCTAAAATACCTTTCACTGTTCCAAGTAAATCAACCAACTAACTATCACTCAGTTTGCATTTAAAATTGAGTTGAATCACTTGATTGAATTGACGAGCAAGTTGGATTTAAGTTGTTTCCTACATCCGCTAGTGACAATAGGAAAGGCTTAGAAGGCATTTGTAAGCATTCAACTTCTCCTACAAGCATTTCTACAACTTTGTTCATTGAACAACGATCACTAGGCTTCATTTGTATGCACCACAATGCGACTATGATCATCTTATTAACTAGTTTCTTCTCCTCCTCTGTGACATCTTCCATTATTATGTCATTTCCTTTGCTAACTTGGTCATAGACCCAAGATGGAAAGTAAGTTTGGCTTGAATGATCTACAAATGCATTAAAGTTCTTCCTTCTACTTGCCATTTCCAACAATAACATCCCAAAACTATAAACATCAGCTTTATAGGAAACGCCTCCAATGTTTTTATAGAACAACTCTGGAGCCATATATCCTAGTGTTCCTCTTGCAAAGATCAACGACACTATGCTATCATTTGCCAAATAAAGTTTTGCAAGCCCGAAATCAGAAACTTTTGGGGTGAAGTTCTCATCAAGAAGAATGTTATGGGGCTTGATATCAAAATGCAGAATTTGCATGTCACATCCTCGATGTAGATATTCAATCCCACGAGCCACTCCAAGAGAAATCTTGTATATTTTCTCAATACTTAAGGGGATTCTTCCTTCTGGAGAAAAAATGTATTTGTCAAGAGAACCATTAATCATGAATTCATATATAAGGGCACGCTTTGGTCCCTTAGTACAAAAGCCAATGAGTTGCACTACATTCATGTGGTGAATCCTTCCAATTGTTGCAACTTCGCTGATAAAATCTTGCCCATTAGCTTTGGACTTATCTAACATCTTTATAGCTACAAGACGACCACTTTGAAGCTTCCCTTTATATACAGTGCCATAGCCTCCTTCTCCCAATTTTTCCTTAAAACCTTTTGTCATCTTCCTAATTTCTGAGTAAGAATACCTAATTGGCATGAAGTTATTTTGGCTTTGCAGAAATTCTTCAATGGCATCATTTGTTGATAAATGCCTCCTGCGCCACTTATATATCAAAAAGGCAACCACCCATGGAGTACCCAAGCCCACCTTTGCTATAAGGTATAAAAATACTGTACAGGGACATCACCGAAAAAACTATGAGAAAACAAATTTCCACTTGCATTGCTTTCGGTTATTTCAATTTTTAACTGAAAATGTGATTAAACTAATAACTAAGTGCCTTCCTAATCGAAGTAATTAAGCATAATTTTTTTTCCCATTTAAATGTCACTAAAATTTAACTACATCTTGTTTTCATGGTAAACTATACTCATGCACAATTTTCAGGAATGATTTCTAAAAAAAATTGAAGAAGATTAAAGGAGATTCAGGTTCTTACCGATGTTTGGTAGCATGTACCAATTATAAGCTGCAAAAACAAAAAAAAAAAAAAAAAATGGAGTTAAAATTACCTTTTCTAACTAAAGGTGAATTACTAATTAGGGAAACAAGTGACCTGAATAATTTGAGCAGACTAGGCTTAATAAGACTAATAAAAATTTAAAATTTTAAAATTTTAAAAAATAAAATAAACAAATAAATAAACCCTCTCATTGGGCCATGCTTAACATGAGATATAAACAACCGTAGAAACTTGTTGACTTCATATATTAATCAATCCTTACTTAAGGCTAATTCCAATTCTACTTGGAGGGCAAGTAAAAATAAAAAATTAATAATTCTACTTGGATAACTTATTTTACTATTAAGCTTATTTTTGTTACTATTCATAAGTTCTACTGCACTTTTTGTTACTATTCATGGATCTCATTGTATTATTTCAAGTAACTTTTACCTTTATCTACAATATTTTCAGCAAAAAGTTTTCAATTTCAATAAAATAAACGGATTCTAAACAGACCCTTAATGTATGGTTTAGAATTTAGCCTACTATTTTTTCAACCAAAAAAAAAAAAAAAAAATAGCCTACTATATATTAAGGGAAATGAGAGGAAAATTTTAATCAAGAGAACTGGTTTTCTCTTGTTTGGTTGTTGTTTTCTGTTTTCAAACACCCAAAAAAAAAATTTTTTGAGGAATAATTCTCGGAAATGGTTTTCCATAGCTTTCTTACCCTGAAAACCTTTTGGAGATACATTTCTATTCTACAAGTTTTTCTATTTTTTTTTCCCCCAAATAAAGCATCACAATCAGGAAAAGGCAAGCCCAGAAACCCAAGTTGTTGATAGCGTCACCCACGGGCCCAAGACCAAACAACGTCGACCCACAAAGCAAACACCCCCTCAAGGAAGCCACAGACCTATAACAATCTAATTAAGTCGTGCACAGAAAACCTAGACCAGTCCAAATTTTGTGTAAATCTTAAGAAATTCGATTATCTTACTTTTCATTTTCTTAAGCCTAAAAGATCAACCGATTGCCCTAGTACATGGGTATTCATCTCCTAGTGTCATCTTTCACATCAGGCACAATTATTCAATGCAATTCAATCATTCAATGTCTTTTTTCATTCTATATTATCTTTATCCTTCAAACAACTTTTTTGAGATAGAAAACTCACCGATATCGAAATAACCGGCATATGGAGGTCGCCTTACTGCTTTTTCAAAAAGAAAAGAATAACATCAGTGTTTGGAACTTTAAAATTAATTTAACTTCCCATTATAACGAAACTACAGCAATACTGGATAAATATTTCCTAGCATATCTATTACATTGGAATGGATGAAAATTGCACCAAGAAACTATGTTCTTAAGAAATTCGATAATTTTTACTTTTCATTTCCTCAAGCCTAAGGGTCCATTTGGTTGGAGATCGAGATGAAAAAGTAAGAGGATAAAAAATAGTAAAGAGTCGAAAGGTGAGACGATAGAAGAGATTTTAGTCTAGCTCATTTGTGTTTATTAGTTAGAGGTGAAAAAGTAGAGGTATGAAAAACTTTTTTGTTTGATTGAGAAGAAAAATAAAAATATAGAAAAATGTGTTTATATAAATTTACTCATATGTTTTTATTAATAATGATACCCAATTTTTTTATAAAATAAATAAATAAAAAGGCAAACAACCAACCAAAAAACAGACAATCACCCAAGTTTATTAAAAAATGAATATCATGTCCAACAAAAGAAGAGCAAAATGCCTACTGAACAAACAAAAAAACTAGAAGAGAGTTGAGATCAACCAATTGTCCAAGTACATGGTTATTCCTTTAATTGTCCAACTGAGATAGAAACCTCACCTCTGAAAAAGAAATAAAGACTATGTGGCCATTCTGCATTTTTGACAGAGAAAAGAAATAACATCAGCACTGTTTTGAACTTTAAAATGAATTTAGTCATTATGCTAGCTGAAACTACCCTAGCATGTCTTTTACATTGGAATGGATGGGGTATGCATCAAGAAGCTTTCTTCTTCAGAATTAGATAATTTTTACTTTCATTTCCTCAAGCCTAATAAAAGATCGTGATCATCCAATTGCCCAAATAAATAAGTCACGTGCAATTCTATATCATAGTCTATTCTATATTATCCTTCAAACTACTTCTTTTGACATAGAAACCTCACCCAGGAAGCTAGAATACAGCCTTTCGCGCAATCCTGCATTTTTGACAAAGAAGAAAATAACATCAGCATTTGGAACCTTAAAACTAAATCTGGTAAATTTCAATGACATCACCAAGACGTTTCTTATTATATTGACCCAATACATGAAGGGTTAGTGACGGGAGAAATGCAAGACTAGTACAGAAAAGAGAGAAATGTGCAAGAGGAAAATAATGGTCAACATGCATGTAAGGTATTTAATTAGAGAATGGAAAGTGTTATGTCATTTCTCGCTATATTTACCCACCAATCTTGTAGCATTGGACAAGGTTCGAGTCTTTATTGAGGTCGCAACTGCTCCCTCTTCCACAATCTCTATCACAAATAAATTGGATCCATGAAAGCTCAAAACCATATACCAATTTATTGTGGACTTCTGTACAAGAAATAATTGGATTATCATGTCCTGGCCAAGATGTCACAACCAGCATCTCCACTTTGCACGAGTCCCTCACATCCTTCGCCCTTATTCTAGCACCAGTTGTAACATATTTATACCTCTTGGAATGAGAAATTGAAGAGTTGGAGGAATACTCTCCATTTTCATTGCAAGTAGAAGTATCCAAATAGAATGGAGTATTCACTGGTTTTTCACAGCTTATGAAAACCACACTCCCGGAGTAGGAGGAAAAGTAACGCATGTCATACGGCTGAGCGGACTGTTGAAAACTGAAATTAAATAGATATAAAGAATAACTCGGAGTGGAGAAGTAATTGTCCTCCTGTATACCTGAATCCACCACCCGGATTGTGGAGTTAAGGTAATTGATTTCCTGTACGTAGTATTTTCCTTCAAATAAGTATAGCACCGTATGATTGTTCTCACACGACAGTTCATACGTTGGGTCACCGCAGGCTTGTGGATCGCTCTTCAATCGAAACGGAGAGCTTATGTTCCGGATATTTCCGCAGGAAGAAGGGGCACACTGATGAATATTATTATGAGTACTGCAAGTTTTATGGACTAACACAAAAACAATAAGGGCACTGAGCCCTGCAGTGAAGGGTAATTGTCTCCCCATTTATGAAAGAGTGAAAATTTTCATCTGCTACAACTAAACTTGACAATGACAAAGATGACTTATACTTCTGGTCTTTCAGAGTATCATCAATAAAATAGTAGTAAAATAAAATTTAGGAAAGTAATTAAAGAAAGAAAAAAAGAGTGTTCAATTTCAATGAGGGACAGGATCCCTAACACCAACACAGACAAGAAGTTATCAACGTAGGCACATACGTCTTGATTAGGAAATTTACAAGTTAATAAATTTAAACACGTACGTATGCACATACGTCATGATTTTTAAAGTTTTTATTTTTTATTTGACAGTTGGTTAAATTAAACACTCTGCCAAGCAAGCACATGCATGCGTCTTGATTTCGAAGTTACAAGTTAAATTAAAAAGAGAGATGCTCAATTAAAAATGGAGGTTAGGTACCGAGAGAGAATATAGAAGTTTTGGGAGATTCGTAAATTGTAAAAATGCTGATTAATTAATTAGATTGCAGAAGATTCTGCTTATACGTACCAAAATAAAGAGAGCGGTGAATTAGGAAGACCTAACTAACTTCCCACTAACTATGGAACAAATCATAGAATGAGACATGTTAGCTAAAACAACTAACCTCTAAATTAATTAATAAAACATAAACACACTGTCTATACAAAACTGATAATATACAAATGTAGTTCTGCATCTCTTGTATCAGCAACTTCATCTTCTGCAACTCCCAGCTCTATTCAATTTAACACAACTGTCCAAAGCTTTATAACTCAAGTGGAATATGTACTTGTTAGAAATATTAGCCCAATACTCAGGGCCAAACCCAATTTTACTTGGTGTAACGTGGGTTGTCATGTTGAACTAGGTAATTCTCTTGTGTTCTTTTTTCTTTTCTTTTATGCTTCTAGTTAGGGCTGTCCACGGGTCGGGTCAGGTCGGTTTTGGACCCAACCCGGACCCGATCCTCCGGCGTCGGGTGGAAGGCGGGGGGACCTAAAACCGACGGCCGGCGTCACTCGCTCGAGTCAGTTTTGGGTTCGGGTTGTGTTCAAGTTGGTTTGGTCGATGGAGAGAGTCGTCAGATCCTGCAAACATCGTTGGAATCTTCAAAAAAATTCACCGAAATCTACAAAAACCCAGTAGATTTGCACTAAAAATCGCCAAAATCAGCCTGGATCTCCTCAAATCTCACCGGATCTCACCAAATATGATCAAGATCTCGCTTGGATCTCCTCGAATGTCGCCGGATCTCACCAAATCTTGCTTGGATCTCCCCGAATATTGCCGGATTTGTATATAACGTCAGTTGGGTCGGGTGGCTCAGGTTTTGGAGAAGAAAACCCGCCACTCGACCTGCCGGCATCGGGTCTTGGGCGCAAAAACCCGTCACCGACCATTAGAGTGGTTGGTTTGGGTGGGTTGCTCGGGTTGGTCGGGTTCCAGGTTGGGTTGGACACCCCTACTTCTAGTCACACTATTTTATAACCTCCAATTTATTTAACATGATATCAGAGCATTTTTAACATGTGACAATGTGGGTGGTTAAGATAGCTAAAGTTTTGATACCTATTTGCTATGTGAGTAACCAAATAATAGTGGGTTTATGACAAATAGAAAAGACAATTACACAAGAAACACAAAAATTTATAGAAGTGATACAAATGAAACTCCCATAAAACCCAAATCCTAAATACTACTAATTAAGGTCAAATGTATTGTGTTTTAGCAAAATTCGTAACCAAAACCTTGTTTCAAATGTAATTGAGTTATAAATTTTAGTCTCAATATTAAAGCGTTGGAAGATATACATTGAAAACACAATAAACTACTCATAATTTGAAGTTTCTACTGCCTCAAGTCCAACTTCAATTCCGATTGACTGATTGAGGCTTGTGCAAACTGTCTTTCTAGTCTGTGGCCTATGAGCATGACTAAAGGAGGTTGTATATCATGTTTCTGAAACCTAATAGATTTTCTCTGACTAGAGACTAAAGGATCCATGCACTAGGTTCCCAAAATATACTTAAATTTTAAAGACATACTAGGTCATTATAAACTTAAGGGAACAATCTATGAAGAGGACAACTATGTGCCAAGGGTCTATATCAAACATCATCTCCGAAACTAAATTGAAGATCAAGAAGTGTTCTCAATGAAGTTCTCGAACAAGACTAAGATGTTATTGTGGTAAATTAGACATAGATTGAATATCCATGCATCGTTGAAGAGATTCACAAGATAGAAGAGTCTAACCAAGTTGAAGTTACGTATAAAGAGAGAAAGTTGTATTGCATGCAGCAATACTAGGATTATGGTATTTTGTATTGTAAACTTCCATTTTAGTCTTAGTGAATTCTTCAATTTTGTGGTAAGCTACATACCACCCGTAAGATTTTTCCAGTTAAGGGTTTTATCTCCATAACTATATTGCATGTGTCCAATTTATTTTCCGTTGCATTTTATTTATGTCACATTAAATGTTAAATTAGACCTTTGCATTACTAGAATAATTAATTAACTTGAGCAATTCAAAATCAACCCGATCTAAATTTTCCAACTTACACACCCAAGGAGCTCTTTCAAACAAAAATAGAGAAAGCCACATTGAGTAAGCCGAAACACAATTATATGTATAACCGATGAAAGCCCGCTAGGTATGAGTAATCCAAAGTCAGCAAACTAAATCCTATATAATCGCTAGGACTCAATCAATTATATGTTGAACAATACAACCATGGACATCAAAAATCGCCACCTTGGCTTAAATTTGTCAAGTTGTAGTAATAATAATAATATTATTATTATTATTATTATTATTATTATTAAATTGTTGTAATTCTCCTATCAAAAAAAGTTGTTTTGTTGTTGGGAGGGCCAAAATTCTAATCAAGCTTCATTTTATTTTTTATTGGAAGTTCTGTTTTAAACTTTATTTTATCTTAGATATATTTTATGATTTATTTTTTACGCTCCATTTGTTTTGATGGAAAACGTTGTGTAAAGATAGTTTTTTGTGTTTTCCAGTATTTGGTAGCATTAGAAAAAATGAGTTAAAATAAAACTATTTTTGGCCAATATAAAAAATATGACTTATTTTTAGAGATTATTTTCCACTATTTTTTTTTTTTTTGGGAAAACAACTCTCACAGTAAACTAAATAAGGGAAATTAAAATATTGTTTTTCAACTCATTTAAGATTATTACCAAATATAGGAAAATAAGATAGTTTTATAGAAAACATTTTTTGGAAAATGACTCATTTTCTAGAAAATATTATTGCCGAAATAAACAAAGCGTAAAAGATAATGCACTTAACTCTAATACATTTTAGATTTATATTGTTACATGAACAATTAACAGTATTCTTCATTTTTTTTTCTCAAAATTTTACCTTTATTTTTGCAATTTAAACATGTTATATTGAATGATGTTCTTTTCAAATTTATATATTTTTATAATGAATAAATAATTTTTAGAGGATAGAAAGGAATGGTATTCATAAATAAGTTTAGTGAATAAAAAATCAGTAATACAATTACAACACTCTTTCACACACACTTGACCACAATTAGAGGCAAAGCTAAGAAACTTTTCTAGGAGGGGTCAAGCTAAATATAAAAATTTACAAAATTATTATGTAAAAAAATATATATTATTATATAAGTTAACTTTAATTCAATAAAGTTGTGTTCTAGACTTCTAGGTTCTTTCATGGTACTGAAACTACTTATAATTGATGATCTTGGACTAAATTTTATAGTAGCCTATTTGTTTTACACACAATCAATATGGGAATGAGTTTTCGAGTGATTGTTTTTCTTTCTCAAAAAACAATCACTCAAAAACTCATTCCCATATTGATTGTCCTAATTTAGTATAATGGTGACGAAAAATATTTTCTCACTAAATTTTGTCACCAAATATACATATTGTTGCAGTGATATATAACAATTTCATAATTTAATTACTTAAACTACTGTCGAATAAACAAACAGAAAGTAATCATTGTTGTCAAATTAAATATAAAATAAAATATTCAGTCAAAAAAATATAACATAAAATATTAGAATAGTTCAAATTAAACATTGTAGACGAAGTGGCGTCATCTACAAGAAGTAACAAACTATTAAATAGGGTGAGATTGCACCAGTCATTACCTATGATACAGGTTGTAACACTGATCAGTATTATTATATAAGTTAAATTTGACTCAATAAAGTTGTGTTCTAGACTAGTCTATATATATATATATATATATATATATATATATATATATATATATATATATATATATATATATATATATATATTTATATATATATAGACTAGTAGGTTCTTTCACTTCTAGGTTCTTTCATGGTACTAAAACTATATATATATATATATATATATGGCCTTATGAAGTCCCCCAGAAGTAGCCCACAGTTGACCCCTGAATAAGAGGTGACTTCGGCAAATTTCATGGCCAAATCCATGAAATTTCACCCTCATCTCCTAGGAAAAAATGACTAGTGAAAAAAATAAGTTGGTTTAGAAATCTTGGAGATTGAGAGCTTTCCAGCAAGGTTATCGATTCCGTACCATACCGGTCAAGACGGTTGGAATATATCGTACCCGACCAAAGAATCCAAAGACGCTCGACCCCCCTATTTCGCATCGGAAAAATACCGGCTATACCGGCCAATTTTGGGCAACATTTTTGGCTGGTACCGAACATATCGGCCGTCTGAAAAAAAAGTTTTATTTATTTTTTTAAATTTTGTAATTTTTGAATTTTTGTTAGGACAGAATGGTAACTTATTTGCATTGACTTATTAGTATTATTTGTTTTCTTAGTATGCAATGGTAACTTTTAAGCTTTCTATTTTATTTTTTTATTTTTTTCCCTTTTAATTGATATTAAAATCTAAAACCATGAATAATTAGTTCTGAATTGAGGAAATGTTTTATGGTAAACTTTTATATTTATTATAATATATATATATATACACAGACACATACATACATACATACATATATATATTTATTTATAAATATAAAAAATAACGGTAAATCCGAAATGGTACACCGGTATTGACCGGTATCTCGAATATATCGCACCGGTGGCCAAACCGGCACGGCCTCCAAGACGATATTGACATCCTTGCTTTCCGCATCAGGATATGGATATTTCCAAAGGAAATAAGGTTTTCTCTTCCTTCCTATTGTTTGTGCTTTTCATCGTAGACCTTGGAGAAGGCCACAATAGGTGTGGACACCATGGCCCGGACATCCGATTTCCTTTTCGACTCAAAGACAAAGCCTGGACCAGCGGTGTGGCTATCCCGGCTTTGATCTCTACTGCTCTGATAAACATTGTAAGGTTGAATTTATTCAACCATCTAATTGGCTTTATTCCGTGCCAAATTTGCTTGTATTTCAGCATTTAGTAACCCCGTATTTAGGTGGGTTTGTTATAAGGGTAGTGAGTGAGATAGAGTGAAGTTTGCTCAAGAGTGTGCAAGAAAACAGAGACTCGCAGCTGGGCCTCGCGGTTGGAAGCCGCCAAACGTAGCACACGTGCCAAGCATGCCAGAAGGTGAACAGTCATGCTAGCTAGAGCACTACAGGACAAAACAGGACAACTGGCTATACGGTTATCTCGCTGATCGGATCTCGCGACTCGGTCAAGTCGCAAGGTCAAGCCGCGAGCCACCCCTATTTTGTAAATCCCGACGTTTCACATTCCTCTCTTACTCCAGTATAAATACCCATTTTACCCACAAAAGAAAGAGAGCTTCCAGAGAGAATTTTTAGAGAGAAACCCTAAAGAAAAAACAAGATTGATTCACCCACAATCTATACATTAGAGTTTCTTCAAATTCCTCAACTCTCTTCCTCTCCATTGTCAAATCTTTGAGAGGCATTTTACCAAACCTTTTTCTCACCATATTCATCACCGTGAGAGGGCTGTTTGGATTTACGGGAAGCGATTAGGAAGGAACCAATCTACATTGGTTGATGCTACGGTCTAGTAGTTGAATCCAGAAAGTTAGAAAAGAAAAAGGTTCGGCGCAACCTCGTTGGAGCAAGAAGCTTGGAGGGCTTAGGTGCACTGGGTAGATTAGGCTTGGAGGGTCTATTGCTGTCCTTGTATCCCAACTACATTTTCTAGTGGATTGTTTACCGCTTGGAGGGCGGCGGAGAGGTTTTACGCCGAAAGCTTCGGTTTCCTCTTCGATAACACATCGTGTGTTGTCTTTGTGTTTGCATCTTCCTTCCCTTTTATCTTTGCCTTTTATTATCTACTGTGGGTTGTGATTTTAATTTGGCTTAGATAGTTTATCCAATTCTATATTATAGCTTATATTCATTTTCCGCACACTAGTTGTTTGACATAATGATTGAATTGGTTAATTTATAAATTGGGGGTCTAAACGTTCAAGGGTATTTTTACACATATTTGAACTTTCAATTGGTATCAGAGCGAGTACACTTGTTGTGGTTTAATTACCTAAGTGTGATCCTTGACCCCTTCTGTTTATTTGTCATGGATTGTGCTTTGTATGCCTCTTTGTATGATTTGGTTGGTGATGAATGTAGCAGGCCACGTGTTTGTGAAAATGTCTCTATGGGTGTTAATCCTCATAAGTGTGATGACATGTTATTTGAATCTTTGGGTGTTGTTGACAAACTCTTGAAGAAAAATGTTAAGAAGTTTCAAAAGAATTTGAGTAAGTTATTTTGTGAAAAGGATGATTTGATTGTTAAGCTCAATGAATCCAACGAATTGGTTGAGAAATATAAAAAACTTGCTGAAATTTCTCTTGAAAAACTAAAAGAGTTTGAATGTTTAAATATGGACTTGGATGCTAAACTTGTATTGTCTAACAAACTTGTTGATGAGTTAAAATGTGAAAATGAATCTCTTAAGATGCATGACAAGTGTTTGATTGCTGAACCTACTGCTAAAAAGGATGATAATATTTGTTGCAATCATGTTGTGGTACCCGATTTTGTGCCTAGTATGTGTTCTACCTTAAAGGAAAAATCGGTGTACATTCCTCCACATAAAAGAAATCAAAAGGTAGAGAGAAAGATTGTTAAGTCAAAGCCTTCGTTTAGGTCTCAACCTAAGGTTTTGAATGGATCTAAATTTGTTCCAACTTGCCACAATTGCGGTATGATTGGTCATATAAGACCTCAATGTCATAAGTTGAAGAGGGAACAAAACCATGTTGCTAGATCCCTTCCCAAAAAGCCTAGTAGACCTAAACACATTGTTTGTCACCATTGTGATGCATTTGGTCATCTAAGACCTCAATGCTCTAAGTCTCATGCTTTTAAAAGAATCAAAAGAAAAGAAAAACTTGAGCTTTTTGGAAGTTGTGCTAAAAAGAGTAAACCAGTTTTGAGTGAAAATAGCATGTTGTTAAAGAAAATGTTTAATGCTCTTAACTCCTTGACTATGTGCATCTCCGGTTCTCATTCTTCTAACCCTTGTCTCACTTCTCTTGAGACACTCATTCCAAATAATCGTTCCATTTGGATGAGGAAGGGTTCCTATGGTTGAGCTTTTGCTTTTTTGGTCCTTGATCTAATTCTTTCGATCTTTGTAGGACCCTTCATGCATTAAATGTCATATCTTCATGCATTTTGTGCATCTTGCATTTATTTGTATGCATTGTTTTGTTTTTTATCTTACTTTTTTATTTCAGTTTTGTGTGAATAAAAATCCAAAACCACATAAAAAGTGAAAAATTCAAAAAGTTTGATCATATATGTTTGAGCACATATTTCATGTGAATTTGGCCTTGTACCTTTGTACAAATGGCTTTGTGCATTTCTGAGCTTAGCTTGTTAATTTTGCACTTATATCTTTGTGCGAAAAATCTTGACATCTTTGTGTGATTGTTGTAAATCGATCTTCAAGCTTGTCATGAATGATTAGTCAATAGTCATGTTGGTTTTGATACATGCGTAGACTTGTACTTATATCTCTTCTCACTCTTTTATTTTTATTGCTTAAAGAGCTCAATAAATATAAATCTCAAAATGAAAAGAAATAATGAGCTGCAAAAGCCGTCGCACATACTAGTATTCGACTAGGAAAAAGGGAAAGCGACTTATATGAAAATGTATGATGCCCAAAAAGCCAAAGGCTTGTTCATCAAATTGAAATATCAAAAATTTTAGGCATCGATCTCAAAATGAGATATTTTGATTCAAAATGATCAAATGTTATGAATTGTAAAGAAGCCAAATGAAAAGCTTCATCGTATGTAATCATTTTCTTGTGGGAGGTCATATATGTTCATTTCTATAATTGAGATAGACCACTTGACTTAGTACTAGTTGTGTATGACTTGATTGAATTGATCATTGAAATTTCACTCTAGACTAAGGACTATTCCACATTTGATACACACACACAACACACATGCCTAATGTTTAATGAATGTCTTATTCATTTGTTAGATTGTACTTGTCTAAATGTGATGTGTGTGTGCTCAATCATATATGGTTCAATCCAAAAAGATTTTGATAATTTTATATGTTTTTGGAAGTGATTTTTATCACTCTTTGTGTTCATGTTTAGTGTTTACTTTGTTTTTTATTGTTTAAACATATTCTGTATTGAAAAACAGGTGTCAGAGTTTTTCGCGGCTCAGTTGGCGACTCGCTAGTCGCGAAACCCCGATCCGCGAGTTCATCCAGAAGCTTTTGGCAACTCACTCTCCCAGTCGCAAAACGCCCAAAATCAACTTTTTAAAGGGCTTTTTGTGGGAAACTTGTTTCAAACCTTTCCCATCCTCTCTTAAACCCTTCTTTCAATATTTTTACATCAAAACTCAACAAATTTGAATAGTTTTTCATTCCATTAACATCTCTAAGGTAATTATAAACTCTTTTCATTTAGTTTGATCCTTAGATTATGTTTTGGAGAGTTTTGTGCTCTTGGTTGGGTTTTTTATCATAAAGGTTGGGAAAACTTAATTTTTGTCAAATTTCTTCATGGGATTGGTTTCTTTTGTTGATATGCATTGGATGTTGGCCCTTTATGGCCAAAAGATCATGTATTAAGGGTGAATTTCATGATGTTCATGCATTGTTTCACATTATTGTTCATAGTGTGCATGCTAGGTGTTTGATAAAATGCCTCTTAGACATTTTCTCGCTTGTTTGGACTCCGATGAGTACCAAACTTTGGGGTTTATCATGTTTCCTCATTAGGAACATATTTGGTTCATTGGTTGTGTATTTAACACACCTTGCTCCACATGTGCATTTTTCATACATTGGTCATACATTGCACTTAGCCACCTCTTGCACACACTTTTGCTACCCTTGTCATACATTGATCTAGACCTTGCCTCTTCATCCTAGCATGTCATGTCTACCTTATGCTCTGTCGCATTTTACATTGTCTTAGGTTTGAGCTTCATTTTCTCATTCATCTCGCATCCCTCATGCATCATTAGCATTGTTCGTACCTTCATGTCTTGCCTTCATTTCTCCTTGACCCTTTGTCAACTCCTGACAAAAAGGGGGAGAGTATACTCTAGAGAGTATACCAGAGAGTTTTTGTCATTTCTATATGACTCTTGTGCACATCCTTAGGGAGAGAAATTCTATTTCTCATGCACATTTGTAGGGGGAGAGATATTCCATTGGGGAAATGCATATACCAAGGGGGAGAAGACATTGTGTTAACAATAAATCTTTATTGTGTTTGTTTTCTTGTATTGCATTGTGTTTGTGTTTTGGACATGCATATATCCCTATGCTATTGTGCTTCATTGAATGCGTGTTCTGATGATCATTTGCTTTGCCATGTGATCATTGTAGTCATTTCTATATGACTGTTTTGGTGTTTGATCAAGTTGCTCACATGTTTCACATCTTGTTTACTTGATCGCAATTTACTTGTTACATTATACTTGTCATTTTATTACTTGCTTTACCTTAATAGTCTAATGTGTTTTGTGCAAGTGTTTCAGGTTACAAGTATATATGTTCCAAGTGCATCACAACTTCTCATCATTTTGAAGGGGAGAAATTTTAAGCACTTTTACTTTATATTGTTTAAGTTTATATTCAATATAATGTGCTTTATACCCATGTGTTTATGTAAGCTTTTAGGGTTAATGTTTTTATGCATATTTTGTAGGCTTTATGGTTTGTACCTTGTTTAATGCAGCTTTTTATGCTATGTTGAAATCAGTACCTCTATCTAAATGTCTTGCATTTTGATTTATGTACTGTCACTCTTGTGCCCTTGTAGGATTGTTCCTAAATGCATATATTTAGTGTATTATGCATTGGTTGAGTGTTGAGTATACAAGTATCTTGCTTTGTTCTTGTTAACTTGTATGTTCATGTGTTCATTCCAAGTGTGAATGAGCACTATGATCACTACCTTGTGGTGTTCACTTGGTTGATCAAGCCATGATTTGATTCTTCACTTCATCTTTGCTTGATCACCTTTAGCTTGTTTCATATGCATTTCATGCTTTTCTGCATACAATGATCATGGTGTATTGTTGTGTTTCAGGAGTTTCATGTTCTTATGATTCAAGTGCTTCACAACTTCTAGAGTTAGGTGTGAGTGAGTTTTGTTCAACTGTTCCCAACTCACATGTTAAGTCTAGAATCTGTTTTAGGGTTTTGTCACGGAATAGCCAAAGGGGGAGATTGTAAGGTTGAATTTATTCAACCATCTAATTGGCTTTATTCCGTGCCAAATTTGCTTGTATTTCAGCATTTAGTAACCCTGTATTTAGGTGGGTTTGTTGTAAGGGTAGTGAGTGAGATAGAGTGAAGTTTACTCAAGAGTGTGCAAGAAAACAGAGACTCGCGGCTGGGCCTCGCGGGTGACTCGGCGCAAGCCGCCAAACACAAAGACACGTGCCAAGCATGCCGGAAGGTAAACAGTCATGCTAGCTGGAGCACTACAGGACAAAACAGGACAACTGGCCATACGGTTATCTCGCGACTCGATCTCGCGACTCGGTCAAGTCGCGAGGTCAAGCCGCGAGTCATCCCTGTTTTGTAAATCCTAACGTTTCACATTCCTCTCTTACTCCAGTATAAATACCCCTTTTACCCACAAAAGAAAGAGAGCTTCCAGAGAGAATTTTGAGAGAGAAACCCTAAAGAAAAAACAAGATTGATTCACCCACAATCTATACATTAGAGTCTCTTCAAATTCCTCAACTCTCTTCCTCTCCATTGTCAAATCCTTGAGAAGTATTTTACCAAACCTTGTTCTTACCATATTCATTACTGTGAGAGGGCTGTTTGGATTTACGGGAAGCGATTAAGAAGGAACCAATCTACATTGGTTGATGCTACGATCTAGTAGCGAGAATCCGGGAAGCTAGAAAAGAAAAAGGTTCGGCGCAACCTTGTTGGAGCAAGAAGCTTGGAGGGCTTAGGTGCACTGGGTAGATTAGGCTTGGAGGGTCTATTGCTGTCCTTGTATCCCAACTACATTTTCTAGTGGATTGTTTACCGCTTGGAGGACGGCGAAGAGGTTTTACGCCGAGGGCTTCGGTTTCCTCTTCGATAACACATCGCGTGTTGTCTTTGTGTTTGCATCTTCCTTCCCTTTTATCTTTGCCTTTTATTATCTCTTTGTGGGTTGTGATTTTAATTTGACTTAGATAGTTTATCCAATTCTATATTATAGCTTATGTTCATTTTCTGCACACTAGTTGTTTGACATAATGCTTGAATTGGTTAATTTGTAAATTGGGGGTCTAAACGTTCAAGGGTGTTTCTACACATATTTAAACTTTCAAACATGAAACGGTGCTCGAGCTGCCTACTTCAGTAAAAGTCTTTGTTAAACACATTGATTACCAATCTCAGTTAATTCAAATTATCGACTCAGATAATTGCTTTCCGCTGAAAATCCGCGGACTCAATTTATCTTCCTCGCCTTTCCAGTTCAAAACAGAAAATATTCTTGAAGACTGTTAGAGATATATATTATTCATATTAGCCCAATGTAATAGGCCCAACCCTAATTCTACTTTGTGTGCAAGTCAAGTCTCCTACTTGTACTAGAAGTCTATTAGTCTAGGGTTTAGTCACCTATATATACTCATGTTAGGGTTCATTGTAACACAGGAGATTATTGTACTACACTCTCATACAATAAAGATGTAGCCCTTAAGGGATTCCTCCGTGGATGTAGGCCGTAAGGCTGAACCACGTAACCCTTGTGTTCTCGGTGTTCCTCTTCTATGCTTCCTCTTCCGCATCTACTCTAGCATACACAACATGATATAACACATCGCGTTGCTAATATTTAACATGGTATCAGAGCCAAACTCCGTTCTTGGCATCAAACAAACATCTTTACACAAAGAAAGAAGATTCACACGTGCATACCACCATCCGAAGTCACACATATTTCTCTGCCGGATCTAGACTCCACGGCATCTCGCAGCCACCATGGCTCTGTGCTGTGTCAAAATCCAACAAACTCAAGCAAACCCGTGACATCAATATCAGATCTGTGCACATCAAGCCTTCGCCTGATGAAACCAACAAGACATACGTGCTCCACGGCATATCGCGACCAAAACCCAGAAACCCGACCTTCAACGGCAGCCGCACGCGCCACCACGCGCGACCAATGGCTCTGGAACTCTCACACGCGCCGCCGAAGATTCTCGACTCCCAACGCGGATCTCGGTCACACGCGCCGCCAAGCCGGCCTTGTCGTCCACCAATCCACTTGGCTCGAGAATCGGTGGTCATACGACGCTGCACGCGCCACCACACGCTAGCGCAGTTTCTAGCGACTTCTCCACGCGCGCGCCGCCGATTTCACAGGGTCAGATTCTCCTATGGGTACACGCGCCGCCATGACGGACTCGTAGCTCGCCGATCCGCCAAACCACCGAAGTCCGAGCATCAATCTCCCTTGCACGCGCCTCCACGCGCCATCGGAAGTTCCAGACACGCGCCGGTGGAATAGAACACGCGCCGAAGAGCTATCGCTAATGACGTGTGACGCCACCGGATGACGTCACCTATCCACGTCGGCATGCCACATCAGCCCTAGTCCACGTTAGCGACACGTCCATCGCCCACGTCGGCGGTGTCGTCTCGTCACCACCACGTCACCTAGCCGATCGTTGACCCGGACCGACCTGACCCGGACCACCCAGATCTGACCCATGAGCACTTTGACTGTTGACTTTGACCTGGACCAGTTGACTTTGACTTTTGCGTTGACCTTTGACCAAAAGTCAAAATTTCCAAAAGGGCCTATCTTGCTCGCTTTTTCACGTAGATTCCGATTTTAGCCTCCATTTCTTCATTTGAAGCTTCAAAATTGGACAATTGGCACATTCTTCATTGTGGTTTCTTCAAAGGCATTCTACAAGGCATCTTCAAGTGATCTTCTCATACTTATCCAACCTCAAGCCTTCATCGACATGATATAACATATCGCGTTGCTAATATTTAACAAAGACTATGCCCTTTTCAATTGTACGTCTGAAATAGATACACTTTACCGTCCGATCAGTTGTCTTAGTAGCTTCCAACCTCAGTTTATGCTTTTCTTTCGGATGATTCCATCGACGAATTCCCCATATTATCATGTACAAAGATGTATAGCGTTTCATCAGTTCCATCTGATATATGGGATTCTCCTTTTTTTGAATTGACATGGTCCGAACCTAAGTGCGGAGACTGTGAAGTGAAAGGCGAGAAATGTAGATTTAAGAATAATAGCACTGATTTCAACATTGAGTGCTTCAACCCCTACGTAAGCAAAGGTATTGTATTCTACCCAATTTCCACTTTTATTATCACCACAAGTTCTTCACGTTTAAAGCCTGCATGTATTGATTTGATCAAGTTTATTTATTTATAAATGCTCTGCAACTGTAATTTCCTGTATGGCTGTATCCGTCCATTTAGGTGTTGTTTTTCCAACCAAAAGAACATTATTTCAGAACTAGGGTAGTGTCTCGAAGAAAATTATGATCCACTCAAGGATTTTAATGACGTGATATTCCCTCCTCCACATTAATGTAAGATTTACCCTGGATTTAATTAATAAAGCATGCTACTATGTTAGAAGATAAAGTACCAGTTATACTCCCAAAGTAGTACTAACTACTAAATGATTACCTGTGTCTCAAAAGAACTGTAATAGGCTGATAGCTAGCCATTTGCTGGAACCAAACCTAGGACATAAATGTACCTAAAAGGATTAGGTTTTTTTTAGGAGACTAAGGGTCCGTTTGGATACAGCTGAAAACTGAAAACTGAAATCGAAAACTGAAAAACACAGTAACAAAATAATTTTTAAATGTGTAAATAGTACCGTGGGATCCATTTTTAATATTTTTTTTCTGAATAAAGTGATTGTGGGTCCCATGAACAGTGTACAAACAAGATATGAACAGTAAAATTTGTCTCGCACAAGAAAATTTGTCCCCCCGCACAAGACATAAACAAAGATTTTTATTGTTCATTCGTTGAAAAAAAAAAAAAAAAAAATCTTGAAACGCAAACGTGCGTTTGGGAAGCACAAAACGCGCTTCCCAAACGCACTCTAAAAGGATTAGCTTGATGGTCCATTTGGATATAGTTAAAAACTGAAAATCGAAACTAAAAACTGAAAAATACCGTAGCAAGATAATTTTTAAATGTATGAATAGTACCGTGGGACTCATTTTTAATGAAAAAGTTGCTGAATATTGATATTTGTGGGTCTTGTGAACAGTGCACGGGTGCACTGTTCACGGGAGAAAAGTCAAAAGTTCTGGTTTTGAAAAATAAAAATAAAAAGGTCACAAAGACATAAACGTGCGTCTGGTAAGCGCGCTTCCCAAACGCACACTAAGTGTGGTAATTGACTAATTAAGGGAAAACCGAAGCTATGCACGTTAGATCTGTTAGAAGGTTAAGCTTGGACACAAGCTTTGAATGCAAAATAAGCTTGCTAATTAATAGTAATAAAATTTTACACAATTATCTTTTATTTTCTAGTAGGTGTAATTAGAAGTCGATTATGTTAAAATATTTTACAAGTAGATCAACAAAAATAGTGACTATTGGTGAGTTGTCCATCGGTCATTTGTAAGATATATTGTATACATTTTTAGTTTTCTTGACTCACGAATTAATGTTTAACATGTAGTTTCCATCTTGGGGTCATTTCTTTTGGCACTTGCGGTTTATGCATTCTACCATGTCTATCACTATGACAAAACAGAAAAGGAAAATCAAGCAAGGATTGAAAAGTTTTTGGAGGATTACAAAGCTCTCAAGCCCACAAGGTACTCATATGCTGATGTTAAAAGGATTACAAATCAATTATCAGAGAAATTAGGTCAAGGAGCCTATGGAACAGTATTCAAAGGAAAGCTTTCTAGCAAAATCCAAGTTGTCGTGAAGATCCTAAACATTTTCAAGGGAGATGGGGAAGAATTCATAAATAAAGTGGGAACAATCGGTAAAATTCACCATGTTAATGTGGTTCGCTTGTTGGCTTTTGTGCTGATGGACTTAGAAGAGCTCTAGTTTATGAGTTCTTACCAAATGATTCACTAGATAAGTTCATTTCCCCAATAGATTCTAACAGTTTCCTTGGTTGGGAAAAGCTACATGACATTGCTCTTGGCATAGCAAAAGGAATTGAATATCTTCACCAAGGATGTGATCAACAAATCCTCCATTTTGATATTAAACCTCATAATATTTTGCTAGACCAAAATTTCAATCCAAAAATTTCTGATTTTGGTCTAGCCAAGTTGTGTGCAAAGGATCAAAGTGCAATGTCCATGACCACGACTAGGGGACCATGGGTTACATTTCGCCCGAAGTGTTCTCTAGGAACTTTGGGAAAGTGTCTTACAAATCAGATATTTATAGTTTTGGAATAGTGTTACTTGAAATGGTTGGAGGGAGGAAAAATTTTGATGTAAAACGTAGAGACCACTAGCCTAATATATTTCCCAAATCGGATCTATAATCTATTAGAGCAAAAGGAAGACTTACAAGTCTGTGTTGAGGATAGTGGAGATGCTAAACTTGCAAAAAATTTAGCAATTTTGGGACTTTGGTGCATCCAATGGCACCCAACAGATCGTCCTTTCATGAAAAGTGTGGTTCAAATGTTGGAGGGAAAAGGAGATAAATAAACCATGCCTCCTAATCCCCTTGCCTCTACAAGCTCAAGAAGAGTTAATGAAAATGTACCTACAAGGCATCTAATTCAAGAGTTAGAAGTCACCCAGAATCAAACTAAATATTTAAATGATAATATAGGTTGCAATTATGTTGTACTTGAAGATTGAAATTATTAATATTGTGGTTATTGGAGGGATAGTTTTTTTATATCAAGTATGAGCAAGGTGATGTATCTTTTAATTTCTTGTTGAGGTAGGCAAAAATTTAAGGTATAAATTAAGATTTGTTTAAAAAAATTTTTGGGTGAAATTACCTATTTTTTAGCCTAATTGCGTGCTTAACACGAATGAAGTTTCCTAGTCGCACTAGGACTTCCTTGGGGCTTTCCAATATAACTTAGGAGTAATGCTGCAGGTATTATAAGTTTTACTACAGTGGGCTTATAAACTAATGTGGCCCCATCCACGAGAGAAACAATTCAAATATTTTTTTACAAGGTGGTTTAAATCTATCAATCATATTCATTGATGTAGAGAGAAATGATAAAGGCAAACTAAATGGAACTTACTCGGTTTCATACTTAGCAAGTGACCCCCATTGTATCTATCAAATTAATAACAACCTAATCTTCTTTTTTTTTTTATATTCAATGATAGTTGGGGGTGACAAAATTTAAACCTTATATGTCTCTATTAATAACATTAGAAGATGCTTTACTAAACTCTTAGCAATCCAAGTCAACATAAATACTTAAGATTATACAGTTCAAATTGTTCACTAATCTTATCATCACCACAAAATAACCATGCAAAAAAAAAAAAAAAAATAAAAAACTAGACGTGGAGCATCTAATGTTATCAATCTCATCAGCTGGGCATGTGCAAGGAAAATATAAATACGTTTGGATCACCTACAAAAGATAACTAATTATTTATAGCTTTAAAAATAAAACATAACATATTAGGTAAAGAAAAATAAAAGTAAATAATTATTATGAATTGTACTTTAATCTGCTTAATATTAGTTGTAGATCTAACAATAAAAATATTTATATTTAAGAATTGCACCTCAAGTTAGTGAATAATTTCTTCAATATTTTCACTTACAATATAAAATTTTAATATTATTTTAGTATACAATAA
The DNA here is from genome assembly GCA_028216015.1 of Quercus dentata. Classification (NCBI taxonomy): domain Eukaryota; kingdom Viridiplantae; phylum Streptophyta; class Magnoliopsida; order Fagales; family Fagaceae; genus Quercus; species Quercus dentata. The sequence continues at coordinate 13,837,786 of CP116452.1, read as the reverse complement.
AATTGGGTCAATTAAGAACTAAAATTTTATATCTATGTCTATTCTCTTGGCTTAAATATTACCTTCAAACCCATGGAACTAAGTTCGATTGCAAATCAAAAGATAATATAAATACTAAATAAGATTTTTATCTCAAAGTGAAAATAAACAAAAGAATTAGGCCCCAAAAAAAAAGTTTCTTGAGGGAGCTCAATCACTGATTACTGCAAATATGTATTTTTTGAGGATATATCTTTCTCTTTTGTTAGGAGAGAGGTTAATTCTTCGACCCATCTCTTAGCCCTTGGGGCCGCCTTCTGGCATAGATTGGGCCAGATTCTAGCCCAAGGATTTCTCCTGGCCCTGGGGTCTGTTGGGCTTGGGCTTGAGCCTCAAGAGCCCCACTTTACCCCCTCTTGCCAATTGAAAGAATCTACCATTGTTTTTACGAGTCCCAACTAGCTTATGGCATTGGCCAATGAGCTCTATGATCTTGTCTTGGCAATTACTACTTAGGTTTAGGACTTTTTTATAGTCTTTTAAATGAAACATATAGCTTATGTCATGGATATTGTTGCAGGTAGATGGGGCACAATGAATAATTCTCCATAACAGTTTCATGTTCTTGGTGACAATCATTATATATTTATAATGGCTCTGAGTCTTGTAAGGAAAGGCATTACTCTTGCCACACACACAGCTCATATTCCAACAAGCTCAGTGCTACAAAAGAGAAAACATATAGGAGAAATGGAATGCATCTTATGCGGAGCTGAGGAAAGACTTGGCCTATCAAATTCCTTGAAATAAACTTTTAATGCATCTCAAGCTGGATTAAATTGGTTATCCAGCCAAAAGATAGCCTGAGAAATCCAAAAAAAGAGGCGATGAATATCACCATATTCATAGTAATCTGTTGTGGCACTACTTGGATGATAAGGAAAAAGATGTTGAGACAAAAATTAAAAAAGAGAAGTAATAGACCTTATGAAATCGAAATTTAGTCATCTTTACTTTACATTTAATCTCCTCTTAACCTACTAATCCATGTGGACACCCTATGGTTCACGAGTCGAGTAAAACCTGACTTGATTTCTAACAAAATCAAAATTAATTTACTATATAGAGGCCTTGATAAATGAATGTTTGAGAAAAGTCGTTTACACACCTTATAATCACATCCTTAAATAAAATGAGCGTGAATAAAAATTCTGTAAGATTCAATTATAAAATAAAAAAGGATCATTCAATCCAAAAATAAAGTTGCCATTCAAATGCTAGAAATTATTTAAACTATTTTTGTTTTTTGAGCTTTAGCCATTTGGAGACAATTATCAATTTTATCATAAAAAGCTTACAAAATCATGTGTTAAGTCATAAGTGTGTTAACACATTGGTTTATAAAATCAATAAAATAAAATTTGTACTATCTCTAATAACAATTTTAACTTTTCTTTTCCATCGTAAAACAAACAACTTATTGTCAAATTTTATACCCACACAAACTATTGATTGCCCAACCCCCAATATGAAGCAAATGCAAACCCACCCAACCTCGGGCAAAAAACATCTGAATGGACCAGGTTGAAGAAAATTTATAAAATTACAATCAAGCAGTTAAGCCCAATATAAGGTTTGAAAGTGCAGGCCGAATCACCCAGCCCCACATACCAAGATCATTAAAGCAAAACTTACTAATTATAAATGCATCTGAGTCCATTTGGGTAGGCTAAACTTGATTAAAGAAGCAAAAAAAGCACTCATAGAGTCCGTTTTGGGACCCAATTCTGGACGTGACTCAAGAACTGAGAATTGATTGCCTAAATCATGTCAATTATATACAAAACCATCAAAATCAAACCCTAATAGAAATATAATGATGTTTATAAGCTTGGACCGGTAGTGATTGTTTGTGTCTTTGATATGCCCGCATGTGCATGTGTATGTGCATAAATTGGGTAATGGCTTACTGGCTTATAGGGTATTTGAATATAAAATTAGGTCAATTGTGATATCTTGGATTTATGGACAAGTTGAGGTTTAACAATAATTCAAAAATACAAGAAATTAAGGCCAACGATTGCATTTTTTTAATTCAAAATGAAAGACAACGTAGTTAATAAATGTATGTGTATTTAGTCTTTTTTTTTATTCTTGTAAATGTTGATTTTTTTTTTTTGGAGGTAATTGATTTTGATTATCAACATATAAAGTTTACATTACACGTGCACATTTTTTTTTATGGGATACACGTGCACATATTAATCGAAACAAGTTTCAACTTGGATTTAGATAAATTAGATAACAAATAAAAACCAGATTAAAGTTGACAATTTGGATCAAAACTAAACAATTTATATGGTTTACCAAATTAACCTTAAATTTGATGTCCAATTTTCTATTTGTGTTGGCCCTAACCAAGTTCCATTTCTAGCTAGTCTTTCTTTTTCTTTTCTTTTTAGTTTTTTCCATTCTTTCTTTTTTTTTTTCTTTTGTCTCAAGAAAAATCTTTATAGAAAATTAACGAAACAAAGTAATACAAAAAACCAGAGCACCCTTAGCCTTGTAAGGAATAGCTTTGGATTCAAACAGACAAAGTTTCCTCCAAACATTTTTAGAGGAATCTTGTAATTCATTATATGAGGTTTGTAAAACTATCTACATATATTATTTGAAAAAATACATAACTTATCAAACATATACGTGAATGATTTTATCAATCATCACGTAATAGGTTGAAGAAATATTCCTCCAAATTGGTTTAAAATTGAACTTTTTCCCATTCAAAGAACAGTTAAAAACTTAGAATTAAGAGTCACTAGTTGGTTGATTTCCTTGAGAGGATCTAGCACGGCCATTGCATGTTGTTTCTAGTCTTCTTACTGTGGAATTGAATTTTATGCAATCAGTATTGCTATTAGGAGTAGATAACATAAGGTGTTAAAATTTTAAAAAAAAAATTCCAACCCCCATGAGCAATAGTGCAACCAAATTAAAAACTATATTGCAATATGTAAAGCATTGAGGGCACTTACAATAAGAAGTATTTCAAAGCTTTAATTGCTCCAAAATTCGGAGTATATATATAATACTTCATCAACACACGGTCATGCATATGAACTTTGGTCTTGATCCACTTGTTTGTCACCAAATCAAATCCAGATAGATTCACAAAGTGAACGTCGTACTAATAGAACTCGTTGTCAACAGCAACAGGTTGTCCCTTTGGACAAAGGATAAGTCCTTCATTGGTTTTAAACTTGCTTACTCTCCAACTTTTGGTATCCACATATCCACATCAAAGATTTGGAGATCAATTGGATAACTGTAACTCTGTAAGCTGCTGAGAATAAATCACGATTCTGAGAACTGGGAAGGTTTGGGGGTTCAGGTAGTGACTCCCATGTATTTAAGGTTGGTTTGTAAGCCACAGCCCGAGGCTTGTTTTCTTCGTGACCACTCAAGCAATAAAGCTTGCCACACAGAAACAAGGCTTGTGGTTCCAGTACACTATTAGGCATTTGAGGAAGAAGGTCCCATTTATTTAGATTCATTTGGTGGCAAACAACTAAGCTCAATACGAACAGCTTTATTAATTGTTGTGGGCATTAATTAATATGGTATGCAGTTTTGGAACTCAAAATAGAACGGGACCTTTATGATTTATGAAGCTGCAGTGGCTGTGGGTTTGAGTTTTACGGTTCCAGGAACATGAAAATTAATGTTTGTGTATAAAATTCTGTTGCCATCTTGAATTTTACATGTTAATGTATAAAATCAACATTCATACTTTATCGTTCTTGCCCCAAAACAAAAATGCAAACCAAAAAAAAAAAAAAAAAAAAACCAACATACATACTTTCTCATGAATTCGAGTTAACCCAACTAGTAAATTTTTTTGTAGGTGGAACTTGGGTCTAAATCTAGCTAACACTAAAAACTAACTTAAGGTGTGATAATAAACAACAATCATCATAAAATATGCTACAAATTCTATTGTATTTGTAAAAAAGAATTACCTTTCCAAACTTTATGCACTATAAATTCTATCATATAGTGATATAGACCAAAAATCAGACGAACATCAGGCAGAATTTTGTTGTTCAACAAATTTTTACACTACTTGATTTCGATTAACTATTTTTTATTTTGCTAGACCGAAATTCTCTAGACTTGCACAGTAACAGCCTCCATTTGTCTTCATCCTTGATTACACCAAATGGAATTATAAACAATTGCAATGAAACTTTTGTCATTACAAGAAAACTTTTGTAGAAATTACAACCAAATTTGTTATGATATTAGCAATGCCAAAATACATTACACTCTTCCATGTAAATCAAGCGACGTATCACCCTTTTTGCATTTAAAATTGAGCTGATTCACTTGATTGAATTGATGAGCAAGTGGGATTTAAGTTGCCTCCTACATCTAGTGATGATAAGAAAGGCTTAGAAGGCATTTGTAAGCATTCAACTTCTCCTACAAGCATTTCTACAACTTTGTTCATTGAACAACGATCACTAGGCTTCATTTGTATGCACCATAATGTGACTACGATCATCTTATTAACTATGTTCTTCTCCTCCTCTGTGGCATCTTCCATTATTATGTCATTTCCTTTGCTAACTTGTTCAAAGACCAAAGTTGGAAAGTAAATTTGGCTTGAATGATCTACTAATGCATTAAATTTCTTTCTTCCGCTTGCCATTTCCAACAATAACATGCCAAAACTATAAACATCAGTTTTATAGGAGATGCCTCCAATGTTTTTATAGAACAACCCTAGACCGATATAACCAAGTGTTCCTCTTCTAGCAGTCAAAGACACTATACTCATTTGCAGGATAAAGTTTCGCAAGCTCAAAATCAGAAACTTTTGGGGTGAAGTTCTCATCAAGAAGAATGTTATGGGGCTTGATATCGAAATGCAGAATTTGCATGTCACATTCTCAATGTAGATATTCAATCCCACCAGCCACTCAAAGAGAAATCTCATATATTTTCTCAATACTTAAGGGGATTGTATTTGTCAAGAGAACCATTAGGCATGAATTCATATAGAAGGGCACGCTTTGGTCCCTTGGTACAAAAGCCAATGAGTTGTACTACATTCATGTGGTGAATCCTTCCAATTGTTGCAACTTCGCTAATAAAATCTTGCCCATAAGCTTTGGACATATCAAACATCTTAATAGCTACAAGTTGGCCACTTTGAAACTTCCCTTTATATACAGAGCCATAGCCTCCTCCCAACTTGTCCTCAAAAACTTTGGTCATCTTCCTAATTTCTGAGTAAGAATACCTAATTGGCATGAAGTTATTTTGGCTTTGCAAAAATTCTTCAATAGCATTATCTGTTGATAAATGCCTCCTACGCCATTTATATATCAAAAGGGCAACCACCCATGGAGTCCCCAGGACCATTTTTGCCGTTACGTATAACAATATTGTATAGGGACATCATTGAAAACAATAAGAAAACAAATTTCTTGTTGCACTATTTTCAACTATTTTAATTTTTAGTTGAAAATATGGCTGAACTAACAACCACGTGCCTTCCTTATCCAAGTAATTAAGCACAATAAATGTTGTTTCCATTTAAATGTCACTAAAATTCAATTACATCTTGTTTTCATGGTAAACTATTTTCGAGCACAATCTTAAGGAATGATATGCTAAAAAAAGTTGAAGAATATCAGAGGAGATTCAGGTTCTAACCGATGTTTAGTAGTAAGTACAAATGATAATATCCTGCAACCAAAAAGAAAAGTTGAAATTACATTTTGCTAATTAAAGATAAATTACTAATTAGGGGAACAAGTGACCCGAAAAACTTGAAATGTAAGAAACCTCTAAGTTGTTAACAGCGGCAACCACGGGCCCAAGACCAAACAACGTCAACCCACAAAGCAAACCCACCCCCATCAAGAATGCCACAGACCCACAACAATCTAATTAACTTGTGCCCACAAAACCTAGACCAGTCCAAATTTTGTATAGATCTTGAGAAATTCGATTATCTTACTATTCATTTTCTTCAGCCTAAAAAATCAACCGATTGCCCATGTACATGGTTATTCATCTATCAGTGTCATCTTCACATCATGCCCAATTACTCAATGCAATTCTATGTCATTTTTCATTCTGTATTATCTTTACCCCTTCAAACAACCTTTTTGAGATAGAAAACTCAGCTATGCAGGAATGATATACATGTCAAGATACTGCCTTTCTCCATTTCACAAAGAAGAGAATAATTATAACATCAGCGTTTGGAGCTTTACAATTAATTTTGTCATTATACAAAAACTACAACAAATATATATTAGCATGTCTATAGAACATTGGAATGGATGGAGAATGCACCAAAAAGTTATCTTCTAATTAAAAAATTCGATAATTTTTACTTTTCATTTCCTCAAACCTAAACGATTGAGATCAGTCAATTGTCCAAGTACATGGTTATTCCTTTACTTGTGTCATCATCGTATCAGATTACTCATGCAATAATATTTCATTTTGAGATAGAAACCTCGCCTGTTAAAAACTAATATAGACTTAGAATCCCTCCTGCAGTTTTGACAAATAAAAGAATAATATCAGTACTGTTTCGAACTTTAAAATTAATTTAGTCATTATGCTGAAACTACCCTAGCATGTCTTTTACATTGGAATGGATGTGGTATGCATCAAGAAGCTTTCTTCTTCAGAAATTAGATAATTTTTACTTTCATTTCCTCAAGCCTAATAAAAGATTGTGATCATCCAATTGCCCAAATAAATAAGTTATTCCTCACGTACAATTACTCGTGCAATTCTATATCATAGTCGATTCTATATATATTATCCTTCAAAATTCAAACTACTACCTCACCCAATAAGAAAATATATAGTTTTTCACCCCATCCTGCATTTTTGACAAAGAAAAGAATAACATCAGCATTTGGAACCTTGAAATTAAATCTATTAAATTTCAATAACATCACCAAGAAGTTTCTTCTTATAGCTAGAAGTTCGATATTGCGAGAGGAAAATAATGGTCAACATGTAAGGTATTTAATTAGAGAATGGAAAGTGTTATGCCCTTTCTCGCTATATTTACCCACCAATCTTGCCGCTATAGCATTGGACAAGGTTCAAGCTATCAAAGTGGCAACTGCGCCCTCTTCCGCAATGACTTTCACAAAAAAATCGGATCCATGAAAGCTCAAAACCATATACCAATTTATTGTGGACTTCTGTACAGGAAATATCTGGATTATCACTTCCTGGCCACAATGTCATAACCATCTGCTCTAATTTGCACGAGTCCTCCACATCCTTCGCTCTTATAACTGTACCAATTGTAACATATTTATACCTCTTGGAATGAGAAATTAAAGAGTTGGAAGAATACTCTCCATTGTCATTGCAAGTAGAAGTATCCAAATAGAATGGAGTATTCACTGGTTTTTCACAGCTCAAGAAAACCACAATCCGTGTGTTGTAGTTTTGCCGGTCATACGACAGAGAACTCCATTGAGAACTGAAATTATATTGATATAAAGAATAACTCGGTGTGGAGAAGTAATTGTCCTTCTGTATACCTGAATCCACCTCCCGGATTGTGTAGTTATTGTAATTGATTTCCCGTACGCAGTATTTTCCTTCAAATAAGTATAACACCGTTCGTTTGTTCTCACTAGACAGTTCATACCTTAGGTCGCCACAGGCTTCTGGATCGCTCGTCAATCGAAATGGATTACTTATATTCTGGATATTGCCACAGGAAGAAGGGGCACACTGACGATTATTATTCTCAGTACTGCAAGTTTTATGGACAAATACAAGTACATAAGGGCCGTGAGTCCTGCAGTGAAGGATAATTCTCTCACCATTATGAGAGAGTGAAAATTTTCATCTGGTACAACTAGCACAGTGGTTTGTTGACAAAGATGACTTGTTTTTCAGGTCTTTCAGAGTATCATCAATAAAATAGTAGTAAAATAAAATTGAGGAAAGTAACTAAAGAAAAAAACATATAGAGTTTTCTCGTTTTCACATAGAGTTTTCCGGTCTTTGGATTCTATTCTTTGTCTTGTTTGTTTAGTAAGTTCCACTACATTCCTTTAATCAAAAAAAAAAAAAAGGTTCTACTACATTCGTTGTTAGGCATGAGAGACGAACAGAATGCGGACTCCAATGCGATGTTGAGAATTATACCCCCAAGAAATTAGCTCACTAACTTTTCGGTGGGTTCTTTTTTCCCCATCAATCATAATTTGTAAAATTTATTGTCTATAATATTGCTATTTAGAAAAATATAGATTCTAGTACTAAAGCAAAATATTCACTCGTATGACACAACATTTGTGGCCAGAAAATTCACTCATTTCTACTATCACTATCCCAAAATTTTACTTCTATTGAAACTACCAGTAATCTCCACAAGAACAAGTATCTTCTCTAAAATGATGGAAACGAATTGAATCTCTAAGAATTATCTCTCTTTTCTACTCTCGACAAGAACTTCATCATTGTATGACAATCTTGACAAACTCTCAAGTTCTTCATCACCCTCACTGGTGCTGATGCTGGCAGACTGAGAATCCCATAAGTCACAGCTAACTTTTCACTGTGGTAGTTCATCACTGTGCTGGCATTGAGTTTTGGTTCGGAGATACTAGAAATAGGCCTCTCTTCTATATAATCTAATTTCTCTATCCTCTTCATCATCTCTTCTAAGCGTGCATATATCACTTGACTCATTGGGTGTGAACGATCACCCACCACAAAGCAATGAACTTTGTTCCCTACCTCAATCCAACTTAGACCAGGTTCCTTCTTAACTTCTTGATCTTTCATCAATTCCCTAATTTTTGTCGCGGGTAAATTTATCCCGGCACCATTGTAGATGTAAAGAAGCACATAAGATGCAGATCCCTGAGGTTCAAGCTCAATTACTCTCTCTGCAACACGTTTTCCTGTGACAATGTCCTTATAAACCCTGCAAGCGCTCAATGAGGCTCGCCACATCACTGGATCTTCCTCAAAACCTGGGTTCAGAATGAAATTTTCAGCATCAGCCAACTTTCCCGCACGATCCAGGAGGTCAACAATGCAGGCACAGTGCCTTACATTAACTGCCATGCAGTAATCTTTCTTCATGCTTTCAAAGAATCTGCCATGGACAAGGATAGTGAAATGACAGTTATACAAGTTAAAAACCAAATGTGCACACAACTATTTTCAATTTTTTTCTCAAAAAAAAAAAAAAAAAAAACTGCTTATTAATTTCATAGATTAACTAATTAAGTTCTGCTTTAGATCAAGTTCCAAAGGGGGGGGAAGCAATTAATTCACAGTATCACAAATAAACTTCATATTCTATCTAAAATATTATTGACGTTGAATAATAAATTGATCAAAAGTAGTACATCTGCATTTTCTTCTCCCTAGTATACAATTTACCCTTATGCACCAATCAGACTCAAATCGCAACTTATTAAAATTACTTTCTTCATCAAATCCTAGTTTCAGAAAACAACTAATGGCAAAATAAATAAATAAAATCGGAGGATGAAGGATACCATCTCTTACCCTACCCCCCCCTCTTCCAAAAAAAAAAATCAAAAGAAAAAAATCACACAATTATGAAATGTAAAAAGGCTTTATTAACATACCAGAGTCCTTCTTTAACAAGACCTCCATGACTACAGGCTGTTAAAACTCCAAGGAATGTAATGTGGTTGGGCGCAATTCCATAACCCTTCATCAACTCAAAAAGACTCAATGCTTTTCTTGCACACCCATGTTGCACATTGCTACTGATCATCACAGACCAGGACACCACATCTGGATTTTCCATCTCTTCAAAGATCAGATGAGAAGAATCAGTGTCTCCAGATTTTGCATACATGCAAATTTGTGAATTTTGAATAATAGTAAATTTGCCAATGCCAGTTTTTATTGCATATCCCTGAATCTGCTGTCCAGATCTTGGGGATGCCAAATTAGAACAAGCACCCAACATACTTGATATTATGAACTCATCAGGTTTCATTCCAAATGAGAGAAGTTCATAGAACAAAGCCAATGCACTTCCAAAATGCCCATTTTGAACATAACTTGAGATGATGGATGTCCATGAGACAATATCTAACTTAGGAGTTACAGCAAAACATTTAACCCCATCCTCAGCTGAACCTGACAAAAAGTACAAATCAATTAGTGCACTTCCAACGAACTAATCCGACTGTAGGTTCCTCTTGCAAATTTGAGCATGAATTTGCTTTCCATAATCAAATGCTTCAACAGCATTACAAGCTTTAAGCATGCTTGAGAACGTAAACTTTGAGGGTTTCATTCCTTTCTTTTGCATCTTAGAGAAAAGATCAAAAGCTTCATTTGCATATTCATCACTAATGGTCTCACCATGGAGGAATCCAGAGATCATGGCATTATAGATGAAGATGCTTTGGTCAGACATCAGTTTGAAAATTTGGATTGCATCAACCAAATCCCCAGTCTTTGCATACATATCAAGTAATGCAATTGCAACCACATCATCCAAATCCAATCCAATTTTGACTGAGAAGGCATGAAGTGCGTTCCCATGTTGATTTGAATCCTTATAATTTGTGCCACATGCCTTCAGTACACTTCCCAGTGCATAAGTATTCAACTTCAATCCTATTCAGTGCATTTTTCCAACAAGTTTCACCATTTCCTCATTGGCACCAATTCTAACATAACCAGCAATCAAGGAATTCCAAGAAACTTCATCCAGGTCATTAGAACACTCGAACACAAGTGCCGCCCTATCGACCTGACCACATTTTGAGTACATATCAATAAGTGAATTGGTTAAAAAAACTTTATCACCCAACCCACTAACAATAACCAAACAATGAATCAGCTTACCCAACAGAATATCCGCAGTTTGACCACACAAATTTAAAGCACCAGCAAAGGTGAACTTATCAAGTTTCAAACCAACTACTCTTGCTTCATTAAACACCTCCATGGCCTTAACAAAAAGACCCATCTGGGAATAACCAGAAAGCAGAGAATTATATGAAATAACATTGTGCTTTGGCATTCACAATATTATCGTTATAACATATAATCAACTCCATCTTTCCTCCTTTGAAATTTAGCAATTGCACTCAATGAAAATAAATTCACAATAGACACTTAGCAAAATAAATAACTCTCAATACTGAATGATAGATTGGATGGTTTTTTTTTTTTTTTTTTTTTTTTTTAATAAGTTAACAATTTTGTATTGGTAATTACCCACGTACCCTGGTGGTTCTTGAACTTAACGATTTGACCTCCCACCTTAATTTCACAAGGGGAAAAGGTGTCATTTGAGCTAAAGCTCATCAACTTTAGTAGGATACTTGGTGTTTATAGGAAAGGTAAAAAGGGCGTGAAAAGTATGTCGCTTCATTAGATGATCCAAAGTAATTTAACACATAGAAAGCTTATTTAATAGAACTAGAATTTACATAAAATTATCTACAATAGTAAAGGCACAAAAACTATTAGCAATGTACTCCAAGACTTTGATGAGTGAAACAGAAGCAAATGAATGATAAATATGAAAATCAATATTTAAACACAAAATAGGAACCACTAGGTAGTACAATAACTTGACCTATAAAAGCATCAATGTGCATTACTCTAAAATCTATCGCCGCTGTAGCATTTCGATGATATAGCATCTCATAATAATTTATATATTAAAAAAAATCATAATATGAAATAGCCATCAAACTTTTAGGGAGAAAAAATCTATATATTACCTTTGATGCTCTTTTCAACCCCCCCCCCCCAACCCCAAATTCCAAAAGTAGGACGAATTGCAAGCTTGGTTGATCAATGTTACTTGTGACTTTGGGTCTTCCCAACTGATTTAAAAAACAGAAAAGGAAAAATATATAAATAAGTTGAAAAGCCAAAGAAACAAGCATATAATCCTATACGGCAATCAAAACTGCCTCAACAGCAAGTCAATAGCACCAGGCACGGAGCCATGTACATGGGGGGGCGCATTGCACTGAAAAGTTTTACAAAAGATAAATATTATATTAGGGCAAATCACAATTTACTCACCCGTGGTTTGGTCAAAATTTAAGTTACCTATTAGTAGTTTGAAATTTAACACTTTACTCACTTGATGTGTTGTTTTAAAGTAAAAGTGGTAGTAATTTACGTAATCACGTGATTCAATGAGGAGTGTTCAACAAAAAGTAAAACTTTTCGCTTTTATATTATACTAGTCCCTAACCTAGCCATGCGATGCATAGGAAAGTTCTTAGAAAAGCTAAATTTTATTTTATCAAATTAAATGGTTTTTCTGTCAATTCAGTGAGAAAATGAATGTCACTATTAATGGTGATTTTAGAAAGATCTTATTAAAAGCCAATACAATAATTTAATCTGTATCCAAAAGACTAAATAATTTTTTCAGATGGTTGAGAGAAATTTAATTAAGATAAACGAACCTTTTCGCTATGGATTTTAAGGAATAAGTTACATAAATTGTTAACTACGGCACTAATATTCAAAGGAATACACATAATTCATTAGAATGAAAAGGATTTGAGTTCAAACATCACCAGCAACCAAATAAATGAAATCTTCACTCAGTATTAACAATAAAATTCTCATTAATCTAGTGCAATATAGAACAAATGTAGATTTTATAGAAATATCTTATAATACATATACAATATATCTTACTCTCATATTCATGTGTTAATGCTTTAAAATTCAATCAAGATGCATCAACTACACATTATTCCGATGTTTTGAAAAAACGGGACTTTATATTGATTGAATCAAGATGCATCAACTACATATTATTTCAATGTGTAATGCCATCACTGAGCAATATCTTTGTGAAAAATTCAAATCATGAGTCTAAGTTCGAGGATAATCCGATAATAGCCTAAACAAACTGTTTTGTGTGCCTAAAAACAATAAGCACTCACAGACAAATGTTTTCACTTCAAGCACCCACAGACATAGTTCTTCTAAAATAAGTAACAGCAAATTGAAGATAAGTGCTCCCTAGTGAAAAAAATTGTGCCATCAAGAAGAAGTTGATTATCAATCATAAGGGATTTATACTTGACAAATATTTTCACTTCAAGCACCCACAGACATAGTTCTTCTAAAATAATTAACAGCAAATTGAAGATAAGTGCTCCCTAGTGAAAAAAATTGTGCCTAACAGAAGAAATTGATTATCAATGACACTGTAATTTACTCGAAACATCCTCAAATGATCCATTAGCTCACTGTCATGACCCTTGCAACGTGGACTCAATATAGTTGGTGTCCTAATTAAATTACTAATTTTACAACATGGCGTTGAACTATTTGTCACCTGTAAAGTCACAAAAGAACTTTATTTTTAAATGAAGTCACTAACTTGCAATATATTCGTATTTTATAAAAGGCAAAGTTTAGTTTTAAACTAGTTTAGAACTTTCTTTTCCAACTTATTACATGACGATTTATTACACTATCATGTGAATTATTTAAACAAGTCATGTGATTAAAACTAGACACAGATAATCACTTCAATTTACACATGGTAGATTGGGGCTAAACTTTTTCCTTCTATAAATTAGAGCTGGGATTTTTTTTTTCTTTTTTTCCAACTCTCTGTCTAATTTTCAATAATTTAGTGTTAATTTTTTTTTAATAATTACAACAATGGAGTGTGATGTTCAAACCTAGTTCTCTTGGTAAAGAATGGCTGGTTAAAATTACCACCACCACCACCACCACCAGCAACTACAACATATCCATAGGTATTTACAAAATGGAAACTTGAAATAAACCGAAGCAAGCAATAAATTGGGTTGTAAATGAAAATGTTTCCTAATAAAATTAAATTTTTCCTTCAAAAAAATTAAATTAAATTAAATTTTAAAATGAGTTTAAAAAATTTGTGTCTTGTCTTGATAATAAAATGTTGATAATAAAATATTAATCATCACAGGACGGACATCGAAAATTGAAATTCTATGTGTGTATGGTATATATTAAAAGTTTTCAAAAAACTATTCCTTATTATTAATCAGTTGTTAATGTTGTAGGCTTGCTGAACTGAGAATTTGGTCATTAATCACAATATTAGAACAGTCAATTATTGCTGTGCAAGTGCAATTTGGCAATTCCCACTTATAAGTTAGAATAGAATCGAACCTTCTGATTCTGAATCTTTTATACGCACCCATAATCTACGATCTATGGACTATGATACTAGAAATTGAAAAAGCTATTAGCAGCACTGGTAAAAGCGATTCCTCTCTCTCTCTCTTTCGCTTGAAGTCTAAGGCACTGTTTTGAACAACGTTTTTATATCATATATTCATATAAATCAAGCCAGAAACCGAACCTTCAAATGGCGTTTTTTAAAAAAGAAAACCAAGCAAACTAGAAAAAACTAACACACTTTGGCGGCAAGACAAGGCAATGACATTGAGAATCAAATATTCAAAAAAGAACCGTACCTTATGATCACGAGACAAGGCCAAAGCCACACCACCACTAAACAAGACAGCCCTACAATCCCCACAGTTGGCAACCACAAGCTCCTCCTCTCCCACCACCGCCACAACCGCCGTGGACCCCACCGTCCTCCACACACCACCACCACCAACACCCACCACCTCCTCATCCATTTTAGCAAAACACGCTTTCATCACTCTCTCCCAATTATACTCCGATAACCCTTCTAACTCTTCATTGCTACTCTCACCCTCCTCCACCAAAATCCCATGCAACCTTTCACTACAAGCCCTCGCCACGTGGCACCCTCCATGCCCATCGTACACTCCGAAAAAATCGTACTTTCCTCCAACACCACCACCACCACCACCACCGTCACCTTTTTGTTCATAACTCCTAGTTCAGCTCTCACCGCATCTTCCATCTCTTTCCTCCTCCCTATAACAGAAACCGAACCGTACGACAAAACCACCTCGTCTTTCTCCGAAGAAGACACAGACAATGACACCTTCACCGAATCACCAACATCCTCCTCCTCCGATGATGATGTTTTCTTCGTTCGACACGTGTACCTCAGCCGCCGGACTTTGGTTCTTCTCCTCGTCACCGTGATCTGACTCATGTCCCCGGAATCTGACGTCATTCTCCCGAGATTCATTCCCACTGGCCCATCAACGTGAAGCTTCGAAGCCTCTATCAACCTCATTTTTTTTTTATAGCGTAAAGTGGAATTCAAAGGTAGCAACTAGCTAATCTGTGCGTTATATATATAAAAAAGCATGAAATCTAAGCCGTTGAATTTTCACTCACAACCCCGTTGGATTTGAAACAGATGGGCTTTGAAATCTTTTGATGGACCAGTGGCTTGGATTTTTCAAAGAGATACGTGGGTGACTGAGATTGGGTTGGTGGACGCGTGTAACATAGATTTTGAGGTTAGTGATTCGGTCCCGGAAAAGACTATGGTGGTACTGGGTCCCACGTAAAAAAAAAAAAAAAAGTTGTGATGTGTCTCTAGACAAGTCATTACGTGGCGTCTCGTGTATCGAGTACCGATTCTGCTTTTTTGATGAGTCATTGGAATCTTCGTTCTCTGACAGTGAAGTGGGATTTTTTTTTTTCAACTTTTTGAAAAATCAAATCAAGTCGCATTCAGAAGTGGTGGGAGAATACACGTGTCGTGTGAACCGGGGGTCGCGTGCCGGAGCTGCGCCTCGTACCTTGTGTCTCTGCCAATATTTCGTGTCGAGTTTCTTTTACTATGATTCTATGAATCATGTTTTTTTAATCTCGTTTTATTTAATTTAAATATTATTGCGTTGGTTTTGTGTCGAAAAAAAATGTATATTATTGTTTTGGATGGATGAAAATATCCCGTGAGGTATGATTGGGTCAACTATTGGGGACGTGACTCACTCATGAAAGTTTTTTTTTTTTTTTTTTTGGTATAAAAAAAAATGAAGGCTTTTATGACTATATTATATCCCGGACAGGGTGCCAGTCTAATATAGACTCTGACCGTTCTAACCAAACCGTGTGGAAGGTTAACTCCACCAAAAATGTCCATCAACAATTGACTATGGAGAGGACTCGAAGTCAAGACTGACAAGCAGGATCACAAACTCCTAACCACTAAACCAACCAACGTATTGGCAGACTCACTCATGAAAGTTGATGGGGTGCCAATATGGGGTTCTTCTTTTTGTGTGGGTTTCAATCTGTACCTTTTAAAGAAATAAAATTATTTAAATGATTTATCTTTTTATTTTTGAGAAAATGTTAGAAATTAAACTAGACTTTAACAAAAAACAATTTTACAATAAATTTCTTTATTGTTGAGTTGGTTAGTTATTATTAATTTTCATATGTTCTTATTATTACTAACTTTTCTTTTACTATTAATAACTTACCACTTAATAAAATTGTGAATTTTATTGTTCCTCTAAATTTATTAAACTTAAAAAGAATGCTTCAAGCCGTAGGATTGAGTTTGACTTGCTCAATTTGGAGGAATTTCAACAAAAACACATATAATACGAGTAATGGGTTGAAACTTGATCTTCGTGGGTCTAGTGATAGGGTTCTCGTTTAAAAACATAGTCTAACATACTTGTTTGAAGCTCACTATTGCTTCGCCTTTTTCCCCCCTTTACCATTTGAGCTTTTTAGGTAATTTGTTAGATCGGGTAAAAATTTTATTAGATCTTGCTATATCTTCATCAAATTTAATGAGATATTCACTAGATCATGCAAGATCTACTCTAGATACAATGGAGATCTCATAATCTTTGCCATGACACTACCATGGACGAGAAGACTGATGATTTCTATAGATCCAAACATTGGGATTCCCACAACCTGCTAGTCAACAACTTGTACACCAAAAATTGGCATTTGTTGTGGGGTTTTTGAAACCATCTTTAGTCAAGTCAAGTGATCGATTGGTTGGGAATTCAATTGAACTCAACTTGTGGACACACTAGGATAGATCATCTTACATAACAACCTACAACCAATATTTTAAAAACATAATGCAAAAAAAAGCAAAAAAAAAAAAAAGGAAGAAGAAGTTTGAACTCTAAAGTTTTAAAATTAGAGCAAAGTTCAACCATATATTGAGCCTTTATAATGTCATAAATAATATAATATAAATATTTAAAGGATATATAAGTATCACATTAAAAAAAAATGAATGAAAAAATGTTAAAAATAAGTATTACAATTCATACATTTAAAGAGTAAAGGAAGATAATATGATCCAAGTTAACGGCATAATTGACAACGGGGTGCAAAGTGTAACATGGGTTATAGTTTGAGATGCTAATTATGCATTTTGAAAGTTTAGAGTGAAAAGTGTAATTTAGAAATGGTTTAAGTTAGTAAAGTGTAATTACCCAGGAAATATATGATCAAACTTAGTTCTGGTTCTTGATTTTGATCGATTTATTTTTACCAAAATTTAAATTGTCTCGTTTTTAGCTTGGACAAGACATGCTGATGCACTCAGTCTAGTTAGAGTTGTAAAACTATGGTTGCAGATTTGCAATAGATATAGGTAATTCTACTCCTAAAATGGTTATAAAGTTCACTAATATGTAAAAGTAATGTTAACTTATATAAAACATCATCTCTTCATATACACCTAAAAGAGAATGATTGTCAAAAGTTTTATTGCTCAATTAGTACGTAACTTTTGATGTTTTTAGTATAGACATTCTAGGTTCAAATTCTCCCCCCTTGTTACCACTATCATTGATAACATAATTATTTATGATGAACAAAAATAACTTTCTAAAAGAAAAAGAGTTAGAAAATTGTGTCCTATTATTGTCAAATTCATAATGGACATTCGTATTATTTTTTACAGTATTTTTATTAGGTTGATCAAGTTCTTAAAAGCCCTCTTCTCAAAAAAGAAAAAGAAAAAGAAAAAAGTTCTTAAAACTTAAAAGCCCAACCCACATAACCAATCCAGCCTGACCCGAAGGGTTGTCAACAATTTTGATTGGGTGGTAGACTGGGAGTTGACAATGAGTTTGACAATATTAGAAAAAATCGGCTGCGTTGAGATTTTGGGTTGATCAAATGGGCTTTGGCAAAAGGGGGTGAGCTAAAGTTCGGCTTGTGTGGGTTTTTATAAATTATGGAGTTATGGACATGAGTATGACACGAGACAAGACAACATGGTGGGTATACAAAAATTAATCAATTAAATAATTTTTATTTTCAAGTATATTTTATTTATTAATCGGAATATTTTATGTTTATTTATAAGTTTTCAATATATATATATATATATATAAATATAATTAAAGGAATTATTTTTCAATAATTTTTTTTTTCAACCCAACTTAATGGGGACGCACGAGCAGAAGTGTCCCTGGCCACAGAGACTTCAGAATTTGAGGGAGAATTTTAAAGAACAGGCAATATGCGCAAAGGGAGAAAATGCATATAGTTATTGTAAATTAAGCGATGTTACAAATTCATAGTTGTACAAAGAGCTGAGAATATGAACTATACAGATAAAAATTACACAAATCTGAAAATTTGAATTAGAGAGGTTACAGCTAGTAGAACAAGTGATGCATCAAAGCTGAAAGAATTAATGACAAATGTGCATGGCAACTTAAGATTATTTGCAGCTGGCAGTAGTGCGTTCTAAAGCTTTCCATTTGTAGGATCTGAATCGAAAGCAAGCTGCTGCCAGTCATACAAAAAAAAAAAAAATAGAAAGGAAGAAGAAGAAAGAAAAGAAAATTTTTTCAACATCACCAGTAATCATTGCAAGAACATGTCCCATTTTTGAAGTGATGAAACCGGTTTGAGTCTCTCACCACTATTTCTCTACCTCTAGCCATTGAAATAAATTTGATTGCAGTGTGACAGTCTCCACAAACACGAAGATTCTTAAATACTCTAATAGGCTTTGGTTGGGATACGCTTATAAGACCAAATGCCACAGCTATTTTCTCACTGTGCTGAAACAAATATTGCTCCTTTAGTTCATCCTCTACATCATGAAGAACAAAATCTGTATCGGGTACATAGCCCAATTCCTTTATTTTTGAAGCCAATTGGTTCAGTTCATAATAAATATCTTGTGCTAGGGGTGTGATGTATCCCCAACGTGGAACTTGTGCACCATATTGTCCACCTCTATCCAGCTACAACCAGCTTCTTTGATCAAGTTTCTCTCTTTCAATTTTTTTCTAATTATTGCCACATTGTCCCATTGACCTGAGGAAGCATACAAGTTTGATAGTAAGATATATGCTGCTGGATCATATTGGTCTTGCTCAAGAATCATCTTTGCAGCATGTTCCCCAAGTTCTTTGTTGCCATGAACCTGACAGGCAGCAAGAAATGTACGCCAGACTAGTGCATCAGCCTTGAAAGGCATTGAATTAATGAATTCAAATGCTTCTAAAAGGGATCCTGATCGGCCCAATAAATCAACCATACATGCGTAATGTTCCATTCTCGGAACAATCCCATGTTCTCTGTACATTGAGTTGAAGAGTTTCCAGCCCTCAGAAATTAGCCCTGCATGGCTACAAGCGGATAAAACAGCAATATAGGTGATCTCATTTGGTCTAACACCATCCTCAAGCATTTTTTGGAACATTTCCATAGCTTTAGAGGCGAATCCATGTTTTGCAAAACCAGTAATCATTGAAGTCCAAGATATAACATTTCGACCTCCCATATCATTAAAAACTTGAAATGCAGCTTCTATATTTCCACACCTAGAATACATGGAGATCAAAGCATTACAGATGCTTTGATTTGACGCAAACCCTGATTTTAGTAACCGTGCATGAATTTGCTCACCCTTACCAACTGCACCGATACTAGCAGCTCCACTCAAGAGGCTAGCAAATGTGAAAGCACTAGCCCCAATTCCTATATCCTCGATTTCATGAAAAAGTTCAAAGGCTTTTTCAGAATTCAAATTTTTGGCATACGCATCAACAATCGTGTTGTAAGAAATTAAATTCTTCTCAAACAGCATATCAAAAGCTTTATGAGCATCTTCCATCATGCCAGACCTTGCATACATGCTAATAAGAGAATTTCCCACACAATTAACTGATGCAAGACCAAGTTTCACAGCATGCGTGTAAACTTGCTCTCCCATATGGGGATCAGAAAGATTTGCACATGCCTTAAGGACACTAGAAAAGGTGAAATGATTTGGTGAAACATGACCCTCGATCATTTCACAAAAAGTTCAACAGCTTCCTTATCACACCCTCCACTTTGCACGTATCCTGTGATAATTGCTGTCCAAGACATGACATTACGATCTACCATCAGGTCAAAAACTTTCCTTGCATCATCCACTGATCCATCCGCTGCACACTTAGCATACATGTCTACCAAACAGCACGCTACACAAACATCTAAAGCCAACCCAGTCCGTATGACCCAAGAATGCAATTGCTGCCCAAGATTTAACAATTCTAGCTCTGCACAAGCTGAAATAACTCCGCCAAAGGTAAACTGATCCGTACATACTCACTCAAAACCATATCCAAAAACAAATTTACAGCCTCCATTGGGAACCCAAATTGCATAAACCTAGTTATCATCAAAGTCCAAGTAACTGCATTCTTCTCAGGCATTTTCTCAAACACCTTATAGGCTAAATCCACATCACCACCACCCTTCACAAACATATCAATCAACGCACACCCAACGCACACATCAGACTCAAAATATCCACTTTTTATAACAAACCCAAAAATCATTCTCCCAATGGGAACATTTTCCACATTCGAACACGCCCGAATCACTGCGGAAAAGCAATACTCATTTGGGCAGAGCCCATTTTCAAGCATTTGAAGAAACGTGACAATGGCTTCAGTTCCCATATCATTATTTGCAAAACAAGAAACCATAGCAGTCCAAGAAACCAAGTCTCTCAAATCCCCCATATCTTCAAAAATGGATTTTGCTTTAGCCCAATCCCCACTTTTTGAGTACAAGCTGATGAGAGAATTGAGAATGAGAGAGTTGAGGTGGAGTTGGGAGTGAGTCAAGTAGTGGGTGTGAACGAGTTTGCTGAGTTGGAAGTTCCGGGACCTTATACAGGACTTGAGGAAGAGAGAGTAGGTGGTGAGGTCTGGGTGGGTACCCTTTTGGGCCATGAGATCAAGGGTGGAGATTGCTTTGTGGAGGTGGCCTACATTGAGGTGGTGGATCAGACGGTGGTTAAGGGGTTCACAGTTTGGATTTTGTGGTGATGATAATTGAAGGTTATGGCGGGACCGATTTGAGGGTTTGATAGAAGGTAATAAAGGTAGTTTGGAGGCAGACGAAACAGTGAGGCCTAGCATGTTTCTTCCAACGGGCTAGATACAAAAGGCCGGGCATGTTGCATTTTATAGGTACGGGTTTTGGTTTGTTTGTTTTGTTATTTTATTTATTATATAATAATTTTTTTTTGTCCAATTTCGGCAACCATATCACCGAAATTCTTTTTTTTTTTTTTTTTTTTCTCTCACCACCATCCCATCATTTCTCTCTCTCCTCTCTCCTCTTTGTCAGAATTTTGGTGACGGTATTACCAAAATTTGCTTCTTTCCTCGTTTCACCAAATAAATTTGAACAATACCTATATCACAAATAAACTTTTTTTTTTTTTGCAATATTTAGTCAAAAGACTCTTGCTTGTTTTGTTATTTTTTTTATTATATAATAATTTTTTTTTTTATTTCGTAGAAGAACTTTACTTAGATTAATTGCATATCGCAGAATATCTTGTACAACAATCCTCACTATTAATCAAACTTCTATGAGCAATTGACTCCACTCGCCAGAACTAGCAACCAAGTAATCTAGGAGTTTTTCACTCTTAATGGGTTAAGTAGTTTACCTTCATTCCCTAGAGGTTATATAATGAAAAATTGTGAATATCCATATATTTAGGGGACAATATTCAATGCGACCCGCAAACATGACACGGGCATGACACAATGTTTGTAAATTAGGGTTGAGTTTTAGCGGGTTTGTGCTAGATTTAGATTGATACGAATTGACTCATGTAATAATCTTGTCATTTCGAGTCAAATACACACAAAACTCGTTTCGACCAATTTAACTGCTTCATCTATAGTGTAGATATACCAGCTATAGCGGTATCTATGAATGTTTGGTTTGTACACCATTCACTTTTATATTATATTGAAATCTATGAATGTTTGGAAGTTTTTATAAAACATCTTTCTTATCAATTTTATTTTTTTCTTGTATATAACAATGTATATAGTGTCACATCATTTAAAAATTTTGGCTAAAATCCAAAAGCTTTATATTTGAGCAAATTTTTATTTTTGTATCAAAAGTTTTTTGTTTTTGTTATTGTAGTCCTTATCCTTTTGTCTATTGTCGGCTATAAATTTGATACTACTTGGCTATAAATTTGATACTACTTGCATATGTGATGGAATGTCATTTTATCATACCCAATGACAATTTTATAGATAGTAAAATAAAATAAAATAAAATAATTATTTATGGATGAAAATGATAATTTACTAAAACAAAAAGGTTATAATTTGGATTTTGACTTAAAATTTTAGATAACATGATAATAGATCATATATATATATATATATATATATATATATATATATTATGATTCAATGATTTATAGCATTTAAATCTAAATATTAGGACCTGCTACAATAAGAGCACGTGACTTCCTAGTGCCCTTTATCTACTTCTCTCCTCCTCATTTCTTAGCGGAAAAAGAAGAAGTTTACAATGCCCTTCACGACACCACGTAGTTTAAACAAGGTCTCATAGTCATATTCTTCACTATATCACAATATGAAATCATTGACTTTGTAATGGTAAAAATGGATATCATGTAACCACCTTCTCGCATGTGTGAGAGAACGGTTAAATGCGTTTGGGTACATGTTGATGGTATGCATACCAGCTCCATATGTCAGGAACATTTTCATTCGATGGGACAACTCTAATTGAGCAGCCTAGCTAGTTGATTAAGGAAGTATTAATTAGCTACTTGATCTATTCCAAAGCTAAACCTCGAATGATTCTGCACAACAGTATTTGGAAGGATTCCTTCTCTGTTGGAGGCAGGGCAGCCACTGAATTATTGTAGACTTTGTAGTTCACATGATTTTTTTTTTTTTTTTTTTTTTTGAGAATCATAATTCACATGAATTGATTGCTTAACCATGCATATGAATACTGAAAGCAATTTCTACAATTGGGCTATTGCCACTCCAATCAATTACACATTCACAAATCACAATTATAAAATTATAAATTTTGTTTCCACTTAAAAAGACTTTAACAAATAAATAAACCACGTACTAAGCAAAAAAAAAAAAGTTTTAGGTAAGGATAGCTATCATAAATCAAGGGACCAATTATTTGTCACACAAAAATATGAAGTGTTATGCTATCAAATATGTGAAGACTAATTGCCCTACTTTTGCGGTGGTGTTAGATTTTCCTTGCATTTAAAGTTTAGTCGATTGACTTGATTCACCTGATTGAAATGATGAACTAGTTGAATTTAAGTTGTCTCCTACATCCTCTGTTGGTCTCATTTGGTGATGATGATAGGAACGGCTTGGAAGGTATTTGTAAGAATTCAACTTCTCCTTCAAGCATTTCTACAACTTTGTTCATTGAAGGACGGTCACTAGGCTTCATCTCGTATGCACCATAATGCGACTATGATCATCTTCTTAACAATTTTCTTCTCCTCCTCTGTAGCATCTTCTATTTCTATGTCATTTCCTTCGCTAAATTGGCCATAAACCCAAGTTGGGAAGTAAATTTGGCTTGAATGGTCTGCAAATGCATTCACATTCTTTCTTCTGCTAGCCATTTCCAACAATAACATGCCAAAACTATAAACATCAGCTTTATAGGAGACCCCTCCAATGTTTTTATAGAACAACTCTGGAGCTATATATCCTAGTGTTCCCCTTGCGTGATCAAAGACACTATGCTATCATTTCTTTGGATAAAGTTTTGCAAGCCCAAAATCAGAAACTTTGGGAATGAAGTTCTCATCAAGAAGAATGTTATGAGGTTTGATATCAAAATGCAGAATTTGCATGTCACATCCTTGATGTAGATATTCAATCCCACGAGCCACTCCAAGTGAAATCTCAAACAGTTTCTCAATACTTACGGGGATACTTTCTTCTTGAGAAAAAATGTATTTTTCAAGAGAACTATTAGGCATGAATTCATATATAAGGGCGCGCTTTGGCCCCTCGGCCACGAGAAGCCAATGAGTTGCACCACATTCACGTGGTGAATTCTTCCAATTGTTGCAACTTCGTTGATAAATTCTTGCCCATTAGCTTTGGAGATACCCAACATCTTTATAGCAACATGAGGGCCACTTTCTAGCTTTCCTCTATATACAGAGCCATAACCTCCTTCACCCAATTTGTCCTTGAAACCTTTGGACATCTTCCTAATTTCGAGTAAGAGTACCTAATTGGCATGAGGTTAATTTGGCTTTGCAGAAATTCTTCAATAGCATCATACATTGATAAATGTCTCTTACGCCACTTATATATCAAAAACGCCACCATGAATAGAATCCCCAAGACAGTCCTTGTTTCTAGGAGAAATATTACTGTGTAGAAACATCACCAAAATAACTATAAGAAACAAAATTGTTGTTGCACCTGTCACCTTTTTTAATTTTTAGTTGAAATTATAGTTGGACTTACAACTACATACCTTCTTAATCCTAGTAATTAAGCACAATATATTTTGTTTCATGTTAATGTAACTAATATTTACGTCTTGTTTGCATGCATGGTAAACTATTTTTAATCACAATTTTAAGGAATGATATGCTAAAAAAATTAAAGTTGAAGAAGAGATTCAGGTTATTACTGATATCCACCAGTATGACCCAAGCTGCAAGAAATATAAACAAGAGAAGAAGGTGACATTACTTTTTGCTAACGAAAAGTGAATTACTAATTAGTAAAACAAGTGGCCCGAATAACTTGAAAAGTCTAAGGCCTAATAAAACTACAGTAAGATCTTACATTGGGCCATGCTCAGCAAGAAATTTCAACAACCATAAATGCCGGTTGACTGCATAATTGGTCTTAAAATTGGGATGTCACTTTAATTGAGTCGAGCTCAATCAAATGCTTTCAGAGTTCCCAATATGCACTATTTGTTAGAACTTAAAATTATGTGGTTAAATGATTAAATTTATTATTTCTCAACATCTTAAATTTTTGGAAATTTTGGTAATTTAACATTAGTTAACCTATGGCTTGGGCTGAAGAATTTGCCCACCGAGTCAAGCAAATGATAATTTAATTAGGTTATAATGGAGTAAATGTTTAGACATGCATTTTGCATTACTACTAAGTACTAAACCTTTATTCTCATGGAATAATTAGGAGCCTAGGAGCCAAGAAAGGTAAATTTTTATTCAAAGGAAGCTAATTTCTTAAGAAAATCTATAATTTTTACTTTTCATATCATTGAGTTCAATTAAAAAGAATGAGATTGTTAAAATTATGATTAAATGATTAAACTTAATATTTTCTATTAACTTAATCTTTTAGGAGAATCAGTAATTTATTATGGTAATAGAGCGGGACATCCTAAGTACATGGTTATTTCTCTACCCGCGTCATCAGCACACATCAGGCGCTATTACTCAAGTAATTCTGTTTCCTTGTTCATTCTGTGTATTAATTACTATCCTTCAAAAAACCCTTTTTTGAGATAGAAATCTCACCAGGGTATGTATATGATATTGCGTCCCACCAGTGTGCACTTCCAGCAAAAGAATATCTCAAAACTGCATTTTTGACAAAGAAAAAAAATATCAACGTTGAGAACTTTAAAATTGAATTTAGTCATTATACGACTACAATAACTATCCCCTAACATGTTTATTACATTAATTGGAATGGCTGGGGGTACGCACGAAGAAGCTATCTTCTTAAAAAATTCGATAATTATTACTTTTTCATTTACTTAAGCACATATGTTTAAGATAGACCAATTGATTGCCCAACTACTTGGTTATTCCTCTACTTGGGTCATCATCACATCAGGAACCATTACTCATACAATTCTATTTAATTGTCTATTCTATATTACTCTTCAAACAACTTTTTGAGATAGAAACCTCACCTTTGGGTATATCTAGGATAACGCCAAGCACTCCTGGGATCACAAATAAAAGAAAAATATATCAGCGATTGGAAACCTTAAAATTAAATCCAGTCATTGTACTGAGACTTGAATAAAAATATCCTAGTATGTCTATTACATTGGTATGGAATTATGGATATGGTGTATGCACCAAGAAGTTTGGCCTTATAGAAGTTTAATAGAATAAATAGATGAATGGTTAGTGAATAGTGACAGTGGAAAAATGCAAGAGTTCAGAAAAGAAACTTGCAAAGGGATAATAATGCACAACATGTAAATTAGAGAATGGAAAGTGTTATGGCCTTTCTCGCTTTATTTACCCACCAGTACTGTCGTCGCAGTGAACATGGTTCTTCTCGTTGAGGTAACAATTGCCGGATGTTGGGCAATAACTTCCACAAAAACCATAGAGCCATGAAAGCTCAAAACCATATGCCAATTCATGGTGGACGTCTGTACAGGAGATATTTGGGTCATCATTATTTATTGGCCAGGAAGTCAGAAACATCTTCTCTACTTGGCACGAGTCCTCCACTTGGGATGCGTTGGTTATACCAACTGTAACATATCTATACCTCGTCTTGGAATCAGATATAGAAGAAGAGTTGTCATTATAATTGCAAGTAGAAGTGTCCAAATACAATGGAGAATTCACTGGTTTTTCACAGCTCATCCAAACCAAACTCCGTGATAGTTCGGGATACCGCTCCGGCACCGTCCCCTTTCCCTTTGGCTGATACGTGGTATAATAATATTGCGAACTAAAATTGTATCGATATAAAGAATAATTGGGAGTGGAGAAGTAATTGTTCTTCTGTATACCTGAGTCCACGATCCGGATTGTGTAGTTGTTGTAACTGATTTCCTCTACGTAGTATTTTCCTCCAAATTTATATAGAACCGTACGATTGTTCTCACACGAAAGTACATATTCATACCCTGGGTACCCACAGTTTTTTGGGTCGGTCGACAATCGAAAAGGAAAGCTTATGTTGTGGATATTCCCACAAGAAGAAGCGGTACAGTTAAGATTAGCCATAGCAGTAGTAGCACAGCAAGTTGGATGGACTAATGCAAGAGCAATGAGGACAGTGAATCCTACAGCAGTGAACGTCAATTCTCTTGCCATTGAGGTAGGTAGAGAGAGAGGGGAATAGGGTGGGTAGAGAGAAAGAGAGGAATATTTCCAATAGTAAATACTAAAAACCTTCCACAGCTATAGACAAACACAATTAAAAAAAGTCTTCTTTCTGATTCAGCATCTTCAACAAGAAAGTAAAGTTCCAGTCCAAGAAAGATGAAGCGCAAGTTCGTGGTAGTGGACCAATATCAACATCAATATCACATGCGCGTCAGCACATACGTCATCTTGATTTATTATTTGACAGTTATTATTTATTTATTTATTTTTAATTCTTATAAACATTTAGTTAAATTAAATTTTTACCACTAAATGTTTCATTAAAAAAATAATAATCACGCACTAGCACACTTGTTATTAATTACTCCTAAGTTTTATTACTGATAAAAAATGCTAGTAACAAGTAATAACAAATTAATTGCACATGTAGCGGTGAGAAAAAAATGTGAAGGCAAATGTGGATGTCAAGCTTTGGAGTTGAGAGAGAGTACATGGAGGTGCAAGGGGCTGGTGTGTGCAGTTGTGCTAGAGAGAAACATAGAAAGAAAGAGAAGATAATCTTTTGATTTTACAAGTGAAAGCGTGTTAAAGGGGTGGGAGTTTGAAAATTTTCAAGTGCATTTCTATTGTAAGGACTCAATTTGTAACGACCCCAAGATGTTATTGGGTTCGTACGTTAAAAGTTCAAACAATATAATTTGTAGAGCGTGGGCTTGAAAGGCTAGGCCTGGGTCACCGGACGGTGGTTAGTCGTGGTTTCTATGGAAATTTACACGAGGGTGAACTTGGCGTGTCTAGCAAGACCTTCTTCCGATACGACACCGAGTGGCTTCGGTCCTTAGACATCATCCGAGGAGCTTCGTGTTCGATTATTCTTCTTTTTTAGGGTTCCATGGTTTGGGAGGCGATTTGTCCCCCCCCCGAATTGCTTCTCTTTCCTTTTTATACTAGCCTTTACCCTTCTTCCAACGCCACGTGTAGGTTCTGCGTTCCAAGGCTAATACTTGTCCCATCACCCCATATCCAAAGTGGTTGGGGGTGGTTGTAAAAGCTGAAAAGCATTGCTCTGTCAGGGGCAGAGTATTTAATTGCATAATGAATGATGACCTTTCCTTTGTCCTTTGTCGCCATATTGTCCAGGGGTCCTTTCTCCATCAATGTGGAGGTGTTCGGTTTTTCCCTAAAATGTTCCTATACCGTACTTGCCCTTTCTTTTAGGAGCACTTTGGGATGCCAAGGACAGAATCATCCTCGGCTATATCTCTAGGCTATTTGGACTTTCATTGTATGTCCTCGGCAATGCCTCTCCTCGGCTCGGGCCTTGGGCCCTAATGTAAAGTGGGCAGAGGTCGTAAATTCTCTGACCCCACATTAGCCCCTCAAAATCCTGCTGTCCGACCACTTGGTGGGAGATGAGGGTTTTGGTGATCTTTGAGCCTACATCACGGTTTGCCTAGCTTTGTCCTTCATTAATGTCGGTGTCTCTTCATTTGCCCGGGAAATGCGTTGGGTTATGAGACATTCCTTTAGATTTACTCACGCCGCACTTTTGTCGTTTTGGTGTAACGAGGCGTGTCTTTAATAAGTTCCTTTTACGAGGCCACTCAAATCCACCGATTGTAGATGGCGTTGGGAGTCGAGTGGAAATTATCTTGTTTGTAGCTCTTCCTAGAAATCTTTGTAGATTAAATGCCACCAAACTTGCCCTCCATATAAGAAGCAAGGTAGGAGGTCACTTCCTTTACGTACAGACCCTTTAGTCTTTTCAAATTCCTAAACCTCAGTATTTTTGCGCTCCAAGTTTTCATTACCTGTGCAATTTAAGCCTTAGAGAGTGATATGTTTGAGGCAAAAGTGGGGGTGAAGGGACCACACCCTCTCCGAAGCTAATTCGGGTCTCTTTGAGGCTCAAGATGGTGCGGTAAAGGCAAGGGAGACGGAGACTCAAGATAGCTCTCCCCTTTCATAGGGCAGGGGAGAAGCCTCCTCCTCCTTCAGCAAAATCCGAAGTAGGTGCTAGTCGCGTCAGATTTTTGGTGCGACAGCAATGGGGTTTCTCATCGTCGGTACCATCTGCTCTCTCTCGAGCGCTACTAATATGACACCCGCGTGTTAGGAGTCGAGGCGATGTGGGGATTGGGCATCCTCGCTTCCTCCTCTCCTCCTTCTCTGGTGCCTCCTTTTGCTTCCGCTTCTTCTTCTCTTCCATCACTAGGAGCATCCCGGTGCTTCTGCTTCTTCTTCTACTTCTTCTCCCCTTCCATCAATAGGGCCATACTGACACGCTTAGTCGCCATAAGAGCAGAATTTTGAAGGATTCATCACTCCCTTGTATCTTTTTCCTTTTTTGCTTTTTCTTTTTGTCTTTGTAGTTAGCTTTTGGTATAGGCTTGCTTAAGCCCCTCATTGTCTGTTGTACTATTTCTTTGTATTAATAAAAGACAACTTTATCTTATTCTAAGTATTCTTTCTTTTCTGCAATAGTTATACTGTGAATGGACGTGCTATATATATATATATATATATATATATATTTTTTTTTTTTTTAGAACGATACTTAGGGCCGAACCCCCTGTTAACAAAAAGTTATTATTTTGGACTTACTGAGACTAACAAGCACAATAATCTTTGACTGGGTTATACATATAAGACTAACCGAGATAATAGTCGAACGTCAGAATGCGTATGAGGCGATCATCGGAGGATGGGTAACCCAACATGAACTATCCGAGATGGTAGTTGGTTGTGTGTACTAGGGTGCTTTACCACGTTCCTAACAACATTCATGGCCTTAACCGTTTTGGCATCCGGTCCGAGGACCGAGGTATGACTCGAGGGCCTAAATACTCGTTTACATTAGTTTCCTTGGAGCTGGGGATCCGAGGATAGGATGGGATTTCCATTCTGTCTAAGACTTAATCCATTTTCTAATGACTAATCTCCCCATAGGTTTGAGTCCGAGGACCATGCAATACCTTGGTTCAAAACCTAACACTTAGATAGGACCATGTAATACCTTGGTTCTATCCAAAACTCAGATTTTCCTTTAAGTAGTTGGTTTCTCCATAGGTTTGAGTTCGAGGACCACGCAATACCTTAGTTCTGTCTAAAACTTAGATTTTCTTTAAGTAGTTGGTTTCCCCATAGGTTTGAGTCCGAGGACCATGCAATACCTTGGTTCTATCATAGGTTTGAGTCCGATGACCATGCAATACCTTGGTTCTGTCCAAAATTTAGATTTTCTTTAAGTAGTTGGTTTCCCCATAGGTTTGAATCCGAGGACCATGCAATACCTTAGTTCTGTCCAAAACTTAGATTTTTCTTTAAGTTTGGGGGGGATTAGCCCCTCGGCCAAGGTGTGGGACGTTGATCTGACGTTGGAAGCCCTTAGAACCGTCCCGCGCTCGACGCTCAAGCGTAGCCCCTAGTGGAATTTTATGTTAGGGCACAACAACGAGCTGCTGGAAGCGATGGAGGGACTTTCTCGATCCACCGCCTGGGCCAACGCACAAGCCTTTCCCACAGACGGCGCCAATTGTAAGGACTCAATTTATAACGATCCCAAGATGGTATTGAGTTCGTACGTTAAAGGCCCAAATAATATAATTTGTAGAGCGTGGGCTTGAAAGGCTAGGCCTGGGTCACGGACAGCGGTTAGTCGTGGTTTCTATGGAAATTTACACGAGGGTGAACCTGGCGTGTCTAGCAAGACCTTCTTCCGATACGACCTGAGTGGCTTCGGTCCTTAGACATCATCCGAGGAGCTTCGTGTTTCGATTATTCTTCTTTTTTAGGGTTCCATGGTCCGGGAGGCGATTTGTCCCCCCCGAATTGCTTATCTTTCCTTTTTATACTAGCCTTTACCCTTCTTCCAACGTCCACGTGTAGGTTCAGCGTTCTAGGGCCGATACTTGTCCCATCAGCCCATACCCAAAGTGGTTGGGGGTGGTTGTAAAAGCTGAAAAACATTGCTCTGTTAGGCGCAGAGTATTTAATTGCGTAATGACAACCTTTCCTTTGTCCTTTGTCGCCATATTGTTTAGGGTCCTTTCTCCATCAATGTGGAGGTGTTCGGTTTTTCCCTAAACTGTTCCTATACCGTACTTGCCCTTTCTTTCAGGAGCGCTTTGGGATGCCGAGGACAGAATCATCCTCGGCTATATCTCTAGGCTATTTGGACTTTTATTGTATGTCCTCGGCAATGCCTCTCCTCGGCTTGGGCCTTGAGCCCTAATGTAAAGTGGGTCGGGGTCGTAAATTCTCTGACCCCACATCTGTAATTTTAATTTAAGTGAGCTAGTATCCCGACTTGTCAATTTTTATATAGGTGTCAAGTTTTAAGTAGACCATGAAACACCACTAGATGCTGACTTGGTATTCCATAAACAACATATACTTTCTCTATGCATGATGTTCCATGCACCTTCATATCCAATTGAAACCTTGACTCATGAGTCAACAAATAGCTTCCATTCATAAAAACTTGTAAATGACATTTTGTAAGTAGTGTCATGCCATCCCTATATTTCTTTGTTGCTTTCTCACTAGAACATCAATTAAAAATACAACTTGAGGTCCCACACGTTAAATTAAATAGCTCGATGAAAAGTTCTTCATGTTCAATTAAATTAAATATCTCACTACTAGAACATCGATGAAAAATACAACGGGTCATATAACACATAAGAAAAGTTGATTAAATTCTTCGTTATTCAACCATAGGAATATTAGGAAAATTGTAACTCAAATTAATCCATGAAGCAACCGCTTCCCACCAGCCTTACAAAAAGGGGCCCATGACAAGATTGAGAGCAATGAAAATTTACACACCGAGGTACAAAAGGAAAATCCCAACACAAATTTTTTTTCAACATGGGCTTTATATCTTCTATAATGGGCTATAAGGCCCAGTTTATGTCTAAAAAGTTCTTATGTATAGAGCAACCTAGAAAATAGTTATATTTGTGAGTAATTTTCATGCAATGACAAAAGACTTCTTAAGCCACCTATATCCGAGTAATTTTCACTCAATGGCATAAGACTTCTTGAGCCAATGGTGTCCGAGATTTCTTCTAAAGAAGTAAGTTTAAGTTTGACTATTATTCACTCTTTCTATGGGATGTGCTCAACGACTTCTAGTGAAATAAAATTAAAACTTTTAAACGAAAAACAGAAGTTGAGTGCAACAATTTTCCAATATTTGATTCTCTTTTGGTAGAACCAATATTTCTTTCATCCACATGAATTGATTGCAATTTGCAACAAGATTCTAATATTTAGTATTTGTTTCAAATGTTAAATTGCACTAGCACTCCTTGAACTTTCAAGTTGTTACATTAAGCTCCGTAATTATGTTTTTTTTTTTTTTTTTTTTTTTTGGGGGGGGTGGGGTCAATTTGGTACAACTAACTTTGATACTAAATCAATATTTAGGCCCCCTTCTATTAGTGCCCTATCCATTTTCTACCAAATGGAACACCCGGTCTTAGAACACATGGGTCTCAAGTGAGCCAAAATGTTTTTGCATCCAATAATGAAAAATGAAGGAAATATTGAGAAAACCAAGGATGAAAGTAGGAATTTGTCTTTGAGGAACCGAAACATGAACAATAACATTTTTTGATGATTCAACATTCAAGAATAAAAAATATACTAAAATTCAAATCTAAATTAGTATACAAGAATAGAACTAGTATCTATTCCGTATTAACAAAGCATAAATAAAATAAAAGACTCAAATAAATTTTTTTTAATATATTTGATATTATTTATGATATTTTAAAATGGATCATTTTTAAAAAAAAATATTGAAAATTATTTATATTCATTACGTAATAAATTTTGCTATAATTTCTCTTTTAATGTAACCATGTTGAAATGGTCAACAGCCAAAAAACCTAGCCCTTCCTGTCTTGGATTCTTACAAGGTAAAGAAAATGAAAACATTTCTTACTTTCAAATCTACACCGTCCAAGTGGAAATGCAACAACTCCACAGCACTAGTAATATAGAAACTTGGCCAAGGATTCACATCTTTCAGTTTCATATTTGGGGCCCTAACTTGGATTCTTCCTCTCACATCACGGCATTTACCTCTCTCTTTCATCTTGATTTCTCCCTCTCTCTCTCTCTCTCTCTCTCTCTCTCTCCACTAAATGTGTGGTAGTATTCACGTGAGCGATCTTTTTACATTTATATATATATTTGCATAGTGTTTATTAAAATATATAAATTTTAGTAACTTTTATATTAGATGTGTGACAAAAAAATTAAAAAAAAAAATTAGCTTCTTTCTATTAAAAGTTATTATTTACCAAAGAAATGCTTAAAACAAAAAGCTTTTAGCAAATAAGCAAGAGCCAAATGCACATGTAATGAAAAAAAAAAAAAAAACTTTATTAGTGAGTCCCACCATATGAACTCTCTCCTCTCTCCCTTGAGGGGAAAGAATATGGTTGGTTTATGAAGGAAAATGGATCCTTCAATTTTCTATTCTTTCACCCCAATCCATTCAATTTAGTGCCTTTTTTTTTTTTTTTTTTTTCCAATCATTTTGATCTGTTTTTTTTTTTTTTTTTTAATGGATTCATTTTGAACCTTAAGTTATGAAACTATTGTCATTTTAGTACTTTCACTTGGCTCACAAACACGTAGCTAATAAAATAATTAGGAATAATTAATTACTAGTAATAAAAAACCACATCTGCGTCTAAATTAAAAAAAAAAAAATCAACATCAAAAAAGAAAAATGAAATAATGATTTTCTAAAGAAAATAAATAAATAACTTGAATTTTTTTTTTTTTTTTTGACTGTGAAGATAGAAAACTTGAATTAAAAAAACACTCTAGTTTCCTTTTATTTTCATTCATTTTTTTTTGCGAAAGTTAGAGTTGCTTGTGATCAAACCATTCCAATTCTTGGAACAAACCTCGCACATTGTTATCACAGGTAATTAGAAGATGGTTTGAGGCTTGGATTTTGTAGTTTTCACTTTTCACTGACACTTACCACTAACAAATAAATAAAACAAAACAATGTTACAAAACAGGTTTGCTCAAGAACACAAGCAAAAAATGAAGGAGAAAGTAATGTGTGATTTCATTGAATTGATTAATTATGTTACAACATAGCTCTGTCTTTTATACACAACGACAGAGCATGAGGAGGAAAAACATGATGTTACTATCTAACCGGCAAAGGCACAAAATAACCATCTCCTCCACAAACCAGATGCACCAATCAACTTATGACACGAGGCCTCTAAACATTGACAGAGAAATGAGAAAGACTACAAGCCGTACAATTTTGTGTGTAAATTTTTTTTCGCCATGTATAAAGTTAGATAGTGTTATATTCTCTAAATACAGTGGAGCTATCATGTGTTTTCACTATTATAACTTTATTTACGTTAGTTATTCCGTTCTTCCAAAGCTTTCAAAAACATTTGTTCCATTGACTTATTGTTTTCACCGTTTAAACATAACTTAATTTTGACAAAGGTTATTGATAAAATTGAGAATGTAATTCTTTATATATTGAATTGAATTGGTAGCACGATTGTAGTGACCATATATGGTTGGATACATGGTATGCATACCATGCTCCTATAGCAGGGGCAAGTAACAGAAGCACAACAATGACCATATATGGTTGGAATAGTTCAAGCTTACTCTTTATTTGTTTGTACATTTATAGGATGCTGGAGGATACTCAATATTTCCAGAAAAGTTCAAACATGTTGAGTATTTTTTCATTTGGGCAAGTAAGAGATTGGGACATTTTGATTTCAATATGGTATTCAGAGTCCAAGTTAGGCGTGATTCTTCAAGCAGAGGATGTATAATCATAGACAATTTTAATTCCCACACACCAATCTCAAAAAAGTAAACAAAGCCATGCCCTTGTTCACTTAAATTTTTGCAACATCTTGTGCACTTAAATTAGTACAAGATGAATACGTAAAAATAAAAGTCACATTTTCAAGAGCTAAAACAGGAATATTTTCATTCAATGGGACAACTCTAATTAAACAGCCTGGTTGATTAAGGAATATTAATTATCTGCACAACAATAATTTATCCTCTGTAGGAGGCAGAGCAGCCACTAATTATTTATGAATTGATCGTTTTTTTTTTTTTAATGATAATAACAAGAATTAATTGTTAACCATGCATATGAGTACTGAATATATAAATAGGAGTAAAGCAATTTCTACAACTGGGCTATTGCCACTCCAAAACATATTGCCCGGTTTTTCAGCATTGTTTATTAACTTCATCAATTACGCATTCACAATTATAAAGTTATAAATATTTTTTGAGAGGTGTTACGTCTACAACATTTTTACAATAAATCATAGGTGGTTAGTTGTTATTGGTTCAAATTTGAACCTAACACTAAGATTACGTTTTTACCCCAACAATAACAACTTGCCACTTAAGATTTGTTGTAAAAATGTTGTAAACATATCATTTCTCATATTTTTTTTCCTCTTAAAAAGACCTTAACAAATAAATATACCACACACTAAGCAAAAAAGAAAATTTGTTGCAGGTAAGGATAGCTATCATAAATCAAGGGACCAATTATTTGTCACACAAAAAATATGAAGTGTCTTTATGCTATCATATATGTGAAGAATAATTGCCCCAGATTCTATTTGTGGTGTTAACTTTCCCTTGCATTTAAAGTATAGCCAATTGACTTAATTCACCTGATTGAAATGATGAACTAGTTGAATTTAAATTATGTCCTACATCCCCTGTTGGTTTTATTTGGTGATGATGATAGGAAAGGCTTGGAAGGCATTTGTAAGCATTCAACTTCTCCTTCAAGCATTTCTACAACTTTGTTCATTGAAGGACGATCACTAGGCTTCATTTGTATGCACCATAATGCAACTATGATCATCTTCTTAACAATTTTCTTCTCCTTCTCTGTGGCATCTTCTATTTCTATGTCATTTCCTTCGCTAAATTGGCCATAGACCCAAGTTGGGAAGTAAATTTGGCTTGAATGGTCCGCAGATGTATTCACGTTCTTTTCTTCGCTTGCCATTTCCAACAATAACATGCCAAAACTATAAACATCGCCTTTATAGGAGACCCCTCCAATGTTTTTATAGAACAACTCGGAGCTATATATCCTAATGTTCCTCTTGCACGGCAGATCAACGACACTATGCTATCATTCGTTGAATAAAGTTTTGCAAGCCCAAAATCGAAACTTTGGGAATGAAGTTCTCATCGAGAAGAATGTTATGAGGCTTAATATCAAAATGCAGAATTTGCATGTCACATCCTCGATGTAGATATTCAATCCCATGAGCCACTCCAAGAGAAATCTTATATGTTTTTTCAATACTTAAGGGAATACTTCCTTCTCGAGAAAAAATGTATTTTTCAAGAGAACTATTAGGCATGAATTCATATATAAGGGCACGTTTTGGTCCCTCAGCACAAAAACCAATGAGTTGCACCACATTCACGTGGTGAATCCTTCCAATTGTTGCAACTTCATTGATAAAGTCTTGCCCATTAGCTTTGGGGTTACCCAACATCTTTATAGCTACTAGAGGGCCACTTTCAAGCTTTCCTCTATATACAGAGCCATAGCCTCCTTCACCCAATTTGTCCTTGAAACCTTTGGACATCTTCCTAATATTTGAGTAAGAGTACCTAATTGGCATGAGGTTAATTTGGCTTTGCAGAAATTCTTCAATAGCATCATACATTGATAAATGTCTCTTACGCCACTTATAAATCAAAAACGCCACCACACATGGAATCCCCAAGGCAGTCTTTGTTTCAAGGTAAAAAAATACTGTGCAGAAACATAACCGAAATAAGCATAAGAAAACAAATTTCTTGTTGCACCTGTCAGCTTTTTTAATTTTAAGTTGAAAATATAGTTAGACTTACAACTACACACCTTCTTAATCCTAGTAATTAAGCACAATATATGTTGTTTCATGTTAATGTCACTAATATTTGTGTCTTGTTCGCATGGTAAACTATTTTTAATCTCAATCATAAGGAATGACATGTTAAAAAAAGTAGAAGAAGAGATTCAGGTTGTTACCCATTTTCACTGACACGGGAATATAATAATCTGCAAGAAATATTAACAAAAAGAAGGTGAAATTACTTTTTGCTAAGGAAAAATGAATTGCTAATTAATGAAACAAAGTGACCTGAATAACCTGAAAAGTCTAAGGCCTAATAAAATTGCAGTAAGATCTCTCATTAGGCCATGCTTAGCAAGAAATATAAACAACCATAAAAACCAGTTGACTTTATAATTTATATATCTGGTCTTTAAAATTGTGATGTCACTTTAATTGAGTGGAGCTCGATCAAATGCCTACAATGTTCTCAATAACCATTAGTTGTTAGGATTATGTAGTTAAATGAATTAATTTAATTATCATTTCCTATTTCCTAACCTCTTAAGCCTTTGTAAGAATTGGTAATTTAATATTAGTTAACTTATTGATGGGGCTAAAGAATTTGGCCATTGAGTCAAGCAAACCTATTTTAACTAGGTTATAATAGAGTAAATGTTCAGACATGTATTTTGCATTGAATATTAAGTACTAAGCCATTATTCTCAAGGAAATATTGGGAGCTAGGAGAGGTAAATTTTTAATACAAAGAAGAAGCTAATTTCATAATAAATTCGAAAATTTTTACTTTTCATATCATCAACCCTAAAAGATTGATTTTGTTAATAAAATTAGAATTAAATAATTAAATTCAAAATTTCCTAAGAATTTTATTTATCAGAGATCAACCGATTACCGAAGTACATGGTTATTCCTCCATCTGTGTCATCAACACACATTAGACGCAATTACTCATGCAATTCTATTTCCTTGTCCATTCTATATTAATTACTATCCTTCAAACAACTTCTTTCAGATAGAAACCTCACCTGTGGCTGAGAAATATGCATGTGTATTTTTAATTTTATACCACCATTCTGCATTGTCCCAAATTGAATACCAAAAATCTGCATTTTTGATGAAGAAAGGAAAACATCAACGTCGAGAACTTTAAAATTGAATTTAGTCATTATACGGAAACTACATGTAGGGTACGCACGAAGAAGCTATCTTCTTAAAAAATTCGATACTTTTTTACTTTTCATTCCTCAAGCATAAAAGTTTGAGATCAACCAATTGCCCAAGTACATGCTTATTCCTCTACTTCTATCATCATCACATCAGGCATAATATATTAATCATACAATTCTATTTTATTGTCCATTCTATATTAACCTTCAAACAACTTTTTGAGAAAGAAACCTCACCTTGGAGTGCATATCGGATACGGACAAGCAATCCTGCAATGACAAATAAAAGAAAAACATCAGCGTTCGGAAACCTTAAAATTAAATCTAGTCATTATACTGAGACTTGAATAAAAGTATCCTAGTATGTCTATTACATTGGTATGGAATTATGGATGGTGTATGCACCAAGAAGTTTGGTCTTATAGAAGTTTAATAGAAACAATACACGAATGGTTAGTGAATCTTGCAAAGGGAAAATAATGGTCAACATGCATGTAAGGTATTTAATTAGAGAATGTAAAGTGTTATGGTCTTATTTACCTTCAGTATAGTCGATGCAGTGAAGATGGTTCGCGTCATTGAGGTAACATTCGCCGTATATTGGGCAATAACAAATACCTTTGAGCCATGAAATCTCAAAACCATACGCTAATTCATGGTGGACGTCTGTACAGGAGATATTTGGGTCATCATTATTTATTGGCCACGAAGTCAGAAACATCTTCTCTACTTGGCACGAGTCCTCCACTTGGGATGCGTTGGTTCTACCAACTTTAACATATCTATACCTCTTGGAATCAGATATAGAAGAAGAGTTGTTATTATAATTGCAAGTAGAAGTGTCCAAATACAATGGAGAATTCACTGGTTTTTCACAGCTCATCCAAACCAAACTCCATGATAGTTCGGGATTCCGCTCCCCCTTTGGCTGATACGTGGTATATCCATACCAATACCCACTAAAATTGGATCGATATAAAGAATAATTGGGAGGGGAGAAGTAATTGTTCTTCTGTATACCTGAGTCCACGATCCGGATTGTGTAGTTGTTGTAACTGATTTCCTCTACGTAGAATTCTCCTCCAAATAAGTACAGCACCGTACGATTGTTCTCACACGACAGTTCATATACGGAGTACCCGCAGTTTTGTGGGTCGGTCTTCAATCGAAAAGGAAAGCTTATGTTGTGGATATTCCCACAAGAAGAAGCGGAGCAGGTATGATTAACCATAGCAGTAGTACTAGTAGCACAGCAAGTTGGATGGACTAATACAAGAGCAATAAGGACAGTGAGTCCTACAGTGAACGCCAATCCTCTTGCCATTGAGCTAGAGAGAGAGAGAGAGAGAGAGAGAGAGAGAGAGAGAGAGAGAGAGGAATATTTCCACTAGTACATACTAGAAAACTTCCACAGCTGTAGACAACCACAATAAAAACTTCTTTATGTGGTTTTCATAGCATCTTCACATTAATAAAGTAAGAAAGTAGAGTTTCCGCTTGAAGAAAGATGATACGCAAGTTCATGGTAGTGGACTAGTGGAACAATATCAATATTAATATGACACCGACAACTATCTGACGTTAGCACATACGTCATCTTTATAAATTATTAGACACTTATTAAGTTTTTTTTAATATTTATTTTTATCATTAAAATTTGGGTCCGTTTGATTGGGGACAGAGTACCTTTGGACTAGGAGACAATGACTCCCAATTTAAAAATATATATATATTATTATATATATATATACTAATTTTAATAATTTTATTCTATAAAATTACATTTTATTTCTTTTAAATAATATAGTTGATTCTTTTAAGCGTTGTTATACTCACAAACTTTTTACAATATTTATATAAACTGTTTTGTAACAATTCTTTTTGGTTTGCATGATGAGTTCACCACTCACATTATTTTTTTATCAACTAGTAACCACTTATCATATCAGTAATTTATAAAAAAGTTTGAAAAAACTAAAAAATAGTTCAACAAAAAAATTACCAATAGTAAAACTAAAAATAAATTAAGCTCAACTAATCAATTTTATCCAAAATAAATAACTATGCCCTTTAAAAAATTCTAAACAAAAATAATTTTTTTTCTTACCCACAAAAAAAAAAAAAAAAAAAAATCTCAACAGCTAAGCCTAAGTAGAAGCAAATTTAGAAATTAAAAATGCCACACATAGCCAAAAATAAAGTCGCTCTCCTAACTCAAAGTTCTGGTCCCTGAGAAAAATAAAAAATATATGAGAGAAAAGCATAGAAAAAACTGATTCTATAGATGTTTGGTTAAAGATAATTGGAGGATGGAAAATTGGCTAAGAGCAGTTGTATTTTAGCTGCAATTAATGACTGAGTCTCCTCATTATTATCTACTGTTGCCCTTTTTTTTTTTTTTCTGAGAAGAGACACTTTTTGCTTTTTGGTTTTAGACAACTGCTGGTTATTTTAATTATTTTATTTGGGCCGTGGGTGTGAATGTGACAGTGTTATTAATTTTTTTTTTTTTTTTTTTTTTTGCTTTTCTTCTTTTCTATTCTTTTTTTGGGGTTGAACTAAACATGTAATTTTTTTTTAACTTTATTTTTCTGCGCATGATTTAAAAAAAATATAAAAATTTGGGTTTTTTTTTTTTTTTTTTTTTGGGTGGTTGTTTGCCAATTTTTTGTTTTAATTGGGCATTTGAATAAATTTATACAAACTCATTTTTTCAATCCTTCCACTTTTCCATTCCTAACAAAAACACAAAGGAGGGAAATTAAAATTTTTTTTTATCATCTCAATTTTCCATCATTTCCTCATTTTCTATCCTCTTGTTTTTCCATCTCCTCAACTAAACGAACCCTATAACTAAAGTAATCATGCACCAGTACATAGATTGAGATACTCTACAGTTCTTAGGATACTTTATTGTGTAAAGTTCTTTTAATCTTTAACATTTTATTTATGTCCAGATTTTGTCATGTCACTAATCCACTAACAAATAATGGTTTAAAAAAAATACTCATAAATTATTATTATTACCTTACCATATATATTTTATGGTAAGGTAATAATTTATGATCCTAGGTGCCAAATTGCCAATTATGTATCTGAAAAACAAAAAAAAAAAAAAAAAAAAAAAAAAAAAAAAAAAAAAAACAAACAAACAAACAAACAACGTGTATATGCTTAATTTTTTTTTCTTTTAAAAAAAAAAATTGCCCTGCAAAAATTGAAATTAATTTCAAAATTTTAGTAGAAGACTAAAAAAATTGGAATGAAAACCCAAGAGCCCCTCAGCCATTTATATACGATATGTGCTTCACCTATTTGCATAACAATCAATTTTCTAAATAAGCAAAGTTAACACTCCATTTCTTTGGCATTTAAGTTAATAATTATAATTTATGAGTAGTTATTTTTTAAACCATTATTTTAAGGGGATTTTTTTTTTTTTTTTTTGAGAAACAGGCCCTTGCTCAAAAATATTAGTAAGAAATAGAACAGTCTGCTGAAACAAAAGCATCTACATTTGACGAAACTAATTCCATAAAAATTAACAAAGGAAAAGAAAGCCTAGTTCTCTGGGCCAAAGCATGTGCAACAGCATTGCCTTGCCTAATAGTGTGAGAGAGAGAAAAACTCCAAAGTGAGTTTACATGTATTAAGGTGTCCCTAACTAAGTGACCATAGGATGAGGAAAACAAGTCACCCTTTTGAAGAGATTTGATACAAGTCTTTGAATCACCTTCAAAATGGCCCTGTTGAAGACCAAGTTACGAAGCAAAAATCGCTGCTCTTCTAGCTGCTATCATCTCCAAGCTCTCCAAATTGTGAGGTTTCCAAATTTTTTCTACCATTGTTGCCAATACCAAACCTGATGAATCCCAAACCACAATACCGATACCTACTTCATTGCTCTCATTAAGGGGATTTGTTAGTGGATTAATAATGACATGGAAAAATCTTAACATTTTATTATAAATGAAAAGTTAATATTAAAAGAATTCTATATGGTAAAGTAGCTTAGGAACCCTAGAGGATCTCAGATTCTCAGTTCCTAGCACGCTTGTTATTAATTAATCCTAATTTTTATTGATGATAAAAATGCGAGTAATGACATGACCTTAATGGTTACTAGCTGAGGGTTTTTTTTTTTGGGTTTAGTGTCATAATTTTTCAATCATCTTTATTTGAGGTTTACAAATTGGTCCACTAATATTACGCATTTGCAAACTGCTGATACAACTAAGAGTTTCATGAGACTAGTTTCAACAAATGAACAAATCCACAAACAAACATATGATTTCAATGCTATTTTAGTATTATTTTTTGGAGCTAGTCTCATGACACTCTTAGTTATATTAGCAGTTCACAAATACATAATATTAGTAGACAAATATGTAAATCTCAAATGGAGATAAATGGAAAATTAGGACATTAAACCCCAAAATATAAATAAGTC
This sequence comes from Quercus dentata, assembly GCA_028216015.1. Lineage (NCBI taxonomy): Eukaryota > Viridiplantae > Streptophyta > Magnoliopsida > Fagales > Fagaceae > Quercus > Quercus dentata. The sequence continues at coordinate 13,794,934 of CP116452.1, read as the reverse complement.
TCAAAGTACGTGTGGAGCAGGAGCACATGCATAGGGCTAGTTTAAAGAAAGATATATAGTAAAAGGTTGGTGCCTCTTTTAAGTAATTCACACTCTTCTGTTATTAACTAATCTGACCATCTTCACTTTAGTCAGTAATCTGATTGAAAATTTGTGAAGATCCCTAACAAAACTAAATGAAAGGTATTAATCTTAGGTGAAGAGAAATAAACGACAACTTTTTTTGTTTTGTTTTTCTTTTGCTTAAGAAATAAATGACAATTGAAACGTAAATGAATAGATGCTATATATTGAATATGAATCACCAAAAAGTTTTTTTGTCATTGAATAAGAAATTTGGAATTTGCACTCTACCTACACCAGAAACTAATTAGTGTCTTGACCTGATAATACAAAACAATCATCATTAAGGGAATGTCATAAGTACAATGTAATTACACGTTCAAAATTAATACATAATTTAATTATTTAATTGGTTTTTACCATGATTCAATTGTAATTACACATTCAAAAATAAGTGGCTCAAATCTGAAACTTAAGTAAGAAAAGAAAATGATTTTTTTTTCAAAATAACACCAATTTTCAAAAAAATTTGTTAGTTAACACCATTTCCAAACTATTTAGGAAACTAACATCTTGGGTCTGTAAGACTCGAGTTTACTATAAGACTAACATCTCAGGTAAGAAAAGAAAATGATTTTTTTTTTTTCAAAATAACACCAATTTTCAAACAATTTTGTTTGTTAGCACAATTTCCAAACTATTTAGGAAACTAACATCTTGGGTCTGTAAGACTCGAGTTTACTGTAGCAACTTGAGTATTACAGACTTGATTTGTATGAAAATTCACGTGGAAATCGAGTCTTACAAACTCGAGTTCCACAAAAGAAAACCCGTAAATCAAAACTTGAAACACAGCATGGGAAGTTTAGATGGAGAACTTTGGTGATAGATCAAAACCCAGAGAGACCTAGAGTGATAGATCAAGACCCAGAGAGAAAATCAACAACAAGAATGAAGAAACCCACCCAAAGACCCCCAGAGCTTGATTTCAATCACCACCACCGCCACCTGTTTGATATCTCTAGTTTGTTGTTTTTGTCTTTGTGGTTTGGGTTTCGTTAGAAAGATCTCTTTGGTTTGATCTCTCTATTTTTTGTCTTCATGGGTTTCTGGGTTTGATCTTTCTCTGTTTTTTGCCTTCGTGTTTTGGGTTTCTTTGTTTTTTTGTCTTCGTGGGTTTCGTGGTTTGATCTTTGTTTTTTGCTTGTTTGCTTGTGTACGTTTGTGTGTTTCAAGTTTTGATTTCTGGGTTTTCTTTTGTGGAACTCGAGTCTCACAAACTCTAGTTCCACATGAATTTTCATAGAAAACAAGTCTGTGATACTCGAGTTACTACGGTGAACTCGAGTCTCAAATACTCGAGATGTTAGTTTCCTAAATAGTTTAGAAACGATGCTAACTAACAAAATTGTTTGAAAATTGATGTTATTTTGGAAAGAAAAATCCAAAAAGAAAATGTAAAAGTTTGATAACTTCTTCATAAAATCTTGGGGTTTGTACAATCTTAACACTTTCTTTTGGCACAAATCTCAATTGGCACCAGTATTTGTTCTATTAGGGTCACTTTATTTTTCAGCATTTTGTGTGTGTGTGTATATATATATATATATATATATATATATATATATATATATAAACATTGTGAAAGGATGTTATTATCTTTCTCGGGAGTTTTTGGTCTAAACTCCCGAGAAAGATAATAACATGTTATCCCAATAACATGTTTTGAGAGAAAGTTTGAATAGATTAAACAGTGCAAACAAACCTTTTAGTACATGTTATCCCAATAGTGATAATGCCCGTTTATTCTCATTCACCAATTTGAAACAAAACCCATTCATTCAAAATGGCATGCAAACGTATTAAATCAAAACTTCATTTCCATGAGCACAATGATAACATCTGTTTCCTATTCAATAAAACCATTTCATAAAATTAAACCAAAAGAAGAAACCAAAGCAAATATCATAGGAAATAGGAATGAGATCAAACTTGCTAGCACTATTGAAAGTATAAGAGATCTCGCAAATGGGCAGGGGAAATGATGTCCATAAAGGTCACAAAGTCACGCGCGGCTTAAACTATGTAATGAGAATGGAGATGATGATGAAAGTAAAAAACTGAAAAGGAGCGTGGAAACAAGGAACATGGGAAATAGAAGAAGTTTGAATAAGAGAGAATTATTTTTTTTGATAGAAGAGAGAATTCTTTTTGTTTATTTTATTTTATTTTATATATGATATCGCTCCGAATCAGTAAGGTGGATGATCTGGCTTCGGTGGGCTCATCAAGCGGTGGAAGGCCTACAAGAAACAAACAGTCAAAGAGGAGACCGGAGAATACCGGCCAAACCCTCTCCGATGAAGAAGTTAGTCTCGCAGAGAAGGGAGTTCCATGTATTTGGGAGTAATGTCTCAGAAAAGTTCTTACCTCTGTCGGGTTCGGACCGATCCTTTATATAGGGATCCTGGGGACGGTTATTTGTCCAATAACCTCTCCAAGATTTGTGGAAGCCAACGAGTCCGGAGTTAACTTCCTCAACGGCTACTAAAATTGTAACCGCTAACGGAAGTTAACTTATTTGATGGATTTGTTGAGATAGTTGCGGGTTTAGTAACCGCTACACAGAGTCGAAAGTTCTAAGTGTTGCGTATTCATCCGCCTGGTGGAGGACTGTTTGGTCGTCCATGGACATCTGAAGGTCGTCCATGGACGACTTCATCATGGACGACTTTATCGTCCATGGGAGACTTCACCGATCAAGAGTAGTATTATTGTCCATGAACACTTTACTTCTTCCGGGGTGATTCCAGGTTGAACTTGCTCAATTGGATCGGGACGACCACTTTGGACGAACCGGAGTTAGACTAATTTTCTACTCCCCTATCGTTGCCCCTTTATTCAAAGGGTCGTCCAGGATATTGTTGTGATTTTAATAAAATTTTGTTTTTTGTGAGCCACGTGTCGCGAGGCTATTGGTTGGCCAGTCGTGTCGAATCCATTTCCCCAAGGAATCGCCACGTGTCAATTTTTGAATGGCGAACGCCGCTTCAGTGACCCGACCCTCTGCTTGGGGCCTATAAATAGTGCATTCTCATTCATGCCCCGTACTTTCCTCTCATTTTCCCCTCTGCCATCTCGTCCAAGAGCCTCATCTAGCCCTCGTCTTAGTTCTATCAGGTATTTCTTCTTTCTTTTTAGGTTTTCATCTTAAATATGTCTTCGTCTAGTAGTATAGAGAGGGAGATAGATGAGTATCGGGACGTTTCTTCCGGGAGTGAAGGTAGTGAGGATAGTGTAGATAGCTCGTCCCGTAGTGATTCCTCGGAAGAGCATTACTTGTCTGGGGTTCCTGGCATTCCCTTACAGGAATTCTAGGAACTACAACGTAGGATGGCTTTCGGATCCGGGGCTAGCTCGTCCGCACAGCCATCTAGCCCTCCTCGAGACGAGGAAGAGGACGAGGAGGACGTCATTTATAGTTATGCCCCAGAGGTAGCATCCACCTTAGACGCTACCAAGTTAAAAACTCTTGTAGATAGATAAAAAATTCCTAAAGAACTTAACCCTCGTCTACCCAAGGCTGGAGAATGGTGTTGTTCTTCTTCCTCCAGTTTAGGGGTATATACTTCTTACCTTTTAGCTGGCCTTAGGTTTCCTCTAAATTCCTTCTGTAGAAACCTCTTCCAAAGGTTGGGTATTGGACCTAACCAGCTCAACCCCAATGGTTGGAGGACGATAGTTGCCATGCAAGTGTTATGGCGTGAGGCATTGGAAGAGAACCATCCAATAACGGTGGACGAGTTTCTTTCTTGTTATAAGCCCTCGGAGATAAAGCAATTTGCTGGTTTTTACCAGTTCTCGTCCAGGGGCTCTTATTACAGTTTAATTAAGGGCCGTAGCTCGTCTGACCGGCTTTGGAAAAAGAATTTTTATTATTTCGAAATTGGGCTGGGGACCCAGGTGATGTGGGTAGTCCCCCCTTCCCACCTTTTACCAGCCCTCTAGGTCGTCTTCATCCCGAGGGTATGTTTTCTTTCTATTTTATTTCCTTTCTCCTTACTTTTTTCCTATCTTTCAATCGTCTAACTCTTTTTCTTTGTTGATGCAAATTTTGTTGCTCGTCCACGCTTGGACAAATTTTACCTGGACCGGATAGACGTGGTTCGTGCCTTCCGTGGGAGGACTTTCCACGATTTGATTACTCTCGGTCGCCTAGCAGCTTGGGGACTTGGCCCGGTGCCTCACCTGCAGAGAACCTTAGTCACGAGGAGACTACTCGTCGAAGTAAGTATTGTCCACTTCATTTCACTTACCTTTCTTTTTTTTTTTTTTAAATTGGCTTTCCTCGTTACAAGAATAACTACAATGAGGGAAAACAAGGAGAAGGCAGTGACTAGTGGGGACGAGGATGTTGTTGCGCCTTCGCCTGTCCAAGTGGCTTCCGTCCAGGCTAGGAAGAGGAAGTCTAAACCAATATCCAAGATTGTAGACTTGGACGACCTCCCAAGCCGTCGAGGCCCTAAGAAGCAAAAGTCTGCTAAGACTTCCCTTCCCAAGGTCCCCAAGTTTGTACCTCCAACAGTGAACTTGGACGAACCTTTGGTGGATGTGGAGCCTGTCCAAATAGTCCATCCTGTCCAGAGCGATCCTCCCCCTCCACCCAAAGCTTCTCGGTGTCCGTATCCATTCTTGAAGTAATATTTTTCCTTCCATTCAAAAGAACATTATTTTAGAAGTGGGCTTGTGTCAAAAGAAAAATTATTAGAGATCTTTGTTAGAGTAAAGCATAGAGCGATCTAGTGCTTCATTCTTTTACAAAAATTGTGAATTTTATCATGAATTTAATGAGTAAGACTCACTATTACACAGTATAAAAAAGAGTTTAAATTGTACTTCCATAGTAATAGTACTAAATAATTATGCATGTGTGTGTAAGTCTGTTTCTCCAAAATAATAATAATAATTACACATGTCTCAAAAGCCCTTGAATAGGCGGGTAGCTCATTAGTTGAAACTAAACCTTGCAATATCAAGATAAACTTTACCTAAAAAGATTAGCATAAGTGTGGTAATTGATTAATTGAGGAAAACCATTTGCTCAAAGACATTAAACATCTTAAAACTCTAAAACAGAACAAAAATATTGAATGCAACACTTCCTTGCTAATAAATGTAATTATTCAACATCTTAGGGGTACAATGACTTGCATCTTAGGAGTACAATGACTTGATACTTCCCCATCACATAATAACTTATTCTACTAATTAAAGTCATGGTGGAATCCACTATTTATGTAAGAGAAAGGATTATCATGTTTATGTACACATGAATTATCTAAATATTGTTCGACTAATAGTGATAAACTTTTACACAATTATCTTTTGTTTTTCGATAAGTGTAATTAGAAGCTGATCATGTTAAAATATTTTACAGGTAGATCAAGAAAACTAATGACCACTGGTGAGTTGTTCGTTGGCCATTTGAAAATTCAGTGTAAATTACTTTTTGTTTTCTTGACTCATGAATATTTAATATGCAGTTTCCATCTCGGGATCATTTCTTTTGACACTAGTAGTCTATGCACTCTACCGTGTCTATAGCTATGACAAAACAGAAAAAGAAAATCAAGCTAGGATTGAAACTTTTTTGGAGGATTACAAAGCTCTCAAGCCCACAAGGTACTCATATAACGATGTTAAAAGAATTACAAATCAATTTACTGAGAAATTAGGACAAGGAGCCTATGGAACAGTGTTCAAAGGAAAGTTTTCGAATGAAATCCATGTAGTCGTGAAGATCTTGAACAGTTCCAAGGGAAATGGGGAAGAATTTATAAATGAAGTGGGAACAATGGGTAGAATCCACCATGTTAATGTGGTTCGCTTGGTTGGTTTTTGTCTTTGATGGATTTAGAAGAGCTCTAGTTTATGAGTTCTTACCAAATGATTCACTAGAGAAGTTCATTTCCTCAGTAGATTCTAACCGTATCCTTGGTTGGGAAAAGTTACAAGACATTGCTCTTGGCATAGCAAAAGGAATTGAATATCTTCACCAAGGATGTGATCAACGAATCCTCCATTTTGATATTAAACCTCATAATATTTTGCTAGACCAAAATTTCAATCCAAAAATTTCTGATTTTGGTTTGGCCAAGTTGTGTGCTAAGGATCAAAGTGCGGTGTCCATGACCACGACTAGAGGGACCATGGGTTACATTGCACCCGAAGTGTTCTCTAGGAACTTTGGGAGCGTGTCTTACAAATCGATGTTTCGATTTTGGAATATTGTTGCTTGAAATGGTTGGAGGTAGGAAAAATGTTGATGTAACTGTGGAGAACACTAGCCAAATATATTTCCCAGAATGGATCTACAATTTGTTAGAGCAAAAAGAAGACTTACGAGTCTATGTTGAGGATAATGAAGATGCTAAAATTGCAAAGAATCTCGCAATTGTGGGACTCTGGTGCATTCAGTGGCACCCAATGGATCGTCCTTCTATGAAAGTTGTGGTCCAAATGTTGGAGGGAGAAGGAGATAAGTTAACCATGCCCCCTAATCCATTTGCGTCTACAAACCCCACGAGAATCAATGTAAGTATGCCTGCAAGGCGTCTAAACGAAGAGTTAGAAGTCATCCTAGAATCAGAGTAAGTATATAAAGTAGGAGTCCTTGACAATCATAAAAGTTGCAATCATGTTGTACTCAAGGATTGAAATTATTTATCATGTGGTCAATGTAGGGACTTCGAATTTTTTTATATGAAGTACGAGGAAGATAATGCTCATAAAAATCTCTTAATTTCTTGTTGAGGTAGGAAAAATATAAGGTTTATTTTTTATGTTTATTAAATTTTTATATTTTATTTTTATAATTTTCACAATTTTTTTAGAATAAGGCTTTATTTCCTTATTTTAGAGACTTTTAAAGAGTATTTTAGTTAAAATTGAGCCTTTATATGGAATGGTATAAATTAAGATTTGTTTTAGAAAAAAAAAAAAGTTGGGCAAAACTTCTTATTTCTAGCGTAATTTTGTGCAATGAAGTATCCTAGATGCTCTAGGACTTCCTTGGTGATTTCTGATTTAATTTAGTGGTTGTAGCAGTGGTTGTAGCCTTCAGGCATTCATACTATTTAGTAATAAAAAATTTCAAAGAGTGTTTATTGTTTTTTTCTGATGGATGCTAGAGGACTCTTTGCTCACTCCATGAAATTTGCTTGTAATCAAATTAAATTCTTAATGTATATTATTTGATGTAAAATGAGTTAAATTTTGTTAAGAAGAAGCCTACTCAAACCCTGTGCCAAACAACACATGTCACCTTCACAAAGTAACCCTGTTTATGTACAACACCCACTGCCAAAAAAAATAGAAGGTATTTTTCAAGGGTCAAAACCCTTGAAAAACGTATGAAAAACTCTCGAAAAAAAAATTTTATTTTTTAGAGCCTGGGGAACCTTGATGACCTTTGAAATATATACACCATTGAAAATGAAATTTCAAAAGCCTTCACAAACCTCAAAACAAGTGTTTTATCTTTATTGATGATCGCCAACCCTTGGAAAAGGTAAAAATAACTAAAGGTCCAAAAATTTGAAATTACAACCCTAGATAAATGAGGTTGTTAAAGGGTCTCCCAACCCCCGAAATAAGGTTTTTCTCTTTTTTCGCTTAAAATTTTTCTTTTTTAAAAAGAACCGCAACCATGCACATATACTTTAAAGAACTACATATTACAAAATCTATATTATATCAAAACACAATATTATGGGCCTATTCGGTAAGGAAACTTGAAAACTGTTTTGGGTTGATTAAATGCCAAATACATGGGCCCCACTTTTAAGTTATGTGTTTGGCAAGGGTACTCAAATGAGGTTTTTTAGATAACAGTTCTCAATTTAGGTGATTGAAAACAGGCAGTGGCGGAGCCACTTGATGACCAAGGGGGGCCTGGGCCCCCCCAAAATTTTTGAAAAAATAATTTTTTTGAAAATATCCTAAAAATTTTGTAAATTTTTAAATAACCTTATCATTTTGGCTCCTAATACCCGATAATATACATATATATTTAAGAAAGTCTAAAAATAAACTTAATTTTCATTTAAATAAAATACAATCCATAAATATATATGTTAACAAATTACAATAATTAAACATTCATCATCTTTTAAAATGAACACGTAAGTATTTTAACAATTATCTCAACAAATAAAAGGGAAAAAATTGAGTTATGAAGTATTGTATCTTACTATTTTACATTTCACACACACACAAAAATTTATATATGGCCCCCCCCAAAAATAAATTCCTAGCTCCGCCACTGAAAGCAGGTATTTTAGGTGATTGAAAGCATGTATTTTGAGAAATCTTGAAGAGTAGTTTTTAGTATTCAAATATAGCCGGGTCCAAATCTCCTTCAATATGCGCTGCAAGTCTTCAACCACACGTACATCAAATTAAAAGACCACATATTACAAACTCCACAATAGTTCTAAAATTATAATAGGATAACTGGGATACAACAAAAATTCACATATCCTCGCATGCCTCAAGGTAGTACCTGCCATTAAAGAGGGAAAAAATCAATAACTTTACCATTATGATATCTCCTAGTTTTGAAAAGCCACATCAAAAAGTTATTTATTTAACTAACTTTGCAATTAGTAAACATTTTTTTTTGAAATATATATATATATATATTTCAAGTGTGTTTTAACTTATTCTAAGGGAATTAATAACATTTGAGATAAAATTGAGTAATTTAACCACGCAACTTTGTAGTTTACTAGCTATTTGCTACGTTAATATTGAATTGGGTTATCCAACCTGATCCAACCCACAACCTAACTGCAAATTAGATCAGTCTGATCTAGAGAACGAAATGAACCAAACTGGATAGTTCAATGACCAGGAGTTGATTTTGATCATTTACCTTGACGTCAAGGGTTGATTTTTTCAATTCAACTAATTTTTACACAATAATTTGTGTTGGTTCTATTTTTATAGTCTAGTAGTTCATATTTTGTGTCTAAATGCTTCATAATAAGATTTCTCGCTCTATCCATGTTACCTTAGATTGCAGCAACGATTCAAGTACTAATGTCGAATTGCAATCTTTGGATTTCAAAGAAGATAAGATGCATAGGAAAGAAGATTTATGTTCTAGTTGACCAAGACTAGTAAATGTTCAAAATCAAGATATACAATCTGGCATCTCATTCGCACTAATAACCAAAACAAAATGGTAGGAAAAGGCGTAACTAAGAGTAGGACAAATGATGTATAAACTGGTCTTAGTTTATGTCCAAGTCCAACTACGAAGATGATGAGAAGTTTCACTAGCTAGTTGACTGAAGAAGATATTATCTTTAGTGACAGCAATGATAAAAAGAAAAAAAAAATCCTATCCAATAATTAATTTATGCACACACACACACAAAAGACAGATTGATTAGAAAGGACAAACAAGGGAGAATGATTATTTGTTGAGTATAAAAATCAGTACCGGCCACTTTGTCATGTTCAACTAATTTCATACCTGCTCTTTTTGAACATGAATTTGTTGACTATTTGAAAAGCTCAATTTGTATGATAAAGCGGGCACTGTGCTATTCCCCTAAAAATGCTCTAAAAAGTCTCACCGATATTTGTGTGATGTGTTCCATGCACCTTCCTATCAAATTGAAGCCATGAGTCAACAAATACGACTTTTGCAAGCAGTGTAATTCTTATCTTTCTTGTTTTCACATTTTAGATTCTATTCATTTTTTTTTTTAATGTAATTGTCTAATGGAGATTCATGTTTTACTTTGCCTCCTAAACTGAGAATTACTCGATTATTTTGACACAGTACTATTGCTTTTGCGAAAAGTTTCCCCCGTTACAATATAGAATCCAAAGAGAAATAATAATGAAACTTCTATGAACTTGTTAAATTGAGAGGGCACTTGTGCATCAACATGACCCACCATCACCAACCAAAACTAAACACAGTTATGGTCCATGGAAATTTCATGGAAGTCTCTTTATAATTATGTGGCAGCTCTTCACTTGGTTTAGCTTGCGTGTTATGCACACAAAAACAGGACACAAGCAGTATCTCTGTTTAGTAGCTAAATTCCACGTAGCTACACTTGCATCACAAATTCACATTAATCCATTAACACTTCGTTTGAAAGTTCTTAAAAGAGTGAAATAAAATAGAATGAGTAAATCATAAAAGAACGAAAGAGAAATGAATAAAATGGAATGTATTTAAGTAATGGAATCTAATGAGAAATAATAAGAAAACTTGTACCAAAATCGTTTTTTAAAGGAGATGCTTCCAAATTAATCCTACAACAATAAACCTATGCTCTAATACCGATTGAAAAATCGCATTATAGGAGATGCTTCCATATTAATCTGAAACAATGAACCTATGCTTTGATACCAATTGAAAAATTGCTATTTAGACCCCTAATTTGCCATCAATCTTGGCACTAGATACTTTTTTCAATTTGGCATTACATTCAACTAGTTCTTCTTCCAAGCTCTTGACCTTAAACCTATGGAAGAAATTCTCACACTTAACTTCATCCATTACATTCAACTATTTGTAATCTTGGCAATACTTCTTTTTACATTCAATATTTGTAATGTTAGCAAATTTCCATGTCAAAAATCAAAATGGTTTTAGTGTAATTGAAAGTTTCCATATATTTTGATTTCATTTAAATTGTAATTGCATTGAGTCATTGAAGTTCAAGTTCGGAAGAAAGAGTACAAGTGTTGCAGAAGGATTCTTGATTAAGCAAGATTCATCATGTTAGGCGAAATTATGTGTAAGACAACAAAATTCGGGTTTTTTTTTTTACACAAAACAGTTTCCTTAAAATCCGTTTAACACTCGATCGGTCAAGTTTGCCTAAGAAAATCATATTTTTTTTTTTTTTTTTGGGACTTATAATTGAATAACAAACTCCTTTGAGTAGGACATTTATCAATTTTAATTTTAAGAAATAGTATTTAACATGCCTCAAAGTTACATTATTTTTCATATAATTATCAATTTTATTAAGAATCACACATAGAAAGCTTTGAGAGAGAATCTCTATATGCAATTGTATAGCAGAATCTGAATGTAAAATACATAGCCTCCGGTGTTTATATATAGAATCAAAGGAGAGCGAGAAAATAGGAAAAGACCAAATTGACTATTACACGTGTGCTAACTCCACATTATAAGCTTAGGTAAAACACATGTCGTTTAGCTACTACAGTCATAAACTACAAGTATCTAAGCCAGTTGAATAAATACATCGCTACTTTATCAATGTAGCTCGCTATTCCATCCATCTGCAACAAATTTCCTTAAAAATACGTGAGTCTGTATTCGAATTATATGAATTTGCAAAGAAAAACTCACTTTGGACTAGAACCACAAATACGTTGTAACTTAAAATGTTACGAAATCCCATGATGTGGACAACATTGACTAGAACTTTATGGAGTCCATGATAATTTAAAGTATGTCGATGTAACGAGGAACACTTTGGTCACCTTGTCATGCTCAATTAATTTCATACCAACTCATTTTCTTCTCTTCTTGTTTTCCTCCTTGTGGAATTTCATACTAGATCTTTGTTTCCCTTGAAATAACGTTATCATGATTGAGTAAATGAAGCTTCCTTATCTTTTTCCAAAGTCCCAAACTTGATATGAAACGAATTTATAGATAACTTTATTAACTAATTCTTTTTTCAATGATGGACACTATTAGTTCATAATAAAGACACCAATTTGTTTCGGTGTAAGTAGGATTCAAATTTAAGTCTCTTATTTGAGAATGAATTTTTTTTACAAATAAGTTAATTTTAGTTTATGAATTTATTAACTATTTTTTTCTTTTGATGATTTGATAGTAGCTGGTAGTTCAAGAGTTAAATAACTCAATTGACACTTCTTGTTATTTTTAACTTTTTAATGGAGATGTTTAGGATTCAAGTCCTTTTAACCCAACTATCAAATTATAAAGTCATTTTTATTGGAAACAATATATATATATATATATATATATATATCTCAATTACGTAAGAAGCTTTTTGTGAATTTATTAACTATAGGGTAAAAAGAGCTTATTTGATGGTAAGAGGCTCACCAACAACATGGACAAATTTGGTGCGAGTTCTATGCATGATGAGAAAGTATATGTTGTTTTCGGAATACTAAGTCAGCATCTAGTTGGTGTTTCATGGTCCAATTAAAACTTGACACCTATATAAAATGATAGGTCAGGATACTAGCTCATTTAAATTAAAAGTACAGAAATGCCCTTGAAAATTTTCAAACTCCCGCCCCTTTAACACGCTTTACACTTTCATAAAATCAAAAGATTATCTTCTCCTTCTTTCTCTGTTTCTCTCTAGTACAACAGCACACACCAGCCCCTTGCACCTCCATGTACTCTCTCTCTCTCAACTCCAAAGTTTGACATCCATCGCTTAGTATCGCCGCCGGATATAGAGACACATCGCTAAACATTACCAGTTCCTACGAGACCGGCCTTTGTCTTGTCGGAAAACGCCCAAAACCATCTCTTCTTCTCGTTGTTTCCAAATTCCAACCTTCAACACCAGAATTTTTCTCGTACTTCCAACAAATAACGTTGCAAGAAGGTCTTCTCTCCCTCTGTTTTTATTTTATTTTATTTATTTATAAAATTTTCTGTTTATAGAGATGTGTTTTGTTTAAAAAAAAAAATTTGAATTATACATGTTTGATAAAATGCTTGAGTGAGGATGGCTGCACTAATAATACAAAGAATAGTTTTTATTATTATTATAAATCGTTTCCAGGTTGTCCATTATTACCAATCTTTTTTTTTCTCTCCAAAAAAGTCTTTGTTGAGTGTACATGATGACCAGAGTGTTGATAATCCAAAAGACTTGGGAGTCAGGCCCAGTAGAGGAGAGAGTTGCTTGGACTTGCTCAAGACTTTAGAATGCGACAAGAATTTGGAGATACATCGCTAAACATTACCAGTGCCATAAGAATTGCCCATCACCATCACCATCACCATCTTTCTCTTTCTTTTTCTTTTTTGGGCTTGTTAATTTTATTCATGAGTACTGCTCGTCTACTAATTATATGTAGTTTTCCAATTGGGTTAGTATGTTTTTCTTGAATTCTAATATACTTTATTGGGGCTAGATTCTTTTCTTTGATAAATTTTGACCACCAAGTTTGAGAATTTGGTGTTTATTTATTTGGTCAAGTTGTTTTTATGTTGGACACATTCAATTGCAACCAAAAATAGAGGAAGGAATTTGCTAAATTCAATTGGGTAGGATAGTTTACCTAGTTATCTCTGTTTGATTAATTGCACAAAATTTTGATGGCTATGAATGCTTGATTTAACCGTTTTGTTTGATTTAAATGAATTATCGAGCAATACAGCCTTTTCTTGGCATCTTTTGTTCATTTATTTGATACTATATTTGTTCGGTATCTTGTTCACATTATTTACAAGAAATACCCTTAAAGCATGGCAACGTAGCAACCCCAAAGTCTCAAATAGTTCGTAATTACAACAAAAACTTAAAGTATGGCAACATAGCAACCCCAAAGTCTCAAATAGTTTGTATTTACCAAAAAAAAAAAAAAAACTTAATTCAAACCGGCTAAAATGCATGATATAACCCTTCTAATCTCCACACTAGCTAGTGAATATATATATATATATATATATATATATATATATATATATATATATATATATAAATTTATGCTTGCGATGATTAGTTTCAACACAACACAATTCCATACTTGAATTGAACTCTTCTGCAAACATTAGTTTAAGCACAACTTTAATGTGTGCTTTTGTTTATTGTTTTTTTCCCCTAATATTGTTCTTTTTTTTAGGGCCTTGCAAAAAAATTCTGAAGTATGATGGATAGCTTTTTGGATGGTACTTGGGACAACATATTGCACAACCAATAGACAGCATTTTGGACTATTTTGGAACACATATTGCATAGTGGAGGAACATTTTGGACAATATCTTTTATTTGACAATTTTTTAGATAGCACAATTTTGATGATTAATTGTATAGCTAAACACTAATTATAACCATCAATTCGGAAATTTTTTGTAACTAATGAAGTTACTCAAACATGATAGATTGTGTATGTTTGAGTAGCTTCTAATTAAAAACTAATTATATGCAAATGATATAATTTTTTAATGCAATAGTACAGTTTATTCTTATATTGTAGATTCTATATGTGCATGGTATGGTTATTCAAGGTGAATGATAGTTATGTATGCTAGTTGAATTGCAATGCTAGATTGTTTGAGCTGAAAAAGAGTGGAGGAATGCTAGATTCTTCAAAGACCAAGAAAACTTTAAATCCATCTCCAAGACTATTGATCCATTATGCTAATATGAATACTCATCAAGGATTTTTTCTAATCCCTTAACTTGGTATTATTATGAACCAAATGTGACATTAAGTATATCAAAGAAGAACAATTTGCACATCTTTTAATTGAATCAAGTACAGATTATAGATGCTCATTACAAGCTTCTTCCTTTCCTTTCAAGGGTAGATAAAAATAAAATTGCACACTACAACTACATACATTATAACTTAGATTGTTCAAACACATACATTCATCAATCACAAAACTGATCAAAATTGTACTCAAATTCTTCAACATCAATATTAACCGAAGTCCGATGTGTCTTATAACAAATTTCTTCCATTAACTCTATGTCAACCTCATCATGCTTATCAATTAACTCTTCAAAATTGCTTCATAAATCTATGGTATTGTCTCTTCATCGCCTACAATATTTTTCAATGAGCTCTATCCTGCAACCAAACCATTTGAATAGTATTAAATTGTAATTACTCAAGACAAAAAATAAAACATCTTGAGTAAATGCACCCAAAAAAAAAAAAATTCTTTTTGGATGGGAACAAATAAGATTATTGAAAGAAAGCTATTATCCATTTATCCTAATGTAGATAGTATACCCTATAATAACAATTCATAATCCTCAATCTTGCACATAATCCCATGGGCTAAAAATATATCTTAATTTATGTCAAGATACTCGGTGACAACCTAACATAACCCCGAGGGGTTGAGGTTCCAACTACAATTTGGTGGACAACCCAAAAATACTTGGACCAAAGGCCAAGAGTTGCAAATATGATATTTCAAAATTTCCAGCTAGCTTAGCTTGAATTCCACAAGCTATAAGGCTTAGATTTGAAGCACTAGATAATAAATATAATGAAAATTGAAAGAAAAAAAAAAAGATATAGATCTGAAATTTTATTTCCATGGAAACAACATAAACTCTTAGTTACACCACATTTGAATAAATTCCTTAAGCACTTTGTCTTAAGTTAATTGGTATTTAACTTGAAAAACAAAAAATGAGTTTAAACCACCATAGCATTCAAGTGAGGAGAAAATACCAACAAGAATTAAAAGATGAAAAAAGACTATTGAGGCAATGCTCAATAAATCACATAAGGCAATGACAAAAGAATTACAAATGGTGGACCCAAAGATATTGATGCTTGAAGGTTGCATCTAGCTATTCACCATAAGATAGATGTGTAGTTCAAATTGTTTACCATCTCATTAGACAAATTTGAAAGGCCATAAGAGATACCAAATGGGTATTTTTGTATTCTTCCATTTGGCTATTCACCATAAAACAAATTTGTAGTTAAGATCGTGTAACAACTCAACTAATAAACAAAGAAAAAGCTTTATTTCTCGATCGATGAAAGCGCAACATACTAACCACTTTTAATCTAATCCAAAAGAACAATGAAATAAAATAAAATAAACCTTTTACTGTATTATTAGTGCAACAATCTTCATTGAAGCATTTTATCAAACATGTATAATTCAATTTTTTTTAAAACAAAACACATCTATGTAAACAGAAAAATTTATAAATAAAAAATAAAAATAAAAAATAAAAAGAGGGAGAGAAAACCTTCTTGAGAAAACTTTTGGCGTTGGAGGTTGGAATTTGGAAACAATGAGAGGAAGAGACAGTTTTGGGTGTTTTCCGACGAGACAAAGGCCGATGTATCTCTATCTTCTGCAGCAATACTAAGTAGCGGATGTCAAGCTTTGGAGTTGAGAGAGAGTGTTGGTGCAAACACAATAATAATGGAAATAACACACAAAGAGAAATTGAATAATACTTTTGAATATTATTGATGTAAAGAAAGGAAATACACAACACTATTTGAACCGAGGCGCGGCACTCACTCTCTTTAAGGAGATTCAAGCCCTTGGTTGGCTAAATCTTGTAACCGGTGCAGACCTTCTCTGACTTGTCTCCACCTTCTCTGACTTGTCTCCCCGAGGATACAACAGCCCAACAAGTGTCGTATGGCTAGAACAACCTCTGCACAAAGTGTTCAAGCCCAAAGTTCCACCAAAAAAAACACCATTCCTTGCCAATAATCTCTCTATTTTTTTTTAGTGTGTATTGTATATTGCAGTAACGTGGATTGGGTCCGAATGAGTCTATTTATAGGCTCAATGGGCCTCACGAAATTACTACCCAATTTATTCTGATTAATTAGGTCCAATTATTCTGATGTAGTGGGTGTTACAAGATTAATTGTTGGATATTAATATGATGGGCTGGAGTTACACAATTAATGGTGAGATAAGGAGTTTCTAAAGAATGAATAGGCCCAAACAGATAGTCCATTAAGTGGGTTAATGGCTCTTCATTGTCCATAATAAAAAATGGAGTATTATTCGGGCCATTTCTTGACCAACGGATATGGTAATTACTCTGAATGGGCGTCAAGTAGGAGGATTCAAGGGGCTGATTCATTTCCATTTTTGTTACCTCCACTCTTCACCTCCCCCTTATGCACGTATCTAGCCCAATATCCGAGACAATTCATGTTAGCCCATTAATCACCACAATTAAAAAGAATAAAATAGTCTCTCTCCTTTTTCAATGTGGGATTAAACATCTTCACAACTCTTCATCTTCTATATTCACTCCCACATCTTTACATTTATATTATAACATTAATTCATTTTAATTATTTAATATTAAAATGCTCCAACAGAGAGTACATGGAGGTGCAAGGGGCTGGTGTGTGTAGTTGTGCTAGAGAGAAACAGAGAAAGAAAGAGAAGATAATCTTTTGATTTTACAAGTGAAAGCGTGTTAAAGGGGTGGGAGTTTGAAAATTTTCAAGCGCATTTCTGTAATTTTAATTTAAGTGAGCTAGTATCCTAACTTGTCAATTTTTATACAGGTGTCAAGTTTTAATTAGACCATGAAACACCACTAGGTGCTGACTTGGTATTCTAGAAACAACATATACTTTCTCTATGCATGATGTTCCATGCACCTTCATATCCAATTGAAACCTTAACTCATGAGTCAACAAATAGCTTCCATTCATAAAAACTTGTAAATGACATTTTGCAAGTAGTGTCATGTCATCCCTATCTTTCTTTGTTGCTTTCTCACTAGAACATCAATTAAAAATACAACTTGAGGTCCCACATGTTAAATTAAATAGCTCGATGAAAAGTTCTTCACGTTCAATTAAATTAAATATCTCACTACTAGAACATCGATGAAAAATACAACGGGTCATATAACACATAAGAAAAGTTCATTAAATTCTTCGGTATTCAACCATAGGAATATTAGGAAAATCGTAACTCAAATTAATCCATGAAGCAACCGCTTCACACCAGCCTTACAAAAAGGGGCCCATGACAAGATTGAGAGCAATGAAATTTTACACAATGAGGTACAAAAGGAAAATCCCAACACAAATTTTTTTTCAACATGGGCTTTATATCTTCTATAATGGGCTATAAGGCCTAGTTTATGTCTAAAAAGTTCTTATGTATAGAGCAACCTAGAAAATAGTTATATTTGTGAGTAATTTTCACGCAATGACAAAAGACTTCTTAAGCCACCTATATCTAAGTAATTTTCACTCAATGGCATAAGACTTCTTGAGCCAATGGTGTCTGAGATTTCTTCTAAAGAAGTAAGTTTAAGTTTGACTATTATTCACTCTTCCTATGGGATGTGCTCGACGACTTCTAGTGAAATAAAATTAAAACTTTTAAACGAAAAACAGAAGTTGAGTACAACAATTTTCCAATATTTGATTCTCTTTTGGTAGAACCAATATTTCTTTCATCCACATGAATTGATTGCAATTTGCAACAAATGTTAAATTGCACTAGCACTCCTTGAACTTTCAAGTTGTTACATTAAGCTCCGTAATTATTTTTTTTTATTTTTTATTTTTTTTGGGGGGGTGGGGTCAATTTGGTACAAATAACTTTGATTCTAAATCAATATTTGGGCCCCCTTCTATTAGTGCCCTATCCATTTTCTACCAAATGGAACACTCGGTCTTAGAACACATGGGTCTCAGGTGAGCCAAAATGTTTTTGCATCCAATAATGAAAAATGAAGGAAATATTGAGAAAACCAAGGATGAAAGTAGGAATTTGTCTTTGAGGAACTGAAACATGAACAATAACATTTTTTGATGATTCAACATTGAAGAATAAAAAATATACTAAAATTCAAATCTAAATTAGTATACAAGAATAGAACTAGTATCTATTCCGTATTAACAAAGCATAAATAAAATAAAAGACTCAAATAAATTTTTTTTAATATATTTGATATTATTTATGATATTTTAAAATGGATCTTTTTTTAAAAAAATATTGAAAATTATTTATATTCATTACGTAATAAATTTTGCTATAATTTCTCTTTTAATGTAACCATGTTGAAATGGTCAACAGCCAAAAAACCTAGCCCTTCCTGTCTTGGATTCTTACTAGGTAAAGAAAATGACAACATTTCTTACTTTCAAATCTACACCGTCCAAGTGGAAATGCAACAACTCCACAGCACTAGTAATATAGAAACTTGGCCAAGGATTCACATCTTTCAGTTTCATATTTGGGGCCCTAACTTGGATTCTTCCTCTCACATCACGGCATTTACCTCTCTCTTTCATCTTGATTTCTCTCTCTCTCTCTCTCCACTAAATGTGTGGTAGTATTCACGTGAGCGATCTTTGTACATTTATTGTAAATTTGATTTTATTTCAACATATCAAAATTTTCATTATTGTTGTCTCTACATTTACATAATGTTTGGTAGCAATTTTTTATGGTAATTTATTTGCATAGTATTATTCAGCAATATATATATTTGCATAGTGTTTATTAAAATATATAAATTTTAGTAACTTTTATATTAGATGTGTGACAAAAAAAAAAAAAAAGCTTCTTTCTATTAAAAGTTATTATTTACCAAAGAAATGCTTAAAACAAAAAGCTTTTAGCAAATAAGCAAGAGCCAAATGCACATGTAATGAAAAAAAAAAACTTTATTAGTGAGTCCCACTATATGAACTCTCTCCTCTCTCCCTTGAGGGGAAAGAATATGGTTGGTTTATGAAGGAAAATGGATCCTTCAATTTTCTATTCTTTCACCCCAATCCATTCAATTTAGTGCTTTTTTTTTTCCAATCATTTTGATTTTTTTTTTTTTTTTTAATGGATTCATTTTGAACCTTAAGTTATGAAACTATTGTCATTTTAGTACTTTCACTTGGCTCACAAACACGTAGCTAATAAAATAATTAGGAATAATTAATTACTAGTAATAAAAAACCACATCTGCGTCTAAATTTAAAAAAAAAAAAAAAAAAAATCAACATCAAAAAAGAAAAATGAAATAATGATTTTCTAAAGAAAATAAATAAATAACTTGAATTTTTTTTTGACTGTGAAGATAGAAAACTTGAATTAAAAAAAAAAAAACACTCTAGTTTCCTTTTATTTTCATTCATTTTTTTGCGAAAGTTAGAGTTGCTTGTGATCAAACCATTCCAATTCTTGGAACAAACCTCGCACATTGTTATCACAGGTAATTAGAAGATGGTTTGAGGCTTGGATTTTGTAGTTTTCACTTTTCACTGACACTTACCGCTAACAAATAAATAAAACAAAACAATGTTACAACACAGGTTTGCTCAAGA
This sequence comes from Quercus dentata, assembly GCA_028216015.1. Taxonomy (NCBI): domain Eukaryota; kingdom Viridiplantae; phylum Streptophyta; class Magnoliopsida; order Fagales; family Fagaceae; genus Quercus; species Quercus dentata. The sequence goes on along the minus strand of CP116452.1, from coordinate 13,774,789 downwards.
ACACAAGCAAAAAATGAAGGAGAAAGTAATGTGTGATTTCATTGAATTGATTAATTATGTTACAACATAGCTCTGTCTTTTATACACAACGACAGAGCATGAGGAGGAAAAACATGATGTTACTATCTAACCGGCAAAGGCACAAAATAACCATCTCCTCCACAAACCAGATGCACCAATCAACTTATGACACGAGGCCTCTAAACATTGACAGAGAAATGAGAAAGACTACAAGCCGTACATTTTTGTGTGTAAATTTTTTTTCACCATGTATAAAGTTAGATAGTGTTATATTCTCTATATGCAGTAGAGCTATCATGTGTTTTCACTATTATAACTTTATTTACGTTAGTTATTCCGTTCTTCCAAAGCTTTCAAAAACATTTGTTCCATTGACTTATTGTTTTCACCGTTTAAACATAACTTAATTTTGATAAAGGTTATTGATAAAATTGAGAATGTAATTCTTTATATATTGAATTGAATTGGTAGCACGATTGTAGTGACCATATATGGTTGGATACATGGTATGCATACCATGCTCCTATAGCAGGGGCAAGTAACAGAAGCACAACAATGACCATATATGGTTGGAATAGTTCAAGCTTACTCTCTATTTGTTTGTACATTTATAGGATGCTGGAGGATACTCAATATTTCCAGAAAAATTCAAACATGTTGAGTATTTTTTCATTTGGGCAAGTAAGAGATTGGGACATTTTGATTTCAATATGGTATTCAGAGTCCAAGTTAGGCATGATTCATCAAGCAGAGGATCAGAGGATGTATAATCATAGACAATTTTAATTCCCACACACCAATCTCAAAAAAGTAAACAAAGCCATGCCCTTGTTCTCACTTAAATTTTTGCTACATCTTGCGCACTTAAATTAGCACAAGACGAATACATAAAAATATAAGTCACATTTTCAAGAGCTAAAACAGGAATATTTTCATTCAATGGGACAACTCTAATTGAACAGCCTGGTTGATTAAGAAATATTAATTATCTGCACAACAATAATTTATCCTCTGTAGGAGGCAGAGCAGCCACTAATTATTTATGAATTGATCGCTTTTTTTTTTTTTTTTTTAAATGATAATAACAAGAATTAATTGCTAACCATGCATACGAGTACTGAATATATAAATAGGAGTAAAGCAGTTTCTACAACTGGGCTATTGCCACTCCAAAATATATTGCCCGGTTTTTCAGCATTGTTTATTAACTTAATCAATTACGCATTCACAATTATAAAGTTATACATATTTTTTTCCTCTTAAAAAGACCTTAACAAATAAATATACCACACACTAAGCAAAAAAGAAAATTTGTTGTAGGTAAGGATAGCTATCATAAATCAAGGGACCAATTATTTGTCACACAAAAATATGAAGTGTCTTTATGCTATCATATATGTGAAGAATAACTGCCCCGGTTCATCTGTGGTGTTAACTTTCCCTTGCATTTAAAGTATAGCCGATTCACTTGATTGAAATGATGAACTAGTTGAATTTAAATTATCTCCTACATCCCCTGTCGGTCTCGTTGGTGATGATGACAGGAAAGGCTTGGAAGGCATTTGTAAGCATACAACTTCTCCTTCAAGCATTTCTACAACTTTGTTCATTGAAGAACAGTCACTAGGCTTCATTTGTATGCACCATAATGCTACTATGATCATCTTCTTAACAATTTTCTTCTCCTCCTCTGTGGCATCTTCTATTTCTATGTCATTTCCTTTGCTAAATTGGCCATAGACCCAAGTTGGGAAGTAAATTTGGCTTGAATGGTCTACAGATGTATTCACGTTCTTTCTTCTGCTTGCCATTTCCAACAATAACATGCCAAAATTATAAACATCAGCTTTATAGGAGACCCCTCCAATGTTTTTATAGAACAACTCTGGAGATATATATCCTAATGTTCCTCTTGCAGTAGTCAACGACACTATGCTATCATTCGTTGAATAAAGTTTTGCAAGTCCAAAATCAGAAATTTTGGGAATGAAGTTCTCATCGAGAAGAATGTTATGAGGCTTAATATCAAAATGCAAAATTTGCACGTCACATCCTCGATGTAGATATTCAATCCCATGAGCCACTCCAAGACAAATCTTATATGTTTTTTCAATACTTAAGGGAATACTTCCTTCTCGAGCAAAAAATGTATTTTTCAAGAGAACCATTAGACATGAATTCATATATAAGGGCACGTTTTGGTCCCTCAAGACAAAAATCAATGAGTTGCACCACATTCATGTGGTGAATCCTTCCAATTGTTGCAACTTCATTGATAAATTCTTGCCCATTAGCTTTGGGGTTACCCAACATCTTTATAGCTACTAGAGGGCCACTTTCAAGCTTTCCTCTATATACAGAGCCATAGCCTCCTTCACCCAATTTGTCCTTGAAACCTTTGGACATCTTCCTAATATTTGAGTAAGAGTACCTAATTGGCATGAGGTTAATTTGGCTTTGGAGAAATTCTTCAATAGCATCATACATTGATAAATGTCTCTTACGCCACTTATATACACATGGAATCCCCAAGGCAGTCTTTGTTTCAAGGTAAAAAAATACTGTGCAGAAACATAACCGAAATAAGCATAAGAAAACAAATTTCTTGTTGCACCTGTCAGATTTTTTAATTTTAAGTTGAAAATATAGTTAGACTTACAACTACACACCTTCTTAATTAATCCTAGTAATTAAGCACAATATGTGTTGTTTCATGTTAATGTCACTAATATTTGTGTCTTGTTCACATGGTAAACTATTTTTAATCTCAATCTTAAGGAATGACATGTAAAAAAAAGGTAGAAGAAGAGATTTAGGTTGTTACCCATTTTCACTGACACGGGAATATAATAATCTGCAAGAAATATTAACAAAAGGAAGGTGAAATTACTTTTTGCTAAGGAAAAATGAATTGCTAATTAATGAAACAAAATGACCTGAATAACCTGAAAAATCTAAGGCCTAATAAAACTGCATTAACAACTCTAATAAAATTGCAGTAAGATCTCTCATTAGGCCATGCTTAGCAAGAAATATAAACAACCATAAAAACCAGTTGACTTTATAATTTATGTATCTGGTCTTTAAAATTGTGATGTCACTTTGAGTGGAGCTCGATCAAATGCCTACAATGTTCTCAATAACCATTAGTTGTTAGAATTATGTAGTTAAATGAATAAATTTAATTATCATTTCCTATTTCCTAACATCATAAATCTTTGTAAGAATTGGTAATTTAATATTAGTTAACTTATTGATAGGGCTAAAGAATTTGGCCATTGAATCAAGCAAACCTATTTTAACTAGGTTATAATAGAGTAAATGTTCAGACATGCATTTTGCATTGAATATTAAGTACTAAGCCAAGGAAATATTGGGAGCTAGGAGAGGTAAAATTTAATAGAAAGAAGAAGCTAATTTCATAATAAATTCGAAAATTTTTACTTTTCATATCATCAAGCCTAAAAGATTGAGATTGTTAATAAAATTATAATTAAATAATTAAATTCAAAATTTCCAAAGAATTTTATTTATCAGAGATCAACCGATTACCCAAGTACATGGTTATTCCTCCATCTACGTCATCAATACACATTAGGCACAATTACTTATGCAACTCTATTTCCTTGTCCATTCTATGTTAATTACTATCCTTCAAACAACTTCTTTCAGATAGAAACCTCACCTGTGGCTTTGAAATATACATGTGTATGTTTAATTTTATACCACCATTCTGCATTGTCCCAAATTGAATGCCAAAAATCTGCATTTTTGACAAAGAAAGGAAAACATCAACGTTGAGAACTTGAAAATTGAATTTAGTCATTATACGGAAACTACAATAACTATTCCCTAACATGTAGGGTACGCACGAAGAAGCTATCTTCTTAAAAAAATCGATACTTTTTTACTTTTCATTCCTCAGGCATAAAAGTTTGAGATCAACCAATTGCCCAAGTACATGTTTATTCCTCTACTTCTATCATCGTCACATCAGGCACAATATATTAATCATACAATTCTATTTTATTGTCCATTCTATATTACCCTTCAAACAACTTTTTGAGAAAGAAACCTCACCTTGGAGTGCATATCGGATACGGACAAGCAATCCTGCAATGACAAATAGAAGAAAAACATCAGCGTTCGGAAACCTTAAAATTAAATCTAGTCATTATACTGAGACTTGAATAAAAGTATCCTAGTATGTCTATTACATTGGTATGGAATTATGGATGGTGTATGCACCAAGAAGGTTGGTCTTATAGAAGTTTAATAGAAACAATACACGAATGGTTGGTGAATCTTGCAAAGGGAAAATAATGGTCAACATGCATGTGAGGTATTTACTTAGAGAATGTGAAGTGTTATGGCCTTATTTACCATCGATACCGTAGCATTGAAGATGGTTCGCCTCATCGAGGTAGCAATAATAGTAGTTTCTTCCGCAACAACTTTCACAAATACCAATACCATCGAGCCATGAAAGCTCAAAACCATATACCAATTCATTGTGGACGTCTGTACAGGAGATATTTGGGTCATCATTATTTGTTGGCCACGAAGTCCGAAACATCTTCTCTACTTGACACGAGTCCTCCACTTCGGATACGTTGGTTATACCAACTGTAACATATCTATACCTCCTCTTGGAATCAGATATAGAAGAAGAGTTGTCATTATAATTGCAAGTAGAAGTGTCCAAATACAATGGAGAATTCACTGGTTTTTCACAGCTCATCAAAACCACACTCCGTGATTGCTGTTGTAAATTCGTCTCCGACTTTGTCTTCTTCCACCGATGAGTGGAATATGGGTCTATCGAACTATATCGATATAAAGAAAAATTCGGGGTGGAGAAGGAGAAGTAATTGTCCTTGCGTATACTCGAGTCCACAATCCGGATTGTGTAGTTGTTGTAATTGATTTCCTGTACGTAGTATTTTACTCCATATAAGTACAGCACCGTACGATTGTTCTCACACGACAGTACATACTTTGAGTCCCCGCAGTTTTCTGGGTCGGTCTTCAATCGAAACGGAAAGTTTATGTTGGGGATATTGCCACAGGAAGAAGAATGGGCACAGGGAGGATTACTGCTGCAATAAGTTGGAGGGACTAATAGAACAAGAGCAATAAGGACCATGAGTCCTGCAGGGAAGCCTAATCCTCTTATCATTATGGCTTTATGAGAGAGAGGAGTTTTTCCAATGGTTACAACTTACAACTGCCTCAGATTTAGACAAAGATTATAAAGGGAGTGAGAGAGGAGCACAGCTGTACATAAATATAACAAACTTGTTTTTATGCTTTTATGGTAACCGTTAATTTAGTTCAATAATTTTTTTAATAAAAAAATAATAATAATTAAAAGTTATTTTGAAAAATATTTGTTTTTTTAATCTTTCAATAATGTGCATGTTTAGTGGGTCTAGTCTCTTTACGAGATAATTCTCAATATATATATATATATATATATAAAATCATTTTACTAGATGAGTTCAATGTTGAAAATGTTTAGTATATGAGGTTCCCCCTGAAGCAACCTTTGTTTGACCCCTTCACAAGAGTAAGAGCAATTGCATCAGTCACTGCAAAATACACTATGCATGATATTCCATGCACCTTTATATCTGATTGAAGCCATGAGTCATGAGTCAACAAAAGCTTCCTTGAAGCTGCGGTTCCATTCCATACAAACTTAAAATAGCTTTTCCAAGTAGTGTCATCCCTATCTATGTTCTTTTCTCACTGCAACATTAATTAAAAACACAACTTGTCATCCGAACAGTTAAATTAAATAGATCTATATACTCATACAGCGTAAGAAAAGTTGATCAAATTCTTCCTTCGTTACCACAGGTCGGGAAACAGAAGCTCATATATATATATATATATATATATATATTTTTTTTTGGTAGAACAGAAGCTCATATTAATGCAACGTGAGATTGTCAATTTTTTTTTTTTTTTTTTTTTTTGTAACTAAATAAATCAAGAAGAAGTGAGTTCATAAAAGACAGAAAAATGTGTGTTCCAATTTGTTGAACCAGTAAAGTTTTTAAGTAAAGAATTGGGGTTATCTTTGCTTTTACCAAAAACAATTTGAGCCCTTATATGGAATGGTATAAATTAAGATTTTTTTAAGAATATTTTTTGGTGAAATTTTTTTTTTTTTTTTTTTGGTCTAATTCTGTTCATAACACGAATGAAGTTTCCTAGTCACACTAGGACTTCCTTGGTGCTTTCCAATATAACTTAGGAGTAGTGCTTTCCAATATTGAGCTTATAAATTGATGTGTGACCAATCATAAGGAAACTATTCAAACATTCATTTGTGAGGTGGTTTAAGTCCGTCAATTATATTCATTGTCATATCAAATAAATTGCACATGTGATGTAGAAGGAAATGATGAAGGCAAACTGAATGAAACTTACTCAAATTCATACATTTTTTTTTAGAGAACGTTTCAACTTGTGGCATCCGTTTTCGATGATAACTCTATTATCAGACCAAGATACCAATAGGTATTTTGTGTAGCCAAGAATTGAACATCATATTTCTTATTCAACCTTGAGAGACTTTATTAGTTAAGTTAAATGGAACCCATAAACTCAATTTCATACTTAGCAAGTAACTCTCATTGTAACTATCAAATTATCAACAAAAAAAAATCTTAAATTTACACAACCTAACATATTCTTCAATACAATGATAGTTTGGGGTGGTGGAATTTAAATTTGATGTCTCCATTAAAAAACACTATGAATTGCTAGTTTAGCTACAAAGTTCTTGGCAATCCAAGTCAAATAAGACATAAATAATTAAAATTATCTAGTTCAAAGTTGTTCACTAATCTTATCATCACCATAGAAGAAAAAAGAAAAAAAAAAAAAAAAAAAAAAACTAGACGTGGAGCATCTAATATTATCAATCTCGACAGCTGTACATGTGCAAGTAAAATATAAATAAAGTTGGTTTACCTACAAAAGATAACTAATTATTTCAAGCTTGAAAAATAAAACATAGTATATTAGGTAAAGAAAAATAAGTAAATAATTATTATAAATTGCATTTTAATCTACTTAATATTAGTTGTAGATCAAATAACGAAAGATATTTATACTTGAAATTTATACTTGAAAATTACACATTAAGTTAGTGAATAATTTCTTCAGAATTTTTAATATAACTTTAATATACAATGAAAATAGGTCAATAAAAAACTAAAATTTTATAGCTACCACTATTCTCTATTACCTTAAATATTACCTTGAAACCCATGGAACTAAGTTCGAGTACAAAGATAAAATTTATACAAAATAAAATATAGTATATTAGGTAAAGAAAAATAAGTAAATTATTATATGAATTGCATTTTAATCTACTTAATATTACCTTCAAAGTTCAAACCCATGGAACTAAGTTCGAGCACAAAGATAATATTTATACTAAATAAAACATAGTATATTAGGTAAAAAAAAGGTAAATAATTATTATGAATTGCATTTTAATCTACTTAATATAAGTTGTTGATCTAATACCGAAAATATTTATACTTGAAAATTACACATTAAGTTAGTAAATAATTTCTTCAGTATTTTGTAATATAATTTTAATATACAATGAAAATAGGTCAAATAAAGATTTAAAATTTTATAGCTACCACTATTCTCTGTTACCTTGAATATTACCTTCAAACCCACATGGAACTAAGTTCGAGTACCAAGATAATATTTATACTAAATAAGAATTTTACCTCTAACACTAAAGTGAAAAGAAACAAAAGAAAAGGGCCCAAAAATTAATAATAAAACGGTTCACGTGTTAGAAAGGGAGTCAAAGGAATGGAGCTTGGTCACTTTAGTATATGGTCCTTTGTGACGGCAATTACAAAAAGAAATAAAATTCCTAGAAAGGACCTGTACAGTCCAAACGGGGAAAATGAACTGGTCAAATTTGTCATGTTCAATCAATTTCAAGATGAATTTGTTGACTATCATTTATGATAAAGTGCGCACTGTTCTGTTCCACTAAAATTGCGCAAAAAATCTCACCGATATTTGTATGTATATGATATGGTGGGTGGCTGCTGTGCATGATGTATCCAATTGAAGTTACGAGCCAACAAATAGCTTCTATGAAGTTACAGTTCCATATAAATTTAGATACTTATTTTCTTTTTGTCGAATGAAAAACAAAGGAAAAAAGAGAGAGAGAAATATAAATCTACAATATTTTCACAACAAATCCTAAATAATAGGTTATTATTTAATGTTATTAGTGAGAAAAAAAAATTTTAAGTAGTGGGTTCAAATTAGAACCAGTGACAACTTTATACCTCAAATTTATTGTAAAAATATTATGAATATAACACTTAAAAAAAAAAAAAAAAACATATGCAAAAAATTTCATAATATTTTACATACCAATTGAGTTGACAAGTTTTTGCTAGTTCTCATTTAGGTCAATCACAAATATCACTATTTTACTTACCACTATAAATTTGTTATATCAACATATGTTAAAAGTTTTGTCAATTTTTTTGTATCTATTGACTTTCTCCAAAAAAAAAAAAATCAGCACAATTCTACAAGTTTAGTAGAACAAGAATGCAAAAATTTATTTAGTTATTTTGCATCTGAAAAAAAAAAATAATAAAGTTAATGTAATATTTAAATATTTTTTTAAAAAAAATCATATTTAAATATACAAAATACCTCAATTTAGTTTGCTTTAGGTCCCAAATCCATCAAGTTGCAGTAACGGATGTAGATCCCATACCAAACAACTGGAAAAAATATATATACAGATCCATCAAAATCAAAAGAAGTAGTTAATTGGCATGGGAAGTTAAAGGCCAAATAGAAACTGTACATAAACAGCGACACTTTTACGGTTTTACCATTATCAGTTGTTGTGCCATGCTTTTGTTTTTTTATTTTGTGATCAGGCTTACACCCCTTTGGTAGATGAGAAAGTATCTAATGCCCAACATCTCTGCTGTCCACATAATATGAGGAGTATTTTAGAGTCAGCACATATATGTGGTTTCGGACAAAAACATCATTTGGGCCAGATTCTAGCCCAAGGGTTTCCCCGGAGATCCATTAGGCCTTGGCACCAAGAATCTCTTGGTTCAGGATTGGGCTCAGGCCTCAAGGGCTCCACTTTAACCCCTCTACTCCTACAGAAAAGAAAACATATAGGAGAAATAGAACGAGCTTATGTGCAGCAGAGGAAGAAACACTTGAGCATTTGTTCATAGATTGAACAACAACAAAAATCATATGGGCTCTCTCACCTTGCCCATCAACTTCTTTGAAATAAACTTCAATTCATCTTAAACTAGGTTGATTTTTTTTATTTTTTATTTTATTTTTTAAGAGAGTTTCAATCTATGCGTCCGCTTCTGATGATAGTTTTTTATCATCAAATTAAGATACCAGTCGGTTTTTAGTGTAAGAGAAATTGAATCACATATCTTTTATTCAGCCATCAGAGATTTTACCAGTTAAGCTAATTGAAACTCACCACATGATTGGCTAAATGAAGAAAGATAATTTGAGTTTTAATCGAAGGAAGAGATATAATTTTAATAAAATATTGCATTTTATTTTTAACAAATTGCTATAATTACAAAAAAAAAAAAAAATAGCTTTAACTTCTTCAATAACAAATGATTTTTTAGTTCTTTGGTGGTAAATAGTTTTTTTTTTTTTTTTTTTTTTTGCTAAAATACAATCACCATTGTAAATATTTTTATTGTTTTTATTAAGTTTTTGGGTTGTATAGTTGCTATTTGGGTTAAGTTAGTTAAGCTGATGGGGGAGAAATGGGCTTAAGGTTTTGGAAGGGGACCTAACTACAAATATATAATATATAATAACTATATAAAAAAATAAAAAATAAAAATTGTACCGGGGGGGGGGTGGGTCCCCTTGAGCCCCCACTTGGGTTCGTCCCTAATCCCACCATAAGAATTCTCTCTTTTCTCTCCCTTGGGAGGAAAGAATATGGTTGGTTTCAGGAAGAAAACGGAACCCTCAATTTTCTATCCCCTTTTCCCAATCATTTGGATCCTTAAGTTATGAAACTATTGTCATTTTAGTACTTGTAATCTCACATGACACACAAACACATAGCTTATAGAATAATTAGGAATAATTAATTTCTAGTATTAAAAAACCACATCTGCATCTAAATAAATAAATAAATAATCAACATCAACATCAAAAAGAAAGATGAAATAATGATTTTCTAAAGAAAATAAATTTATTTAAAAAAAAAAAAACACTCTAGTTTCCTTTTATTTTCTTTCATTTCTTACGAAAGTTAGCGTTGCCTGTGATCAAACCATTCCAATTCTTGGAATAAACCTCACTGACATTGTTGTCACAGGTAACTAGAAGAAGATTTGAGGTTTGGATTTTATTTTCTCTCTCTCTTTCTCTAGTTTCCTCCATTTGTTTGTACACTTATAGGATGCTGGAGGATACTCAATATTTCAAGAAAAGTTCAAACATGTTGACTATTTCTTCATTTGGGCAAGTATGAGATTGGGACATTCTGATTTCAATTCGGTATGCAGAGTCCAAGTTAGGCGTGATTCATAAAGCCGAAGTTGTATACTCATAGACAATTTTAATTCCCACACACTAGTGTCAAACAAATAAATAAAGCTATACCCTGTTATCTCATGCACTTAATTTTTTGCGACATCTTGTGCACCTAAATTAGTAAAAGACGAATACGTAATGTTGGTGCAAACACAACATTTTCAAGAGCTAAAACAGGAATATTTTCAGTCAATGGGACAACTCTAATTGAGCAGCCTGGTTGATTAAGGAATATTAATTATCTACGCAACAATAATTTATCCTCTGTAGGAGGCAGGGCAGCCACTATATATATATATATATATATATATATACAAAATTCAAATTCTACTCTAACATAATCTAAGTATATATGTGTGTAAAGTTTCATCTTGGAGATTTGAATTCCGGTCCTTACCCCTTACACTACATAAGCACTTATATTTGTCGAGTAACTATCGTGCCAAAGGTGCGCAATGATAGACGGCCACTAGTTATTTATGAAAAACTGATCGCTTTTTTTTTTTTTTTTGGTTAATAAAAACATGAATTAATTGCATAACCATGCATATGAGTACTGAATATATAAATAGGAGTAAAGCAATTCCTACAACTGGGCTATTGCCACTCCAAAATATATTGCCCAGGTTTTCAGCATTGTTTATTAACTTTATCAATTACACATTCACAATTATAAAGTTATAAATATTTTTTCCTCTTAAAAAGACTTTAACAAATAAATATAACACGCACTAAGCAAAAAAGACAAAAATGTTCTATGTAAGGATAGCTATCATAAATCAATGGACCAATTATTTGTCAAACAAAAATATGAAGTGTCTTTATGCTAGCCTATATGTGAAGAATAATTGCCCCAGTTCTACTATGGTGTTAACTTTCCTTGCATTTAAAGTATCACCGATTGACTTGATTCGCCTGATTGAAATGATGAACTAGTTGAATTTAAATTGTCTCCTACATCCCCTATCAGTCTCCTTGGTGATGATGATAGAAAAGGCTTGGAAGGCATTTGTAAGCATTCAACTTCTCCTTCAAGCATTTCTACAACTTTGTTCATTGAAGGACGCTCACTAGGCTTCATCCGTATGCACCATAATGCGACTATGATCATCTTCTTAACAATTTTCTTCTCCTCCTCTGTGGCGTCTTCAATTTCTATGTCATTTCCTTCACTAAATTGGCCATAGACCCAAGTTGGGAAGTAAATTTGGCTTGAATGGTCTACAAATGCATTCACGTTCTTTCTTCTATTGGCCATTTTCGACAATAACATGCCAAAACTATAAACATCAGCTTTATAGGAGACCCCTCCAATGTTTTTATAGAACAACTCTGGAGCTATATATCCTAGTGTTCCCCTTGCAGCAGTCAAAAACACTATACTATCATCTATCGGATAAAGTTTTGCAAGTCCAAAATCAAAAATTTTTGGGGTGAAGTTCTCATCAAGAAGAATGTTATGAGGCTTGATATCAAAATGCAAAATTTGCATGTCACATCCTTGATGCAAATATTCAATTCCACGAGCCACTCCAAGAGAAATATTATATGTTTTCTCAATACTTAAGGTGATATTCCCTCCTTGAGAAAAAATGTACTTGTCAAGAAAACTATTAGGCATGAATTCATATATGAGGACACACTTTAGTCCCTCAACACAGTAGCCAATAAGTTGCACCACATTCTCGTGGTGAATTCTTCCGATTGTGGCAACTTCATTGATAAACTCTTGATCGTTTGCTTTGGACTTACCTAACATCTATATAGCTACAAGATAGCCACTTTGAAGCTTTCCTTTATATACAGAACCATAGCCTCCTTCACCCAATTTATCTTTGAAACCTTTGGCCATTTTCCTAATTTGTGAGAAAGAGTACCTAATTGGCACTAGGTTATTTTGGCTTTGCAGATATTCTTCGACAATGTCATACATTGATAAATGCCTTCTACACCACTTATATATGAAAAACGCAATAACACAAGGAATCCCCAACACAATTTTTGCTGCAAGTTGTAGTCCTGTGTTGGAACATCACGAAAATAATTACTATAAGAAAACAAATTTGTTCCCGTAATTAATGCTCTCATCACATATAGTTTTTGGTTGAAAATATAACTACGACTTACAACTAATTAACCGCATTCATGAATCGTAATAATCAAGAACAACAAGTGCTGTATATTTCGTGTAAATATCACTTTCATTGGTATGTTCTCGCAATGCGCTACTTCAAACTCAAAGTCTTAATGATCTGCCAAAAAAATTAAATAAAGTAGATCAAAAAAGAGACATAGGTTTTTCTTACCTATGGCTGCCGCTATTGCCGCCAAAGTAACTGCAAGATATATAAGAAAGATGAATTATTATTTTTTCTTCTAACATAACTTAAATTAATTAATCAATGAAATAAATGACGCAAATAACTTGAAATCTCCAGGGCATAATAAATCAACTTTAAGTCATTAACAACTTTTCCCTGGTCCTTACCAAAAGAAAAAAATATGAACATGCTAAATGTGTAGTACACGTTTTACTACATATATCTTACAAACTAACATAACAATTAATGTAATTGGTGGTTTTCAACTATCTCAAAAATAAATATTTGAATTGTTTAGTGATTGGGATTCATGAATAATACAGTTAGTTGAGACTAATAAGTTAAAAAAAAAAAAAAAAAAAATACGGCTGGGTGTGAAGAATTTGACAATCCTCCATTGAGAATTAGTAAAATTTTAATTAAGTTATAGAAAATGTGCAAGCATGCATAGATTCCTAACTTTTTGTTATCGCAGAACCAGAGAGATGAAAGGTGCAAATTTTTAATGGAAAGAAGAAGCTAATTTCTTAAGGAATTCCATATTTCCCTTTTCATTTCCTCTTACCCAAAAAGTTTGAGATCAATTTGTTGCCCGAGTACATCGTTATTGCTCTACATGTGTCCAGACATCCGATTTCCTTTCCGTCTCAGCAAAGACAGGCAGCGAGACCACCACGGTGGCTTTAATCTCTACTGCAATGATAAAGATGATAAGAGTCTTTTGGGTTAATATTGTAAAATTCAAAGTTAATTTGCGTTATATGAACTGTTCAAAGATAATTGGGAAATTGAGGAGAGAGACTGAATTTCGGCAATGACATTGCCGAAATTCAGCCAAAAAGCAGGAGAGAGAATAAGGAAAGGAGGAGAGAGAAAATCTTTGAATTTCGGCAATGGCATTGCCGAAATTCCATTGCCTTAACCCGAATTCTGTGTGTCCGAGTGTGCCCGAGTGTGGAGTGCTCTTAAAAAAAAAAAAAAAAAAAAAAAAAAGGCAATGGCGGTAATGTCATTGCCGAAATAGGGGAATAATTTTATTTTTTTTTAGCAATTGTGATAATGGCATTGCCGAAAATGGAAAAAAAAAAAAGTGGTTTTGAAATCTCTAGAAGAGTAAAAAAAGGTTTCATGTCCACAATATTTTTACAATAAATCACATATAATTAGTTATTATTAGTTAAAAAAAATTGTGACAACTAATTGTGGCAATGGCATTGTCGAAATAAGAAAAAAATTGTGGCAATATCATTGCCGAAATAATGAGAAAAATAAAAGTGACAAACTACTTGAGACAATTGCATTGCAGAAATAGGGAGAAAAAAATTGGAAATACTGTGGGAAAAATATTTTCCCCTATTTCGTCAATAGCATTACCGTAAATGAAAAAAAAAAAAAAAAAAAAAAAAAAAAAAAAGAAGGCAACGGGATTGCCGAAATAGGGGAAATTTTTTTCCCTATTTTTGCAATACTGTTGCCGTAATAAATATAATAAAAAAAATTAAAAAAGGAAAGAAAACGGCAACGGGATTGCCATTTTTTTTTTTTTTTCATTTACGGCAATAGAAATAGGGGAAAATATTTTTTCGCAATTGTATTTCCAATTTTTTTTCTCCCTATTTCGGCAATGCAATTGTCTCAAGTAGTTTGTCACTTTTATTTTTCTCACTATTTCGGCAATGATATTGCCACAAATTTTTTTCCTATTTCGGCAATGCCATTGCCACAATTAGTTGTCACAAATTTTTTTAACTAATAATAACTAATTATATGTGATTTATTATAAAAATATTGTGGACATGAAACCTGTTTTTTACTCTTCTAGAGATTTCGAAACCACTTTTTTTTTTTTTTTCCATTTTCGGCAATGCCATTATCACAATTGCTTAAAAAAAAAAAAAAAAATTATTCCCCTATTTCGGCAATGACATTGCCGCCATTGCCTTTTTTTTGAATTTTAAGAGCACTCCACACTCGGGCACACAGAATCCGGGTAGCATGGTTGGTGGAATTTCGGCAATGCCATTGCCGAAATTCAAAGATTTTCTCTCTCCTCTTTTCCTTATTCTCTCTCCTGCTTTTTGGCTGAATTTCGGCAATGCCATTGCCGAAATTCAGCCTCTCTCCTCAATTTCCCAATTATCTTTGAACAGTTCGTATAACGCAAATTAACTTTGAATTTTACAATATTAACCCAAAAGACTCGATAAGATACGGTGCTTGAGCTGTCTACTTCAGTAAAAGCCTTTGTTAAACACATTGATTACAAATCTCAGTCAATTATAGTAACTGACTCAGATAATTGCTTTCTACCGGAAATTTAGGGACTCAATTTATCTTCCACTCCTCTCCAATTCACAAATTATCTTTCTAACTATTCCCTTTTCAGTTGTACGCCAGATACAGAATATTATTCATATCAGATCCATTGTCTTATTTCTACCCAATTTCCGCTTCTATAATCACACAAGTTCTTCACGTTTCAAGCCAACATGTATTTGATTTTATCAACCTCAGTTTATAAATGCTCTGCGACGGTAATTTCCTATAACCAGTCATGGGGTGATAAGTTGTGTCTCAATTGTTATGAATCAGCCCCCAGCTCACCAGTCACGTACCACCACGTCACTGGTGGCTTCAAGGAACCCACCCTATCACAGCTGGTCATCCATTCTTCTTCCTTCTTCTTCGTTTCGTATCGTCCTCTGCTTCTTCCTTTTATTTTCTGTGTTGTCTGCCCGTTTGAACTTCACTGCTTTGTTAGTTAATTTGTTTTGTGCCATTTCTTAATTATTATTATTATTTTTTTTATGACATTAATTATATCTTTTTGTTTGTGAACTTCACGTGATTATCAATTTTTTTTTTCAACTTATTCCCTTTTTTAATTTGTTATTCTTAATAATATTGAATTGATATTTGGGCTTAAAAATTGACATACTAACTAAGATAAAAAACTTAATTTTAACACCCTTAATCAATATATAAATATATATATATATATATTGATGAAGCACAAGCTCGTCAAGAAGAGTGGGCAGATGGAATCCCTTGTAGTGTGTGAGGGTATGCTCGATGAGGGTCACCGGTGTGGTGCTTGCCACAACGTCTCCGATGCCAAAGTTAGAATAATGACCAAATAGAATAAAGAATCAGAATGTGCTCTCAAAGTGTCGGTGTATGTGTGTCCCTTCTATTGACTGTATAAGGGCTTTATACCTGCGGCCTTAGAGGCTAGCCGTTGTGGTTATTAATGCTTTCTCAAGTAACGCCTCTGGTCCAATAATGGGACTTTTAAGAGGTCCCCAACGGTCTGCCTGGTTGATTTCAGAATCGTGTTCGGTCATTGATTGACCGCATTGAATGGCTCTCCTACCTTCGTCAGTGATGACCGCTTTCCTTGTTGTTCCGGATGACTTCGTCAAGGATGCTTCCTTCGTCACTAATGTTATCTTCGTCGGTGGGATGTAATTTCGTCATTCCCATCATTTGCCCCCAGGTTCGGGGTCGCCTGCGTGACGTGTCATGACGATCACGGAAGACGAAAAGCTTTCTTGTGACTCTTGGGGGTTACATTCGCATTTAATGCCTAGTGGTGGCACTACACGCAACGTGGCCACGTGGCGTGTGATGATCGATGGAATTAATAGTATGACCCTTGGGTTTCCCACTGGTTTTTCAATCGTTTTTTGGCCTAAGTTTAAAACTTCTCCTCTTTTAATTTTTCTTTTACTTTTCAGAGAGCAAAACAGAAAGAATACCCCAGTGATACTTTGAGTGTTTTTTCTTGAGACTTCCTTTTTCTTCAAATCATCTGTGCTGTGCTTTTGGTGTTCCGCCATTGGAGGTACGTTTCTCCTTACTGGTCTTTCCTTTATTTTTCCTTTTTTCTTTTTTTTGCAGTGTAGTTTCTGATTCTCTGTTTCCTTTTCTTTTTCTTCTTTTGTTGGTCTTTTGATTTTCTGGGGATTTAGCTTGTATCGTTTTTCTCCGCCCTCCGATTTCTATATTTCCATGGTTGATAGTTTGGAGGTTAGGATAGCTTGCCCGTTGATCTCATTTCTTTTTGCGCGTCTAGGAGGGTCTTTGGGTACTTACCCGTTTTTAAAAAATTTTGTGTTTGAGGGCAATTGTCTGGGCGTGGTTTTGGACGACTTGTTGCCTTTGCTCCGTCAATCGCTTAACTGGTTCGAGGGTTTAACAAGGAGAGAGTTGATGTTTGAGGTTAGGTCTAGTGATCTCGAGACCGGGTTGTCGTCTAGTGGCGACCCAGCAGAAGGGGATACAGCCTGCCTCTCGGGTCCTCGGGAGGTTAGGGCTTTTTACGCCCTCAGGGAGGTGTGTGGTTTGGACGCCGAAACTGTAAATAGGTTCAAGGATAGGTTCCAGTTTCCAGCTAGGGTTCGTGTCCGTCTACCTAGGGACGAAGATAGGGCTCGCCACTTTTTTCCAGGTGAAGTATGCTTTTACGAGTCAACTTTCACCTGCGGCCTTAGACTCCCCGTCCACCCGTTCTCGATGGAACTTTTGGCTCACTTTGGTATTGCTCCTGGGCAGCTCATGCCTAACGGGGATATGATCGGGATGGGTGAGCTCACCTATCTATACCGTTTGAAAGAGTCCAAGGAGTGGGGGTATTATGAGTTAGTCCCTTGGGAGAGAAAGACAAGGATTGTCAAGGGCTTACCCTCGTCCTTCAGGTATTGGAAGTCGCACTTTTTCTTTGTGTCTGGGGACGACTTCAAGACTCAATCCAGCAGTGATTGGGGTGATATCCCGAGGTTGCTCCGTCGGTGGGGAACCCAGACCTTAGGTGCATCAGTATTTCTCCCCATCGTTTTAATTTTGCCACCTTTGAGGCTTTAGTATTGCTAACTCCTTTGTTTTTTGTTTGGTACAGTTAAGAGACGACCTAAGCTCAAGAGCCGGCACAAGGAGCGCATCGAAACTGCGATCGGGTTATTTGAGATGATTGACAACGGGGACGACCTGGTTGACCCCCAGACCCTCTCTTTCTACAACCTCGGTCCTGACCCGTCTCCTTACGTTCTTCGTCAAGTTGGTATTGAAGGCAAAAAAAGTAAGTATTATTCTCGTCAGTCTTGATTCTTCTTATGTACACTTAGGCATTCTTGATAAACGTTTTCTTCTTGCAGAGATGACGACAAAATTTAACAAAGACATGTACGCGAAAATGAGATCCAAAAAGGACGAATCTTTGTCCAAACTGGGAAGAAGATCGTGCGTGTGACCGGGAAGGGCCCTGCTCCCACTCCCCTTAATACCATTCCTCCCATAGCTTTCGAGACGATGAGGATGGCCTCTCCAACCACGTCAATAGAGGAGATCCCTACTCCTGGTTCCAAAAGGCCGCGCGTGTCTGGCAAAGAGAAGGAGAAGGAGAAGGCTGATACTCGTTTGTCCACAATATGGGATGACGAAAGGTTGGCCATGGACAGGGCTCACGAGGTTGTCACTCCAGCAAATTTGAGGGCTCTTTCTGACATGTCTTTGAATGAGGTCGCCTCTCGTCATGTTCACAAGCTCGTCCAGGTACGGTGTTCTCCTTCCACACTTTTTTTTTTTTTTTTTTTTTTTTTACCGACGACCCTACAATTTCCTCCAGGTGTTGGGAGAGAGCCTCCATATTACCACCGAATACCTCACTTAAGAGGCCAAGGTGGCATCTCTGACAACCCGGTTGGAGGCTTTGGAGAAAGAGAACTCTGACCTGAAGAAGAACTTGATTGCCTCTATGGACGAGACAACTTCATTGAAGGAGAAGGTCAAAGTGTTGGATGACGACCTCGGGGTTGAGCGCAAGTTGACTCAAGAGAAGGATGAACAGCTTCTTTCAGCCAAAGAGAAACTTGTAACCATTGCTGCCAGATCCGTGGAGGCTTTCCAAACCACCGACGAGTACAACACTGTACTCTTGAGTTGGTTATTTAAAGGTTTCGAGCTTCTCGGGAGGTATCTTGTCAAGAATCCTTCTGGGGTCAACATGGAGAGCTTGGATCCGGAGGAGGTGGACAAGGAGATGGCTCGGGACGAAGCCGCTCAGTCTTCCGCCCCGGATGGTGATGCTCCCGAGCTCACATCGACACACCGCGGTGAAGATCTTTGCTGCTTGATGCGATCTTGACACTTAGAAAAATTTTTCCTTTTGTTTTATTTTCGGTGGATGCTCGTCTTGTTTTGGGCCTTTTTTCTTTTTTTTTTTTTTTTTTTTTTTTTTTTGTAATTCTAATTCCAGAACAATCAATTATTTTGAAAACAATGTTAATTGCCCGGTGGTTATGGGTTTAAATAAAGCATACTTACTTTTTTCAAAGAATTGTTTGGTTGATTTATACTCGTCCATATTTTTGTACCTTGCGCTCTGTTTATTCGTCAACAATCTGTTAATCGATTGTTTTGATGGTCTTGAACGCATTTTGAGTGTTGTTTTGATTTGATGTATGGTTCTTCCCTTTTCCCCTTTCTCTTTGTGTGAACTCGTCAAACGGGCTTTTGTCACTTGCACTTGCTAGGGGGTTGTACATGTAGTGACTTATGTTCATCAAAGCAAAATCTTGTCACTTAGTCGTTGTATTGCCTTTCTAGCTTTTGTATCCGCTTACAATGGTCGTCAGTAACTTATATCCGTCAAGGCGAAATCTTGTTACTTTAGTTTTTTATACCCATGGGGTTATCATTAGTAACTTACATCCGTTAAGGCGGAATCTTGTTACTTAGTTATTCACACCCTTTAGGGTGGTCGTCGATAACTTACATCCGTCAAGGCGGAATCTTGTTACTTAGTTATTCATACCCTTTAGGGGGTCGTCAAGAATTTACATCCGTCAAGGCGGAATCTTGTTACTTAATTATTCATGGGCCTTATAATTGACTAGAATCGCCTGCACAAAGACATCAGAGGAATAACTTTTTCATTAATTTCAAGAACGAATGCATTCGTCTATTACATTTACTCGTGGTACTTCTTTAAATGCTCAATGTTCCATGGTCGAGGGAGCCTTTGTCCGTCCATGGTTTCTAGGTGGTAACTTCCTTGTCTTGAGTAGTGAATGACGCGGTAAGGCCCTTCCCATGTAGGAACCAGTTTTCCTTGAGTAGGGTCTTTGGTTGGTGTAGTGGTCTTGCGTAGGACGAGGTCTCCTATGTCCAGTCGCCCGAGTTTAACCCTCTTGTTGTGGTACTCGGCCATCTTTTTCTGATACTTTGTCATCTTGCTGGATGCGTTATCTCTTACTTCGCCCGCATACCCAGGTTGAGTCGCAGTTCATCGTCATTGAGTCCTTTATCGAAAGTTCCTCGCCTGATGCTTGTTACCCCAACTTCTACCGGGATTACCGCTTCGTGCCATAGGTAAGCCTGAAGGGTGTCTCTCCTGCCGTGGTTCGTAAGCCCACAGGACATTAGGTAGTTCTTCTGGCCAAGCACCTTTCGCCTCGTCCAGCCTGGTTTTGATAATCTTGAGCAGTGTCCTGTTCGTCACTTCCGTCTGTCCGTTTGCCTGGGATGCCCGGGGGATGAGAACCGATTCTTAATTCCAAGGTTTGAACAGAATTCTTTGAAGCCTTGGCTGTTGAACCGCCTCCCATTATTAGATATGATCGTCAAGGGAATCCCGAACTCGTAGATTATGTTCTTCCACACAAAGCTCCGAATTCGAGCCTCAGGAATCGTTGCAAAAGCCTCCGCTTCAACCCACTTAGTGAAATAATCAATATCAACAAGCGTAAACTTTACCTGGCCTTTACCTTGGGGTAACGGGACGACGATGTCCATTCCCCATTGTGCGAACGGCTATGGAGAAGCTATAGTCGTCAATCTCTCTGTTGGAAGCCGTTGCACATTCCCGTATCGCTGGCACTTGTCACACCTCTTGACGATCTCAGCTGCGTCTCACCGCATGGTTGGCCAAAAGTATCCTGTTCGAATTACCTTGTTTACCTAGGATCTGGGGCCAGCGTGGTCGCCGCAAATTCCTCCATGGATTTCTTCTAGGATGTATCTGGCTTCTTCTTCGCCGACACACTTCAAGTAAGGCATGGAGAAGCCTCTCTTGTATAAGGCGTCATTAAGGATCGTGAACCTAGCTGCCCTCTTCTTGATCTTTTTAGCTTCCTCTGTGCTCAAAGGGAGGTGCCCGTCCGGGAGGTAGGATATTATGGGCGTCATCCGGTATCGTGCCCTGGATGGTAAATGTTGCAATTTCTTCAATGTTGGGGTGTTTTTGGACTTCCATTGCCGGATCTGTGCCAATTTTCCCTTCTTTCGATAGAGCTAGTTTTGAGACTTCGTCAGCCTCCATGTTCTGACTCCTTGGGATCTGCATGAACTCCACTACATCAAACTCCCGAGTCAGATGTTTCGTCAACTTGAGGTATTTTTGCATCCTTTCTTCCTTTGCTTCGTATTCTCCCCTAATATGTCCGATCACTAGTTTTGAGTCACTTTGAATCAACAGGTCTTTAGCACCAAGTGCCCTTCCAAGCCTCGATCCCACAAGATCCCCTCGTATTCAACCGTTGTTGATGGCCGGGAATCTTAGTTGGACCCGTATTTCAAAGACTTCTTCTTCGTCGGGGTGGTATGACGACCCCTACTCCCCCCTTCCTCTAAGCCGACGAACCATCAGTTTGTATTGTCCATCTGTCTACCTCGTTGGTAATCTTGTCTTCGCCTGGAAGAGTGAACTCTGCGATGAAGTCCGCCAGTGCTTGCGCCTTGATCGCTGTTTCGGGATGGTACTCAATATCAAATCGACTAAGTTCAATCGCCCATTGGACCATTCTTCCCGCAGCTTCGGGCTTGTTCATTGATTTCTTGATTGGTTGGTCCGTCATTATGAGAATGGGATTTACCTGGAAGTATTGCCTTAGTTTGCACGAAGCCACTATCAGCGCAAACGCGATCTTCTCGATCTTTGGGTACCTGGACTCAGCTCCTTGGAAGGCCTGGCTGACATAGTAAACCGGTAGCTGTTTCTTGTTCTCTTCTCTAATCAGGGTTGCACTTATCACGAGGCCGACATCTGTCAAGTATAAGTATAGGTTTTCCCCTTCCTTGGACGGGCTTAGAAGAGGTGGGCTGCTCGGATAACGCTTTAGTTCCCGAAACGCAGCTTCACATTCGTCGGTCCAGGCAAAGGCCCGCTTCAAAGTCTTGAAAAAGGGCAAGCATTTGTCTATAGCCCTAGAAACAAACCTGTTCAAAGCTGCAATTCTTCCCGTGAGTTTTTGAACTTTCTTGTGATCTGGGGGACGTCATGTCGATGATGGCTTGCACTTTTTCTGGGTTTGCTTCTATTCCTCTTTGGGACACCATGAATCCTAGGAATTTTCCCGAAACAACCCCAAAGACACACTTACTTGGATTCAATCTCATCCGGTGTGCTTTGAGGGTTGTAAATGACTCCTTCAGGTCGTCCAGGTGTGCGAGCTCTTCTTTACTCTTGACGAGCATATCGTCCACGTACACTTTCGTGTTCTTGCCAATTTGTTGGCTGAACATTTTGTTCACCAACCTCCGCTACGTAGCCCCGGCATTCTTCAACCCAAATGGCATTACCTGGTAACAGAGAGTCCTTGACTTGTGATGAAGGCGGTCTTCTCCTGGTCTTCCTCAGCCATCCTTATCTGGTTGTACTCTGAGAAGGCGTCCATGAATGTCAATAATTTGTGTCCATTTGTGGAGTCCACGAGCTGGTCTATTCTGGGTAGAGGGAAGCTGTCCTTTGGGCATGCCTTGTTCAGGTCGGTGAAGTCTACGCACATCCTCCATTTCCCGTTTGCTTTCTTCATCAGGACTACATTTGCTAGCCATTCAGGATAATACACCTTCCGGATGAACCCTGCCGCCAAGAGTTTGGTAACTTCTTCTCGCAATCGCCTGGTCTCGCTCGAAGGCGAAGGTTCTTCGTCGTTGCTGGACGGGTTTCCATTCGGGGTCCACATTCAACTTATGCTGGATGACATCTCGGGATATGCCCGGCATGTCCTCGTGACTCCATGCGAAGACGTCTAGATTCTCTTTGAGGAACCTTATGAGTTTTGTTCTCATCTCGGGGCTCAACGTCGTTCCTATCTTGGTCGTCTTGTTCGCCTCTCCTTCTACCAACTCCATCGTCTCCAGGGCCTCTATCCTGTCTTCTTCCTTCTCCTCAATCATCCACGTGTGGTTCTCCTTCCCAGTCAAGACGGCTTGGTAGCATTCTCTTGCCAGGACTTGATCTCCTTTCACTTCACCGACACCATTATCTGTTGGGAATTTTACCTTCAAACAGTAAGTTGACATTGCCGCCTTCCACTTGTTGAGCGTGGGTCTTCCAACGATGACATTGCAGGATGAGGGATAATCCACCACCAGGAAATCTACTTGCCGAGTCAACTGCACTGGGTAGGTCCCCGCCGTCACCGTCAATGTCACTACCCCCGGGTAGACCCCTGTCTCCGTTGAAACCGACGAGTGGAGAGTCAAAAGGGCGCAGTCTTTTTGGATCTAGTCTTAGTTGTTGGAAGGCTGGGAGGTAGATGATGTCCATGGAGCTGCCATTATCGACGAGGATCCTTTTGGTATTGAACCCTTTTATGTTTAACATTATGACCAAGGGATCGTTGTAGGCTCGCTTCACTCCCATGGCGTCTCCTTCATTGAAGGACATGTCTTGGTATGTTCGTCAGTGCTTGGACGGGGGTACGGTGTGGACGCTGTTAACCTGTCTCTAGTATGCCTTTTTGAGTGATTTAAACGACCCTCCCGAGAACGGCCCTCCTATAATCGTGTTGATCTCCCCGATCACCTTGTTTGGAGGTTGGGACGGACGGTCGTCGTCTCGGGAGAAGGATTCATGTTGGGCTTTATTGTCATCTCCGAACTTGCTATATTCTCCTTTCTTCACATATTTCTGTAACTTCCCTTTCCGTATTAACTCCTCTATTTGCTCCTTTAGGTCCCCGCAATCTTCCATGTTGTGGCCATGATCCTTATGGAACCGGCAGTACTTGTTCTTGTCGCGGACATTAGGGGATGAGTGCAATGGTCTGGGTCATTTGAGATAATGCTCGTCCTTGATCTGCGTGAAAATCTTATCAATAGGCATGACCAGAGGAGTAAATCTTACCGTCCGAGGATTTTTATCATCTTTCCTCCTGTTCCCGTCGTTGTTCCGACGATCCGATCGATCTCTCTTTTGCCCCTTGCGATCGTCTTCCTTCTTGGCCTTGTCGCCTGGCTTCTCGGCATCCTTTATGGCCGTTAAAGCGTCTTGAGCATTCATGTACTTCTGTGCCTTCAGGAGCATTTCCGCCATTGTCTTTGGTGGATTCTTTGCGAGGGAGGCCACAAGATCTCTGGACCTCAGCCCCGCTTTGAAGGTCGTCAGCTGCACCTTGTCATCGGCTTCGTCCACCTCTAGAGTCTCCCGGGTGAATCGTTTGACATATGACCTCAGAGTTTCCTTCTCTCCCTGCTTTACGGTGAGTAAGTAGTCTACCGGCCTTTTTGGACGTTGCCCCCCTATGAAATGGCGTAAGAAGGCACTACTTAATTGATCGAAGTTGTCTATGGACGAGGTCTACAACTTCGTGAACCATTCTCTTGCAGCTCCTTTGAGAGTGGTTGGGAAGGAACGACATAGTATCTCGTCAGGCGGTTGTTGAAGGCCCAGAGTCATCTTAAAGGTATTAAGATGATCCCGAGGGTCCTTGAGTCCATCGAATGGCTCTAGTTGAGGTAAGCGGAACTTTGACGGCACGGGGCATTCAAGTACCGCTGCGGTGAAAGGCGAGTCCGTAGCCCTTACCATTTTGTCTACGCTCCAGTCTGTCTTCTCTTTGATGGCGCTCCTTAGTTCGTCCATCTCTTTCCTCATTTCTCGAAGAAGATCTGAATTCTGTTCGTCCGGAGTAGCTGGCCTTTGAGGGGTACCCCTCCCGTGGCTATCCCCTTCTCCCTTCAGGTTACCCTTGGACCGGCTTTCGTCCTGTTGGGCCTGTTGAACTTGTTGGAGTCGTAGCTTCATTTCCTGGTTTTGTTTGGTGAGTTCTTTAATGGTGGCTGCAAGGGCTTGAACTTGTTGGGCCAAGGTTGCTGAATCCGGGTTGGATTCCATCCGGATGTAGAGAGTTAATGGAAACCACATTTTCAAATGTGAATCTAAAAATTTTGGTCCCCACAGACGGTGCCAAACCGATGAAGCACAAGCTCGTCAAGAAGAGTGGGCAGCTGGAATCCCTTGTGGCGTGTGAGGGTATGCTCGATGAGGGTCACCGGTGTGGTGCCTGCCACAATGTCTCCGATGCCAAAGTTAGAATAATGACCAAACAGAATAAAGAATCAGAATGTGCTCTCAAAGTGTCGGTGTATGTGTGTCCCTTCTATTGATCGTATGAGGGCTTTATACCTGCGGCCTTAGACGCTAGCCGTTGTGGTTATTAATACTTTCTCAAGTAACACCTCTGGTCTAATAATGGGACTTTTAAGAGGTCCCCAACGGTCCGCCTGGTTGATTTCAGAATCGTTCAGGTCATTGATTGATCGCATTCAATGGCTCCCCCCCGCTTTGTCAGTGATGACCGCTTTCCTTGTTGTTCCGGATGACTTCGTCAAGGATGCTTCCTTCGTCACTAATGTTATCTTCGTCGGTGGGATGTAATTTCGTCATTCCCATCATATAGATATATATATATATATATATATATATATATCAGAAATTCTAAAACAGTACCAAAATAGGCTGGTATTTTCGATAAACAAAATGGAACGCAGTTCAAAATGGTACTCATAAGTGGCGGCCCCACATCACATGATGTTCAGGGGGGTTCAAATGAACCCCCTAACTTGTGATTTTTTTTTTTTTTTACATATAACATTTTAAAAATATTTTTATTTTGACCTTAAAATAAAAATTTTGAAAGTTCAAAAACGTGTACAAAAACACTTTTGAACGTTTAGACCCCCAAAAACCAACTTAACCAACACAAGCAATATGTCAAACAACTAGTGTGCGGAAACTTAACACATGCTATAACTGAATTGGTTAAACAACTATCTAAGCCATAACAAAATAAACCACAGCAGATAATGTAAAGGCAGAGATAGAGAGGAAGGAAGATGCAAACATAGAGATAACACGGATGTGTTATCGAAGAGGAAACCAAGACCTCGGCAAAAAACCTCTCCGCCGCCCTCCAAGCGGTAATCAATCCACTAGAAAATACAGTTGGGATACAAGGACAGCAAAAGACCCTCCAAGCCTAATCTACCCAATGCACCTAAGCCCTCCAAGCTTCTTGCTCCAACGAGGTTGCGCCGAACCTTTTTCTTCTCTAGCTTACCGGATTCCGCTACTACACCGTAGCATCAACCAATGAAGATTGGCTCCTTCCTAATCGCTTCCCTTAACTCCAAACGACTGTCTCACAGAGATGATAAGGTGAGAACCAGGTTTGGTATAAGGCCTCTCAACGATTTGACAATGGAGAGGAAGAGAGTGAGGGAATTTGATGAGACTCTAAGGTAGAGATTGTGGATGAAACAATCTGGTTTTTCTTTAGGTTTCTCTCTCAAAATTCTCTCTGGAAGCTCTCTTTCAATCGTGGGTTAAAAGGGTATTTATACTTTGGAGTGAAGAGGAATGCGAAACGTCAGGTTTTTCCAAAACAGAGTGGCTCGTTTGGCTTGACTCGGTCGCGAGTTCCGATCGCGAGATAACCGTATGGCCGATTGTCCTGTTTTGTCCTGTAGTGCTCCAGCTAGCATGACTGTTCATCTTCCAAAGATGCTTGGCACGTGTGCAGATTCTCGGGCGGGTTGAAGCCGCGAGTCCAGCCGCGAGTCCCAGCCGCGACACTGCTGTTTTCTTGCACACTCTTGAACAATCTTCACTCTATCTCACTCACTACCCTTACAACAATCCCACCTAAATACAGGGTTACTAAATGCTTTGAATTACAAGCAAATTTGGCACGGAATAAAGCCAATTATATGGTTGAATAAATTCAACCTTACAATCTCCCCTTTGGCTATTCCGTGACAAAACCTTAAAAACAGACTCTAGACTTAACATGTGAGTTGGGAACAGTTGAACAAAACTCACTCACACCTAATTCTAGAAGTGTGAAGCACTTGAATCATATGAACAATATACTCTCTGAAACACAACAATACACTATGATTATTGTAAGCAGAAAATTATAGATGCATATGAAAACAGCGAGAATGTGATCAAGCAAAGATGGAGTAATATACAACCCATGGCTTGATCAACCAAGTGACCACCTCAAGGTAGTGATCACAGTGTTCATTCACACTTGGAATGAACACAAGAACATACAAGTTAGCAAGCACAAGGCAAGACACTTGTATGCTCAACACTCAACCAATGCATAGCACACAAGGCATATGCATCTAGGAACAATCCTACAAGGGCACAAGAGTGACAAGACAATAAACCACAATGCAGAACATTTGGAACAAAGTACTGATTTCAACATAGCATAAAGGCTGCACTTAAGCATGGTACATACCATAAAGCCTACAAAACTATGCTTAAAACATAACCCTAACAGCTTACAAAAGCAAATGGGTACAAACCACAATATTTCCTGAATAACAGTTTTACAAAACATAATATATCAACTTAAAGATGAAAAAAAATAAAGGCACTCCCCCTTAGATAAAGACGCTCCCCCTTAGGGTAATATCCTCCCCCTCCGATTAAGCCTATCACTCCCCCTTTTTGTCATGGAATAGGCTAGTCATCCTCTTGAGCTTTCTCTGAATTTGATCCACTGGGTTTGAAGAGAAGTAAACTTCATATCCCATCGGTTGTTTTGATGATGTAGAGAAGCAGTGAGGCCAGATACCTTTGAATTCAGCTCGTGGACAGAGGAGACAATGTGATCAAGTTTCTCATCGAGGGAGAGATTACCGAACGGAGGATCACCGTGAGATGCAGAAGTTTCTGGTTTGGCTCTCTTCCGACTATGTCCAACACTGGCATTGTATGTACGCATGTTGATTGGACTCGGTTTGGGGATAGGAGACTCATCACCTGTTGGATAGATTCCCTTGAGCTTCAAGATCCGTGAAATGAGACTGCAAAAGGGAATGCATATCCGAGACTCATTTCGGAGAACCGTTTTGCGCAGAACATGAAAGATGTGAGCACAAATGTCGATTTCTTCATCAGAGACGAGATCATGAAGAAACAAGGTACGTCCGAGATTCATATACCCAAGACTTGACAAAGGGTACAAATTGTGAAACATCACAATCGTAAGCACTCTCGGTTTCGGAGAAAGAGAGGAAACACTGATGGATTTTCCATTTGGTGAGAACTCCAAGTCTTGACCAAGGCTTTGTTTGAGAAGCTCCTCATCAGGACATAGATCATCATAGACCGGTGAATGACGAAAAATGGGTCTGTTGATGTGAAGAATTTCTGCCAGGTATGTAGGAGAGATAGAAAAACTCTTTTGCCGAACCCAAAGACTTAAGTTCATCTCCTTCCACAAATCGTGTTAGCATAAAATTCTTTAACCAACTCTTCATACACGATATCCGGATCGAGAGAAGGTAATTCCAATCCTTGTGAGCAAAACATATCGGAATGTCGGTGTTGTGAAGGGGAGGCAGATCCACAGCTCTCTCTAGTAATGGTGTGGCATGAAGAAAAAAATTCTCATATGACCTGATAGGCTGAATAGGATCTGAACTTAGTGGGATCGAATCGCTGTGATGAAGAGCGAGTCACTTTCGGGAGAGGTGTGTCTTCATCAACATCAATAATGGGTTCCTTCCCTTTGGAAGAACCTCCTTTCACAGCAGCCTTTTTGAATGGAGACATGACCAGTCTGTATTATAAACAAAGGAAGTGACAGAACACAATCCAACAGACTATATCAAATAGTGGGTTAGTGAACATTTAGGAACAATGAAGAAACCCTAACAGCTGGATGAGTATGATCAGAAAGTAACAATGAGGGACACCAAAGGCCCAAATTAGAACTACACAGTATAGAGAGATCAAAAATAACCACATAATCAGCTGAAAAAGGACCAAAAAAACAACACCACATCAACAAGATACCACACAAGATCAAGGTGAAACAAGATAGCAACAGCAGATCAGACAAAAAATTGGCTAACCCTAGCTAAGCACATGATGAAGAACACAACCAACAAAATAAATTAGCTCAAAACCAGAAGCACATGCTACCATAAGCTAAGAAAGGACAACGATGACATCACAACACCCATCACAAAACCCATCACAAAATCACAAGCGAAAGTGAATAATCCGGAGGGAAAACCAAGATATTAGAAAAATTAGAGTGCAAGACAGAGAACCATACCTGTTAGTCGACGATTTTTAGCCGAGAAGAAGCAAACAATGGAGATCGACAATGGAGGCACGGTGTGAAAGGGAAAGTGCAGAAGTAAAAGACAATGAACAGTCACAAAAATTCGAGGGAAAAACTGAAAAAGTTTAAAAAATCGCTCTCCTGTTTGAAAAACACGCGATTTTCGCGACTGGATTAAGTCGCCACACGATCGCCAGACTCAAGCCGCCAGAATACACAAGAACAAAATTTTGAAAAATTTTTCTAAGTGTTTTTCGCGATGGAAGGTCTACCCATGAGTGAGTCGCGAAATGAGCCGCGAAAATCTCTGAGTGAACCTCGCGACCTGGACCTTCCACTCGCGAACAAGTCGCCAAACATGACCAGCGAAGATGCGACTCGAGGCTCGCGACTTGACACACCCGCGATCGAGCCGCCAAAAACAGAGCAAAACTGTATTTTTGAAATTTTCAGATTTTTCAACCAAAATACTTTCCAAAAACACCTAAAACACTCAAAAATCTTTTTATGCTTGAAATAACAAAGATTGAGCATGTGAAAACATATTTCATCAAGTACAATCACACAAATGAATATGGCATTTATTGAACATAAACTTGTGTGTTGTGCGTGGATACCAACAATGAGATAGTCCTTTGTCTAATGTGAAGCTTCAATGATCAATTCAACCAAGGCATACACAATTAGCACTAGATTATGTGACCAATCTCAATTATAGAAATATGAATATATGACCTCCCACACAACTTGATAACATTAACTTGGAGCTTTTCATTTGACTCCGCTTTCGGACATAACATTTGATCTTTTTAGGCAATCATCTCTCATTGTGAGAGGGATATATAACATTTCTCTTTGAAGAACAGGCCTTTGGCCTTTTTGAAAGAAATTTCACTTTTAATATAAGGTCGCTTACCCTTTTTCCTAGTCAAATACTAGAATGTGCGACAGGCTTTTGCAGCTCAATATCTCTTTTCATTTGGAGATTTACATTTGGTGAGCTCTTTTAAGCAAAACAAAAAAAATAAAAAGTGGGAAGATATATAGACACAAGTCTATGCATGTCTCAAGATCAACAAAACCATTCACTAATCATTCATGACAAGATTGAAGATCTATTTACAACAATCACATAGATTTCAAGATTTTTCCCATAGTGATATGAGTGCATGAAAACAAGTAATGCTCGAAAATGCACAAAGCCATTAGCACAAAGGTACAAGGAAAAACGAGTTTTAAAACAAAACTCAACAAAGTCAATCAAGCTTTTTGATTTTCAAATTTTTATGTAATTTTTGGATTTTTGACACAAGACACAAAAATTGATTGAACAAACATATAAAGAAGCAACAGAATTCACAAATTGACAAACAAACAAGAAACATGTTGCACAAAACACTAAACAAGAAAAGGTGTGTGCCCCAACACAAACAGATGAAATATATTATGAATAAGTGAAGCACACAACACACAAGAGAGTCAAGGAATTGTACCAACACCAATGGTCTTACGGAGTGATTCAAACCGTGGACCATCGAGAGGCTTGGTGAAGATATCTGCCTTTTGATTGTCGGTGTGTATGAACTCAAGACACACAACTTTTTCTTCTACCAAATCCCAAATGAAATGGTAACGGATCTCTATGTGTTTGGATTTTGAATGCTGAACAGGATTCTTGGAAAGATTGATGGCACTGGTGTTGTCACAGAAAACACACATCGTTTCTTGAGGAATTCCATAGTCATGAAGTAATTTCTTCATCCAAAGGAGCTGAGTGCAGCAACTTCCAGCAGCGATGTATTCTGCCTCTGCAGTAGATAAAGACACTGAATTCTGCTTCTTGCTCATCCACGAAACAAGATTGTTACCAAGATAAAAACACCCGCCTCAAGTGCTTTTCCGATCGTCTACATGCCAGCCCATTTGATCCAAGATCTCGAATATCCAAAGAAGACAAGCATTTGAGTCTTTTGAATACCACAGACCATAGTTTGCAGTACCATTCACATATCGAATGATTCTCTTAGCGATCGGATGAGATTCCTTCGGATTAGCTTGGTACCTAGCACAAACGCCCACACCGAAAGCAATGTCCGGTCTCATGGCTGTAAGGTAGAGCAAACTTCCTATGATGCTCCTATACAATGTAGGACTTACTTCAATTCCCGATGAATCCACATTCAGTTTAGTGGAAGAGCTCATGGGAGTGGAGGCATGTTTTTTGGAGTCTAGGCCAAACTTCTTGACAATATTTCTGGCATACTTCTCTTGAGATACAAATATACCCTCCTTCGTTGTTTGACTTGAAGACCCAAAAAGAATGTGACCTCCCCACCATGCTCATCTCAAACTCCTTCTTCATCTCCTCGAAAATTCAGTAGCACGATCTTCGATAGTTGCTCCAAACACTATGTCATCAACATAGACTTGTGCCACAAGGAGATAATCTTCATCATTTTTGACAAATAGAGTTCGATCGGCGTACCCTCTCTTGAAACCTCTATCTAGAAGATAATGTGTAAGACGATCGTACTAGGCTCTAGGCACTTGTTTTAAACCATATAGTGCTTTCTTCAATCTTAATACATGATCTGGAAAATGAGGATCTTCAAATCCTTTTGGTTGCTCAACATAAACCTCTTCATTTAGATATCCATTCAGAAAAGCACACTTAACATCCATTTGATAAAGTTTGAACTTTAAGGTGCACGCAATGGACATGAGGATTCGAATGGATTCGAGTCTTGCCACCGGAGCAAATGATTCATCAAAATCCACCCCTTCTACTTGTGTGTATCCTTGAGCCACCAACCGAGACTTGTTTGAATTATCTCTCCATCTTCATCAGTTTTGTTTTTAAAAATCCACTTTGTGCCTATAACATGAACGTTCTCAGGCCGTGGAGCAAGTTCCCACACGTCATTCCTCACAAACTGATTCAGCTCTTCATGCATTGACTCAACCCAATTCTCATCTTGAAGAGCCTCTTCAACCCTTTTTGGTTCAAACTGTGCAAGATAACAGTGATACGTTACATGATTGGCTAGCAGAATATTTCCTTTCCCGAGGCGAAGACCATCATCAAGTGATCCTATGATATTACTTTCCGGATGATTCTTGATAATTCTTGAGGATGGCCTTTTTGAAGTGGACACTTCATCACTACGAGAGATAGGAGGATGAACTTCTGGAGGAGTAAGAGGACTTGAAGTTCTAGACATCGATCTCGTTTCCCTTCTTGGGTTGATGGGAGTCGATTCTACTTCTGGTATAGGTTCTTCACCTTCTATATCCAAAGCTTCTAGCTCAACATCAGGCTCTTCGGTGCTCGGCCCTTCTACATCATCAATCATTTCCACCTTAGGTAAGGCATCATCAATCTTGACATTTATGGATTCCATCACAGTCTTTGTTCTCTTGTTAAACACTCTATATGCTCGACTTGTAGTAGAGTAGCCAAGAAAAATACCTTCATCACTTCTGCATCAAACTTCCCAAGATTCTCTCGATCATTCAAGATATAGCATTTGCTTCCAAATACCCGGAAATACTTCACTTTAGGCTTCTTCCCATTCCATATCTCATATGCAGTCTTTTGTGTACCAATTCGAAAGAAAATCCTATTGCCAATGTGACATGAGGTGTTGTGACTTCTCCCCAAAAATTTTGAGGAATTTCCTTGTTAAGCAACATGACTCTAGCCATCTCTTGAATCACACGATTTTTTCTTTCTACCACTCCATTTTGTTGTGGAGTTTTGGGAGCTGAAAACTCTCTTTTAATTCCATTCTTCTCACGAAGGATTCGAATCTTGCATTCTCAAATTCTCTCCCATGATCACTTCTAACTTTGGCTATTGGAATCCCCTTTTCATTTTGTAATTTCTTGCACAAAATCTCCAGCCTCTCACAAGCTTCTGATTTTTCTCTAAGGAATTCAACCCAAGTGTATCTTGAGTAGTCGTCCACAATGACCATAATATATCTTTTTCCCCTAAGCTTTCGGTCCTGGTGGGCCCCATCAGATCAACATGAAGTAACTCCAAACAACGAGAGGTGGCTATCACATTTACCTTGTGATGACTTGCCTTAGTTTGCTTCCCCATTTGACATGCACCACAAATGGTCTTCTTTACTTTTCCAAACTTAGGAAGTCCCTCGACCGCTTCAAGTTTGGAGACTTTTGCTACTTGTTTGAAGTTGGCATGCCCAAATCGTGATGTCACAGCTCCATCATATCCACCCGAGCACTTCTACATGATATTGGTGCCGTGGGAACTATTCCATAACAATTATCCGTAGTCCGATTTCCTTCCAAAACCTGAATCCCCTCTTTATTGATGATCAAACATCCTTTCTTGGAGAATTGTACCAGGAAGTCGTCATCACAAATTTGAGTGATACTCAAGCAAATTCGCCTTGACCCTTTTATGAACAAAGACATCTTTCAACAGAGGCAAACCGGGTATCTCGATGGTTCCTTTGCCTAGGACTTGAGCATGGCTTCCATCCCCAAAGGTCACATAGTCACCCATCTTTTCTTTGAGTGACTTAAACAGTGACTTATCCCCTGTCATATGGCGAGAACACCCACTATCAAGATACCACAAACATGCATTAAACACCTTTAATGAGGTATGAACAAATAGGTTCACATGTGACAGACAATCTTGACCTTCAAACACAAACTCATCATCGGGTTTCATGCTACTTTTAGATTGATTTTTCATTTTCAGATTCTCAATCATCTCACACAACATTCTATTCTTTCTTTTATATTTCTTAATCAATGATTTTGATTCAGATATGCTACTTGTGTAAGACAAGATTCTCGATTCTCAAGATGTTTCAAACATGTGAACAAAAACTCTAGCATGTTTCTTAGTTATTAATAACTCTACAAGATCATCAGTAAGACTCCTTTCAGTCATATGCATAGAGACATTATCACAAACACTTAAGCTACAATTCAGCATGGTATAAACGAAAAACAACAACCACAACTCGGGGTCTAGGATCACACAAATGGTAATGAAACCAAACACATTTGTGTACCTGCTCTCGATACCAATTGAAAGTTCAAAAACGTGTACAAAAACACTTTTGAACATTTAGACCCCAAAACCAACTTAACCAACACAAGCAATATGTCAAACAACTAGTGTGCGGAAACTTAACACATGCTATAACTGAATTGGTTAAACAACTATCTAAGCCATAACAAAATAAACCACAGCAGATAATGTAAAGGCAGAGATAGAGAGGAAGGAAGATGCAAACACAGAGATAACACCAGATGTGTTATCGAAGAGGAAACCGAAGACCTCGACGAAAAACCTCTCCGCCGCCCTCCAAGCGGTAATCAATCCACTAGAAAATACAGTTGGGATACAAGGACAGCAAAAGACCCTCCAAGCCTAATCTACCCAATGCACCTAAGCCCTCCAAGCTTCTTGCTCCAACGAGGTTGCGCCGAACCTTTTTTCTTCTCTAGCTTACGGATTCCGCTACTACACCGTAGCATCAACCAATGAAGATTGGCTCCTTCCTAATCGCTTCCCTTAACTCCAAACGACTGTCTCACAGAGATGATAAGGTGAGAACCAGGTTTGGTATAAGGCCTCTCAAGGATTTGACAATGGAGAGGAAGAGAGTGAGGGAATTTGATGAGACTCTAAGGTAGAGATTGTGGGTGAAACAATCTGGTTTTTCTTTAGGGTTTCTCTCTCAAAATTCTCTCTGGAAGCTCTCTTTCAATCGTGGGTTAAAAGGGTATTTATACTTTGGAGTGAAGAGGAATGCGAAACGTCAGGTTTTTCCAAAACAGGGGGTGGCTCGCGGCTTGACCTCGCGGCTTGACTCGATCGCGAGTTCAGTCGCGAGATAACCGTATGGCCGATTGTCTGTAGTGCTCCGGCTAGCATGACTGTTCATCTTCCAAAGCATGCTTGCACACGTGTGCGATTCTAGCGGGTTGAAGCCGCGAGTCCCAGCCGCGACACACTGTTTTCTTGCACACTCTTGAACAATCTTCACTCTATCTCACTCACTACCCTTACAACAATCCCACCTAAATACAGGGTTACTAAATGCTGAATTACAAGCAAATTTGGCACGGAATAAAGCCAATTAGATGGTTGAATAAATTCAACCTTACAAATTTGAACCCCTAAAATAAGCCCAAAGAACAATCAATTCAATACTAAAATTTATCTTGGCCATCTTAAACAAAAAGAAAAAAATCCAACATCAAACCAATTTGATCTAAAATTTGAGGAAAAAAATAGCAAGTCGAACAACAAAAATTAGTAATTTGTTGATCTTAAATCTCGAGAAAAAGACAATTAAATGAGCTGTAAAGTGTAAACACTAAAAGAAAATTAAGTGTGAGACAATGGAAGTGGGGTGTGAAATAGTAGAGAATGAAGACATTTTTTTTAATGATTGCATTGTGGCGTTGAATTCATAATAGAGTAATGTAAAAAACACAACAAAATTCTTCTTAATGAATTACAAAGAGTTGTCTCAATTGAGTTGAATCGTTAAATAAAAGAATTGAAAATAGTAAAAACAAAAACTAATAAATAATGAATTAGAGTATTCTAAGTAATAATAATTAAAATTCACTTAACAACAATAATTAATAACTTTATTATAGTAATAGAGAATAGATAATTTACAAGATTTAATCTTAGCAATAGTAATTAATATCTTCATTATAATAAGAAAACAGATTCCCAATGAACTTATAATTTATCTTTAATTCACTTGCAAATACTATGAATAAATTTTGATAAGGAAGTCACATATAGCACAAGATTTATCACCTACTGAAGATTTATTATCTAAAAGAACTCGTTTTGACTTAAAAATTCTTCCTTTGGATCATAGATTATGAAAGATCTCATCAATATTATCATAATGATCAAGATGAAAAAAAATTATTTACACAGAGGTCCTTGTCAACCTCTTCAACACGAATTTGAATGACCCCCTAAAAGATATTCTTGGAGCCAACACTACTTATAACATTAGACTACTCATTCTTAAGGTGTAATTTTTCCTTCCAACCAAAATAACATTGTTTTAGAAGTCAGCTTGTCTCACAAGGAAAATTATCTATAAAGCAATGTAGTGCTCCTTTGTCTCACATGACAGATGGATCTCATCATAAATTTAATTAGTATTTAGTAAGACTCACTATTATGTGTTAAGAGGAGGTATAAATTATACTTTGTCTAATACTGAATAATTACTACATGTGTCTCGGAAGAACTTGAATAGGCTGGTAGCTCATCGGTTGGTACCAAACCTCGGGTATCAACGTAAAATTTAGCTAAAGTTTAATGCAAGTGTGGTTAATTGATTAATTAAGGAAAACCCATTGCTTAGCACATTAGACCTCTTAACATCCTAAACATGAAAACAAAGTCAGAATGCAATATTACCTTGCTAATAAGAATAATTATTTAGTAATTACTAAATAATTACTCGTGTCTCAAAAGAACTTGAATAAGCTGGTAGCCCATCAGTTGGAACCAAACTTTGCGATATCAACATAAAAGAATCCATTATTCATGTAAGAGAAGAGAGTGTCACGTGGCTGTATTCTTACAGTACCTTATCATTTTTCGACCAATAGTGATAAAAATTTTACACATAATTATTTTCTATTTTCTCCTTTGATATGTGTAATAAAAAGCTAATCATATTAAAATGTTTTACAGGTACATTAACAAAAATAGTGATTACTGGTGAGTTTTTTGTTGGCCATTTTTGAAAATTTATAGTAAATTATTTTTTGTTTTCTAGACTCACGAATATGTTTAACTTGTAGGTTCCATCTTGGGGTCATTTCTTTTGGTACTAGTAGTCTATGCCCTTTTCTGTGTCTATCGCTATGATAAAATAGAGAAAGAAAATCAAGCTAGGGTTGAAATGTTTTTGGAAGATTACAAAGCTCTCAAGCCCACAAGGTACTCATATAACGATGTTAAAAGAATTACAAATCAATTTACTGAGAAATTAGGACAAGGAGCCTATGGAATAGTGTTCAAAGGAAAGTTTTCGAATGAAATCCATGTAGCCGTGAAGATTTTGAACAGTTCCAAGGGTAATGGGGAAGAATTCATAAATGAAGTGGGAACAATGGGTAGAATCCACCATGTTAATGTGGTTTGCTTGATTGGCTTATGTGCTAATGGATTTAGAAGAGCTCTAGTCTATGAGTTCTTACCAAATGATTCATTAGAGAAGTTCATTTCCTTAGTAGATTCTAACCGTTTCCTTGGTTGGAAAAAGCTACAAGACATTGCTCTCAGCATAGCAAAAGGAATTGAATATCTTCACCAAGGATGTGATCAACGAATCCTCCATTTTGATATTAAACCTCATAATATTTTGCCGGACCAAGATTTCAATCCAAAAATTTTTTATTTTGGTCTGGCCAAGTTGTGTGCAAAAGATCAAAGTGCAGTGTCCATGACCACGACTAGGGGACCATGGGTTACATTGCACCCGAAGTGTTCTCTAGGAACTTTGGGAGCATGTCTTACAAATCGATGTTTCTGATTTTGGAATATTGTTGCTTGAAATGGTTGGAGGTAGGAAAAATGTTGACGTAACTATGGAGAACACTAGCCAAATATATTTCCTAGAATGGATCTACAATTTGTTAGAGCAAAAGGAAGACCTACGAGTCTATGTTGAGGATAATGGAGATGCTAAAATTGCAAAGAAACTCGCAATTGTGGGACTCTGGTGCATCCAGTGGCACCAGTGGATCGTCCTTCAATGAAAGTTGTGGTCCAAATGTTGGAAGGAGAAGGAGATAAGTTAACCATGCCTCCTAATCCCTTTGCGTCTACGGGCCCTACAAAAATCAATGTAAGTATGCCTGCAAGGCGTCCGAACCAGGAGTTAGAAGTCATCCTAGAATCAGAGTAGGAGTCCTCGACAACAATAAAAGTTGCAATCATTTTGTATTCACGGATTGAAATTATTAACTTTGTGTTCAATGTAGGGACTTCAAGTTTTCTTATATCAGGTTTAAGCAAAATTATACTTACAAAAATGTATTGCTTAATTCCTATTGAGATAGTAAAGAATATACACTTAAATTTTTGTTGTTTATAAATGTTTTTATATTTATTTTTATAAAATTTCATAGTTTCATAGACTAAGGCTTTATTTCCTTATTTTAGATAGGTTTTAAGAGAATTTGAGTCAAACTTGAGCCCCTTATAAGATTTGTTTAAGAATATATTTTTGCTAAATTATTATTTTTAGCTTATAATTCGGTGCTTAACCTGAATGAAGTTTCCCGAACAAGGACTTCCTTGGTGCTTTCCAATATAAATTGGTGGTTGTAGCCTTACGGCATTTATACTCTTCTCTAAATATTTAAAAAAAAAAATAAATAAATAAAGATTATTATTTTTTTTATTTTTTTTTTTTTTTTTTTTCAATGGATGCATGAGAACTTTTCGCTCTTCCATTACTTTTTATTGTAATCAAATTAAATTCTTAATATGTTTTATTTAATTTAAAATTGGTTAAATTATGTTAAGAAAGAGCCTGAAGAATTGTTGTTGGAAGAAGCCCACTCAAGCCATTTGTCAATTTCACATAATGCCACATCAACGCTATTGCCAAATTAATGTGCAAAATCATTTGTAGGCTGCAACGTTAGAACAGTTGCCAAGCTAGCAACTTCTGGCCACGGTCAGTAGTTAGCAATTTAGCATTGAATTTGGTTGCCCAACTAGATCCAAGAGGGGTGGCTCTACTAATTGCATGTGTTATTATTATTATTATTATTATTATTGTTATAATGTTATTTGTGTGAATGTGTGCGTGTAGTATAAATATAATTAAATTTTATATAATTTAATAATTAAGAAATGTAGAGAGTTCATTAAGTGTGTGGATTGTTATCATGATATAAATTTTTTTTGTTATAAAGCTAGTGATTCAAGGAAAAAAAATAGTAATGTTAGTGATTTCTCAAATATTTGATTGATTAAGTAGACACTTAATGTATTATTTATGTATGGATGAGTGTGATTGTGTGGTCAATAATTAATACAGTGTCAATGAGTTGAGGTTTTTTCATTTAGTTAAAAATATTTTTATAAAAAAATAACAAATAGATAATGATAACAGCATAAAAATAAAATATTATGCCAATTTTATAAAATAAAATAGTCATACATACTCACATTGATAATAGAAAATGACAACCGATAATGAAATAACATATAACGATTTCAAGATATAAAAACTCGTAAAAGAAATTATAAAATTTCTTATATTTACAAGTGTTTTATATATGTATATATATATATATATATATATATATATATATGTATATATATATATATATATATCTCAATAACTCAATTTATTGAAGTTCATTTTTTATTAAATTTTGTTCAACTTAAGTTTCATTACAACGTTTCTGAAAAATTCATGGAGCCGCCCCACGACATGAGAAAAATGTGTAACTCAGAGTTGGACAAATGATCTATGCAAACTATGAAGATGACATGAAGTTTCACTTGAAAGTTGCTTGAAGAAGGTATGGTCCTTAGTCACGGCAATGATAATCCTATCTTATAAGCAATCTTGTATCCAATAATTAAGCTATGTATACACATAAAAGATTGATTGATTAAAAAGGACCACTGTCCAGACAGGGAAGAATGATTATTTGTTGAGTAAAAAAATCAATAACTTTGTCAAGTTCAATCAATTTTATACTAGCTCTTTTTTAAGATGAATCTGTTGACTACTTGAAAAGTTAGTATGACAAAGTGGGCACTATGCTATTCCACTAACGTCCAATTGCAATATTTGGATTTCAAAGAAGATAAGAAGCATATAGGAAAGAAGATTTATATATGTTCTAGTTGACCAAGACTGGTAAAATGTTCAAAATCAAGATATAAAATTTGGCATCTCATTCGCACTAAAAACCATAACAAAATGGTAGGAAATTAAAACACGTAACTAAGAGTAGGACAAATGATCTGTGTAAACTAAGAAGATTATGAGAAGTTTCACTAGCTAGTTGACTGAAGAAGATTAGGTCCTTTGTGATGGCAATGACAAAAATAAGAAAAATCATGTCTTATAAACAATCATGTATCCAAAATTGATTTGTGCAAATCAGTACTGGACACTTTGTCATGTTCAATCAACTTCTTACCAGCA
Source organism: Quercus dentata (assembly GCA_028216015.1). Taxonomy (NCBI): domain Eukaryota; kingdom Viridiplantae; phylum Streptophyta; class Magnoliopsida; order Fagales; family Fagaceae; genus Quercus; species Quercus dentata. The sequence goes on along the minus strand of CP116452.1, from coordinate 13,734,241 downwards.
TTTTTTGAACATGAATTTGTTGATTGCTTGAAAAGTTCTATTTGTGTGATAAAGTGGGCACTGTGCTATTCCCCTTAAATTGTGCTAAAAAAGTCTGACTAATATTTGTATGATGTTCCATGCATACACCGTCATATCAAATTGAAGCCAAGAGTCAACAAATAGCTTCCTGGGGGGAATTAACACGAAATTCCCAAACCCGTGAAAAACAAAAATAGAGAAAACACATGCCAAAGAAAAATAATCACATGCACAAGACAGTATTTACGTGGTTCAGAAATTTGCCTATATCCACAAAGTTGCAAGGAATTCACTATTATCAGGGAAAAATACGAAGTGTGATAGTACAATTTTTTTGTCTCTTAAAAACTACAACAAGAAACCCTAATCACCAAAACAATGGTTTCTACATCTTGCGCACAGGATTCACAATGGGCTACAAGCCTCTGCTCCATGGACTAAGCCTCAAAAAACTTCCCATTAAAAAACCATGCAACATTATTTCAGGTTGGGTCATCATCCGGATCAAACACAACTAGGCTCCACAAAGCCCAAGAAATCTCCCACTTGGAGATTAGTTCAATCACCAACATAACCACAATCCTCCAAAAACAATCCCTCATCCCTGCAACTCATCCTCCTATCCTCAATTTAGAAGACCAACTGAAGCCGCACACACCTTTAGCTTCTTAATAGTGACACCCTTAGTTAACATGTCTGCCAGATTCTTAGATCCACAAATCTTCTCAAGTATTACCTACTTATCTTTAACAAGGTAACGGATAAAGTGGTATTTTGTCTATATATGCTTCAACTTTAAATGAAAAGCCAAATTTTTAGCAAGAAAAATTGCACTATGACTATCCTTTGTTTAGAATGCCCATCTTCTGCTTCTTACCCAATTCATCTAAGAAGTCATGTAGCCAAACCATCTCCTTTCCAATTTCAGTTGTTGCAACATACTTAGCTTCTATAGTAGACAAAGTAACAATCTTTTGTAGATTTGAAGCCCATGATATAGCTATACCACCTAGAGTAAATACAAACCTAGTAATACTCTTTCTGCTATCAATATCACCAACAAAATCAACATCTACATAATCCTGCAGTTTCAAACTTGCACCTATGAAGCAAAGACATAAATCTGATGAATCCCTCGGATATCTCAGAATCCACTTAACTGCCTCCCAATGTTGCTTTCCTAGCCTACTTATGAATCTGCTCACAACTCCCACTGTATGTGCAATGTCTAGCCTTGTACACACCATAGCATACATAAAGCTGCCAATAATTGAGGCATAGGGCACCTTACTCATATGGTCCCTTTCTTCTTCTGTTTTTGGTGACTGTTTTTTGCTTAGTTTGAAATGACTACCCAAGGGTGTGTTCATTGGTTTAGCTTCATTCATGTTGAACCTATTGAGAATTTTCTTCACATACTTTAACTGTGAAAGTTTTAATGTACCATTAGCCTTGTCTCTAATGATTCTCATACCAAGGATTTGTTTTGCAACTCTCAAATTCTTCATTGCAAATTGTTTTGACAATTGCTTCTTTAGATTATTAATCCCCTTAATGCTAGACCCTGTAATGAGCATATCATCCATATACAATAATAAAATGATGTAAGAATTGCCAAAAAAACTTAACATAGCAACAGTGATCAACTTCACATCTCTTGAACCCAATTCTATGCATAAAAATGTCAAATTTCTTGTATCACTGTCTTGGAGCTTATTTTAGGCCATATAAGCTTTTTCTCGGTTTGCAGAATAGATTCTCTTGTCCCTGAACAATGAACCCTTATGGCTGAATCATATAAATGTCTTCCTCCAAGTCACAATGAAGGAATGTCGTCTTCACATCTAACTGCTCAAGATGTAAATTTTCTCTGACCACCATTCCTAGTACTAGTCTGATTATTGAAATCTTCACAACTGGAGAAAATATTTCTGAGTAGTCAATGCCCTTCTTCTGTTGGAACCCTTTGACAACTAATTTGGCCTTGTAATGTTTACTACCCTCATGCTTATTCTTTATTCTGTATACCCACTTGTTGTGCAAAGCCTTCTTTCCTACTAGCAATTTAGTCAATTCCCATGTCCGATTCCCCAACAAGAAATCCATCTCATCCTTCATGGCTAACTCTCACTTGCTTGAATTTTCATCCTGCAAGGCTTCATCATAACACTACGGCTCACCACCATCAATCAACATGAGATAATTTAGAGCAGGTGAATAACGTTGTGGAGGTCTAATGGTCCTGGAAGATCTATAGACTTGAGCTATAGGTGTACTACGATCTACCTATGAATCTACTTTCTCCTTATCTTCTTCATCCCTTTTTTGGACAAGATTTTCGGTCAATTCATGCAAGTTGACAAACTCAGATTTCTTTTTTATCTATCTCTATAACATCTAACACTAGAGTTGACATGTCCTTGTACATAACCTATTCATTAAATATCACATTTTCTACTTTTGATGATTTTTTTGTTTTGTTCATCCCAAAACCGATAGCCAAATTTCTTATCACCATAGCCAATGAAAATACATAATTTAGACTTTGCATCAAGTTTACTATGAGCAATAGAATCAATATGAACATAAGAAACACAACCAAAAACTTTTAAATGGGAAAACTTTATCTATTTACCGCTCCAAACCTCTTCAGGAAGTCTAAACTCCATGGGAACCGATATGGTCCTCGGTTTATCAAGTAAGCTGCAGTACTAACAGCATCAGCCCAGAAAGTTTTTTGGCAATCCAACATGAACCTCATACTCCTAGCACGCTAATTGAGAGTTTTGTTCATGCGCTCAGCCACACCATTCATTTGTGGTGTCCCAGGAATAGTCTTCTCCATCCCGATTCCATGTGCAGCACAATTGAGGTGGGTGATGCAAGAAGATTATTATTTATGTTTGCAAGTCAATTTGTATTTTTATGTTTCAGGTCCTATTAGTTTATTGGGCTATTAGTATTTTAATTTAGAAGCAAAGTTATTTTTGTAATAAGGCAATTAGGAAAGGCTTAGAAGGCATTTGTAAGCATTCAACTTCTCTTTCAAGCATTTCTACAACTTTGTTCATTGAAGGACGATCACTAGGCTTCATTTGTATACACCATAATGCGATTAAGATCATCTTCTTAGCAATTTTCTTCTCCTCCTCCATTGCATCTTCCATTTCTATGTCATTTTTTTGGCTAAATTGGCTATAGACCCAAGTTGGGAAGTAAATTTGGCTTGAATGGTCTGCAAGTGCATTCAAGTTCTTTCATTTGCTTGTCATTTCCAACAATAACATTCCGAAACTATAAACATCGACTTTATAGGATACCCCTCCAATGTTTTTATAGAACAACTTTGGAGCTATATATACTAGTGTTCCCCTTGCAGTGACCAAAGACACTACACTATCATTTGCTAAATAAAGTTTTGCAAGCCCAAAATTAGAAACTATAAACATCAGCTTTATAGGATTACCCTCCAATGTTTTTATAGAACAATTGTGAAACTATATAACCTAGTGTTCCCCTTGCAGTGACAAAAGACACTATGCTATCATTTGCTAAATAAAGTTTTACAAGCCCAAAATCAGAAACTTTAGGAATGAAGTTCTAATCGAGAAGAATGTTATGAGGCTTGATATCAAAATGCAAAATTTGCATGTCACATCCTTAATGTAGATATTCAATCCCACAAGTCACTCCAAGAGAAATCTCATATATTTTCTCGATACTTAAGGGAATACTTTCTTCTCTAGAAAAAATGCATTTTTCAAGAGGACCATTATGCATGAATTCATATATAAGGGCACGCTTTGGCCTCTCAGCATAGAAGCCAATGAGTTGCACCGCATTCACGTGGTGAATTCTTCCAATTGTTGCAACTTCGTTGATAAATTATTGCCCATTAGCTTTGGAGTTACCCAACATCTTTATAGCAACAAGAGTGCCACTTTCAATCTTTCCTCTATATACAGAGCAATAGCCTCCTTCATCCAGTTTTTCCTTGAAACCTTTGGACATCTTCCTAATTTTTGAGTAAGAGTACCTAATTGGCATAAGGTTAATTTGGCTTTGCAGAAATTCTACACCACTTATATATAAAAAAACGCAATAACACAAGGAATCCCCAACACAGTTTTTGCTGCAAGTTGTAGTCCTGATCACGAAAATAATTACTATAAGAAAACAAATTTGTTCCCGTAATTAATGCTCTCATCACTTCTAGTGTTTTGTTGAAAACATAACTACGACTTACAACTAATCGCATTCATGAATCCTAATAATCAAGAACAATAAGTGCTGTATATTTCGTGTGTAAATATCACTTTCATTTTTATCTTCTCGCAATGAGCTACTTCAAACTCAAAGTCTTAATGAATGATCTGCTGAAAAAAATTAAATAAAGTGTACAGGTTCTTCTTACCTACGGTAGCCACTATTAGCACCAAAGAAGCTGCAAGATATATAAGAAAGACGAATTATTTTTTTCTTCTAACATAAATTAAATGAATTAATCAATGAAATAAGTGACATATATAACTTGAAACGTCCAGGGCATAAATCTTACAAACTGACATGATAATTAATGTAATTCGTAGGTCTTAAAAATGAATATTTGAATTGCCTATTAGTGATTGTGATTCATGAATAATATGGTTAGTTGAGACTGATAAGTAAAAAAATAAAATAAATAAAAAGCTGGGAGTGAAGAATTTGACAATCCTCCATTGAAAATGTGCAAACCTGCATAGATTCCTAACCCTTTGTTATCGCAGAACCAGAGAGATGAAAGGTGCAAAGTTTTATTGGAAAGAAGAAGCTAATTTCTTAAGGAATTCCATATTTTCCCTTTTCATTTCCTCATACCTAAAAAGTTTGAGATCAATTTGTTGCCCGAGTACATGGTTATTGCTCTACATGTGTCATCACTAGGCACAATTACTCATGCAATTTTATTCCATTGTCCATTCTAAATTATCCTTCAAACAACTTTTTCGGATAGAAACCTCACCTCCGACGAAAAATAGGATAATGGAACGGAATCCGCCTGCTTTGACAAATAAAAGAATTACATCAGCGTTTGGAACCTTAAAATTAAAAATTAAATCATTATAATTAAACTACAATAAATATTACCCTACCATGTCAATTAGATTAATCGGTTTTGATTTTTGCTATAGAATTTCAATACATGAATGGTTCGTGGCAGTGGAGAAATGAAAGAGTTCAGAAAAGAAGGAAATTTACAGAAGGAAAACATCGGTCAACAACTCGTTATGAATTTAATTTGTCTTTCTTTCTAGCATTATTTACCTATGCATTGAATGAGGTTCCCGTCATCGAGGTAGCAGTAATCGCTGCTCCATTTTCCGCAATAACTTTTACAAGTGCCTCTGAGCCATGAAAGTTCAAAACCGTATACCAATTCATTGTGGACGTCTGCACAGGAAATATTAATTGGGTCATCATTTCCTGGCCAAGATGTCTGGAACATCTGCTCTACTTTGCACGAGTCCTCCACATCCGTTGCATTCGTTCTACCAACCTTAACATATTTGTAGCTCTTGAAATGAGAAATAGAAGAGTTGTCATTAATGCAAGAAGTGTCCACATAGGATGGAGAATTTACTGGTGTTTTAAAGTTCGATTATAGATTAAAACCTATAACAATTGGAATTCATGAATTTATGAATTTATGAATTGTTTATTTCTTTTGAAAAGTTGATAATAGGGTTCAAGAGTTATGTAACTCAATTGATACCACTTGGTGTTTTAAAATTTCTAATGAAGATGTTTATAATTCAAATCCTTCCAACTCGACTATCAAAATATAAAGACATTTTTATTAGAAACACAAAAAAACATCAATTACGTTACAAGCTTTTTGTGAATTTATTAACTATAGGGTAAAAAGCTTATTGGATGATACGAGACTCAACAACAATATGAACAAGTTTGGTGTAGACCAACCTGGAAAATAGCTTCTATTCACAAAAACTTGAAAATGACTTTTTGCTAGTTGTGTCATGTCATCCCTATCTTTCTTCTTCTTCTTTTTGATAAACTACAATATATATTAAAAACTAAAAATACAAGAATAGATAAGCAATCACCCTTACCGGCCGAGTCTAAATACTCTTGGGAGATTGTCTTTATTAAAGCCAAAAGATTCTTTAAAGACTAGGGATAGGCAATCACCCTATCTTTCCTTGTTGCTTTCTCACAACATCAATTAAAAATACAACTTGAGGTCCTACACGTTAAATTAAATAACTCAGTGAAAAGTTCAACATGTTCAATTAAATTATATATCTCACTACATAAATATCAATGAAAAATACAATGGGTCATATACTACGTAAGAAAAGTTGATCAAATTCTTCGTTATTCAACCATAGAAATATTACGAAACTCGTAGCTCAAATTAATCCAAGAAGCGACCGCTTCCCACCGGCCTTACAAAAAGAGGCCCATGACAAGATTGAGAGCAATGAAATTTTACACACCGAGGCACAAAAAGAAAATCCCAACACAAAAAACTTTTAGCTGGGCTCTATATCTTCTATAATGGGCTGTAAGGCCCAGTTTATATCCGAGAAGTTCTTATGTGTAGATCAACCTGGAAAATAGTTATATTTGTGAGTAATTTTCACTCAATGACAAAAGACTTCTTGAGCCACTTGTATCTTTGAGTAATTTTCACTCAATAGCAAAAGACTTCTAGAGCCAGCTAGTGTCTTAGATTTCTTCTAAAGGGGTAAGATTAAGTTTGATTATTATTCACTCTTCTTATGGGATGTGCTCGACAACTTTTAGCAAAATAAAAATTAAAACTTTCAAACGAAAATCAGAAGTTGAGTGCAACAATATTCCAATACTTGTTTCTTTTTTGGAAGAATCAATATTTTTTTCATCCACATGAATTTATTGAAATTTGCAACAAAGATTCTAATATTTAGTATCTGTTTCAAATGTTAAATTGCACTAGCACTCCTTGAACTTTCAAGCTGTTCCATTAAGGCTCCATAATTATGTTTTTTTTTTTTTTGGCACGGGGGGTGGGGGTGGGGGGCGTCATTTTGGTACAATATCTTTGATACTATATCAATATTTAGGCCCCCGTCTATTAGTGCCCAATCCATTTTCTACCAAACGGAACACCTAGTCTTAGAACACACATGGGTCTTAGGTGAGCCAAAATGTTTTTGCATCCAATAATGAAAAAATGAAGGAAATATTGAGAAAACCAGGGATGAAAGTAGGAATTTGTCTTTGAGGAACCAAAACATGAACAATAAAATTTTTTGATCATTCAACATTCAAGAATAAAAAAATATATATATATTAAAATTCAAATCTAAATTAGTATACAAAAAATAGAACTAGTGTCTATTTTGTATTAACAAAATATAAATAAAATAAAAGACACAAATAATAGTTTTTGAATATATTTGATATTATTTAGGATATTTTAAAATAGAAACTTTATTGGTGAGTCTCACGCCATAAGAACTCTCATTTTCTCTCCCATGGGAGGAAAGAATATGGTTGGTTTAGGAAGAAAACGGATCCCTCAATTTTCTATTCCCTTTTTTCCAATAATTTTGATCCTCTTTTTTCTTTTATGGAATCATTTTGATCCTTAAGTTATGAAACTATTGTCATTTTAGTACTTGTAATCTCACTTGACACACAAACAAGTAGCTAATAGAATAATTAGGAATAATTAATTACTAGTATTAAAAAACCACATCTGCATCTAAATAAATAAATAAATCAACATCAACATCAAAAAAGAAAAATGAAATAATGATTTTCTAAAGAAAATAAAAAAAAAAATGGAAAAAAAAAACACTCTAGTTTCCTTTTATTTTCTTTCATTTCTTGTGAAAGTTAGCATTGCCTGTGATCAAACCATTCCAATTCTTGGAACAAACCTTGCTGAGTATTTCTCTAGAAGAAGCTTTGAGGTTTGAATTTTATTTTCTCTCTCTCTTTCTCTAGCTTCCTCCATTTGTTTGTACATCAATAGGATGCTGGAGGATACTCAATATTTCAAGAAAAGTTCAAACATGTTGAGTATTTCTTCATTCGGGCAAGTAAGGGATTGGGACATTCTGATTTCAATACGGTATGCAGAGTCCAAGTTAGGCGTGATTCATAAAGTCGAAGTAGTATATTCATAGACAATTTTAATTCCCACACACAAATAAATAAAGCTATGCCCTGTTATCTCGTACACTTAAATTTTTGCTACATCTTGTGCACTTAAATTAGTACAAGACGAATACGTAAAAATAAAAGAAGTCACATTTTCAAGAGCTAAAACAGGAATATTTTCATTCAATGGGACAACTCTAATTGAACAGCCTGGTTGATTAAGGAATACTAATTATGTGCACAACAATAATTTATCCTCTGTAGGAGGCAGGGCAGCCACTAATTATTTATGAATTGATAGCTTTTCTTTTTTTTTTTTTTTTTTTTTGATGATAATAACATGAATTAATTGCTAACCATGCATATGACTACTGAATATATAAATAGGTGTAAAGCAATTTCTACAACTGGGCTATTGCCACTCCAAAATATATTGCCTGGTTTTTCAGCATTGCTTATTAACTTAATCAATTATACATTCACAATTATAAAGTTATAATTATTTTTTTCCTCTTAAAAAGACTCTAACAAATAAATATACCACGCACTAGGCAAAAAAGAAAAATTGTTGTAGATAAGGATAGCTATCATAAATCAAGGGACCAATTATTTGTCACACAAAAATATGAAGTGTCTTTATGCTATCATATATGTGAAGAATAATTGCCCCAGTTCCAATGTGGAGTTAACTTTCCTTGCATTTAAAGTATAGCCAATTGACTTGATTCACCCGATTGAAATGATGATCTAGTTGAATTTAAATTGTCTCCTACATCCCCTATCAGTCTCGTTGGTGATGATGACAGGAAAGGCTTGGAAGGCATTTGTAAGCATTCAACTTCTCCTTCAAGCATTTCTACAACTTTGTTCATGGAAGGACGGTCAATAGGCTTCATCTGTATGCACCATAATGCGACTATGATCATCTTCTTAACAATTTTCTTCTCCTCCTCTGTGGCATCTTCTATTTCTATGTCATTTCCTTTGCTAAATTGGCCGTAGACCCAAGTTGGGAAGTAAATTTGGCTTGAATGGTCTGCAAATGCATTCACGTTCTTTCTTCTATTGGCCATTTCCAATAATAACATGCCAAAACTATAAACATCAGCTTTATAGGAGATGCCTCCAATGTTCTTATAGAACAACTCTGGAGCCATATATCCTAGTGTTCCTCTTGCGTGAGTCAAAGACACTATGCTATTATTTGCAGGATAAAGTTTTGCAAGCCCGAAATCAGAAACTTTTGGGGTGAAGTTCTCATCAAGAAGAATATTATGAGGCTTGATATCAAAATGCAAAATTTGCATGTCACATCCTCGATGTAGATATTCAATCCCACGAGCCACTCCAAGAGAAATATCATATGTTTTCTCAATACTTAAGGGGATTCTTCCTTCTCGAAGAAAAATATATCTGTCAAGAGAACCATTAGGCATGAATTCGTATACGAGGGCACGCCTTGGTCCCTCAGAACAAAAGCCAATGAGATGCACTACATTAGCATGGTGAATCCTTCCAATTGTTGCAACTTCGCTAATAAAGTCTTGGCCATTGGCTTTGGACTTACCCAACATCTTTATAGCTACAAGATCGCCACTTTGAAGCTTTCCTTTAAATACAACGCCATAGCCTCCTTCACCCAATTTGTCCTTGAAACCTGTGGTCATCTTTCTAATTTGTGAGTAAGTGTACCTAATTGGCATGAGGTTATTTTGACTTTGTAGGAATTCTTCAACAGCGTCATACATTGATAAATGCCTCCTACGCCACTTATATATCAAAAAAGCAACCACACATGGAGTACCAAATAAAAATTTTGCTGCAAAGAATGTCACTGCAGGATCATCATCGAAAAACCCATGAGAAACAAGTGATATTGTTAATTGTTATCGACAAGTAATACTTCCTTGAAAATTTACTATTAAATGCAAGGTGAATCCTTTTTATTAAGCACGAATAAGCTTTTTACTATTAAATGCAAGGTGAATCCATTGGGCAAATTACATAATTTTCCCTATAATTTAGGGTTGGTTTCAAATTAAATATAAAAAATTTAAAAATTATAATTGCAGTAATAAACTTTTTAAATAATTTCACTCTGTCCCATCAATAAATTATTGTTAACAAAAAACTAATGGAAATTCTTATATTTATAACATAGATATCAAAAATGCTTACAAGTCATGATGTGAATCATATATAGACATTCTAGCACAAAAGAACTTTCTAAATAATTTTAAAGAATCCAAGAAAATAAATACAATTTAATGACTATTCATTTTGTGAGGGTTTTTTTTTTTTTTTTTTTTTTTTTTTTCAATTGTGTGACAGGTGTTTGTGCACAATTTGTTTGAATTTTCGTTACGTACTTTTAGCTAACTATTATTTTATTGAGGGATGAATTGAAACAATTTTGAAAATGTAGGACTTTAATTGAAACTTTTCAAAATATATGATGTATTAATTTAAAATCACATTGATTTGAACTAAATAAAAAATTATGTAATTTGGCCTAATATTCTTCATCCTCCATTTTGAAAAAAATTGATCTTGCGAAAAGAAAAAGGAAAGTAATAAGTTCTTACCGAGGATGGAGCTCCCAAACAGATAAACTGGAAAAAAAAACAAAAAAACATATCCATCAAAATAAAAAGTAGTAGTTGGCATGGTTTGGGAAATAAAAGGCCAAATAGCAACTGTACATAAACAGCGACACTTTTATCATTATCAGTTGTGCCATGCTTAAATTTTTTTTCTTTTGTGATCAGGCTTACACATATTTGGTAGATGAGAAAGAATCTAATGCATTGATGTGAGTGCAACATCTTTGTTGTCCACATAATATGAGGAGTATATATACACACATATACAATGCGTTAGCTAATTATTGCTAATAATCCACACTTCAATTTATTTTTTTTTGAATACATTAATAGTTGGAGATGAGTGGATTTGAACCCTGAATTTCTCCATAAGAAATACCAAAAAATGCCAACTAGTTGAAATACAGAACTTGGGCATCCCTACTTTAAATTGGCTTGAACTTTTTTTTTTCCTCTCTCTCTTTTTAAATACAGCTGGGAGTGAAGAATTTGACAATCCTCCATTGAAAATGTGCAAACATGCATAGATTACTAACCCTTTGTTGTCGCAGATCCAGAGAGATGAAAGGTGCAAATTTTTAATGGAAAGAAGAAGCTAATTTCTTAAGGAATTCCATATTTTTCCTTTTCATTTCCTCATACCTAAATAGTTTGAGATCAATTTGTTGCCCGAGTACATGGTTATTGCTCTAAATGTGTCATCACTAGGCACAATTACTCATGCAATTTTATTCCATTGTCCATTCTAAATTATCCTTCAAACAACTTTTTCAGATAGAAACCTCACCTGTGTAGAGAACGGCTATAATGAAACCGAATACGCCTGCTTTGACAAATAAAAGAATAACATCAGCGTTTGGAACCTTAAAATTAAAAATCAAATCATTATAATTAAACTACAATAAATATTACCCTACCATATATGTCAATTAGATTAATCGGTTGTGATTTTTGCTATAGAATTTCAATACAGGAATGGTTTGTGGCAGTGGAGAAATGAAAGAGTTCAGAAAAGAAGGAAGTGTGCAGAAGGAAAACAGTGGTCAACAACACGGTATGAATTTAATTTATGGCTTTCTTTCTAGTATTCTTTACCTGCTTTGAATCTGCACTGAACGTGGTTCCCGTCATCGAGGTAGCAATAATCGGTCCATCTTCCGCAATAACTTTTACAAGTACCTGTGAGCCATGAAAGTTCAAAACCGTATACCAATTCATTGGGGACGTCTGCACAGGAAATATTGATTGGGTCATCATTTCCTGGCCAAGATGTTATGAACATCTGCTCTACTTTGCACAAGTCCACCACATCGGTTGCGTTCGTTCTACCAACCTTAACATATCTATATCTCTTGAAATGAGAAATAGAAGAGTCGGACGAGTACTGATCTCCATTGTCAATATTGCAAGTAGAAGCGTCCAAATAGAATGGAGAATTCACTGGTTTTTCACAGCTCATCCAAACCATACTCCATGATAGTTTGGGATAAATCCGCCGCTTCGGCAGATAAGTGGTATATGCAGAACTATATTGACTGAAATTATAGTGATTTAAAGAATAACTCGGGGTGGAGGAGTAATTATCCTTCTGTATACCTGAGTCCACAATCCGGATAGTGTAGTTATTGTAATTGATTTCCTTGACGTAGTATCTTCTTTCAAATAAGGATAGCACGGTATGATTGAACTCACACGACAGTTCATACTTTGAGTCCCCGCAGTTTTCTGGGTCGTTCTTCAATCGAAACGGAAAGCTTATGTTGTGGATGTTGCCACAGGAAGAAGGGGCACAGTGATGATTAACCTGAGCAGTAGCACTACAAGTTTCATGGACTAGAACAAGAGCAATAAAGGCCGTGAGTACTGCACTCAACGTTAATCCTCTTGCCATTGAGGTAGATGAATTTTCCCGATAGTACATAAACATATATAATAAAAACTTCTTTGTGGTACCGTGTTAAAAATATCTTCCGACAAGAAATTGAAAATTAGAGTTTCCACTGAATGAAGGTGAAGCGCAATTTCGTGGTAGTCAAACAATATCAACATCAATATCTGGCGTTAGCACACACGTCATCATCATAATAATTTGACAGTTATTAATGTTTTTATTTTTTTTTTATTTTTTACATATAGTTAAATTAATCACACACTAGCACGCTTGTTATTAATTATTACTCCAAATTTGTTAGGAATAGGTGCGGATTCCATAATAATCCATATACTCTCCATCTAAGTTAGTCTTTTGATATCTAGGAGTGCGAGAAGCCTTTCCAGACCACAGATATGGATATTTCCCATAGAATAGTTATCCCATCCTTACTGTTGTTTGTGATTTTCATGGTAGACCTTGGCGAAGGCCACAATTGGTGTCCCGTACGGTGTGGAGAACATGGCCCAGACATCCGATTTCCTTTCCGACTCAGCAAAGACAGGCAGCCAGGCCACCACGGTGGCTTTGATCTCTACTGCAATGATAAAGATGATACGGTGCTTGAGCTGTCAACTTCAGTAAAAGCCTTTGTTAAACACATTGATTACAAATCTCAGTCAATTATAGTAACTGACTCAGATAATTGCTTTCTACGGAAAATTCAGGGACTCAATTTATCTTCCACTCCTTTCCAATTCACAAATTATCTTTCTAACTATTCCCTTTTCAGTTGTACGCCAGATACAGAATATTATTCATATCAGATCCATTGTCTTAGCAGCAGTCGCCACACAGTTTATGCTTTTCCTTCGGATGATGACATCGACGACTTGCCCATATTATCATGTACAAAGATGTATACTGTTTCATCAGTTCCATATGATATATGGATGAATCCTCTTCTTGTATTGACATGGTCCTGCGGACACGGTGAAGTGAAAGGCAAGAACTGTAGATTCGAGGAAAATAGCACTGATTCGAAAACTGAGTGCAAAGACAAAGGTACGTATTGTCTTATTTCTACCCAATTTCCGCTTCTGTAATCACACAAGTTCTTCACGTTTCAAGCCAACATGTATTTGATTTTATCAACCTCAGTTTATAAATGCTCTGCAACGGTAATTTCCTGTAACCATTGGTTTAGTTTATCAATATAACTAAGTTGTGTCTCAATTGTTATTAAAATCAGCCCCCAGGTCACCAGTCACGTACCACCACGTCACTGGTGGCTTCAAGGAACCCACCCCATCACAGCTGGTCATCCATTCTTCTTCCTTCTTCTTCGTTTCGTATCGTCCTCTGTTTCTTCCTTTTATGTTCTGTGTTGTCTGCCCGTTTGAACTTCACTGCTTTGTTAGTTAATTTGTTTTGTGCCATTTTTTATTTTATTTTTTATTTTTTTATAACATTAATTATATCTTTTTGTTTGTGAACTTCACGTGATTATCATATTTTTTTTTTCCAACTTATTCCCTTTATTAATTTGTTATTCTTAATAATATTGAATTGATATTTGGGCTTAAAAATTAACATACTAATTAAGATAAAAGACTAAATTTTAACACCCTTAATCAATATATATATCTCATAAACAAAATGGAACGCAGTCCAAAATGGTACTCATAACTATTGGCGGTGCCACATGATGTTCAGGGGGTTCAAATGAACCCCCTGACTTGTGGTTTTTTTTTTTTTTTTTTTTTTTTTTTTTTTTTTTTTTACATATAACATTTTAAAATATTTTTATTTTGACCTTAAAATAAAATTTTGAACCCCTAAAATAAGTCCTAAGAACAAATCAATTCAATACTAAAATTTATCTTAGCCTTCTCAAAAAAAAAAAAAAAAAAAAAAAAAAAACCCAACATCAAACCAATTTGATCTAAAATCTGAGGAAAAAAAAAAAAAAAAAAAAAAGCAAGTCCAACAACAAAAATTAATAATTTGTTGATCTTAAATCTCAGGAAAAAAAACAATTAAATGAGTTGTAAAGTGTAAACACTAAAAAAAAAAAAATTAAGTGTGAGGCAATGGAAGTGGGGTGTGAGATAGTGGAGAATGAGAACATTTTTTTTAATGATTGTATTATGGCGTTGAATTCTTAATAGAGTAATGTAAAAAACACAACAAAATTCTTTTTAATGAATTATAAAGACCTGTAAGTTGTCACAATTGAGTTGAATTGTTAAATAAATAATTAAAAAGAGTAAAAACAAAAACTAATAAATAATGAATTAGAGTATTCTAAGTAATAATAATTAAAATTCACTTAACAACAATAATTAATAACTTTATTATAGTAATAGAGAATAGATAATTTTTTTTTGAAACTAAGAATAGATAATTTACAAGATTTAATCTTAGTAATAATAATTAATATCTTCATTATACTAAGAAAACATATTCCCAATGAACTTATAATTTATCTTTAATTCACATGCTAATACTATGAATAAATTTTGATAAGGAAATCACATATACCACAAGATTTATCTCCTACTTAAGATTTATTATCTAAAAGAACTCGTGTTGACTTAAAAATTCTTCCTTTGGATCATAGGTTATGAAAGATCTCATCAATATTATCATAATGATCAAGATGAAAAAAAATTATTTACAAAGAGGTCCTTGTCTACCTCTTCAATACGAATTTGAATGACCCTCCTAAAAAATATTCTTGGAGCCACCACTCATAACATTAGACTACTCATTCTTAAGGTGTAATTTTTCCTTCCAACCAAAATAACATTATTTTAGAAGTCAGCTTGTCTCACAAGGAAAATTATCTATAAAGCAATGTAGTGCTCCTTTGTCTCCCATGACAAATGGATCTCATCATAAATTTAATTAGTATTTAGTAAGACTCACTATTATGTGTTAAGAGGAGGTATAAATTATACTTTGCCTAATACTGAATAATTACTACATGTGTCTCAAAAGAACTTGAATAGGCTGGTAGCTCATCAGTTGGTACCAAACCTCAGGGTATCAACGTAAAATTTAGCTAAAGTTTAATGCAAGTGTGGTTAATTGATTAATTAAGGAAAACCCATTGCTTAGCACATTAGACCTCTTAACATCCTAAACATGAAAACAAAGTCAGAATGCAATATTACCTTGCTAATAAGAATAATTATTTAATGTTTTAGGAGTACAATAGCATTATACTTTAGTACTTTACTAAATAATTACTCGTGTCTCAAAAGAACTTGAATAAGCTGGTAGCCCATCAGTTGGAACCAAACTTTGCGATATCAACATAAATTTTAGCTAAAAATATTAGCATAAGTGAGGTAATTGTTTAATTGAGGAAAACTCATTGCTTAGAACATTAGACCTCTTAAAAGCCTAAACATGAACTCAAAGTCTAAATGTAATATTACCTTACTAATAAGAGTAAGTATTCAGTGTTTAAGGAGTACCATGACTTGGTACTTCCTCGTCTCACATAATAATTAATCCTACTAATTAAATTCACAATGGAATACTAATTAAATTCATGATAGAATCCATCATTCATATAAGAGAAGAGAGTATCACGTGGCTGCATTCTAACAGTACCTTATCATTTTTTGACATAGTGATAAAAATTTTACACACAATTATATTTTTTATTCTCTTTTGATATGTGTAATAAGAAGCTAATCATATTAAAATGTTTTACAGGTGCATTAACCAAAATAGTGATTATTGGTGAGTTTTCCGTTGGCATTTTTGAAAATTTACAGTAAATTATTTTTTGTTTCTAGACTCATGAATATGTTTAACTTGTAGGTTCCATCTTGGGGTCATTTCTTTTGGTACTAGTAGTCTATGCACTCTACCGTGTCTATCGCTATGACAAAACAGAGAAAGAAAATCAAGCTAGGATTGAAATGTTTTTGGAGGATTACAAAGCTCTAAAGCCCACAAGGTACTCATATAACGATGTTAAAAGAATTACAAATCAATTTATCGAGAAGTTAGGACAAGGAGCCTATGGAACAGTGTTCAAAGGAAAGTTTTCGAATGAAATCCATGTAGCCGTGAAGATCTTGAATAGTTCCAAGGGTAATGGGGAAGAATTCATAAATGAAGTGGGAACAATGGGTAGAATCCACCATGTTAATGTGGTTCGCTTGGTTGGCTTCTGTGCTGATGGATTTAGAAGAGCTCTAGTCTATGAGTTCTTACCAAATGATTCATTAGAGAAATTCATTTCCTTAGTAGATTCTAACCGTTTCCTTGGTTGGGAAAAGCTACAAGACATTGCTCTTGGCATAGCAAAAGGAATTGAATATCTTCACCAAGGATGTGATCAACGAATCCTCCATTTTGATATTAAACCTCATAATATTTTGCTAGACCAAAATTTCAATCCAAAAATTTCTGATTTTGGTCTGGCCAAGTTGTGTGCAAAAGATCGAGTGCAAAGTGTCCATGACCACAACTAGGGGACCATGGGTTACATTGCACCAAGTGTTCTCTAGGAACTTTGGGAGCGTGTCTTACAAATCGAGATGTTTACGATTTTGGAATATTGTTGCTTGAAATGGTTGGAGGTAGGAAAAATGTTGAAGTAACTACGGAGAACACAAGCCAAATATATTTCCCAGAATGGATCTACAATTTGTTAGAGCAAAAGGAAGACCTACGAGTCTATGTTGATGATAATGGAGATGCTAAAATTGCAAAGAAACTCGCAATTGTGGGACTCTGGTGCATCCAGTGGCACCCAGTGGATCGTCCTTCAATGAAAGTTGTGGTCCAAATGTTGGAAGGAGAAGGAGATAAGTTAACCATGCCTCCTAATCCCTTTGCGTCTACAGGCCCTACAAAAATCAATGTAAGTATGCTCGCAAGGCGTCTAAACCAGGAGTTAGAAGTCATCCTAGAATCAGAGTAGGAGTCCTCGACAACAATAAAAGTTGCAATCATTTTGTATTCAAGGATTGAAATTATTAACTTTGTGGTCAATGTAGGGACTTCAAGTTTTCTTATATCAGGTTTAAGCAAAATTATACTTATAAAAATGAATTGCTTAATTCCTATTGAGGTAGTAAAGAATATACAGTTTTTTTTTTTTTTTTTTTTGATTATAAATGCTTTTATATTTATTTTTATAAAATTTCATAGTTTCATAGACTAAGGCTTTATTTCCTTATTGTATATAGGTTTTAAGAGAATTTGAGTCAAACTTGAGCCCCTTATAAGATTTGTTTAAGAATATATTTTCGCTAAATTTTTATTTTTAGCTTAATTCGGTGTGTAACCTGAATGAAGTTTCCCAAACAAGGACTTCCTCGGTGCTTTCCAATATAGATTGGTGGTTGTAGCCTTACGGCATTTATACTCTTCTCTAAATAAAAAAAAATTCAAAGATTATTAATTGGTTTTTTTTTTTTTTTTTTTTTTCCCTAATGGATGCTGGAGAACTTTTCGCTCTTCCATAACATTTTATTGTAATCAAATTAAATTCTTAATATGTTTTATTTAATTTAAAATTGGTTAAATTATGTTAAGAAGAGCCGGAAGAATTGTTGTTGGAAGAAGCCCACTCAAGCCATGTGTCAATTTCACACAATGCCACATCAACGCTATTGCCAAATAAATGTGCAAAATCATTTGCAGGCTGCAACGTTAAAACATTTGCCAAGCTAGCAACTTCTGGCCACGGTTAGTAGTTAGCAATTTAGCATTGAATCTGGTTACCCAACAAGATCCAACGGAGGTGGCTCTACTTTCTTTTTATACAGGGGTGGTTCTACTAATTGTATGCGTTGTTATTATTATTATTATTATTTTTTGTTATAATGTTATTTGTGTGAATGTGTGCGTGTAGTATAAATTTAATATAATTTCATAATTAAAAATGCAAAGAGTTTATTAAGTGTGTGGATTGTTATCATGATATAAAAAAATTTTGTTATAAAGCTAGTGATTCAAGGAAAAAAATAGTAAAGTTAGTGATTTCTCAAATATTTGATTGATTAAGTAGACACTTAGTGTATTATTTATGTATGGATGAGTGTGGCTGTGTGGTCAATAACTAATATAGTGTCAATGAGTTGAGGTTTTTTCATTTAGTTAAAAATATTTTTATAAAACAATAACAAATAGATAATAACAATGGAAAAAAAATAAAATATTATACAAATTTAATAAAATAAAATAGTCACACATACTCACATTGACAATAGAAAATGACAAATGATAATGAAATAACATATAATGATTTTGTTAAAATATTAGCATAGAGATGTGTTATACCATGTTGTGTATGCTAGAGTAGATGCAGAAGAGGAAGCATAGAGGAGGAACACCGAGAACACAAGGGTTACGTGGTTCAGCCTTACGGCCTACATCCACGGAGGAATCCCTTTAGGGCTACATCTTTATTGTATGAGAGTGTAGTACAATAACCTCATGTGTTACAATGAACCCTAACATGAGTATATATAGGCGACTAAACCCTAGACTACTAGTACAAGCGGGGAATGGGCTTGGGCCTATTACATTGGGCTAATATGTCTAATATATATCTCTAACACCCTCCCTCAAACTCAAGGCGGAAGCTCGATGAAGGCTTGAGGTTGGATAAGCATGAGAAGATCACTTGGAGATGCCTTGAAAAATGCCTTTGAAGAAACCACAATGAAGAATGTGCCAATTGTCCAATTTCGGAGCTTCAAATGAAGAAACGGAGGCCAAAATCGGAATCTACGCGAAAAATCGAGCAAGATAGGCCCTTTCGGAAATTTTGACTTTTGGTCAAAGGTCAACACAAAAAGTCAAAGTCAACTGGTCCAGGTCAAAATCAACAGTCAAAGTGCTCATGGGTCAGATCCGAGTGGTCCGGGTCGGGTCGGTGCGGGTCAACGGTCAGCTAGGTGACGTGGGCCGACGAGACGACATACTGCCGACATGGCGATGGCGTGTCGCCGGCGTGGACTAAGGCTGATGTGGCATGCCGACGTGGATAGGTGACGTCATCGGATGATGTCAGCAGCAGTTTCCCGGCGAGTGGAAGGCGCGTGACGGCATTGCCGGCGCGTGGGGGAGAAGCCAGAAACTTGAGAGGCGCGTGGCGCGTGGCGGCGCGTGTAAGCTCGGTTGATGCCCCATTTCGAGTTCTCTAGATCGATGGACGAGGAGGCCGTCATGGCGGCGCGTGTACCAAGAGCACGATCCGGAAGTCAAAATCTGAGGCGGCGCGTGGATATTTTCCGAAGACAACCGAGGCGCGTGGAGGCGCGTGGCGGGGCTTCGGGTGACCGGATTTCTAGGTTTTCCTCACGGGAGGCCAAGGAGCATGCCTGTGGTGTCGGTTTCGACGGGCGAAGTCTTGATGTGCACAGATCTCAAAAGTTAAGTCACGGCTTTGCTTGAGTTTGTGGATCTTGGACACAGCGGTGAGCCATGGCGACTGCGGGATGCCGTGGAGTCTAGATCCAGCCGAGAAGCATATGACTTTTGATGGTGGTGTGCACGTGATATTCTTCTTTGTTGTGTAGAGATATTTGTTTGATGCCAAGAATGAAGTTTGGCTCTGATACCATGTTAAAATATTAGCATAGAGATGTGTTATACCATGTTGTGTATGCTAGAGTAGATGCAGAAGAGGAAGCATAGAGGAGAAACACTGAGAACACAAGGGTTACGTGGTTCAGCCTTACGGCCTACATCCACGGAGGAATCCCTTTAGGGCTACATCTTTATTGTATGAGAGTGTAGTACAATAACCTCCCGTGTTACAATGAACCCTAACATGAGTATATATAGGCGACTAAAGCCTAGACTACTAGTACAAGCGGGAATGGGCTTGGGCCTATTACATTGGGCTAATATGTCTAATATATATCTCTAACAGATTTCAAGATATAAAAACTCGTAAAAGAAATTATAAAATTTCATATATTTATGAGGTTTTTTTTTTTTTTTTTTTTTTTAATCAACAACTCAATATATTGAAATTTTCTTTTTATTAAATTTTGTTCACCTTAAGTTTCATCACCACCTTCCTGAAAAATTCCTAGGGCCACCCCACGACATGAGAAAAACGCGTATAACTCAGGGTTGGACAAATGATTTATGCAAACTGCGAAGATGACAAGAAGTTTCACTTGAAAGTTGACTGAAGAAGGTATGGTCCTTTATTCACGGTAATGATAATCCTATCTTATAAGCAATCATGTATCCAATAATTACGCTACATACACACACAAAAGACTGATTGATTAGGAAGGACCACTGTCCAAATGGGGAAGAATGATTATTTGTTGAGTAAAAAAATCAGTACTGACCACTTTGTCAAGTTCAATCAATTTTATACCAGCTCTTTTTCAAGATGAATTTGTTGACTACTTGAAAAGTCAGTATGACAAAGTGGGCACTATGCTATTCCACTAATGTCCAATTGCAATATTTGGAATTCAAAGAAGATAAGAAGTATATAGGAAAGAAGATTTATATATGTTCTAGTTTGACCAAGACTGGTAAAATGTTCAAAATCAAGATATAAAATTTGGCATCTCATTCGCACTAAAAACCATAACAAAATGGTAGGAAATTAAAACACGTAACTAAGAGTAGGACAAATGATATGTGTAAACTACAAAGATTATGAGAAGTTTCACTGAAGAAGATAAGGTCCTTTGTGACGGCAATGACAAAAAAAGAAAAAGAAAAAAAATCCTATCTTATAAACAATCATGTATCCAAAATTGATTTGCGCAAACCAGTACTGGACACTTTTGTCATGTTCAATCAACTTCTTACCAGCTTTTTTTGAACATAAATTTGTTGATTATTTGAAAAGTTCTATTTGTATGATAAAGTGGGCATTGTGCTATTCCCCTCAAATTGCGCTAAAAAAGCCTCACCAATATTTGTATGATGTTCCATGCATACACCTTCATATCAAATTGAAGCCATGAGTCAACAAATAACTTCCATGAATCTATGGTTTCATACAAATTTGAATACGACTCTTGCAAGTTGTGTCATTCCTATCTTTGTTTTTTTTTCCACATTTGAGATTCTATTCCTATTTTTTTAACATTTGAATACATTTGAGATTCTATTCACATTTGAATATGACAGATATTTTGTATTTAGCATTTTTCTTAAGTTAATTTTTGTGGGGGCCAACTATGTAGAAGGTAATATTAAAACTGTATGACTTGGGCCTATGGCCCAATCCGAGGATGGTTAAATAAGGTTATAATGAGAATGGTATAAGAAGAAGAAATAAAAATCGTATGTGATAGTCCAAACTGCGTCCGAGGAGAAAATTCATCTCGGAAACGGAGATCCGAGGTCACTAAGAATGTCTTATCATCCCAAGCATCCTCCCAGGTTGCATGACAACTAAAGTCGGGCACTGGATAAGGGATGAGCAAAGGGTAGCAACAAATATCTTCAAAAGCTGCTACCTCCACATTAAATGTCTCCCAACCAACTCTCTGGCCGCATTAATGTGGAGGTGATACTTGAATGATGATCAAGCGAGTCTTACTGCTACTAGTTGATGGTTCCGAGAGGTGTTGGATGAGACAAAAAGGAGCTCCTAGAATCCAATCTACACGTGTATAGTAGGGATGATACCAAGGTTGTAATATATAGCATGGGAAGGTGACCTAAAGGGGGGATGGGAAAAAATCAAAAAATCTTGGCAATAACATTGTGGATTCTTGTAAAATGTGTTCATCAACAAGATATTATAACATAAGCTCCTCAAGTCGTGCCGAGGACAGATTTTCTTACTTTACTTGTGCTTAACAATCTCAATTCAGCAATTTTTATTGTCTATCTTCCGGAGTAGAACTAGTTCTTTCACCCACGCTCTATAAATTCATTGTTTGGGTTTGTTGGGATTAAACCCAATCTGATCGGGTCCAATCCAAATTCAGTCCTTACAATTTTCTTTTACATTTTTATAGTATTTTTTTTAAAATTTTTTAATAATTCCAATAGTTACAATAGAGAAGAGGATATCTCTTAATTTTATTTATTTATAGTTATATTAATTAGGCATAGCGCACTTGTTATTAATCTCCTAAGTTTTAGTGGTGATAAAAAAAAAAAAAAAAAAAAAAAAGGGTGAGTGAGGACATGATCTTAACGGTTACAAATTCTACATGTAGCGGTGAGAAAGAGTTGATGGAGGCAAATATAACAGAATTCTCACGCAAAATTTGTAAAACAAAGTATTAACTTTTTAAATTGATATGTTGTTTTGAAGTTATTTATGGACGTAGTATTTTCTTTAAAATTGTGTTTGGGAATCATGATTTTAGTATTTAAAGTTGTGATTTCAAAACATGATTTATGCCAACTTAGTTGAAATTTAAGTGAAATCTTGTTTTGCATAAATAATTTAAATATTTAAAATCATATTTTTAAAAGACGATTTTAGAAAACATTCCAAATCATTTCAAAATAGTGCCAATTTAAAAAATAAGAAAACAATTTGTTTGCATGCAAGAAATTTGGATCTAAATGTCATGAACATTCTTAGAGGTATCAATTAGTTGAGTTACAAGCTATTGAAAAGCTATTTAAGGGTAGAAAAATTTTCCCCAAAATTATGGTAAAAGACCGCTTGTTTGAATGTAAGAGGCTCACCAACCATATGGACAAGTTTTGGATGCTTCCATGCACCTTTATATCGAATTGAAGCCATGAGTCATGAGTCAACAAAAGCTTCCTTGAAGCTGTGGTTCCATTTTATACAAACTTGAAACAATTTTTCCAAGTATTGTCATCCCTATCTTTGTTCCTTTCTCACTACAACATCAATTAAAAATACAACTTGTCGTCCCAACAGTTAAATTAAATAGATCTATATACTCATACCACATAAGAAAAGTTTATCAAATTCTTCGTTCATCACCACAGGTCAGGAAACAGTAGCATAAATTAATGCAACGTGTGATTGTCAATTTCTTTTTTCTTTTCTTTTTTTGTAACTAAATAAATCAGGAATAAGTGAGTTCATAAAAGACAGAAAAATGTGCATTCCAATTTGTTCAACCAGTTCATTCAACCAATAAAGTTTTTAATAAAAGAATTGGGGTTATCTTTGCTTTTACCAAAAACATTTAATTTGAGCCCTTATATGGAAAGGTATAAATTAATATTTTTTGGTGAATTTTTTTTTTTTTTTTTTTTTTTTTGTCTAATTCTGTTAATAACATGAATGAAGTTTCCTAGTCACACTAGGACATCCTTGGTGCTTTCCAATATAACTGAGGAGTAGTGTTACAGATACTATAAGTTTTACTATATTGAGCTTATAAACTATGTGTCACCAATCATAGAGAAACCATTCAAATATTCATTTGGGAGGTGGTTTAAGTCTATCAATCATATTCATTGCCACACCAAATAAATTGCACATGTGATGTAGAAGGAAATGATGAAGGCAAATTGAATGGAATTCACTCAAATTCATACTTTTTTTTTTTAGAGAGAGTTTCAATCTATAATATCTGCTTCTGATGATTGAGATCAAGACACCAATCAGTATTTTGTGTAGACAGAAATTGAATCCCAAATCTCTTCTTCAACTATCAAATACTTACCAATTAAGTTAAATGGAACCCATAAACTCAATTTCATACTTGGCAAATAACTCTCATTGTAACTATCAAATTATCAACCAAAAAAAACTTGAATTTACACACCTAACATTTTTTTCAATATAATGATAGTTTGGGGTGGTAGAATTTAAATCTGATGTATCCGTTAAAAAACACTAGGAGTTGCTAGTTTAGTTACAAAGTTCCTAGCAATCCAAGTCAAATAACACATATATAATTAGAATTATATAGTTCAAAGTTGTTCACTAATCTTATCATCACCACAAAGGAACCAAAAAAACAAAAACTAGATGTGGAGCATCTAATGTTATCAATCTCAACAGCTACACATGTGCAAGTAAAATATAAATAAAGTTGGTTTACCTACAAAAGATAACTAATTATTTAAATTTTCAAAAATAAAACATAGTATATTAGGTAAAGAAAAATAAGTAAATAATTATTATGAATTGCATTTTAATTTACTTAATATTAGTTGTAGATCTAATAACGAAAAAAATTTATATTTGAGAATTACACATTAAGTTAGTGAATAATTTTTTCAGTATTTTCAATTACAATATAAATTTTTAATATACAATAATAATGGGTGAATAAAGAACTAAAATTTTATAACTACGACTATTCTTTTAATGGCTTAAATATTACCTTCAAACTCATGGAACTAAAATCAAATGATAATATTTATATTAAATAAGAATTTTACCTCCAATACTAAAGTGAAAAGAAACAGAAGAAAAAGGCCCAAAAATTAATAAAAAAAGGTTCATGTGTTAGAAAGGGAGTCAAAGGAAGGGAGCACGGTCACTTTAGTATATGGTCCTCTAGGCAATGACAAAAAGAAAAAAAATCTTATCTTATAAGTAATTATGTATCCAGTAATTTTACGCACACGCACAATACAAAGGGCCGATTGATAAGAAAGGACCTGTACAGTCCAAACGGGGGAAAATGATTTTTTGTAGAGGAAAAAAAAATCAGTCCTGGTCCCTTTGTCATGTTCAATCAGTTTCAAGATAAATTTGATGATATTATCTGTATGATAAAGTAGGCACTGTGCTGTCCACTAAAATAGATGAATTTGATGATATTATTCATTTATTTGTATGATAAAGTGGGCACTGTTCTGTTCTGTTCCACTCAAATTGCGCTAAAAAAATCTCACCGATATTTGTATGAGATAGTGGTTGGCTGCTGCGCATGATGTATACAAATAAAGCCACAAGTCAACAAATAGCTTTCATGAAGTTATACAAATTTTAATTCGACTTTTGTAAGCAAGCTGTGTCATTGTTGTTCTTGTTCTCTCTTTTCCTTTTTTTTTTTTATTTATTTTTTATTTTTTTATTTTTTTAATTTTTTTATCAAATGAAAATAAAGAAAAAGAGAAGAGAAAAACGCTACATTTACAATATTTTCACAACAATTCATAAATGATAAGTTATTACTGACTATTATTGGTGAGCAAAAAATAATAATTTCAATGATAGGTTCAAATTAGATAAATATAATGAGCTTTAGCAGAGTTAAACGTGTCTTCTTAGATAAGTGCTCAGATAATGAGCTTAGCATCACCCTCAAAGATAGCTTCAAAAATTCGGATTTCCTTAACAAATAGGATTGCTCTCCGACTAGCTAAAGCTTCCACTTCCTCCACAGAGAAAGGTAATGGGATTGATGGAAACAAGAACAAATGACAGAACCATTATAGTGGATAACCAACCCAATTTCCACTACATTGATGTCACTAAAAATAGCCCCATCAAAGTCAACTTCGTAGATCGGGTTGTTTGGAGGGTGCCACCCGATCGCACTCTACATGGGAATAGAAGGGGGTGGGGGTTCTTGCTCTTCTTTAAATATCAATAAGTTATGGAGTAATTTTTTTTTTTTTTTTTTTTTTTTTTTTTAGCATTCTCATTAAGAAAAGTATTGGAAGTAATTCAATTATGAGGCACAGGAAGAGTGTTTTTTTTTTTAGTAAACGAAAAATAGTTATACACATATAATAAAAATAAATCAATCATTTTAGAGAGAGATTAGAGGTGTAATTTGTAATTTATCATTTTTTTTTTTAATGTCAGAATGTAAAATCTAATCACCCCCAAATATAAGGGGGTAAAATCCAACTATTAGAGACTTTATAAGTTAACCTATGTTGCTCATTATTTTTAGTATCTCTTATTTTATTTTTGTAGCTTCATTTTTGACTTGTTTATGTACATATAACTAATTGAAAGAAAATTTAGAATATTTTTAGTTTTAAAATTTATACTACAAACAAAAAAGTATATACTATAACTATCTATTCTACAATTTTTTACTACTTCTTTTCGGCCGATCAATCTTGATTTCGCTCAACCAAAAATACTTGCACAGTGGCAACTTTCATCTGACTTCGTCCTTGATTACATGAAATGGTTACAAATGACATTGAAAATAATAACATTGAAACTTTTGTCATTACAAGTAAACTTTTGTAAAATTACTACCAAATTTATTAGGGAATTAGCAGCACCTAAAACACCTTTCACTTTTCCATTTAAATCAACCAATTAACTTATCACCTGGTTTGCATTTAAAATTGAGTTGATTGACTCGATTCACCTGATTGAATTGACGAGCAAGTTGGATTTAAGCTGTCTCCAACATCCGCTAGTGATGATAAGAAAGGCTTAGAATATATTTGTAAGCATTGAACTTCTCCTACAAGCATTTCTACAACTTTGTTCATTGAACGACGATCACCGGGCTTCATCTGTATGCACCATAATGCAACTATGATCATCTTATTAATTGTTTTCTTCTCCTCCTCTATGGCATCTTCCATTATAATGTCATATCCTTCACTAACTTGATCATAAACCCAAGTTGGAAAGTAAATTTGGCTTGAATGATTTGCTAATGCATTAAAGTTCCTTCTTTTGTTTGCCATTTCCAACAACAACATGCCAAAATTATAAACATTAGCTTTATAGGAGACGCCTCCAATGTTTTTATAAAACAACTTTGGAGCCATATATCCTAGTGTTCCTCTTGCAACAGTCAATGACCCTATAGTATCATTTGCAAGATAAAGTTTTGCAAGCCCAAAATCAGAAACTTTTGGGGTGAAGTTCTCATCAAGTAGAATATTATGGGGCTTGATATCAAAATGTAGAATTAGCATGTCACATCCTTGATGTAGATATTCAATCCCATGAGCCACTCCAAGAGAAATCTTGTATATTTTCTCAATACTTAAAGGGATTCTTCCTTCTATAGAAAAAATGTATTTGTTCCATTAGGCATGAATTCATATATAAGGGCACGCTTTGGTCCCTTGGCACAAAAGCCAATGAGTTGCACTACATTCATGTGGTGAATCCTTCCAATTGTTGCAACTTTGTTGATAAAATCTTGCCCATTAGCTTTGGACTTATCTAACATCTTAATAGCTACAAGTTGGCCACTTTGAAGCTTCCCTTTATACACAGTGCCATAGCCTTCTTCTCCCAATTTATCTTTAAAACCTTTTGTCATCTTCCTAATTTCTAAGTAAGAATACCTAATTGGCATGAAGTTATTTTGGCTTAGCAGAAATTCTTCAACAGCGTCATTTGTTGATGGATGCCTCTTACGCAACTTATATATCAAAAGGGCAACCACCCATGGAGTCCCTAAGACCATTTTCACTGTAAGGTATAACAATACTGTACAGGGACATCACCCAAAAAAACTATGAGAAAACAAATTTCTTGTTGCACTTCTTTCTACTATTTTAATTTTTAGTTCAAAATATAGTTGAACTAACAACTAAGTGCCTTTTCCTAATCCAAGTAATTAAACAATTGTTTCCATTTAAATATCACTAGAAATTAATTACATCTTGTTTTCATGGCAAACTATCCTAAAGCACAATCTTAAGGAATGATCTGCTATAAAAATAAAAAATAAAAAGTTGAAGAAGATCAAAGGAGATTTAGGTTCTTACCGATGTTTAGTAGTAAGTACCAATTATAAGCTGCAACAACAAAAAAAAAAAAAGAAAGAAAGTCAAAATTACATTTTGCTAACTAAGATGAATTAGGGAAATTAGTGACCTTAAAAAGTTGAAAAGTCTAGGCTTAAAAGACTAATCTAAAAATAATTTTAAAAAAAAAAAAAAAAAACCCTCTTATTGGGCCATGTTTAACAAAAAATATAAAGAACCGTAGAAACCTATTGACTTTATATATTAAAATCAATCTTACTCAAGGCTCAAGCCCAATTCTATTCAGAATGCAAGTAAAAAATTAATAATTAATAATTCTACTTGAATGGCAAGTCTTGTAACCATGATTTAAAGTATGGTTAGAATTTAACCTACTATATTAAGGGAAATGAGAGGAAATTTTAATCAGGAGAAATGGTTTTCTATTGTTTGGTTGTTCTGTTCTGTTTTCTGTTTTCAAACACACCAAAAAAACTTGTCTTGAGAAAAAATTCTCGGAAATGGTTTTCTATTGCTTTTTTACGCTGAAAACTTTTTTGGAGATGCATTTCTATACAAAAAGTTTTTTCCAATATTTTTTTCAACTAAATGCATCACAACCAGCAAAAGAAACCTCCTTATCAAAAAAAAAAAAAAAAAAAAATCCTCTAAGTTGCTGACAGCGGGCAACCACGGGCCCAAGACCAAACAACGTCGACCCACAAAGCAAACCCACCCCGATCAAGAAGGCCACAGACCTATGACAATCTAATTAAGTCGTGCCCCCAAAACCTAGACCAGTCCAAATTTTGTGTAAATCTTAAGAAATTCGATTATCTTACTTTTTATTTTCTTAAGCTTAAAAGATCAACCGATTGCCCAAGTACATGGGTTATTCATCTACTAGTGTCATATTCACAATCAGGCACAATTACCCAATGCAATTCTATGTCACCTTTCATTCTGTATTATCTTTATCCTTCAAATAACTTTTTTGAGATAGAAAACTCACCGATATCGGAATATCCTTGATATGGAGGTCGCCTTACTGCTTTTTCAAAAAGAAAAGAATAACATTGGCGTTTGGAACTTTTAAATTAACTTCTCATTATAACGAAACTACAGTAATATTGGATAAATATTCCCTAGCATGTCTATTACATTGGAATGGATGGAACATGAACTAAGAAGCTATCTTCTAATTAAGCAATTCGATAATTTTTACTTTTCATTTCCCCAAGCCTAAGGGTCCATTTGGTTGGGGAATGGAAAAATGAGTGGAAGGAAAATTGGATGAGGATGGAAAAGTGGGAAGAAATAAAAAGATTTTTGTTTCCCTTATTTGTATTTAGTTGGGTAGAAAAGTAGAAGAATAAAAAAACTTTTTGTTTTCTTGAAAATAAAAATAGGAGGATAGAAAAATAAGTTTGTATAAATATGTTCATATGTTCTTATTAAAAATGATGCCCAATTTAAAATTGAAAAAAGGGCAAACAACCACACACAAAAAATGCAAACACCCAAGTTTATTAAAATAGAAATATCATGCGAAAAAAATAAATATATAAAAAGAGCAAAACGCCTACTGAACAAACAAAAACAAAAAAAAAAAACAAAAAACAAGAATAGAGTTGAGATCAACCAATTGTCCAAGTACATGGTTATTCCTTTACTTGTGTCAATTCTATTTCATTTGAGACAGAAACCTCACCTCCGAAAAGCAAATATAAACTTCTTATCCACCAAGCTCAATTAACTTTGCTGCCTCCTTGGCAATTTTCCAACAAGCTCATTTAATGAGCTAAGCCAAAATGTGGGCTGGACCCACGTGGTGCAATGCACCCAACAAGAACAATTATAGACTCAGATAACCAATCCAATTCCCACTACATTGATGTCACTAAAAATAGACCCATCAAAGTTAACTTCGTAGATCGGGTTGTTTGGAGGGTGCCACACGATTGCACTCTGTATGGGAACAGAAGGGATGGTGGTTCTTGATCTTCTTTAAATATCAATAAGTTATGGAGTAATTTCGATTTTTTTTTTTTTTTTTAGCATTCTCATTAAGAAAAGTATTGGAAGTTGTTCAATTATGAGGCACGTTAAGAGTTTTTTTAGTAAACTAAAAATAGTTATACACATAATAAAATTAAATCAATCATATTATTTCCATCTCTCGCTCATTATTTTTAGTGTCTCTTACTTTATTTTTATAGCTTATATTTGACTTCTTTATATATATCATACGATAACTCATTGAAAGAAAATCTATAATATTTTTAGTTTCAAAACTTACACTACAAACAAAAAAATATATATTAGTATATTACCACTTTCTATACAACACATTTTTTACTACTTATTTTCGGCCGACCAATCTTGATTTCGCTGAACCAAAAAGAGTTGCCCAGTGGCAATTTTCATCTGACTTCATGCAACCTTGATTACATGAAATGGTTACAAATGACATGGAAAATAATTACATTGAAACTTTTGTCATTACAAGTAAACTTTTGTAAAAATTACAACCAAATTTATTATGCAATTAGCAACACCTAAAATTCCTTTCACTAGTTTTCCATGTAAACCAACCAACTAACATATCACATTGTTTGCATTTGCAATTGAGCTGATTGACATGATTCACTTGATGGAATTGATGAGCAAGTTGGATTTAAGTTATCTCTTACATCCTCTAGTGATAATAGGAAAGGTTTGGATGGTATTTGTAAGCATTCTTCTCCTTCAAGCATTTCTACAACTTTGTTCATTGAAGGACGATCACTAGGCTTCATTTGTATGCACCATAATGCGACTAAAATCATCTTCTTAATTGTTTTTTTCTCCCCCTCTGTGGCATCTTCCATTACTATCTCATTTCCTTTGCTAACTTGTTCATAAACCCAAGTTGGAAAGTAAATTTGGCTTGAATGGTCTGCAAATTCATTAAAGTTCTTTCTTCTATTTGCCATTTCCAACAATAACATGCCGAAACTATAAACATCAGCTTTATAGGAGACACCTCCAATGTTCTTATAGAACAACTCTGGAGCTATATATCCTAGTGTTCCTCTCGCAGCGGTTAAGGACACTATGCTATCATCTACATGATAAAGTTTTGCAAGCCCAAAATCAGAAACTTTTGGGGTGAAGTTCTCATCAAGAAGAATGTTATGAGGTTTGATATCAAAATGTAGAATTTGCATGTCACATCCTCGATGTAGATATTCAATCCCACGAGCCACTCCAAGAGAAATCTTGTATGTTTTCTCAATACTTAGAGGGATACTTCCATCTCGAGGAAAAATGTATTTGTCAAGAGAACCATTAGGCATGAATTCATATATAAGGGCACGCCTTGGTCCCTCAGCGCAAAAGCCAATAAGTTGAACTACATTAGCGTGGTGAATCCTACCAATTGTCGCAACTTCACTGATAAAGTCTTGGCCATTGGCTTTGGACATACCCAACATCTTTATAGCTACAAGTTGGCCACTTTGAAGCTTTCCTTTAAATACAGAGCCATAGCCTCCTTCTCCCAATTTCTCCATGAAACCTTTGGTGATCTTCCTAATTTCTGGGTAAGAGTACCTTATTGACATGAGGTTATTTTGACTTTGCAGAAATTCTTCAATAGCATTATACATTGATAAATGCCTCCTACGGCACTTATATGTCAAAAAGGCAACCACACATGGAACTCCCAAGAACATTTTTGCTGCAACGTGTATTAATACTGTACATGCACATCACCGAAATAATTATGAGAAAACAAATTTTTTGTTGCACTGGTGCCAGCTTTTTTAATTTTTAGGTGAAAGTATGGTTAAACTTACAACTAAGTGCCTTCCAAATCCTAGTAAAGTAATTAAGCACAAAATATGGTTTTTCCTTTTGAATGTCACTAATATTTACATCTTAATTGTTTGCATATAAACTATTTTCAAGCACAATCTTAAGAACTGATTTGCAAAAAATGTTGAAGAAGATCAAAGGAGAGATTCAGGTTCTTACCGATGTTTAGAGATAAGTAACCATAATCTGCAACAACAAAAAAGTTGAAATTACATTTTGCTAACAAAAGATTAATTACTAATTAGTGAAACGAGTGACTGGAATAACTTGAAATCTCCAAGGACTAAGGCTTAATAAAACTCATCTATAACTTGTTCAAGCATCCTCACCATATTGGTAGAGTATCATGGACCAAACTGATCAATAGCCTTTATCGCTACCTTTCTAGTCATGCACCTTTTTTAATCTTCAGGTTGCATTACTCAGGCAATGCTCCGGTCAGTGGTCTTTAATTACTTTCGATCTTTTTTGTCACACATCTGCATCCTCTTCAAGCAGAGAATTTAGACCATGCCTTTGATTAATAGCCCCCATACATATGGCATGCAATTGTTCAACGTTCAAACCACAATCATCTAGCACATTTGGCGTTGATGATTCAAGGTCTTAATTTTTATTCAAACTCAAGTTGTATCCAAATTTTCATCTTGAGTTTGAGGGGATGTTAAAGATATCTATACCTACTTGAATTGCAAGTGTTGTAATTTGTAACCCTGGTTTGGTTATTTTAAGGTTAGCTTCCTATAAATACCCCCATTAATGATAGGGATGGAGCCAAAATTTTGAGTTAGGAAAAGCAGTTTTACTATTGATTGTGTGCGGTGATTTCAACATTTATCTCTACTACTACTTAGTTGTTGAATTATTATTATTATTATTTTTTTTTTTTTGTGAGTAAGAACAAAATTATCTTTGTTTAGAATTTTTCAAAGGGCAAAGTTCTTTATTTTGGATAAAATTGGTTAATTAAGCTTAATTTTTTTAGTTTTACTATTGGTAATTTTCGTTGTTGAGCTTTTATTTTATTTTATTTTATTTTGGCTTGTATATTTTGTTTTAAATTTTAGATCTATAAATTTTTTTTATGGTCACTAAAAGAGAAAAATGCTAGAGCTACAACTTTTTTTTATAAATTATTGATGTAATAAGTAATTCTTGGTAAGTAAAAAAATAATGTGAGTGATGAGTTCATATGCAAACCAATAAGAATTTACTACTAAAATAGTTTATAAAAATGTTGTAAAAGAATTTGTAAGTATAACATTACTCTTAAAAAAAAAAAATATTGTTTAAGAGAAACAAAACGTAATTTTATAAAATATAATTGCTAGAATTAGTACACATATATAATAATATTTTAAAAAATAATAATAATTGGGGAGTCCATTGCCCCTAGTTCAATGGTAGCTCCATCCCCGATCAATGGGTTCTTTGTAATACAATAGCTTAATAATAAAATTTTATCCATCAAGAGTTTTCTATCGTGGACATAATTAGTTGTCAAACTGAACTGCATTTACTTCTCTCACTTTCTCTTGCTTCCACTTTGTTTCTTTATATTATTTTATGTTTTTCTTTCCATTTTCACACGATTAAAGACCTTCTCAATTACGTGCATGCTTTAGTTAAGCTACAGCTAAGGCTGAAGAATTTGCCTATAGAGTCAAGTAAGCAAGATTTTAATTAGGTTATAATAGAATAAATGTTTGGAGTCTTCACGCATGCATTTTGCTTAGAATACTAATCCCTTTTTTAATCACAGAAATATTGAGGAAGGGAAATTTTTTAATCAAAAGAAGAATGTAATTTCATAAGAAATTCGATAATTATTTTTACTTTTGATTTCCTTAAATCCAAAAGATTGTGACCTACCAATTGCCCAAGAGCATGGTTATTCCTCTGCTTGTGTTATATATCATCACATCAGGCACAATTACTCATGCAATTCTATTTCATTGTCCGTTTTGTATATCTTTATCCTTCAAACATTTTTTTTTTAAATATTACCACAAAAAAAAAAAAAAAAAAAAAAAAACGACAACAACAACAACTTTTAAGAGATAGAAAGCTGACCTATATATAAATAATTTTTAAATGGGCGCCCAAGAGTATGCCTTCCTGCTTTTCACAAAGAAGAGAATAACATCAGCGTTTGGAACTTTACAATTAATTTTGTCATTATACAAAAACTACAACAAATATTTCTTAGCATGTCTATTACATCTTAATGGATGGAATATGCACCAAGAAGCTTTCTTCTTAAGAAATTTGATAATTTTTACTCTCCATTCCTGAAGCCTAAAAGATTGAGATCAACCAATCCTAATTACATGGTTATTCCTCTACTTGTGTCTTAGCACATCAGAGCATTTTAGCATCTAGCGTGCTAAAAAAAACTAAATGCTATTTTAGGCTTTTTAACACACCATATATTAAAAAGAGGCCTCCATTTAGCGGGCTAAGAGCATCCATAATAGTGGATCTATAATTTTAACTATCCGGCACTAATAAAAGTTATTTTATCTATTTTACCTACACACATGCTATAGCAGTTGATCTCTTTTAACTTTTAACACAATAAAATAATATAAACATCACAATAAAATAATATATCTCCTACAATAAAATAATATATCCCACTACCAAAAAAACATCCACAGCACCAACCACCACCACCTTTACCATCAACTACACCCACAACCACCACCACCACCACCAGCCACAACTACCACCCTACTTTGGCAAACACAACACAACATAGCAAAAAAAACAAAAAACAAAAACAAAACCACAACCACAATCACAGCCCCATCACCATCGGTCACCACAAACCACCGACCATAACAACCACAACCACAACCACAACCACAACCCACTACCACCGCCACAACCCACTACCACCGCCACAACCACAACCACAACCATAAACCACAAAACTCAGCTAAAATCCACAAAACCCACTGCCAAAGCCAAAATCATCCACCACCACCACAACCAAAATCCACAAACCCATTATCAAAATCATCCACCAGCACTACCATAGCCAAAATCAACCACCACCACCACAACCACCAAACCCATATGAAAATACAAAAAAAAAAAATTTTAAAAAAAAAAAAAAAAAAAAAAAAAAAACTCAATCATAGCAAAGAGGGATCGGCGACATGGGTCCGAGGTCGATCGGCGGTGAATGAGAGAGCTTGGTTGACGTCCGACTTCATGGGTCGGCGACGTTGACGAGCTTGAGAGACCGGAGAGTGAATGAGAGAGATGAGTTCAAAGATGAGGATGAGTCAAGCTTCATGGGTCGGCGACGTTGAAGAGCTTGAAAGATCGGAGAGTGAATGAGAGAGTGATGAGTGAATGAGAGAGATGAGAGAGGGACGGTGTAAAAGAATGAATAAAAAAAGGGGTTGGCAGAATAAAAAATTATTTTTTTTTTTTTGCTCACGACTACAGTGCACATCTATTTATAGATGTGCACGCGATGCGAATCAACTAAAAAAAATAACTATAACTCCACTGTTGGGGCTTGTTTTTTGTGTATGGGGAGATAAAATATGCCAATATAGCTTTTTAGCACCACTGTTGTGAGTGCTCTAAGTAGATATTTTTTTAATCATTTCTCTCTCTTGGCTGGTTTATATTATTTTAATAGGTTGAATGAAAAACTAAGAGATGCATGAGACGTGAGGTAAATTATGAAATAGTCTGGTAGTAGTAAACGGTAAAAGTAGTACTTTGGGTGTTATAATAGCAATTTTTTTAAAGGGACTGGAGGCACAATTATTCATGCTTTCATTCATTGCCCATTCTATATTAAAATTTATTACTATCGCTCAAACTTTTTTGAGTTAGAAACTGTTTAGCAAAGAAAAGAGAGAGATTGAAACAGAAACCTCACCTGTGAATAAATTATATAGACTTTCACACCACCCTGCTTTTTAGACAAAGGAAAAGAATAACATCAGTTGGAACATCAAAATTAACATAGTCATATCTCTTTCTCTTTGCCTTTCCCTTATGTAGTTATGTGTGTGCGTATTTGTTTCTCCAAAAAATTAAAATTTAACTTAGTCACTCATTATACTAAAACTATAATATATATTCCCTAGCATGTCTATTATTGGAATGGAAATTAAGCTATCTTCTTCAGAAATTCAATAATTTTTTCTTTTCATTTTCTTTATTCCTCTGCCTGTGTCATCATCACTGGTATAATTACTCGTGTAATTCGATTTCATAGTCTATTTATACTATCATGCAAACAATTTTTTTGAGATAGAAACCTCACCTAGGAGCAAATCAAGTAGTATTTGACCCAATCCTGCTTTTTTGACAATGAAAAGAATAACATCAATATCTTAAAATTAAATCTAGTAAATTTCTATAAATATACCCAAGCATGTCTATTATATTGGTATGGATGGGGATGGGGTATGCACCAAGAAGTTTCTTCTTATAGAAATACAATATTGAAACAATAAATGAATTCTTATTGACGGGAGATATGCAAGAGTACAGAAAAGAAAGAAAGAAATGTGCAAGAGGAAAATAATGGTGAAAATCTAAGGTATATAATTAGAGAATGGAAACAGTTATGGCTTTTCTCGCTTTATTTACCCACCATGGCCAGGAACACTGTCTTCGTAGCATTGGACAAGGTTTGAGTCTTTATTGAGGTAGCAACCGGCATCTCTTCCGCAATGACTTCCACAGATACCTACGAGCCACGAAATCTCAAAACCATATGATAATTCATGGTGAACGTCCGTACAGGAGCTATTTGGGTCATCGTTATTTATTGGCCATGAAGTCAGAAACATCTTCTCGACTAGGCACGAGTCCTGCACTTCGGATGCGCTGGTTCTACCAACTTTAACATATCTATACCTCCTCTTGGAATCAGATATAGAAGAAGAGTTGTCATTATAATTGCAAGTAGAAGTGTCCAAATAGAAAGGAGAATTCACCGGTTTTTCACAACTCATAAAAACCAAACTCCGTGATAGTTCGGGATACCACCAGGACGTCTTCGTACCCTTTTGCTCATACGTGGTATATGTATACAGATATGGCAAACTGAAATTGTATGGATATAAAGAATAACTCGGAGTGGAGAAGTAATTGTCCTTCTGTATACCGGAGTCCACCACCCGGATTGTGTAGTTTTTGTAATTGATTTCCTGTACGTAGTATTTTCCTTCAAATAAATGTAACACTGCTTGATTGTTCTCACAAGACAGTTCATACCTCTGGTTGCCGCAGGCTTCTGGATCACTCTTCAATCTAAACGGAGAGCTTATGTTCTGGATATTGCCGCAGGAAGAAGGGGCACACTGATGAGTATTATTCTCAGTGCTGCAAGTTTTATGGACTAACACAAAAACAATAAGGGCAGTAAGCCCTGCAGTGAAGGGTAATTCTCTCCCCATTTTTGAGAAAGTGAAAATTTTCATCTGCTACAACTAAACACAGTTGTTGACAATGACAAAGATGACTTATTTTTCTGGTCTTTCATAGTATTATCAATGAAATAGTAGTTAAAAAATATTAGGAAAGTAATTAAGAAAAAAAAAAAGTTTTCAATTTTAATTAGGGACAGAGTCTAACACCAGCACCAACAAGAAGTTATCAACGTAAGCACATACGTCTTGATTTTGAAATTTACAAGTTAATAAATTTAAACATGTCCGTATGCACATACGTCATGATTCTGAAAGTTTTTATTTTTTATTTGAAAGTTGGTTAAATTAAACACTCTACCAAGCACAAGCATGCGTCTTGATTTCGAAGTTACAAGTTAAATTAAAAAGAGAGATGCTCAATTAAAAATGGAGGTTAGGTACCGAGAGAGAACATAGAAGCTCTGGGAGATTTGTAAATTGTAAAGATGCTGATTAATTAATTAGATTGCAGAAGATTCTGCTTAATTATATGTACCAAAGGGAAATTATTGCCTAGTCCCGGACTACAAGGTCAGCATGCTGACCTTGTAGTCCCAGCCAATAGAAGCACGCCAGCGAATTAAAATTTGCTTACCTCACCTAAACTGCCAGCTCATTGTAATAATGGAGAATTTGTTAACGTCTGTTACCGTTTGAATTGCCAGCACATTTTAAAATTTGCATATTTGAATTTGCATATGAAGCAACACATGGGCCCACATCAATAAAATAAGTGATATAACTAAAGGCTTACGCCAGTTTCTCAGTAGTGTTCTCAACTTAATGGCTTAAAAGCCATAAAGAAAACAAAACAAAGCAAAGGCAGAAGACAAGCGGCGGAGAACACTAAAGGCTTACTCCATTTTCTCCCTTTTCTCTTCTCTTTAGCTCACTTTCTCTGTTCATTTTCTCCATTTTTTCTTCAGCTTCACCAAACTTTAAAATCTCTGTTTCTACCATACTTTTCTGTGGGACAAAACATGGCCGAATCTCCATGGTTGCATCAGCCACCGAGTCCCACACCACCACCACCGGCTGTGCTTGCCCATGTCACCTCCTATCTTAAGGCTTTCTCATCTCTCTCTCTCTAGCCCAAATGTGGCTGATTTATATTTGATTGGATTTTAATGTTGTTTTTGAAATGCACAGATGATGTTTGTGAAAATACCTGTTAAAAACTTTAGTTCCAATGCTTTGTGCTTTACGGCTTTGCCTTGAGCTAATGTGTTATTTTAGATGGTGGTAGTTGTTTTGCTTATTTTCTGCCAGTTGGTGTGTAACTAAGCTATATTCATATTTTGCCATTCATCTTGTGGTCCATTTGGTTAAGTCGTAATTCCCTCGTGTTTAGCAATAAATATATTACTCTGTCCCAACTCCGCAAAACAGGGATACACCATGCCACTGAATTCTTCTATTTAAGCATGCATCCTAAACCTGAGCTCCCTATTTCCTCTGGAATATTCTAACTTAATCCTTGATTGCAGGTCTCTCCTGGAGCGACCTTGGGTGGTCAAAACTGATCACATTTGGAGGGAAGCTAATGGGTGTGCTGCCCTGTTGGCAAAGAAAGGAGCAGAGCAATCGGAGCGTGAAGTTTTCTATGACACTTGTCTTGCGTTTTTGACGCAATGCTATTTTTGGGACTCACTGGGATTCACCTCGCCTCGCTCAGTGGGTTGTATATACCAAGGAAGCTGAAATCTGGCTATCGAAGTCCCTGTGTGTGTGTGTGTTAGGTCCTTCTCTGTTGTAGTGTTTGTCTTGTTTCAGTGATGTGTCTGTGGTATAAGTGTGTATGTTAAGTCTTGTTATGTATTATATAGTTTGAAGTGTCTGTAGTTCGTATCTCTTTCTCATCTCTGTACTGTTCCCTTTGTGTTTGCAATAAAATCCCTTTTTAACGCAAAAAAAAAAAAAAAAAAAAAAAAAAAAAAAAAATTCTGCCTACAGCCCAAAATTAAAAATTGAACTTTTTTTTTTTTTTTGTGTGATGGAGGACTTGGAGGCCACCAATACTGTCTTGTAAGAGAATAGTTAGAGAGGCTGGGTCCGAA
The DNA here is from genome assembly GCA_028216015.1 of Quercus dentata. Classification (NCBI taxonomy): domain Eukaryota; kingdom Viridiplantae; phylum Streptophyta; class Magnoliopsida; order Fagales; family Fagaceae; genus Quercus; species Quercus dentata. Next base: position 13,694,637 of record CP116452.1, on the reverse strand, counting down.
TGCTTTGTTGTGCCAAGGGTCAAGTCTGGTTCAGGACAAGCTGGGTAATAGTGGCATACCAATGTTTTAGTTTTCATGCCTTCTATGTTTTCTAGGTAGTCAGTGTTAAGTCCCAAAGCCTCTGATAGTAATTCTAATAGTGCTTTGCTTAGTTCAATCACGTGTTTCGTATATTCACTTACAACCTCCTAAAAAATAAGACACAAATAAAGTTAATAGCTTTGCGGGCTAAAGTTAAAAATTGAACTTTATAAAAATTGAATCTCCTCAAGCCAAGCCATCTCTGTGTCAAACTGAATAGCTTTGCGGGCTAGAGTGTGGGCAACCTAGTTTGCCTCCCTCTTTGTGTGATGGAATTCACAGCTTAATAGACACAATGGTCTCATCAACTAAAATTAAAACGATCAATATGGATTCATCATAACACTAGCATAATATTAAGTTGGTCATTACAAAATTGCCTCATGAGTACACAATGGCTCTGAAAAATATCAACACAAAAAGAAACTCATGGAGAGCTTAAAAAAGAGCGACCACAATCAACCTCAATCTAGCACTAACATATCCTAATAATATAAAGTCCTAACAACAACAAAAAAAAATAAAATAAAAATGAAATCCATCAAATGTTGATCCAAGTACACATCATATATCTCATGTTCTGTCTCTTCCAGTCCCAGCTCCAGCTCAAACTCTACCTTTTTCAAAAAATACCTTATGAACTCTCTTACTTAGTTCTTTGTAGCCATTGCCCATGTCTTACTTCTTTAACTTTTCTATGTGGTTGACAACCTAATTTAAAGAAAAATAAATATATAAAATGTATAAAGTAAGTAATCCTTGAGAACAAGAAATAAATGACACTATTGATAAAACAAGTATGCAAAATAATTTCCAAATTTACCTCTTGGCTATATTTGTAATCTGGTTGCTTGGAATTATAAATCAATGAGCTCATTTGGGAAGTAGACGAATTCTATAAGGAATAAAATATAAGAACACATTATATAAAAACAAAGCTTTGTACATATAGTTTCACATAGTATCGAATGAATGAATTGTGCCAATTTACCCGATTAAGTTGGGCTACAACATCGGTACCTTGCAACATAGATGTAAATGGTACATTTACATAACTCATGTCCTAAATAGAAAATAGCTCGTAATTAGGTATCAAGTATAGCAATCAGATTATGACTATACATTATATATATACACGAGAATGCATTGTCCAAGGTGAGTAAGATTGACCACATAAATTGGCACTTGTAAAGCCCGTATAAGAGTAGGGATTAGGTGGTTGACAGATTTGGTGTATTGTATGCGCCACCAAATGAGACATTTGAATGTTCTTCAACTACTTGTTGTTTTCTTTTTCCTATGAAATTGTACACAAAAAAATCACACACAAAATCAGAATTTAATATACAAAAATATTTAGTGATGATAAAAATGTTAAATTGTATATTTAATTTTTAACAAAAAGTTACTCACTTGAAGAAGATGCATCTTTAGATGTGTTTGCCTTGCGCTTCTCAAAGTGCCCTTTAAGTCTAGTATTTCTTAAACCTTTTGATCTCACACATGGGGATTTAACACTAACACCTCATTTGGCAAGCAAGGCATTTCATCGGTGGTGTCACATTGTATGACTTCATTCTCTTCCACATTTGCATCTACACCAAACTTGACCCTTGATAACTCCCTTTCAATTTTTTCATCAAGTTCCAATAGCAATTTTTGGCAAATTCTCTTAAGGCTATCCTCCCTTGACTTTTAGATATGATTGTATTAGCTATTCGCATCATGCTATTACGCCATACTATCTTTGCCTCTTTATCATTACTAAGTGAATGATTGTCTTGTTCATAAGTCATCATCCCCTTCTTAGCCTCTTTTGTCCAACGTTTCAAAATGTATTGACTTGGAATTCTAGTTAAATTTTTTATACTAAAAACCCGCAATGCATGACAACAAAGAATCCCCAATGACTCAAATTTCTTACAAGAACAAGAAATATTATTATTAAGACGATCAAACCGGACAATGCGTACTCTTTCACTATTTTCTTCTTTGACCTCAAAAACACCAATTGTATCTTGGCAATCAACTTGATCCCAAACCATTGCAAGACTATCAAGAAATTGATTTTCAAATAAATTGAATATCTTATGTGTAAACTTGAGCTGCATGACCCAAAATGCCACTCTTCTTAATCGCTTTTTGTGGGGCACCTTGCTTTGCATCGAAAATCTTCATCCAATTCCGAGGAACATATACCGCCAATACATTTTCATATTCAATTACAAACTTAGTGAGACTAATTGATTTATTTGCTATACCATTCAAAACATGGTTCGTGCTCTCACTCCTCGAGGAAGATTTAAAATTTTGTGAAAAATCCTTAGTGAATGCAAAGTGCTCCACTTATGTCGAATTTTGTACATCATATTAAGCCAATGATGATTCTCAATATCAAATCTTTGTGTCATTTGATCCCATGTCCGTTGAAATTCCAACTGAATCACAATATTTTTGGCACTTGTTGAACAAGTACATAAACTCGAGTTAGAGTTTAAGTTTCCTAAGCGAGAAGGAGCATTTTTTGAAATATGCCACAAACATAGCCGATGATGTGTATTTGGAAACACTTCCCCAATGGCATTTGACATAGCTTGATCCTGGTCGGTGAAAATTGTTATAGGCGATCGATTCCCCATTGAGTCTAAGAATGACTTAAACAACCACTTAAATGAATCAGTGGTCTCATCCAAAAGGAATGCACATCCAAACATCACATTTTGCCAATGGTGATTAACACCTACAAATGGAGCACAAATCAAATTATATTTGTTGGTACGGTATGTAGTGTCAAATACTACTACATCTCCAAAACAATCATAATCAACTCTTGATCTCCCATCTCTCCGGAAAAAATTTGTCATTCGATTTTCTTGATCTACTTGAACTGTGTAAAAAAACATGGGATCTTCTGCATGCTTAGACTTAAAATGATTTAACAAGCTTTGAGCATCTCCAGCACTAATCATTGTCATCTTTTGCATATTCACATGATTATAACAATCTCTTTCGGTAAAACCCACATTTTCACTCCCTCCAACTTCTTTTGTTAGATATGAATAAGCATTCTTTGTACTTATACCGCATTCACCATGGTATCAATTACATCCGCTTTAGGTTTTGAAATACGACGACCAGATCTTAACAAATGCCTCTCGATTGTAGTGCAAGTTCATGATTATGCTCTGGATTAAATGCACTAACCCTCCAAACACCATTTTCAACTCGTGAAGCGAATAAATGCTTTACAACCAGTTCTAGTCTCTAGTCTCTTGAATATTTCTCTTTACAAAAATCTTCATCTAGTTTAAAACCCTCCTTAGAACATAGAAATTCACGTTGCTTTATGTTCTTCGTCCCATAATAATATCTAGGCTTTCCTTTACGAATACTAAAACCCATTCGCAATGCATAATCATTATATAAAGCATATGCTTCATCTACATTATGGACCACCTTATTCAACAAATTTTCATCACTATTTTCTAGCCTTGCTACAAACATGCAGTCCCCTTCAATTTCTTCAATATCACTTGGTTTGCAAATAACTACATCAATTTTTATGACAAATATAAATATTAGAAACAAAATACTAAGAAAATTACAATACAATAATTATATCATTCTTCTTAAACACCTACGGTACACTTAATCACAAAACTCTAATGTTTAGGCACAGTAACAACAACAATGTTTTAATACCAATTTTTTTATATTTATTTATTTTTTTTTTTTTTTTGGGATTGACTATGGATAACAACAACAATAACAACAATATTTTAGTCTTAAATTTTTTGGGTTGATTATGGATACTCAATAAAAAAATATTATAATAACAAAAATTAACAATAAATACAGTAAAAATAAAAATAAATAAATCATTTTATATAAAAAAAAAAAAAAGAAGCAAAATCTTAATGATATTTTTCTTCGGCTAGACTATAAAATTCATATCATGTAAATACAACAAATTTAACACATTTTTATATAGTTTTATTTGAGAGCAAGTATATCACCACAAATTCTTAAACGTTCTTGCAAAATATAAATTAAATCAAAAAAATACAAGACAAAGTATACCTTTATCACTTTCCTCCAAGTCCATTTGCACCATGCTTTTACTTGAAACCAAATAAAATAGTATTCTTGTTTGTTCTTTCCGCCGTTTGTCTTTTCCTTTGCTTTGTTTTGTTGTCTTTATGGCTTTTAAGCCAGAACCCTACTATTACATCACTTATTTTATTGATGTGGGCCTATGTGTTGCTTCATAACCCACCAACTCAAATATGCAAATTTTAAAATGTGCTGGCAATTCAAACGGTAACAGACGTTAACAAATTCTCCATTATTACAATGAGCTGGCAGTTTAGGTGAGGTAAGCAAATTTTAATTCGCTGGCGTGCTTCTATTGGCTGGGACTACAAGGTCAGCATGTTGACCTTGTAGTCCGGGACTAGGCAATAATTTCCCTGTACCAAAATACAGAGAGCGGTAAATTAGGAAGACTTAACTAACTTCCCACTAACTATGGACCAAATCATAGAATCACATATGTCAGCTAAAACAACTAACCTCTAAATTAATAAATAAAACACTAGCCTCATCGCACGCGCAAAAAGAGTTTTTTTAGCAAAAAAAGAAAAGAAAAACTCTGTGTTTTTATTTTATATATATATATATATATATATATATATATATATATATAATTTTTATCTTGTGAATCTAATTTATAAGTAAATAAAGTAATTTAAAAATGAACAGGAAGTACTTTTTTTAGCCAAAAAAAAAAATTTATGTTTTTATTTTATATATATAATTTTTATTTTGTGAATCTAATTTATAAATGAATAAAATAATTAGAAAATTAATAGGAGAGTGGTCTTATTTTTTAGGTAATATTTTAGTGGAAGTTAAAGTTACATTTTTACCAAATTATCCTTTAGTTTTGTCTCTACTTAAATATAGAAATGTAAAGACATTTTTGAACTAAAAAAATGAGGAATCCAAACAGGAGAAGCCCTTTAAATAATAATATAGATAATAGTATAGATAAACACACTATTTATACAAAACTGATACTATACTATTGTAGTTAGCATCTCTTGTATCAGCAACTTCATCTTCTGCGACTCCAAGCTTTATTCAATTTAACACAAATATCAAAAGCTTTATAACTCAACTAGAATATGTACTTGTTAGAAATATTAGCCCAATACTTAGGGCCCAAATCCAATTTTACTTGGTGTAATGTGGGTTGTCATGTTGAATTACGTAATTCTCTTGTATTCTTTTTTCTTCTCTTTTTTTGCTTCTAGTCACACTATTTTATAACCTCCAATTTATTTAACATGATATCAGAGCATTTTTAACATGTGACAATGGGGATGGTTAAGATAGCTAAAGTTTTGATGCCTATTTTCTATGTGAGTAACCAAATAATAGTGGGTTTATGACAAATAGAAGGGACAATTACACAAGAAACACAAAGATTTATAGAAGTGATACAAATGAAACTCCCATAAAACCCAAATCCTAAATACAATTAATTAAGGTCAAATGTATTGTGTTTTAGCAAAATTCGTAACCAAAACCTTGTTTCAAATGTAATTGAGTTATAAATTTTATTGTCAATATTAAAGCGTCTGAAGATATACATTGAAAACACAATAAACTACTCATAATTTGAAGTTTCTATTGCCTCAAGTCCAACTTCAATTCCGCTTGACCGATTGAGGCCTGTGCAAACTGTCTTTCTAGTCTGTGGCCTATGATCATGACTAGAGGAGGTTGTATATCATGTTTCCGAAACCTAATAGATTTTCTGTGACTAGAGACTGAAGGATCCATGCACAAAGGTCCCAAACTATATTTAAATTTTAAAGACATACTAGGTCATCATAAACATAAGGGAACAATCTATGAAGAGGACAACTATGTGCCAAGGGTCTATATCAAACATCATCTCCGAAACTAAATTGAAGATCAAGAAGTGTTCTCAATGAAGTTCTCGAACAAGACTAAGATGTTATAGTGGTAAATTAGACATAGATTGAATATCCATTCATCGTTGAAGAGATTCACAAGATAAAAGAGTCCAACTGAATTGGAGTTACGTATAATCAAGAGAGAAAGTTGTATTGCATGTAGCAATACTGGGATTATGATATTTTGTATCGTAAACTTCCATTTTAGTCTCAGTGAATTCTTCAATTTTGTGGTAAGCTACATACCACCTGTAATGTTTTTCCAGTTAAGGGTTTTATCTCCATAACTATATTGCGCGCATGTGTCCAATTTATTTACCTTTCTATTTTATTTTTGTGACATAGTTGCGAGCATCAAATGTTAAATTAGACCTTTGCATTACTGGAATAATTAATTAACTTGAGCAATTCAAAATCAACCCGATCTAAATTTGCCAACTTACACACCCAAGGAGTTCTTTCAAACAAAAATAGAGAGCCACATGGAGTAAGCCGAAACACAATTATATGTATAACCGATGAAAGTCCGCTAGGTATGAGTAATCCAAAGTCAGCAAACTAAGTCCTATAATCGCTAGGACTCAATCAATTATATGTTGAACAATACAACCATGGACATAAAAAATCGCCACCTTGGCTTGAATTTGTCAAGTTGTAATAATAATAATATTATTATTATTATTAAATTGTTGTAATGTTCCTCTCAAAAAAAATTGTTTTGATGTTGGGAGGGCCAAAATTTTAATCAAACTTCATTTTATTTTTTATTGGAAGTTCTGTTTTAAACTTTATTTTATCTTAGATACATTTTATGATTTATTTTTTACACTATATTTGTTTTGATGGAAAACATTGTGTAAAGATAGTTTTTCATATTTTCCAGTGTTTGGTAGCATTAGAAAAAATGAGTTAAAGTAAAACTATTTTTGGTCACCATAAAAAGTATGACTTATTTTAGAGATTATTTTCTACTAATTTTTTTGGGAAAACAACTCTATCTCACAGTAAACTAAATAAGGGAAGTTAAAAAATTGTTTTTCAACTCATTTAAGGTTACTACTTAACATAGGAAAATAAAATAGTTTTATAGAAAACATTTATTGCCGAAACAAACAGAGCGTAAAAGATAATGCACTTAACTCTACATTTTAGATTTATATTTTTACATGAACAATTAACAGTATTCTTCATTTTTTTTTTCTCAAAATTTTTACCTTTATTTTTGCAATTTAAACATGTTATATTGAATGATGTTCTCTTAAAATTTTTATATTTTTATAATGAATAAATCATTTTAAGAGGATAGAAAGGAGTGGTATTCATAAATAAGTTTAGTGAATAAAAAATCAATAATACTATTACAACACTCTTTCACACACACTGACCACAATTAGTGGCAGAGCTAAGAAACTTTTCTAGGAGGGGCCAAGCTAAATATAAAAATTTACAAAATTATTATGTAAAAAAAATATATATATTATTATATAAGTTAACTTTAATTCAATAATGTTGTGTTCTAGACTTCTAGGTTCTTTCATAGTACTGAAATTACTTATAATTGATGATCTTGGACTAAATTTTATAGCAGCCTATTTGTTTTATACACAATCAAACAATCACTTGAAAACTCATTCTCATATTGATTGTCCTAATTTAAGATAATGGTGACCAAAAATATTTCCTCACTAAATTCCGTCACCAAATATACATATTGTTGTAGTGACATATAACAATTTCATAATTTAATTACTTAAACTACTGTCGAATAAACAAACAGAAAGTAACCAAGTCTTTTGGCTCAATATTGTAAAAATTAGAGTTTATTGGAGGATACTAATTTATGTATACTATGCAAAGTTTTTTAGCTAAAGGAGGATAGATGCAAATTTCGAATGATGCCGAAATACAACTAAAAGAAGAGAGAGAAACTGACAAAAGTTGGAGAGAGAAACTTACATTAATTTCGTCAGTCGTCAGTTGGATTGCCGAAATTCAATTTCCGTTAGATTCTTTTTTTTTTTTTTTTGTTACTTTTCGTTTGGTTAGTTTATTTATAGTTTATTTTTATTTTTAAAAAATGATAAGCACAGACCAGGGGGATTGAGCCCTTGCGCAAGGGTTGTTCCACATAAGAAGCAACCAACAGACTACCGTGCAATTTGTTCCATCTATTGGGGAACTAAATTAATTTATTCTAAACCTGGTAGGTATTTTCAACTTTTCAAAAACACACATTTTTTTATATACTTTCGAAAAATTAATAGTTATGATAACAAGAATAGTAAATTCAAATTATAGTTCATCCACGATGATATCAAAATTAATTAATATTAACTAAATAAAAATAACAATTGAAATTGTTTTTTTTTTTTTTTTGAAGGTTAATGATTTACATTCATCATAATTCGGAATTTCAACATTTTTCAATTACAAAAATACCTAAGGTGTGATGAGATTTAGGCATTTATGGGTGAAATAATTTTTTTCGCATAATTCTCATCACACCCTAGTTATTTTTGTGATTGAAAAATGTAGAAATTCCAAATTATAATGAATGTAAATCATTAGCCTTTAGGAAAAAAAAATAGAAGGGTTTCTAACTACGTGCGTGATAAGTATTAATAATCCCAACCATACAAAACTTGAGGATAGTACTGTAAAAATACCTAGAGTTGTGATAAAAAAAAAAATTTATTTCACCCACAAATGCACAATATTCATCATATGTATTTTATGATTACAAAATGTAGTAATCTCTTAAAAAAATAGAAAGCCTCTAAGAAGTGCGTGATAATTACGGAATACTAGCCTTTGAGCACGCACTCGTACGCGTGCTTAGAGACTTTTCTATTTTTTTTTTTTTGGTAAATATTAATAATTTACATCCATTGTAATTTAGAATTACTATATTTTTCAATCACAAAAATACCTAGGGCTGTGATAAAAACATTATTTCAACCACAAATGCATAACACTCATCATACCCCTAGGTATTTTTTTTGATTAGAAAATGTAGTAATTTCAAATTATAATAGATGTAAATTAGTACATATTAAAAAAATGTATTTTTTTAATTTTTACTCTTGAAATAAAATATTATTTTCCAAAAATTTAAACTATATTACCAATTTTAATCTATTTATAACGAGACATATGAATTTTCAAAAGAAAAAAAAAAAGTCATGGAAAAATTATGCTATACAACTCAAGACACATCATGCAAGTATGACTTGTATTGCCAACTTTGATTACTAAAAAAATTCTTATGATATACTATTAAAATAATATAAAATAAATAACAAAATTTATCTTAAATTTAAAAATATTAACAATATCATCTTCTTTTTTAATTCATGTAATATGTTTGTAAAATATTCAAATTTTTTTCGATAATTATTTAATTAGACAAAGTTTAGTTACAAAATTGGTTATAGCCTTACTCAATAAAATAAAATATTACTGCATATTTTGATAATTTAACCATTGAATTGTATGTCATTTATGCTTTTAATACACATGTCAAATTTTGTGTCAATCGAATATTATTTCTTGTATGATCTATAAGCTTATATTTTATGCATAATTTTAAACTACAAAAGTTTTCAATTTTAAACAATTTATTGATGATATAGTTATTGATATTTAATTTTCTAAAATTTTTGCAAATATAGAGGATATAAGAAGAAGATGTAATCCATTGCTAAATTTATCAAAATTCACCTCCAATAAAAATTTATTGAGTAAGGTTATAACCATAGGTTACAACCCATTTTGTAACTAAACTTTGTCCTTTTTAATTAAGGTTACTAGTTTTTACAAATTTATTATTTTTATTTAGTTAATATTAACTAATTTTGACATCATCGTGGATGAACTATAATTTCAATTTACCATTCTTGTTATCATAACTATCAATTTTTGGAAAGTATATAAAAAAATGTGTGTGTGTGTGTGTTTTTTTTTTTTTTTTTTTTTTTTTTTTTTTTTTTTTTTTTTTTTTTTTTTTTTGAGTTTTTGAAAACTTGAAATACCTACCAGGTTTAGAATAAATTAATTTAGTTCCCAAACAGATTGAACAAGTTGCTCGATAGGCGACTGGTTGCTTCTTACGTAGAATAACCCTTGCGCAAGTGTTCAATCCCCCTGGGCTGCGTTTATCATTTTTAAAAATAAACTAACCAAACGGCAAACGGAAAACTAACGAAAAAAAAGATCTAACGGAAATTGAATTTCTGCAATCCAACTAACGAAATTGATGTCAGTTTCTCTCTCTTCTTTTACTTGTATTTTGGCACTACCAATACCGAAATTTGCATCTCCTTTCATTTAACTAAAAAACTTTGTACAGTATACATAAATCCAATAAACTCTAATTTTTACAATATTGAGCCAAAAGACTCGAAAGTAACCATTGTTGTCAAATAAAATATTCAGTCAAAAAAATATAACATAAAATATTAGAAAAGTTGCTAAGTCACTAATCAAATTAAACATTGTAGACGAAGTGGCGTCATCTACAAGAAGTAACAAACTATTAAATAGGGTGAGATTGTTTACCAAAAAATAAATAGGGTGAGATTGCACCAGTCATTACCTATGATACAGGTTGTAACACTGATCAGTATTCATCGTAGACAGCTCCCCTTATTGAGTCCAAGTCAAACAGAGTAAAATATAAATGGCCTTATGAAGTTCCCCAGAAGCAAACCACAGTTGACCCCTGAATAAGAGTGCCTTCGGCAAATTTCATGGCCAAATCCATGAATTTTCACCCTGGTCTCTTTGGAAAAGTCAAAAGAGGTTAGTAGAAAAAATAAGTTGGTTTAGAAATCTAGGAGATTAAGGAGCTTGCCAGACCACAGATATGGAGATTTCTCATAGAATGGTTATCCCAACATTACTGTTGTTTGTGCTTTTCATCGTAGACCTCGGAGAATGCCACAATAGGAGTTCTGAATTACGGTGTGGATACCATGGCCCAGCCATCCGATTTCCTTTCCGACTCAAAGACAGGCAGCCAGACCAGCAGCGTGGCTATCCTGGCTTTGATCTCTACTGCTCTGATAATAACCATACGGTGCTCGAGCTGCCTACTTCAGTTAAAACCTTTGTCAATTCCATTGATTACAAATCTCAGCAAATTAACGTAACCGCCTCAGATGGTTGCTTTCCACGAATAATCCGGGGACTCCATTTATCTTCTTCGCCTTTCCAATTCGAAACAAAAAAAAAAAAATCCACTTCTTAACTGTGCCCTTTTCAATTGTACGCCTCGTACAGTGCCAATTTACCGTCCGATCCATTGTCTTAGTAGCCGTCGCCAACTAGTTTATGTTTTTTATTCGAATTCTGACATCGAAGACTTGCCCATATTATCATGTACAAAGATGTATAGCGTTTCATCAGTTCCATCTGATATATGGAATTCTCCTTTTCTTGAATTGACATGGTCCGAACCGGCCAAGTGCGGACGCTGTGAAAGGAAAGGCAAGAAATTTAGATTCCAGAATAATAGCACTGATTTGAAAACTGAGTGCTTCGACCCCTACAAAGACAAAGGTATTGTATTCTGCCCAATTTCCACTTTTATTATCACCACAAGTTCTTCACGTTTAAAGCCTACATGTATTGATTTGATCAAGTTTAGTTATTTATAAATGCTCTGCAACTGTAATTTCCTGTATCCATCCATTTAAGTGTTGTTTTTCCAACCAAAAGAACATTATTTCAGAACTAGGGTAGTGTCTCGAAGAAAATTATGATGCACTCAAGGATTATAATGACATGATATTCCCTCCTTCACATTAATGTAAGATTTACCCTGAATTTAAGATTTACCATGAATTAAATTAATAAAGCATGCTACTATGTTAGAAGATAAAGTACCAGTTATACTCCCAAAGTAGTACTAACTACTAAATGATTACTTGTGTCTCAAAAGAACTGTAATAGGCTGATAGCTGGCCATTTGTTGGAACCAAATCTAGGGGCATCAACATAAATTTACCTAAAAAGATTAGCTTTTATTTTTAGAAGACTCAAAGGATTAGCTTAAGTGTGGTAATTGACTAATTGAGGGAAAACCGAAGCTATGCACATTAGATCTGTTAGAAGGTTAAGCATGGACACAAGCTCTGAATGCAAAATAACCTTGCTAATAGCAATAAAATTTTACGCAATTATCCTTTGTTTTCTAATAGGTATAATTAGAAGCTGATTATGTTAAAATCTTTTACAGGTAGATTAACAAAAATAGTGGCTACCGGTGAGTTGTCTATCGGCCATTTGTAAGATATATTGTATATATTTTTAGTTTTCTTGACTCACAAATTAATGTTTAACATGTAGTTTCCATCTTGGGGCCATTTCTTTTGGCCCTAGTGGTCTATGCATTCTACCATGTCTATCGCTATGACAAAATAGAAAAGGAAAATCAAGCAAGGATTGAAAAGTTTTTGGAGGATTACAAAGCTCTCAAGCCCACAAGGTACTCATATGCTGATATTAAAAGGATTACAAATCAATTATCAGAGAAATTAGGTCAAGGAGCTTATGGAACAGTGTTCAAAGGAAAGCTTTCTAGCGAAATCCATGTTGCCGTGAAGATCCTGAACATTTTCAAGGGAGATGGGGAAGAATTCATAAATGAAGTGTGAACAATGGGTAAAATTCACCATGTTAATGTGGTTCGCTTGGTTGGCTTTTGTGCTGATGGATTTACAAGGGCTCTAGTTTATGAGTTCTTACCAAATGATTCACTAGATAAATTCATTTCCCCAATAGATTCTAACAGTTTCCTAGGTTGGGAAAAACTACATGACATTGCTCTTGGCATAGCAAAAGGAATTGAATATCTTCACCAAGGATGTGATCAGCAAATTCTCCATTTTGATATTAAACCTCATAATATTTTGCTAGACCAAAATTTCAATCCAAAAATTTCTGATTTTGGTCTAGCCAAGTTGTGTGCAAAGGATCAAAGTGCGGTGTCCATGACCACTGACTAGGGGACCATAGGTTACATTGCACCCGAAGTGTTCTCTAGGAATTTTGGGAAAGTGTCTTACAAATCAGATATTTATAGTTTTGGAATAGTGTTGCTTGAAATGGTTGGAGGGAGGAAAATTTTTGATGTAAACATGGAGACCACTAGCCAAATATATTTCCCAGATCGGATCTATAATCTATTAGAGCAAAAGGAAGACCTACGAGTCTATGTTGAGGATAGTGGAGATGCTAAACTTGCAAAAAAATTAGCCATTGTGGGACTTTGGTGCATCCAGTGGCACCCAATAGATCGTCCTTCCGTGAAAAGTGTGGTTCAAATGTTGGAGGGAAAAGGAGATAAATTAACCATACCTCCTAATCCCTTTGCCTCTACAAGCTCAAGAAGAGTTAATGAAAGTATTCCTACAAGGCATCTAATTCAAGAGTTAGAAGTCATCCCAGAATCGGACTAAATATGTATATATAGTTTTTTTTTATAAGATCAAACTAAATATTTAAATGATAATATAGGTTGCAATTATGTTGTACTTGAAGATTGAGATTATTAATATTGTGGTTATTGTAGGGATAGGTTTTTTGTATCAAGTATGAGCAAGGCAATGTATCTTTTAATTTCTTGTTGAGGTAGGCAAAAATTTAAGGTTTAAATTTTTATGTTTATTTTTAGAATTTCACGTTTTTTTTAAAATAAAGCTTCATTCCTTATTTTGGAAAGTTTTTAAGAGTAGTCAAAATTGAGCCCTTATATGGAATGGTATAAATTAAGATTTGTTTAAGAATTTTTTTTGGTGAAATTTCCTATTTTTTAGCCTAATTGCATGCTTAATACGAATGAAGTTTCCTAGTCGCACTAGGACTTCCTTAGAGCTTTCCAATATAACTTAGGAGTAATACTGCGAGTATTACAAGTTTTACTACATTGAGCTTATATATTGATGTGTCACCAATCACAAAGAAACAATTATTTACAAGGTGGTTTAAGTCTATCAATCATATTCATTGATGTAGAGGGAAATGATAAAGGCAAACTGAATGGAACTTGCTCAATTTCATACTTAGCAAGTGACCCCCATTGTAACTATCAAATTATCGACAACAAAAAAAAAAATCTTAAATTTACACAACCTAATCTTTATATATATATATATATATATATATATATATATATATTCAATAATAGTTGGGGGTGACGGAATTTAAACCTTATATGTCTCTATTAATAACATTAGAATATGCTAGTTGAATTACAAAACTCTGGGCAATCCAAGTCAAATAATACATAAATACTTAAGAATATACCGTTCAAAATTGTTCACTAATCTTATCATCACCACAAAATAACCACGCAAAAAAAAAAATAAACAAAATAAAAACTACACGTAAAGCATCTAATGTTATAAATCTCATCAATTGGGCATGTGCAAGTAAAATATAAATAAATTTGGATCAAATACAATAGATAACTAATTATTTAAAACTTTAAAAATAAAACATAACCTATTAGGTAAAGAAAAATAAAAGTAAATAATTATTATGAATTGCACTTTAATCTACTTAATATTAGTTGTAGATCTAACAACAAAAATATTCACACTTAAGAATTGCACCATAAGTTTGTGAATAATTTCTTCAGTATTTTCACTTACAATATAAAATTTTAATATTATTTTAGTATACAATAAACTATACAATATAAAATTTTAGTATTATTTTAATAAAATTGGGTCAATTAAGAACTAAAATTTTATATCTATGGCTATTCTCTTGGCTTAAATATTACCTTCAAACCCATGGAACTAGGTTCGAGTGCAAATCAAAAGATAATATCAATACTAAATAAGATATTTATCTCAAAGTGAAAATAAACCAAAGAAAAAGGCCCAAAAACAAAAGTTTCTTGTGTTAAAATGGGGGTAGAAGGAAGAGAGCTCGATCACTGATTAGTGCAAATATTTATTTTGATCGTCAAGGTAAGAAAACCCACCCCCTCCTCCCTCCGCCATTAATATTTTTTTTTAGAAAGTTTTAACCTATTGTTATAATTGTGAATGATATCCTTTCAGCTGTAAATTTTTTCTTTAGGATATATCTCTCTTTTGTTAAAAGAGAGGTCAGTTCTTCGACCCGTTTCTTAGCCCTTTGGGCCGCCTTCTAGCATAGATCTGGGCCTATTCCCCTCTCTTGGCCTCCTGCTATTAATGTAGCTTAAGCTTTGGAAAGAGATGGATCGGGGCCAATTCTGCCTTTTGCTTGTAGTTGGTTGGTTTTGGCCTTCTTTGAAATAAGATGAGATTATTCAGCAAAAAAAAAAAAAAAAAGAAGTAAGTAAACACAGAAATGTGGTTTCGGACTGAACATCTTTTGGGCCAGGTTCTAGCCCAAGGATTTCTCCTAGGGTCTATTGGGCTTGGGCTTGGGCCTCAAGAGCCCCACTTTACCCCCTCCAGCATTGCTTTGTTCAATTGTTTGCCAATTGAATGAATCTACTATTGTTTTTACGAGTCCCAACAAGCTTATGGCATTGGCCAATGAGCTCTATGATCTTGTCTTGGCAATTACTACTTAGGTTTGGGACTTTTTTATAGTCTTTTAAATGAAACATATAGCTTATGACATGGATGTTGTTATAGGTAGATGGGGCACAATGATAATTCTCCATAACAGTTTCGTGTTCTTGGTGACAAGCATCATGTATTTATAATGGCTGAGAGTCTTTTAAGGAAAGGCATTACTCTTGCCACACACGGAGATCACATTCCAACAAGCTCAGTGCTACAAAAAAGAAAACATATAGGAGAAATGGAATTAAGGCTGTAAATAAGCCGAGCTTTGCCGAGTAGTGCATGTTCAAACTTGGCTCGTCGGTAAAATTAAAAAGCTCAAGCTTGGCTTGAGATTGAGACAAGTCTAAAATATTGTTTGAGCTTGAGCTTGTGGGAAGCCAAAAAGCTTAAGTTTAGCTTGGATTAGCTTGATTCATTAGTCAAGCCAAGCTCGAGCTTAATATCAAGCTCAAACTCGAGCTCAGATCAAGCTTGAGCTTGAGATCCAACAAAATTATCTTATCAAATGCTTTAATCTCCCAAAATCAATTAAACAAAAATAAGAAAATAGCATACTCATTTTATCATGCTTCTAGTCCGACCTATGATTAGCCATTGTTCATATTGCAACTTTACAAAATTAAATTCATCCATTCACCCTTTATTGTCTATAGCTTCATCAATTGTTTAAAATATAATTTTTAAATCCACATTAGATGATAAAGAACTAGAAAAAGACTTGTTTGTAACTATTGTGAATGAGAAAGAATTAACATGTTTTATAACTTTACATTAGATAATGGATATGGAAGGACCATATGTGGCCCACTTATAAATTTTTTTAAAAAGGTAACTAAAGTCTAAAGTGGTGCTTGATCAATTTAGAGGGAAGTGAAAAATTAAGGTAACGTGTAGTGGTCCATTATGAAACATTTTATTATTAAGATATGTGTAATGAGTTTATTTAGAAAGCACATATCAAGCCTATAAATGAGTCTATACTTGACTGGTTTTGTATCGAGCCTTATAGCTCACGAGCTTGTTCATGAACAAATAGTTTTGCTTGGGCTTGGCTTGTTTACTAAACAAGCCTAAAACTAAGGCTCAAGCTTGACTTATTTATAAACAAACAAACATGAACGAGCTTTTTATCGAGCCAAGCTCGAGTTGTTTATGAACGGTTTGGCTCATTTACAACCCTAAATGGAATGCATCTTATGTGGAGCAGAGGAAAGACTTGGCCCATCAAATTCCTTGAAATAAACTTTTAATGCATCTCAAGCTAGATTAAATTGGTTATCCAGCCAAAAGATAGCCTAAGAATTCCAAAAAAAGAGGCGATGAATATCACCATATTCATAATAATCTATTGTGGCACTACTTGGATGATAAGGAAAAAGATGTTGAGACAAAAATTAAAAAAGAGAAGAAATAGACCTTATGAAATTGAAACTTAGTCATCTTTACTTTACATTTAATCTCCCCTTAACCTACTAATCCATGTGGACACCCTATGGGTCACAGGTCAAGTAAAACCCAACTTGAATTCTAACAAAATTAAAATTAATTTACTATATAGAGGTCTTGATAAAGGAGTGTTTGGGAAAAGTTGTTTACACGCCTTATAATCACATTTTGAAATAAAATGAGCATAAACAAAAATTTTGTAAGATTCAATTATAAAATAAGAGAGGATCATTCCAAAAATAAAGTTACCATCCAAATGTTAAAAATTATTTAATTTATTTTTGTCTTTTGAGCTTTAGCCATTTGGAGACTATTATCAATTTTATTATAAAAAACTTACGAAATCACGTGTAAATTAACACATTGGTTCATAAAACCCATATAATAAAATTAAAACTATCTCTAATAACAATTTTAACTTTTCTTTTCCATCATAAAACAAATAATTTATTGTCAAATTTTATACTCACACAACACAAACAAACTATTGATTGCCCAACCCCCCAATATGAAGCAAATGCAAACCCACCCAACCTCGGGCAAAAAGCATCTGAATGGGCCAGGTTGAAGAAAGTTTATAAAATTACAATCAAGCACTTAAGCCCAATATCAGGTTTGAAAGTGCAGGCCGAATCACCTAGCCCCATATACCAAGATCATTAAAGCAAAACTTACTAATTATCGGTGCATTTGAAAACACCGTAGTAAAATAATTTTTAAATGTATGAATAGTACCGTGTAACCCAATTTTAACTTAAAATTTGCTGAATTCCGTACTTATGGGTCCCATAAACAGTACACAGGACCCACAAAAAAAAAAAAAAAAATCAAACGTACTAAACTTTCAGTTTTCAAGAACATCCAAACTCATACATAGTGTGCGTTTGGATAGCAAACACATCTGGCGTTTGCGTCCAAACCTAGGTCCCGTACACTATTCACAGAACCTACAAACCTCTTTTTTTAGCAAAATTTTCATTAAAAATGAGTCCCACGGAACTATTCAAAAATTTAAAAATTATTTTACTAAATTGTTTTCAGCAATAAGTAGTATCCAAACAGACCCATAGAGTGCATTTTGAGACCGAATTCTAGACATGACTCAAGAACTGAGAATTGTTTGCCTAAATCATGCCAATTATATACAAGACCATCAAAATGGAACCCTAATAGAAATATAATGATGTTTATAAGCTTGGACCGGTAGTGATTGTTTTTGTCTTTGATATGCTCGCATGTGTATGTGCATAAATTGGGTAATGGCTTACTGACTTATAAGATATTTGAATATAAAATAAGGTCAATTGTGATAACTTGGATTTATGGACAAGTTGAGGTTTAACAATAATTCAAAAATACAAGAAATTAAGGCCAACAATTGCATTTTTGAATTTAGAAAGAAAGACAACGTAGTTAATAAATGTATGTGTATTAGTCTTTTTTAGTCTTGTAAATGTTTTTTTTTTTTTTTTTTTTTTTGAGGTAATTGATGTTGATTATCAACATAAAGTTTGCATTACACGTGCACATATTAATCGAAATAAGTTTCAATTTGGATTTAGATAAATTAGATAACAAATAAAAACCATATTAAAGTTGACCAATTTAGATCAAAACTAAACAATTTATATGGTTTACCAAATTAACCTTAAATTTGATGTCCAATTTTCTATTTGTGCTGGCCCTAACCAAGTTCCATTTCTAGCTAGTCTCTCTCTCTTTCTTTTTCTTTTTCTTTTTTTTTTTTTTTTTTTTTTTTTTTTTGTCTCAAGAAAAAGCTTTATAGAAAATTAACAAAACAAAGTAATACAAAAAACCAAGAGCACCCTTAGCCTGCAAGGAATAGCTCTGGATTCAAATGGACAAAGTTTCCTCCAAACATTTTTAGAGGAATATCTTGCAATTCATTATATGAGGTTTGTAAAACTATCCACATATATTATTTGAAAAAAATACATAACTTATCAAATAGATCATGTATAAAAAATACACATAAATGATTTTATCAATCATCACGTAATAAGTTGAAGAAATATTCCTCCAAAACCAGTTTAGAAATAAACTTTTTCTCATTCAAAAAATAGTTAGAAACTTAGAATTACAAGGAAGAGTCATTGTAATTACAGCTATGCCAACAGACTGTAAAATTATTATCGATAGGGAAAAATCCCAAATCTCTCTCACTAATTAGTTGATTTCCCGCGAGGGGATCTTGCATGGCCATTGCATGTTGTTTCTAGTCTTCTTACTATGGAATTGAGTTTTATACAATCAGTATTAGGAGTAGATAACATAAGGTGTTAAAAAAATCCAACCCCCATGAGCCATAGTGCTAGATATTCGAAAGGCAACCAAATTAAAAGCTATGATTGCAATATGTAAAGCATTGAGAGCACTTGAAATAAGAAGTATTTCAAAGCTTTAATTGCTCCAAAATTCGGAGTATATATATAATACTTCATCAACACTTCACTGGAAATATGAACTTTTCCAGGCACATATTCATCACGGTCATGCATATGAACTTTGGTCTTGATCCACTTGTTTGTCCCCAAATCAAACCCAGATAGATTTTCAAAGTGAATGTCGTACTAATACAACTTCTTGTCAACAGCAACAGGTTGTCCCTTTGGCCAAAGGTTTAGTCCTTCATTGGTTTTAAACTTGTCTACTCTCCAACTTTTGGTATCCACATCAAAGATTTGGAGATCACAAGGATAACCGTAACATGTTCCCACTACATGCAATACTTGGTCTAAGACCCTCCATAGCTGCTGAGAATAAATCATGATTCTGAGAACCGGGACAGTTTGGGGGTTCAGGTAGTGACTGCCATGTATTTAAGGTCGGTTTGTAAGCCATAGCCCAAGGTTTGTTTTCTTCGTGACCACCCAAGTAATAAAGCTTGCCACACAGAAAGAAGGCTTGTGGTTCCAGTACACTATTAGGCATTTGAGGAAGAAGTTCCCATTTAGATTCATTCGGTGGCAAACTACTAAGGTTAACACGAACCGCTTCATTGTTGTGGGCATCAATATGGTATAAAGTTTTGGAACTCAAAATAGAACGGGACCTTTATGAAGCTGCAGTGGCTGTGGGTTTGAGTTTTACAGCTCCTTTTTTTGAGAAACCAGACTGGACATTTATTGAAACAAAGGAAAGAAGATTTAAAAAACATCTGAATGAACCAAGGAAGCTATATCCCCTGGACAGTCTTCTAACCAGACCTGTAAATCTAACCCAATGCTAGCCCATTTAGCCAAAGCATCGGCTACTTTATTACAAGAGCGATTTGTAAGATAAATTTAGAGTTGTGGAATAAAATAAACATACATTCAGCTATAATTGTTTGAGTGTGTAGAGAAAAAAAAGACTCACTATATAATAGTGTATCTATAAAAAGTGTCTTCTAGTGACTAGAATCTAGTCTATGGCATTTACCTTACATATATTCTTTTGATGGAGACAGGCTATATATATAGGCTAAACTAAGGACCCTTTTAAATTAAGATTTGTTTCATAACTCACCTTCTATCAAAGAGTGTAAAACTTATAACTTTAAGGTGTTTATTAACCAAATGGGTACCAATTAAGAGTTACTTAAAAATTGTTATTCATCATAACGTCTTTCACAAATAAAATTCTTAAGACATGAGTTTTCAATTTGTCATTTAAATGTGGGCCACAAAGTTTTCTTAAAATCTTACACAATTGACATAACAAAAATCAAACTGAGACAAATGGGATGTTTGTTCAAGGATGTCACCAATGATGATCATACATGGACTGGTCTGCCGATCAGGTTTTTGTAGCTTGAATCACCACAACTGCGTCACTAGGGATGGCCATGGGTAGGGTATGGATCGGGTATACCCATACCCTACCCAAAATGTTTGCCCATGGATACCCGGATACCAATACCCATTATTATCCATACCCAATTCTTACCCAAATTTATTATCCATGGATATCCATACCCTACCCAAAACCCATTTAATTTTTTCTTTTTAAAATCCAAAAACATTTTAACTTAAAAATTAACCAATAACTTTATCTTAAAAAAGAAAAATCTAATCAATAACTTTGAAATCAGATGTATCTACCGAGTACCAATTTACTCTTTTGAACTTCACCCATCTACGAAATTGAAACACATGCCCACGAGACTTTTTAATTTTTTCTTTTCATCTCTTTTTTCTTTCATTTTCTCGGCAAATAAACAGCCCTTTGATTTCTTTTTCTTTTTTTTTTCTTGGAAAAATAACAATCTTTTTTTCTAGGCAAACAATCAGTGTGCTTTGTTTTTGATTTACACCCAAAGTTTTTAGTGCATCATCTAACACACGAAGTATAGTAAAAATAAGCTTAAAAACAAAATTAATGACTCCGGGTTCGAAAGCCCCAAACGAGTTTCAAATTGACATAACAATCAAATGCACATTGAGAAAGCAAAAGAGTGTTTCTTTATATGACAATCGGCAAGGTTTTGGAGAAACCCATTCATGAAATTAAACCCATTAAAAGAAATGGACATCAAGGTCGTACAAAAGCCCTAAGACTCCAAAATTTCTCTTTTCCTTCAAGTTTTTCTCAGGCAACCAAACACAAAGAAAGAGATAGAGACGGAGCAAAATGTATGGAAACCACGAACAATGAGATCAAAGCAATGGGTCCACGAACGGTTTTGTCGGCGTCTCCAAAGTCTAGATCGGCGACAGCAGGTCTACTCCGATGGTGCATGGTTCAATCTCCTCCGGGTTGAGAGAGTTTATTCGGAGATGGAGAAGACCACCGTAGTGGTGGTGCTGGTGAACGGAGGGATGAGTTCAAGGTACTTGGGCCATGAAGGCTCGGGTGAGAGAAAGAGAGAGAGTGACGGTGAGGATGGAGGCTCAAGTGAGAGAGAGAGAGAGTGTGTGTGTGAGTGAAAATGAGAGAGTTAGGGTTTTTTTATATATATGGGTCGAGTATGGATAATATCCATACCCTACCCGAACTATTCGGGTAATATCTATACCCTACCCGATTAAGTTCTACCTATAAAGAACCGGGTATTACCCAAAACATTTGGATCGGGTAGGGTAGGATATCCATTACCCAATGGGTATGGCCATCCCTATGCGTCACCTTCAAAGATTCCCTCGTGAAGACCAATCTCATTTGCAATCTGAACTACACGTCTACATGCCAGAGCTTCCACTTCCGCTACGGACTGAGGGAGAGGTATATGCATTGAAAGTGCCCCAATGACAGCACCTTTGTTGTTGCAAATAACAACACCCAGCCCAGCCGAGTTGTTGCTCTTGAAAACTACACCATCAAAGTTGGCTTTGTCTTGAAACTACTCCGATGGACACCGGTGAAGATCGGGTGGAACCTGGACAGCAACTAGGACATCATCTTGTGAATTTAAGAGATCCCGCAGCATACCAACAGCTATGGAGAGGATTTGGTTCAAGGGCCAAGTCGAATGCTCAAGGTGAATAGCATTCCTTCAATTCGTCTTGAGCATGAAAATTAATGTTAGTGTATAAAATTCTGCCGCCATCTTGAATTTTACATGCTAATGTATAAAATCAACATTTATACTTTATCGTTCATGCCCCAAAACAAAACAGGAAACAAAACAAAAAACCAACATTCATACTTTCTCATGAATTCGAGTTAACCCAACCAAGAAATTTTTGTGGAACTTGGGTCTAAATCTCACCAACACTAAAAACTAATTTATATTTAGGCTTCATAATAAACAACAATCATCATAAAATGCACTATAAATTCTATCGTATTTGTAAAAAAAAAAATTACCTTTCCAAACTTTATGCATTATAAATTCTATCCTATAGACCAAAAATCACACAAACATCAGGCAGAATTTTTTGTTCAACAAATTTTTAAACTACTTGATTTCGCTTAACTATTTTTTATTTTGCTAAACCGAAATTCTCTAGACTTGCACAAGAACAGCCTTCATTTGACTTCATTCTTGATTACACCAAATGCAATTAGAAACAACTACATTGAAACTTTTTGTCATTACAAGTAAACTTTTGCAGAAATTACAACCAAATTTGTTATGGAATTAGCAATGCCAAAAATACATTACACTCTTCCATGTAAATCTACCAACTGACATATCACCTTGTTTGCATTTAAAATTGAGTTGATTCACTTTTGTCTCCTACATCCCCTAGTGATGATAAGAAAGGCTTAGAAGGCATTTGTAAGCATTAAACTTCTCCTACAAGCATTTCTACAACTTTTGTTCATTGAACAACCATCACTAGGCTTCATTTGTATACACCATAATGCGACTATAATCATCTTATTAACTGTTTACTTCTCCTCCTCTGTGGCACCTTCCATTATTATGTCATTTCCTTTGCTAACTTGTTCATAGACCCAAGTTGGGAAGTAAATTTGGCTTGAATGATCTACTAATGCATTAGAGTTCTTTCTTCCGCTAGCCATGTCCAACAATAACATGCCAAAACTATAAACATTAGCTTTATAGAAGATGCCTCCAATGTTTTTATAGAACAACTCTGGAGCAATATAACCTAGTGTTCCTCTTGCAGCAATCAGACACTACTATCATTTGCAGAATAAAGTTTCATAAGCCCAAAATTAGAAACTTTTGGAGTGAAGTTCTCATCAAGAAGAATGTTATGGGGCTTGATATCGAAATGCAGAATTTGCATGTCACATCCTCAATGTAGATATTCAATCCCACAAGCCACTCCAAGAGAAATCTCGTATACTTTCTCAATACTTAAGGGGATTGTTCTCTCTAGTGAAAAAATGTATTTGTCAAGAGAACCATTAGGCATGAATTCATATATAAGGGCACGCTTTGGTCCCTTGGCACAGAAGCCAATGAGATGCACCACATTCATGTGGTGAATCCTTCCAATTGTTGCAACTTCACTAATAAAATCTTGCCCATTAGCTTTGGACTTATCTAACATCTTAATAGCAACAAGAAGGCCACTTTGAAGCTTCCCTTTATATACAAAGTCATAGCCTCTTTCTCCCAACTTGTCCTTAAAACCTTTGGTCACCCGATTACTCGATAATTTCCACAAGCGCAAATCCCACTTTTTATCGGACCAAAAATTCTTTCACAAAACAATCCATCTTTTTCAAGTTTATTGGTTTTGTAATGAAAAGTATACGATTTTGCCACCTCTCCAACTATCTCCCCATTAGGTAGGATTTTATTGGCCCAAGCACTTATTTGTTGAGGAGTCCCTTTGCCTATACCGGTGGTGAATTACAGCGGCCACAACCCTTAGGGGGGAAAGCTCTATATTTTGTTGGAGTTGGAGGGGGAGGGGGAAGGGTAAGGTTTACCTTACCGGACAGAGGGGGTTGTTAGCACAATCTTAAGGAGTGATCTGCTAAAAAAAAGTTGAAGAATATCAAAGGAGATTCAGGTTCTTACCGATGTTTTAGTAGTAAGTACAAATAATATGCTGCAACCAAAAAGAAAAGTTGAAATTACATTTTGCTAATTAAAGATAAATTACTAATTAGGGAAACAAGTGACCCAAAAAAGTTGAAAAGTCTAGGCATAATAAGAAACCTCTAAGTTGTTAACAGCGGCAAGCAAGGGCCCAAGACCAAACAACGTCAACCCACAAAGCAAACCCAACCCCATCAAGAAAGCCACAGACCCACAATAATCTAATTAACTCGTGCCCACAAAACCTAGACCAGTCCAAATTTTGTGTAGATCTTAAGAAATTCGATTATCTTACTTTTCATTTTCTTAAGCCTAAAAGATCAACCGATTGCCCAAGTACATGGTTATTCATCTACTAGTGTCATCTTTACATCAGGCCAATTACTCAATGCAATTCTCTGTCATTTTTCATTCTGTATTATCTTTACCCTTCTTGCAACTTTTTTGAGATAGAAAACTAACCTATGCAGGAATGATATACATATAGGAGTTCAAGAGACCGCCTTTCTGCATTTCACAAAGAAGAGAATAATTATAACATCAGCATTTGGAGGTTTATACAATTAATTTTGCCATTATACAAAAACCACAACAAATATTTATTAGCATGTATAGTACATTGGAACGAATGGAGAATGCACCAAAAAGCTATCTTCTAATTTAGAAATTGGATAATTTTTACTTTTCATTTCCTCAAACCTAAATGATTGAGATCAGCCAATTGTCCAAGTACAAGATTATTCCTTTACTTGTGTCATCATCGTATCAGATTAGATGCAATAATATTTTGAGATAGAAACCTCACCTGTGAAAAGGTAATATAGACTTAAAATCCATCCTGCAATTTTGACAAAGAAAAGAATAACATCAGTACTGTTTCGAACTTTAAAATTAATTTAGTCATTATGCTGAAACTACCTTAGCATGTCTTTTACATTGGAATGGATGTGGTATGCATCAAGAAGCTTTCTTCTTCAGAAATTAGATCATTTTTACTTTCATTTACTCAAGCCTAATAAAAGATTGTGATCATTCAATTGCCCAAATAAATAAGTTATTCCTCACGTACAATTACTCATGCAATTCTATATCATAGTCGATTCTATATCTATTATCCTTCAAAGTTCAAACTACTTTTTTGAGATAGAAACGTCACCCAAGAAGAAAATATATAGTTTTTCACCCAATCCTGCATTTTTAACAAAGAAAAGAATAACATCTGCATTTGGAACCTTGAAATTAAATCTATTAAATTTCAATCACATCACCAAGAAGTTTCTTCTATAACTAGAAGTTCGATATTGCGAGAGGAAAATAATGGTCAACATGTAAGGTATTTAATTAGAGAATGGAAAGTGTTATGCCCTTTCTCGCTATATTTACCCACCAATCTTGCCGCTATTGCATTGGACAAGGTTCAAGTTATCAAAGTAGCAACTTCACCCTCTTCCGCATTGACTTTCACAAATAAATTGGTTCCATGAAAGCTCAAAACCATATACCAATTTATTGTGTACTACTGTACAGGAAATAATTGGATTATCATTTCCTGGCCAAGATGTCATAACCAGCATCTCCACTTTGCATGAGTCCCTTGCATCCTTCGCACTTATTGTACTAATTGTAACATATTTATACCTCTTGGAATGAGAAATTGAAGAGTTAAAAGAATACTATCCATTGTCATTGCAAGTAGAAGTATCCAAATAGAATGGAGTATTCACTGGTTTTTCACAGCTCAAGAAAACCACAATCCATGTGTTGTAGTTTTGCTGGTCATACGACAGAGAACTCCATTGAGAACTGAAATTATATTGATATAAAGAATAACTCGGTGTGGAGAAGTAATTGTCCTTCTGTATATCTAAGTCCGCCCGGATTGTGTAGTTATTGTAATTGATTTCCTGTACGTAGTATTTTCCTTCAAATAAGTATAACACCGTTCAATTGTTCTCACAAGACAGTTCATACCTTAGGTCGCCACAGGCTTCTGGATAGCTCGTCAATTGAAATGGATTACTTATGTTCTGGATATGGCCACAGGAAGAAGGGGCACATTGATGAATATTATTCTCAGTACTGCAAGTTTTATGGACAAATACAAGTACAATAAGGGCCGTGAGTCCTGCAGTGAAGGATAATTCTCTCACCATTATGAGAGAGTGAAAATTATCATCTGGTACAACTAGCACAGTGGTTTGTTGACAAAGATGACTTGTTTTTCAGGTCTTTCAGAGTATCATCAATAAAATAGTAGTAAAATAAAATTGAGGAAAGTAATTAAAGAAAAAAATATATATAGAGTTTTCTCGTTTTCTCGTTTTCACATAGAGTTTTCAGGTCTTTGGATTCTATTCTTTGTCTTGTTTGTTTAGTAAGTTCTACGACATTCCTTTCATCAAAAAATGAAGGAAAAAAAAAAAAAAAAAAAAAGTTCTACTACATTCCTTGTTAGGCATGAGAGACAAACAGAATGTGGACTCCAATGCCATGTTTTGAGTATTAT
This sequence comes from Quercus dentata, assembly GCA_028216015.1. Taxonomy (NCBI): domain Eukaryota; kingdom Viridiplantae; phylum Streptophyta; class Magnoliopsida; order Fagales; family Fagaceae; genus Quercus; species Quercus dentata. The sequence continues at coordinate 13,667,583 of CP116452.1, read as the reverse complement.
ACCCCCAAGAAATTAGCTCACAACCTTTGCAGTGGGTTCTTTTTTCCCCATCAATCATAATTTTAATTATTTGTAAAATTTATTGTCTATAATATTGCTATTTAGAAAAATATAGATTCTAATACTAAAGCAAAATATTCACTCGTATGACTCAACATTTGTGGACAGAAAATTCACTCATTTCTCCTATCGCTAACCCAAAATTTTACTTCTATTGAAACTACCAGTAATCTCCACAAGAACAAGTACCTTCTCTAAAATGATGGAAACGAATTGAATCTCTAAGAATTATCTCTCTCTTTTCTACTCTCGACAAGAACTTCATCATTGTATGACAATCTTGACAAACTCTCAAGTTCTCCATCACCCTCACTGGTGCTGATGCTGGCAGACTGAGAATCCCATAAGTCACAGCTAACTTTTCACTGTGGTAGTTCATCACTGTGCTGGCATTGAGTTTTGGTTTGGAGATACTAGAAATAGGCCTCTCTTCTATATAACCTAATTTCTCTATCCTCTTCATCATCTCTTCTAAGCGTGCATATATCACTTGACTCATTGGGTGAGAACAATCACCCACCACAAAGCAATGAACTTCGTTCCCTACCTTGATCCAACTTAGACCAGGTTCCTTCTTAACTTCTCGATCTTCCATCAATTCCCTAATTTTTGTCGCGGGTAAATTTATCCCGGCATCATTGTAGATGTTGTAAAGAAGCACATAAGATGCAGATCCCTGAGGTTCAAGCTCAATTACTCTCTCTGCAACACGTTTTCCTGTGACAGTGTCCTTATAAACCCTGCAAGCGCTCAATAAGGCTCGCCACATCACTGGATCTTCCTCAAAGCCTGAGTTCAGAATGAAATTTTCAGCATCAGCCAACTTTCCCGCACGACCCAGGAGGTCAACAATGCAGGCACAGTGCCTTAAATTAACTGCCATGCAGTAATCTTTTTTCATGCTTTCAAAGGATCTGCCACAGACAAGGATAGTGAAATGACAGTTATACAAGTTAAAAACCAAATGTACACACAACTATTTACAATTTTTTTCAAAAAAAAAAAAAAAAAAAAAAAAAAACTGCTTATTAATTTCATAGATTAAATAATTAAGTTCTGCTTTAGATCAAGTTCCAAGAGAGGGGGAAGCAATTAATTCACAGTATCACAAATAAACTTCATATTCTATCTAAAATATTATTGACGTTGAATAATAAATTGATCAAAAGGAGTACATCTGCATTTTCTTCTCCCTAGTACACAATTTACCCTTATGCACCAATCAGATTCAAATCACAACTTATTAAAATTACTTTCTTCATCAAGTCCTAGTTTCAGAAAACAACTAATGGCAAAATAAATAAATAAAATCTGAGGATGAAGGATACCATCCCTTACCCCCCCTCTCTCTTCAAAAAAAAATCAAAAGAAAAAAATCACACAATTATGAAATGTAAAAAGGCTTTATTAAAATACCGGAGTCCTTCTTTAACAAGACCTCCATGACTACAGGCCGTTAAAACTCCAAGGAATGTAATGTGGTTGGGTGCAATTCCATAACCCTTCATCAACTCAAAAAGACTCAATGCTTTTCTTGCACACCCATGTTGCGCATTGCTACTGATCATCACAGACCAGGACACCACATCTGGATTTTCCATCTCTTCAAAGGTCAGATGAGAAGAATCAATGTCTCCAGACTTTGCATACATGCAAATTTGTGAATTTTGAATAATAGTAAATTTGCCAATGCCAGTTTTTATTGCATATCCCTGAATCTGCTGTCCAGATCTTGGGGATGCCAAATTAGAACAAGCACCCAACATACTTGATATTATGAACTCATCAGGTTTCATTCCAAATGATAGAAGTTCATAGAACAAAGCCAATGCACTTCCAAAATGCCCATTTTGAACATAACCTGAGATGATGGATGTCCATGAGACGATATCTAGCTTAGGAGTTACAGCAAAACATTTAAACCCATCCTCAACTGAACCTAACAAAAAGTACAAATTAATTAGTGCACTTCCAATGAACTCATCTGACTGTAGGTTCCTCTTGCAAATTTGAGCATGAATTTCCTTTCCATAATCAAATGCTTCAACAGCATTACAAGCTTTAAGCATGCTTGAGAACGTAAACTTTGAGGGTTTCATTCCTTTCTTTTGCATCTTAGAGAAAAGATAAAAAGCTTCATTTGCATATTCATCAATAATGGTCTCACCATGGAGGAATCCAGAGATCATGGCATTATAGATGAAGATGCTTTGGTCAGACATCAGTTTGAAATTTTGGATTGCATCAACCAAATCCCCAGTCTTTGCATACATATCAAGTAATGTAGTTGCAACCACATCATCCAAATCCAATCCAATTTTGATTGAGAAGGCATGAAGTGCATTCCCATGTTGATTTGAATCCTTATAATTTGTGCCACATGCCTTCAGTACACTTCCCAGTGCATAAGTATTCAACTTCAATCCTAATCGGTGCATTTTTCCAACAAGTTTCACCATTTCCTCATTGGCACCAATTCTAACATAACCAGCAATCAAGGAATTCCAAGAAACTTCATCCAGGTCATTAGAACACTCGAAGAAAAGTGCCACTCTATTGACCTGACCACATTTTGAGTACATATCAATAAGTGAATTGGTTAAAAAAACTTCATCACCCAACCCACTAACAATAACCAAACCATGAATCAGCTTACCCAACAGAAGATCCCCAGTTTGACCACACAAATTTAAAGCACCAGCAAAGGTGAACTTATCAAGTTTCAAACCAACTACTCTTGCTTCATTAAACACCTCCATGGCCTTAACAAAAAGACCCATCTGGGAATAACCAAAAAGCAGAGAATTATATGAAATAACATTGTGCTTTGGCATTCTATCAAACATCTTACGAGCGCTATTTATCTCACCACATTTGCAATACATATGGAGAAGATTGTTTAGCAAAAACAGGCATGATCTGAAAGCAGTTTTAATCATGCGGCCATGAGCAGCCTTGCCATAAATAAGAGACCCAGATTTGGTAGAGAACTGGACCAGTTTTGTATAAGCTACAGAGTCCAATGAAAAGTTTTGACAACAAGTTGAGCATGTGGTGGCGGGTTATGTAATGGTAAAGTTGGTGGCAATATGGTGGAGGGGATTCTAGGTTGAATGAGCCCAGGAAACTCGGTGGTGTGGGGGAGAAAGTTTGGTTTTGTGGGTTTTGTTTCTTAGAGAAACATGTTTTTATCTGCCTTGTTCCCAAATGGAGTTGGAATCCTCGTCTATTTAACATAGGAGGCCTTTCAAAAGCAGATGAGTAGCATCCTCTCTAAATTTGCTTTGAATTGTACATGGGTCAATTTCTTATCCTTTTCATACTACAAAATAGTAAAACAAAAGAGATACATATCAGGGAGATGAATATGGAGTACAAAACCAATAATAAAAGGTGCAGAGCTATCATATTAACCAAGCAAGTAGACAACCATCTCCAATGAACTGGGAAAATTGCAATACAGACGTTAGTTTTGAGCATGTTTTGCAGAAGATTCAAACATCTTTTCATAATGTTGATTGTGCATGTTTGCATTAATATCAGCAATTATAAGTGTATAACAGTGAAAAATGTGAAACTTACCCATTTTGATACAGTTGAACTTGACAATTGTTCAAAAAAAAAAAAAAAAAAAAAAAAAAAGGTAGAATTCAAATACTAACACTTCAAATCAAACTCACATATAGATGGTGTGTTTGCCTGATTGAGACAAATAATGCACAGAGTCAAAGATGCTATCAATCATATAGCTTTACAGGTGATCTTCTGTGACTAACAACCCGAAATTTGAGAGCTTTCACAATATAATTGTTATAACATATAATCAACTCCATCTTTCCTCCTTTGAAAAGGGCGTGAAAAGTATGTTGCTTCATTAGATGATCCAAAGTAATTTAACACATAGAAAGCTTATTTAATAGAACTAGAATTTACATAAAATTATCTACAATAGTAAAGGCACAAAAACTATCAGCAATGTACTCCAAGACTTTGATGAGTGAAACAGAAGCAAATGAATGATAAATAAGAAAATCAATATTTAAACACAAAATAGCAACCACTGTAGGTAGTACAATAACTTGACCTATAAAAGCATCAGACACACAAAACAATAATTTTTTCTCTCTATGGAAGAGCGCTTTCTTTCTCTCTCTAGGGAAGAACAAGAGGAACTAATACGCAGAAATAAGAAGGTAAAAGATGTTAATCATGCAGGGTATCATGAAGGCCGGGATTCATTTCCGTCATCGCCAAGCCATGGTTACAGTCCATGGAATCATGCAACATCTTTCAAGGATAAGTTGATTGGAGAGATTCCGGGAGCATTTACACAGGCCTTGATTTCGGAGAACTCATGGAAGATGACGTGGAGTCGGATGATGAGGTAGAGGATCTACGACAAGGATTGGTGGCGGTTAAGTTCTCAAAGAGCTTCAAGCAGCAGATTAGAAAGCCGTGGACGAAAGCGCTTATCGTTAAGGTGTATGGCCGTTCGTTTGGTTTTAACTATATTCAAAATAGATTGTTAGCTTTATGGAAGCCTGCTGGGAGGTTAGATTGTGTAGATTTGGAGTATGGATTCTATCTCACCCGGTTCTCATTACGAGAGGATTATGAAGCTATTCTCAAGAAGGGACCCTGGTTCATTGGGGAACACTTCTTATCAATCAGACCGTGGGAGCCAGACTTCCGGCCAGAGACGGCAAGCATTTCCTCCATTGCTGTCTGGATAAGATTGAACAATCTTCCTATAGAGTATTATAACGCAGAAGCTCTACATCACATTGGCAAGTCGATTGGAAATGTCCTAAGGGTGGATACGCACACCGCTTCAAAACGAGAGGGAGGTTTGCCAGGCTTTGCGTTCAAATAGACGTGAATAAGCCCCTGGTAACAGCCATTTTGATCGGTAAGTTCGAACAACCGGTTTGTTACGAGGGCATTCATAAGCTATGTTTTGGCTGTGGAAGAATGGGACATAAACAAGAAATTTGTCCGTACATTGTCCGTCACGATTTGCCACGGCGAACAGCGGAAAACTCTGTTGAAGGTGAGCTGGCTGAGCGGGCTGAGCGGTCATGCGAAGAGTGTGTTACAGAAAAAGACAAGGCTGGGGAGGGGACCACAACGAACGTGTGTCGGTAGTGGACAAGAGGATGCAATGGACAGGGGCTACGGTCCTTGGGTAGGGGTTACCGTAAAGAAGAATGGGACAAGAAATTTAAGGAGTGGTGGGCCGTTTGCTGCTCGGGAAAATGGCCAGAGAAGTGGGAGTGTGCCTAAATCATATGTGGACCGTGGGCATGATGGATCAAGCAGTGATTCTGTTAGAGAAGCAAAAAGGAAGTTGTCGCCTATTAGAGGTGTAAATGGGCCATTAATCAAGGAGTCTCTTCAACGTATTGGAAAGGAACACAACAATCGGGCCCAAAGTAAGTCAGAAGGCAGCCCAATAGCTCATGTTGTAGGTTTCAGAGGAACACGGGCTGGTGTTGAGGTAACTAAGCCTAAGACTAACCGTAAGGAGTCAATAAGGGGCAAAAAGGCTTTGGCTAGACTAAGGGCTACTCAGAATTTTTCTTTGAGCGCCATGGGAGAGTCTGAGACAGCTGTAGCGCCTTTGTCCTTCAATCTTCACGGGCAAGTTGATCATTCCGATCAAGTTAAAGAGATGAGCCAACCGGGAGCGGCTGCTATGCGTCAGGACGGACACAGCCATGCCGTTACCAGAGATGGGCTTCCAATTTAAAGGAAGCTGTAGTAGAGATGACGGAGGAATTTCTGGGCAAAATCTGAGGGATTCCGACGCATGTATGAAGCTTGCCCATGGGGACCAAACTGAAACGGTTCCAAGTGCTGCCACTAACTATGTTCCTTAATCAGCTAGTGCTTCCATAGGAGATGGAGATGGGTATGCGCCAACCCATATGGATAATGTCATCGGGATAAGGGTAGACGAGGGATATGTTGATACGGATCGGATGGAGCTTGAAGGAGGGGGCGAAGGTGCTGCCGCCTTTTGATGAGTGTTCCTCTTTTTCTTATATTCCCCATGAATGTTATTGTATGGAATTGCAGAGGCGCTCTTAAGCCCTCTTTCCAAAAACATGTTCGTGAGCTGGTCCATAAACATAATCCAGCGATTTTTGTTGTAATGGAAACTCGTATTGGAGGGGAAAGGGCTAGGGAGATTACTGATCGGTTGCCTTTTGATGGGTGTATCCACACGGAGACGATTGGCTATGCTGGTGGGCTCTGGATGCTCTGGAACTCGGAGAGAGTGGAGGTAACTCCGTTATCCAATACGGAGCAAGAAATTCATACACTAGTTAAGGTACGTAATTCTAATGCTAGCTGGATGTTTTCTGCTGTGTATGCTAGTCCTAGGATTTGAGAGAGAAGTATTTTATGGAATAATTTAATTAAAGTGTCGGAATTGCATAACATGCCTTGGGTGTTAGCTGGGGATTTTAATGAACCCCTCCTAGGGGAAGATAAATTTGGTGGAAGAGCGGTGAGTGTTAATAGGTCCTTGCTCTTTAAAGAGTGCTTGGACAAATGTAGTATGATAGATATTGGGTTCTCTAGTCCTAGGTTCACTTGGACAAACAAAAGAGATATTCAAGCTCTTATTCAGAGAGGATAGACCGGTTTTTTGTTAATCCCAGCTGGTGTCTTCTTTACCCGGAAGCAAGAGTGGTGCACCTCACAAGGTGCCATTCGGACCACCGCCTGTCCCGATGGAAATGCAGCCAAGGAGGGGTAGTGGAAGAAATAGGCCTTTTAAGTTCCAAACTTGCTGGCTTTTCGACCCATCTTTTCCCAACATTGTTAATCAAGCTTGGAGACATCCTGTGATGTTGGTGGATGCTATAAACAAATTCACAGAGGAAGCAACAAGGTGGAATAGAATGCAGTTCGGGAATGTGTTCAATAGGAAAAAGAATATCATGGCTAGATTGAATGGTGTCCAAAGGGCCCTATCTAATAGGCCTTCCTCCTTTCTCATTAATCTTGAAAAGGAGTTGCTTAAAGATCTTGATGTCGTGCTTAATCAAGAGGAGGAGATTTGGGCTTTGAAATCCCGGGTTAATTGGATGGTGCAAGGGGATAGAAATACAAATTTTTATCATGTATCAACTTTGGTGCGAAGGAAAAGAAACCAGATTTTGGCTATTAAGAATGCAGTGGGGGAGTGGTGTTATGAGGAAAATGCTATAAAGGGGATCATTAGAAGCGGATTCATCGGGGTGTACACTTCTTCTCTTTCTAGTGTGTCCCGAACAGCCCCTTCCTTGTTGCCCTGGCAGATCAGTTTAGATGAAGAGGAGAGCCAGAGCATTGGTGGGGCTGTATCGTTGGAGGAGATAAAGGCGGCTCTTTGGTCTCTTAAGGCCTTTAAAGCCCCAGGGCCGGATGGGCTTCATGCGGGATTTTTTCAGAGATTCTGGGCGGTTGTGGGTAGTTCTGTGGTGAACGTAGTGAAAAGGGCCTTTTTCGAGAAGAAAATTCCTGATTACCTAAATAGAACCCACATTGTCCTTATTCCAAAAATTCAAGGGCCTGAAACTTTAGCCAATTATAGACCAATTAGTCTTTGCAATACGGTGTACAAGATTATTACTAAGGTCATTGTTGCTAGATTGAGGCCTCTCTTGGATAAGCTTGTCTCTCCTCCAAACAAGCAGCGTTCATTAGGGTAGAAAGGGAGTGGATAACGCTATCATAGTGCAAGAAATTATCCACACTCTAAGTAAGAAAAAAGGGAGGGTAGGATATATGGCGATAAAGATTGATCTAGAGAAGGCTTATGATAAATTGGAATGGAATTTCATAAGGGATTCGCTCATTAGAGCTAACTTGCCGACTGATTTGATTGACATCATTATGAGTTGCATCTCCTCAGTTTCCACTTCCATTTTGTTTAATGGAGAGGCTCTTGAGCCGATTTATCCTTCTAAAGGGATAAGGCAAGGTGATCCGCTATCACCTTATATTTTTATCCTTTGTATGGAGTATTTGGGCCAACTCATTGAAGGGAAGTGCAATGCTCGCCTTTGGCAGCCTGTAAAGGCCTCTCGGAGTGGTCCGGCCTTTTCTCACTTGTTTTTTGCGGATGATTTGGTTTTATTTGCCAAAGCTGATGGTACTAATTGCTCCACCATTAGGGACGTCCTTGATGAATTTTGTAACCTATCGGGGCAAACGATAAGTGATACAAAATCGAGAGTTTATTTTTCGCCTAATGTGGATAGGGATACTAGGGAATCTTTAAGTGATATCCTTGGTTTTGCTTCCACTCCCTCACTTGGAAGATATCCGGGGTTTCCTATTAAACATCCGGGCTCATCTTCCCATGACTTTAATTTCATTTTGGAGAGAGTGATGCAAAAACTAGCGGGGTGGAAGGCAAACATGCTCTCTTTGGCTGGTCGGACTGTTCTTATTCAGGCTTCATCGGCTGCAATTCCATCTTATATTATGCAGTGTAATTACATTCCTCGGAGAATCTTGGATGGGATTGACCGGGTTAACCGGAACTTTCTTTGGGGCTCTTCAGAAACTATAAGGAAAATGCATTGGGTTGGATGGCATAAAGTAACAAAGCCGAAGGAAGAGTGGGGGCTGGGTTTGCAGACTGCAAGAGGCAGAAATACAGCCCTTCTTGCTAAGCTGAACTGGCGTCTTCATACGAGAAAAGGAAGCACTATGGTCCCAAGTTTTATGGCAGAAATATTGTAACAATAGAAGAGCAAGAGCCTCTAATGTTGACAGATTGCCTTGCTCTCAGATTTGGGCAGCAATGAAAAAGGGAAGAGATACTTTTCACAAAGGTAGCATGATGATGATAAGTAGAGATAGCAATATCGTTTTTGAAGGGGCAACTGGTTGAGTAAAGGGCCTCTTCGCCAATTGATTCAAGGCCCCTTAACTCAAGAAGCAAACCTTTTGGAAATTAAGGATGTGTTAGCAGACACGAGGTGGGCTTGGAACCGAATTCCTTTTGAGCTTCCTTCAGATATTAGAGCAATGATTCAGGCCACCCCCATATCAATCACTAGCAGAGGAAGGGATAGGATTTCTTGGTTGGGAAACTCGAGAGGTACCTTTGATTTAAAGAGTGCCTATGGAATTGCTACGGATGAGGATTCCGAGGTGACTATTAGTAGTTTTGGGTGGATTTGGAAATTAAAAACGCTGCCTCGTATTAAAACCTTTTTGTGGACGTGTTTTCATGGCAGTATTGGGGTCAAAGAATGTCTTGTGAGAAGAAGAGTAATTGAGGAGGATTTGTGTCCCATTTGCCAAATGGAGCCGGAATCAATTCTGCATGCTTTAAGGGACTGTCGGAGAGTTAAGGATATTTGGAGACAGCTAGGGGTTAAGGAGACAGACCGGGGCTTTTGGGTGAGCAACTTACAAGATTGGTTGATTCTGAATGGAAAGAACAACAAAAGACATATCCAAGGGAAGCCTCCATGGAGTACTAGTTTTTTTTTGCCGTTTGGAATGTGTGGAAGAGCAGAAACAACTTTGTTTTCAACAGAAAAGATCAGAACCCGAAGCTGTCTGTGGAGATTGAGAACCAAGCTATGGAGTTTCTTTGTTATGTTGCCTCTCCAAGGAGTCCAGCCCGGAATGTGATCATGGGTATCAGATGGGAGAAACCTTTAACGGGTGGAAAAATTAAATACAGATGGGTCTTGTGCAGGAGGAACGGGTAAGGCTGGATGTGGAGGTATTATAAGAGATGAAAATGGGGATTGGGTAGCAGGTTTTGCGAGACATATTGGGGTAACTAACAACCTTGTTGCGGAGCTATGGGGATTGAGAGATGGTCTCATTCTTTGCTGTGATCTTAATATTCCTTGTGTCATTGTTGAGGTAGATGCTAAGGTGGTGGTGGATGTCTTAAAAACACAAGCTACGTTAATAATGTTGCTTCCCCTTTGCTGGATGACTGCAGGCAGCTTGTAGCCCGTCTCCATCAGGTGCAGATCAATCACTGCTATCGTCAAGTTAATCGGTGCGCCGACTTATTGGCAAAAATGGGCTTGGAGCAAGAGTTAGATTTTGTCCAATTCCATTGTCCGCTTGTGGACATTTTGGAGTCTCTGCTTTTTGATAAGAATGGCTTGTATGTTAACAGGGTATGCCCTGTTATAGCTGGTCCTGTTTAGTTTTGTTTCTTGTTGTAATGCATTGTGTTTATACCAAAAAAAAAAAAAAAAAAAAAAAAAAAAAAAAAAAAGGACCTATAAAAGCATCACTGTGCATTACTCTAAAATCTATAGTAGCTGTAGCATTTTGGTGATATAGCATCTCATAATAATTTATATATTAAAAAAAATCATAATATGAAATATCCATCAAACTTTTAGGGAGAAAAAATCTATATATTACCTTTGACACTCTTTCCCAAACCCCCCCCATTGCAAAAGTAGGACGAATCGCGAGCTTGGTTGATCTATGTCTACCTGTGACTTTGGGTCTTCCCAACTGATTTAAAAAACAGAAAAGGAAAAATATATAAATAAGTTGAAAAGCCAAAGAAACAAGCATAAATCCTATGAGGAAATCAAAACTGCCTCAACAGCAAGTCAATAGCACCATGGGCGGAGCCATGGCCCTCCAAAATTTTGAAATTTTCCTATATATATAGTAGTCGCTAATCCGTGCAATGCACGGGAAAGTTTTGCAAAAGATATATATTATATGAAGGCAAATCACAATTTACCCACCTGTGATTTGGTCGAAATTTAAGTTGTCTACCCGTGGTTTGAAATTTGACACTTTACCCACTTGAGGTTAATTCAGTTAGATTTCTATAACCCATCTCTGTTAAAAACAGAGCTAAATATGTAATTTTGCTCCACTTTTATGTCTCTCTTCTTCAAAAACACAAAAAACATAAAAATACAATATTAAATAAGATCAAAAACTATTCATCGAAACGCTTTCATCATGGAATTTCAAACCACAGGTAAGAAACTTAAATTTTGGTCAAATTTCAGGTGGGTAAAATATCAAATTTTAAACCACAAGTAAACAACTTAAATTTCAGCCAAATCACAGGTGGGTAAGTTGTAATTTGCCCATTACATTATAATACATATTTAAATGATATGCAATTACAAAATTTACAATAATCGCATTTCTCATGTTGAAACTCATTCAACAATACTTTCAAAAAAAAAAAAAAAAAACTCTCATGCAATAATAAAAACACTAAATAAGAAATGTTGTATTAAAAAAAATGACAAAAACCAAAAATACAAACCCACTTTTGAGAAAGCCAAGAACTATTTGAAGAACTGGAACAATTAGGATATATGTTAGCTAACCCATTCGATGCACGGTAAAATTACTGATAAGGAAACATAAAGTAACATTGGGTTATTTTCTTATTCAATACAAATCTAAAGAAATATTAGGTTATTTTCTTTTTCAGTTGAATATATAATTTTTTTCCTTGTAGTTTTAGAGATTGTTAATAGAACCTATGGTTTAGGGGCTTTAAGAACTGTTGGGGTGTATAAAGGGACTTGTGAAGTTTCTATTTTGATATTCACCTAGATGTCAAGCTAAACTCTTCTTCTTCATAGATTCTATTATTAAACTTATGTTTTGCAGTAAATTACATTATACCCTTGTACACTTCACTGGCGGAACAATTCAATTCAATCTGATGGTTGTATCCAAATTTGAGAAATGAGAGGCGTCATGTAAGCTTCAGCTTTGGCTTTGTACCCAATAACCACAGTCTTAAGAAAGTTTTTTTTTTTTTTTTTTAAATGGCTTCCATTAAAATTAAAGTGAAAAAATCACATAAATTCAGAGTCAGCGGCAAACACAATATTAAAAAAAAAAAAACACACACACACACACTAGCCAAAGGAATCACAAATTATAACAAAAAAAAGTATTTTATGTTTTGTATTTGAAGAAGCTTTATTGAAGAAAAAAGTTGGAATCTTGAAGAAACAAATCTCTCTCATTCTAATCTTTAAAGAAATTAATAAGTAAAACAGTAAGTGGATATAAGCTTTCAAAATTAATTATTTCATTTCAAAATGTAGAACTTATTCAAATTTCTTTCATCATGAAAACAACATGAATAAAACCTAATATCTTTTCCTAACTCTTCCTCAAAATATCTGTTTAATTGCTAAAATGAGAAAATTTCACTACATCCCAAAAAACTTTGGAAGTTAATCAAGATTGATTTCGTCTCCTTTCTTAATGTATCATAGCGTCCAAATGTGGTATACAACTCTAAGCTAAATAGAAACAAAAGAAGATAAGATTAGATGAGTATAAGGAATCAAAGTACATATATTAAGGCCTTTTATCTAACACCTAGCATATATAATCATTTGTTGTTACATTTGATCAAAATAAATAGCCATTTGTTCTTCCCGACATAATTGTTTTGGAAGAAAAAAAAATAGAAAACTCAAAGCATGACAAAGATGCAATGGAAAAATTATGCATAAGCATTGTTAAAAGCATATAGTATGCGGAACAATTAATTATTTGAAGTTTTAATAATAAAATGAAGTGTATTTTTCTAAAGATTATCTAAAGCATATATTGTAGCCCTTAAATTGTAGTCTAGTGTTGAGCAGCAATAAATCCTCCATCATAAGCATGCATTAGGTAAGACTGAGTAATAAATACAAAAGCAAAAATACTTTAAAAAGAAAAGTTCTATCACTATAGATTAGTTTGAAAATGCATATTATACCACATTCATTGTTCATCAAGCAGATGTAGCTCAGAATTTATATGAAGCGCATAAATTCTAGCTAAAATCCTAAACTTATGTAATCAATTATTTTCATAAAACTACACCTCAATATAGATTCAACCTATACAAAAGTCACACAGCATTGATCTCATTTAAAAAATTCTCTTGTGACCAGCAAATCCAATTGTGTGTGAATGTATACATATGAAGTTATGGATTTCCACTCAATTACAACTTAATTAAGATTCACCCTTTACAAAGTTACACAGTGTTGTTAATTTAATCATTTCTCTTCTTACCATTAAATTCAATTGTGTGAATCTATACATCCAAAGTTATGGATCATCATAAGAGCAACTAAGTTCTAGATGTTAATTATGAGGAAGGTGCATTTCACATATTAAAAATATAAAAATTAAAATTCACTTAAGATACCAACAACAAAAGTAAGAATGAAGTGTACAATCAAAACCATTCAGACCTCACAACCATTAGTAAGTAGTTAATGCTTCCATAGCCCAAAATCCAAACACCCACAAACAGAAGCAAATATGAAAAGTATATACCAGCATAAATCTGACACAATAACCCATCTGCTACATTTGGTTATGAGTGATTTTATACCATGAAGGAAACGACCACAAAAAGAAAAATAATACATACGACTCAAATTCAATTCATCTCCTTTTCGTCCATTTTCAAAGCAACCAAACAGAAATTGATGCTGCCAATTTTCAAAGAATCTTGCATTTGTAACCAAAAAACACAACATTGAGAAGATAAACCACAATTCAAAAGATTAAAGATAAGTCAGATAATCATGTAGGTTGCAAATCTTTCGAAAGATTTAACTTTTAGCACCAAAATAAACCCAAAAAAAAAAAAGGAAACCAAAATCTCAGATATTAGAACTTCCAAAGGGCCAAACAAATTTAATAATCAAACTCAAAAATTATTGAAACTAACCCAAAAAATATGTATGGTTGCAAAACAGAGGAAAAAAAAAAAAAAAAAAAAAAAAAAAAAAGAGATAAGAGCGGCTACCCTTAGAAGAATAATCCATAGTCATTGATTGCAAATCAGCCAATCAATTTCAGATATTAAAGAGTGACATGTTCCACGGGAAAGAAGTCCATGGTTGCACCAAGAGACATAATAGTAGCATGGGCTAATAATGACAATGCACTCATGTCTTATCCTGCATAAGAGTGCATAAAGCAATATCTACTGTTAGATAGATTGCCAAAACAGGGAACAATGACAACAAAAATTGTTAAAATATAAATTGAACATATTCAATGCTAAAGTATGATTCAAACTACACCAATTTGCAATTTAACATAAACAATGCTTGGGTCTCACTTTGTAGTTGAGATATATTGGTGGATTTAGTGAAATTTAGATACAAAATAACTTTAGGAAAGAATAGAAAACTATAAGATTTTTTCCCGAGATGGAAAGTTTTGTCCAAGCATTTCCTCGAATAGGGAGCAGATAACACAAACCTCCAATGTAAATCTTCAACATTTAAAAAAAAAAAAAAAAAAAAACAAAACAAAAACAAAAACAACGGTTAGTTTCAAATTTGGAAGTTGAAAGACAGTTTCTTCGTAAGACAAAATTAGAATAAGCCTGGAGTTTTGTCTACAGCCGTTAGCACCAAATTTGGCACTATAGTCTAATTACATATTTTCACTCAATTTTCAACAAAGTAGGACATAATGTGATCCTTTCTGCGTTTGCAACAGAGTAGCACAAAATACGAAGAATTTGAATGTAACTTTCAGATTAAACTTGGATTTTGGATAATCAAATCCAGTTGATTCAAAATATTTACCTTTTCATCAAGGGGATAAAACGGAGATAACCTTCTCCCTTCTCACTATCTTTCTCTTCTAAATCAGGATTTAGGGGTTGAAACTTGAGAGTGTATATGTATGATCAAAGAATACCTTTACCAGTTTCTGTTGTGGGATGCTGGCCTGAACCGGGGTGCTTGCTTTGATGGTAGTAGTGCCTAGATTTATCATTGTCTTGCTTTCTCTCCCTATGCCTTATGTATATTTTCTTCTGGTTTTGGTAGTTTTTTTTTTGTTTTAATATACATTTTATGAGAAACGGTGTTAAATACCGAATCTTAAATCAGCAAAACATAAAGTCACAAATGTTCGATGTTGTTTTAAAGTAAAAGTGGCAGTAATTTATGTAGCCATGTGTCACAATGAGGAGTGGTCAAATGTTTCGCTTTTATATTATACTAGTCGCTAACCCGTGCGATGCACGGGAAAGCTACCAATTTTTTTCCAAATGATGTGACATTAGCTATTGGAATTCAACATCGATTCTCTAGTAGCATGTTGTTATTTTTCAATTTCATTTATTTCATGTCTTCCACTAAATATTCAATGCATTCATTATATTTAAAAACATATATTCAAATTGATTATCTAAGTGTCTGCAAAAAACTACAATTCAATCAACTCTAGAATACAAAATAGGTGGGGTAAAAATAAATCATAACTCGGTTTCCATACAAAAACAAAAGAAGCAAGTCGATAACTTCACCTCGCTCGTTTTCACTAAAAAAATTCAAACCCATAGCTCGTTTCCACAAAAAAACAATTCAAATTGACCAATAGCTCGGTTTCGATACAAAAACATATATTCAATTTGATTATCTTAGTGTGTGCATAAAAACTACAATTCAATAACTCTAGAATACAAAATAGGCTGGGGTAAAAAATAAATCATAGCTCAGTTTCCACACAAAAACAATTCAAATTGACCAATAGCTCGGTTCCACACACAAAAACAGAATTTTGTCTAAATTTTATTCGCCATTGAAAAGCAGATTAGCGTTAGAAAATTAAGAATGAACAAGATTACTCTAGTTGGATAGGCCCAATAATTCATTATTTTGGGCCCATAACTGGGTCCCATTAGGCTAAAACCATATTGGGCTCAAAAGGCCCACCATGTTGAAACAAAAATCTGTCTAATAACTCCACATGGCACATAAATACTAAGATAACCACATTTTTGTTATCTGTCTAATAACTCCATTTTTTGTTTCAACATTCTCGTCTAATAACTCCGTCCAAATCAAACAAGGCTTTCCAACGGAAACCGTTATCGTTCCTTTCCTCTCAATCTCTTTGTATTCCTCACAGCTAGGGGTGTGCGCGGTTCGATTCAGAAGGGCGTTGTTTTCCAAATTTATTACCGAACCGATAGAGATCGGTTTTTTCATAATTGAAACCGATGCAAACCGTCTAGAGTCGGTTTTCCTACCTATAGCGGTGCGGTTTTTTATGTACAGTTTAGTTGGTTTGGTCGGTTTGAAATATTAAAAAAACAATTTTTTAATAATAAAAAAATTGGGCTTTCAAGCCCAATATCAATATATCAACTTGTTCAAGAAACCTATGCCAAATAATGTATTTTTTCATTTCATAATGATCACATAATGATCCAAACAGCCAAGCCAACCTTAATAGTTTATATTATATTATTATATATATAAGCATCCGTGTATAATATATAATGCTACAAACTCTCAAAACAGCCAACCTTACACTGTATTATTCAGTATTATATATAATATATAATATAATATTATATTACTTGGAGTTGGACATGAATATACTGTGTATCCGACTTCGTGTAGCAGCCAACCTTACACTGTATTATTATATATATATATATATATATATATATATATATATATATATATATATATATATATATAATATTAATATAATATTATATTACTTGGAGTTGGACATGATTACACTGTGTATCCAGCTTCGTGAATGATAAAACTTTCAAGCCGCTTACATCCATCCAACCTTACATATATCGAAGTGTAAGCGGCTCACATTAGTCCAACTTGGACCCCCACAAAATAGAAAGACACAATACTGATACAAATCACACTCACACAAGCTTTGCTTTGAGAGACACAAATCACACAAAGAATGGCAATAAAATCATACTTGCTTTGACTTTCCCAAACAAATGAAAATGAAAAAAAACAAGTAAAACACGAAGACAAACTACAAAACCGAAAACACGAAGAAGCTTACGGCTACCGGTGTTCTGCGTCAAAGTAGACTTGAGTAGAGAGGCGAGAGCGAGAGAGAGAGTTAAAAGATACCGAGAGAAACATACGAACTTATATACCCCGAGAATCAAAACCTAGCATAAAACGCACTGCTTTGCTTTTTTTTTTTTTTTTTTTTTTTTAATAACACCCATACATACGATGTCATTTATCGCCTTCATTAAAAAAAAAAAAAAAAGAACTACGTAACAAATCTTGTATCGGTTCGGTTCGCCACACTCGGTTTCGGATTTGTCAATCCGGTGATTTCACCGCACCAGCATCGGAATGGAGGACAAAGTCCGAATGCCGGCCTCGGCTCATTCGGTCGGCGCAACAGTCGGGACGGTGTAGTCGGCGGCGGTCGGTTGGGTCGATTCGTGAAGTTTTGCACACCCCTACTCACAGCCGATTTATTAGCCGCTTGTCGTTGGTTGAGTATCTCTGTTTCTTGTGGATTCTAAGCCAAATCTCAAAAAGGTAATCTTCCTAGATCCTTTCTTTATCATACCCACTTTTTTTTTCTTTGTTTCCTTCAAAGGAAAACCAAATCGTAGTTTGCCATGGGTGTGATTGAGGAGGAGCTGGAAGAAGGTAATGGCAGAGTTTTCGTGAAAGGGAAAGCGTGAAAATCGTAGTCGGGTAGGGAATGGGTTTATGACGTTTTTTTTTTTTGGTTTTGGTTTTATTGTTTTATGTTTTATTTTTATTTTTTAATGTTGTGCTGACGTGGAAAATTGTGGGAGCTTCAAAAGTTTCGGTTTTATATATATATATAGACTAGTCACTAACCCATGCAATGCACGAGAAAGTTCTTAGAAATGCTAAATTTTATTTTATCAAATTAAATGGTTTTTTTGTCAATTCAGTGAGAAAATGAATGTCACTATTAATGGTGATTTCAGAAAGATCTTATTAAAAGCCAAATACAATAATTTAATCAGTATCCAAAAGACTAAATAATGTTTTTAGATGGTTGAGAGAAATTTAGTTAAGATAAATGAACCTTTTCGCTATGGTTTTTTTTTTTTTTTTTAATAAGTAAAGAAAATTTTATTCAAAGACATAATAATGAGTTACCCAAATATACAGGAAGTATACAACTGGGGACCAAAATAATCAAATACATAAATTACAAGCATTCATCAAATCATAGACTAAAAAAATAGAATGACTTCCTATGATAGACATCCAATCCGATAAAGTTTTAAAAAATAAAAGTTTTACATCAACTATAGTCCTTTCAAAATCTTCAAAACACCGATTGTTTCTCTCCCGCCAAATACACCACATCAAATAATGAGGGACAGCCATCTAAATAACACCATTACGATGATGACCAAAATTTCCTTGCCAACATGCAAGGAGCTCAACCACAGACTTTGGCATCGCCCAGTGGATAACAAACAAGGTGAACACCATAGACCACAACTCATAAACAATAGGACAATGTAGTAAAAGATGGTCTACCAATTCTCCATTACTTTTGCACATATAACACCAATCTAGAATTAACGCCTTCTTCTTACGTAAATTATCAATAGTCAAGATAGTTCCTAAAGCTACAGTCCAAACAAAAAACCGACTCTGGAAGGAACCTTCCGCTTCCACATACTTCTCCAAGGGAAGGACTGAGTACATACACCCAACAAAGCCTAATCTTACCTCAAAGCCCTTGCTCTTAGCAGGTGTCCAACACATCTTATCCTCACCAATACCTCTCAATGAGACTCCATATATAACATCTCAAAAAGCAGATAAAGAAACGATACACCCGATGAATTTCTCGCAAGAATTCCAAATCCCAAAAAAGAACCTCGTTAGGAAACCGCATGAGATCAGCCACATAAGCCTTCTTATCATTATTGATTCTAAATAAATCTGGAAAACACGTACCCAACGGATTATTCCCACACCAGACATCATGCCAAAATTTCACTCTAGTCCCATCTCCAATCTAAAATTGAATGTAGCGAGAAAAAGTAGACCAACCACTACTAATAGTTTTCCATAAACTCACCCCATAGGATCCTAGAACAGAATTAGAGCACCAATCTCCCTCCTCAACTCCATATTTAACCCTTATAACCCTTCTCCATAATGCTTCTCCCTCATACCCAAATCTCCACAACCATTTTCTCATTTTCGCTATGGATTTTAAGGAATAAGTTACACAAATGGTTAACTACAGCACTAATATTCAAAGGAATACACATAATTCATTAGAATGAAAAGGATTTAAGCTCAAACATCACCAAAGAACCAAATAAATGAAATCTTCACTCAAGATATTAAAGCAAAATTCTCATTAATCTAGTGCAATATAGAACAAATGTAGATTTTATAGAAATATCCTATAATACATATACAATATATCTTACTCTCATATTCATGTGTTAATGCTTTAAAATTCAATCAAGATGCATCAACTACATATTATTTCAATGTTTTGAAAAAACAGGACTTCATATTGATTGAATCAAGATGCATAACTACATATTATTTCAATGTGTAACACCATCACCGAGGACTATCTTTGTGAAAAATTCAAATCATGAGTTTGAGTTCGAGGATAATCCGATAATAGCCTAAACGAACTGTTTTGTGTGCCTAAAAACAATAAGCAAATATATTTCATCAATATCAAAACAAATAAAAACCAAAAAGACAGCAATTTTTTTCAAATCGAATAAATGACCTTTTGGAATTAAGAGAGACAAAGAAGAAGTAACAGAAAAAGGCTTCTAGAAACTAATTATAAATCAAAACCTTAATCAAAAATTCAAAACCAAATCTAACCCATTAGAAAACGGTAATTATATTATAAAGAAAGAGAGATAAACATTGGGTTATTGCCTAAACAGAACCTTGTCTTGCAGGTAAAACCTATCAAATGTAATGCTATAGTAATATACACATGAATTATTCATCTGATTTTTCCTAATAAATGAAAGATAAATTCTAAACTTAAACTACCACTATGACAATTCTTAAATCATGCAATCAAAAAACTTTGCATTTAATTCCCAATTCAAACACAATTTACATTTTTTTGTGCATTCTAATTGAAAATTTGATTAAACTTGTTTTAAAATGGGAATCTGGTACCTTTAAGTATTCAACAAATTTCTTTTATTTTATAAACATACACGAATTTTGAGCCTCCTTTAAAGATGCATGTTTTCTTCTAAATGAAAATCCAAATAAAAAAGTTTTTATTCCCCTAAAACATGAAATTTATTCCTCCAGTGAGTTGTTTAATATTATAGTTGAAAACTCCCTAAATCCCGCATATTATAGTCTATCGTCAGCTGGACGGAGATATATTCTCCTACAAATCAAGGATATGATGAGAAGGGCAAACTATTATCAAGTTTAAGGGAAAAGAAAATGAATGCCATAACAGTCTTATGCAAAACTAAAACACACATGTTTTCTTAAAGAAAAAAATAGTGGTATAAGCCTAAGAAGGGACAGTCATGCATAATTTTACATGATAAGCTACAACTTCAAAACGCAAAAAATGACCCTCTTAAATAATTAGCCAAAAAGGTCATATTACCATGTTTTAACTTAATTTTTCCTAAGAGAAAAATCAGTTAACATGCATCCTAAAATAACCATTCCTAAGTCCTAACAAATCCAATAAATAGGAATGCTTCAACATTAAGATCAGCTAGTAGAAGATGGGTGGTTCCACTTTTTCATTGAGCCTCATCTTGATTCTAACTGCTTCCATGTTGGTCGCTAATATGGCCAACAAAGATTGGCATTTTGGCTTTAACTATACCAATTGGCCTTTCAAAGGAGGCCCTCCCCAAAGCCAAAATGATACACCAGGACCCAAAAAGATCGTTGTAGGTGGCTCAAAGAACTGGCAATTAAACTTTAACTACACCGATTGGGCTCTCAAAAATGGCCCCTTTTACCTAAATGATACTTTAGGTGAGTTGCCATTCCTTGTTTATTACTACTGTTTGTCAAAGTGTCGTCTAGGTTTTATCATCAACTTATGTTATTTTAATGTGTCCTAAAGACATCTTAAGAAATACTAATAAATAATCATATATAAGTTGTGAGTCTTTCAAAAAGAAAAATACTCTGTTGATAATGTGTTGATTTACATGATCAAGTTCACTATGATTGTTTGTACTTTTTTTTTTTTTATTGTAGGTGTGTAAAATTTAACTTAAAAAAAAGAAAGGCCAAAGTGCCAAATACATTCCTGAAGTTTGAAGGATTTTGAATTTACATCCTAAAATTTCAAAATTTAGATTTTTTCCCCTGAAATTATATTCCATTTGCATTAGCAGCCTTTTTGTCCATATTTTCAGTTAAATGTCACATAATTAAGCTTGTCACGTGTGTTTAATTCTTTAAATAAAATGATGCTACATCATTTTTATGATGCCGTCATTTTCATTATATCACATGACATCATTTTATCAAACAAACAAACACAAATGGCAAGTTTATGTGACATTTAACGGAAAATATGGACACATAGGCATTGTTGATGTAAACAAAATATAATTTTAGGGGATAAAATTTTAAATTTTGAAACTTTAAGGTGTAAAATTCAAAATCCTCCAAACTTCACGGGTGTATTTTGAATTTTAACCAATATAATATAAACATTATTCAATGGAGAATGAAATATATTTTAACTTGTGTACTTAGGACACTTCTAATTAATAGAAGCCTTAACTTATTACCATCGAAGTCTTATATTTCCCTAGCTCAGTGGCTCCCCATATCTTATGCTATAACTTCGTTTTTTATTTATTTATTTTTTAAAATTTTTTATATGATGACAATGTGGTGGTTGCAGTGTTCAAGTATGATCCACCAACAAACGACAGCATAATTCCTCACAGTGTATACTTGCTACCAAACCTTTGGAGCTTCTCAACGTGCGATTTGAGAAGGGCAACAATGGTGGCCAATGTAACTCAAGGAGGGGGTGAGGGATTTGAATTTGTGCTGAAAAAGTGGCAACCCTACTATTTTGCATGTGGTGAGCGTGATGGCTATCATTGCAATGCTGGGCAGATGAAGTTATTTGTCATGCCACTGTTTCATCAATGGCATTAATGAAGAAGGAGTTAAGGAAGTTGTATTGCTGCATTCTATACCTAGCTAGCTAGGGGTTTCTTCCCCATATTTACATTCTAAAGTTGTTGCGAGCAAGATTTGTTTTCGATTATTACCTAAAGATATGCAATGAGTGCTAAATAAATCTATGAGATGAGAGAATTAAGTGTTCTTCTATATGCTGATAGTCTTGCATTGATGCAATGCTTTGATGTAATATTGACTTCATAT
Organism: Quercus dentata; assembly: GCA_028216015.1. Taxonomy (NCBI): domain Eukaryota; kingdom Viridiplantae; phylum Streptophyta; class Magnoliopsida; order Fagales; family Fagaceae; genus Quercus; species Quercus dentata. The sequence continues at coordinate 13,645,345 of CP116452.1, read as the reverse complement.
AGAAAAGCTTTTGAATTTTTTTGCAATTGGAAGGATTGACCATGTTTAGAGATTAAATTCAATAAGAATTCGGCATAAATGCTCTATTTATGCTCTGCAATAAAACTGTGCCACATAATATTTTTTCAAATAAAAGAATAGAGACTAATACATATACGAACACAGTCTCTAAACATTTATTCAACCAATATAATTTGAATATTAAAAACAAGATAACTACTTTAACATTTTCTAAAGACTGAACTGAAGAAACACCAGAGCAAGAAAGCTATCAAAGATGTCGATGGAAACTGGAAGAAAGAGCCGCTTAAAAAGCCGCCATCGACCGAGAACTCTCCATATACGCTGATTTGATTCACACTCAAAATTAGAGATGAAAACAATGCCACCGGTGGCCAGGCCGGTCGTGACAGACCTTGTTAGTTATGGTTGTTATTAAGTCGGTTATATCAGTTGGAGTAGTTATAGTAGGTATAGTTGGTTTCAAGTCCGTTAAAAGTGGTTAAACAGACTCAATTGTTGTAATTCTCACGAACTTCTCCTATGATTCAACTAGTGCATGTTAGAGTTACTCTTTGTCAGGACTAGCTCCATATCAAATGAATAAATATATTTAAACATTCATCAAACATATAACTTGATGAATTAATACTATGGAGTATCAAATATTTTAGTTCAAAGCATTAAATTTAACAAAAATAAATGATTTTTTCTAAATTTTTTTATATTAAAAAAAAGAGATTTATTTTATTTTGAAAAAGATGATGATCTATTTTTAATTTTGATTTTGGTGTTGAGAGAGAGATAAAGATTGTTTGGTGTGTGATCATCTAAGAGGTTAGGTGGTTAATATTGATAATTCAGCGAGTAAATTTTTATTTAAGTTTCAAGTCGTTAAAGGGAATTAATTGTCATTGTTGATGTAGTACATTTACAATTTTATTTTTGCCAAACATCTTAAGGTTTTCAATTAGGTTGGTTTCTATTGGCATAATATTTTGGAGGCCTTCATATGTGGTGGGTAAAAAGTGAACAACTTTTTTTAAAACAAATTATTATCATGATTTTTTAGAACTTTTTTCAATTCAGTCTTCAAATGATGCTTAGTTTTTATTTTATTTTATCTTTTTTTTTTTTTTTTTTTTTATATTTGCATTATATTTGTAGAATAGGTTTTAATGAGACGGTTATTGTGGGTATTAATAATTTTTTTTAAATTATTATTATTTGAAAGAAATTGATATGATGTTATTTTTTTTGGTTGGTGTAAATAGAATCCTTTACATCAAGGAGAATTGCCCTCTACCTCCCCAAAACTCCCTTAATATATGAGGGAAGATATTAAGAATGCAAAGAAGTGTTGCATATCTCAAGCCCACACAGCTAGCTAGTAGTGTAGCTGGGACTCGATGAAGGAAGCACTAGCTCAGCCACAAGACCAAAGAATCAGTGCAAAGCATTTTCTTTGATGAGGTGTGCACCGATCGATCGACTACCAAGCTAGCATCAAAGGACAAGATCAACTCAAAGCAATCTTGGAAATGATTGAGTCCATGCCACATCATGAGTTCTTCATCCAGGATCATTGAAGAAGTTAGTTCCACAAATCTAGGAGTTAGTTACTTAGGCTTGCCACGTGTGTATGACCACCAGAAAAGTTCAAATAACTCGATTTTGGTGCCAATAGTTGAGTTAGTTATTTCTCGTGTATATAAAAAGAGTAATGTGTAGATGTTTATTCATTCAATTCATTTCATTGTAATTCATTTTTCAATCAATGAAATTCTCTCTATTCTATTTAGTTTCTCTGTTTCTTTACATGGTATCAGAGCACTAGCATGTGCTAGCTTCGCTTCTTGTTACAAACTTTTCTTGTTTGCCAAACAGAGATTACTTCGAGAGTTTTCCTTGAATTCTGATTTTGCAAGATCTTAATTCATCTCTGTTGATATTGAATCTTGTCTTTCGATTCCATTTCCAATTTCATTAGAAGTTTCATTCAAGCTTCGTGAAAATCATCAATGGCTTCGCTGAAGGAAGTGACTCGATCCCTACGCACAATCAATCCACACACCAAGCTCCTCGTCTAACACGTAAATCAATTCTCCCAATCGGTTTTTTCTTAGTGCAAGTGAGAATCCTGGAAATATCTTAGTCACTCAACCACTCTTGGGGATGAGGAACTATCAATCTTGGTCTAGGGCTATGGTTCTAGCATTGACTCGCCAAGAAAAAGATAGGATTCGTGAATGGCAAGATTGTAAAGCCTCGAAGATGATTCTCCTCTGTATGAAGATTGGGAAAGTTGTAACACAATGGTGCTTTCTTGATTGATCAACTCTATGCATGATGATGTTTCAAGTGGCATCATGTACTGTGAGATCGCAAGGGAGATGTGGCTGGAGTTACAGCGTGTGTTTTCACAAGGAAATGGACCAAAGGTTTATAATCTTCAGCAAGAGATTTCACAGATAACTCAGGGGCAATTATCAGTGATCGAGTACTATTCTAAATTCAAGAAGCTTTGGGATCAATTGATTCATTATGAACCTTTACCAGCCTGCTCTTGTGGAGCAATGAAAACTCTGAGCATTGCACATGAGAAATCCTATGTGATGAGGTTCTTGATGGGACTCGGTGAGAATTTCGAGACAGTGAGAAGTCACATTCTCATGCTTGAACCATTTCCTTCAATGAGCAAGGTGTATGCTCTGGTTCTCCAAGAAGAATCTCACAAAGGCATTGGCCATGGCTCTACCTTCACACCTAAGCCGATTCGGTGGCAATGTATGCCAATACCAGGGGATATTCAGGCAATAAAGGTGGTTTCAAGAAGGAAAGACCTTTGTGTACCCATTGTAACATGCTTGGACATACTATGGACAAGTGTTACAAGCTCCACGGTATCCACCAGGTTACAAGCACAAAGGGAAGCCTAATTCCAATGCTAACCAAGTTTCATATCCTCAAGGTCAAGTCTGTTGAGGTTCCTTCTAATGCATCTGTTTCGGTGTCCTATTTCTAAGGCACAGTGTGAACAATTACTTGCTCTATTCAATTCTGGGACTGATCAAGGTGCTAATCACCATGTTGCAAGTGTTAGTACAAGTGTCTGCTTTGTCTCTAGCATGCTTTCTCGAGCTACTGGTTCGCTTGCACGCAATCTGGTGTGCCTTCCACATCTATGACATCTTCGGACTATACTCAATCTACCTTTGTTGACACCATGTCAGGTATCAATCCTTTGCTTCATTTTTCCCCTTCCTTGAAGCATTCAATTTTTTCTGCTAAAATAGTTGATAGGGATGTCTTTGTGCCACTGATTGGGTCATAGACACAGGGGCTACAGATCATATGGTCCATTCTATTGCAGGTTTCACCACTATCACCGCTACCCTAAACACCTTTGTCAATTTACCTAATGGTGAAGTTGCTTCTATTACTCATGTTGGCATTGTGAAGATATCAGAACACCTTATACTTCACAATGTTCTTTGTGTCCCATCTTTTAGTTTCAATCTCATCTCTGTCGTCCGGTTAGTTAAGTCCACCGCTTGTTGCCTTATTTTCCTTGGTCATTCTTGCTTTATCCAGGACCTTGCTCATTGGAGCACACTTGGTCCTGGGTAGAGAAAGCAATGGACTTTACTTGCTGGACAAGAGCTACATTTCTTCACCATCTTCTGTCGCGCTTCGTACATAGTCCTCAAGTTCACATCGGCACTCCAGTTGGGCCACCTGTCAAATGCCAAATTGGCTTCAATAAAATCTAGTGATGTACCTAGTTTCATTTTCTGTTGAGACCCTTGATTGTAACATTTGCCCCCTTGCAAAACAAAAACGTTTACCTTTTAATAAAAGTTCTCATTTGTCTAAATCTTGCTTTGAGTTGATTCATTGTGATTTGTGGGGACCCTTCTCGGTTTCTACCATTGATCATTGCAAGTATTTTTTAACCATTGTTGATGACTATTCTAGAACCACTTGGGTTTATCTGTTAAAGCATAAGTCTCAAACACAACTGTTTTAGAACAATTTTGCACTATGGTGGAGACTCAATTTTGTAAGAAAATTAAAACTCTAAGGTCCGACAATGGGACTGAATTCATCATGAAAGATTTTTTTGCAAAAAGGGGCATCTTACATCATTTGAGTTGTGTTGAAACCCCTCAACAAAATGCTATTGTTGAGAGGAAGCACCAACACATCTTAAATGTGGCAAGAGCTCTCATGTTTCAATCCCATTTACCTTTGCATTTGTGGGGTCATGCTATACTAGCTGCGTGTGTACTTAATCAGAACCCCTTCATCCTGTTTTGTCAAATCGATTCCTTATGAAGTTTTATTTGGTCATCCACCTAGCTATGCACATCTTAAAGTGTTTGGTTGCTTATGCTTTGCTTCCACTCTTTCAAATCATAGGTCAAAATTTGCCCCTAGAGCTGTTAGGTGTGTCTTCTTGGGATATCCTTTTGGGGTTAAAGGATATAAAGTTCTTGATTTGTCTACTAACAAGGTGTTCCTTTCTAGAGATGTGGTTTTCCATGAAAATTCTTTCCCTTTTGCTTCTATTTCACCTCATAATGCAGATCCTTTCCTATCATCTGTTGTGGAAGCTTCTTGTTCAATTGGTGTTGCTGATTTTGTTACTCCTGTCAGCATTTCTGAACCATCTTCCATGGATTTTACTGATCCACCTTCTTCTTCTCATCAGCATGTTCCAATTGTCTTGTCTTCTAATCCTATTTCTTCTTCTAGTCCTATACAGATGTGTCATTCGATGCAAGACTTTCTTCATCACCACCAGTTGCTTGAGTGCCTCCGGTGCCTCTAAGGAAGTCCACTAGGGATATCAGACCTCCTGCTTATTTGCAGGACTATGCTTGTACCGCCATTGCACCTGGTGCTCCTTATGCTCTTGATCAATGTCTTACATATTCTCACTTGGAGCCATGCTACCATTCTTATTTCTTTGGAGTTACTTCTAGTCCTAAAGAGCCTACAACCTTTTCCCAAGCTGTTCAAGATCCACTTTGGAGGGCTGCCATGGACAAAGAAATCCAGGCCCTTGAACAGAATCATACTTGGACTGTGACTACCTTGCCTCCTGGTAAGCTCCCCATTGGCTGCAAATGGGTTTATAAAGTCAAGCTTAACCCCGATGGAAGTGTTGAAAGGTTCAAAGCTAGGCTGGTTGCAAAGGGGTATACTCAAAGGGAAGGTCTTGATTTTCTTGAAACCTTCTCTCCTGTTGCTAAAACAGCAAAGAAGGGTCTTGATTGCTCTTGCTGCTGCCAAGCAATGGCCTTTGCATCAATTGGACATCAACAATGCTTTTTGCATGGTGATTTGGATGAAGAGGTTTATATGTCACCGCCACCTGGTTTTCACAAGAAGGGGGAGTGTGTTTTGATTCTTCCACTTTGCTCCTAGGGTGTGCAAATTGGTTAAATCTCTTTATGGGTTAAGACAAGCTTCAAGGCAATGGTACACTAAGCTATCAACAACAATAAAGGAGCTTGGTTTTGTTCAATCTCAGGCTGATCATTCCTTATTTGTGCACAAAGAAAGGTTCCTTGTTCACGCTTCTGTTGGTCTATGTTGATGATATGGTGATCACGGCAATGATCATGCCTGTGTTGTCTCTCTCAAGTCCATTCTTGATCAAAAGTTTGGTATTAAAGACTTGGGATCACTCAAGTATTTCTTGGGTTTAGAGATTGCAAGGAACAAGAGTGGGATCAGCTTAACACAGAGGAAGTATGCCTTGGAAGTGCTTGAAGAAACTGGTATGACAGGGTGTAAACCAGTCCAAACCCCAATGGAACAAAGAATCGAAGTTGTCTAAAGGCAGTGGAGACTTACTTACCAATCCAGGACAGTATAGAAGGCTCATTGGGAAGCTTATGTACTTGACCTTGAGCAGACCGGATATCACATATGCAGTTCATAGACTCAGCCAGTTCTTAGCACAACCTAGAGCACCACACATGAAAGCAGCCTCTAGAATACTTCAATACATAAAAGGAACACCTGGTCAAGGTGTTTTCTTTCCCACTAAATCTGATCTACACCTAAAAGCATACTGTGATGCTGATTGGGCAGGGTGTCCTGACACAAGAAAGTCTCTAATGAGGCTATTGTGTGTTCCTTGGTGATGCCTTAGTGTCTTGGAGGTCTAAGAAGCAAAGCATAGTGTCTAGGTCTAGTGCAGAAGCTGAATATAGAGCTATGGCTAACACCACATGTGAATTGACTTGGATTTTGCATCGCTACAAGATTTACATGTCAAGCATGATCACCTGTCTTTGATGTCTTTGTGACAACCAGGCAAAGAATCCATATAGCGGCTAATCCAGTGTTCCATGAGAGGTCAAAACACATAGAAGTCGACCGCCATATTGTAAGGAATAAGATCCTTGAGGGTGCACTCAAAACCTTCCATGTTTCGACTAAGAATCGGTTGGCGAGATGTGTTTACCAAGGCCTTGGGAGTGGAGAGTTTTTAAGGCTAATTAGAAGACTAAGTGTCATAAATATTTTTGCTTCTCATGTGGAATATCCTCATACTCGGTATGGAAGATCAACAGGCAAGAGCTATACTCTTGAGGGGGAGTATTAAGAATGCAAAGAAGTGTTGCATATCTCAAGCCACACAGCTAGCTAGTAGTGTAGCTGGGGACCGATGAAGGAAGCACTAGCTCGGCCACAAGACCAGCGATCAAGTGCAAAGCATTTTTGATGAGGTGTGCACCGATCGACTACCAAGCTAGCATCAAAGGACAAGATCAACTCAACAATCTTGGAAATGATTGAGTCCATGCCACATCATGAGTTCTTCATCCAGGATCATTGAAGAAGTTAGTTCCACAAATCTAGGAGTTAGTTACTTAGGCTTGCCACGTGTACGACCAATTTAAAAGTTCAAATAATCGATTTTGGTGCCAATAGTTGAGTTAGTTATTTCTCTGTGTATATAAACAGAGTAATGTGTAGATGTTTATTCATTCAATTCATTTCATTGTAATTCATTTTTCAATCAATGAAATTCTCTCTATTCTATTTAGTTTCTCTGTTTCTTTACGTAAGATTAGCTCGCCTAAGTGATAAGTATAAATAATTAAATATTATTTTAAAAAATAAAAACAAACCAACAGATAACATACATTGTTACATATTTTTTAGAGGACTCACGGCACTTTCGTTTTTACAACAATTAAAAATCTATTATCTAGAATCTAATTTTTTTGAACTTGTTGATTTTTGTTGATTTCTTAAAGACAGATAGAATTTGCTCTTTAAAAGTTGCTTGGAGTCTCAGAACATTAAGCTTATTTGTGAGATTTTTGTTGATTTATCGTTTGTTAGTATTTTTTTTTTTTTTTACGATTTAATTGCATGTTGCTCTAACTCTTGCTACTACTATAAAAGAGGTCATTCCTTGGTTAAAAGAATGTCCATCTTTTTTCTTTCACATTGTACAATATAATTTTAAATAAATAAAGTCTATATTATCATTTCTACTAAAGAAAACAATTATCTCATATAATGGCATTTTTTAAAGTTAAAATCAATTCATCTCTCTCACTGCACTATAACTCAAAATAGTAGGTCTATTATTTTGAAACTTATAATAACTACAAAAATAATAATAATAATAATACAACACTAAATCCTTGTTGCTATTATCCGTCCTCTAGTCTTTGTTTCCTCAATTTCTTCACTTTTTTTGCAGTTTTACACACTAAGTTTTTGCTATAAACTCAAATTTTAAATTGTAATTAGAAGTACAAAGAAAGAAATTTGGATTTTATATATTTTTACAAGCAACCAAGTTAGTGAAACGCTTTTACATTGATTTGTTTTTTTTTCAATTTATTTTGAGTAATCAAATTATATTTTAAAAATTTTATGTAATCAAATAGGAGATTAATGGATAAATAATTGTTTTATCACATATATCAAGAAATATAAAAAATCATTAAAAATTTCAGAATAATATGAAAAATCCTCAAGGACAACTAAATAAATTAACCCAGGTATAAAAATAAAATTATAGTTTGCATTTTTTATGGCAATTATATTATTATATAGTTGTTTATTTATTTATTTTAATGTTAATTAGTATTTCGGAATAATTTTGTTTCAAATCTTGTTTTTTTAATTTTGTCCTCTTTAACCTCAAATCCTAGCTCTGTCATCGTGAATACTTGTACATATGCTTATATATATAGCACATGGTTTCGAGGTAATCAATAAATATCTTAATAAGTGGCTTTTGCCTAACTAGGTTTAGTTACTTCCAATGGCTTCTAGTCAGCTTAACTGTAATAATTGAATAAGAGATCCAAGGTTCAATCACCACCTAACCGATTAATGTTTTGATCTGATAATAAAGAGTTATTATTAAAACCGGACGTCATAAATTGAATCTATCTCTCTCAAAAAAAAAAAAAAAAAAAAAGGGTTTAGCTACTTCCATATTCATATAAATGGTTCTTATTTTATTTAGTCTATGAACGGTCATTGGGTGCTTTTTTGGACTCTTTGTAGCGATTTTGGCCGCCGAAAAATGCCTGTTTTCCTGTTGGCATGTTTATTTATGTCTGCATACTGCATTTCTGCATGAAATACGTGTTGAAAGAACCAAAGACTAAGAGAGATGAGATGCACGAGAAGAGTTGGGATATATGTCTGACACTCAAGGATCAGAGAACAGAGGATAGGAAGAAAGGCAAGAAGGATAAAACGACACAAGGCTAGCTGAAGCTACAAGAGGATTAAATCAGTTAGCTAAACTACAAGTAGTTTAGGTGTTAATTATATTCAGTTGTATCACACATGCTGTAACTAATATTGGCACGTGTAGTAACTGCTTTCCTTATAATTTGGTATAATTAGTAACGCTCTATTTTGGGGCTTTAGTTCTTAGCTTAGATGTGATTGTATAAATCTCTAATCCTGTACAGATTCATTCATTGTATCAATTAGAGAAGTTCTTCATTTTTCTCTCTCAATTCTCTCTCTCTGTGTTCACATTTCTTCTTCTTCCTTCGTCTTTACTTTCTTACAATATACATGCATGTTCACATTAAGCAAGTAAAATGTGTTAAGACTGTTAGTATGATGGGAAAACTCAATACAAGCTAGCATACGATGATCACTTATTCCCTCTTCCATTAAAGTTCACGATTTCTTGGTTAATATATTAAGAGTATCTAGAATGAATTCAATCTGGAAAGGAAAATATTACTATTTTCTATATATATACACGAATGATGGCATGTATACATTGTGCAATTTAACCATCATCATCACATCACCCAGTTGAATCATATGCTAGTCTCTCATCAGCATGACGAAGATCTTAGCATCATTTTTTTTTTCCCAAATTTTATACCCTTTTTTTCAATTTCAGTCAAATTTTGTCAGTTCAAAGTGCAATAAATGTCTATTAATTTCCATTATATAGTGATCCAAAAATCTATACGTCTTTGAAATAAATAAAAGAAAGGACTACTGCCTTATTGCGTACCAGCAGGAAATTTAAGAGGAATTAATTAGGAACCAGTGCCAGTGTACCACTATCAGTTGTGTAGTCCATATTCATAAATATCCACGAGGTCCAATGAAATTATCTTGAGTTTATTTTTTTAATTCACTACGTGATATTTAAAGGTATCTATTTCAACTTGCTACATGCATGACAGTTTATAAAATTATATATTCATGTTTATTATTTAAATATGTTTTATTACTCATTTAAAAAATTATGTGACTAAAACTACATATGGATGATTTATTTAATAGGATCACGTAATGAATTGGAGGAAGATGACTCCAACTTTTTCATTTTATTATATGATTTGCAAATTAAACTTAGTTATTGTATAACTAATGTCGTTGAAGATGTTAGTTAATTTGCATGTTATAAAGTCTTTTATTATCATACTAGCTTTTATTTTTGGGCAAATTACAATTTACCCACTTATAATTTGACCGAAATTTAAATTGTCTATTTATGGGTTGAAATTTGACACTTTACCCGAGGTTAACTCAATTAGAGTTCTGTAACCCACCTTAGTTAAAAATAAGGCTAAATATGTAATTTTACTTCACTTTTAGTCTCTTTCTTCCAAAAACACAAAAAACATAAAAATACAAGATCAAAAAAGATAAAAAATAATATAGTGAAACACTTGCATCATGAGATTTCAAATCACATGTAGGCAATTTAAATTTCAATCAAACCTCGGGAGGATAAAATGTCAAATTTCAAATCACAGGTAAGCAACTTAAATTTCAATCAAACCATGAGTGGATAAATTGCAATTTACCACTTTTTTTTAGTGGTCGAGGAATTTAAGATCAAAACCCTTTACCAAACTACCAATGTCTTCTTAAAACAAAAAATAAATAAAATAAATAAAAAAACACTAACAATGTCTTAAAAGCGCAAAAAATTGCTAGGGCATAATATGATATCTCTTTTTTATTATTCTGTATTATTTATAATTACAATATGACGTTCTAAAATAATACTCAAAAAGGAAATGCAAAAGAAAGATGTTATGGAAAAATTCAATATATCTTTTATATTTCTTTTTAGTATCATTGGCTAAAGACTAAATCCATATATCAATGTGTATAATGCGTCGACTAGAATAGTGGGTTTCAGTTAATTTAACTAATAAAATCTCTGATGATTAAATAAAATATTTATAGTTAAATCCCCGCCTACACAAAAAATCGATTGGTGTCTTGGTATAATAATAAATAATTATCACCAGAAGTGAATGTCATAGGTTGAAACTCTATCTTAAAAATAAAATAAAGCATTGACTAATTACAAGTGAAGAATTGAAAAAAAAATTACAAGTGAAGAATTGAAAACAAAACATATTAATGGAGCTTTTACGTTGTATTTTCTGTCTTTAAGTCTTACCTACTCAATTTCCAGTTTGCAATTATCTCTCTCTCTCTTTCTCTCTCTCAACATAAATACCCATTTAAGTAATGCTATCATCGCTAGCTAACATCTGACTTCACCATCTCTTTACTTGTGTCTCACCTTTTAATTCTCTCTCTCAACATAAATACCCATTTAAGTAATGCTATCATCGCTAGCTAACATCTGACTTCATCTCTTTACTTGTGTCTCACCTTCTAATTTCACTCTCTAGTCTCTCTCCTAAGCTGCAAATCATACTATGGGTTTCACAGTTGCACAAGGACTCATGCTATTGCTGCTAATTGCTTCCACAATGGCAGTTAGCAAGGCCAATAGGGGTTGCAAATTTGGGAATCAGCCTTTCCATCACCCTCATCACCCCAATAATACACGAACCTCCAACAGGATCATCGTGGGTGACTCCTACCATTGGAACTTTGGCTTTAACTACACCAATTGGGCCATCAAACATGGCCCTTTCTACCTAAATGACACTCTAGGTGAGCTTACTTTGAATTGCTACTTGTTACGTATTTAAGTTCAAAATAGTCAGTTCTTAGTTTGAACTTTGTCTCTACTCTATTTAAGCATAAATTATCAATTTAGATCCTTAAGGAACATGAAAAATGTGTGCAGTTATTTTTTTTACTGAATTCAAATATGCATGAAATTAAAATAACTCTTTATATGTTGTTGATTGCAGTTTTCAAATATGATCCACCATCTCCAAACACATTTCCTCACAGTGTTTACTTGCTACCAAACTTCCGGAGCTTCACCAAATGTAACTTGAGAAAGGCCACGATGGTGGGAAATGTGACACAAGGCGGCGGGGAGGGCTTCGATTTTGAGCTGAAAAGGCCACGGCAGCGTTACTACTTTGCCTGCGGTGAGCGCAATGGCTTTCATTGCGTGAATGGAACCATGAAGTTCTTTGTGAAGCCAATATTCCGCTAGTATAGATAATTACTATACAATGTGCATGTCATGGGAAACACTACTTGCTGTTATCTCCTTTTATGTCTTTTGTTGTGTCGTAGTAGATAATGTGTCCTTCACTTCTTCTTTTTATATTATTAAATTAAAGACTATTTGTAAATTTGAATAAATATTAAGGGATTGATTGCTTATTTTATAATTTATGAGTTACATTCTAAATCAGGTAATTTTCTATCATTTATTTTTTCTTTTCCTATCCTTGCCGGTAATGTTATGTGTTCTGAATAATTGAGATGATAGATAATAAATGTACCAGCTGTGACTGGGTATTGATGTTCCATAGGGGTGCCATTTTGCATCCTTGCTGGTTTTACTGTAATATTTGCTTTTGTAAATTGAAAGTATTGGAAACTTTTACAATTGGAAAGGTTTATGAGACTTAATGATCAATGCTGGTTTATGCACAAAATCATTACTTCAGTGTAACACATGTAAATAGTATTGAATGTGATTTACATCCCAATTTTAGCTTATTTAATTTGATGGCGATTGCTAGAAAAATTTTAAAAATTGGTTTGAAGGTGAGCTAAGACTCAGTGGACAGTGACCTGAGGAAAACAAAACATGATGATTCATGTTTCAGCGCAAAATGTCATGTTTGGTTTAGTCATTCAAATTGTAAAGATTAAATTTCATAAAAATTTGAGTGTAACTTGTAAGTAAGGACTTTTGCATCCTCAAAAACACACATTTTTTTCTCCAAATAAAAGAATAAAAAATATCATGTAAAATCATAACCCAATTAAATGCCTATTCACCATATAATTATTGTATTCTATAATAAAAAATATACAAGAAGACCAATTGTCCAAGTTAGCTAGCTAGATGCCTAGATGGTACTGCGGTTGGGAAGATAACATCTTGGCAAAATTTTAATTTAAGAGTTAATATGACATATAAGTTTAAGTCAATAGACTTAGGCACAATTATGTTATATTAATCACGTACTTTTATTTTAACCCAAAAAAAAAAAATCACATACTTTTATTATTATTTTCCAATTCATTACTTAATAACTAACCAATCACTTACATGTAAATATTCCAACAATGGCTCTATTTTCGTTTTCATTTTTCTTTGCTCAATTTTTTATCTCAATCCTTATTCCCCTTGAAATATATGCTCATATTGAGGGTCAAAATAAAATAAATTGCCCACCATAAACAAATCATACATATTATATTAAATTGAAAGTTGAGACAAAATTCAATAAAACATTCTAATTTCATGTTAAGTTCTTTTACATGTAGATTCATGAATCTCAACTTAAAAAAATATAATAAAAACAAATTCGATCAAAATTTAATTTACTTCTATGCAAAACTTTGAATGTAAAACTAATCACAATTTTGGTATTTATTGTTACATGCTCTCTTGCACACAACCGAACACTTGAGCAAAATTTACATTGAAATTGTGATGATTTCAATGCAAATATCATGTGTGTACAGTTGTGTATATTACACACACACCCAAATTTTCTTACAAAAATATATTGTGGGGCCTGAGAATTCATGGCCCAAGCCCGCTCTACATCGGGGCCCAAGGCCTAAGCCGAGGAGACCTATTGCCGAGAACGCATAGTGAAAGCCCCAAAAAAGGCCCAAGGGCCCAGCCCAAGGAAGAACTCCTCCTCGGACAAAGCCAAGGCCGAGGAGAAAGGGGACGGTCGACCATCGAAAGTGACGATCGGACCACTCCACGAAAGAGGATAAGTATTAAGAAAGAAAAGGACAAAAAGAAGCATGAAAATATCTAAGAAAAAGCAGCTGCCAATGCATTAAGTGTTCTGCAACTAATGAACCCCCGCTTTCCAGCCTTTACAACCACTCCCAACGACTTTAGGGAGGGGCTGATAGGACAAGTATCAGCACCATAAATCTAAATTTACACGTGGACCCTAAAGAGGGGGAGGAATACGAGTATAAAAGGAAACTAAAGCCAAAGAAAAGAGGGGAGGCGGAAAAGAGGGGAAGAATGGGAAGAACTTGATGCTCCTCAGACCGAGTCCGAGGAGTCAAACCCTTCAAGTTACATCGTTGTAGGGCTTGGATGTTCAGGCCAAACCCACTTCTGCATGAACCCCCCTAAAATCAGGACTGGACCGTTGCCCGGCGATCAAAGGCAAGCCTTTTAAGCCCACTCTCTACAAATCATATTGTGAGGGATCTTTTATGTATGAGCCCAACGTTATTCTTGGGCCGTTAAATAATTGTGTCCCTACAATTGGCGTCGTCTGTAGGAAGGCTTGCACGTTGGCGCAGGTGGCGGTTGAGTCAACTCTCTAGCAAGCAGAGATTCGCGGGGTTTCCTCCAATCCCGGCGACATGCGGTTGTTGCTCCAACATAAACTTTTGCTAGGGGCTACACCTTGCGGTGCCAATGGTGCGGGCAGCTCTAGGGGATTCTGGCCTCAAGCCAGCTCTCCTCGCCCTGGTCTAGGGGCTTACGTTCGAAAAATAAATAAATACAAAAGAAAAACTACAAGTTTTGGACAGAACCAAGGCCTTGCATGGTCCTCGGATTCAAGCCTATGGGGAAACCAAGTACACAAAGAAAAAACTACAAGTTTTGGACAGAACCAAGGCCTTGCATGGTCCTCGGACTCAAGCCTATGGGGAAACCAAGTACACAAAGAAAAATTACAAGTTTTGGACAGAACTAAGGCCTTGCATGGTCCTCGGATTCAAGCCTATGGGGAAACCAAGTACACAAAGAAAAACTACAAGTTTTGGACAGAACCAAGGCCTTGCATGGTCCTCGGACTCAAGCTTATGGGGAAACCAAGTACACAAAGAAAAATTACAAGTTTTGGACAGAACCAAGGCCTTGCATGGTCCTCGGACTCAAGCCTATGGGGAAACCAAGTACACAAAGAAAAATTACAAGTTTTGGACAGAACCAAGGCCTTGCATAGTCCTCGGACTCAAGCCTATGGGGAAACCAAGTACACAAAAAAAAAAAAACTACAAGTTTTGGACAGAACCAAGGCCTTGCATGGTCCTCGGACTCAAGCCTATGGGGAAACCAAGTACACAAAGAAAAAACTACAAGTTTTGGACAAAACCAAGGCCTTGCATGGTCCTCGAACTCAAGCCTATGGGGAAACCAAGTACTTAGAAGAGACAATACGGGGATTGGACACAACCTGGACGTTATATGACCCTTAGAATCTACCCCGCGGAAGAGTTCCCCATTGATAAGTGGGCTAATCCCAAAGCTGCATGGATTCCCCAACCTACCCTCGAATCCTCGGTACCAGAGGAATTGGTGCGACCGCAATATAGTGCCATACGTTGTCGAATGCGATTAGAGTCCCTCACCGCTCGGTTACCCCCTCGGATGAATTATTTAGAGTTTATTGTTCTCGGACGGTCTCCTTGCACGTATTACGGAATATTCATTTGTTATCTCGGTTAGTTTCCTGAGTTTAATTTACTATGAATTATCGTTATTATGCCTGGTAATGTCGGTAAATTAGAATTAGTCGGATTATGTTTCGAGGTTTCCTGCTCTAAGTATCATTGAAGAAAAACACACATGGAGCACACCCATTCACAAAGCAGTTGTTGCAAAAAAGAAAAATATTCAAAACAAGTAAATAAATTCCTCTTTTATTAAGACAAAGAAATAGTACAAACAGTACAATGAAAAGCTGGAATAAGCTTATATTAAAGCTAACTACATAAGCGAAAAAAAAGATACAAGAGAATAAAGATAAAGCCGAGGAAGTAGTACAGAGGAGAGGTTGGTCTTTGTTTCAAGACTTTGTTCAAGGAAAACCATTTCTCAACACTTTTACATACCTATAACTCAGACAGTCAAAGAACCCAACGTGGGGCCTGCACCATTGAAGAAAAGGTGTAGAGAGCCCGGCTTCGGGCTAGCGCAGCTGAAAAAAATGTGCAGGGAACCCAACTTGAGGCCCGCACCGTTGAAGAAAAGGTGTCAGGAACCGGAAGTTGAGGAGCCTACACAAAAATTTGCCTGCGACAAGGCGGACGGCGGCGATGGCGGAAATTCTTTCTTCTGACACACCAAAAATCTGGTGTGACCGTAACCGCCTTGATTTTGACTGAAAGAGGGGAGGGTACCGTTCCCACCATATCCAAGCGGGAGGACACCTTAAACCTGCGCTCCCCCCCGCCTGCACCATATCACCTTAAGTCTTGGAAGGGTCCGGTGCCTCTGCGGCGGGTAAAGTTCCTCCACCTCCACCCCTGACCTCGGACATGTTGCACTAAGGGGAGACGACACCGGAGATGGGAACTAGTTATGGATAAAGGGTTTGTGACTCGAAGAAAGCCAAAGGGTTTGTATACAAGGAGAATAACCTCCTATCCTACTTATATAAAGGGTAGGGAGGTGGCATTTAATTCGTGCAGCTTTCCAAGGAGCGCTACGGAAAAGGCAGGTCTGGGCTCAATTTCCCACGCCATCCGCAACCGTAGGATCTAAAGATCCTCGGGAAGGCGCGCTTCGATTGTTGAAACGTCAGAGGACTCCACGTGAGTGGAAAAATGAAGGATCGACTCTCGACCGGGCACGTCTCCCATGTAAATGTAAAAACATAAGTATTAGTGGAGTACATAAATTTGAATGAGCCATGATGTGGGCCCAACGTCACCAAAACCCTACTCCCCAACTAAAAAGTCGGGCAACAGGATTTTGAGGGGCTATTGTGGAGCCCGAGAATTCATGGCCCAAGCCCGCTCTACATCGAGGCCCAAGGCCTAAGCCGAGGAGACCTGTTGCCGAGAACGCATAGTGAAAGCCCCAAAAAAGGCCCAAGGGCCCAGCCCAAGGAAGAACTCCTCCTCGGACAGGCCAGGCCGAGGAGAAAGGGGACGGTCAGCCATCAGAAAGTGACGCATCGGACCACTCCACGAAAGAGGATAAGTATTAAGAAAGAAAATGACAAAAAGAAACATGAAAATATCTAAGAAAAAGTTGTCGCCAATGCATTAAGTGTTCTGCAACTAATCTGAATCTCGCTTTCCAGCCTTTACAACCACTCCCAACGACTTTAGGGAGGGGCTGATGGGACAAGTATCAGCACCATAAATCTAAATTTACACGTGGACCCTAAAGAGGGGGAGGAATACGAGTATAAAAGGAAACTAAAGCCAAAGAAAAGAGGGGGAGGCGGAAAAAAGAGGGGAAGAATGGGAAGAACTTGATGCTCCTCGGACTGAGTCCGAGGAGTCAAACCCTTCAGGTTACATCGTTGTAGGGCTTGGATGTTCAGGCCAAACCCACTTCTCGCATGAACTCCCCCTAAAATTAGGACCAGACCGTTGCCCAGCGATCAAAGGCAAGCCTTTTAAGCCCACTCTCTACAAATCATATTGTGAGGGATCTTTTATGTATGAGCCCAACGTTATTCTTGGGCCGTCAAATAATCGTGTCCCTACATATATTATCATTTCAAATATAAATTTCAATTGAAAATTTTATAGTGTTCGAAAAAATAGTTGTTCATATCTTATTTGAAAAATGAAAATATGAAATAAATTTATTGTAGCACAATAACACAAATTTAGTAAGGTAACATACCAACATAATATTTTTTTTTTTTTTCTAAAAATAAAACAAGCAAAAATAAACAATTTACATACTCTATCGAATATTATCCTTAGGTTTTTTTAAGAGTCGACAAAAATAAACAAATGATCATCAATAGTGTTCAACTTGGGTAAGAATTTTAATATGCACCTAATTATTATTTAAAAACTTTCATGTATATACATGTGATTACTGCTAGTGATTGTAATAGAGCTATACGCATTTAAGCTTAATAAAAACTTTGACATCTTTAATTTGAACCGAGGTTGTACCATCTACTGAATTTTTTTTTTTAGTAAAAAAAGAAAGAAGAAAAGTTCGAATGCATCAAGCCGCCTTCACATCCTTGGCTCTGTATTCTAATTTTGCAACAAATTATAAGTGTGCCAGACAAGGTTGTCAAAATCGGGATCCTACATAGAATCATGGGAGGTAGGTGGGATCGTGGATCGTAGGATCGGATTGTAGATCGTAGGATCGGATTGTAGATCGTAAGATCCTACATTATTTGAAAAAAAAACAAAAAATACACATTGGTATGTTAAATAATCATAAAAATTATACATTCATTGATATAATTACCATACATCACTACATTCATTTGTAGCATTATTTAAAGATGCTAAAAATCTCAAAATGTGACATTCTATTGGAATATTTTTTATTTGAGTCTAATTGATACTCTCTCTATATTAGAGTGGAAAAACTTGATCTATTGGGATTTTATTTTTCATTTGGGTCCAACTGAGCTTTCTATCAAGTTAAAGAAGATTACAAAAAACCAAGGTTGTTTGGGATTGTCAGAATCGCACGATCCTACCAATCCCGAACGATCGCAAAGATCGTTGAAAGATTTAGATCGTTTTGGGTAGGTGGGATCGTAAGATCCAGATCGGGATTTTGATAACCATAGTGCTAGAAGAATTGAAGGGCAGAAAAGGCTCAATTACACAAATTCTGATTTTAACACTCTGATGGTAATGCATTCTCAAATCATCTCACCCATTCTTTGATCTCAACATCTTTGTTTCAATGATAAATCCATTATAGCGGTCATGAAAACAAAACCTGTGTATACGTAATACATATGAACCATAACGCAATTCTTGCAATGTTTCGTTCTTTTTAATAATAGTAACGTTATAAACATAAATTTTTTTTACATTATTTTAAAAATTATTAATGAGTAAATTATTACTGATTCTTATTTGAGGTATGGACTCACTATTAAAATAATTTTTTTATTTACCAATAATTACTTGATCACCACATCTGTACAGTTTGTAAAAAGACTTGTAATTTTAACATTTTCTTTCTTTTTTTTTTTTTTGGACATTTTGCTGCGATTTTAGGCGTTACAAAAGGCCTATTTTCCTATAGTGATATGGCATATTTATTTATGTCTGCATGAAATACGTGTTGGCAAGAACCAAAGGTTGAGAGAGATGAGATGCACTAATGCACGCATGAGAAGAAGAGTTTAGATATATATGTTCACATGAAGCAAAGTGAAAATCGTATTCATGTATGATAGGAAAATTCATTAAACATATAGAAAATTATTGAATATTCCAGAAGTACCTTAAGATTAGTTGTAGATCTAACAACAAAAATATTCATACTTGAGAATTGCACCTTAAGTTAGGGAATAATTTCTTCACCATTTTCATTTACAACATAAAATTTTAATATAACTTTAGTATACAATGAAAATGAGTCAATAAAGAACTAAAATTTTATAACTATGACTATTCTCTATATAACTTAATTATTACCTTCAAATCCTTGGAACTAACTTCGAGTGCAAATCAAAAAAATAATATTGATACTAAATAAGAATTTTACATCCAATTCTAAAGTGAAAAGAAACAAAAGAAAAAGACTCAGAGATAAATAAATAAATAAATAAAAGGTTCATGTGTTAAAATGGGGGTCAAAGGAAGGGTACTTGGTCACTGATTAGTGCAAATAAGTATTTTGATCAGCAACGTAAAGTAGAAGAAGTAAAGGCATAATTGTGGTTTCGGACCAAACATTTTTTGGGCCAGGTTATAGCCCAAGGATTTCTCCTGTGGTCCGTTGGGCTTGGGCACCAAGAATCCCTTGGATGCTTGGGCTCTGGCCTCAAGGGCCCCACTTTATTGCTTTGTTCAATTGTTTGCCAATCGAAAGAATCTACTATTGTTTTTACTTGCTTAGCTACCAGATTAAAGCCTCTTTATCCAAGTTATGGCATTGGGCAATGAGCTCTATGATCTTGTCTTAGCAATCACTATTTAGGTTTATGACTTTTTTGTAGTCTTTTATTTGATACATATAGCTTATGTTATGGATATTGTTGTAGGTAGAAGGGGCACAATGATAATTCTGCATAATGGTTTCATGGACTTTTTTTTTTTTTTTTTGGGTGAAAAAAAGCTTCATTACAAAACTAAGCAGCAACAATACAATCAGAACAAACCCTATTACAAAACAACCCATTGAGGTCATCCTCAAAAACATCTATTAGGTCCACAGGCGAACTATCAAAGGTAGAGAAATCAACATCTAGACAATAGCTCAATCTAGCAAGACTATCCGCACACCTATTCGCCTAACGAAAGCAATGTTTAATACAAAACTGCGGAATGCGAGAAATCAATAGCTTGCAATCATCCAACAAAGCCGATATGACATTATTCACATAAGAAGGATTATCTAAGGCATCCACAATAGACTTAGCATCAAGTTCAACTTCAAGAGCATTAATGTTAAGGTTGCTGCATAAAAGAAGACCCTCCCTTAAACCCCATAGTTCGGCGGCAAAACTATTGGTCATGCCAATACTCCTACTAAAACCAATAACCCACCTACCTGCATCATCTCTAATCACCCCTCCACAACCTGCCAAACCAGTGTTACCACAATAAGAGTCATCTGTGTTAAGCTTCCACCATCCTTGAACCAGCTTCTCCCATCTAATCCTCCTTAAAACTTTCTGGGTCATCAACCTTGGAGAGGAAAGGCAATGAAAAAATTCCACTGCTAGTTTATAATCACCAAATCAAGCTTCGGGTTCCTACTTTTGCCATTGAAGACCGCATTGTTTCTACTCTTCCAAACATTCCACACAGCAAAAGGAAAAACAACATTCCATGGAGGATGAGTAGCACCTAAACTGTGCTTAAATTTACTATTTAACATCAGTCAATCTTGAAGATTGCTACTCCAAAAGGCTTGATTAGGGGGTAAAACCCCCAACCGATTCCACAGGCCTTTTAAAAGAGGGCAATCTCTCGGCCATGTAAAATGCTTTCAACTCCTTCCTGGCATAAAGGGCAAGTAGTATCATGACTAACACCCCTCCTCTCAAGGTAAACCTTAACTCCAATGCTGTTATGGGCGCACTTCCAAAGAAAAGTTCTAATCCTCGGAAGAGTATTCATTTTCCAAATCCAACGAGCTAGGAAAGGATCTATCCCTTCATCCCCCATGGCAATCCTATAAGCACTCTTCAAGTCAAAGGTGCCTTTAGGAGATCCCGACTAAGCCAACTTATCAACACCTCTACTCAACAAAGTCACTTTGGGGTTGCTTGAATCAACCTTCTAACCTCAATAGAAGTTCAAAGGGAATCTTCCCCAATCCCAACCGGTGTCTATCATAAAGTCTTTAACTTCTAGCTGGCTAGCCTCCCTCGTGATAGGACCCTGAATCAAACCTCTAAGAGAATCTCCATTAGTCCAATTGCTTTGCCACACATTAAGCCCACTATCCCTACCAACCATCCATCTGCTACCCTTATTGAAAGTGTCCATACCTTTTTTCATCGCAGCCCAAATGTGAGAAGAAGGAAGCTTATTAGCATTGGTAGCAACTCTTCTTCTCGGATTACAATATTTCAGATTCAAAACTCTAGCCCAAGGGGCCTCCTTTTCAGTATGGAACCTCCAATTAAGCTTAGAAAGGAGAGCTATATTCTTCCCCTTTGCTAATTGTAGCCCAAGCCCCCTTCCTCCTTAGACTTTATCACCTTATCCCAACCAACCCAATGAATCTTCTTGGCAGCCTCAGAAGAACCTCATAGGAAATTTCGATTCAATCTATCTAACTCATTCAAAATTCTACCAAGCAACAAGTTACATTGCATAACATACGAAGGAACAGCAGCTAAAGAGGCTTAAATGAGAACATTCCGCCCCGTCAAAGAGAGCATGTTAGCCTTCTAACCCGAAAGCCTTTGTTTTGCTCTATCAAGGATAAAGTTGTACTCCCGAGAAGAAGAGTCAGGATGCTTGAGAGGGAAGCCAAGATACTTCCCCAAGAAAGGAGTGCAAGTAAACCCCAGAATGTCACAAAGAGATTCCCTTGTGTCACGGTCTACATTTGGGGAGAAATACACCCTCGACTTAGCTTCACTCACTGATTGCCTAGATAACTCACAAAAATCATCAAGAACATCTCTAATGGCGGCACAATTAACCCAATCTGCCTTAGCAAAAAGGATGAGGTCATCCGCAAAGAAGAGATGAGAGAATTCAGGACCACTTTGAGAGGCTTTAATCGGCTGCCAAGTCTTCATATTGCACTTATCTTCTATTAACTGACCAAGAAAATCCATGCAAATGATGAAAAGATACGGGAGAGCGGGTCACCCCGCCTTATCCCTCTAGAAGGAAGAATCGAATCCAAAACTTCCCCATTAAACAATATGGAGGTGGAGACCGTCGACACACAACTCATTATAACATCTATGAGCCGTGTGGGAAGGTTAATCCTAATAAGCATGTTCCGAATAAATCCCCACTCAAGCTTGTCATAAGCCTTCTCCAAATCAATCTTTAAGGCCATGTACCCCGTCTTCCCTTTCTTTTTTCCAAGGGAATGAATTATCTCTTGGGCAATGATGACATTGTCAATACCCTTTCTACCCGAGACAAAAGCCATCTGTAGGGGAGAAATAAGCGTATCTAGAAAAGGTCTCAGCCTTGCCACAATAATCTTGGTCACCACTTTATACACCGTAGACACACGGACTAATAAGTCCAGTAATTACCTAAAGTATCGGGACCTTGGATCTTAGGAATCAAAGCAATAAGAGTCTTATTTAGATGCTCAGGAACTTTCCCACTCCTAAAAATCTGCTTAACTTCCTTAATCATAGAGTCCCTCACTACCGGCCAAAATTTTTGGAAGAAGCCCACATGAAGTCCATCCGGACCTGGGGCTTTAAATGGTTTTAAAGACCACAAGGCAGTCTTGATTTCTGTTTCAATAACCTCTCCACCGATGCTCTCCCTCTCCCCATCCGAGAGGTGGCCCGACACTAGACAAAACTAGGTTCATCCCTTGAAACAGACCTCATGAGATGTTGCGTATATCCCATTAAAACGCTTCTAATAAACTCTTTGATATCATTCTCCTTAAGGATCCACTCCCCCACTGAATTCTTAATAGCCATGATTTGATTCCTTTTCCTCCTAACCAAAGTTGAAACATGGAAGAAAGTCAGTATTACGATTCCCTTGAACCAACCAATTAACCCGAGACTTCAAAGCCCATAACTCCTCTTCTTGATTGAGAACAAGATCAAGATCCCTAAGGAGATCCACTTCCAACTTAAGAAGAAAACTAGAAGGTTTAAAAGCAATAGCCTTCTAAATACCATTAATCTTAGCCATCAGAATTTTCTTCCTTGTAAAAATATTCTCGAATTGATTTTTATTCCAATCCACAACATTCCTAGTGAAGCTATCAATGGCCTCAACAAGATTATCTGCACCTCCCCAAGCTTGAGAAACAATAGCAGGGAAGGTAGGGTCAAGCAACCAGCACGTTTGGAACCTAAACGGCCTCTTCTTCCCCCTACTTACACCTAGTTGCATCTCTAACAGAACAGGGTAGTGATCAGAGTGGTACCTAGGAAGATGGGTGACTTTAGCATCCGGATAAAGCAAACACCACTAAGGGTTCACAAAGAACCTGTCTATTCTCCCCCGAATCAAAGCTTGAATTTCCCTTCTATTGGTCCAAGTGTAACGAGGTCCCACAAAGTCGATGTCCATCATATTACATTTATCTAAACACTCCTTAAACAAAAGAGAGCTGTTCACACTAACTGCTCTACCACCAAATTTATCATCATTAACCAAAGGTTCATTAAAATCTCTTGCTATAACCCAAGGCATATTGTGAAGGTCTGTTACTTTCATAAGGTTATTCCATAAAATGTGTCTTTCAGCACACCTAGGACTAGAATACACAACAGAGAAAAGCCAAATAACATTTGAACTGCGTACCTTAACCGTAAAGTGAATTTCTTGTTCAAGTATTGGCCAAATGGGCAACGTCAACTCTTTCAGAATTCCACAGCACCCATATTCCACTAGCAAACCCAACTGCATCGGAGCGAATAGCTCCATCAAAATGGAGTCTCTCGGTGATTTCCCTTGCTCTGTTAACCCCAACACGAGTTTCCATTACCACCAAAATAGCCGAATTATACTTCTGCACCATCTCCCTAACACGCTTCTAAAAAAAGGGTTTTGAAGCACCTCTACAATTCCAAATAATGCTATTCATAAGGACATTTAGAGCTGGGACATGACAAAACTCAATGGGAAGACCCACCATCACATCTTCCTTCCAAAACCATCAGATCCGCACCATGTGCTATACAGCCCCCACTCTCATCACTTAAGGAGCCTTGATCAAATCGAGCTACCTGAAAACCCTCTCCATTGCCGGAACAATCACCAGGACAGCCCAACAGATGTCGTTCTTTGCCGATCGACCCCTCCGTCCAAGCCTTGATCTTCACATGGACTAAACCTATGTTCCCAATTCATATTCCTTGCCTCACAGCCACTCCGATCACCATAATTTTTCCCGGAACCACCTCTTCGAACCAAACCCATCTCGGACTCGTCGACGATAGCAAACTGGAACTCTCCATCAGGCGACGACGCGTTGAGGTGCGCCACATTGATCCGCCTCGGCTCCACGCCTGCGACGGCGACGGCACCGGCTTAGCTCATCCTGTGTGCCGGCGAGCAGCCCCTTGAGTTTTCTTCCCCAGCAACACCGATCAACCTCATGCTTCCAACCCTTGCACGTGCCTCCACCTTCATTGCTTTGATCGATCCAGCCTTACGGGCTTTAACATTTTTGGAATAATAGCTTTTATACCGCATTATGGGCCGAAACATCTTGGGCTTCTTTCCCAATTCTATGTAAGACTTGCTCCACTTGGGCTTTCTCCAGAATCCTTAAAAGGGCCGACTTCCTTTTTGCCTCCCTATTAAGCCCGTTGGAATCCTCAGGCTTCTCCACACCAACCCAATTCCTCCTATTAGCTATATCGATGACCGTTACTTCTCTGCTCCAAAGCAAGACCGTGGCAGGTAAGGACCCACCACTCCTCCTGGAATTTTGTCTCTTTCTTTCTACGTGCCCACGACCACCCAAGGTCCATACGATCCCTCATGCACGCGTCCTCTCGCACGACATCGTCCTTTCCATATGGTCCCAAATTTACCTCAAAGACTATCAAAGCATCATGCACAACGTGTGTGCTTGCCCTTGTATCACCTGCACCTCCCTTCTCCGCTTCCTCACACGAAGAGACCGGCCTAATAACAAAAGGACAAGCCTCTCTTTTATGGCCCATTCTTCCACACTCAAAGCATAAGTTATCGATACCCTCATAAGTAACGATTTGCTGGAGTTTACCTATCATCACCGTAGTAATAAGCGGCTTATCCACATCAACTTGGATACATAGCCTTGCAAACTTACCTCTTGATTCAGGCGCCATAAAAGTATCAATCCTTAACACATTGCCATTAGCCTTCTCAATGTGTTGGAGAGCCTTAGCATTGTAGTCTTCAATAGGTAACCCACCGAGTCTTATCCAGATCGCAATAGAAGACACCTTGGTCGACTCGGGCTTGAAATCTGGTTCCCATGGTCTAACCGAAAGGAAGTGGTCTCCTAAAAACCAAGGACCTTTCTTCAACACAGTCTTAACATCCTCTTTCAATGACAACCTTATGAGAAAGAAGCCATGTTCAAGGTCTACAACATCCATACGCCCCGCTGGCTTCCACAAAGATAATAATCTAGCTTGGAGAAAATTTAATCCATGACTCTACCATATACTTTCACAATCAAAGCTCTCGTCCAAGGTCTTCGGATCTCTTGTTTAAGCTCCTTCGAGAACTTCACAACTACCATACCTTGCCTAAGAGTTTCCACTTCGTCATTCGACTCGGGATCGTCATCCATGAACTCTTCAAAACAAAATGCCTGTGTGTATGCACCTGGTATTTCACCCATAAGCTTATCTCTGAATGAAGCATTTTGGCTGCCATGGCCCCTAGCGAAGCTAGGAGATGAAGACCCCGAGCTTTGGCCTTCACAAAAACCCGCATGATTCACATTTTTTACTTTTTTATTGCTACAGGCAAGTTCCGCTTGTTCCTCAAGAGAGAGAGAGCGTTCCATTTCCATTTTTCATGGACTTGGACACACACATCAGATACATATTCAAATTCCAACAAGATCAGTGCTATAAAAAAGGGAAAATTTTAACTTAAGGTGCAAAAAAGACACAAAAAAAAAAATTGTCAGAGAAAGTAAAAAAAAAAAAAAAAAGACACCATGCAATAATTATAAAGCTAAAAAATGAGATAAAATAATATAAAAGACAAATTGGATGAATATCAACGTATTCATAACAGTATGTTGTGGCACTAATTGGATGATAAGGAAAAAGATGTTGAGACAACAATTAATAATGAGAAGAAATAGACCTTATAAAATTGAAAAAAACGCATTTCATGGCTGCGTTTGCGTTTTCATTCTTTTTTCTTTTTCTTTTTTTAATTGAGAAGCACTGGGATGTTGTCCGTCGTGGGTCCGTGCATTGTGCACAAAACCCACTACCTCTTTGACCAAACAAAATAAGCGGTGGGACAGTGCTTTTCTAGTGGGTCCCGTGCGCTGTTCACGGGACTTACAAATAATTTTTTTTAGCAATTTTTTCATTAAAAATGGGTCCTACAACACTATTCACACATTTAAAAATTATTTTGCTATAGTGTTTTCAGTTTTCAGCAAAATAAGCGATATCTAAACAAACCCTTAGTCATCTTTGCTTTACATTTAATCTCCTCTTAGTCTTCATTGGTGCAGGTACCTAGTAAATTCAATTTATGCTCAAATCAAATCACATGATCATTCAAGAAACAATGGATCAAACAAGAGAAGAAAAGTGAAATTCAATTTGTAAAAAAAAATTTGTACACAATCTAGAATTGAAAGGGAAATATAGTAAATCCCAAAGCATCATAAAATATCCACCAGTGGTAATTGTTGGGAGAATTCGACAAATGGGGCATGTAGCATTCAAACTAAGCCATTCATCGATGCATTCAGCGTGGAAGCAATCTTTGGCATTTAGGTATGGTCTTTAGAGTCGCCTTAGGCTAGTACTCGAGACAAGCATATTGGGTAAGTGTTGTCATGGGCTTGGGCAAGCTCCGGCTCTCACCAAGAACAATAATTTTGGGCGGTGGAGCACTTGTGGGATTGAATTCGGGATTTCAAGGCGTCTTCTAGCATTATAGGACTTGACCTTGCCAATGAGGAAATCAGAAATTTCAATCCAAAAATTTTTTATTTTGGTCTAGCCAAGTTATGTGCAAAAGGTCAAAGTGTAGTGTCCATGACTTGACTAGGGGACCATCTGTTACATTGCGCCCGAAGTGTTCTCTAGGAAATTTGGGAATATCTTACAAATCAGATATTTATAGTTTTGGAATATTGTTGCTTGAAATGGTTGGATGGAGGAAAAATGTTGATGCAAACGGGGAGACCACTAGCCCAATATATTTCCCAGAATGCATCTACAATCTATTAGAGCAAAAGGAAGACCTACAAATCTATGTTGAGGATAATGAAGATGCTAAAATTGCAAAAAAATTAGCAATTGTGGGACTTTGGTGTATCTAGTGGCACCTAATAGCTCACCCTTCCATGAAAATTGTGGTTCAAATGTTGGAGGGAAAAGGCGATTAATTAACCATGCCTCCTAATCCCTTGGCCTCTACTGACAAGAGTCAATGCAAGTATACATGCAAGGCATGTAAACCAAGAGTTAGAAGTCATCCCAAAAGTAGACTAAATACTTAAATGATAATATAGGTTGCAATTATGTTGTACTTGTGGATTGAAATTATTAATATTGTGGTCATTGTAGGGACAGTTTCTTTTAATTTCTTGTTGAGGTAGGAAACAAATATAAGATTTAAATTTTTATGTTTATAAAATTTTTTTAATTTTCACAATTTTTTTAAATAAGGCTTTATTCCTTATATTTTGGAGAATTTTTAAGAGGAGTCAAAACTGAGCCCTTATATGAGATGGTATAAATTAAGATTTGTTTAAGAATATTTCTTTAGAAAAATTTCTTATATTTTAGCTTAATTCCATTCTTAACACGAATGAAGTTTCCAGCCCTAAGACTTCCTTAGTGCTTTCCAATATAACTTAGGAGTAATGCTTACAAGACGACAAGTTTTACTACATTAAGTTTATGAATTGATGTGTTACCAATCACAAAAAAACAATTCAAATATTCATTTACAATGTGGTTTAAGTCCATCAATCATATTCATTGCCACATCAAATAAATTGTACATGTGATGTAGAGGGAAATGATGAAGGCAAACTAAATGGTATTTACTCAATTTCGTACTTAGCAAGTAGCCCTCATTGTAACTATCAAATTATGAGCAACAAAAAAATCTTAAATTTACAAAACCTCACTTTTTTTTTTTCTTTTTCTTTTTGTTATAAAATGATAGTTGGGGTGGGGGATTTAACCCTGGATGTCTCCGTTAATAACACTAGGATGTACTAGTTGAACTGCAAAACTCTTGACAATCCAAGTCTTAAGATTATACAATTCAAAGTTGTTCATTAATCTTATCATCACCACAAAAAAAAAAAAAAAAAACCCAAAAAATAAACAAAAACTAGATGTGGAGCATCTAATGTTATCAATTTTGCCAGCTACACGTGCATGTAAAATATAGAAATTTGGATTACCTGCAAAAGATAACTAATTATTTAAAGCTTTAAAAATATGACCTAACATATTAGATAAAGAAAAAGAAGTAAATAATTATTATGAATTGCACTTTAATCTACTTAATATTAGTTGTAAATCTAACAATGAAAATATTCATATTCATATTTGAGAATTGCACCTTAAGTTAGTGAATAATTTCTTCAGTTTTTTCATTTACAATATAAACTTTTAATGTAACATTTTTGTATACAATAAAACTGGGTCAATAAAAAACTAATATTGTATATCTACGATTATTCTCTATATGGCTTAATAATTACCTTCAAATCATGGAACTAGAATTTTACTTCCAATACTAAAGTGAAAAGAAACAAAAGCAAAAGGCCCAAAGAATAAGGTTCATGTGTTGGCTAGAAAGGGGGTCGAAGGATCAGTGCAAATAAGTTTTTTGATCGGCAAGGTAAGTCGGAGTAAGTACACACATAAATGTGGTTTCGGACCCAACATATTTTGGGCCATGTTCTAGCCCAAGGATTTCTGCAGTGGCCAGTTGGGCTTAGGCAGCAAGAATCCCTTGGATGCATTGGGCTCCGGGCCTCAAGAGCCCCACTATACCACTCCAGCTTTGCTTTGCTCAATTGTTTGCCAATTGTAGGAGTCTAGTATTGTTTTAACTAGCTCATTTTTTGTTTTACGAGTCCCGACTAGCTACCAGATTAAAGCCTCTTTATTCAGGTTATGACATTGGCCAGTGAGCTCTATGATCTTGTCTTCGCAATTACTATTTAGGCTTAGGACTTTTTATAGTCTTTTAATTGAAACATATAGCTAATGTTATGGATATTGTTGTAGATAGAAGGGACACAATGATAATTCTCCATAACAGTTTCATGGACTTGGTGACAAGCATTATATATTTATAATGGCCTTGAGTTTTGTGTTAGGAAACGCATTCTTTTACACACACACAGATCACATTCCAACAAGCTCAGTGCTACAAAAAAAGAAAACATATAAGAGAAATGGAATGCATCTTCTGTGGAGCAGAAGAAACACTTGGCCCATCAAATTCCTTGAAATAATAAACTTTTAATGCATCTCAAACTGGATTAAATTAGTTATCCAGCCAAAAGATAGCCTGAGAAATCAAAAACAAAGAGTCAATGAATATCACCATACTCATAGCAATCTGTTGTGGCACTACTTGGATGATAAGGAAAAAGATGTTAAGACAACAATTAAATAGAGGGAAGAAATGGACCTTATAAAATTGAAACTTTCTCTTAGTCATCTTTACTTTACAAATGTCCTCCTAACCTACCAATCCATGTGATCATGACTCATGAGTCGAGTAAAACCCAACTCAATTTATAACAAAATTAAAATTAATTTATGATACAGAGGCCTTGATAAAGGGATGTTTGGGAAAAGTCGTCAACACTCCTTATAATCACATCAAGAATTGCATGGATACCTTAAATAATATAAGTGTAATAAAAAAAATTGTAAGATTCAATTATAGAATAAGAAAGGATCATTCAATCTGAAATTAAAGTTGCCACCCTAATGTTTAGAAATTATTATTATTATTATTATTATTATTTGAGCTTTAGCAATTTGGAAACTATTGCCGAGAAATATCCTGAATATGTGTTGATTGGTGCAAATATTATTGGATTTGCAAACACCATCTGAATTTAGTTTATGCTCAAATCAAATGACATGACCATTCAAGAAACAATGGCTTAAACAAGAGAAGAAAAGTAAAGTACAATTTGTAAAAAACAATAGTACAAAGTCTAGAATTGAAAGGGGAAAATAATATATCCCAAAGTACCACGAAATATCCATCGGTGGTAATCATTGGGGAGAATTCCGACAAATGGGGCACGTAGCATTCAAGCTAAGCCATTCATTAATGCATTCACTGTGAAAACAATGCTGGCATTTAGGTATGGTCTTTAGAGTTTCCTTAGACTGGTACTCAGACAAACATATTGGGCAGGTGTTGTCATTGGGCTTGGGTAGGCACCAGCTCTCACCAAGAACTATTTTTGGGTATAACTCTATTGTGGGCCCATCAAGGCCCACCATAATTTTGGGTAATGGAGCAACTGTAGGATTGAATTCTAGGATTTCAACGTGTCTTCTAGCGTTATAGGACTTGATCTTGCCAAAGAGAAAACATAGTAGCCCTAGCAAGAAAATACTTCCCGGTACTCCAACACCAATGGTAATGGCGTAGCGTGCACTCCTTGGAAATCCTAAACATACCACATTAATCTTTATTAAGGCATCAAGTTATACTTTAAAATCAACTAAACTACAACCCATTCGCATGCACAAAAATATTGAACAATAATGATAATAAAAAAAGGAAAATTCATTTCATATTTAATAACTTTACAATAAATATACAGCTACACATTAACTTAAAATTCATTGAGATAATTGTAAAATTGTGCTACATTACTTTTTGTAAAATACTATAAAAATTATCAATTTTATCATAAAAAGTTTACAAAATTAACATATTGGTTTATAAAACCCATATAATAAAATTTGTATAATCCCTATAGCAATTTAAACTTTTCTTTTCCATCAATTTTCTTTCAAAAAAAAAAAAAACAATCAATTAGTTGTCAAAATTTGTATTCAACACAACTGTTGAGCACCCAACGGCCCAACCCCAATATGAAGCAAATGCAAACCCACCCAACCTCGGGCAAAGAGCATTGCTTCAAAGACAACTGAATGGACCAGGTTGAAGAAAATTAAAAGAAATCACAATCAAGCAGAGCCCAATATCAGGTTTGAAAGTGCAGGCCGAATCACCTAGCCCCACGTACCAAGATCATTAAAACAAAACTTACCCATCATCAGTGCATCTGAGTCAATTTAGGTTGGCTAGACTTTATTAAAGAAGCAAAAAAAAAAGGCAAAAAGATCTCATAGAGTGCGGTTTGGGACCCAATTCTAGACGTGGCTCAAGAACTGAGAATTCGTTGCCTAAATCATGCCAATTACATACAAGCCCATAAAAATCAAGCCAGTAACAGAAATATAATGATGCTTATAAGCTTGGACCAGTAGTGACTGTTTGTGTCTCTATCTGAGTGTGCATAAATGGGTAGTTGCTTATTGGGTATTTCAATATAAAATTAGGTCAATTGTGATATCCTGGATTTTATGGACAAGTTGAGGTTTAACAATAATTCAAAAATTCGAGAACTTAAAGCCAACAATTACAATTTGAATCTTAAAAGAAAGACAATGCAGTTAATAAAAATATCTGTATTTTTCTTTTTTTAGTCTTGTAAATTTTGATTTTTGAGGTAATTGATGTTGATTATTAAGTTTTCATTACAAGTACACATAAATTTCAAAATAAGTTTCAACTTGAATTTAAATAAATTACATAACAAATCAAAATAGTTTAAAATTGACCAATTTTATTTCAAGTCCAATTTATATAGATCAAATCTAAGCCATTTATATTGTTTGCCACAACCCTTATCTTGATGTCCACATTTATATTTGTCTTGACCCTAACCAAATGCTATTTCTAGTCTTTTTTTTTTTTTCTTCTTTTTCTTCTTCTTCTTCTTTTTTTTTTTTTTTTTTTTTGGCCTCAAGAAAAAGCTTTAAAAGAAAAATTAACAAAACAGAGCATACCCAAATGCATCCTTAGCCTTACAAGGAGCACCTCTAAATTCAAATCAACAAAATTTTCCTCCAAACCCATTTGGAGAAATTTTCTTCAACTCATTATGTAACATTCTTTAATTAAGTCATATAACTTTTTAATAAATCATGTAACTAAAAATACATGCAAATAATTTTCTCAATCATCACGTAACAAGCTGAATAAATTTTCCTTCAAACCAGTTTTGAAGTAAACGTTTCCCATTAATAAATGACTAGAATTACAAGGAAGAGTCATTTACTAAGTTATTAGCATTATCGATGCAATTACGATTGTGTTGGCCAACATAGTGTAAAATTATTATGAACAGGGAAAGATCCCAAATGTCTATCAATAATTAGTTGATTTCTCAAGAGGGGTCTAGAAGACTAGAATGGCTACTCTTAGTCTTCTTACTATGGACTTTTTTTTCTTTTTCTTTTTCTTTTTTACTAGAAATAAAGAAAGAGGTGCAACACGAGGAGAAGGTACAATGAGGCGTTGAAAAAATTCCAAATCCCATAAGCCATAGTGCTAGGTATTCGAAAGTGAACCAAATAACAAGCTATGATTGCAGTGTGGAAAGCATTGAGAGAACTTAAAATAAGTAGTAATTCACAACTTTTATTGCTCCAAAATTTTGGAGTATATAATACTTCGTCAACACTTATCTTGAAACTTACCAATTCACTAGCTTTATTTAAAAACTAAAATGTTGACCTCATGCAATGTAGGTACCACAAAATTGGCTTAAGGTAAGTCACATTTTATATAAATTAACTCCACAATCATTCATTCATCTTCTGTTATTATCGACTAATATTATTCTTTAAGTATTAAGTATTATTGTTAACAAAAATTAAGTGACACATGCAGCAGGACGTTGACATTTTAAAATGATAAAATCGAATTAAAAATGACAGATTATCATAACAATTATATCATCTGTACATCCGTTAGCGATTTAATTTATAAACTAATTAGTTTCAGATCGTTTAGATCCATGAAATCTGTCTTAATCTGAATATTTTCATATAACTACTAATTAGTTAGAGAAGTATATGTGGTTTTTTTTTTTTTTTTTTTAAAGAAAAAGTATATTAGGTTCTATCACTTGGTGAGCCAGTGAGACCATACATTTTTATTTATAGCAAAGTTTCGCATAATTGACAAGTGCATAATATTATTACTTTTTTTTTTTTTTAGTAGGCATAATATTATGGACAAAATTTAACTATAAAATTAGTTATAACTTTAGACTACAACCTTACTCAATATCTTTTTATTGGAAATGAATTTTGACAAATCCACCGTTGGATTACATCTGATTCTTATATCCTCCATGCTTACAAAATTTCAAGAAAATTAAAGATTAATAGCTATGTCATCAATAGATTGTTTAAATTGCAAGTTTTTGTAGTTTAAAATTATGCATAAAATATAAGTTTATAGATTATATAGTAAATAATATCTAATTGACATAAAATTTGACATGTGTATTAAAAGTATAAAGAATATGCAATTCAACGGTTAGATTTTCAAAATATATAGTAATGTTTATTTTATTGAGTAAGGTTGTAATTTTAAGTTACAACTAATTTTATAATTAAACTTTGCCCTAATATTATTACTTATCTAAAAAAAAAAGTGCATGATATTTATTAATTATCTATAATATATCCTCTTTCAACATCAAAAATCACTTGCTTTTGGATATAAGATATAGCTAATATGTCATCCTTATCCAAGTAATAAATTAACCCTTTGATTTTCTGAAAAGCCTTAGTATGCTAACGGTCAAAATTTAACTAATTTAAATTGTGAATATTTTCTCTAAAAAATTAAATTAAATTGCTAAAATAACAAACATAATAGAACATTTGGATTTCCTCAAAAAAAAAAAAAAAAAAAAAAAAGATCATTTGGAGGACCAACTAGAAACTTACCAGACTGATGAGGAACATTAGAGCACACAATTTCATGGCTTGAATTGGTCTTGAACCCGCACTGCCCTCCTCGTGACTCACACTTTCCACAACCAGAAGGTTCATCCCAAGTTAGCCAAAGATCATCATTAAGGTCTGAGGATAATATTTGCTCATAAAATGGCCTCTGAACTGGAACCGAAACATTTGTAATGAACTCGCAAGTTGATAACAAAAGTGCAGCAACTCTTCTAGACGAGGTAGCAAATATTCTGTGATTTGAATCGCTAAGACAAATAATAGGTGTTAATTGATCTTTCAATAAACCAGAGGAGCAGTTAAAGAATGAAAATTCTTGATGATATACACCCTTAAAGGGAGAACCAGAGAGATTAAACGAAAGAAGCTGTTTAGGGAGGCAGTTATTTGGATCATTGATCCATATTTGCTGTGTGGTATAGTCTATCCCTTGGACAATGAATTGTCCTGAATAAGGCAGGTTCAGAAGCACTGTTTGGGTTGCATTATTGCAGGATAAATCAAAACCCAGATAGCCACATGACTCCGGCTGACGGCTTTGTATCCGGAACGGGAAGTGAATTCCCGGGCTGTTGGTGCTACAAACGTAGTTTTTGCATGACTCTCTGCTGGTTGCAAGATATGAGGAGGAGGAGAAGAAGAAGAAGAAGAAGAGGATGGAGGAAGTGACTTTGAGAATGTTCATTTGGTGTTAGGATATTTTGATGTTTGGATGCAAAGCTATATTCTACTTTACTCAACCAATATAAATACTACGTATATTTATTGTTGGAAAAATAGCATGGAATGAATAAGAAATTGATATTTTCTAGTTCACTTGAAGATGTTATTAAAAATAGTGAAAATCCTGAGTCTCACATAGGAAAAGAAATAAATAATAGATGAGTTTATATACTCATGAGTTAAACATTGGGTTGGACTTTTGACATATGTGAACTGGGCCTATTTGTCCAAATAATAATATTTTTTTATTGGGTAAATTACAAAGTTAGTATCTACCTTTACACTGAATTTCAATTTAGTCTCTAACCTTTTAATTGTGTCAATTTAGTCCAAAAATTGATATGTCAAATGGAATAATAAAAAAATATTTTCTATGCCACATCAATTTGCAACCAATTTGCAGTTACAGTCATAGTTGGTAAATCAATAGGAAAAATTATTCGATGGAATATATTATTTGGTTGGATAGCAAATATTATGCTGGCAGTGATAGCAAAGGGGATGATTACAATTAGCAAAGGGGAGGAATACAGACTTCTTGCGAAGCTAAATTGGCATTTTCACATCGAAAAAGATGCCAAGTGGGCCTTGGTGCTAAGGAACAAATATTGCAACCCCAAAAGAGTCAATGCCATAAATGCGAATAGATTGCCATGTTCTACAACTTGCCCCCCATTCCTCATAAGTATTTATAATTATGGAGTGACTACCGCACTAAGAGTACACGATGGTGATATAAAGTTCTAAAGCATTCATAATTGAAATTTGCACCACATACTTAAGGAGATTAGGTAATATGATAGCTGCTAAATTAAGGTACCTGGTCTTTCGTAATAATTGTATAAATGGGATTGATTTGCTGATTGATAACGACTTTGAGGACAATATTTATTAAGATTTAAGACTGATGCAAACAATTCAAATTGGTGGGGCCATTTTAACACATCAAAAAACCTATTTTATTATTTTACCATATCATTTTACAATACACCATTCATCACATCTTCTATTCTTCAATTCTATACATTAAAATAATATATACAAATATTAAATTAACATTAAAAAAACCAACAATATATAAAAAATACAAAATTAAAAACCCACCACCCCCACCGCCCCACATCCCACCTCACCGGTCAACACCATCCATCACCCCCACAACCCACCATCAAAGACACCAAAACCACTACATCAAAAAACTACATAAACACCCAAAAAAGGAAAAAGAAATCCATCTGAACCCACCCTTTGCCGAATCCACCATCAAATCACACCACCTTAACCATCTATAACCCAAAACTGCCACCACAACAAAACCAATAACAAAGTAAGAAAGAAAACCACCTGAATCTGAACCTCCAATCCCTCTAGATAAACCTAAACCTCACAACCTACCAGCAACAACAAAAAAAGCCACCACCACAACCCATGAAAATCAACCAATACCCACAACAATAAAGTCCACGGCAACCAAAAAAAAAAACCACCACCAGAAAACAAAAAAAACGAAATGTCTCACAAGGTGTGAGATCGGCGGCATGGTGGGGTGGATGGCATGGCAAGCTCGACGGCATGACGTGACATGGTGGATGGTACGGCAAGCTCAGCTGCATGGCATGGCGGTCGGTGTGGTGAGATTAGCAAAGTTGTGAAAGAGGAATAGAGAGGGCTAGATAGAGATAAGAGAACCAGATGGAGAGAGAGAGAGATCTGTGTTGGGAGGAGAGAGAAAAAGTAAATAAAATAAGAATAAAAGTTTTGGCATTTTTTGTCCGTACTATCTTATATTTGGAAGTGCACTGTAGCCTCATGCTAAAAGTTTTGAGATTTGAAATATCTAATGAAGGTTGGTTTTGGTGTTTGGTGTGCCAAATGCCAAATATTATTATTTTTATTATTATTATTGCTATGGTACAATAGTTGCATTTTTTTAATTATTATTTTAATGTGGTGTAAGGTTAAAATAGAATATTTGATACATAGTCTATTGTAAAATGATGTGATAAAATTAATAAAGTAGGTTTTGCTATGGTAAAATGGCATTTATAATTGTGGAGTGACTACCACACCAAGAGTACACGGTGGTGATATAAAGTTCTAAAGCATTCACAATTGAAATTTGCACCACATACTTAAGGAGATTAGGTAATATGATAGCTACTAAATTAAGGTAGTTGGTCTTTCATAATAATTGTATAAATGGGATTGATCTGCTGATTGATAATGACCCGATGACAATATTTATTAAGATTTAAGACTGATGCAAGCAATTCAAATTGGCGGGGCCAACATGGCAAAGAATGATATCTTTCTATTCGTTATGGTCTTAAAAACTTTTTTTGGGTGTAATTAAAGCTTGGACTTTTTCTTTTTTCTCTCTTTATCATA
The DNA here is from genome assembly GCA_028216015.1 of Quercus dentata. Lineage (NCBI taxonomy): Eukaryota > Viridiplantae > Streptophyta > Magnoliopsida > Fagales > Fagaceae > Quercus > Quercus dentata. The sequence continues at coordinate 13,607,996 of CP116452.1, read as the reverse complement.
CCACTCTGCCTCTAGTAAGTACAACAACAACACATGGTTATTGAACTCTAAGTGAAATTGCTTCTTCTTTGGTTTGGGAAATTATCGTGTACTCTCGAAGTACAATAAATACGTACTCCCTCCTCTCACAAGAATAATGGGTCCCATTAATTAAATTTATGGTGGAATCTACCATTCATGTGAGAGGAGAGAGTACGCATTTATTGTAGAGTACCTAATAATTTTCTGTTTGGTTCGTTATGGTGAAAAATGATCATTGCATTTAAAAGAGATCTATTTAATGATTTAGATTTTTTTTTTTTTTTTTTTTAGAGATTCAACTTGTGGCATCCACTTTTAATAATAAATCTTTATCATCAAACCAGGACACCAATTAGTTTTTTGTGTAGGCGGAGATTGAACCTCGGATCTCTTATTCATCTATCAGAGACTTTACTAGTTGAGCTAATTGGAAATCACATTTAATGATTTAGATTAAGTGTATGTTTGGTATAACTTATTTGATATATAGTCTAGAAAAGATAGATAAAGACTTAGAACACACCCATACGATGATGATCCAAGTGAGTTGTTCAAAGTTTGTCTAAAAATTCTTGACACTTAATGGGCTTATGCCCTCGCCCGTCAATCGCTTTCTATGCCTTGGGCGTTCAATTCGAACAGAAGTTAAAGAAAATATGAAGGATTTAACTCGAACCGCAACTCAATTGCTTTTCTTTGAGAAATAATTACAACATGTTGCTAACCCCGCAACTCGAACCTTTCCCTCCTAAACCCCCAAACACTTTGTACACGAGGAGGTGTTAATTTAGCTATAAGGCCTTTGGCAACCACAACTCAATTGCCAGTTCAATGTTTTTATGTGGAAAATATTTGTATGCATCAATAAGTCCCATGCACATTCCTCTATTGTTACACGCTTCTTTTCTTTTCTTTTTTGCTTCCTTAATTGGGTTTATGCTCTTTATGTCAATCTTTCGTTTCAAGGCTTGATCAATTTAGAGACACGACTTTTACTACAAACCTTAATGTAACTGATTGTGAGTAGTGAAGAAAAAACAATAAGTGCATGTAAAAGTAATAGGCAGCTATTCATAGTTTGACACATTAGAGTTATGACAAAAATTGTGGTCTTAGAAAAACTTGTTTATACCTAGATATAAGACCACCATAGGCATAGAGTGCTTGACATTTTAGACACTAAACATAGGCTTCACCTCTGTGTTGGAGTTCATAGCTTTATTATAAGAGTCTAATATAACTGGACTTTAGGATGAGAGTCTAGTGATCAAGCACGTCATCCGCCTCGCCTTAGCATTTTGATTCAAGTTATGTGAGACACATTAGTACCAGGATTGGTAGGACCAACTAGCTTGGGATGAAAAGTGACTTGCTCCTAGGATTCCACATTTTTCATTCAAGAAAAATATAATAAAAATTAGACTTTGCTCCTTCATACGATTCTGTTCTATATATATATATATATATATATATATATATATATATATATTATAAAAGGTTATCTTTACCAGTTTCCTCCACTATTTTTTTTTTTTTTTTTATACCATGTTTTCCACCACTAATAATCCTTGTGACCAAATTAATTGATTTACATATAGTTTTTAAAATTTGTTGGTGGTGGTGTTGACCCTAAAAAGAAAATGGTGGTTTCACAATAGTGAAATCTAAGAGGATTTTCTTTTCTCCTTTTATTTATTTTTTTGGATACATTGGTAGCCTCCCACCTACAAATGAACAAAGCACAACCAAGAAATCTGGGTACATTTATGGTTTGTTTAGATTAAGGGGAAGGGAAGTGGAATAGAGTAGAGTAAATTTGGCTCAAAATTAGCCTATTTTTAGTAAACTCTACTCTACTTTCCTCCACTTCCCCTCCATTCAAACGGGCCCTTATTGATGAGAAAGGTTTTGCAATCCAAGGGGAGAGAACCAAAGAAAATTAATTTAGTTCATTGATTAGAGATAGAAAAGAGAGAAAGGAAAACGAAAGCTTTAGAAAATATATATATATATATATATATATATATATATATATATATATATATATGTCAATTTGGCTATTTTGTTCAAATCTATTAGCAAATAATGTCATTTATACAAATCTAAAAAAAAAAATTATGCCATTTAAACATTATTCTTTTATTATAAAAAAATTTAACTAAAAGCATTAATGAGATGTGTCATTTAATATATCTTCTTATTTAGATAAAATAATCATATTGACTCATTTTAACAAAATAAGGAACTAGGTTGACAAAAATTAAACCTTAAAATTCTAAACCCAAATCCACAAACTCTCCTAACCCCTCAATCCATCATATCGAAGCCAAAATCCTACCTAATCCTACCTAATCCTGCCTAATCCTACTACAATTCTTTGCTAAAATATTCTTCACCAATCATTTGACAAAAAAATTCGCACAAGATAGTGGTGACTAATGTAGAAGGGGCAAAATGGGCAAATGTCCTTTTCTCGCAAATTAAACATCCTTTTGCCCCCTTTTCTCAAACTAATTAGGGAAATGTCCCTCTTTTGTAACTCGACAATATGAGAATCAAGTTTTTATGAAGTACTCGATATTCCTAAAATTGAGTTAGTCTGACCGTTATGCCACGCCCGGCACACAGACGTGGGTTTCTCCCAATAAAAAAATGCTTGTGTAGACATTCATAACTCAAGAAGATTAAAATCGAGTTTTCTTCAGCGGTTTGAATCAATAGGACCCTAACGTCTCACAAAGCCTATTCACTCACTCTCTCCATGTAACTCTCTTTCCCTCGCTCTCTACCATTATTCTCTCACTACACTCTCCCTCGCTCGCTCTGCGATCAGGCATCCCCACTCTTCCTCACTCTCCATCAGTCTCATTCTCCTTATCTAGTCTCCATCGGTTGTCGTTGCTTCCCGTCGTCATTGCTTCCTGCTGTTGTTGATTACAGGTACGATCCTCTCCTCTGATATCTTTTTCTGATCTTGGTTAATATTAGGTTGTGTTTTATGTGGGATTTTGATTATTTTGTTGAAACTTACTTCAAAAGTAGTAAATTTACTAATCAAGATGAGAATTTTGTTGTCTTTTATATGCTACAATGATGATGATCTAAAGCATTTCTTGCTATATGGTTATGTCTGTGTGATTTTCTCATTAATGAGAATTTTGTTGTCTTTTACATGCTGCAATGATTATTTTCTCATTAATGAGTTTAAATGTGCTTGGGGTTTTGGCAAATTGAGTGGTGGTGTTTCAGGTGATGTCTCTCCGGGTTTGTATAAAATGTTTCTTATCCGATTGTAGGCATGATTTTGTTATAGTTGTTGTAAAAGGCATCAAACTAATTACGTTTGAGTGTAAATAGTTGTTGTAAATGGTGTAAAATGTGTCTCATGCCTCTAGCAAAGAATCGTTAGCTCTGAAGTAGAACTCATCTCAAAAAGATTGGTTTGGACAAAGATTGGTTCTATTGGGTACACAGGTTAAGAAAAAAATGATGAAAACTTTGAGACTCTGGTTGTTTGAAGCAGTCTTCAGTAAATCCAAGATGTTCTGCCCATAATGACATCCTATATACATAAATCTATGAAATACAATACACATTCACATGAAATAGAAAGTCAATTTCTGTAAGTCCATTTAAAAACCAATAAGAGTGATGAAATAGTAGCGTTTAGTACAAAGAACAAACAAATTAAGTTCTTTCATATCCCTTAAAAGTTTTAGTACACATTGTTTTTGGTATATCTAGGTTTTTATAAATTTCATTATTTCTTGGAATTGACACTACTTTTGTTTTGCATATTAGTCCAATCTAGAAAATTTTAAGTAACTTTACTGGAAAAAAAAAAAAAAAAAATCATTCCTTGGTACCCTCAACTTATATGTGCAAATATATGGCTAGAGAAGCTGATATAACAAGCATATAAGTTCTTTTGCTTGCAATACAACTCCTTTTTGTTTAAAATTGACCGTATGGAGGAGGAGAGGAATAATTGAACATTCAATGGTCCTGCACCCTTTTGAATTTGAGATTCTTGTTTGATCCCTGAAATATTATAATATTCTTTACTCTAATTTTTTATTTAAAGAATTTGGAGAGTGGCTGCTTTTTAAGGTTTCTCTAAATCAATTTGGCACTCTTCTATAGGAGCACAAATATGTGAACTTTTTTTTGCCGCCTTTTATTTTAAGCTGGCTGGTTACTATGGATTAAGAAATTTAAAATCTTTGTGTAAATGAAAATGGGTGCTTCTATTGTGGATATTTCAGGCTCCATTTGTGCGGTTCTAACTCATTCCAACACTCAACATGTTTCCCTAGTTTCTTGTTCTACTGTCATCCATTTGCACTCATCACAAGTTTTTAGAACTTAAGATTTGCAAAGATGAATTTGTCATTTGCTCTACTGCCTCATATGATATTTTGCATTAGTCAATGGTGATTTATTGTTATGATTGGCATGTTTTATACATGGTTTTTCTCTAAATACAGAAGTTTAGGTCAATGCTTCCTTATTTGCACTCTTGTATTTTTGGGTCATGCTCTGGGATATGAGGTTTTTATGAATTTTTTTACCCCTATATCAATCTATTTAATATGTTTAAGTAAGGTATGTCTACTTGGGATGGTGTTTGATGAGAACCTAAGAAATAATCTTTCTTTATCAATTGATTTATTTATTTTCTTCATAATAGTTGTAATAATGTTTCAACTTGTGTGCTTTTTCTTAATCAGACTGCAACTTCGTTTTTGTTAATTGAAGTCTAGCTATTTGTTTTCTATATCATCATTGATATCATTTTCTGTCAGTCGACAACTGGAGTTTTGTACTTTTATTTATGTCTTGCTATTTGTTAGTTAGAAGTTTTGAATCTTGATGTGTCTATAGAAGGGGAAATTGTGATTCACAATCTTGATTTGTGATGATGTGTCTACACTCTATAGGGAGGGGAAATGTTGATTTTCTTATGCAACCGAGTGCGTAGAATTCTTGAATCTTTATATATGAGGACATAAGGCAATAATCTGTTTTTATCAATTGAAATCATTATTCTTTCCCCAACATGCAAGTGCCTTGGTTATAAAAAAAAAAAAAAAAAAAAAAAAAAAAAAAAAAAAAAAAAAAATTGTGTCTTTAGTTTGTCAGCTTGCAACTTCTTTTATGCTAAACACTAAATTTTCATTATGTCTTGCCATTTATTGTTAGTGAAAAGACTTTAACTCATGGTTTGTCTACGTGAGGAAAAATTGTGATTTACTTTTGCAGCAAGGGTATGGTGTAGAAGTGTTGAATCTTTATTGTTCTTGGGCAATATGAAAGCCCTTGAAATATTCTTTTGATTTCACATTTTTTACCCCTGAATGTTTGAATCTTATCTTGTAACTTGTTCAATTTATTTTATGGATTTTGTTTCTTGGCAGTTTTTTTAAGGCCTATATGTTTGATCCGATTTTCTTGATCAATTTGGTCCTCTTTATTACGTGCACAAATATGTAAAATGCATCTTCCATGTAAGCTGCTCTTTAGGTTGTGAACAAAAATAATAAGGAAAAAGTTAACGAAGCAAAGAAAAGGGTATTGTTCTCACATTCATTGAGGAGTCCATTATTTAAATTCATGATGGGGTTCATAATAAATTTGAGAGGAGGAGGTATCATTTCTTCGTATTTTAGGAGTACATAAAAATTTTCTTAGATTTTGGATATATTTTTAGGAACTTTGTAGAGGACAAGAAAGAAGTATTTAGTTTTTATGACATTTGATTATATTTCTCATAAAAGTGGTGTTATAACTTAAATTTTTTTAAATAGTTTATTAATAATTTCCCAAAGGGCATGTATTAATATAAAAATACTTTTAACCTTATGTTGACCAAGGATTGAAAGTTAAATGTATGAAATATCTGTAAAAGATTTTGTCATTAGCAGGGTCCAAGACATGTTATCTCATTTTTAATTAAAAAAATTCCTAAATGGGTAACACACTTAGTTCTTATAGTGTCCTACTTTATATAGATACATTACATAAAGACTCGTCCAAACCGGACTAACCACTCACTCACTGAAAATCCATATGACTCACACAACACACTGTCACAATGATATTTGGTTTGCTTAGAAATAGGGTAAAGGCCTAAAAGCCTTATCAGCCTCTAAAATGTTTCATTCAAGTTATTGGTTTGTTGTAGTATTACTCTAAAGCTCCCTAATATTGCAATTATGATGATCGGAAGCCATTGATGTAAAACTTGGAAGCATAGCTTTTTTCATGTAATTTTACATTGATGTTGAGAAAATATAACTACATTTTGTACCCGCAAAGACTCCTTGAAAAGTTTGTAAGGGAATATGGGGATAAAACTCTCCAATGTTGCTACACTCGCTGCTCGTAATATTAGCATTTGGAAAGTGAGGTTGAGAAGGCCAACACAGCTCGGCACTATTCAGCCAAGTCATGTTCACGATTCCGCATGTGCTACTCAACACCTCGGCAATGTTGAACCCTGTTCAGTCATATCATCCATGCTCACATGAATAAACAGATATACAACATTTTGCAATGCACTATTTTCAAGGATGCAGAGGATCCCTAAAAAGTGTAAGCAAAATTTTGGGGTGAGCTGTCCACCATTGCTATACTTGATTGATGTTATTCTCGCATGTGATGCTCAACAACTCAAGACTTTGTTGAACCCTAACCACAAGTACCCATTCTCACTCACGTGAATACACGGATGTGCAACCATTTGCAATGCACCATTTTCGAGGAGGAGCATCCCTAAATTGGTTATGCATCAATCCCTAATGTTGCGAGTGCTACATATACTTTGCTCAATAGCTTTGCACTGTTGAACCCTACACACACGTCAATACACAGATATGCCTTCTTTTGCAATGCATCGTTTTCAAGGATGCAAAGCATGGCTGAAAAGTTTATAATACATTTAACACAGCTCAAGACTTTGTCTTGTCAAGTCATGTCAGATGAAGCACGGGGAATGTTGAATGGTCTTCAATAAGACATACCAAATGGTCGAGGAGAAAAGTCTTAAAACCACATACATCAGATATAAACCATACTAGTGATCAAAGTCCCTAATTAAATATAAGCATAAACATCACTAGTTTAAAATTTAAACAGGTTATCCTTGTCCAAACTCTGATGGTCAACCACGTGAAATATTGACACACTAAGCATGACAAGCTTCCTCTCGATCACCTCGAAGACACAGACATCTCCTTCTTCTAAATTAATATCTTTCAAAAATGCAACTCATCCCTTCCCGAATCTTATTATTGAATATGTTTTGATGGAGGGTAATAGCACAAGACATTGAAGTGTGACAAATTGCTTCCCAATAATATACTTGCTTCCCTTATATGTTTCAAGACCATATTTAAGAGAACATCATGATCACATTATGTATAAAGGCTCACCATATTATGCGGCCGCAAGATACTCATGAAAGAAGGATTTTTAGGCTTGAACTTTTCGGCCGCTTGAATTGCTCTCTCTCTTCCTCTGGACATGTTAGAAAATTTTTTCATAACAAACTTTTCTCCGACTTCATGTTTTGTGGGTCCGTACATTAAGGAAGATATGTTTGTATCATCTTCATCTAAGTCTATTATTTCTACCCGATGATCTTCCAATTTACAGTTCTTCTTGAGTAGATATTGAATCTCAGTGGCAGTCTTATCAAATATAAGAACATGGAAGCTTGAATTTCCTTCATATCTAAAGACTAAAAAATAATCGTAACAGATAGAATGGTATTCAACGAAATCTTGCCAACCATTACAAAACCAAATGTTGTTATCGGTTTTCTTCAATCCCATTTGCCAAATACTACCATAGGGAGCAATGAGTGTAGCTACGGTGGATAGCTCAGCATTGTTAAACCTTGACCAAAAGTACCCATCCACACTCACGTGAATACACAGAGCATCCCGAGAAAAGTTTATGCATCAATTTTGGAGGTGAGTCTGTCCACCCTTGCTATCTCGATTTTCGCAGTGTTGCTCAACAACTTCACACCGTTAAACCGTGTCCATTCATATCACCTACATACACGTCAATACACAGCTATACATCCTTTTACAATGTACCGTTTTCAAGGATGCAAAGCATCCCTGAAAAGTTTATGATACATTTAACACAACTCAACACTATCTCGTCAAGTCATGTCGGATGAAGCACATCAATGCTAAATAGTCTTCACGTGAATAAATATAGGAACCTCTTTTTCAAGACATCACATCACCAGCCCACTGCTGTAGCACAAGCTATAGTCATATCAAATAGCTACCTCAACAAATCACATGCACCAACAGACGCCTCTTGTGTACAACCAAGTCATGTTCGTAGTTTTGCATTTGCTCCTCAACACCTTGCTTTGAACAATACATTGTCGAGTCATATCATTTTTATTCACACGAATACTTACCTTTACATATAGTCACATCCATGTGAATACTTGCCCTTGCAAAACCCCTATATAAAGTCTCATTTACATCTACCCTTGCAAAACATCTACACATACCGATCTAAAGTCACATTTTCCAATGTCAATGCGCAATTGGATGCTACCTCGTTTTCCAAATAACTATAGAAGGGAAAGAGATTCCGACGAGAAGGAATACTATGCCGATGCGGCGGGAGTGGAACTTTCGTGTGAACGAGTCCAATGCTCGCACGATGATCTCCTGCGACTCAGAGTGCCTCTTGTCGACCATAGCTTGCTCACGCTGCCACGGCGAAACATGCACCAATATGAGTGTGCAGTAACAAAAAAAAAAAAAAAAACAATCTTATAATACTCCGTAGGTCCAAATATCACATGTTACAACCGACAGAGGAGCCGACCGACGGAGGAGGAGCCGCCGCAACGAACAGTGCAACGAACTCTAGCAAAACATAACAATGTCCTCAACTATGAGGACTAACTATCAGAATGAATGCGTATGTGGTATGTGTGTTATGTTTAGGATTAAGTTAATAATGTTAGTGTAAGTTATTTTAAGTTTTCTATGTTATGTCGTAGGTGCTTATTGAAAAACATCATGTGTGGGAATATTTAACCTTTATGCATTATGTGAGAATAATCTAGATTACAAATAACATGCATGCTCATCACAATCAATAATAAGGTTTACATAGTACAAATGCAACAACGATGACACACATACATATAAAATATAGTTAAGCAAAATAGTTCTCCAACAAAATCTAATTACACCACAACACGATTACTCTTCATCCGACATCTCCACGTCTAACGGATAAATGGGATCAGGAAGAAGTGATTGCATGAACTGTGCATGCTCGTACCACCCTCCTTCCACCGACTCTCGAATCTCGACTTGGGTTCGATATCGATTAAGATGTATCTTCATTCGATTATTTTCTTCTTTTATGTGGTTTAATACTTTACGAAATTCGTCGATTGTGTCTTTGGGCATCTGCGATGCGAGTCGCCGAGGCATCGGCAACTTAAAACCAACCAGCTCATCATAAAACATTTGTTATTCACAAAATAACCAAGCCCACTCCTATCTAATGGTATTGTGAACGTAAGCACTATTTTGTAGATTCGGATTGACTAGATAGCTGAATTCATCTTCCAATACCCAACAATGACCCATAGCGGTGAACACATCATGAGGCCTACAGAGTTGTGGGTTGCTAAAACCAAACATTGATGCCGAGTACAATAACACCAAATGATCAAGTTAACAGTGTGCATCAACTGTTGGTAAATAATGTAATGCTACATAAGATGGTACACGACAAAAGACATTCATAAATTTGTGTACTATTGCATGCTAAAAATGAAATACTAACACTAACACTAACACTAACACTAACATTTGACCATAAACATTAGACATTGTAGTTAATGTCTACACATTGTGTTCAATACTAAATGTTGTTGTAAATGTCTGACCAATGATAATTATGTGAAATACAAAATGTTGCTATATTAAAAATTTCATTCTCTTGTGACCAACATTTACTACAACAAACAACCAAAATCACACCAATGTACTTACTTCACACTCATTCAACCAAAAAAATAAAAATTCAGTACAATATTAAATGAAAATACCATTGCCCTAAAATGTTGGTGTAAGTTTTTTACCCGAGGTGATACAAATTTCAGTTGAGTCTAAAAGCAAATGTTGATCTGTGGAGCAAAGTGGAATTCAATTCAGCGGAAAGCAAGACACTCTGAATGGGAGGAAGTGTAGAGATAGTATACGAGAATAACTTGATTTTACGGAGTTTGAGTATACTTTATAACTCGATATTACATTAATCAAGTTATATTAAAAGATATGTACCCTTACGCCCGACACAAAGACGATCTGAAAACAGGTTTAATAAGAGCATAACTCGATATCCGAATAGTCGGTTACATAACTCGATTAATTTAAAATCGAGTTATTTAGGATTGAAAAATGAAAATGCCACGTACTGGGTCTGTCCCAGCGTGGCACAAAGCTCAAGCTAACTCAATCATAGGAATATCGAGTTATTTACATAATTCGATTTTATAATTATCGAATTATAAAAGAGGGACATTTCTCTAATTAGATTGAGAAATGAGGCAAAATGATGTTTAATTTGCAAGAAAAAGGCATTTGCCCATTTTGGCCAATGTAGAAGTATAGTCCCAATTTAAAACTTTTTCTCAAGACTACAACCAGTTGTGTGAGAAGTTGAAACCAATGGAAGTAAAACTTGAAGAATTATCCACTACAAAGGAACTCTGGATAGGCAGCTATCATTCTTGGCAATCGAACATTATGTTCACACATCAAGATGCTAGTTTTTTGGAAGAAAATCACCCTTATCATTCATCATTGGTTTGGTTTCGAGGGGAGCCTAGATTGGCTTATCTATATAACATCTAAAAGTTTAAGGGTAGCATTTATTGTTGCTACTCTCTTATTGAATCACATCAATGTAGCATTTCGGTCCATTCAATCCAATTTGGTTTATTTCAGTCCACTTGGACTATTTCGATCCATTTCAATCCAGTTTAGTCTATTTCAATACATTCGGTCCACTTTAGCGATGCTTTAGGAGGAGAGGATTGAGTAGAACGTGGAACCGCAATTATGTCATCTTCTCAACATAAGGTTAGTAGGTTTTTGATAAAATTACTTCTTCTTCTTTTTTTTGTTATTAAAGTCTACTTTTTTTTCTAATATAAATTATTAATTTACTTATATTTACTTTCTCTTTTAGCTATTCAAAACACTTATAAGTTTCATCTATTATTTTCATTTTTCACTTAACAAAAAAACAAATTGTCAAATTTTTATGTGCATCATGCAAGTCTGTAACTAGTATGAATAAAAGTGTTAAACGAGAAATTAGTTATTATTTGCATAATATAGAAAGTTTTTTCAAATGGTATAAGTTATGTGAAGAGTGAAAACCCTTTTTTGCGGAGGCTAAACTCAAAGTGACAAGTAGGTTATGGTGGGAAAATGTGTTAATTGGCAAAAGAAAATGCAAATAAAACTATTCATGGAATATTTCAAGCTCAATACAAATGGTTCAATTCAAGGTAACCCAGGAAAAGCCAGTGCAGGTGATCTAATTAGAAAATGCGAAGGTACCTAATTTTTTTTTTTTTTTTTTTTTTTTTTCGGGGGGGTGTGTGGGGGTGTTGGTTCTCTAGGAACCTCGGCACTGCCCATTCCATGGCAACAGAATGTGAGGCCTTTGGGATGGCCTTATCCTTGCAAGAAATCCTAATATCAAGAAGTTGTACATTGAGTTAGATGCGGAAACATTTACCGAAATTCTCTGTTCTCATGATGCACTAGCAAAAAATCAGTTACCCAGGAAAAGCCGATGTAGGTGATCTAATCAAAAATGCGAATGTACCTAGATAGAGGGGGAGGGGGTGTGTTGTTCTCTAGGAGCATCGGCACTACCCATTCTATGGCAACAGAATGTGGGGCCTTCAGGATGGCCTTATCCTTGCAAGAAATCTTAATATCAAGAAGTTGTACATGAGTTAGATGCAAAATCAGTTACCGAAATTCTCTGTTCTCGTGATCCATGTGATGCATCGATCTTTGACTGCAAGTTGCTTTCCCAGTCTTTTAAGGAAACACACAGCCACATACCTACTGTGAAGAAAATCATTGCGCGGACCTTTTAGTTAAGGAATGATGCTCCATTAGTGATAGTCTTTTATAGTATTCACATCTCCCTCCCCTTATTTTGTACCAAATTTTAGTTGATGCTTGGGGCATTTTTTACCCTAGACTATTCTTCTTAGTTCGGTTAAATTTAATTTCCCTTTCACCCAAAAAAAAAACTATAAAAATAAAAAATAAAAAGCAAATAAAGAATCGTCAGACACCACATCCTACTTTTCTATTTGATTCACGTCTCTTCCTTTTCTTTCAGGGTTTTGAGAGCAGTTGCAATATCACAATAATTTTGATGGCCAACCATTGATGTAACATGTCTTATTTGTAAGATCTTGGTAAAACCCTACAGAGAGATATCCTATTTATAAGATCTTCTTATTTAAAACCCTACAGAGATATTGAACGTGGGATGTTTAGGGATCTTAATACCTTGACTTCACTTGGAAAGCCATACATGCATGCCCATCATCATGATTGTATCCACATCATTACCACCTTTCAAGATCAAGTAACTGCGAAACAAAACAAATGGAACAACTCTTAACAAAATGGAAAATAAGCTCTACTCCTCCATACACCCTCTATACCATGATGGGGCATTTTGTGGCTCATTCTAAGTGAGTTCTCAATTTTTACTAAAAGAAAGAAACAATTAGTAATGAACACTGCACCAGATGACAACATTTTTTTGGTGAATTAGCCTCTTTTTCTTTCTTTTACAAGAGTGTCATGAGACTACTTCCAGAGGTGATACTAAAAGTTGTGACTAGTTCAGTGCTCAAGGCAGATGCCATAGAGCTATGCTAACTTATTATGACTTGATATCTCATAAGCTCTATTCCAGATAGATTTTAAGATAGAAGTGTTAAAACTTTTGCACTTCTCTGGAACTCCTGAATCTTGTATGAAATGAAATCTAGGTACATCCAAATAAAGTCATGTTAAATTTGATTTGTGTACAAAAAGTTGCAAATTTCTGCCACAATCAGTTCCACCATTTCACCTTATTCTAGGGGGCACCCTTTTAAGCTATTAGTGTATTTTATGGTGGGTCATCTGTAATTTCAATACTTTTTTTTTTTTTGAGAAACGTAATTTCAATACTTTAGTGTGTGTAAGGTGAAGGTTGAGGTCACGTGTTCAATCAGGGCATTAATAAAATAAATAAATTAAAATCATTTGGCATAGGCAGACATGATTTACCAGTTGGTCAAGTCCAACAATATGAGGAAAAATCCACAACAATTTAGAGAGAGAGATTAAAACATCACAGTGACAAATGCATAACCTCAATTCTCAAGCATGGACACAAACCTGAGGGAGATCTAGTAGACTGGATCGCTGTTTTTGATCTGAACAAGCCAGTTGCAGATCAAAGATAATTCCTCACATTCTTTGTGGTTCCTATAAAACCCGTCAGTAACATTACAGACAACAACAGCAGATTATGAGCTCTCCTCATGACACGGAACCACTCGAGATCCATTTTTCACTTCTTAGTTAGACAGCCGCCCTCTAAAACATAATGGCATAAATACCATTCTATGCTAAAAGATTATACAATAGAACACAATCATGTGATTCTTGGAAACTTCAATGTAACAGCATAAACAATCATCACAATTTTCTAAATATCAAGTATTCTTCGAGACAGTCAAATTGTCAAAACTATCAGTTGATACCCCCGAAGGAAGTAGCATAGGTATATACTTCCCACTCCAACAATGTCATCGTATGGTTCAAAAATAATTTCCCAATCATCTTTGGACCAAATGGCATATCCTACATAAATAAAATTGGAGGATAAGACCATAAGTTCAACCTATATGGCTAGATGGCCCATATTTACCCATAAAAAAAAATCCAAATAGTAAATTTTTTTTTTAAAACAGTGTCTGATACAAGCAAACAGAAACCAAATAACGCTAAAAACCTTGTAAATATTAAAGAATTTAACAAAGATAATTCTGATTTTTTTATGGACAGCAAAGGAAATGTACACAACCAGATATTAGAAATGGATAATAGAAGAATATGGAATGGATTCAGACATCTGTTGTTCTGCAATCCACATTCCACAATCAACCAGCTACTGCAACCTAAGCCTTTTTTAACTCTTAAATATAAAGTAGATTTATGAGAGCTAGAAACCAAGCATTCTATCTTTTCATTATAACAAAGATTCAAAATGCTTGACATTATAATTAATTCCTACCTACTGCTTAAAAATTAGACTGCCAGAGAAGTGAATAAATAGTTTTAACATATATGCAATTCTAGCATCAAGAGAATAAAATAAACAAAATGGTCATTATAAAGTTATTGCCATCCAAAATTGGCCATGACTTTAATTAAGGACCAGTGCTTCACACTGTTCTTCTTTATATACATAATATAAAGATATATACAATAGAGTATTCACATTAGATTTTCAGATGCTTACAAGCATACAATTCCCTCATCCTCTGCACCATTTTTCAAACTAAAACCCACTTATCTATCAAAAAATGCCTGACAAACTCTAATGCAAGCTAAAATATGAAACATAACCTTCCAAAACACTGCATACTCTCACATTGATAGGACATTACAAATTCAAAACAGACACCTTGACCTAGTGTACGCCCCAATCAAACCAGACAAAATCCATTCCTGTACCCACCACACTTTTCATCTTGTCTCCACTTTTTTTTTTCAGGCTTTGATAGCCAAGTCTTCTCAAAAATTACTCCGAGTTAACATTAAGGTCAAATTTCTTTCAGACATTTTCTCAAACGCCCCACACACAAATTATCAAACATACGTAAATCAACAGACAGACAGAGAAATAAAAATAACATAAGCAAAACCCGAACAGAAAACCCAAATAATAGTATCGATCAATGTACCCGGTTGTTGTTCTCGACACTAAT
This sequence comes from Quercus dentata, assembly GCA_028216015.1. Lineage (NCBI taxonomy): Eukaryota > Viridiplantae > Streptophyta > Magnoliopsida > Fagales > Fagaceae > Quercus > Quercus dentata. The sequence goes on along the minus strand of CP116452.1, from coordinate 13,592,890 downwards.
GACACGCTTGAGACATTCCAAACGCGATCATTGTCCTGTGGTAGAACTTTTGCAGGGTATGCCCTTGAGACAGCAGGCCATGACTTCCACGCTGACAAATGCGCGTGTGTGAGAATTTGAAGTTCTTTGGTATCCTATCATCTTAACTAAAATGCTTACATAGTCCATTTTTTAATGACATGTTCTTTTCTCCATCCGCCACCGCCTTGTGAAGTTTTGCAACCATGAATAGTCTAGTCTAATAACAGGCCCAGTTCCCAGTTGCCTCCGAGGATAATCAGCATTGATTATGGTTATAGAAATTATTATTATTATTATTATTACTACTTGAGCTTTAGCAATTTGGAAACTATTGCCGGGAAATATCCTAAAAATGTGTTGATTGGTGCAAACATTATTGGATTTGCAGATACCATTAGAATTTAGTATATGCTCAAATCAAATGACGTGACCATTCAAGAAACAATGGCTCAAACAAGAGAAGAACAAGAAAGTACAATTTATAAAAACATTTGTACAGAGCCTAGAATTGAAAGGGAAAAATAATATATCCCAAAATATCATGAAATATCCACCGGTGGTAATCATTAGGGAGAATTCCGACAAATGGGGCACGTAGCATTCAAGCTAAGCCATTCATCAATACATTCAATGTGAAAACAATGCAGGCATTTAGGTATGATCTTTAGAGTCTCCTTAGACTGGTACTCTGACAAACATATTGGGCAAGTGTTGTCATTGGGCTTGGGTAGGCACCAACTCTCACCAAGAACTATTTTTGGGTATGACTCTATTGTGGGCCCATCAATGCCCACCATAATTTTGGGCAGTGGAGCAATTGTAGGATTTAATTCTGGGATTTCAATGTGTCTTCTAGCATTATAGGATTCGATCTTGCCAAAGAGAAAACATAGTAGCCCTAGCAAGCACATACTTCCCGGTACTCCAACACCAACGGTAATGGCATAGCGTGTGCTCCTTGTAAATCCTAAGCATACCACATGAATCTTTATTAAGGCATCAAGTTATACTTTAAATATCAACTAAACTACAACCCATTCGCATGCACAAAAATATTGAACAATAATGATAATAAAAAAAAAGGGAAAATTCATTTCATATTTAATATTTATTAACTTTACAATAAATATACAGCTACACACACAGTAACTTAAAATTCATTGAGATAATTGGAAATTTGTGCTACATTACTTTTTGTAAAATATTATAAAAATTATCAATTTTATCATAAAAAGTTTACAAAATTAACACATTGGTTTATAAAACCCGTATAATAGAATTTGTACAATCCCTATAAAAAATTTAACTTTTCTTTTCCATCATAAAACAATCAATTTTCTTCTCCAAAAAAAAAAAAAAATCAATTTGTTGTCAAAATTTGTATTCACACAACTGTTGAGCACCCAACGGCCCAACCCCCAATATGAAGCAAATGCAAACCCACCCAACCTCGGGCAAAAAGCATTGCTTCAAGGACAACTGAATGGACCAGGTTGAAGAAAATTAAAAAAATTACAATCAAGCAGAGCCCAATATCAGGTTTGAAAGTGCAGGCCGAATCACCTAGCCCCACATCCAAGATTATTAAAACAAAACTTACCAATCATCAGTGCATCTGAGTCAATTTAGGTTGGCTAGACTTGATTAAAGAAGCAAAAAGATCTCATATAGTGCGTTTTGGGACCCAATTCTAGACGTGGCTCAAGAACTGAGAATTCGTTGCCTAAATCATGCCAATTATATACAAGCCCATAAAAATCAAGCCCCTAATAGAAATATAATGATGCTTATAAGCTTGGACCAGTAGTGACACTTTGTGTCTCTATCTGAGTGTGCATAAATGGGTAGTGGCTTATAGGGTATTTCAATATAAAATTAGGTCAATTGTGATATCCTGGATTTTATGGACAAGTTGAGGTTTAACAATAATTCAAAAATTCGAGAACTTAAAGCCAACAATTACAATTTGAATCTTAAAAGAAAGACAATTCAGTTAATAAATTTATGTGTATTTTTTTTTTAGTCTTGTATATTTTGATTTTTGAGGTAATTAATGTTGATTATTAAGTTTTCATTACACGTACACATAAATTTCAAAATAAGTTTCAACTTGAATTTAAATAAATTACATAACAAATCCAAATAAGTTTAAAATTGACCAATTTTATTTCAAGACCAATTTATATAGATCAAATCTAAGCCATTTATATTGATATCCACATTTATATTTGTCTTGACCCTAACCAAGTGCTATTTCTAGTCTCTTTTTTTCTTTTCTTTTCTTGGCCTCAAGAAAAAGCTTAAAAATAAAAATTAACAAAACAGAGCAGTACCCAAAAGCATCCTTAGCCTTTCAAGGAGCACCTCTAAATTTAAATCAACAAAATTTTCCTCCAAACCCATTTAGAGAAATTTTCTTCAACTCATTATGTAACGATTCTTTAATTAATTCATATAACTTTTTAATAAATCATGTAACTAAAAATACGTACAAATAATTTTCTCAATCATCATGTAACAAGTTGAATAAATTTTCCTTCAAACCAGTTTTGAAGTAAACATTTCCCATTAATTAATGACTAAAATTACAAGGAAGAGTCATTTACTAAGTTACAAGCATTATCGATGCAATTACGACTATGTCAGCCAACATAGTGTAAAATTATTATGAATAGGGAAAGATCCCAAATATCTATCCATAATTAGTTGATTTCTCAAGAGGGGTCTAGAAGACTAGAATGGCTATTCTTAGTCTTCTTACTATGGACTTTTTTTCTTTTTCTTTTTTTCTAGAAATAAAGAAAGAGGTGCAACACGTGGACAAGGTACAATGAGATGTTGAAAAAATTCCAAATCCCATAAGCCATAGTGCTAGGTATTTGAAAGTGAAACAAATAAAAAGCTATGATTTCAGTGTGGAAAGCGTTGAGAGAACTTAAAATAAGTAGCAATTCACAACTTTTATTGCTCCAAAATTTTGGAGTGCATAATACTTAAATCAACTCTTATCTTGAAACTTACCAATTCACTAGCTTTATTTAAAAACCAAAATGTTAACCACATGCAATGTAGGTACCACAAAATTGGATTAAGGTAAGTCACATTTTATATAAATTAACTCTACAATCATTCATTCATCTTCTTTTATTATCGACTAATATTATTCTTTAAGTATTAAGTATTATTATTAACAAAATTGACACATGCAGCAAGACTTTGACATTTTAAAATGATAAAATCAGATTAAAAATAACAGATTAAGCTTATTATAACAATTATATCATCTGTACATCCATTAGCAATTTAATTTATAAACTAATTAGTTTCGTATCAGTTTAGATCCATGAAATCTATCTTAATCTAAATATTTTCATATAACTACTAATTAGTTAGAGAAGTAAATTTGATTTTTTTTTTTTTTTTTTTTTTTTTTTTTTTTTTGAGAAAAGGTATATTTGGTTCTATCACTTGGTGAGCTGGTGAGACCATACAATTTTTTTTTTTTTTTTATAGCAAAGTTTCGCATAATTGACAAGTGCATAATATAATTACTTTTTTTTAGTAAGCATAATATTATGGATAAAATTTAGTTATAAAATTAGTTATAACTTTAGATTACAACCTTACTCAATATCTTGTTATTGGAGATGAATTTTGACAAATCCACCATTGGATTATATCTAATTCTTATATCCTCCATACTTACAAAATTTTAAGAAAATTAAAGATAAATAGCTATATCATCACTAAATTGTTTAAATTACAAGTTTTTGTAATTTAAAATTATGCATAAAATATAAGTTTATAGATTATATAGTAAATAATATCCAATTGCCACAAAATTTGATATATGTATTAAGAGTATAAAGAACATGCAATTCAATGGTTAGATTTTCAAAATATATAGTAATGTTTATTTTATTGAGTAAGGTTGTAGTTACAACAAATTTTGTAATTAAACTGTCCTAATATTATTACTTATCTAAAAAAATGTGCATGATATTTATTAATTATCTATAATATATCCTCTTTCAACATCAAAAATCACTTGCTTTTGGATATAAAATATAGCTAATATGTAATCCTTATCCAAGTAATAAATTAACCCTTTGATTTTCAGAAAAGCCTTTGTATGCTAACGGTCTAAATTAAACTAATTTAAATTGTGAATATTTTCTCTAAAAAATTAAATTAAATTGCTAAAATAACAAACATAATAGAACATTTGGATTTCCCCAACAACAAAAAAATAGAACATTTGGAGGACCAAGTAGAAACTTACCGGACTGATGAGGAACATTAGAGCACACAATTTCATAGCTTGAATTGGTTTTGAACCCACACTGCCCTCCTAGTGACTCACACTTTCCACAACCAGAAGGTTCATCCCAAGTTAGCCAGAGATCATCATTAAGGTCTGAGGATAATATTTGCTCATAAAATGGCCACTGAACTGGTACCGAAACATTTGTAATAAACTTACAAGCTGATAACAAAAGTGCAGCAACTCTTCTAGACGAGGTAGCAAATATTGTGTGATTTGAATCGCTAAGACAAATAATAGGTGTTAATTGATCTTTCAATAAACCAGAGGAGCAGTTAAAGAATGAAAATTCTTGATGATATACACCCTTAAAGGGAGAACCAGAGAGATTAAGCGAAAGAAGCTGTTTAGGGAGGCAGTTATTTGGATCATTGATCCATATTTGCTGTGTGGTATAGTCTATCCCTTGGACAATGAATTGTCCTGAATAAGGCAGGTTCAGAAGCACTGTTTGGGTTGCATTATTGCAGGATAAATCAAAACCCGGATAGCCACATGACTCCGGCTGACGACTTTGTATCCGGAATGGGAAGTGAATTCCCGGGCTGTTGGGGCTGCAAACGGAGTTTTTGCATGACTCTGTGCTGGTTGCAAGGTATGAGAAGGAGAAGAAGAAGAAGAAGAAGGAGAAGAAGAGGATGGAGGAAGTGACTTTGAGAATGTTCATTTGGTGTTAGGATATTTTGATGTTTGGATGCAAAGCTATCTTCTACTCTACTCAAGCAATATAAATACTACATATAGTTATTGTTGGAAAAATAACAGTAAATAAGAAATTTGACGTATATTTTTATGCTTACTTAAAGATGTTATTAAAGGTAGTGAAAATCCTGAGTCCCACGTAGGAAAGAAAAGGGATAATATATGAGTTTATATACTCATGAGTTGGACATTGGATTGTGCTAATAATATTTTATTATTTTAATTTTTCATTGTCCCTCATTCATAAGAACTTTTTCTAGAAAAACCTCTCTAAGTGGGAATATTTTGTACATTTCATTTTGTGTCAAAGAGAGAGAGAAAAAGACATTGAGTAGTTTCCAAGAGCACAACCTTATGTGCTTCATTTTCGTGTTGTAGATCATTTTATCTTGGGAGGCAGCCGTCCGTGAATCTCAAAGCACCATAATGATTGTGTGAGAGGCGAAATCTGCTTTAGGGAGACTATGTCAAATACAAGACCTGACCTGAATCTTTCATCTTTCACGCATTTGATTTGTGAGTTTTTAATTATTTGCAAATTTTTTCTTATATACACTATATCTATTTATTATTTTGTCTATCACATTTATTTATATTATTGCTTATAATTAGATCTATCTATTGTTCTTTTTGCTTAATTACAAAAAGTAAATAGTTGAAATATAACCAAAAATCTTAAAGCAGAATTTATTTTCTTAATTTATTTTTGTGACTGTGAAAAGTTTTGTAAATAACGTGTCCAATTACACTGCTATGCTACAGTCTGTGTCAACCGATGTAAGTGGCGTGCTAATGTTGATGATGGTTATGGCTATTGCGTCGGTAAGATTCCTATTACAGTTGTAGAGTTGTAATTGGATTTCAGTGTATAACTGTTGTAGTATTGTGATTGGGTTTTATTGTGTGAAATTCCTTGATTGCCAGATACGTGTACCGTAGTAACAATATTGCAGAAGTACAGTTACATACTGTGCAAACACTTTCTGCAACAGTGGCTTATATATATGTTTATATATAATTGTTATATTTGGAGTTTAGCCGATTGAATTATAATTATTTAATTATTATAATTGCTTTTGGTTGATTGTAATATTACACAAACTTGATACGTTCTACTGTTTAAGATTTATTTACCATGTTTGCAATGGCCTATAGGAGGAAACGTTAAATTCTGGGCAGATTGTAATAGCACTGGTTCATGGCATGTAATCTATGAGCAATACATATAAATGGTCAAATGGACACAATGGTTGAAATCATTTGTTAATATATTAGTTCTGTATTTGGGTATACCATATACAATGCATATGTTATGAAAGTTTGCATTGTAATGTTAACTTTAATGTTGGTACGGTTCTCACGGTTCCAGTCCAAGTTAGAAAAGAAAAATAAATAAATAAATAAATAAATAAAATTATCTACCTTCTACAGGCTTACAGAAGTAGATCTCCATTATTGTAGCTTCAAACATGCTGTTAGACGTTGAGACTGGAGATTACATCATTGTTTCTTCTCATTCTTCTTCTCTATATTGCTCTCTCTTGTTCTTTCTCTGTCTCAGTATTCTTCATTTTCTCTTTTCTCTTATTATTTCTGCGTTTTTGCCTTCTCTGTCTTCCTCTCTTCTCTTGTTATTTCTTGTTTTTGCCTTCTCATGTACTCAACCCGACTGTCAACCACAACCTTTATTCTTGGGCTTCGATTTTAATCCGGTGGACAAAACAATGCTTTCCTTTCTCAATTTTCTAGGCTTCTAGCTTTAGTTTATATTTTATTTTTAAAATTTCATGGGAGAATGGGTAAAGTACCAGAGCCTTGGGTCTCTCAACAAAAGACAAAAGTTGAGTGGAAGACAAACCAATAACCACTGCCGCCGCTGTTCAAGTTTTTTTTTTTTGGGTAGAAAAACCGGAAATGTCTAGTAACTTTTCTTTTCTTTTCTTTTTTTCCAATTAATTTCATGCGAAATGTCTATTAACTTTTATATTGGGTTTCATAAATAAAAAAAGTTTATAAATAGTCAAATATTTGGAACTATTTTAGATAATTTTTCAATTTTTATTAATTTAATATATTTATTTATATTTTAATTAATTATAACGTCATCACGGTTCGACCTCGGTCCGATCTCAAAAATCTTAAATTTTTTTCTTTTACAGTTCATTGAATGATTCGGGTCTAAAAACCATTGTTGGTAGTAGTACAGTAATATCTGATAATATGGTATTTATTTAATATCAAGTGTAGATGTAAATGGCAATTAAACATGTCTTTAAGCTAATAACATGTCCTTGCCTTTTATGTGCAATGGTGTATGGGCTAGATGAATAAAGGAAATTGGAAATTTTGAAGGAGACAAAAATTTTTGAATCCATTTAAATGTATTCAATTTTGGGCGTGGCTGTCATTTTTTAGTTTTTGGTTAGCCTTTACTAATTCATCAAGTGATCCTCTATTTGATAATTAAAATAGCATTATGAGAGCTATTATTAATAATTTCAAATATGTGGATATAAGTCCAAGAATGATACCAATTGCACACTAGTGGGGCTGTAATTATGGGGTTTCACTCTAAATTAGAGAGTGTACAGTTCACCCCTTGGCCAAAGATGCTATTTATTTATAAAGTTTAAGGCACAATTGTTTGTATTGATATAAAGGACACATGATTGTTGTATTTGAGCACATATAGTCTTATTTAATTAGATACATGTATGTATGTGTGTGTGTGTGTATATATATATACATATTGAGCATGTGTGAACTTGATTGGATATTAATGTGTTTAATCCCAATAAATGTTTTGCGGTATTTCTTTGGATGAAATAAATGTTACATGCCTTAGTTGACATACTTGAGTTGTCTAAAATGTGGTATGCACAAGAGTCTGTTATGAGTGCTTATAAGTAAGCAAGGATGAGGTATTAGAGTTTCATTCATTATAAGAATGAAGTTGAGAAATAACTCAATGAAAATGCAGTAAGTTCTTGATTACCATAGAACTTGTGGGGGGAAGCTATTATTTGCACCAATTATTTGTTCATTGAGATGCCTTAAAAGAAACAACTAAGACACCTTGTGCATTATGGAAAGAGTGATCGTCTTTCCATAAATTCTTTAAACGTGGGGGTGTTTGATGAAGGTGGTGATTCCTATTCTTAAAAGAAAAAACCCATTGATTATATTTTCATTGGTTATGGTCATAACAATAGTGCATAGTGCTTTTTCGATTTATGTATCTATTATTCTTATATGCATGAAAATTAATTAGAATATATTTCAAGTGTTAAACTTTCTTAAAAGAAAGTTTGTTTAGTATCTCCGATGATCAAGAGTTGATGGAAGAGAGGTTGAGCCTAAGCATGGTAAAAAGGACAAACATCATATTCGTTGGGTCTAAATTTTCTAATTTGAATGTTAGAAGATGAAATTAAAGCCTTAAAGAAGCGATATCTTGAGAGATGCCTTCTTGGAAAAGAGATTATCAATAGTGCAATAAATCCATCTTGGAAATCTATGCATAGTAATTGGTGGGTCTAGCACCTAAGAATTTGAGAGTTGATGGAATTATTGACTATTACAATGCAAGACTTGTTTCAGAAGGCTACAAATAAAAGGAAGATGTGAGTTTTCTTGACACACAATAAACCAAAGGGGTTAGTGGTTCTTGTACAAGGAAACAAAGTGCTTAAACTTGTTAAATTCTTGTATAGATTGAAGCAAGTTTCAATCCAATGACATGAGAAATTTGACAATGAGATGATGTCAAATGAGTTTAGATTTAATGCAACTAGCGTGTGATGTGAAATTTATCACAAGAGGCTATGTTGTTGTGGGATATGCTTATGTAAGTGTTGTAGATGTGATACAAAAATGAAAATTTCTAATGCATCTAATGGACTTGTCTTGTCTCAATCACATGAGAAATATGATAACAATCTAATGAGAACACCTTATGCAAAGAGCATATGTATTTTTGGGAAGTCAATAAATCTAAATAGACATGCATTGTTAGATACTTGTGCCTCCTATTTGTATATATTGGTAAGGCACGAGTTATGGTAGGTCTCTACATATTTGTTGGAGACAAAACCATGAGGCGATTGCTCTTAAATGGAATTAGTTCCAAATTATAAAACGGATCGTAATCATTTGATTGAGTGGAAAGCAAGTAAACTGCTCATTGAGAGGAATGGGGTTAAAGCCTATGACCTAAAAGTTTCCAGGATGGCAACCCACCTAGCTGACTCAAGATCTCAAGATCTAGGTTCAAAGGGACAACCAAATCGTGGATACTATTTTTATCACTATGGATATAACATTTCCCACCCATTCCTATGATGAAATAGTGATGCCTGTAATCGATGTTCGTGTAAGCTTTGCTTTTAATGATTCTTATATCTTGGAATTCCAAGTAGGGTATAACAGGATACTCTTAATAAGAGTCACCTATATTGGTGTGAAGTGGGCCGCTTCCATGAGAGTTTCAAGGCTGAATTCTCTAAAGCACTTCATGAATTTACAGGATACGTTCAAGGCCGAAATGAACACAACTATAAGAACGAAATATGTCTGAAAAGGAGCTGTGTGAATTCTATTGTCTTAGTATATACAAACGGCTGACAGTTCAAAAACATTGTGTTCACCGATTAGCTAGCATATCCAATAGTCTTTCACAAAGGAAAGTTCAAAGCCACAAGCTACTTCTCCCGATGATAGACTTTTCTTCTACTTTCTCTATGTCCGCATCATCATTTGCATCGTGTTTATCAATTTCTACTCATGTAGGGGATTGTTGGAAAAATAGCATGGAGTGAATAAGAAATTGATATTTTCTATATTCATTTAAAGATTTTATTAAAAGTAGTGAAAATCCCGAGTCCCACATAGGAAAGGAAAGAGATAATATATGAGTTTATATGCTCATGAGTTGAACATTAGGTTGGGCTTTTGGCATACGTGGACTGGGCCTACTTGTCCAAATAATAATATTTTATGATTTTAATTTTTGAGTCAGTTAGTCTGTGCATAGCGATTATTATTGAAACAGAGTGTTTGTAAAGTAACGTATAATTTTTCATAGTCCCGAATTCATAAAAACTACTTTTTCTAGAAAAAAACTCTCTAAGTGATAATATTTTGTGCATTTCATTTTGTGTCAAAGAGAGAGAGACATTAAGTAGTTTGTAAGAGCACGACCATATGTACTTCGTTTTCGTGCTATAGATTATTTTATCCTAAGAGGCAAACGTCCGTGAGTCTCAAAGCACCACGATAATTGTATGAGGGGTGAAATCCGCTTTAAGGAGATTGTATCAAACACAAGACTTGATCTAAATCATTCATCCTTCATACATTTGGTCTGTGAGTTTTTAATTATTTATAGATTTCTTCTTATATATAGAGTATCTATTTATTGTTTTGTCTATTACATTTATTTATATTATTGCTTATAATTAGATCAGTGTGTTATTTCCTTTTACTTAATAATAAAAGTAAATTGTTGAAATATAACCAACAACTGTTTTATTAAAAAGTCAATGGTCATAAATATTTTAATACCGTGCTAAATTAAAGTTCTAGAAAACAAAAAGTCAAACTAAAAGCAGAAGGCCATAATGAGCATGGTTCCACTCGAGATCATGTTGGGCCATGTACAATAAAATTGAAGTACACGTGTTTCATGGTCTTTTGATTCTAAATCTAAAGAAACAATAAGTGTAAGGAGGAAAAAAAATTTCACATTTGCTCATATCGTTGATGCTACGTAATAAAAGCGGCGTCAATTATAAACAATAGAAAACTAATACTTACTTTAATCATTAACATGTAGAGAAAATATGAACTATAATTCTACTTCTTCTAGTAAAGAAAAGTAAAAAATGTCACTAAGTTAGCATTCTCATTATTGCGACTTACATAATGCTCACAAGTGCAGGATTGTCGCAAAGTAATAATTCAGTAAGTCCAAGGTCAAATCCATAGGAAAAAGAAAATTGAATAACAAACCACAAGAGAATAAAACTAAAATAATAGAGTTTAATTTAAGAGATTTTTGATATTTTAGTAAAGTTAATTTAAATTGAGAGAAAATAACAACAATATATTAAGGCGCTAAGGTTTAGGGACCTACACATAACACATCTATTGTTAGTCTTAACAATATTTATTTTATAACTCATCTAAAATTCATACAAATGATGATTTTAATCAGATGATTTAACAATAAAAACTCAAGAATTAATTGTCTAAGGTAGCTTCATGAAATTGATTGATTTTAGGCAAAACAAAACTAGTGAATTAGTTCACAAGAAATACTAAGTATTTAATACGCCCGGAGTCTAGATAAATCAAAGAATTATACAGAACTAAACACTTTTCTAGATGAGTAAAACAATCAAAAACATAAAAACATAAGCATTAAAACCAATAAATAATTGTTAAAAACTTACCAATAAATAGTTGGGTTTCACCTCTTATCTTAGCAAAACTTCTAGCAAGCCATAACACAAATAAAACTCTAAAAATTGTAAAGAAACTTTAAGAAAACCTAAATTATGTTCTACAGCAGCTCTCCCCTCAATTTTGCTCTAAGGAGCCTTTAAATAGGTCAAAAAATCTTATTACAAGTTGAATTCCCGTTTGGAGAAATTCTCAGGTTCTTAAGCTTCACTTAACCGACGTTTTTGGCCGATTTAACTTCAGAATTCGGACTTTTGGTAAACTACAAAATTGTAGCCCTTTAAGTTAGCTTTCCAGACCAACTTGAATCATCTCGATTGGACATTGCAGCTGAAAGTTATGCTCCAAATACTAACTGGTGTGTAGGCTGTAATTCTAATCTGAATTGGACTTGAATTTGGTGCAAATTTCATTTGATTCCTTACTCCAATTGAACTCGAATTTAATTGGATTGGCCTTCTTTAACTTCATCATGGCCCTTGTAAAAGTAAAGTCCATTAGCTTTCTTCTTTGCACAAATCCACTTATTTAATTTCATTATCCTACAAAAAACAAATTCACGCATTAAAATTCAATTAAGCACAAAATTAATTATTCAGCATTATTCCAAAACCAACTATAAAATGCATGAATTAACTCAAAATTAGTATGATAATGCTTTCCAATAATGATATAAATATGCGAAATTAAGCTATTATCACCCATCAGGCGTTGTAAAATTATGTCATTTTAACACATCAAAAACCTACTTTATTATTTTACCACATCATTTTACAATACACCATTCATCACATCATTGACCAATCATTTGACAAAAAAATTCGCACAAGATAGTGGTGACTAATGCAGAAGTATAGTCCCAATTTAAGACTTTTTCTCAAGATTACAACCAGTTGTGTGAGAAGTTGAAACCAATGGAAGTAAAACTTGAAGAATTATCCACTACAAACACATCAAGATGCTAGTTTTATGGAAGAAAATCACCCTTATCATTCATCATTGGTTTGGTTTCAAGGGAAGCCTAGATTGGCTAATCTATATAACATCTAAAAGTTTAAGGGTAGCATTTATTGTTGCTACTCTCTTATTGAACCACATCAGTGTAGCATTTCGGTCCATTCAATCCAATTTGGTTTATTTCAGTCCATTGATCTATTTCGGTCCATTTCAATCCAGTTTGGTCCATTTTAATACATTCAGACCACTTCGGCGATGCTTTAGGAGGAGAGGATTGAGTAGAATGTAGAGCCACTTTATTGACAATTATGTCATCTTCTCAATATAATGTTAGTAGGTTTTTGATAAAATTACTTCTTTCTTTTTCTTTTTTTTTTTGTTATTAAAGTCTACTTTTTTTTGTAATATAAATTATTAATTTACTTATATCTGCTTTCTCTTTTAGCTATTTAAAACACTTAAAAGTTTCATCAATTATTTTCATTTTTCATTTAATAAAAAAACAAATTGTCAAATTTTTATGCACATCGTGACAATCTACAACTAGTATAAATAAAAGTGTTAAATGACAAATTAGTGATTAATTGCATAATATAGAAAGTTTTTTCAAATGGTATAAGTTAGGTGAAGAGTGAAAACCCTTTTTTTGCATAGGTTAAACTCAAAGTGACAATTAGGTTATGATGGGAAAATGTGTTAATTGGTAAAAGAAAAGGCAAATAAAACTATTCATGGAATATTTCAAGCTCAATACAAATGGTTCAGTTCAAGGTAACCCGGGAAAAGCCGCTGCAGGTGATCTAGGGTGTGTTTGGATTGAACTTATTGTTCTTGAAACTGAAAACTGAAAACATTGTAGCAAAATAATTTTTAAATGTGTAAATAGTGTCGTGAGACCTATAAACCGTACATAAAAAACATGTGAACAGTTTTTTTCTGCACAGTAATTTTACTGTTCACGTACAGAAAAAAAAAAAAAAAGCATGAGAACGCAGCCTGTTTCAACCACTTTCAGCCCAAAACAAAACAAATGCTCACCTAATCAGAAAATGCGGAGGTAACTAGATTTTTTTTTTTTTTTTTTTTTTTGGGGGGGGGTTCTCTAGGAACATCGGCACTACCCATTCCATGGCAACAGAATGTGGGGCCTTTGGGATGGCCTTATCCTTGCAAGAAATCTTAATATCAAGAAGTTGTACATTGAGTGACACCACATCCTACTTTTCTATTTGATTCACGTCTCTTCCTTTTCTTTCAGGGTTTTGCCAGCAGTTGCAATACCACAATAATTTTGATGGCCAACCATTGATGTGATGTAACATGTCTTATTTGTAAGATCTTGGTAAAACCCTACAGAGAGATATAAGATCTTCTTAAAACCCTACAGAGAGATTGAACGTGGGATGTTTAGGGATCTCAATCTTCTGTTGTAGGATCAGTCAATACCTTGACTTCACTTGGAAAACCATATATGGATGCCCATCATCATGATTGTATCCACATCACTACCACCTTTCCAGATCAAGTAATTGCGAAACAAAACAAATGGAACAACTCTTAACAAAATGGAAAATAAGCTCTCGTCCTCCATACACCCTCTATACCATGATGGGGCATTTTGTGGCTCATTCTAAGTGAGTTCTCAATCTTTACTAAAAGAAAGAATCAATTAGTAATGAACACTGCACCAGATGACAACATTTTTTTGGTGAACTAGCTTCTTTTTTTTTTCTTTTACAAGAGTATCATGAGACTGCTTCCAGAGGTGATACTAAAAGCTGTGAATAGTTCAGTGTTCAAGGCAGATGCCATAGAGCTATGCCAACTTATTATGACTTGATATCTCATAAGCTCTATTCCAGATAGATTTTAAGATAGAAGTGTTAAAACTTTTACACTTCTCTGGAACTCCTGAATCTTGTATGAAATGAAATCTAGGTTCATCCAAATAAAGTCATGTTAAATTTGATTTGTGTACCAAAAGCTGCAAAATTTCTGCCACAATCAGTTCCACCATTTCACCTTATTCTAGGGGGCACCCTTTTAAGCTATTAGTGCATTTTATGGTGGGTCATCTATAATTTCAAGACTTTTGTGTGCAAGGTGAAGGTTGAGGTCACGTGTTCAATCAGGGCACCAATAAAATAAATAAATTAAAATCATTTGGCATAGGCAGACATGATTTACCAGTTGGTCAAGTCCAACAACAATTTAGAGAGAGAGATTAAAACATCACAGTGACAAACGCATAACCTCAATTCCCAAGCATGGACACAAACCTGAAGGAGATCTAGTAGTAGTAGACTGGATCGCTGTTTTTGATCTGAACAAGCCAGTTGCAGATCAAAGATAATTCCTCACATTCTTTGTGGTTCCTACAAAACCCGTCAGTAACATTACAGACAACAGCAGCAGATTATGAGCTCTCCTCATGACACGGAACCACACGAGATCCATTTTCACTTCTTAGTTAGACAGCCGCCCTCTAAAATATAATGGCATAAATACCATTCTATGCTAAAAGATTATACAATAGAACACAATCATGTGATTCTTGGAAACTTCAATGTAACAGCATAAACAATCATCACAATTTTCTAAATATCAAGTATTCTTCCAGACAATCAAAACTATCAGTCGATACCACCGGAGGAAGTAGCATATATAAGTATATACTTCCCACTTCAACAAAGTCATTGTATGGTTCAAAAATAATTTTCCAATGATCTCTGGACCAAATGGCATATCCTACATAAATAAAATTAGAGGATAAGACCATAAGTTCAACCTATATGGCTAGATGGCCCATATTTACCCATTAAAAAATCCAAATAGTAATAAAAAAAAAAAAAAAAAAAAAAAAAAAACTGTCTGATACAAACAAACAGAAACCAAATACCGGTAAATGGCCTTGTAAATATTAAAGAATTTAACCAAGATAATTCTGATTTTTTATGAACAGCAAAGGAAATGTACACAACCAGATATTAAAAATAGATAACAGAAGAATATGGAATGGATTCAGATATCTGTTGTTCTGTAATCCATAATCAACCAGCTACTGCAACCTAAGCCTTTTTTAACTCTTAAATATAAATTAGATTTATGAGAGCTAGAAACCAAGCATTCTATCTTTTCACTATAACAAAGATTCAAAATGCTTGACATTATAATTAATTCCTATCTACTGCTTAAAAATTAGACTGCCAGAGAAGTGAATAGATAGTTTTAACATAAATGCAATTCTAGCATCAAGAGAATAAAATAAACAAAATGGTAATTATAAAGTTATTGTCATCCAAAATTGGCCATGACTTTAATTAAGGGCCAGTGCTTCACACTCTTCTTCTTTATATACATAATATAAAGATATATACAATAGAGTATTCACATTAGATTTTCAGATGCTTACAAGCATTCAATTCACTCATCCTCTGCACCGTTTTTCAAATCAAAACCCACTTATCTATCAAAAAAAGCCTGACAAACTCTAATGCAAGCTAAAATATGAAAACATGACCTTCCAAAACACTGCTTACTCTCACATTGATAGGTCATTACAAATTCAAAACAGACACCTTGACCTAGTGTACGCCCCAATCAAACCAGACAAAATCCATTCCTGTACCCACCACACTTTTCATCTTGTTTCCACTTTTTTTTTTTTCAGGCTTTGATAGCCTGGTCTTCTCAAAAATTACTCCGAGTTAACATTAAGGTCAACATTCTTTCAGACATTTTCTCAGACACCCCACACACAAATTATCAAACATATGCAAATCAACAGACAGACAGAGAAATAAAAATAACATAAGCAAATCATCAAAAAAATGTAAAATAACAACCGAAGATCCAAAACCCGAACAGAAAACCCAAGTAACAGTATCGAAATGACACTCTAGGTGAGCTTACTTTGAATTGCTACTTGTTACGTATTTAAGTTCAAAATAGTCAGTTCTTAGTTTGAACTTTGTCTCTACTCTATTTAAGCATAAATTATCAATTTAGATCCTTAAGGAACATGAAAAATGTGTGCAGTTATTTTTTTACTGAATTAAAATATGCATGAAATTAAAATAACTCTTTATATGTTGTTGATTGCAGTTTTCAAATATGATCCACCATCTCCAAACACATTTCCTCACAGTGTTTACTTGCTACCAAACTTCCGGAGCTTCACCAAATGTAACTTGAGAAAGGCCACGATGGTGGGAAATGTGACACAAGGCGGCGGGGAGGGCTTCGATTTTGAGCTGAAAAGGCCACGGCAGCGTTACTACTTTGCCTGCGGTGAGCGCAATGGCTTTCATTGCGTGAATGGAACCATGAAGTTCTTTGTGAAGCCAATATTCCGCTAGTATAGATAATTACTATACAATGTGCATGTCATGGGAAACACTACTTGCTGTTATCTCCTTTTATGTCTTTTGTTGTGTCGTAGTAGATAATGTGTCCTTCACTTCTTCTTTTTATATTATTAAATTAAAGACTATTTGTAAATTTGAATAAATATTAAGGGATTGATTGCTTATTTTATAATTTATGAGTTACATTCTAAATCAGGTGATTTTCTATCATTTATTTTTTCTTTTCCTATCCTTGCCGGTAATGTTATGTGTTCTGAATAATTGAGATGATAGATAATAAATGTACCAGCTGTGACTGGGTATTGATGTTCCATAGGGTGCCATTTTGCATCCTTGCTGGTTTTACTGTAATATTTGCTTTTGTAAATTGAAAGTATTGGAAACTTTTACAATTGGAAAGGTTTATGAGACTTAATGATCAATGCTGGTTTATGCACAAAATCATTACTTCAGTGTAACACATGTAAATAGTATTGAATGTGATTTACATCCCAATTTTAGCTTATTTAATTTGATGGCGATTGCTAGAAAAATTTTAAAAATTGGTTTGAAGTTGAGCTAAGACTCAGTGGACAGTGACCTGAGGAAAACAAAACATGATGATTCATGTTTCAGCGCAAAATGTCATGTTTGGTTTAGTCATTCAAATTGTAAAGATTAAATTTCATAAAAATTTGAGTGTAACTTGTAAGTAAGGACTTTTGCATCCTCAAAATACACATTTTTTTCTCCAAATAAAAGAATAAAAATATCATGTAAAATCATAACCCAATTAAATGCCTATTCACCATATAATTATTGTATTCTATAATAAAAAATATACAAGAAGACCAATTGTCCAAGTTAGCTAGCTAGATGCCTAGATGGTACTGCGGTTGGGAAGATAACATCTTGGCAAAATTTTAATTTAAGAGTTAATATGACATATAAGTTTAAGTCAATAGACTTAGGCACAATTATGTTATATTAATCACGTACTTTTATTATTATTGTCCAATTCATTACTTAATAACTAACCAATCACTTACACATAAATATTCCAACAATGGCTCTATTTTCGTTTTCATTTTTCTTTGCTCAATTTTTTATCTCAATCCTTATTCCACTTGAAATATATGCTCATATTGAGGGTCAAAATAAAATAAATTGCCCACCATAAACAAATCATACATATTCTATTAAATTGAAAGTTGAGAGACAATTCAATAAAACATTCTAATTTCGTGTTAAGTGCTTTTACATATAGATTCATGAATCCCAACTTAAAAAAATATAATAAAAACAAATTCAATCAAAATTTATTTTACTTCTACGTAAAACTTTGAATGTAAAACTAATCAAAATTTTGATATTTATTGTTACACGCACTCTTGCACACAACCGAACACTTGAGCAAAATTTACATTGAAATTGTGATGATTTCAATGCATATATCATGTGTATATAGTTGTGTATATTACACACACACCCAAATTTTCTTACATAAATATATTATCATTTCAAATATAAATTTCAATTGAAAATTTTATAGTGTTCCAAAAATAGTTGTTCATATCTTATTTGAAAAATGAAAATATGAAATAACTTTATTGTACCACAATAACTGAAATTTAGTAAGGTAACATTTTTTGGGCCAGGTTATAACACAAATGTAAAGGCATAATTGTGGTTTCAGACCAAACATTTTTTGGGCCAGGTTATAGCCCAAGGATTTCTCCTGTGGTCCGTTGGGCTTGGGCACCAAGAATCCCTTGGATGCATTGGGCTCTGGCCTCAAGGGCCCCACTTTATTGCTTTGTTCAATTGTTTGCCAATTGAAAGAATCTACTATTGTTTTTACTTCCTCAGCTACCAGATTAAAGCCTCTTTATCCAAGTTATGGCATTGGCCAATGAGCTCTATGATCTTGTCTTAGCAATCACTATTTAGGTTTATGACCTTTTTGTAGTTTTTTATTTGATACATATAGCTTATGTTATGGATATTGTTGTAGGTAGAAGGGACACAATGATAATTCTGCATAATGGTTTCGTGGACTTGGACACACACATCAAATATATATATATATATATATATATATATATATTCAAATTCCAACAAGCTCAGTGCTATAAAAAAGGGAAAATGTTAACTTAAGGTGCAAAAAAGACAAAAAAAATATTGTCAAAAAAGACACCAAGCAGTACTTATAAAGCTGAAAAAATTAGATAAAGTTGTATAAAAGACAAAAAATTGTTAGAAAAATTTCAAAAAAGTTGTTAATGGGCACCTTGCAGTGCCCATTAACACAACCCATAGAAAAAAATATAAGAGAAATAGAATGTATCTTATGTGGAGTAGAGGAAACACTTGACCCATCAAATTCCTTGAAATAATAAAATTTTAATGCATCTCAAACTGGTTTAAATTGGTTATCCAGCCAAAAGATAGCTTGAGAAATCCAAAACAAAGAGGCGATGAATATCAACTTTTTCATAGCAACATGTTTTGGTACTAATTGGATGATAAGGAAAAAGATGTTGAGACAACAATTAATAAAGAGAAGAAATAGACCTTATAAAATTGAAACTTAGGGGCTGTTTGGATAAGAAAATTTCATCACTCAATTTCCATCACTCAATTTCCATCACTCATCACTCATCACTCAATTTTTCACACCCGTTTGGCATTATCACCCAATTTCTATCACTCAATATTTTTCACACTATTTGTGGGCCCATACCTGTTAGCCGGTGCAACTTTTTTTTTTTTTTTTTTTTTTTTTTTTCAGTACCCAAACTCACCGAAGCTAAAAAAATAAAAAATAAAAGTCAAAAGTGGTCAAAAGGTGCGGCTAGTCTTGTTTGTGAGTCTCCTATGTATGTTTAATTACAATATTGTCATTGAGTTATGAGTTATGAAAACCGAAAATAGCCAAAATGTGTTTTCGGTTTCCATAACTCATAACTCAAAAATCAGAGAATTGAGTGATGAAAACAGAGTTATCGTTTGCCAAACGGATATTGAGTTATGGGTCCCACCATTTTTGAGTTATGAGTTATGAAAACCGAGAATTGAGTTATGGAAATAGGCAATCCAAACAGCCTCTTAGTCATCTTTACTTTACATTTAATCTCCTCTTAGTCATCATTGGTGCAGGTACCTATAAAATTCAGTTTACGCTCAAATCAAATGACATGATCATTCAAGAAACAATGGCTCAAACAAGAGAAGAAAAGTAAAATTCAATTTGTAAAAAAAATTGTACACAATCTAGAATTGGAAGGGAAAATAGTAAATCCCAAAGCATCATGAAATATCCACCAGTGGTAATCGTCGGGGAGAATTTCGACAAATGGGGCACGTAGCATTAAAGCTAAGCCATTCATCGATACAGTCAACGTGGAAGCAATGCTGGCATTTAGGAATGGTCTTTAGGGTCGCCTTAGGGTGGTACTCGGACAAGCATATTGGGCAAGTGTTGTCATTGGGCTTGGGCAAGCTCTAGGCCCAGACTTTCACCAAGAACAATAATTTCGGGCGGTGGAGCACTTGTGGGATTGAATTTTGGGATTTCAAGGCGTCTTCTAGCATTATAGGACTTGACCTTGCCAATGAGAAAATTAGAAATTTCAATCCAAATTTTTTTGATTTTGGTCTAGCCAGGTTATGTGCAAAGGGTCAATGTGTAGTGTCCATGACTACAACTAGGGGGACCATCTGTTACATTGCACCAGAAGTATTCTCTAGGAACTTTGGGAAAGTGTCTTACAAATCAGATATTTATAGTTTTAGAATATTGTTGCTTGAAATGGTTGGAGGGAGGAAAAATGTTGATGCAAACGGGAGACCTTTGGCCAAATATATTTCCCATAATGGATCTACAATCTATTAGAGCAAAAGGAAGACCTACAGATCTATGTTGAGGATAATGAAGATGCTAAAATTGCAAAAAAAATTAGCAATTGTGGGACTTTGGTGCATCCAATGGCACCCAATAGGTCACCCTTCCATGAAAGTTGTGGTTCAAATATTGGAGGGAAAAGGTGATAAATTAACCGTCCCTCCTAATCCCTTTGCCTCTACCGACAAGATTCAATGCAAGTATAACCGCAAGGCATCTAAACCAAGAGTTAGAAGTCATCCCAAAACTAGGCTAAATACTTAAATAATAATATAGGTTGCAATTATGTTGTACTTGAGGATTGAAATTATTAATATTGTGGTCATTGTAGGGACAGTTTCTTTTATATCAAGTATGAGCAAGGACAGTTTCTTTTATATCAAGTATGAGCAAGGTGATGCTTATAAAAAAGTATCTTTTAATTTCTTGTTGAGGTAGGAAACAAATATAAGATTTAAATTTTTTTAAATAAGGCTTTATTCCTTATTTTGGAGAATTTTAAGAGTAGTCAAAACTGAGCCCTTATATGGAATAGTATAAATTAAGATTTGTTTAAGAATATTTTTTTAGAAAAATTTCTTATATTTTAGCTTAATTCCGCTTTTAGCACGAATGAAGTTTCCAGCACTAAGACTTCCTTGGTGCTTTCCAATATAACTTAGGAGTAGTGCTTACAGTACTACAAGTTTTACTACATTAAACTTATAAATTGATGTATTACCAATTACAAAGAAACAATTCAAATATTCATTTACAATGTGGTTTAAGTCCATCAATCATATTCATTTCCACATCAAAAAAATTGCACATGTGATGTAGAGGGAAATGATGAACGCAAACTAAATGGAACTTACTCAATTTCGTACTTAGCAAGTAGCCCTCATTGTAACTATCAAATTATCAGCAACAAAAAATTCTTAAATTTACAAAACCTCACTTTTTCTTTTTTTCTTTTTCTTTTTCTTTTTCTTTTTCTTTTTTTTCTTTTTCTTTTTGTTTTGTTATAAAATGATAGTTGAGGTGGCGGGATTTAACCCTGGATGTCTCCGTTAATAACACTAGGATGTGCTAATTGAACTGCAAAGCTCTTGGCAATCCAAGTCAAATAATACATAAATACTTAAGATTATACAATTCAAAGTTGCTCATTAATCTTATCATCACCACAAAAGAACCCAAAAAATAAACAAAAACTAGATGTGGAGCATCTAATGTTATCAATTTTGCCAGCTACACGTGCATGTAAAATTTAAAAATTTGGATTACCTGCAAAAGATAACTAATTATTTAAAGCTTTAAAAATATAACATAACATATTAGATAAAGAAAAATAAGTAAATAATTATTATGAATTGCACTTTAATCTACTTAATATTAGTTGTAAATCTAACAATGAAAATATTCATATTCATATTTGAGAATTGCACCTTAAGTTAGTGAATAATTTCTTCAGTATTTTTATTTACAATATAAACTTTTAATATAACTTTTTTGTATACAATAAAATTGGGTCAATAAAAAACTAATATTGTATGTCTATGATTATTCTCAATATGGCTTAAATATTACCTTCAAATCATGGAACTAGAATTTTACTTCCAATACTAAAGTGAAAAGAAACAAAAGCAAAAGGCCCAAAGAATAAGGTTCATGTGTTAGCTAGAAAGGGGATCGAAGGATCAGTGCAAATAAGTTTTTTTGATCAGCTAGGTAAGTCGGAGTAAGTACACACATAAATGTGGTTTCGGACCCAACATATTTTGGGCCATGTTCTAGCCCAAGGATTTCTCCTGCGGTCTGTTGGGCTTAGGCACCAAGAATCCCTTGGATGCATTGGGCTCCGGGCCTCAAGAGCCCCACTATACCCACTCCAGCTTTGCTTTGCTCAATTGTTTGCCAATTGAAGGAGTCTAGTATTGTTTTAACTAGCTGATTTTTTTGTTTACGAGTCCCCACTAGCTACCAGATTAAGCCTCTTTATTCAGGTTATGGCATTGGCCAATGAGCTCTATGATCTTGTCTTTGCAATTACTATTTAGGCTTAGGACTTTTTTATAGTCTTTTAATTGAAACATATAGCTAATGTTATGGATATTGTTGTAGATAGAAGGGGCACAATGATAATTCTCCATAACAGTTTCATGGACTTGGTGACAAGCAATATATTTATAATGGCCCTGAGTTTTGTGTACGGAAAGGCATTCTTCTACACACACACAGATCACATTCCAACAAGCTCAGTGCTACAAAAAAGAAAACCATAAGAGAAATGGAATGCATCTTCTGTGGAGCAGAGAAAACACTTGGCCCATCAAATTCCTTAAAATAATAAACTTTTAATGCATCTCAAGCTGGATTATATTGGTTATCCAGCCAAAAGATAGCCAGAGAAATAAAAAACAAAGAGTCAATGAATATCGCCATACTCATAGCAATCTGTTGTGGCACTACTTGGATGATAAGGAAAGAAGATGTTGAGACAACAATTAAATAGAGGGAAGAAATGGACCTGATAAAATTGAAACTTTCTCTTAGTCATCTTTACTTTACAAATCTCCTCCTAACCTACTAATTCATGTGGTCATGACTCATGAGTCGAGGAAAACCCAACTCAATTTATAACAAAATTAAAATTAGTTTACAATACAGAGGCCTTGATAAAGGAACGTTTGGGAAAAGTCGTTAACACACCTTATAATCACATCGAGAATTGCATGGATACCTTAAATAATATTAGTGTAATAAAAAAAATTGTAAGATTCAATTATAAAATAAGAAAGGGTCATTCAATATGAAATTAGAGTTACTTTCAAAAAAAAAAAAAAATCTGAAATTAAAGTTGCCACCCTAATGTTTAGAAATTATTATTATTATTTGAGCTTTAGCAATTTGGAAACTATTGCCGGGAAATATCCTGAAAATGTGTTGATTGGTGCAAACATTATTGGATTTGCAGATACCATTAGAATTTAGTTTATGCTCAAATCAAATGATGTGACCATTCAAGAAACAATGGCTCAAACAAGAGAAGAAAAGTAAAGCACAATTTGTAAAAAACATTAGTACAAAGTCTAGAATTGAAATGGGAAAATAATATATCCCAAAGTGTCATGAAATATCCACTGGTGGTAATCATTGGGGAGAATTCCGACAAATGGGACACGTAGCATTCAAGCTAAGCCATTCATCAATGCATTCAATGTGAAAACAATGCTGGCATTGAGGTATGATCTTTAGAGTCTCTTTAGGCTGGTACTCTGACAAACATATTGGGCAAATGTTGTCATTGGGCTTGGGTAGGCACCAACTCTCACCAAGAACTATTTTTGGGTATGACTCTATTGTGGACCCACCAAGGCCCACCATAATTTTGGACAGTGGAGCAATTGTAGGATTGAATTCTGGGATTTCAATGTGTCTTCTAGCAATATGGGACTCGATCTTGCCAAAGAGAAAACATAGTAGCCCTATCAAGCACAGACTTCCCGGTACTCCAACACCAACGGCAATGGCGTAGCATGCGCTCCTTGGAAATCCTAAACATACCACATTAATCATTATTAAGGCATCAAGTTATACTTTAAATATCAACTAAACTACAACCCATTCGCATGCACAAAAATATTGAACAATAATGATAATTAAAAAAAAAAAAAAAGGAAAATTCTTTTCATATTTATTAACTTTACAATAAATATACAACTACACATTAGCTTAAAATTCATTGAGATAATTGTAAAATTGTGCCACATTACTTTTTGTAAAATACTATAAAAATGATCAATTTTATCATAAAAAGCTTACAAAATTAACACATTGGTTTATAAAACCCATATAATAAAATTTGTATAATCCCTATAACAATTTAAACTTTTCTTTTCCATCATAAAACAATCAATTTTCTTCTCAAAAAAAAAAAAAAAAAAAAATCAATTTGTTGTAAAAATTTGTATTCACACAACTGTTGAGCACCCAACGGCCCAACCCCCAATATGAAGCAAATGCAAACCCACCCAACCTCGGGCAAAAAGCATTGCTTCAAAGACAACTGAATGGACCAGGTTGAAGAAAATTAAAAAAATTACAATCAAGCAGAGCCCAATATCAGGTTTGAAAGTGCAGGCCGAATCACCTAGCCCCACATAACAAGATTTAGGTTGGCTAGACTTGATTAAATAAGCAAAAAGAACTCATATAGTGTGCGTTTTGGGACCCAATTCTAGACGTGACTCAAGAACTGAGAATTCGTTGCCTAAATCAAGCCAATATATATACAAGCCCATAAAAATCAAACCCCTAATAGAAATATAATGATGCTTATAACTTGGACCAGTAGTGATTGTTTGTGTCTTTATGTGAATGTGCATAAATGGGTAGTGGCTTATTGGGAATTTCAATATAAAATTAGGTCAATTGTGATATCCTGGATTTTATGGACAAGTTGAGGTTTAACAATAATTTAAAAATTCGAGAACTTAAAGCCAACAATTACAATTTGAATCTTAAAAGAAAGACAATGCAGTTAATAAATTTATGTGTTTTTTTCTTTTTAGTCTTGTAAATTTTGATTTTTGAGGTAATTGATGTTGATTATTAAGTTTTCATTACACGTACACATAAATTTCAAAATAAGTTTCAACTTGAATTTAAATAAATTACATAACAAATCAAAATAAGTTTAAAATTGACCAATTTTATTTCAAGACCAATTTATATAGATCAAATCTAAGCCATTTATATTGTTTGCCACACAGCCCTTATCTTGATGTCCTCATTTATATTTGTCTTGACCCTAACCAAGTGCTATTTCTAGTCTCTTTTTTTTTCTTTTTTTCTTTTTTTGGCCTCAAGAAAAAGCTTTAAAAGAAAAATTAACAAAACAGAGCAGTACCCAAAAGCATCCTTAGCCTTACAAGGAGCACCTCTAAATTCAAATCAACAAAATTTTCCTCCGAACCCATTTGGAGAAATTTTCTTCAACTCATTATGTAATGATTCTTTAATTAAGTCATATAACTTTTTAATAAATCATGTAACTAAAAATATGTGCAGATAATTTTCTCAATCATTAACAAGTTGAATAAATTTTCCTTCAAACCAGTTTTGAAGTAAATGTTTCCCATTAATAAATGACTAGAATTACAAGGAAGAGTCATTTGCTAAGTTATCAGCATTATTGATGCAATTACGACTATGTCGGCCAACATAGTGTAAAAATATTATGAACAAGGAAAGATCCCAAATGTCTATCAATAATTAGTTGATTTCTCGAGAGGGGTCTAGAAGACTAGAATGGCTATTCTTAGTCTTCTTACTATGGACTATTTTTTTTTCCCCCTAGAAATAAAGAAAGAGGTGCAACACGAGGAGAAGGTACGATGAGGCGTTGAAAAAATTCCAAATCCCATAAGCCATAGTGCTGGGTGTTCGAAAGTGAACCAAATAAAAAGCTATGATTGCAGTGTGGAAAGCATTGAAAGAACTAAAAATAAGTAGTAATTCACAGCTTTTATTGCAACACGAGGAGAAGGTACGATGAGGCGTTGAAAAAATTCCAAATCCCATAAGCCATAGTGCTGGGTGTTCGAAAGTGAACCAAATAAAAAGCTATGATTGCAGTGTGGAAAGCATTGAAAGAACTAAAAATAAGTAGTAATTCACAGCTTTTATTGCTCCAAAATTTTGGAGTATATAATACTTAAATCAACACTTATCTTGAAACTTACCAATTCACTAGCTTTATTTAAAAATCAAAATGTTGACCTCATGCAATGTAGGTACCACAAAATTGGCTTAAGGTAAGTCACATTTTATATAAATTAACTTCACAATCATTCATTCATCTTCTTTTATTATTGACTAATATTATTCTTTAAGTATTAAGTATTATTGTTAACAAAAATTAAGTGACACATGCAGCAGGACGTTAACATTTTAAAATGATAAAATCGAATTAAAAATGACAGATTAAGCTTATCATAACAATTATATCATCTTTACATCCATTAGCGATTTAATTTATAAACTAATTAGTTTCATATCAGTTTAGATCCATGAAATCTGTCTTAATCTGAATATTTTCATATAACTACTAATTAGTTAGAGAAGTATATTTGTTTTTTTTTTTTTTTTTTTTTTTTTTTTTTGAGAAAAAGTATATTTGGTTCTATCACTTGGTGAGCTGGTGAGACCATACAATTTTTTTTTTTTTTTTTTATAGCAAAGTTTCACATAATTGACAAGTGCATAATATTATTACTTTTTTTTTTTTTAAAGTAGGCATAATATTATGGACAAAATTTAGCTACAAAACTGGTTATAGCCTTAGACTACAATCTTACTCAATATCTTTTTATTAGAGATGAATTTTGATAAATCCACCATTAGATTACATCTAATTCTTATATTCTCCATACTTACAAAATTTCAAGAAAATTAAAGATTAATAGTTATGTCATCAATAAATTATTTAAATTGCAAGTTTTTGCAATTTAAAATTATGCATAAAATATAAACTTATAGATTATATAGTAAAAAATATCCGATTGACACAAAATTTGACATGTGTATTAAGAACATAAAAAACATGCTATTTGTAGGGGGCCTTTTTTGTGTATGGTGTATTGGGCTTGGGCTACCTCCTGCAGTAATAGGCTGGGTTGCCTCCTGCGGTGATGGGCCCGAATATTTCTGAGTAAGGGAGTTGGGGCCAGTCCAATTGTAACTCAACTTGGACCGGTTTGTGCACAAACTTATGCCTTGTCTGCCAGGAGTAAACTTACGGCAAAGCGTAAGCTGCTGCAGCAGACGAGTTACGGCAGGCATATATAATAATAATTAAAAAAGAGTATTCTCGATTATTTAAATAAATGGCTATGTACTCCTTACTAATAAAGCATGATTACAGTCATATTGATGTCAATCACAGAGAGAAAATGAAGAAAATAATCTTGGCTAACTTAAATAAGCATAAATTAAGTTTTGAACTTAATCTGCCGC
Organism: Quercus dentata; assembly: GCA_028216015.1. Classification (NCBI taxonomy): domain Eukaryota; kingdom Viridiplantae; phylum Streptophyta; class Magnoliopsida; order Fagales; family Fagaceae; genus Quercus; species Quercus dentata. The sequence continues at coordinate 13,565,175 of CP116452.1, read as the reverse complement.
AACAAAGTCAAAGAGGAGAGAACGCCTCTTCTCAATGCAAATAATTCCCCAGGAAAAAAATTCTGCCGTGGGGATTAATGGCTTTGAGGGAGTCGGACCTGAATGGTTATTGCCCAAAAAGAAAATATCCTTATTTACGTCTTGGAGAAAGTAAGATTTGAAGGGGGAGAGAGGAAAACCGATCTATTGGTGCATGCCCATTGAACTAACTCTCCTTTTTCCTTAGTTTTCTTTCTATTCTCCTCTGTTTTCTTTCTTATATTTTTTTCTTTTGTTTTCGTTATGTTTTTCTTCACTCCATAAAATATACTCTGTTTTCCGATCCTTTCTACAGGGCACGGCAAAAGCCTTTTTATAATGCCTACCGTGACCAAGGTTTTACCATTTTGCCTCTTAACCACCTCTCTCTGGTCCGGGCGTACTTGCCGACTACCAGAAGTGTGTGCCATTCACTCTTGCCGGACAGAGGCAAGTTTCATTTCTCCCTCCATGAGAACTTCTTTCCTGCCACGATATAAATGCTCTCTCTCTCCACTCTTAAGGCATGCACCCAACGGTTCCCCCTCAAACTTGCCTCTTTTGGGTGGTCTGTCATCCCAGCAGGACGTACCTCCCAAAAGGGTTTTGAGCAAGAGCCGCAAACAGACCTTTTCCCCTCTCCCCATCACCAAACCATACCCCATTTACCTCTTACCTCTAACCCATGACCCCACTATGTCCTATCTTGGTGAGTCACAGGCTGGTGGTGTACGGGCCTTGCGCGTGCTTCCCTTTCAGATATGTCCAAGAGTCTGCTTCTTTGCTCATATGTCTGCCGTGATCCGGAGACTCTCCGTCTACGTTTCCTGACCCTTCATGTGGGCTTTTCTTTGATTTCCTGCTCCATTCAGGAGCTAGGCTTCGTATGATGATGGGCTTACATTTCTTTAACCCACTTTTGTTATTCTTTATTGCTTGCCACGTTGAACTGTTATTCCTGCCGTAATAACTTAATCCTCTTGGACTCTTTTTGGGCCAGCCGTTTATCCATTTTCTCGGTGGCCTGTCATAGGCACTGTTTTGCTTTTACTCATGGGCTCCTATGTCTCTTTGGGCTTTTCTTTGGGCATCCATGGCCCGATTTCTTTCTTTGGGCTTCCTCGGCCCGTTTGCTAATTCCACACTCCCATGGGCTTTTTACTAACTTAATTGAGTTTCCCGGCCCAATAACCTTATCCTTATCTTTGGGGTTCATGGGCCTGCCATAAACCCCTTACTCTCTTAGTTTGCATTACCTTGGGCTTGCGGCGGCCCTTTCTCACTTTTCTACCTCATACTTTGCCCATGGGATGCTATTTCTTTCTTTCCTAGCTTCTTTGAGCCCGCTTGCCTCTTCAAGACCCATTTATTTGTTTGTTAGGCCTGTGATCCATTATTCCTGCCGCTTGGGCCTAATGGGTTTTTTGCTATTTATCTTGTCAATTCTTCGTGACCCTCATTATTGGGCTTTTAATCTGCCTGGGCTTCCACAAATGGCCCTCAACACTATTCAACAATTAGATTTTCAAAACATATGGTAACGTTTATTTTATTGAGATACTACAACTAATTTTGTAACTAAATTTTATCCTAATATTACTACTTATCTAAAAAAATGCATGATATTTATTAATTATTTATAATATATCCTCTTTCAAGATAAAAAATCACTTGCTTTTGGATATAAGATATAGCTAATATGTAATCCAAGTCCAAGTAATAAATTAACCCTTTGATTTTCTGAAAAAGCCTTAGTATGCTAACGGTCTAAATTAAACTAATTTAAATTGTGAATATTTTCTCTAAAAAATTAAATTAAATTGCTAAAATAACAAACATAATAGAACATTTGGATTTCCTCAACAACAAAAAAATAGAACATTTGGAGGACCAAGTAGAAACTTACCGGACTGATGAGGAATATTAGAGCACACAATTTCATGGCTTGAATTGGTCTTGAACCCACACTGCCCTCCTCGTGACTCACACTTTCCACAACCAGAAGGTTCATCCCAAGTTAGCCAGAGATCATCATTAAGGTCTGAGGATAATATTTGCTCATAAAATGGCCTCTGAACTGGAACCGAAACATTTGTAATGAACTCGCAAGTTGATAACAGAAGTGCAGCAACTCTTCTAGACGAGGTAGCAAATATTGTGTGATTTGAATCGCTAAGACAAATAATAGGTGTTAATTGATCTTTCAATAAACCAGAGGAGCAGTTAAAGAATGAAAATTCTTGATGATATACACCCTTAAAGGGTGAACCAGAGAGATTAAGCGAAAGAAGCTGTTTAGGGAGGCAGTTTTTTGGATCATTGATCCATATTTGCTGTGTGGTATAGTCTATCCCTTGGACAATGAATTGTCCTGAATAAGGCAGGTTCAGAAGCACTGTTTGGGTTGCATTATTGCAGGATAAATCAAAACCCGGATAGCCACATGACTCTGGCTGACGGCTTTGTATCCGGAACGGGAAGTGAATTCCCGGGCTGTTGGAGCTGCAAACAGAGTTTTTGCATGACTCTGTGCTGGTTGCAAGGTATGAGAAGGAGAAGAAGGAGAAGAAGAAGAAGAAGAAGAAGAGGATGGAGGAAGTGACTTTGAGAATGTTCATTTGGTGTTAGGATATTTTGATGTTTGGATGCAAAGCTATATTCTACTCTACTCAAGCAATATAAATACTACATATATTTATTGTTGGAGAGAGAATAAGAAATTGATGTTTTTTATGTTCATTTGAAGATGTTATTAACCAACAAATGTTTTATTAAAAAGTCTACGGTCATAAGTATTTTAATATGCTAAATTAAAGTTCTAGAAAACAAAAAGTCAAACTAAAAACAGAAGGCCATAATAAGAATGGTTCCACTCGAGGTCATGTTGGGCCGTGTACAATAAAATTGAAGTACAAATGTTACATGGTCTTTTGATTCTAAATCTGAAGAAACAATAAGTGTAAGGAGGAAAAAAAAATTACATTTGCTCATATCATTTGTTGATGCTACATAATAAAAGTGACGTCAATTATAAACAATAGAAAACTAATACTTACTTAATCATTAACAACATGTAGAGAAAATATGAATTAGAATTCTAGTTCTTCTAGTAAAGAAAAGTAAAAAATGTCACTAAGTTAGCAGTGGCGACTCCAGGAATTTTTCTCAGAGTATTCCTTGGGTCGTGGTTTTCTTATCAAATATTTGTCTATAATTCTAGCAAAAGAATAAATAATAAACTATAAGTTCATTTAAAATATTAATAAAATTATTAATTATTGTTGTTTAGTTGTTTCATTAATTTGTTTGTCTTTTATAAACTATAATTTGTTATATTGTTGTTTCATTAATTATAAAATTATTAATTGTTGTTTAGCATAACATAATTTAATTTGTTTGTCTTTTATAATATATTTGTTAATTAAATTATTATTTATTACTTGCTTCCCCCAATTAATTATTGATTAATTAAATTATTGTTTATTAGTTGCACTAGCACATACCCCATGTGTATTTATTTCCCCCAATTCAAATATCTCACCCCCGGCCCTATGCCTCCATCCACCCCCCATCATGGTTTTAAAAACCGGTATGATAAAAGAACCAAAAAAGAGACTAGTTCTACGGTTTTAAGTCGGACCAAAGTCTCGACCGGTGGTCAAACTAGTGACATCATAAATAATTTAATTAATAAATAAAAAATAACAAAATTAAATAAATAAGAATATAGATACTGATATTTACTAAAAAAATATATAAAATTTTAGAAGTATTTTCATGTTAAATTTAACTCAAATTAAAAAAAAATAAATTATCATTTTTTTAGAGGAAGAAAAAGAAGTTAACCTAAACAAACTACCCAAAAAAAAAAGGTTATGGTTTTAAAGTTTTATAATCATATATAATTTTCAGTATTTTTAACAAAACAATTATTTAATTTAAAAATATTTATCTATGTTAATATAATTTCACATCTAAATATTTCTTCTAAAAAAATAGTATTTATTATAAAAATATATTATGCTTGTCTTGAATATTGCAATAACCTTACCGGTGTACGAAGTGCAAATACATTTCATTTTCCACATGAGTTGACCACCTACAAAATCTTTATGAACTGGTCTCACTCTTAAATATTCAATCAAGCTCTTTATGCATGATAGTTCTATCTTTTCATTTTTCCTCCTTAATTTTGGTGGGCAAGCTCTGAATAAGTCTTTTACACATTGCGGTCAAATCGTTTCCGTAGGATTTACGTTGGTCAAATGCTCTACTCTCACTTCAAACTTTAAGACATTTCTTTTTCACACAAAAAGGAGAATCACTTATATTCCAAATAGAACTCAAAATCAAGTGGTAGACAAGACTTCTAATAAAGTTTGATAACTTCAAACAACGATAACCCAAAAAAATAAAATTTCTTCCTTATTCAAATCCAACAAAGAGTCAAACTCTAATTCAAGACATATTCTACACTATATACACTTCATTTTCCACATGAGTTGACCACCTACAAAATCTTATGAACTGGTCTCACTCTTAAATATTCAATCAAGCTCTTTATGCATGATAGTTCTATCTTTTCATTTTCCTCCTTAATTTTGGTGGGCAAGCTCTGAATAAGTCTTTTACACATTGCGGTCAAATCGTTTCCGCAGGATTTACGTTGGTCAAATGCTCTACTCTCACTTCAAACTTTAAGTCACAGTAATGGGAATGCTAACTTACGGTGGCGACGCTACGTTTGGTTCGGGGTGTTCCCAGGAACACCACGACCTCTGAAGAAAAAAAAAATTATATGTAATAATTTAAAATTTTTTATTTATCTATCCTTAAAAAAATGAGAACACCCTCAAAAAAATTAGGAACACCCTCAAACTTTTTTTTATGCCAAACAAACTTTGAACTTAAATCTATAAAAAAAAAAAAAAAAAAAAGGTAACAAAGAATCAAAAAAAAAAAAAAAAAAAAAAATTGTGAGAGAATATGTGAGAAAATGATTATGAAATAAGAAATATATCTTAATTTGGGCGAGGAGAGCTGAACTAGGCTTTGGAGGAAGCAGAGAGAAAGAGAGGAAAGCTGCTGACTCTGCCTTCTTCTTCTTGAGAGTGAGAGAGAGATTTAAGCAATTTGTTTAGACATTTTAATTTGTGTTTGGTTCGCGTAAAATCATTTCGGAAAATATTCTATTTTTAGGAAAGGAAAACGTTTTCATGTGTTTGGCTGTCACAAAATTCATTTTACGGAAATTTTATTTTGGTGTTTGGTTCATTTAATCATTTTACCAGAAAATACATCAAATCCGTGAAACGCTTCGTCCGACGAAGCGTCCCGAGCGGCGCGCTCGTCGATTCAAGCTAGCAGCGCTCGTCGATCGGCAAAGCGCGATCGATTTAACGATCGCGATCATCGATCGGCGATCGCGATCGATTTAACGCGCTCGTCGATCGCGACTCGTCGATCGACGAGAGACGAAAGCGCGCATTGTCGATCGCGATCGTCGATCGACGAGACGCAAGCGCGCTCGTCGATCGCGCTTCGTCGATCGACGAGACGATCGCGCTTCGTCGATCGCGATCGTCGATCGAGCGACGCGATCAAGAGCGCGATCGACGAGCGCGCTTCGTCGATCGACGAAGCAGCGTTTGAATCGACGAGCGCCGCTCGTCGGACGCTCGTCGGACGAGCGTTTCGCCGGATTTGATGTATTTTCTGGTAAAATGATTAAATGAACCAAACACCAAAATGAAATTTCCGTGAAATGAATTTTGTGACAGCCAAACACATGAAAACGTTTTCCTTTCCGGAAAATAGAATATTTTCCGGAAATGATTTTACGCGAACCAAACACAGCCTAAAATGTCTAAACAAATTGCTTAAATCTCTCTCTCACTCTGAAGAAGAAGAAGCGGCAGAGCTGCAGTTTCCTCTCTTTCTCTGTTTCCTCCAAAGCCTAGTTCAGCTCCTCGCCCAAATTAAGATATATTTCTTATTTCATAATCATTTTCTCACATATTCTCTGTTACAATTTTTTTTTTTTTTTTTTTTCAGATTCTTTGTTACCTTTTTTTTTTTTTTTTTTTTTTATAGATTTAAGTTCAAAGTTTGTTTGGCATAAAAAAAGTTTGAGGGTGTTCCTAATTTTTTTGAGGGTGTTCCTCATTTTTTTAAGGATAGATAAATAAAAATTTTAAATTATTACATATAATTTTTTTTTCTTCAGAGGTCGTGGTGTTCCTGGGAACACCGAACCAAACGTAGCGTCGCCATCGTAGTTAGCATTCCCATTACTGTGACTTAAAGTTTGAAGTGAGAGTAGAGCATTTGACCAACGTAAATCCTACGGAAACGATTTGACCGCAATGTGTAAAAGACTTATTCGTGAGCTTGCCCACCAAAATTAAGGAGGAAAATGAAAAGATAGAACTATCATGCATAAAGAGCTTGATTGAATATTTAAGAGTGAGACCAGTTCATAAGATTTTGTAGGTGGTCAACTCATGTGGAAAATGAAGTGTATATAGTGTAGAATATGTCTTGAATTAGGAGTTTGACTCTTTGTTGGATTTGAATAAGGAAGAAATTTTATTTTTTTGGGTTACTGTTGTTTGAAGTTATCAAACTTTATTAGAAGTCTTGTCTACCACTTGATTTTGAGTTCTATTTGGAATATAAGTGATTCTCCTTTTTTGTGTGAAAAAGAAATGTCTTAAAGTTTGAAGTGAGAGTAGAGCATTTGACCAACGTAAATCCTACGGAAACGATTTGACCGCAATGTGTAAAAGACTTATTCAGAGCTTGCCCACCAAAATTAAGGAGGAAAATGAAAAGATAGAACTATCATGCATAAAGAGCTTGATTGAATATTTAAGAGTGAGACCAGTTCATAAGATTTTGTAGGTGGTCAACTCATGTGGAAAATGAAATGTATATAGTGTAGAATATGTCTTGAATTAGGAGTTTGACTCCTTGTTGGATTTGAATAAGGAAGAAATTTTATTTTTTTGGGTTCTTGTTGTTTGAAGTTATCAAACTTTATTAGAAGTCTTGTCTACCACTTGATTTTGAGTTCTATTTGGAATATAAGTGATTCTCCTTTTTTGTGTGAAAAAGAAATGTCTTAAAGTTTGAAGTGAGAGTAGAGCATTTGACCAACGTAAATCCTACGGAAACGATTTGACCGCAATGTGTAAAAGACTTATTCAGAGCTTGCCCACCAAAATTAAGGAGGAAAAATGAAAAGATAGAACTATCATGCATAAAGAGCTTGATTGAATATTTAAGAGTGAGACCAGTTCATAAGATTTTGTAGGTGGTCAACTCATGTGGAAAATGAAATGTATATAGTGTAGAATATGTCTTGAATTAGGAGTTTGACTCCTTGTTGGATTTGAATAAGGAAAGAATTTTATTCTTTTTGGGTTACTATTATTTGAAGTTATCAAACTTTATTAGAAGTCTCGTCTACCACTTGATTTTGAATTCTATTTGGAATAGGAGTGATTCTCCTTTTTTGTGTGAAAAAGAAATCTAGTTCTTCTTGGTTTTGGATATGCTAGCCGACTCAAATCTCCTATATAAATAGAGTGTTGTGGCAAATTTAGAGAGTGTGTGTGAGAAAAAGAGGCTCTCTCTTGGTTTGGTTCTTTGATATTTGTGGGTTGCAATTTGGAATAGTGAGAGAGGTTTGTTACCGCTTGGTTTTGGTTTTGTGGTTTGGTGATTTGCTCTCTCTTGGTGCATTGTAACTTTTGGATTTGATTTGTGACTCTCTCTTTGGTTTGTGTGCAATTCGCAATTGGTATTTGGTATTTGTGAACTTTTGGTTCTTTGTAGTTATTTAGTTGTATTTGGGATTTGGGTTTGTCAGAATGTCTCTACACAAATTTGTATTATCCCAAATTTGTTATAGGGAAATTTGTTCATCATTGCCGTGGATGTAGGCTATTGCCGAACCACGTAATTCTTGGTGTTTTGTGTCTATTTTCTTTTGGATGAATTTTTTTTGTTCATATTGATTAGTTTAGAGATCTTTCTCAAGCCTGAAATATTTTCACAATCAATCTTAGTAATTTAAGCTTCCGCTATTTTACAACATATAGTCATTACAATAAAACAAAGTTGGGTCGTCTTTGATATAAAGTTCTAAAGCATTCACAATTGAAATTTGCACCACATACTTAAGGAGATTAGGGCATATGATAGCTGCTAACGATACCTGGTCTTTCATAATAATTGTATAAATGGGATTGATCCACTGACTGATAACGACCTGATGACAATATTTATTAAGATTTAAGACTAATGCAAACAATTCAAATTGTAATTAAAGCTTGGACTCTTTCTTTTTTCTCTCTTTATCACGCCACTCTGCCCCTAGCAAGTACAACAGAAACACATGGTTATTGAACTCCGAGTGAAATTGCTTCTTCTTTGGTTCGCTATGGTGAAAAATGATCATTGCATTTAAAAGAGATCTATTTAATGATTTAGATTTTTTTTTCTTTTTTAAGAGTTTCAACTTATGGCATCCGCTTCTAGTAATAACTCTTTATCATCAAACCAAGATACCAATCAGTTTTTTGTGTGGGCGGAAATTGAACCTCAAATATCTTATTCATCTATCAAAAACTTTACTAATTGAGCTAACTGGAACTTACATTTAATGATTTAGATTAAGTGTACGTTTGGGTATAACTTATTTGATATATAGTCTACAAAAGATAGATTTAAAAGACTTAAAACACACCCATACTATGATGGTCCAAGTGAGTTGTTCAAAGTTTGTCCAAAAATTCTTGGCACTTAATTGGCTTATGCCCTTGCCCGTCGGTCGCTTTCCATGCCTTGGGCATTCAATTCGAATGGAAGCCAAAGAAAATGTGAAGGATTTAACTTGAACTACAACTCAATTGCTAGTTCAATGTTTTTATGTGGAACATGTTGAACCAAATATTTGTATGAATCAATAAGTCCCATGCACATTCCTCATGGTTTTCAAACCCGGACCGTTCAATGAACCGAAAAAAGAGAAGTTTAAGATTTTTAAGATTGAACCGAAGTCGAACCGTGATGATGTCATAATTAATTTAATAATTATTTAATAAATATAAATATATTAAATTAGAAATAATAGAAAATTTGACTAAAATAAGAAAATATTTAGGTACCAAAAATGTAATTTTATAAAAATAAATTAGATATATATATTTTGTGAAGCCTACGTCTAAATTAAGCCCATGCCTTAGGCACAAATTAAACCAAGCCCATGCCTTGATGCTCAAGCCCATTTGAACGGTCAACTTTCCAATGAAATTTAAAAGTGGAAAACAAAAAGATAAAGGACTTAAAAGGAGAAGCTAGAAGTCTACTCATTAAATTATAGCCTAAATACAAAACAAAGCCCAAGAATAAAGTGGTTGGTCAGTAAGTAGATGACAGCCAAGCATTACTTCACCATCTCCATCGTTTGCAAAGCAACTCGAGTCCTCGGTCTAGACATGGAAACCGAAACGGCAAAAAGGCAAAAAAACGCAGAAAAATTAGAGAGAAAACGTGAGTAAGACAGAAAAGAAGAAGAGAGGCGATGCAATCTAAAGGTCTAACAGCATCTCATGGTGGTTTGAAGCATCAACAATGGTGGTAAGCTATGTAGCACGGGTGCGTTTCGGGACTCGGGTGCGGGTGCGGGTGCGGGTGCGGGTGCGGGACTCGGCAATTTTTGAAAAAGGTGGGTGCGGGTGCGGCGGGACTCGGCGATTAAAAAATTATTAAAAATATTTTTATTTATATTTTTAATATATTGCTAAGCATACTTTTTTACATTATACAAATATATACCAAATTTAAGAGCAATAGACAATAGTAGATAATAACTAAAACATGATGTTCATAAATTAAACACAACCCACAAGATTGAAACTAAAACATTCATGATGTTCGGAAATTAGAATACAACTTGCAAATTTGAAACTAAAACAAAATAAAAGATCATCAACAAGACAATCAAATACTAGCATCATCATCAACATCAACATCAATAGCTTCACTTGAACTTCACTTTCACTAGTAGTAACACTAGTGTTAGCATTTCCAATAACCATAGCCTCCAACTCGGCTCATCAAGTGTAAGGGCTGCATTCTCAAGAATGCCAGCTCCTCCATGTATGTCACTCTCATTCCAAGAGTCTCCTGCAATATCCCACATCTTTGTTGATGTATTTACGTACTCCTCATTGCGCCTTGACAAGAGTCGAAGATTAGAATGCACATAGACCAAATCTTGGCGCGTGCGGGAGCCATTTTGTTTCTTTTTAAGGAATGAATGAATTTGTATGTGCTCCAATTCCTCTCAAAGCACATGAGGATGAACAAGGTTGTCCAAGAAGTTTAAAGGCAAGGGATTGAAGAATTGGAAATGCGGAGCCATGGTATTGCCACCAAATCAAAGGTAGTAAGTCCCACCTATCTGTCAAGGCATCCGGTGAAGGAAACCTCCCTCCCGAGAATGAAGCAAACTCACACTTCTTGCCTTTAATTCACTCTCATCTTCAAAGTATCGATCCAAACACTTGCTCCTTTCCATAGAAATTTCATGATCCCGATGTGGCGAGATGCGTTTTGGATTCTCCGAAAGCCATTCAATGGAGTAATACCTAGTTAAAGAGTAAAAAACAAATATAGATGAAACGTATGTTTTACTAGAAGAGGAAACTAAGGAAAATAGAAAATAAATGTACTTACTTAGGATTTAAGGAATGAGCCAAGCAATGTAGTGGTGTACAATTTTTAGTCCATCGATCAATGAGTATATCATACACCACACTCCAAAATGAACTATACTCATCATCTTCCAAGCCTTCGTGCCGATATATTCTTTGTCTTCACCTTCTCTATCATTGAATCTCACATCTCATACACAAGATGAAGACAAGGCTTATCGTGTGTCGGCTACTCGTAGCATATCATAAATAGGTGCTGTGAATTCAAGGATATAGTCAACTTTATCCCACCAAAGATCACTTAGAATCATATCTTTCACCTTTGACTTTTCCAACATCATCCTCCCTATAAGAAGCCCATTGCTCACTAATAGCCATCGCTTGAAGGCATCTTTTTATCAACTTCAACCTTTTCAACATTATAACAATTGAAGCAAATCTAGTATCAGCAACTTGGAGCAATTTTAATGGACTAAATTCATTAAACATTGCCAACCTCATTGAATGGTTCATAATAAAAACACGTATGAAAGATGCATCATCAGCAATACGTGTAATCCAACTACATTCCTCATATGTAACTTCATTCTTTTCAGTGTTTTTTGCTGCACAAATATTCTTCAAAGCTAGATTGAGAGTGTGGACAACACAGGGTGTCCAAAATATTTTAGGATACTCACCTTCAATAAGAGCTCCAGCAGATTTCATCACATTAGCATTATCGGTGATGACTTGGACAACTTTTTCATGTCCAATCTCTTTTATAGCATCCTCAACACCCCAAAGCAATATAATGCTTGTCTTTGAACTCACCCGACCCATCAATTGCCTTTACAAACACCGGACCCCATCCGATACAGCCATAATATTAATAAGAGGCCTTCTTTGTGGATCGACCATCCATCGAAACTATGCTTACACCATTTTCAAGCCAAGAATCCTTAATTGGCTTCAAGAGTCTTTCAACATGAGCTCTTTCCTTTTGCAAAAGTGTTGTTCTCAAGGCATTGTATCCAGGAGGAACATAACCTGGGATGTTATGAGTAGCAAAGCATATGCATAGGAATTACGATAATGTGGGTTCCTTGCAAAGTTAAATGGAAGCCCACCAGTGTAAAACATCCTATCAATTCTACTATCCAATTCATATCTAGTAGTATTACGGAATGCTTTCTCAATAGGAGAAATCCCACCACCTTCCTCCTCTTACCATCAATCGGATTTGTACTATCACTCCCTTCCTGTCTCCGAAATAGGGAAATAGGTATAGCCCACGGCCTGGGATAGGTGGGGGTAAGGGAATTCGACTTCTTTGTTCACTCTCTAACTTATCCTTCTCAACTTGATCATGCATTATTTGCATTTCCAACCTATGGCTCGGTGTCACATTAGGACATGCTTTAATACCTTTATTAGTAATTTTTAACAAATGAGCCTTAACCCTAGAATAGGATCCCAAATAAACCACACCACAATAATTGCACTTAAAGTATGTGTTTCCCCCTTTTTAACGGTAGCACCCGATGGTTTTTCTACTTTAGTCACATACTCGCCAAAGAGGACATTCAAGCATTTGGCATCTCTTGAGATGAAGTTTTGAGCTAGTAACTTCATCCATTGAAAATTCAATAGATTCAATTTAACCTACAAATAATAACTATTAAGTATTAAGTATTAATTAAATAAATTATACATAAATCAAACCCAAGTTCATTCACAAAACAAATTCACCATTCACAAAACAGATTCACAAAAATATTCACAAAACAAATTCACAATGCGTAATAAGTACTAACTTATTAAGTATTAACTATTAAGTATTAAGTATTAATTAAATAAATTATACATAAATCAAACCCAAGTTCATTCACAAAACAGATTCACCATTCACAAAACAGATTCACAAAACAAATTCACAATGCGTAATAAGTACTAACTTAACTAAGATAAAATCAGTCTCACAAATCAGTCTAAGATTGAAAACTAAGAGTCTAAGATTCACAAATCAGTCTCACAAATTCACAAATCACAAATCATTGAAATCAAATATCAAACTAAGATTAAAAGGTACCTGAGTTAAGAATGTGTGAGAGAGAGTTGAAGAAAGAATGAGCTCAAGAACAAACTCACAGCAACCAGCCAAGCAGAGAGAGCGAGACAGAGGAGGAGTCGCAAGAGAGAGAGACGGAATGAGAGAGATGAGAGAACTAACGAAAAAAAGGCAGAGAGCTACCGAGAGTGAGAAACGAGTGAGTAGGGTTTAGTATTTAGGTTAAGCGGTGCGTTACGGGTTTTTTTTTTTTTTTTTTTTTTTTAAATTTCGGCCGTTTCGGCTGAATCGGCCGATATCGGCCGATACGGCCCGAGTCGAGCCGCGATCGGCGCTTGAGTCGGGCGCAGATCTCGAGCTCGCCACGTGGCAGGACTCGGTCGGACGCGCTGGCAACGGCGCGTCTCGCGCGTCGCGCCGCGTCGCCGCGTCCGGCGCTGGCGTGCGGCACCTCCGGTGCGGCGTCCGTGCTTCATAGGTGGTAAGTACCAAAAATAAAATCCAGATTTGAACCATAAGAACCGTCAACAGTTTTCAAACCCGGAAGGTTCGACCGCGGTTTGCACGGTTCACCGCTTTTCTTTTATAGGCCGGTTCTTGAGAGTTAAAAACCCATATTGATGAACGGTTTCCGGTTAATTGGTCGACCGCACGGTCCAGTCTGGGTTTCACAACCTTCATTGTTCCGCTTCTTTTCTTTTCTTTTTTGCTTCCTGGATTGGGTTTATGCTCTTTCTATCAATCTTTCGTTTCAAGGCTTGATCAATCTAGAGACACGACTTTTACTACAAACCTTGATGCAATTGATGGTGAGTAATGAAGAAAAATAATAAGTGAATGTAAAAGTAACAGGCAACTATTCACAATCAGACACGTCGGAGTAATAACAAAAATTATGGTCTTAGAAAAACTTGTTTATACCTAGGGATAAGACTACCATTGGCATAGAGTGCCGACACTTTAGACACTAAACATAGGCTCTAGCCTTTGTGTTGGAGTTCATAGCTTTATTATAAGAGTCTAACACAAGCGGCCTTAGGGTGAGAGTTTGTCTTTACCAATTTCCTCCACTATTTTTTCCTTTTTTTTTTTTTTGTTAGACCATGTTTTCCACCATTAATAATCCTTGTGCCCAAATTAATTGATTTACTTTTAGTTTTTAAAATTTGTCGGTGGTGGTCTTGACCCTGAAAAGAAAATGGTGGTTTTATAGTAGTGAAATCTGAGTTTGCCTTACCTCCAGTACTTTTTAAAATGAATCTCCTTTTGTTTTAATAAGAGATGGTCACATCACTCACTAACTAAATAAAATGTGACGATTAAAGCCCACTATCATTTGCCATTGTATATTTAAAATAAAAGGACATGTCCAATTAAAAAAGTACTAAAGGTAAGTCAAACCCGTGAAATCAAAGAGGATTTTCTTTCCTCCCTTTTTTTTTTTTTTATTTTTAGTTTTTGGATACATTGGTAGCCTCCCACCTACAAATGATCAAAGCAGAGACAAGAAATCCCGGTACATTTATTGATGAGAAAGGTTCCCAATCCAAGAGGAGAGAACCAAAGAGTCCAAATCTTTTGTGTTCCACAAATAAAAACTTGATACATGGTCATCTATTTAATTAATTGCTAATTTTCTACCTTTCTTAACTTAGTCATCTAAATTTAAAAAAAAACACACACAACAATCAACATGTCACCGCCACCGACACCACCACTAACTTTTACCGGCACCACTTGTTAGCAGCAACAGGTCGCCAAAGAAACAAAATAAAGAAATCCTTGAGAAGAAATCCTTACTATATCAATAGTCTTTTGTCTCCTGTTTCTTCTTTATACGTTCTTTCCAAAGTCTTTATTCATTCTTAACCTTTTTCTTTTTTTCTTTTTTTGGTAAAAGAAGATGCATTATAAAACTAAAAGGCTACATCAAGTTGTACACCATCCCCTACTGACGGTAAAAAATTGGAGCATAAAATTACCATATCATATTCTAAACAACAAGTTTCTTATTTAAATCCATAATGGGTGCCCACCGCCTCCTTTTCTTCTTCAAATCTCTTAACAAGTTATAATTATAGATGATGGCATCCGCCAATAATAACAAATACCAATACCCAATAATGATGGTAGTGAATGGTTGTGTCTGGCGACATTGAACACTTCTGCGACTGCTAATGGAGCCAGCAATGGTTGGTGGGGGGTGGTAGTGGGGCATATGGTGCCAGTGAAAAATGGCGATGGTGCCTGTGCTCGGTGGTGGGAATGTGTTGACTGTTGTGCTTTAATTTTTAAGCTTTTATTTAATTAAGGTAACTAAATTAAAAAAGGCAGAAAATTAGCAATTAATTAAATAGATGGCCATATGTTAAGTTTTTATTTGTGGAACATAGTGTGGGATAGAGAAAGTGAGACAGAAGATTTAAACTCAAAAACCAAAGAAAATTAATTTAGTTTTAGTTCATTGATTAGAGATGGAAAAGCAAGAAAGGAAAACGAAAGCTTTAGAAACATAATAAAACTAAAAAGGTAATTTTTAACTTAGTCCAAAGGTTTTTTTTTTGTTTTTTTTTTTATTTTACAATTTAGTCTCTCATTTGTAAAAATTTGTCCATTTGGCTATTCTGCTCAAATCTATTAGCAAATAATGTCATTTATACAAATCTAAAAAAATTAATGTCGTTTAAACATTATGCTTTTATTATAAAAAAATTTAACTAAAAACAATAATGAGATGTGGCATCTAATATATCTTCTTATACTCATTTTAACAAATTAAGGAACTAAGTTGACAAAAATTAAACCTTAAAAATTCTAAACCCAAATCCACAAACTCTCCTAACCCCTCATTCCATCATATCGAAGCCCAAATCCTACCCAATCCTACTACAATTCTTTGCTAAAATCTTCTTGACCAATCATTTGACAAAAAAATTCGCACAAGATAGTGGTAACTAATGCAGAATTATAGTCCCAATTTAAGACTTTTTCCCAAGACTACAACCAGTTGTGTGAGAAGTTAAACCAATGGAAGTAAAACTTGAAGAATTATCCGCTACCAAAGGAACTCTAGATAGGCAGCTATCGTTCTTGGCAATCCAACATTATGTTCACACATCAAGATGCTAGTTTTATGGAAGAAAATCACCCTTCTCATTCATCATTGGTTTGGTCTCAAGGGGACCCTAGATTGGCTAATCTATATAACATCTAAAAGTTTAAAGGTAGTATTTATTGTTGCTACACTCCTATTGAACCACATCGGTGTAGCATTTCGGTCGAATTTGGTTTATTTCAATCCACTTCGGTCCATTTCAATCCAATTTGGTCCATTTCAATACATTCAGTTCACTTCGATGATGCTTTAGGAGGAGAAGATTGAGTAGAATGTAGAGTCGCTTCATTAACAATTATGTCATCTTCTCAACATAATGTTAGTAGGTTTTTGATAAAATTACTTCTTCCTTTTTGTTATTAAAGTCTACTTTTTTTCTAATATAAATTACTGATTTACATATATTTGCTTTCTCTTTTAGCTATTCAAAACACTTATAAGTTTCATCTATTATTTTCATTTTTCACATAACAAAAACAAATTGTCAAATTTTTATGTGCATTGTGCAAGTCTGTAATTAATATGAATAAAAGTGTTAAAAGAGAAATTAGTGATTAATTGCATAACATAGAAAGTTTTTTCAAATGGTATAAGTTAGGTGAAGAGAGAAAACCCTTTTTTTGCGGAGGCTAAACTCAAAGTGACAAGAAGGTTATGGTGGGAAAATGTGTTAATTGGCAAAAGAAAAAGCAAATAAAACCATTCATGGATTATTTCAAGCTCAATACAGATGGTTCAGTTCAAGGTAACCCAGGAAAAGCCGGTACAAGTGATCTAATCAGAAAATGCGAAGGGACCTAGAGTGGTGGGGTGCTCTCTAGGAACATCGGCACTACCCATTCCATGGCAACAGAATGTGGGGCCTTTGGGATGGCCTTATCCTTGCAAGAAATCTTAATATCAAGAAGTTGTACATTGAGTGACACCACATCCTACTTTTCTATTTGATTCACGTCTCTTCCTTTTCTTTCAAGGTTTTGCGAGTAGTTGCAATACCACAATAATTTTGATGGCCAACTATTGATGTAACATGTCTTATTTGTAAGGTCTTGGTAAAACCCTACAGAGAGACGTCTTATTTATAAGATCTTCTTAAAGCCCTACAGAGAGATTGAACGTGGGATGTTTAGGGATCTCAATCTTCTGTTGTAAGATCACTCAATACCTTGACTTCACTTGGAAAACCATATATGCATGCCCATCATCATGATTGTATCCACATCATTACCACCTTTCCAGATCAAGTAACTGCGACACAAAACAAATTGAAAAACAACTCTTAACAAAATGGAAAATAAGCTCTACTCCTTCATACATCCTCTATACCATGATGGGGCATTTTGTGGCTCATTCTAATTTTTACTAAAAGAAAGAATCAATTAGTAATGAACACTGCACCAGATGACAACATTTTTTTGGTGAATTAGCTTCTTTTTCTTTCTTTTACAAGAGTATCATGAGACTGCTTCCAGAGGTGATACTAAAAGCTGTGACTAGTTCAGTGTTCAAGGCAGATGCCATAGAGCTATGCCAACTTATTATGACTTGATATCTCATAAGCTCTATTCCAGATAGATTTAAAGATAGAAGTGTTAAAACTTTTGCACTTCTCTGGAACTCCTGAATCTTGTATGAAATGAAATCTAGGTTCATCCAAATAAAGTCATGTTAAATTTGATTTGTGTACCAAAAGCTGCAAATTTCTGCCACAATCAGTTCCACCATTTCACCTTATTCTAGGGGCACCCTTTTAAGCTATTAGTGCATTTTATGGTGGGTCATCTATAATTTCAAGACTTCGAGTGTGTGCAAGGTGAAGGTTGAGGTCACGTGTTCAATCAGGGCACCAATAAAATAAATAAATTAAAATCATTTGGCATAGGCAGACATGATTTACCAGTTGGTCAAGTCCAACAATATGAGGAAAAATCCACAACAATTTAGAGAGAGAGATTAAAACATCACAGTGACAAATGCATGACCTCAATTCTCAAGCATGGACACAAACCTGAGTGAGATATAGTAGACTGGATCGCTGTTTTTGATCTGAACAAGCCCGTTGCAGATCAAAGATAATTCCTCACATTCTTTGTGGTTCCTACAAAACCCGTCAGTAACATTAAAGACAACAACAGCAGATTATGAGCTCTCCTCATGACACGGAACCACACGAGACCCATTTTTCACTTCTTAGTTAGACAGCCGCCCTCTAAAACATAATGGCATAAATACCATTCTATGCTAAAAGATTATACAATATTAAAGAACACAATCATGTGATTCTTGGAAACTTCAATGTAACAGCATAAACAATCAACACAATTTGCTAAATATCAAGTATTCTTCCAGACAGTCAAAACTATCAGTTGATACCCCCGAAGGAAGTAGCATATATAAGTATATACTTCCCACTCCAACAATGTCATTGTATGGTTCAAAAATAATTTCCCAATGATCTTTGGACCAAATGGCATATCCTACATAAATAAAATTGAAGGATAAGACCATAAGTTCAACCTATATGGCTAGATGGCCCATATTTACCCATAAAAAATCCAAATGGTAATTTTTTTTTTTTAAAACACTGTCTGATACAAACAAACAGAAACCAAATAACGCTAAATGGCCTTGTAAATATTAAAGAAATTAACCAAGATAATTCTGATTTTTTATGGACAGCAAAGGAAATGTACACAACCAGATATTAGAAATGGATGATAGAAGAATATGGAATGGATTCAGACATCTGTTGTTCTGTAATCCACAATCAACCAGCTACTGCAACCTAAGCCTTTATTAACTCTTAAATATAAATTAGATTTATGAGAGCTAGAAACCAAGCATTCTATCTTTTCATTATAACAAAGATTCAAAATGCTTGACATTATAATTAATTCCTACCTACTGCTTAAAAATTAGACTGCCAGAGAAGTGAATAAATAGTTTTAACATATATGCAATTCTAGCATCAAGAGAATAAAATAAACAAAATGGTCATTATAAAGTTATTGCCATCCAAAATTGGCCATGACTTTAATTAAGGGCCAGTGCTTCACACTCTTCTTCTTTATATACATAATATAAAGATATATACAATAGAGCATTCACATTAGATTTTCAGATGCTTACAAGCATACAATTCACTCATCCTCTGCACCGTTTTTCAAATCAAAACCCACTTATCTATCAAAAAATGCCTGACAAACTCTAATGCAAGCTAAAATATGAAAAAATAACCTTCCAAACCACTGCTTACTCTCACATTGATAGGTCATTACAAATTCAAAACAGACACCATGACCTAGTGTACGCTCCAATCAAACCAGATACCTTAACACTTTTCATCTTGTTTCCACTTTTTTTTTTCAGGCTTTGATAGCCTGGTCTTCTCAAAAATTACTCCGAGTTAACATTAAGGTCAAATTTCTTTCAGACATTTTCTCAGACGCCCCACACACAAATTATCAAACATATGTAAATCAACAGACAGACAGAGAAATAAAAATAACATAAGCAAAACCTGAACAGAAAACCCAAGTAATAGTATCGATCAATGTACCTGGTTGTTGTTCTCGACACCAATTACACGCTTGAGACATTCCAAACGCAATCATTTTCCTATAGTAGAACTTTTTCAGGGTATGCCCTTGAGACAGCAGGCCATGACTTCCACGCTGACAAATGCGCGTGTGTGAGAATTTGAAGTTCTTTGGTATCCTAACATCTTAACTAAAATGCTTACATGGTCCATTAACCATTTTAATGACATGTTCTTTTCTCCATAGGCCCACCGCCTTGTGAAGTTTTGCAACCATGAATAGTCTAGTCTAATAATAGGCCCAGTTCCCAGTTGCCTCCAAGGATAATCAGCATTGATTATGGTTATAGCTCAGCCATATTCCATGCAATCAAAACCAAAATTTTAGCTAATCTACCATTCACTACACTCCAATGATGCCCTTGTTTCAGCAATTCCCATAGGTTTCAATTCTACCCTTTTTCACAAACAAGAAAAAACCAAACCATGTGCCCATATTTGTTTCCAGAGAGAAAACAAGCAATAGCATAAAACACAAATTTATTTGCTCTTAATTTTATTCCTTCTCATCAAATATTACACAATAACAAACATAACAAAAATTGAACACAAAGAGAGACTAAGATAAATTTTGATTTAGAGTGGAATGATTTTCAGAAATCAGAGCAGCGACCTTTTTGCTCCCAATCGCCATAACGGGTGGGCTCGGGTCCGCGGGGCCCACCCACTTCGCCGGTGGCTTTATTGACAAAATTGCCATTTTCATCTACATATTGAGCATCATCTTCATCTTCTTCTTCTTCTTCTTCTTTATTTTTGGTTTCTAGGTCTTCTTTGATAGACTCTGGCTTATTATTCTGAAGGGGGATTTCTTGGTGTGGAATCGCGGAGCTCATGAATCGGGTCACTACTGAGCGAATCAGCGGGTCGGGTCGGGTGGTAGCAGCTTGAAAGACCAGCTTGGGAGTGGAGGAGAGAGTTGATGCTGTTGATGACAATAAACGACGGCTCGCCATTGTGAATTGTTTCGTTCGTTCCTTCTTTGCCTCTGCAAAATATATAATCACACAAACAAACAAACCCTGAAAAATGAAAATCAATCTAAAAATGTCAGGAACTGTTGAGGTTATTAATAAGTGAACGGTGTCGTTTTTGTCTTCTATTATTGAAATTTGAAAACTCTCTATTATTTTTGTGGGCTACTGATAGGTCTGGGCCTCTTTTTTTGTGGGGTAATTAGGTCTGGGCTATTGACTTTTTTTTTTTTTTTTTTTTTTTTTTGTTGGGGGGTCGGTCAAATTAAGATAGGACCAGGCCCTAATCTAAAACTTCCTCAAGAATTTCAAAAAAAAAAAAAAAAAAATTCCTCAAGAAAATAAAATTAAAAAAAAATTAAATAGAGTAATGCTAGCTCCAAATAATTTCACAACAAATTTTAAGTAGAAGAATATTTTTGATTCTAATCAAGACCCATTAGTGAGATCACTTTTTACTTATCAATAATAATCTACTAATAAGATTTATTATGAAAATATTATGGACGTAATATTATTCATATAAATATATTAGAAAAAAAAAAGGACAAGATTATTTTTTTTTAATTTGACAAGACTCTAGGAAGATATTTATGTTTAAGACTAATAATCTTTTATAGATCACTAAGAATCATTTCACTCCGAAAAAACAAAAGAAAATAAGTTTTTTTAAACAAAATTTCTAAAAAGAAGCAAAATAAATTTAAAATGATTCTTATGGCAATAAGAAATGTAGGGCCCAATAATTTGTGACCCTGGCCCATTTTTACATTGGAGCCCAAGGCCCGAGCCGAGGAGGGATATAGCCGAGGACGTATAATAAAAGTCCAAGTAATCTTGAGACATAGCCGAGGATGGTTCTGTCCTTGGCATTCCCAAGGTCCTCCTGAAAGAAAAGACAAAAACGGTATAGGAACAGTTTTGGGAAAAACCTAAAATATCTATGTTGATAGAGAAAGGACATTTGGACAAAGTATGGTGACCAAAGACAAAGGGAAAGCTGCCATTACTGCCATTGAATACTCACTTTGACAAAACCATGCTCTTGAGCTTTTACAACCACCCCCAACCACTTTGGGTATGGGTTGATGGGACAAGTATTAGTTCTGTAAAGTCGAACCTACACGTGGACGTTGGATAAGAGATATAAGCTAATATAAAAGGGGAAGCAAGCAATCTGGGAAAGGGGCTGGGAAAAAAAGTCCAAGAACTAAAGCCTCCCAAACCGTCTCGAGGAGAAAGACTCCCCGAGCGAACACGGTTTAATTATGTATGACCACCACGACTAACCACCGTTCGGTGACCACAGTCTAGCATTTCAAACCCACGCTCTACAAATTATATTGTTTGGGCCCTCAACGTGCGAACCCAATTTTGTTTTAGGGCCGTCGCGAATTGAGTTCTTACAAGAAATAATAAGGACTAAAGAAACTTTTTTTTTTTTTTTTGATCTTACAATTAGAATAACAAAAGCTAAAGTTCACGTATTATTAATGACAATGTCAACATCTTAATTTTAGTCACAATAAAAATTTAGGTATTATGTTATGTATTGTATTATTCTCATAAGGAAAAGAGATAGAATCAAATTACGCAAAAGAGGATAATGAATGTGTTTGATATTACATCATCATTATACTAATAAATAAATTTGTAATTAATATTTTTGTTTTGTATTTAGAAGTTGACATATCATGCAAGGATTTTGTAGTAAAATTTGTAATACAAAATTGAAATCTATATTTTTTTTAATAAATTAGAATTTATAATAGTTACTCTTAATTCAAATTTGTCTTTTTTTCATTCTTAAGTAAGTGGACCTTGTGGGTTCCGGTTAGCATAATTGATAAAGTTTTTGGTTGTTGAATAAAATATTTGGAGTTAATCCCCACCTATATCAAAAACTGATTGGTGTCTTAGTCTAAAGGTAAAGAGCTACCATCAAAAGTGAGCGTTATAGGAGTAGGTCGAAACTCTCTCCCAACCAAAAAAGAAAAAGAAAAAGTAAGTGGACCAAATGGACCGGATACCAAAGTGGACCAAGAGTTTTCCCAAGTATAAGGTGAAGGGTGAAGATTGATAGGTTCAAGATTCTTGACTTGCGTAAAACACACAGAAAAAAAAAAAAAAAAAAAAAAAAAAAAAAAAAAAAAAAAAAAAAGGACAACCAAAACCCGTTATAGGCTTTTCCAAAATCCAAACACGCCCTATTCTGCTATACACAGCACGGAAAGAGATTACAAGGTAGAAGGACACAGAGGAAAGAAGGGTAAAGTGGAAGAAGGCGATAATGGGTGCAGAAGGGCATTTATTGAAGAGAATTCCACGCATTAAATTCCCACAGAGACACCCAACTTCCTCAGCTTCTTCAGGTATCTGTCTCTTTCTATTTTCTTTTCAATCTGTTCTTTTTTTTTTTCTCGTCTTTCCTTTGCTCCTTGTTATTTTTATTGTCAGTTTCATATGTTTTTATGACTTCCTTTTGCATATAACAAGCGGTCATTGATTCTTACACGTCTATATTTACATGACACAGTTTAAGAAAGAAATAAGTGGGTCAAAAAGTTCGGATCAATTTTTGATTCAAAATGCTTTATACTATGGTAGCTTCATGTTTTGTGCATCTCTATTATGTTGTTTTGTCAAATTAAATACTGGGTCACTCTTGTTTTTTATTTCAAACTTTTTATGTGATTAGTAATTCAGATTTGCTAATTATGTCCAATTTTAAGTGTCCATGTTATTTAGATGAATGAGCTGTATGCTACCAAGACTGAACAGATGAGGAATGAGGATGTCTTTGAGCTATTGTTATAAGAAAAGCAACAATGGCATATGGTTTTGTTCGAAGTGTTATACTAGATTGATTGATGTGATTGTATTTATTATGTCTTGTTTGATTCTAGTGGAACATTACAAGAGCAAGGGAAGGCCAGAAAGGGCAGGGTTTTAGATGAGAAAAATGGAGGAGCACAAATAATGTCAGAGGATTTTGCAGCCATTTCCAAAAAAAAAGTATGATTCATGAAGGATGTGATCGAGCTAAACACAGTATGAGAAGTTAGAGGTGGTAGTAATCGTGACAATGTAAAGGAAAGTAGGCTTCAATGGTTCTCTTGTGAGTAATGTGAAGCTGGGATTTTGGAATATGGGATTAGAGAATACGGGGTATGTGATGGCTTATTAAACTGGCCATTAGTGAGTAGTGTGAAGCTTTGATTATATAACATGGATGCTGCTGATGCAATTATAAATGGAGTGGCAAACCCATGGGGGTTGTGAAAATAGAAATACAATTGGCTTTACAGAAGTTATGATGTTATTTTTTAATGATATGAATATCTAGAAGAACAAAAAGGAAGCCAATGATAGAGCATATAATGGAGCAGAAAAGGAAATATTGGTGATACTTATTAAAGCAATGGGCCTTTTCACTTTTAAGTTCATCCTGTAAGGTGTTGTTCAAGTTTTATCCTGACTGCTAGGAAGTATATAGGTTAAGATGTCTGTCCAAAGCCCAGGAAACTGTTGATTATGACTTTCACTGGTTCTGAAACCTTATATTTTTTCTTTTTCTTTTCCTTTTTATTTTTAAATGAAGAAGCGCTACAAGTGTTGTATATGAGAGAGAAATTATTGAAGTGTCCTAAAACTACTGGAAACACACCAATGGGCACCAGAGATATACAAAAGAGAAATAAAAATGCAAGAGGTTGAATTATCAAAAGAATAAATAAATGCAAGAGGTTGATAAAATCAAAAAGAGGAAGATTAGATAATGCCAATGCCATCACATTACATCCATGTACCACTTGTAGGCTGACAAGAATGTGGTATCTGGTCTTAGCTAATGAGGAATGTATGTCGACATTACAATGGAGCAGAGAAGGTTTTGTAGCTGATCCCAAGTAAAGGACGAGGCTTTTCTTTTTCTCATGAAATAGTCTAGTGACTAGCTTGTTGAAAGGAAAAAAATTAGTAATGCTTCTTTTTAGATTGTATCATATGACTGTTTGTGGGACCACAAATCCATGAAGATGTCTCTACTGAAATCCAGGTACTTGTAATACTGGTCTGGTCATCGAACCCATGGTTTTTCAATTCAAACAATCTGAAATATATCAATGGCACAAGAATGTCATTTTTATGATGAGTGGCAGTAGTTTTTCATAGTCTGTTGCTCAGTGCTTTGCCTTTCTTCTGTATGCCCATTTAACATTGTTATGCTTAACATTGTAGAAATGGGCTCCTTCAATGATTGTACAAGCAATATCCCTCCTCCTATCTACATTGTGAATCTGATATTTTGCAAATATTTTTCAGACACCCAAGTCACAAAATTTGCACTACCAAGAAATGGTTTCAAGCTGGCTTCAATAATTTTGATATACCTAATGGAACTCTCATGGGAATGGCTTCATCATTGAAGCACATATAACAAATTAGATAATGAGATGCTCTTGGTTGAGCAAGCAACTCTATGTTTAATTGTGTGAAGCTTAATGAAGAGACATGAAACTTTTTTGTTTTTGACAAGTAAGCTGCTTTTTCCCCTTGAAAATATTCTAATTTTAACTGGTACCTACTAGTAATCCTAAGGAGGAAACGCCTTTGGTCAAAAAATTTGTCCATTGATGTATTCTTTGGTATAACTCTGCATTGACACCCCAAGAGAGTCACTCAACTTTAACGCATGTAAGGCGTATCCTCGGACCAACCTTTTTGGCAACTGTTGTAGAAGCATTGTTGCATTTACTTTTATTGATCTTTAGTACAGATATGCATTATAGCTTTTCTTGTTTGTTTATAAGTGTGCACCTACAAAAATAATTATTTTAGAGTGCCATACTTTTCCATGTATAGGTTCTGCATCTCTAGCTCAACATGCATCAACAAATAAGGACACTTATAAGTCAGATGTTCCAGCAGCACCCATAAACACTGCTGTGGGAGGGAAAGCTACTCTTCAGCCAAAACGTACACCAGTCTCAAACAAGGAGATAGAGGCTATACTGGTAAGATAAATATTCTGTAGAATTATCAAAATTCAAATATTTGGAGTTGGGATAGATCAGAACTGAACCCGACTTCTAAACCTCAAAATGTGCAATGAGGGTGTTTTCCACACACACAGCTAGGTTGCTAGGTAACTTTCCATCTTTTGTGGCAAAATGCCTGCCTAGTAATTGAGCCTTGGAAAGATAAGATTTCCCTGAAATTGTATGCTGGAAAACTCCTTTATTACTACTTGATTTTATGTAATGCATTCATTTCCGAATTCATCACTCTGGTAATAATTAAGGATGTACAAAGATCTATGTAGCATATCAAGTCCCACTGGTAACTTTTCAACTAGAAACTGATATATTGTTTTGTTCCTCTCACTTTTTCCAGTTGGGTGGATGCGACTGATCTGGCGAGAATTATTACCATGTAAATGCAATGTCATCAAGGGTATTAATGTACTGTTTTCTATCATTTTGCTAAATAATCAAGCTCTTTAAATACTCTTTTATTGTATATGTAAGAGAGTTGGAATGTAAAGGAGTTCTGAGGGCAGGATAAATAGACCTTGCTTTGATCTTGCAAAAGTAATAAATGTATATGATTTCCCAGGAAATAATGTGGTTATTTATTCAATGTTCCATAATAATAATAAAAAGGCATTGACTATGATACTTTCGTTGCCTTTTCTTTTTCCTTTTATGATTTCAGTCCATGTATTTTCTTTGCCCCTTGTTTAGGAACTATTCACGTCTGTTAGATTGTGAGTATGAGGCACTGGGCTTCTGATTGTCAACCAATATAATTTGTCATCCACCTAAGCGATGCATCAGGTGTTTGAGTCTAGGAATTGAAGGTAAGGATGTCTACCAACCACCTCTCTCAAACTCCGTCTCCGTTGTGTTATGAGTACGATCATTATTTAGCTGGAGGTCCTTTTATTAGACTCCTCCCATGTCCAACGGCAGCCAGTCTTTCAAGATTTTCCTGGGCTTATCAATGCATGTGGGTGCATGTGAGTGAAAAATCTAACTTGAACTCCAACATCTAGGCCTGTTCGGTTGTTGAGAACATAAAATCTCAAGATTTATTGTCATTGTTCGGATATTCTGTTGTTAAAGCATGGACATTGTTCGGATATTCTATTGTTTAAATTTCTATCATATAGTAGGCGCACAATATCTTTAAAATAAATTTATACTTTCTTATCTAGAAGGGAAGCTATAGAATTCATAATTTGACAACTATGGATATATTTTTAAACGACAAACAAAACAAGCACAACCGTTAATAAATGTATCTTTGGGTGAAATATAAGAATAAGATATATATATTTTTCTAAAATATAATCTACGTAGTTACTTTTGCAACGAAAAGTTGAACATGTGTGAAATTATAATATTTCACAAAAACAAGATATATGAACATCAACATCTTTTTAAAAGATAAAAGCTATAGTTCTTGTGTTTTGTGTGAATTATGATATTTATTGGAAATGCGACTGTCGAAAATCTTCAAATAAACAACCAATTTCTTAGAACTTAATGATTTTCATCCAGAAATCAAAAACAAATAACCAAAAAAATCAAACAAGGAAGAGGACTAAAAAAGTGGAATAAATATCAAAATGATGTAGAAGGAGCACCATTTTCTATTCCTGCTTAATAAGCACCATAAATAGTTCCTACCAAGTACAAATCAGAAGGAATTAGCAAAATTTCATAAGTTTTATCCCACAAATTAGTTGCTCTGGCAGTCTAATTGGACAGAATGGTTTCACCTTCTCTCTTTTAACAAAAGGAGGCAATGAACCAGAAAATCAACAAGGATATGGTAGGCTTAATTCTAGAGTTATCCAAGATCTTGCTTCCTCTTTTTTGAAAACTTTCTTTCATTCGATTCCTAGGCAATGTAATAAGATGGCACAGATGTTAGCTGCATATGCTAAGTATATTAAGGACCCCTGCATTTGGTTAAGGATGAATTATCTGGAAGTGGAACATGTACAACTCTTTCCCTTTTCACTCAAAAAAGTTAGCACATCAATGTGACAATATAGGCATTCCAAATTTCCAGAGGGTTGGGGTTTGGGAGTCTTAAGCAAATGACCCACATATATGACAAGGGGAGTTTTCTTTCCCTTCATCAATTCATTGACCTATTTGAATTCTTAATGAGGAAAAGATGCCCTACACAACCTTTAATAAATTCTACAAATACATCGCTCAATTCTTGCAAAAACATATTAATAAACACAACTCATAGTAATTTAAGATCGCAAGACCAACTCAGATTGTAATGAACTTATTGAAATCAATAGCTCTCATAAATATTATTAATGGACTTCATGAGAGCTATTCATTTCAAATTTGTTGACAGAAGTGCACAAATGGAGATCCAGGCAACTCAGAACTTCAATCAACATAGCATTAAAAAAATTTTAAATTTCCCATACGCAATTCTTTAATCAATAATTTAGAAGCAAAACTGTACATTTTATTCCTTAATAACGACCAAATTTAAAGAACCTATAAACATTATTAATACATAAATTAAACCCAAAATCCTAAAATCTATGTCCAGCCACTTTGAAGCTATTTTTTACTCCTGCAAAAACCTTTGCCGCTACCCAAGGAAATCCACTTTTTCCTCCCACTCCAATTTTTGAATTTATACTTTTTCTATATCTTCTTTCGTTTGAATACTGTATGGGAAAGAATAATTGACGTCACCTATGTCATTACAGTGTGTTTGCTGCTATCTTGGTGCCTCTTGTTGAGGTCATGGTGCCTCTTGATAAGGTCTTCCTTGATAACAGGGCTAACTTCAAGGTCCTTTTCCTCCCTTGTAAGATATTTATCAACCTGTGCAGCAGCTTGCCGGCCTTCAGAGATTGCCCATACTACCAAAGACTGGCCACGCCGACAATCACCTGCAGCAAAGACCCCATCTACATTGGTTGAGAAACGGCCATAGTCTGCCTTGATGTTTGATCGATTGTCTTGCTCCAAACCCAACTTCTCTGCTGCTGTCTGTATAGGCACAAAGCAGAACATCAATGAGCAACTCTCTTTAACAAACCAGGTAAACTCAGTTTTAGACCTCAGCCCCAAGATAACTTGGACCAAGATTTCGTTAGTTAAAAAAAAAAGTTAATTAGGCCATTTGTTTTCTTTCAGACTTTGCTCTAGGGAGAAACTCAACTTGGTCACCAGTTTCATTCTAATGATGAATTATAAGGTAATAGCAAAATGAAGAAAACTAACCGGCTCAGGGCCAAGAAATCCCATGGCTAGTAGAACAAGGTCAGCCTCGATGATCTCCTCAGAGCCCTCAACTTCCTTGCGCTGCAACTTCCCACTAGCATCCTTCTCCCATTGGAGACGTACAATTTCAAGCCCTTTGACAACCCCATTCTCATCTCCAATAAATCGCTTGGTCAATACCTCATAAGATCTTGGGTCTTTTCCAAACTTGGTTGCAGCTTCCTGATGCCCATAGTCCACCCGGAATATACGAGGCCACTGCAATCCCAAAATTAAACAAACTAGTTACATAAGCATCTAAACATTTATGTGACAAAGCTCACATTCTGCATACCTTTTTCTTTGAAAATAGAAACCAAATATTTCAACATAAATTCATATTATTTGCAATAAGTTATCAATCTCATGCAAATTTTGTCAACTTTGGAGCAAACAAATGTGCACATAAAGGAATTTGTTGTACAAATGATAATGCTGAAACAATTACTTTTAGTTATCAAATTTGGTTGATGGTCCCTTCAGTATTTAGATGCTTATGTAACTAAAGGAAAAAGCATGACATTAACATGCATCATAAAGGAAATGGTGGGGTAAAGAAAGTTAAACCTGTGGCCAAGGGTTGCCTGGGGCCCTAGTTCGTGGTGGCTCAGGGAGAAGCTCTAGATTTACAATGCTACTACATCCATGCCGGATAGATGTCCCTATGCAATCCGTGCCAGTGTCACCTCCACCAATGACCACTACTTTCTTCCCTTTGCAGAGATGTAGTTACCATCCTGGAGGTTGCTATCAAGCAAGCTTTTAGTATTTGCATGAAGAAACTCCATAGCAAAATGGACTCCTGATAGCTCCGTCCTGGTACAGAAAGGTCCCTGCACCAAAAATAGCCAGCAATATTGAACATGCACTGATAATGACTAAGTGCAGATAATCGAGTTTCTAGTGGTAAATAGGAACTGAAGACAAATCATTAATGTAATCAATCCACCTACTAAAACTTACCTTGGTTTTGTGGCTCCTACTGCCAAAACAACAGAATCATTCTCCTCTCGGAGCCGATCAAGAGAATACAAGGGATCAGTTCCAACACTAGCATTAACCACAAAATTGACACCTTCTTGAGCCATAAGGTTCACCCGCCGTTGAACTACATCCACTTTGTCAGCCTTCATGTTTGGAACACCATACATCATAAGTCCTCCAATTCTGTCAGCACGCTCATACACAGTCACCGTATGTCCCATTCTGTTTAGCTGATCAGCAGCAGCCAAGCCAGCTGGTCCACTTCCAACAATTGCAACTCTTTTTCTGCAACCATACACATTAATTATATTCATGAAATGGAAAGCAATTATCCATATAGAATCTCTCTTAAAAGAGTAGGGCTATTCTAACTGGGTGATACAAGAAAAAGTAACTTCGTCAGTCAACAATTTAATCAAGGAAAATAATTCCAAATCTCTCCAGTAAAGGAGGGGGGAAAAAAAACCCTCCTCATTGCAAAGAAGGAAAAATTGACAGAAAATACAAAATCATGTTAATATATTCTAAGAAAAAAAGGCATACCCAGTTCTCTTCAGGGGAGGCCGTGGTACCATCCATCCCTCCTCAAAGGCCTTGTCTATAATGGCACATTCAATGCTCTTGATAGATACAGGATTCTCAATAATGCCCAGGACACAAGAACCTTCACAAGGTGCAGGGCACACTCGGCCAGTAAACTCTGGGAAGTTATTTGTCTCAAGGAGACGATCTAATGCCTCACGCCACCTATTTTGGTACACTAACTCATTAAATTCAGGTATTTTGTTTCCAAGAGGACATCCAGAATTCTCCTGCAAAATTTAGAAATAAAGATTTAAATGAGGAAAAGTGCATATGAAAGTTCAAACCCTGATGAAAATATATAGTTGCATACAATTTACAAAAAAGGGGAAAATGAGAGAGTAATTCTTACCTGATGGCAGAAAGGAGTACCGCAGTCCATGCAGCGGGCTGACTGAGTCTTTAAAAGTGGGCCAGGTTCTGATTCCTCCATAACCTCCTTCCAGTCATTCATCCGAACATTAGGATCCCTGTAATGAACACCCTCACGCTCATATGATACAAACCCTCGATGTTTGACTGCATTGGTAACCTGAGTAGGCCTCTTCAATGGTTCAGCCTCTTCTACCTTCTGCAAATATCACCACTAACATCAGACCCTCATATAAGTTATACACACTATACAGGTGAACTAGAAAACTAAGCCTACCAAATGCATAAGCAAGGAGAAACCTCCTTTAGAAGTGAGGTTGTTTTGAAGACTAAAACTTTCCAGTCAAGAAATCAATATGAACAGCTACGGACTTAGCACCATTGCTGAGTTGGAAAGTTATTGATGATTCTCATCTGGATCTACCACTGATACTATTTTATTATCCACCATTAACAACTTGCCACATTGGTAGTTGTGAAATATGTTGTGGATTTTGATTTTATGAACCAGCTAGCTATAAAATTTCTCACGTTTGAGAGAGAGAGAGAGGACCAATATTCAGAGTTAAACGTAATGACAAATTACCATCAGAAGAGAATTACCTGATTGGATGTTCCATTAAAAGATGCAGATGCTAACTTCTTAAGCTCTTCAAAAGCATCTTTTTTCAATAATTCTCCCTCATCTTGTTCATCAGCTTCTTCAGAAGCATGTTCAACAGCTTCCTTGGAGGCTTCCTCTGCTTTCATGTTTGCAAGAACCCGTTTATACTCCCTAGGGAAAACTTTAATGAATTTAGGCAGAAGATTCTCAAAGTTAACAAGTATTTCTTTGGCAAGCTGGCTGTTTGTGTGACGCTGATGTTGCTGTATCATCATTCTAAGAGTCATTATATCCTCTTCTTGTTCAACTTTATCAAGATCTACAAGCTCAGTATTGCATCGAGATTGGAATTTTCCATCCACATCAAGAACATATGCAATACCACCGCTCATACCTGCAGCAAAATTTCTGCCAGTTTTTCCAAGTACAACAACAGTCCCACCAGTCATGTACTCACATCCATGATCACCAACTCCTTCAACAACGGCCTTAGCCCCAGAATTACGAACACAAAATCTTTCTGCTGCCATCCCATTGAAATATGCCTCCCCACTTGTTGCCCCATAGAGAGCCACATTACCTATTACAATGTTTTCTTTTGGATCAAACTTGCTTTCCCTTGGAGGATAAACTACAATCTTGCCACCAGATAACCCTTTACCGACATAGTCATTGCTGTCACCTTCAAGCTCCAGTGTTATTCCAGGGCAGAGGAATGCTCCAAGGCTCTGACCTGCACTTCCAGAGAATTTGATATGGATGGTATCTGCAGGAAGCCCTGCCATTTGATAGCGTTTAGTCACTTCATGACTAAGCATTGTTCCAACAGCACGGTTCACATTGTAGATTGGTGTTTCAATGTACACAGGAAGACTCTTTTCTAATGCAGCTGTAGACAGTGAAATAAGTTCTTGGTCCAGTGCCATATCCAAGCCATGATCCTGTTTCTGGACACAGTACTGTGCAGCTTCAGGTCGAAGTTCAGCAGCAGGTCTAAGTACTAAAGAGAGATCAATATTGTCCAGCTTCTCATTGTTCTTAGTCACTTGTTTATCCACTTCAAGCATATCTGAACGGCCAACCATCTCTCTTACAGTTCGAAGTCCAAGTTGTGACATAATTTCCCTCATTTCCTCTGCTACCATGAAGAAAAAGTTAATAACATGTTCCGGTTCTCCAGCAAACTTCTCTCGAAGTACTGGATCTTGGGTAGCAATGCCCACAGGGCAGGTATTCTTGTGGCACTTTCTCATCATGATGCAGCCAAGAGTAATGAGAGGTGCTGTGCTGAAGCCAAATTCTTCAGCACCAAGAAGTGCAGCTATGGCCACATCTCTTCCAGTTTTAAGTTGGCCATCTGTCTGGAGAACTGTTCGACCACGAAGGTCATTAGCAACCAATGTCTGGTGAGTTTCGGCCAAACCAAGTTCCCATGGGAGCCCAGCATTCTTGATTCCAGTCCATCTAGAGGCCCCTGTTCCTCCATCATGACCTGAGATCAGAACGTGGTCAGCATGCCCCTTCACCACTCCACTAGCAACTACCCCCACGCCAGCTTCAGATACCAACTTCACACTAATTCGAGCCGCGGGGTTGGAGTTCTACAAATCAAAGGAAAGACATCAGATGGCCTACAACTCCATTAATCAATTAAAAGTACACAAATTTCAACCCCCATTTTCCTGAAAAAGATTCAGTTTACATCTAGACTCATTGTTTATTTCTACCCAATAGCAAAACCAATAGTCTAACAAATGGAAGGGAGCTGAACAAAAGAACACAAATAAGCAGCTTTTAAGGTCTTTCAGTGGAGGAAGGGGGATACAATGAAGTACATTTACCAAAGAAACAGGCATAGGAACAGCATGTGCACAAACCTTAAGATCATGAATTAATTGGGCAAGATCTTCAATTGAATAAATATCATGATGTGGAGGAGGACTTATAAGTCCCACCCCAGCAGTAGAATTTCTGGTGACCGCAATTTCTCCTACAACTTTGTGTCCAGGAAGCTCACCTCCTTCACCAGGCTTGGCCCCCTGAGCAATGACAAAGATCGAAGTTAAAACAACATCAATTACAGAGAATAAACAAACTCAGTTCTTATTTAACCTCACCAAATGCCAAATGTACATGTCAAAAAAAGATGTAAAGGCACCCAGAGGTGCTTTGCAGACACATCATCATCTGCCATGAACACAGATCCATAAACAAGAGGAACCTCCATTCCAATAGGAATATAGGGGCCAAATAGGAATGTATGAACATCAAAAGACATAAACTGAAGTTCAAACATATAACATCAAACAGGTACCTGAGCCATTTTTATCTGTAATTCATCAGCATTAGTAAGGTAATAACTCGAAACTCCAAACCTCCCACTTGCAACCTGCTTAATTGCACTCCTTTTTGGGTTCCTTGAGCCATCTGCAAGAGGCTCCATGCGAGATGGCTGCTCACCTCCCTCACCTTCAGCGAAATTCAAATGAAGAATTAGTAATTTGAAAATATCATTAGTCCTTTTCTCCTAAAATAAAATATAAAAAAAAAAAAAAAAAAATCATGTGTAAGAAATTACACATAAAAAGCTTTAAAAAAAAGCTCATTACATAAGCAATGCAAAAAGATCAATTCCAAAGCCTGATTCAATCGTCACCAAACCCCCACGTATGAATGTTATAGTATTTAGCTGAACCTTGACCAAACACTAAGTAAGTACTCTAGTTAAATGTGGGGACATTATAAAGGTAGTAAAAAGCAAACCTGTATTTGACTTTCCTCCAATCTTATTCATAGCAATAGCCAATGTTGTGTGTGCCTCCAATGATATTGATCCATAACTCATGGCCCCAGTACAGAACCGTTTGACAATTTCGCTGGCAGGTTCCACTTCATCCAAAGGAACTTTTTCCTTTGCCTCTTTAAATTTCAAGAGCCCCCGCAAATTGCAGCCTTTATTCAACTCATGAATAAGCTTGGAATATTCTTTGTAGGCAGCTACACTGTTAGTTCGGGCAGCCTCTTGCAGCTTTGCTATGGCAAGGGGATCATTCAAGTGAAGTTCACCACCTTTCCTCCAATGATAATTCCCTGGGTTTGGCAGTGCAACAGCTTCCGCACTTCCAGGAGGGAAAGCTCGAGAAGGAAATGCCAACTCATGCAGATGAAGCGCATCACGTGCAAGCATCTCAAATGTTGCACCCTCAACTCTACTTGGGGTTCCTGCAAAGCACCTCTCGATCACTTCTGATGAAAGACCCAGAGCTTCAAAAATCTGAGCACCCTTATAAGATGCCAAAGTTGATATCCCCATCTTGGCAAGAACCTTCATCATTCCATAGTTGCTTGCTTTGAAGTACCTCTTTACCAGTTCTTCCTTGGAGTGAAACTCACCACTTGCTTTCGGTGGGATCTTTCCATCAACCTGCAATCTCCAAACAGCTTCTATAGCCAAGTATGGGCATATACCATCTGCACCAAATCCAACCAGTGTACAGAAATGGTGTACTTCACGTGGCTCAGCAGTTTCAACTATCAACCCAACTTGAGTTCGCTCAAGCTTTTTAACTAGATGTTGATGTACAGCACCAACAGCCAAGAGGGAGCTTACAGCAACACGCTTAGGTGAGAAAGCTACAAATCCAACAAGGAAAAATAAATCACTCAGAAAGCCATGGTTTTCCATCAAGTATCTGTTAAATGCAATTAAATGTAACTCAGCTCAACTCAAATCAACTACAAATGCTTAATTTATTGGATGAAATTAAATGTACTAAAAAAAAGGAGAGAATGTTATACCTCTGTCAGAAAGCACAAGTAATGTATAACCCTCCTTAATTGCATCATGTGCTTCAGCACATATCCTATCCAGTGTCTCCTCCAGTCCCTTGCTACCTCGGTCCTTAGAATAAGTTATGTCTAGAACTTTGCTTTGCCAACCTCTATAATTCATCTTTTTGATTGCTTCTGTTTCTTCGATAGATAAAAGAGGACCTTTTAAAGAAAGACGATGACATTGTTCTTCAGTGGTCTCCGTCAGGTCACCTTCTGGACCAATCATGCATTCCATGGAGGTGACAATCTTCTCCCGAATAGGATCAATTGGAGGATTTGTTACTTGGGCAAACATTTGCTTGAAGTACTCAAAAGTGAGCTTTTCTCTGTTAGACATTACAGCCAAGGGAGTATCATTTCCCATAGAACCAAGGGCTTCTACACCATCTTTTGCCATGGGTAGCAACAACATTTCCAAAGCTTCAACAGTGTAACTACATAGGGATGCAACAATTAGTAAATCATTCCTGTCAAGTGTAAAATTCAAGAAAGCAATAGCATTTGCAGGACAGAGATTTACATACCCAAAAGCTTTCAATGGAGCCAGTAAACCATGAATGCCCATGTTTTCCATGTTGCCATCATTGCTAGACGCCTAAAGTAAGAAAATACATTAACCAAAATGAGAATTTCTCACAATAGAAAATTAAAGAGAACAGTATTCTCATACTTACAGGAATCACTCCAGCAATAAGAGGAAGGGCCCTTTCAGATTCATGAACAGAGTCAACTATATCCTTGAGTTCAATTTTTTGCCTTTTAAGCCACTCGCCATAAGGCCTTGCCAGTGAGTATTGCTGCTTCAAGGCGTCATCATCAACAACAATATGCTTCTCAAAATCCACTAAAAGCATCATGCCAGGGTTTAGCCTGCCTTTCCTACTCACATCTTCAGGTGGAATGTCTACTACACCAACTTCACTGGCCATGATAACTCGTCCACTGTGGGTGACGTAGAAACGCCCAGGTCGCAGCCCGTTGCGGTCCAAAGTTGCTCCCAGATAGCGGCCATCAGTAACTGCAAATGATTTCACATATATAGCTGAAAAATTAGATAATATTTATTATAAAGATTTGGAGAGAGTGCAAAAATTGCTAGAATTATTACATGATATAAGAGCTGGGCCATCCCATGGCTCCATCAGAGCTGAGAAATATTCATACAGTGCCTTTCGATCAGAGTCCATATTCTTGTCATTTTGCCATGCTTCAGGAATCATCATCATAATTGCTTCAGGAAGACTTCTACCAGCTCGAACCAGAAGCTCAAGGACGCCATCAAAAGCTCCTATGGACATAAAAAAAAAAAAGTCATATAAAGGCACATCATAATATGATAAGATCATAAACAGAACTTATAATGCATCTAACCATTTAACCTTCATAACCTTCAAGCAAGAACTTATATATGAATGCATATATACAAGATATCAAGCTAAAAAAGTTCACCTGAATCAGATGAACTGGCATCAACAATTGGTAGAAGCATCTTTAACTCATTAGTTGAGAGACCAAGCTCCTTACACTTTAATAGACCCTCACGGGCCTTCATCCTGAGTAAAACATAAAATGTGTCAGTCCATTCACTATTCTGGAACCAGAGAGAGAGAGAGAAATCAGCTTTGACAGGACCATATGCTGTAAATCAGCCAGCTATGGCCTATGTGTTTTTCACAGTTTCCCTCGTTTTAGTAATTTTGTGAATTAACAGAATGCACAAACAGTGGTTGGCAAGGTTTTAGAGACAGATTTAGACTATGGTGATTGTCTCATAAACAAACTCAAGTTCTTTCCCGAGTGGATTTTTAAAGATTCCTTTATTTATTCCTTGCAGTCAAAAATGAGCTTACAGACTGTAATTCTGGAGTATCCTCCAGATATCATATGCCTGTTCAAGAAGTCATTAACTGAGCAGCGTCGATGAGAACTGTATCTTATGAAGCATCATTTAACACTTACATTTACTTCAACTCTCATAAAGCGCATTCAGATAAAAAGTGGCCTTTCTGATTGATCTTCACCAGCATATATTATAAGCAACCAATCAAAGGACAAGCACATTTCACAACATTACTAAAATTTGAATTAAAAGTTTACCCAATGACAATAATGGCAAAAACATCAGTAGGAAATGTTCTTGTGAGATGACATCACAATTATTAACTTCAGCCATGAACAAGCATTCTTGACAGGAAATAAAGAACCGTGTCTAAATCAAGGTGCATTGCTAATGTATCAATCACAAACTGATTTAACAAGACATGCATAGTTTTATGTTCAGAAGGATCTTTATTAGTTATACAGTACATCATTCAATCCCACCATTCACTAAGAACATAACCAAAACCCTTTTGCTCAACAACATACCAGTTTACATTGCCTCTAAGAGTGTTAATTTCTCCATTGTGGCCCAAGACACGCATAGGTTGAGCACGATCCCAGCTAGGAAATGTATTTGTTGAGAATCGAGAGTGGATCTGCACCAATGATCAAAAGAACCAAGATTGTCATGGGCAATCCAATCTACCATATTCAGAGTATAATAAGTGGATGTGGAAACAGCATAGATGAAATTTTTTTTAGGCACTAATGCAATGCCATTATAAATCTTGGAAAACCTAAGCTAGTTTGATCAACACAATTTCTTTCCCACCACTCGATTGAAAAATCTCATCCTCAATAACTGATCACAAAGAGCACTGCACCTAGTTTCTCTGCAAACATGATTATCTTGATAATGAAGCTTTCTTACCAACTCACCCAAAGCATCTAATCCAGCATCCAAATTCAAACAGTAATCAAGGGAGTGGAAGAACTTAAGAGATCATTCAAACCTCAATGCCTCAGAAGTCTTTCCTCAACCTTGCACTTCTTCAGTTACCGGTTGTTCCCATGCTGTTTGGAGTATGAAGTTAGTGTAGAGAGAAGAAAAGTGAATGGATAAAATATTTACCAGGGCCATGTAGCTCGTAAACCTTTCATTGCCAATATCTGCGTAATAATAATCCTTCAACTGAATTGGCTTTAACTGACCTTTGTAAACAACAGTCCTGCACAAATCAGGTAAAGAAATGAACAATGTTATTGCAAGGAGGCAAAGAAACTAGATGATATACTACCTAGTGATTTGGCTTTCCAAAAAGCTCACCTTGAGGAAAGTGAACAGATATAGAAGTCCTTGGCACCCCCATATTCAAGGTTTAAAGCAGCTCTTAAAGAAATCATTGAAACCCTTCTCAGTATGTACATCTGTGGAGAAAGCAATGAAAACAAGCATTAACTATAGGAGAATGCTATCAAATTTGTTCCCACATTAACTATAAAAAATAAATTGAAGTACAAATAATCAAACCCTTTGTTTCCTTTGTGTCCAAAAATTCAGGTTGGTTTGAATCATCAAATCATGCAACATTTTTCTTTTACCAACTCAATTCTCAAAATAGTTCCTAGTTGAAAACATATGCTTTGCTCGAAAAATTGACAATTGGGAAAACAAAACTATCAATGTGAATAAGAAAAAGCATTCTCCTAACAATACTGCTGCATAAGAATCATGCCTTCCACCTTGAACCTCTATAACTAACTTGTAGGGTATCAGAAAAAGGAATGTACCTGCTGCTCCAAATCAACTTGTGACTCAGGAGCTGGGGTAAGGAACACTTGCTCAA
The DNA here is from genome assembly GCA_028216015.1 of Quercus dentata. Taxonomy (NCBI): domain Eukaryota; kingdom Viridiplantae; phylum Streptophyta; class Magnoliopsida; order Fagales; family Fagaceae; genus Quercus; species Quercus dentata. The sequence continues at coordinate 13,526,343 of CP116452.1, read as the reverse complement.
CCACAGGTTCTGTTTGCAAGGCAGACTGGCCCAGATCTGTGTTATCTGTTGGCACACGTCGCCACCCAAGAACAGTATGCCCAAGAGACTCCGCAACCTTCAAAAAAAGATTTTCATAAATATTCCCACCAAAAAGATAAAATCATTAGAAGAAACAGATGAGAAAGTAAAGAAAGCAAATTGGACATAGTGAAACATAAGCAGGTATGCAGTAAAAACCACTTTCAATAAACATGAAATCCACTGAGGAGACCACCTAAATAGCAAAGAAGTTATATTCATAGGACCACAGTCCATCTGGCTAATATACATTGTAAGTGATATAGGCATGGGCATGGGGGTGAAGTGAAGGGTGAAGTGAAGGGTTAATCTCCTCCAATAAAGACAGGCATAAGAAGACCACCTACTAATCAATGTCAAGTTTCACGTTGAATCAAAAAGGGATTTCCACCTTCCAGCTATCAACAGAAAACAGCTGGGAAATTTCTTTTCAAACCAAGTAAGTTCCATGCAAATAAGGAAATATTACTGCACTAGTAAAAAGAGTGGTCCGTTCAAATTGAACAACTAAATTGGAAGTGTTACAGGATCAAACAAATGTAGTTTGAGATAAGAACAACAAAGTAACTGACAGTGAATGTATGACACGCAGCAATTAAACTGTATGATTGGTGAAAATGGATAAGAACCCCTCGAAGGCAAAACATTAAACCTCCAATCAAAATTACCTTTGTAAATACATTTTTGCTTTCATCCCTTCGAGTATCAGACGAGGGCAAAAAGAACATGCCAACAGCATATTCACCTGGTGATGGAAGCTCAAACCCAAGATCCTTAGCAGCCTAAACAAAAAACCAACCAAACATCAATCAAATTAAATCTTACCCAACAAATAAAAAAATCCCAAATTCAACAAACACAGATCAATTTGCCTAATTGCTAATCATAAAAATAAAAAAAAAAAAAATCAGAGGCTCTTGAACAAGAACAAATTTTTAGTATTTTCAAAAAATATTGAAACTTTTTCCCGTGGAAAATGTCTCCAGAACAGGGACCAATAGAAACGAACAAATAAAAAAAAAAAAGGGAAATTTAATGCTTAAATTTAATCCAATACCACACTGAGAAGAAAAAAAAAAAAAAACAATTTTTTTCGCTAAAATCAGTCAAAATAAACAGAAACCAACAAATAGAAATTGCAAAGTAGGTGAAAAATAAAACTAATCCTAAATAGAATCCAAATACTTTTTTTGTATTTATAAACAGTACCTCCTTGTAGAATTGGTGAGGAAGAGCGACAAGAATCCCAGCCCCATCACCGGTATTGGCTTCACAGCCACAAGCTCCTCTATGTGCCATACGTACCAACATTTCCAAAGCATCAGTTACCTACAAAAACCATTAAAAACCCATTAAAGCTATAAAGTCTTTAACACACACACACACCCACCCACAAATCCAACAACCCCCAATCAAAAACACCCACACCCACTTCAGCTACAAAACAAACACGCACGCCCACAAATTACATAGCTTTTAAATTCACATGCACAAAATCAAAAATATTTCACACATGCATGCAAATAAATGCACACATACACATACATACATACATACATACCGTTTTGCGGCTACTTTCGCCGGATAACTCCGCGACGAACCCGACCCCGCACGAGTCCTTATCAAACGACGGGTCGTATAACCCGAGGGGCTTTTCGGGCACAGAAGACAATGCGGAGCGGACTTTTCCGACCCTGAGCTTCGGCGACTGGCCGGGTCCATCCGACTGCCAAAAATGGAGCCTCCCCGGCCGGAAGCTCTCAATCGGGTCCCCAAAAACTTCTTGTCTAATACATTCACCGACGACGACTTCTTCGCCGCCGCCGCCGCCGAACACCGAGCACTGAACCGGGTTATCGGGGCGGCATTGAGTTTCGGTTTCGATTGGTTCGAGGACTTGTTAAGCGAAAGCTGAGGAGAGGAAGAACCGGTTCGGAGATGGAAAATCGAACCCGAACTCGCTAACATTTTCGGGAATTATCGAAAGTCCAATATTAGCTAGATTCCCGATTCTGTTATATACCTCAAAATTTAAAGAAATTTGGAGCTCTTTTAGGAGCCTAAATCGGATCTACGTATTTTAGTCCAAATAAGATTGAAATACAAGATCCAGATAAACTCAAATCTGAGCGAAGAAACAAAGATAGACTTCGAGAGAGAGAGTTTCACTATTTTTTTTTCCTCTCTCTCTCTCTGCTTCTTTTTTTTTTTTTTTTTTAAATATATTTACGATAAGATTCACAGATCTAAACGGTTCAGCTTCGTTCTCCGCCAAACCAAATGGCTTTTTTTTTGCAGAGAAAAATCCGTTTGATTCAGAGACAAATACAGGTAGTTTATTGAAATTTAAAAAACAATAACAATAATTTTCACACACGCTATTTTCAGAGAGAATATCCTAGTCACGTGCAGAGAGAAATATATGGTTGTTGAGGTTCGAATCGAGGTATAGCCAGCCTAAACAAACCAACCAAACGCCGACTTTCCCGGGAAACGAACAGCACACTAAGAAAGAGAGAGAGGGAAAGACTAAGCGAGAGAAACAGAGAAAGCACAGAGAGAAAGAAAGAGAAGGAGATTTTGAGTTCTCTTTGAAGAGACAGGCCTAGCTGTGATTATATAGATAAAAGAGAACTTAGAAAAAGATGGCTTTGGGCTTTCAAAAAAAAAAAGATTGGCTTTGGGGGCATGTGGTGACCCCACATCACAAATTATTTTACAATATTATTACAGCGTGTCACTGACGTATTAAACTAGAGTAATACTAGCATCACAAACTATTTAATAATACTTTACAAAATATTTATGTGTTCGGTTTTTAATTGATTTTCATCTAAGCCAAGGACATTATCTTTTTTTATTGATAAACTCTCTTATAGTTGGATAAAATATTTGGATCTCAATCTCATCAATTACCGATTAATATATTAGTAAGATGACAAAGAGTTATCATTTAGAATAGATGAACCTTCCTCAAAAAAAATTAATAATCACTTACTATATACAAAATCTTGGAAATATAGATGTGATTTTAGCTTTTTTTTCTTTTTTTCTTTTTAGAGGTTTTACTACGAGACGTGACAGATTGGAATACGACTTTGTGACACGTATGAGTTGGCCTATGCGGCACGCGACAGCCGCTCATGGTGGGTCCCAATTGTGGGCTTCGGTTCGGGGAATAAGAGTAGACTACTAGACTCAGTAGATATATATGGGAGTTTTGGACGTATACGTTTTTTTATTTATCCTAATTTAATAAATATGGACGAACTAATAAATTTTTTTTAAGTACAATACGATGGCTTTTTCTTTTTCTTTTTTCCTCCAGATGTTTCAAGCCGATTCGCCATAAAGATTTAGATAAGTAACAGGAAATTTTAGTTGTTTATCCACAATCAATAATTAACCTTTTATTGGGAAAAAAATAATAATAAAAAACTGATAGCTGAAATTATTGCTGGCTGCCAAATTGTTTTAAATGACTCATTTGCCCTTTTTAATAATCAATCACATTTATTTTATATATTTACATAAAAATAGCATTTTCTATGTAAAATTTCTAATTTATATCCTTCAATACTAATATGTCATATTCAGATGCAGTCATCACTGTTGGCACCTCCTTTTCATCCTTTACCTTCATTTTCTTTCTCTCTCTCTACTACATATCTATATTGAATTTAAATCATTTATGAATCCTATCTTTTTAGTGTTAAAATCATATTAGTTGGTTACTCATTCAATGCATTGAAAAGCTTATATTTTGTTATAGATTTTCATCTCTCTTTTATTTTATTTTATTTTTTTATTTAACATTTTATATGTCAATTATTGATGACATTGATTATGAGTGTATTCGTATATGGAAGTATATATATTGGCACTTATATATACACATGTGTGTGTGTGAGGGGGGACCACACCATAATTATCCACTTAATTTTTTTAATTTTTGCATTAAGTGAGTTAATAAGTGCAAAATACTAAAAAACTAATATTAATGAACTATCAATTTTTAAAAAAAAAAAATCACATATACTCTATAGAAACCATTACACAACAAAGATCACCACACATTCTATCTTATTAAAAATTAGAAAAAAATGATTATAAGTAGTATTAAATTTGAGTAAGAATTTTAATATATGACTAATTGAGTTTACTTTAAAAAAAAAAATTTGATTAATTATTTATATTTTTATGGTAAAAATTGTGTTTAATTTTAAATGTATCATAGGCATACGCATATTACATGCTACTTTTATTTTTTTAATAATTTGACTAATCATTTATATTTTTATAATAAAAATTGTGTTTAATTTTAAATGCATCCATGTGTTTGCATGTATTACATGCTAATTAAGTATTAATTGTGATAGATTTTGTACAGGAAAGTCTAACTTTGAATAATATTTTTCTCTTTTATTTTTTTTTCTAAACATAAACTTTAATGATTATGTAATTTATTAATGGCATTGACTATATGTGTTTGTTTATTAAAGGTCGAGCAAGTAATATTGGAATAATTTTATTTTTTATTTGCAATAAAAATAATTACGAAATGACATTTCTTGTAATAAGCAAGGCATACATGCGTGCACACTCTTCATATAAAAATATCACTTTTATTTTTATAATAGTTTTTTTTTTTTTAAAAAAACATAATAGTTTATTGAATTGATACATTTTGTGTTTACAAGTTTCAACTTTCAACAAACACAAAGAAAAAATGTTAGTCTTTTAAAATAACAAGCAACTTCATTCCTCATTTTCACTCTCCATTAATTTGTTACCCCCTCGTTCTCTTTTTTTACCGCTAATAGTTGTATGTCCGTGCGAATTAAAATAAAAGAAAATATATATTTATTTTATAAATATAATTCAAATTATCATCATGATTAGTGAGATATTTAAAATTGTAATATATACTATCTATAAGAGGGTTCTCCTATTTTAAACTGGACTTTTATGTGATTCAAAAATACTCTCATTAATTAAGGGTAACTTTTCTTAAAATAGGGTCATAAATGTGAAAAAAAATAACCAATCTATGATACCTATCTATACTTTCTACAACACCTACAACTACTATTGTTTTGAATTTAAGAAGAAAACTCCTAAAATTTAGACTTTTTCCATTTTTTTTAAACAAAAAACTAAGAGAACTCATAAAGTTTAGTCTTCTTTCCCTCAAGTTCATCTTATTTTTCCCACTCATTCTTTTATATATATCACAACACCACTTTCAAACACACGTTAAAAAAAGAAATTACACTCAAAAATATTTTAAAATATATAGAAAAGCTTTTGAGCACATACAATATGCATGCATATAGAGGCTAATTATAATTACAGGAATACAATATGTATATTGAATCACTTGACGTAGAGATATAATGTAATGTGCAAGAATTATTAAAATAAATATTAATTTTTTAAAAAATCTTGAATTGAAAATTTTAGCAATGGAAATTTAACTGGAATATTAATTTGAATTCAAAACTTAGATAATAGGGTTTTTCCTAAATTAAATTAAATCAACTTAATAATTAATAAGATATATAGAATTTTAGATGGGGTTTAATTTCTTGAAATTTAGCTAAAATTAAATTATCCTACCAATTAATTAGACAGGCTAATTTAATTATAACAATAAAAGCAAGTAGCCACTTTTCATGGTCAGGAAATGGCCACTTAGCACTTAGCACAACCACAACTTAGAAGACCTGACTTTCAATTCTTTGATTTTTTTTATAATATAACTTTATTTTGAATAGAATTTATAATCTTGAAACTTAGGTAATAGAGTTTCACTCAATTGTATTTTGACTTTCACTCAATTGTAAGTAATAATATTCTTATGATAAAAACACAAAAAAAAAATAATAATAATATTCTTATGATGGTCTGTGTCTATTATTTGAATCAGACATTCCTCTCCCTCCACTTCAAAAAAAAGTACAATCACTTTATTTTAGATCTTCGTCAAAAGAACCCTTATAAAAATCATATTTATTATTTATAAAAAAAAGTTTAAATAATCAGTATAAAATAAAACATTTAAAAACAGAGTATTAATTAATCAATTTGATAAGCTCAAAATTAACCAAAAAAAAAAAAAAAAACAGTATGAAGTTCTTGAGAGTCTCAAGTCTTTGGTAGGAATTGACAATCTTGATAATTTGTTGAGGGTGGTTTGGTAAAGACAATGAGTGGTTAGGTGGGTAGTTGACCACGTAATGTGATGCTATAAATGACGAAATCTGTGTTATATAAATTATACATGGGTATTTATTATTACGGCAGACGCGGCCAATAGTAAAAGTGATTAGGCTGCCAACGGATTTATTACGCGGCCAACAGTATGTGAGTGAATTTTTTAATCATTTTGCCAAAAAGAAATTTGTTTTTTTGGTAAAACATTTAAAAAGGGATCTAAATATTCTGTCTCACTTTTTTGCTTTATTTTATTAATTTATCAATAAAAATTTGTCATATGTTAACATAATTAATTAAATACTATTATTATTAACTTATTAATATTACCATTATTAACTAATAATAATATTTAATTAATTATGTTAACTAGTGACAAGTTTTTATTGGTAAGTATAAATAAAAGCAAGTAGCCAAAAAAGTGGTCAGAAAATTTAAACTCTTTAAAAAGAGGTAAGGTGAAACTACATTTTAACATATTGATTCTTGCCAGCAGATTTTCTTTTTTTATAAATTCCTTAGTTACAAAGGGAAATGATAATCAATTAAAAATACCGAGAGATTTTTTTTTTTTTTTTTTTTGATAACACACAAACATACAATAACACGCCAACTTCAAAACTGCTAGCGGCAATTAGAGTTACTTATGATGTTGATATATTCACGCACACCAAGTAAACTAGGCGACTTGGGACACAAGTTTTTTTTTTTTTTTTTAATAATACACAAACATACAACAACATGCTAACTCCAAAACTGCTAATTATTTATTAAAGTTTGAATTGTTGATATACTCAAGCACACCATTTGTTAATAAATTATTTTAAGAAATTTGTTAACATCGCTTTCATGAAAAATATAAAAATTTGTAAAAAAGTTAGTTAATTTTTGTAATTTTTTTCATAAAAGTTTATAAAAAAGAATTCATAAACAAATGTTTTAAAAGAGTCTATTAACTTTTCCTAATAAGTAATTACTTCTTTTTATTACCTTACAAAATTAAATAACGAAAATAATTTGGCAAGTAGAATCATCATCCAACATGAAAATATTGGACTACTACCTGGCAATAGATTTATTTCTGGTAAAATACAAAAAGAGTTGCCACAAATGATGCTACATTAACATAAGCTCCAATTGATTAGATTTTTTTTTTTTTTTTTGAGCAACTCCAATTGATTAGGTGGGCAGTTGTCTAGTTGACCACGTAATGTGATGCTATAAATGACGAAATCTGTGTTATAGAAATTATACATTGGTATTTATTCTTACGGCAGACGCGGCCGATAGTAAAAGTGATTAGGCTGCCAACGGATTTATTACACGGCCAACAGTATGTGAGTGAATTTTTTAATCATTTATCACCACATACCCTTCGTGCTACAGTTCTTTCCAAAAATATAAGTGTTTATAAGATGTGAAAGACAAGGGTTGATGTTCAAATATCTAGGAGAAAGTTTCATATACATATACACTTAGATTAGGATGGAGTAGAAATTTTATTTATTATTAAAAAAATTAATTATTTTGCCAAAATGAAATTTGTTTTTTGGTAAAACATTTAAAAAGAGGTAAGGTGAAACTACATTTTAACACATTGATTCTTGCCAGCAGATTTTTTATTTTTATTTTTATTTTATAAATTCCTTAGTTATAAAGTGAAACGATGATTGGTTAAAAATACTGAGAGGTGATTTTTAAATTTTGTTAACTGGTACTTTCAGAAAATTTGTTAATAAACTATTTTAAAAAATTGTTAATATCGCTTTCATGGAAAATATAAAAATTTGTAAAAAAAAAGTTAGTTAATTTTGTATTTTTTTCATAAAAAATTTATAAAAAATAATTCATAAACCAATGTCTTTAGAGAGTCTATTAACTTTTCCTAATAAGTAATTACTTCTTTTTATTACTTTACAAAATTAACTAACGAAAATAATTTGGCAAGTAGAATCATCATCCAACATGAAAATATTGGACTACTTACTGGCAATAGATTTATTTTTGGTAAAAGGCAAAAAGAGCTACCATAAATGATACTACATTAGCATAAGCTCCAATGATTATTGCCATCCGAATTTACGTGGCTAACGGTTAGTGATAACATTTTATCACTTATCTAATGAAATAGTTTGACAGGTGAAATCACCATCTAACATGAAAATTACTGTAGGGGCACAATTCAAGAACCAAATTCTTGCCGCTACAAGCCTTGGTCCAAAAAGTCCAACACAATGAATTCTTATAGAGTATGGACTAAAAACTCGGTTTAAGTAAGTTTAAACATATTGTTGCATGGGTTAAGGGAACACATGAACAAGAACAAATGCCATCAGATCGAAAGGTCCCCGGGAATGATAGGGCTAATTACTTGATTAATAGATACAGATCAGTGCAGTAGGATTCCTCTTCATGCTACAATATTCTTCTCTTTTTCCCTTTTTTTCTCTTTTTTTCTGTCCCCTTCCTTTGGGGGACTTCTACATGTTATATAGGCCATTTCCAGTCATCCGGACTTTACACTTGTTGATCATCTAAACCCCCACTTGAACACCTATCCCATCAAACACCTCTTTCAGTTCTTTGTGAGTTGTGGTAGCCAAGATAGCACTGTTCAGGGGTCTTCTCTACATTAATGCGGCCAGGAGAGTAGTTGTAATGCATTTAATGTGATGATGGCAGCATTTGTTGAGATATTTCGGGTTTCCTTCATTTTTATGTATTTAGAAGATGGAAATTTGTAGTGGTTTGGATGTGCCTTTGCTCCGGATTTTCAGTATCGGAGGAGAAATTACTCCTCGGATATGTTTTCTTTGCCCCAGTGTATCTAAATACATATTGTTTGAGTCACGCTGGCTCCTTGGATGGGATGGCGTTCTCGGATGGACCCAGGCCCAGCTTGTTATTTTGGGCCGGTCCCCACAATTACCTAATTACTAATTTGTGACAATAGATTTGGAATGCATTGAATTAGCTTCGGTTGGGCAGAGAAAATAAGTCGAATTACTAAAAAGATGAAATCTTTGTCCATAAATTTGTCTATATTTTCTTGTTAATTTTTGTTTCAAAGAAATCGTGTCTAAGTTTTTGATTGCCCAAAAAAGATAAACGCAAATTAAAGAAGAATTTTTTATTAAAGATACATAAAATAGGCATTGTGAAAGATGGTTTTGTAGGTTTCTTAACTTTAGGATAATTATGTTGCAGTTTTTTGCTATATGTGACAAGGGGAAAGCATCCCATTGGAAACGATCACGTGAAAGCTCAATGACATATCTCAGGATAGAGATGGGTCTTGTGTTTGTTTTTGTTTTTATTATTTTTTGTTTTGATTTGTTTTTGTTAGAGAAAGCTCTTGTTATTATTATTATTATTTTTTTTTTTTGAGAGACGAAAGCTCTTGTTATTGAGTAGTAATTTCAAAGGGTATAGTTGTGCATTTAAGGGCCTAATTGGTAGGAGGATTTTTATTTTGTTTTCAAAATAGTATAAAAACAATTTTCAAAAAATTGAACTTGAAACTAGTTTTCAGATAATAATTTTTATATTTTACATGTTTGGCTCCCACTTTTAAAAACAATTTTCAAAATATTAAAAACAAAAACAATTGTTTGAGAGACCATTTCTATTTATGAGATTTAAAAAAAAAATTACAAAAAGTAACATATAAAATCTGTAGTTTTTTTATTTTTGTAGATTATGATAAGGGTATAGAGCTTATCATGTTTTTTTTTTTTTTAATGATAATTTTCAAATTTAAAGTGTGAGAACTTTTTTTGTGATAAGGATAAACATCTAAATTTAAGAGATAAAAGAGTATGGACAAAGATGTGGGATCCACTGTTTTCAATTTATTTACAATTATGTCATTAAAAATATATATTTTTTATACTGAAAACACCTCCTAAATCGTTTTCAAAATCATATTTTAAATTAGGAAAATAGGATACAGTTTTTTGAAAACTGTATTTAGAAAATATTAGCCAAATAATAAATTCAAGTATGGGACCCACCATTTTATGGATTGTAAAACAAAAAACTTATATATAAATACTCTTACCAATCAGCCCTTAATTCTTTTTTTTCTCTCTCTCTCTTTTTTTTTTTTTTTTTTTTTAGAACTTAGCATTAATTATTTATTTACAAATACCAAGAAAAGTACTACAAACATAGTAATTTTTATTATTGTTTACCTTTTATAGTAAAGTTTCTCTTTCTAAACTCTAAAGTTCTCTTGTTACCTATAGTGGTTGCTTTGTCTATTCTCATGGTACACCCTCTCTAGTGTAGATTGAGATGGGTTTAGGAACTTCTATTTATCATTTTCAGTTGAATCCTTTATTTTCTTCTAGTTTTTGGCCGGATGTATGATGTGTTATATATAGTATATATATATATATATATATATACATTTTAAATGTCATATATCTTTTATCTAAATAGTAAATAATAAGAGAAAATTGGAGCATTCAATTCAATAGAAGGAATCTTATCCCAAAAATATTGCAACACTTAAAGAGGAACTTGAAATACATTTTCAAACTACAATTGTGCTGTCACATCAATAAACAATATGGGAGGTTATATTGTGTTGCAATTCCAGTTGCACTGGTTAATTGATGAAAGCAAAATGTCATAGCCTGGTCATGTAGTTCAACTTGACTATCTAGCAAACTCCTGGACCAATAATTTGAATTCCTTCAGCAAAATTACTTTTCATTTTTATATATTCACAACTAAATAACTCTGCATAAATCATAAAATTCTAAAATATTTTGTATTGTCTATTTACAATAAGAGGCAAACAATAAATAAAATAAAATTTTTAAAAATTAAGTTTAATGAAAATTGTAAGTTTTTTTTTTTTGGATAGATTATGTAAATTGTAAGTTAGTTTAAAAAGTCAAACGAGATTTTATTGAGTCAATTTTAAAGCGTTAGCATTAGTAGTGCCAAAAATTTAGTAATTTGGGATCACAAAAAACTATTTTATCTATTTTATCATTTCACTTTATAAAACACACAATATTGAGAGTTTTATTTTAGCATTCAACATAATAAAATAATAAATATATCTACTATAATAAACAACAACCACCACCACTTATATAATAAAATAATATAACTTTTAATAAAATTTTTTTTTTTACCATTTTAGCTATAGTGTACAATTATCTTTGGTTGTACATTATAGCTCAACAGCAAAATTTTTTGACTTTCCTCCATCATTACAACATGCTTTTCAATATTAGTGGTGTTAAAAATAATAATATGATTTTTTAGCACTACCCATGCTAATGCTCTTAGCCAAATGCAAATGCTCTAAAATTTTTTTTTTTTTTTGGTTAAAAAAATTTATTTATTTAGAGAAATAATGCTCTAAGAAATTAGTCAATTATTTATTTAACATATCTCTCTCCCTCTCTCTTCCTACTGACAGATCTAACGTGGTGCACAGAAGCCCACATTTCATTACCTACCACCCTGTCCTAGTCCTTCACCAACCATAGGTTATAGTTTTTAAATATAAGAATAAAACCTATCAATTATGCTTCAAGATATTAGACTTTTAGAACAGGCTAGGCACTTTTTGCAAACAACATCTATATAAGGACACCTTATTATCAATTTGCAGAGAAGTACGGATGCTCACTTTTCTCGTTATATAACTCGAACAAAAGAAACAATTCTTCGGAGCTCGGAGTTGATGTAAAATTTCAATTTGTACATAATTCTAGTTCTGCTTTTTCTCCACAGGCCAATGCTATGACTATTGAGCAGAATTTCACGTGAAAAAAAAAAAAAAAACTATACTTTTCCTTGATTGACACTTTGTCCAATCGCTGAATTATATTTTTAAATTTAAAGAAAAATTTTAAGGAGGAATTATTACAAAGTACTGTAGAAGTAGTAGTTGCACGCACTTCGCACTCAATGTCCCCACGAATTCACCAACTTCAATTGTGTTGTTATTCGTTGACAAAAAAAAGATGTGGATTTTCCTGTTCAAGGATTTTCCTGTTTTTTTTTTTTTTTTTTTTTTTTTGATACAAGGATTTTCCTGTTCTTACATTCCGTCAACACAATAATTAAAAACAATGATGCCTAAGGTGTGCTTTCTTAGGAGTTTGGTTACACCAATATAGACTTCATTGTTTCGGGGGGGGGGTGGTGGAAAGAGGCTATGTTCGTATAGGAGAAAGTTTACCGACACTTTTTTCATGTCTGCATATCTTTAATGAAAATAAAAAAGTGATAATAATAGTATGTATAAGAGCATTATTGTTGGTGATACTAAAAAGTCATATTGTTATTTTTAACACCATTAATTACAAAATTAAGGTTGCATTGGTAGAGGCAAAACCAAATAATTTGGCTTCTCAACTACAATGCATAGCTACTTTTGGCTATACACTGTAACTCAAATGTAATATATATATATATATATATATATATATATATATATATATATTATATTCGATCTTCTCTCTTTTTTCTTTCTTTGTCTCTCCAGTCTTATCTTCTTCTTTTTAACTTCTCTTTTCTCTCCAACATTGCCCTTATCTCCCTCTCAACCGAACCAAGCCTTTCTTCTCTTCGTGGTGCCACCTAGGTTCGTTGAGATCGCTAGTGTGGGTCAAGTTTGTCTAGGTTTGTGTGGTTGGGTGGTTTGGATCGATGGTTTTAGTGGTGGTGTGAGTTGTTGCTGGGATCGGTGGGTGGGTTGTTGTTGTTGTGGGTGGATCATTATGGTGGGTTTGTGGTGGTGGTGGTGGTGGTGGTGGTTGTTGTTTTTTTTTTTTTTTTTTTCCTCTCTTAAATCAAAGTTGTGGTGGTGGAGTTTTGGGTGTTGATTTTTGGGTTTTCCGTGATTTTTAGGTGTTTATTTTTGGATTTTTGGGTGTTGATTTTTGGGTTTGCCTTGATTTGTGGTGGTTGTGGGTTGTGATTTGTGGTGGCGGTGGTTGTAGTGGTGGTAGATGTGATCGTCGGTGGTGTGGGTATGTTGTTTGTTCACAAATAGGGAGAGGAAGAGAGAGAGAGGGGAAGAATAAGGAAATAGTAATATTTAAATGAAGTAGCTAAAAATATTGTCCCAAGTTTGAAAAGTCAAACTTTTTTTGAACATCATTTATTGTTTTATCTACCTTATAAAAATATATATAAGTTTACAAAACTACCCTTAAATAAATTTATTAATTTTTTTTAAAAGAGTTATTCTTAATAAGGCAACTAAAAAGGTGCTCCAATTAGATTATTTTTAAATATTTGTTAGTTTTCTTTTCAAATAATTTTGAAAATAAGATAGGGGTATAATAGGAATATTAGTAAATTAATGACTTTTATTTTTAGAAACATGACAATATTTTAGGACATCCCAAAATGGAATAGATGACAAACAAATTGGGTCGATTAGGGGTGTTTGCGGTGCGGTGCAATTTTGCGCCATTTTTAGCACCGCACTTTGTGGTGCGATTTAGCTAAAATCATAATCGCACCGCACCTTACCTTGTTTTTGCGGTCACATGTGCGGTGCGGTGCGGTGTGGTGCAATTTAGAGTTTAGCCAAAACCATAACCGCACCCACCTCATTTTTGCGGTCATATGTGTGATACTATGTATAAGATGTGGTTTGAAGTCGATATATTTTTCAAATTTTGGGTTTTTCCTACTCAGCCCAAAACTATTTTTTCCCTTTTTTGGGGCTAAGTTTTAAATTATTGAGTTAGTTTTTCTTTATTTTGGATTGGCTTTTCTAGTCAACACTTGCTAGAGTTATTAAATTTTTTTTTTTGAAAACTAGGGTTATTAAACTATTAATAATATATTTAATATTAAAAATAAATAAATATATTAATATATAGAGAGGGTGGGGTGCGGTTTGGTTTGTGTGGTTTTCTTATTATAAAACCACAAACCCCACTGCACCATGCGGTGCGGTGCACTATTACTTGCAGTGCGGTGTGGTTATGTCATTTTGCGGGCGATTTTAGTGTGATTTGTGCAGTTTATGCGGTTTAGTGAATACCCCTAGGGACGATGGAGTAATATTTAAATGAGAATGCGTAAAAGCATCCACCTTGGGTGAGCTTTAAATTTCATTTTCTCTCTCTTATCTTGTGTCACTTTCTCTCTTCTCTCTCAAACTTTAGCAAAAGTAATATAATTTTAGTGTATGTTTAGATAGTGCTGAAAAGCACTTTTTAGCTGTGTCTCATGTTTTCTAGTAGGTCTTATGTAATATTCATGAAATCCACAAATACTCTTTTCAGCAAAAATAATTTTAAAATTGGGTCACACGGTACTATTCACACATTTTAAAATTATTTTTTTACAGTGTTTTTAGCAATAAGCGGTATCTAAACACACCCTTAATGTGATGTATTGTAAATGAAAATAGAATCTGGATGTGATGTAAAGTAGTTATATAAAAGGGTAATTATAAATAAAGTGACCTTTTGTGAGGTAGAATGTTTTTATCTGTTTTTGGAATAAGTGAGGAAACAGGGTATTGATCGAAACATTAATACAGATCAAACCATTTGAAAAATCTTTGGTACAGTTGGTACGACCCAATATTTATTTTAGTATGTTTCAGAAAATTGAAACCAGTTTAATTAATGCTCGGTGCGAATTTTCAAAAAAAAAACGATGCATAATGCATAACAAATGAAAAGTTAGTTTTCTTTTCCAAAGGTCATAAGCCATTAATGTATGATACTATAATCCATGATATCTATTTACATCAAGTGTATAACAAGAGTATTATGCGTAGAACATGTTTTTTCAGCCTGGAAATCACTCTAGCTTATGATCTGAAATTGAAAAGAAATTTGATTAAAGATAGAATTGACTACTGTGTTCTCATATGCAAGTCTTGGAGTGTAGAAACAAAAATGTCATACTTGGGTCGTTTGTATTTTCTTGTAACAACATGAATAGACCTAAGAGGACCCCATAATCTCTTCTATTGTTAAGTGTGTGGTGAAAAGGATCCGAAGCTAATCCTTGACTTTTTGTTGTATAACCCCATAATGCAAGTTAATATTCAAGGGTAAGACAGTGACCCTAATGTTTAGTCTGTAAATGACGTGTAGTCATTTGATTTTTGCAAAATTGCTAGCTACTTTTCATGGTTAATGAGGTAATATAAGATGAGAATCGAATGGATTATGGATGATCCATGTTGAGTAAAGAAAATGAAAGTTAATATTCAAATGTAGATGGTATTGTAAGACTTGGATAAAACTTGGAGCACATTGATTAAAATGGCTTTCTAGGGACTTAAAGAGCCAAATATACAAGACAATTAAGTTGTTTTGCCACCTCTTTTTTGACTAGGCGATTTCGATAACGATTAAACTCTTTTGTATATATCTTAAAAATAAAGGAAGACATATGTCTTTCTTTATTTAAAGAAAATAGAGATATATAGAGGCAGCTTTCATTTAAAGAAATCAGCCAATCACTTACCACCACAATTTAAGACAGAATTAAGTAATAAATCATTCAATACTATATCATGTACTATATAATAAAAATTGGGTTTAGTAACTATGGTTACATGACTTACATCTAAATGGCTATATTCTCTCTTAAACAAATTTTTAAATTCTCCTTTCTAGAAGAAAATTTTAATTCTCAATAATCAAAATAGTTCACCTTAGGTAAAAGTCTTTTTTTTTTTTTTTTTTTTTAATAATAATTTGATAATTGGGATAAGGGGATTTAAATCCTAGATGTCTTCGTTAGAAAGATTAGAAAATGCTAACCAGTTGAGCTAACAAGGCTCCTATAGGTAAAAGTCCATTAGCTTATAAGTTTCAAGAAATTTAAAATTTTATAATTTAGTATAGGTAAAAATCTCTATTAGCTAAATTTCAAGAAATTCAAAATTCTACTTCAACTAAAATTCTATTTCAAAAATTTTAAGATAAAATTTATAATTTATTTTGATCATCTATTGTAATAATTTTATTTTAATACAATAAAATTTACACATTATATATCATAGTCACACCAAGTAACTCAATATAGAATTCTTATTTTTTATTTAGATAATATTTGTAAAATATATTTTTCTTTTATATAGAATTCTTAAACTAATTTGTGCATCTCTCGGACATGCTACCAGTTTTCAATAAAAATTGAAAACTTGTTTATGAGTGTGGTGCTAACATTCTACCTATTGACCAAGTTTTTAGAATCTTCTACCATTATAATTAACCTATTTTATGGTTAAGATAAAATCTCTTAGAAAGTTTGGGATGTGAAAATACAATCATTCTTAAAAGAAAAATTACTTATCACCCTGGCTGAATCCTTTTGGTAAAGATCTCTCTAGCTAGCTAATCTCTGACTTCACATGCTATATTGAAATATATTTTGTATACTATCAAAGACATTGTTATATTTAGGTAAGTCAATTTGCACTGTTAATTAAAATTAAGATGAAAATTACCAAAGCTATGAATGATATGACTCGTGAATTGAGCCATGAAAACTGAAATATCATATAAACATATTATAATATAAGACCATTATTGTTATATCACTGAGATAGTTTTTAAGGTACGAAAAGATTTGGTGAGAAAGAGAAACGTACCAAATAGAAATGATCCAAAACGACATGGACAAACAAAGCACGTTTAGTGACAGCTTGTGAGTTGTATAAAAAAAAAAGTGACAGCTTGTGAGTTCTGTCCCAATTGAAAATGAAATTGGATGCGCAGCAACAAATAACTATACCACAAAACGACACCACATTGTGTTCTGCATTTACCGTTTGACCCTTACCGAAAGGCAATAATGAATGACAACACACTGGTTTATAATTATGCTGATCACAATCATGATGTTCTATTTCATCTAAGAAAATAGATTAATGCTGGTGCCACAACTTGCCAATGTGGTGAGTCGTGATTGGTGGAGGGGTGATGGTGGGTCCATGTGAAGACACCCCTCCACCAATTACAACTCGTCATGGGCAAGTTTGTGGCACCAGCATAACTCAAGAAAATAGGGTAGAAATGAAGATTGTAATCTTTTTTTCTTTTTCTTTTTCTTTTTTTTTTTTTTATAAAAAAATTGCTTGCATTGGAATTTGGGGTATTGTTTACTTACCCATATCTTGAAAATATTAAAATAATCTCCTAAAAAAGGATTAAAATAGTTATTATCCTAATAATATTACTAGTGACTTTCACAACTCACTCTATTGGCACATAAAAATAGTTAAAAAAATGATGCCTAGGAGTCTTGCACAAAGCTACAAGTATAATGATAGAATATCATCTAGGATGGTGGTAAAGACTTTCTCCCTATAAGTTTAATTCTGATTCAATACCTAAGTTTGAACCCTTCCGAAACAAAATGTTTGCTCACTTAAAATGACATCTAACATAGAATATAAATCTTCTATTTTATTTTTTGTATTTCATTTTATACGTCAATTATAATGTGTTGTGACTCATGTGATTAAAAAAAAAAAATTGTAATCTATTGAGATTTTAGTGAATATGAAGTTAAACTCATCAAAAATTAATTTCTTAGTAAAAAAATGACATCTAACATAGAATATAAATCTTCTATTTTATTTTTTGTATTTCACTTTATATGTCAATTATAACGTGTCATTTATAATGTGACGTGACTCATGTGATTTAAAAAAATATATTGTAATCTATTGAGATTTTAGTGAATGAAGTTAAACTCATCGAAAATTAATTTCTTAGTAAAAATTATTATGGACACATTGATATAAGATTAGGTTTTTACCATCACTTGCCCCCATTAAAAAAAAAATGACAATATTTTTTCAAACCCAAATTGTAATTGTCTCTTTAATAATATTAGGAAAATTACACTTTACCACTCTAAATTATACTCTTAATTACACTTTGTACCATAAACCTTTTGAATGCATGTTTTGTATCATAAACCTTTTGAATGCATGTTTTACACTATAAACTATGATCATTGTTACACTTTGCATTCTAACATCAAGTTTGCCATTAAGTTGGATAGAAAAATATGATACTATCCAAAAAAACCTAATTGACCATCTTCTTATTACTTTAAAAATAAAAGATAAATTACACTTTACCATTCTAAATTATACTCCTGATTACACTTTACACTCTAAAATTTGAATTTCTATAAAGTTAACAAAAAACTTAATGTTGGAGTGTAAAGTGTAATAAGAGTCATAGTTTATGGTGCAAAACATACATTCAAAAAGTTTATCACTCTAAACTATACTCTTGATTATACTTTGCATCTTAAAATTTAAATTTCTATCAAAGTTAATAACAAACTTAATATCAGTAGGTAAATTATAACAAATGTCTTAGTTTTTAGCGTAGGACATATCTTCAACAAGTTTAATTGCACCTAGCATGTAAAGGATTGGCAGCATCAACAATTACATTCTTGTACATCAACAGATACATTAACTATAGTCAATCTAGCTGACTGGGACAGGTGAACTGTAGAGACTAGAGATAACTTACTTCACCAAAAACAATTGGAGATAAGTTATCGTTACCTTCCACAATCTAAAAGGTAATGATAATAAGTTGGTAATGACGTAATGTTATTATTGTTTCCTGTTTATTCGTTTTCCAAAGTTCCAAACAGTAATTGTTACCGGAAAAACATTGTGATTTATATATGTTTATTTAATCCAAATGTGTTTGGCATTTGATACTCACAGTAACGGTAAACAAAAAAGAAATCAAAAGCTAGTTCAATTCTCCATCACAACTAAGAACATTCGTAATTGGGTATTATTATATCCTAAATACTAGCACCAGGGCAAAAGTGATTCGATTTTTTACCTCTCATTGCTTTTTCTAGCATAAAGGAATGCCAATAACTGTAGGTATAAGTATAAGGTGCCCCAAAGACCACATTATTTTCATGCCATAAAAGAGTGTGGCACTGTGTACTAAATTATACTAAATTATAAGGTCTATCCCCTTTACCCAGCAAAAATAAAAAAATAAAATAAAATAAAAATAAAAATTATAGGTCTCTTTATACTTTTTACTTTTTTACTGAGAATATCTCACAAATCAGAAGCTATAAATTATCAAATGCTCTTTAGGGTACTTATTAGGCCCACATGAAATGATTCCTAAAATATATTTCGAACCATGGGGTCCCTTCAAGGATCAGGGTCCACAGGTGTCACGTGACTCACGTGACACGTGGTTCGACCCCCCTTTTGTGGTCTTATTCTTTTCACATTTTGGGTCTATGTCCTCCATCTTTTTGTATATTTTTTTTTAAACTAAGCTGTCCATGTTGCCACCTACCCAAGGCACAGTGCCATGAAATTGTTGACACTTATTGTTATTATTTAGTGGTTTTTTGCTTTCTTGAAAAGAAAATTTGTATAAAAAATTATGTAACCACAATTTATTACACACATTTTGTATAACTCTCTTATACGGCTGGCTGTGGTAGTAGAAAAAAAAAATGTTGGGATAGTTATAATCTGTTGTATAAGATAGATATGACAAAGTGTGTGAATTGTAAAATAAGTTGTAATCCTAAAATTACAGTCTGTCATATAAAAAATTTCTAAAAGTATTTCTTAAACAACAAAATCTTATAAATAATTATATGAACATGAAAATAATTGATAAAATAATAGATGCCTCAGTTTCATGATTTATTATTTGGCCCTTTATTAGTTAGCAAAACCTAACGAATAAATAAATAAGGAAGTTTCTCTCTCTCTCTCTCTCTCTCTCTCTCTGTTTACTATATGATACGTTTTGTGTAGGTGTGCATGAGGTTTTCAACACATATTTAGGACATAATAAGGCAATGTTTTGATCGATGTTACTTTGCTACCAAATACCAATGAGGGCCCGATGGGTTTGGCAGAGCACAGAGTGATCTTTACAATTCACATGGCCACCAAAACACCACCACCTACCTTTGACAATCATCCTCTACGCTACATATATTATAACCAAAGATAAATAAAGAAAGATTTCATGAGGAACATAGGTTCATCAATAACATGAGGTCATTCTTTGAGCAAATCATGAGTTTCATCATCAGAACCCTCAATACTAGCCCTACTGAAATTGATTAAAATGTACGTATAAGGTATTCTTGATTCTTCTAATATTTCTTTGGATATTTTGATTAAAGCAAAATGGAGATGCTCCTTGAAATGAATGATGTGCTAGTGGGCTTCTTCTTTGCGTGACTAATAAGTAGTTTAATTTCGACTCAATTGTTTTGGAATTTCGAATTTCTCCAACTATCAAGGAGTGGATCTAAACACATGGAGTTTCATAATCATAAAAAATAAAAATAAAAATAAAAAAGGGCATTTTCTCTTTTCCACGGAACCATAACTATCATTCTTATTATTGGGAGTTTAGAAGGGTATAGAATAGGGGAATAAGAAAAGAGAGAATAATTAACCTTTTATTTGTTTGGAAGAACTTATTTCATCTCAAAAGAGAATATATAATTTTATATATAAAAAAAAATTATCAACTTTTTGTAGATACAATTATACTTTTACACACTAAACAAAATAAATCTATAAACGTAAGTTTTTCCAAAGTCCAAATACAAGCTAGGTACTAAAATGGAAGATCATAATAAACATCTCTTTCCTTGTTCATTTATGGCCTGTTTGGAAGTTTAAAAAAGGAGGGGGAGTAGAGTAGAGGGAAGGAGAGTAATTCAATTACCTTATTTGGAAGTTTTTTAATGAAAGAGGGGAAGGAGTTTGGAGGGGTTTCAACCACCTCTAACCCCTCATTTTTAATTCCCCCAAATTGGAGAGATTTGGAGGGAGAGTAGAGTAGATAAATTATTGACTAGATAAATTTTCCAATTTACCCTTTCTAAATTAATAATAGACCAATGTTGCAAGTCTATTTTCAAATAGGGGTAAATTTGTCTATTTTAATCATTTCTTCTTCTCTCCATCCTAATTTTTAAAACATCCAAACAAGAGGAAGGGCTAATTACTCCATTTCCCCTTACTAATTTTAAAAACATCCAAACAAGGTGGAAGAGAACCATTCCCCTCTACTCTCCTCCCCTCTACTACTCTCTACTCTCCTCCCTCTCTAAACTTCCAAACAGGCCATTAAGGAAATAAAATGACAAGATATTGTGTAAATTGGCCGATGAAGAAATAAGTTTAGATATTATTAAAAGTTCCAGTGCAATTCCTCCAAATTTTTTTTTTTAAATTTTATCTGGACATTAGACATACAACATTTATTTGATTTAGTGCGATTTACATGTATTTTTAAGGTCATTAACTTTTTGGTTTTTAAAATGTCATATGTCTCGCGTCTTGAGGAAATTTGATGATTTAAAATAATAGGTCAAGCACAACAATGCCTGCAATAAAAGGTGGAAGGTAAAAGGTACTTAGAGTAGCACATGGTGAAGGCACCATTGTCTTGTTGGCACCCTAATAATTATCTACTCTTTTATTTGTAGATTTGAGATTGACACTCCTACAAGGCGAGAAGGCAATCTTTCCAATTGACAAAAATATCTCATGATGCCGTTCATGGAATGCCCCTCACATTTGATAGACCCATCACATATGTGGTATCCACATGTTGTGAGAGGGGTACTAGCTCTATATAAAACGGTTTCATAAGATAATTTTTCCTAAATATGAGACAATCTCATGTTGGATGCCGACTTGGTCCATGTCACAACAAGAATAAGAAAACAAGCACATAAAAATTTATTAAACATTCTAATATCTTTTTTTTTTTTTTTTTTTTTTTTTTTGAAATTCTTCAAATTAAGGATGGGGTGAGGGGAAGGGAAAGAGCAATGGGGGCTGCACTATCCCTCCAAATCCATTCCTTTTCCCTCTTTTGTTTTCTATTTTTGCACTTTCCAACACAAACATAATCACCACTTTGTTATCTTTATTTTCTTTTGATTTTCTTAACCTTTTAAGATAATTTATTCTAAATACTAATTAACCCATGTTGCCAGGGTGCCAGATTTGGAAATTAGGTATGCCTCCCTGTGATAAAACCTTGTTTACATACTCATGGCACATGGTTGCACTTGCAGAATTGGAAGACAAAACAAAATTTAGCATGTAAAAAGCATCCACAAGAGAATCTCCCCCATAATCTCATAAATAAGAGTCTCTTACTAATTTTGGATTTGTTTTCAATAGTTCATCTGATCTGAACAAAAATTATGTCCCAAAGGCCATCCTGCATGTGTAATGCAATGCAAAATTTGTTTCCTTAGATTTTAAGGTGACAACGATGTTCTACCTTTTTTTTTTTTTTTTTTTTTTTTTTGTTGCCACTTGCTAGCTAGGTGTGCTACCTATTTTAATTAATTGACTTAATAGAATTTTCATGTATATAAAATGGAGATGGATGTATAACACTTGCAATTCTTGAACTACCCAACAAAAATCAATGATGATTTGCTTAACATTATTAATAATTAACCAACAAACTTTTGAAAAGTTTTGATAAAGTTTAAGAATTATTTAACCTTATTTAAACTTTTTAAAGTTTAGGGACCAAAAACAAACTTCTTGGAAAGTTTAAGAATCAAAATAGTATTTTACCCAATAATTAATCATATATATATATATATATATATGTAACATAATTATTCAATCTCATCGAACTGTTGAAGTCAAACTGAGGTTTTTGGTGAGCCAATAAACAGTAAAAGTATCTTTGTCACTCAATTGATCATTGAATATACATGTTCATTGATCATTTGACTTTTTTTTTTTTTTTTTTTTAACTTTTATCAATTTAATTTTAAAAAAATAGATCGTTAATGTCAAATAACCCTCCCTCAACTAAAAATTTTGTTCTTTAGTAAATATTATAATAAAATTATTTAAATCTTAAAGTGTTACTAGTTTTAGAAAACTTTCACCATAACATTGTTTTTGGAAATATTGTAATGATATATTTTTTTTATCTATAGTTTCGGACAAGTCACAAGTGATAGTTCTTAATACTTAATGGTACTATATAATGAGTTTAACCAAGTTTCCATTTATACCATACCTTCCATATAAATAAATAAAAATTCTACGTGGACCTTTTTTTTTTGCATGTGTTTTTTTTTTTTTTCTTTGTGAATTGATGGAAATTAAGTGATTAGGAATCCAAATTTATATATTGTAGTTGTTTTTTTTTTTTTTTTTTAAAATAGTTCAGTGATAATTAATTAGTAATATATTTTCTTCTAAAAAAAAGTAGTAATATATTTTGATTTGGCATGTGGTAATTAAATTAAATTTTGTTAATCCCGAACCTAGCTAACTAGTAAAAGATTTATATCAGCACATAAATTTATCCGAACCACAACTTCGGTTTTGGCTCCTTGAACCTTTAAGGAAATTCCTTACATATCTTTCATCGACAAAAAAAGAGAACATAAAGGAAAAGAAAGGTAAGAGAAAGTTGCTTTCTCTCAGAAATCAAAATTTTTCGTAAACTCCGCTTTTCTTTATTCATATCATCATATTCAAGGAGCAACATAACAAGGAAAAAGTTGGATCAATCATAAAAAAATTGCATTTGACCATAGATTAAATTAATTGAAAAACCCAATATTTTTAGTCACCAAACTCAAGAAATCATAGATGCAAGGGAAAATAATAAACAAAAAAGAGAGGTGAAGAATATTTAAATGAGGCATGTGGGGCTAAACCATCAATAGTTAGATCATAAACAACATATTTTATTAGATTATGTGTAAATTTGTGCATTTTGGGCTGCTTCACATGATGATGATGATGGTTATAGCGTGCTTTAAGCGAAAAGTACAAGCAATGAAATTGAATAAAAATTGTGGAAACACTTAAATTAACAAGATTATGAATTGGAAGCATTTGCTTGTCCACTAGCTGCAAGTAGGACCTAAAGTGGTTCCAGGAAAAAAAAATGCTACTCTTCCTCTTAATTTTTTTATTTGCCTAACATTTACAATTTTCAAGTGATTGTTTAGAAAGTTTATTTTAGTTAGTTTATCAGACTTTAAAAAAATAGGATAAAAGTATAATTTTATCTTCTTCTTTTTTTGAGAAATAAACACACACAATGAAGAGAGAAAATGAGTTCTAACACAAAAGCATGCCACAAACCTCACTAAAAAACTATGGTAACTTTTAAGAGAAAATGAGACAATAAGTATAATTTTATCTAAATTGAAAAAAATATATGGGATAAAAATATAATTTTATCTAAATATTAAAGTTTTAAAAAGTTGTATATTAATTTGTCAAATAAAGTTACCCAAATAAACTTGAGGATTCTACGGTCTAACTTCTTTGTTGTTTTTTATTAGCGTTTTATAAAAAAGAAATTAATATGCAATATTAATCGCAATTTAAAGCCAAAAGAACACATGCTTAACAATGGAAAAAAAGAAAAGAAATAAAGGGTGGGAGGGGATAAAAGTTAAAAGCTTCATACTTTAGGGAAAGCAACAGCAAAAGTAGTGGTGTACCTCTCTCAATCTGTTATCTTTATAATGACATATGAGTTTTTGATAATGACATATTAGTTTTTGGAAAATGTTAATAAATGATGAGGGGTATTAATTTATGAAATATTTTTATAAAAAAATTTGAGAAAATAAAAAAGTAATTAATTTTTTAACAACTTTTTATATTTTCTATATAAATAATGTCAAAACTTTTCTAAAATAGTTTATTAACAATTATCTTAAAGGCATTTTTTTATTATTATTTTTATATAAGATAAAAATTATACTATAATATAATTTAAATATATATGTGTATAAAACTCTCTGGAGATTTAAATCACAATCCTTGTCCTTATCCCACAAAAACTTTATATTTGTGAAGTGATTATCATGTTAAGAGTGTGAGGTAATCCTATAAAAACTATTAACACCGTTAGTTTTTATGTCAAAAGTGGAAACTGTCGTTTTTAAGTTATAAGGCAATAACCATACAAGTGCAACTCTCCAAAACTAGATTTGGGTGAGCTGGACTTGGAGGTTTTCTTCCTATTCTGGACTTGAAGACCAACGCACTTACCGTATTCCATGATTTTCATTGGGAAACATTTTCCATTATTGGTTGCCCCATCAATTTTTTCATAAATAATCAGAGTCCAAGCAAAACAAAGATCATAAATGAATCTTAGGCCCACCAGGCCCCACCTCAACAAAGTCCCAAACCCTACTTGGCTTTTGACCTCTTTCTCGATATGTATTAAAACCTAGCTAATAAACGAAAGACTTAATTATATGCAAAAAAAAAAAAAAAAAAAAAAAAAAAAAAAAATTATCTATTAACACAAGTCTTTCATTTGTTAGTAAGAAAATTATTTTTTGTAGACATGTTTCTCACTTATTAGGTTTTGATACTGTCGATATGGTATCATTTAATACCAAATATTTTCTTTTAATTAAGCTCATATATTAGGATTTCCAATTTCGGGATTTAGATAGTGTACAATTACGGTGTGTTTAAGAGATGTAAAAGTTTAAAAAGTGAAAAACTAAAAAACTAAAAGCTTAAAAACCCTTTATGATTGAAGGGCTTCTCAGTCTTTAATTCACCATTGAATGGTGTAATAGCCTGAGCACTAGCATTGGGGGGTGTAAATATCCCCCAGTTGCTATTTTACAGCCCAAGATGTCATAAACCCACTCCATTCGGATTTGTAAACATAAAAAATTTGCAACCTATGAATAGTAAGGTTGCATATATGCATATCATAGGTTTTAAAGAAAAACAATAATATTTTAATCTTGTGGTTGTATGTGAAGAGAAAATGAGAGTGTGAGAAGAGTACTTATTATTTTACTAAGTAGTTTATATTATTTTATTGGGTTGTGCGTAAAAATGAAAACTAAGATGTAGAGTAAGTTATAAAATAGGTTGGTAAAATAGATAAAAAGTGGCGTTTGAAGATGCAAAATAGGGTTTTTTTTTTTTTTTTTTTTTTTTTTTTTTTTTTTTGCATCTCTGGATGCTAATGCTTTAGATTGCATTTGGGATTTGAGAAAAAATTAGCTTATTTTACTTTTTAGCTTATTTTCGCTCCTAAAAGTGGATCCCATTCCACTGTTAAATGGGTCACATTGCTTCAAAAGTCAGTTTTTAGCTTCTTCTTTTTTCTACATATTTTCGGTAAAAAAAAAATTTCAATTTCAACAAAATAAGCGCTTCTCAAATAGACACTTAGCTATCGCAAACCAACTATAAGCCATTGTTAACTACTAGCCTCTGAGCACGCGTGTACTCAGAGGCTCTTCTATTTTTTTATAATAAAAGTTAATAATTTGCATCTATTATTGTAGGGACACGATTATTTAACGGCCTAAGAATGACGTTGGGCTCATACGTAAAAGATCCCTCACAATATGATTTGTAGAGAATGGGCTTAAAAGGCTTGTCTTTGATCACAGGGCGATGGTCCGGTCCCGATTTTAGGGGGGCTCATGTAGAAAAAGGGGTCGGCCTAAACATCCAAGTCCTACTGTGCCGTAGCCTGAGGGGTTCGACTCCTCGGACTAAGTCCGAGGAAGCATTAGGTTCTTCCCCTCCCCCTCTTTCTCTTGGCTTTCATTTCCTTTTATACTTGTATTCCCCTCTCTCTTTAGGGTCCACGTGTAAGCTTTACCTTCGGGGGAGAGGGCTTGTCCTATCGGCCCATACCTAAAGTGGTTGGGAGTAGACGTAAAGGTTGAATAGCATGGTCAAGAATAGGGGCTTGTCAGGCACAGAGTTCTCTACTACAGTATTGGCAGTCTTTTCACTCATCCTGTCCGTGCATTAACTCGTCCTTAACAATAGGTCTCCTCGGATCAGGCCCCGAGCCTTGATATAGAGCGGGCTGGGCCATGAATTTTTTGGCCCACAATAGCCCCTCAAAATCCTGCTGCCCGACTTTTAGGTGGGGAGGAGGGTTTTGGTAACTTTGGGCCCACATCACGGCTCGTTCAAGTTCCGCATGGGAGACGTGCCAAGTCAAGAGTCATCCCTTCGTTTGCGAGTACTCGAAATTTCAACAATCGAAGCGCCTTCCCGAGGATCTTGAGATTTTACTTTGTGGATGGTGTGGGAAATTGAGCCAGAGCTGCCTTATCTGCAGCGCGTCTTGGGAATCTACTCAAATTAAATTACATGACACCTCCTTACCCTCTATATAAGTAAGACAGGTGATTGCTCTCCTGGCATACAAACTCTTCTGCCCTCTCTAGAATCACAACCCTTTGTCCATACCCAGTTCCCTCCTCCGGTGTCATCTTCTCTTTGCGCCATATGTCCGAGGCTTGGGTAGAGGTGGAGGAACTTCACCCGCCACAGAGGCACCGGACCCTTCCAAAACGTAAAGTGATGTGGCTTGGGCAGGGGAGGCACAGATTTAAGGTGTCATCCCACTTGGACGTGGTGGGGACGGTACCCTTCCTTCTTTCAGACAAAATCAAGCGGGTTCGGTCACGCCAGATTTTTGGTGTGTCAGAAGAAAGATCTTTCACCATCGGCGTCGTCCGCCTTGTCGCAGACAAGTTTTGGTGTAGGCTCCTCAACTTAGGTTCGGCACCTTCTCTTCAACGGTGTGGGCCTCAAGTTGGGTTCCCCCTGCACCTTTTTTTCAGCTGTGATAGCCCGAGGTCGAGCGCTCTTTGCACCTTTTCTTCAATGGTGCAGGCCCCACGTTGGGTTCTTTTTTGCCTGAGTTATGGGCATGTAAAAGTGCCGAGAATGGTCTTCCTTGAACAGAGTCTTGAAGCAAGCACCAACCTCTCCTGTGCTATCTCCTCGGCCTTATCTTATTTTCTTGTATCTTTCTTTTCAATTATGTAGTTAGCTTTAATATGTTTGATTCCAGCTTTTCATTGTTCTTTGTACTATTTTTTGTTTTAATAAAAGGAAAATTTATTTATTTATTTCGAATATTTTTTTTTACAACACTACTTTGTGAATGGATGTGCTCCATATATGTTTTTCTTCAATGATACTTAGAGCAGGAAGCCTTGAAACATAATCCAACTAATGTTAACTTACCGACATTACTAGGCATAATAACGATAATTCACAATAAATTAAACTTAGGAAACTAACCGAGATAACAGTTAAATATTCTGTAATAAGTGCGAGGAGACCATCCGAGAACTATAGACTCTAAACAATTCATCCGAGGGGGTAGCTGAGCAGAAAGGGACTCCGATTGTGCTTTTGGTAACATATTGCTATATATTGCATCAATCCCTTTGGTACGGAGGATCCGAGAGTAGACTTGAGAATCCATGTAGTTTAGGAATTAATCCAATTGTTAACGGAGAGTTCTCCTCGGGTAGATTCTAAGGTCTATGTAATGTAGTCTTTCTTTTAAGTACTTAGTTTTCCCATAGGCTTGAGTCCGAGGACCATGCAAGACCTTGGTTCTGTCCAAAACTTATAGATTTTTCTTTGTGTACTTGGTTTCCCCATAGGCTTGAGTCCGAGGACCATGCAAGACCTTGGTTCTGTCCAAAACTTATAGTTTTTTCTTTGTGTACTTGGTTTCCCCATAGGCTTGAGTCCAAGGACCATGCAAGGCCTTGGTTCTGTCCAAAACTTATAGATTTTTCTTTGTGTACTTGGTTTCCCCATAGGCTTGAGTCCGAGGACCATGCAAGGCCTTGGTTCTGTCCAAAACTTATAGATTTTTCTTTGTGTACTTGGTTTCCCCATAGGCTTGAGTCCGAGGACCATGCAAGGCCTTGGTTCTGTCCAAAACTTATAGATTTTTCTTTGTGTACTTGGTTTCCCCATAGGCTTGAGTCCGAGGACCATGCAAGGCCTTGGTTCTGTCCAAAACTTATAGTTTTTTCTTTGTGTACTTGGTTTCCCCATAGGCTTGAGTCCGAGGACCATGTAAGGCCTTGGTTCTGTCCAAAACTTATAGTTTTTTCTTTGTGTACTTGGTTTCCCCATAGGCTTGAGTCCGAGGACCATGCAAGGTCTTGGTTCTGTCCAAAACTTATAGACTTTTCTTTGTGTACTTGGTTTCCCCATAGGCTTGAGTCCGAGGACCATGCAAGGCCTTGGTTCTGTCCAAAACTTATAGATTTTTCTTTGTGTAATTGGTTTCCCCATAGGCTTGAGTCCGAGGACCATGCAAGGCCTTGGTTCTGTTCAAAACTTATAGATTTTTTTTTGTACTTGGTTTCCCCATAGGCTTGAGTCCGAGGACCATGCAAGGCCTTGGTTCTGTCCAAAACTTATAGTTTTTCTTTGTGTACTTGGTTTTCCCATAGCCTTGAGTCCGAGGACCATGCAAGACCTTAGTTCTGTCCAAAACTTATAGACTTTTCTTTGTGTACTTGGTTTCCCCATAGGCTTGAGTCCGAGGACCATGCAAGGCCTTGGTTCTGTCCAAAACTTATAGATTTTTCTTTGTGTGTTTATTTGTCTTTCGAAGGTCAGCCCCTAGACCATGGCGGGGAAAGTTGGCTTGAGACCGGAAGCCTCCTAGAGCTGCCCGCGCCGTTGGCACCGCAGGGCGTAGCCCCCAGCAGAAGTTTATGTCGGAACAACAATTGCATGTCGCCATAGAGGGAGGAAACCCCGCGAAACTCTACTTGCTAGAGAGTTGACTCCACCGCCACCTGGGCCAATGCGTAAGTCTTCCCATAGACGGCGCCAATTGTAGGGACACGATTATTTAACGGCCCAAGAATGACGTTGGGCTCATACGTAAAAGATCCCTCACAATATGATTTGTAGAGAATGGGCTTAAAAGGCTTGCCTTTGATCACAGAGCGATGGTCCGGTCCCGATTTTAGGGGGGCTCATGTAGAAAAAGGGGTCGGCCTGAACATCCAAGCCCTACAGCCGCCAGTAGCCTGAGGGGTTCGACTCCTCGGACTAAGTCCGAGGAGCATCAGGTTCTTCCCCTCCCCCTTTTTCTCTTGGCTTTCGTTTCCTTTTATACTCGTATTCCCTTCTCTCTTTAGGGTCCACGTGTAAGCTTTACCTTCGGGGCAGAGGGCTTGTCCTATCGGCCCATACCTCAAATGGTTGGGAGTAGACGTAAAGGTTGAATAGCATGGTCAAGAATAGGGGCTTGTCAGGCACAGAGTTCTTTACTACAAGATTGGCGGCCTTTTCACTCATCCCGTCTGTGCATTAACTCGTCCTTGACAATAGGTCTGATCAATGGACCTTGATATAGAGCGGGCTTGGGCCATGAATTTTCTGGCCCACAATTATAATTTAAAATTTTTTTTTTTTTTTTTTTTCAAACAAATAAAAATGATAAATTTTAGAGATAAGTAGTAACTGTAATTTCTTTTTTGAGCATGATGGGAAAAAATTCTAAATTTTAGAAATTCTCTTTTTGAATTCAAAATGAAATTTGTTATTTAACATTTATTACTCTATTTCTAAATGAAGTTACCATTCATTAATAAAAATATTTTTAAACCACATAAAAGTCCAGTTGAAAGAGGAGAATCCTCTTATATATAGTACTATAGATTACTCATGAGTCATGCCTAACTGTAAAAACACATATAGGCATTTCAGAAAAAAAAAAAAAAAAAGCATATATAGGCATTCCAGCCATTGAAGCTAGAAGTCAAAAATTCTCTCTTTTGGTCCATTTTCTTTTTCTTTTTCAACTAGCTATAAATTAGAAATGAATGCACACAATTAATTAATTAATATTGTCAACTTATCAACATAAGCATGATAAAATATAAACTATGACAAATGGATGCGGCCTCTCGAAGCAGTTGTAAACACAAAACAATTTGGCAACGTATTGTTGTCTGGGCGGTGTGTGTATGATACGTCGTCGTATGTCAGCACATGGAAAGGCTTAAAAGTTAGATCTTTAGAAGTACACACTCGACAAGTAATGTTGAGTTTAAATTATTTTTTTATTCAAAATACAAAATAATTTATTTGAATAATGGAGACAAATGGTTAATAAAAAAATAAATTAATTAGTTAATGAGACTGTGATATTGACCGTTTAATCAGTTGAGGAGTTGGTGCTCTTTCACAGATTCTAAAGGTCAGAAAATAAATAAAGTCACTTCAATATTGTATGGGTAAAATCTTCCATGCGTCATGTGCATGAGACCAGCCTTTCACAAGTAGATAGGACTTACCTGTTTGGGAGAGGCTAGTCTCATGCGCTTGGCGCACGAGATACCACTAACTCGTGTAGTATGATGAGTCATGGGTGAGGTATACAAGTTCTGAATAAGCTTTGTCCAATAATTTATGGCATTTTTATAAGATTGAAATATTGAATGATGAAGAAATTAGATTCTCAATATATATATTGAATTTTTTTTAAGAGTTTCAACTTATGGCGTTCGCTCCTAATAATAACTCTTTATCATCAAATCAAAATACCAATCAAGTTTTGGTGTAAACAAGGATTGAACCTCAAACCTCTTATTCACTTACTTTAACGTGGGTTTCAAAAAC
Source organism: Quercus dentata (assembly GCA_028216015.1). Taxonomy (NCBI): domain Eukaryota; kingdom Viridiplantae; phylum Streptophyta; class Magnoliopsida; order Fagales; family Fagaceae; genus Quercus; species Quercus dentata. Next base: position 13,494,602 of record CP116452.1, on the reverse strand, counting down.
TACGCACTCAATTATAGGTGGTCAGTGTAGTATGAAGTGAGGTATACAACTTCTGAACAAGCTTTGTCCAATAATTTATGGCATTTTTATAAGATGCTTAAGAAATTAGATTCTCGATATATATATTTTAAATGTTTTTTTAAAGAGAATTTTAACTTATGACGTTCGTTCCTAATAATAGCTCTTTATTATCAGACCAAGACATCAATCGATTTTTTGTGTAGGCGAAAATTGGACCCCAGATCTCTTATTCACTCACTTCAATGTGAGTTTCAAAAACTACGCACTAAATTATAGGTGGTTAGAGCATTCATAACAGTTTTTTCAAATATTTAGCTAAACTAATTCAAAAAACTCTATTTTTGCTAGTTTAGCCATCTATTATTTTTATACACATACATTAGCCTAAATACTTTATCAACATTGAAATCTAATGTAGCAAGGATAGATGTTTGCTACATGTAGAGATGAGACTATCATCTTAAAAAACTTTAGTTAATTTAGTAAGGCTGATGCATGCTTATTTTGGTTGAGTTTAGATAATTTTTTGCTAAATAGTAAATTGGTGAGATTGATGTGAATGCTCAAAGTTGTTATTAATTCTAATTTGAATCCACAACTTAAATTACTTTTTTTTTTTTCTCACAAATAATAACCAATAACCAATAACAATCTGCTATTTAAAATTTGTTGTAAAAATATTATAGTCATACTATTTATTTTCATTGGTATGATAAGCAAAGTGGAGAGAAATTATACGATTATCATAGTGGACCACGTCAGTTGTCCATCATTCTACTTAGTAAGGCTGATGCACGCTTATTTTCGTTGAGTTTAGATAATTTTTTGCTAAAATATTAAATTGGTGAGATTGATGTGAATACTCTAAGTTGTCATTGATTCTAATTTGAATCCACAACTTAAATTACTTTTTATTTTTCACAATAATAGCCAATAACAATCTGCCATTTAAAATTTGTTGTGAAAATATTGTAGTCATAATATTCATTTTCATTGGTATGATAAGCAAAGTGGAGAGAAATTATATAGTCATCATGGTGGACCACGTCACTTGTCCATCATTCTACTAAAAATACTCTCATTTGTTTAAAATTGTTGAGTCAATAATTAGTTTATGTTTTTAAAAAAAATTCTGACTCAACAATTTTAAACAGGTAAAAGTCTTTTAATGGAATGGTGGATCATGTCACTTGTCCACCATGAGAACCTTATAATTTCTCGAAAGTGGGATCTTTCTTTTTCAATGGTTTTGGAGAAATTTCAATTTTCAAACTTGTTCAAGATGATTTCACTAAAAAAATGTTAAAAGGATTGACTTAGATTTTGTTTTATCATAAATAATTTAAATAGATATTAAAATAGTGATATTTAATTTTTGTTTAAAATGATGATGAGTGATAGAATTTGATGTGAACTTTATTTTAAAATGGTAGAAAATTTGAAAATCCTAATTTGAAGGCTGAAGGGGACACGAAACTTGTAGGAATGAAATAGTATACTGACCTAAATGAGAAATAAATTTTGGGACACATTTAACATCATCTTTTTGGGTAACACCTATTTAATTTCCCATTATTCTATCTCATATATAGGTTTGGTATTTCAAACTTACTTCTTCTACTACATAAATACAATGCATCCTTTATTTTGTTTGAATCTTCATCATCCCATAAGGAGTATTATATGATATGACAAAGAACATAAAACAAAAGGCATTGGCATCTTGAATGAAATTTTTGTGGTAGAACTAGCTTGAGTGCTTGACTGAAATGTTGGGTATAGTGATCTTATGTCTTTGTTGAGAAGGCAGTGAACAACTTCAAGGAAAGTGCTTACCCAACAAGGTTGTGCTGAGATTGGCACTTTGGAAAGCAAGTAGGGTCATTTTACTAGTATTTTTCCTCTTCTAAGATACGTGTGGGTAACGAAGAATTTATTACATTTTAATTTTTTTAAACATAAATTATTTATTGATGAGCTCATCACACTTTTCTTTTCTTTTTTTAATTATTATCCTAAACAAGAGATTGGGAAAGGTATGGATGATTTCATTGATTCATGCACATACAATTATAAAAATACATAGTCAATGTTTGAAATTTTCTTCAAGTTATCAATAATAAATGTTTAAATCTATTGCAGATTTTTAAGATTCTCAAAAATTGTTGATAATATATAAAATGATGCTGCACACATTGCTATTTGTTTTTTGGATAAGAGACACTGAGACAGTGACATGGTTTATAATTTTTGCGGAAGTACTAATATCTCTTTTATGTTTTTTAGAGTAAAATGGAGAACAATCTATGAAAGTTGTGTGGTGTGTAGTTTGATTTGGATGTTAGAGTGTTGTACTTTCATATTCAAGTCCATGGACCACAAAAAACCTATCTCTAATCAGTCTAACCTATTCACTCATTTAAATATATGCATACAAATGTAATAGTCAGTTGATATAGTTAAAAATTTTAGGGTAAACTACATATTTGGTCTCTATCTTTTATACCATATTTTAATTATGTCAGTTTAGTCTATAACCTTTTAGTGCTGCGTTAATTTTGTTCATGTTGTTATCTCTTAAATGAAAATTACTGATGTGACAAATAGCCAAAATAAAAAATTAGTTTCCATTGATACGACAATAATTTTTTTTTAATTTAAATTTTGACTGTTTGTCATTCAAGAATTTATATATAAAAGATAATAGTAAGGACTAAATTGATACGACACTAAAATGTTAGAGACCAAATTGACACATTTGAAAAGTTAGAAACCAAATTAAAATATGATGTAAAGAATAAGGACCAAATACGTAGTTTATCCCAAAAAATTATTACTAAGTGCAATACTAGTCTAAACAAGTTCAAGTGTCTAATAAGCATGATAGTGAGTTTTTTTATTTTAAAAAACAATGAGTTAATTGACATGATTGATACGACACTAAAAGGTTAGAGACCAAATTATCACAATTGAAAAGTTAAAAATTAAATTAAAATATGGTATAAAAAATAAGGATCAAATGAGTAGTTTACCCAAAAAAAAAAAAAAAAAAAAAAAAAGATTACTAAGTGGCATTGCAATATGTATATAGGTGGAGCCACATGGGTGATGGGTTGTAGGTCCAAAAAAAAAGGTCATTGTCAAGCTTATTAGACGCTGTCTAATAAGGTTGACAATGAGTTTTTTTGACCTGCCCAGCGTCTAATAAGCTTGACAATGAGTTTTTTTTTTTTTTTTAAAAGACAATAAGTTTTTTTTTTTTTTTTTTTAAAAGACAATAACTTATGATGATGTCGAGAATCATCAATAAGTCACACAGTCCTCACGTGCTTAAGACAACACCTGCAAAATCAAAGACCTTAGGAGAGTACCGGTGCGGTCTCGGCCAAATACCTTCCGAAAGTTAAGTTAGAGAACTTTCACAACTCTAAAGTGCGGAAGCTGGGGAAATAATGCGTACCTTGATTTGTGAGGGTCTTAGGGTTTTTATAGTAGCATGGGGTTGACATTTGTTCCTTGGCTTAGAAGATCTTTCCTTGTGGGAGAGATCTTCTTTAATTCATGTATCTTACAGGATCCTTTCCTTATAGGACGCTCTTGATTAGAGTTAAACGTAGGGCACCAAATATTTCCTTATATGCTCATGCGTGGAGGCCAAGTAAGGCCATGTCAACCTCGTCAAAGGTTCACTTATCCTCTTTAGCTTCCCTCCATCAACTTCTTATCCCGTCTATATATTCTAGTCCTCTCGTTCAAGTGTTTGTTGACCTCAAGGTGCAGCCGTTAGCTTTGAAGTGGAACCGTCGACTTTATCCTATCGTTGTTGGGCCATGAACATGCAAGTGAGACTGAGGAGTTCATTAGGACCGTTGCTTTTGCCTAATATGGACAACTTTATTAATACCACAAAATTATCCTTATCAACTTAATTAATGAGTAATGAACTAGAAAATATTGACAATGAAGGGAAAAAGAAAAAGAAAAACAGAAACTGAAGAAATGCCATACAAATAAAAGAATCTAACAAAAAATAGAAAAAGCTATAAGATAACACGGCAATACAAATGCATGAAGTTGGGTGAGAACATGTGTAAAATGAGTTTTAATAAGAAAGTTTGTGAGATTTCTTGTAGGAAACATATTTTTGAAAATTGTTACACTTACAAATTTGAAATTCATCTTATCATGAACTCCTACGAATACTGGGATCTTTCCAATTTAAAGAAGTTTTAAGTGAAAAAATAATGCATGTTACCTCACAATTGGAGATAGCTAACAATTTTGGGATCTACATTTAAGAATTAAAATATTGAGGGAAAAAACTCTTCTTCTTTTTTTATTTATTTATTTGGAATAACTAAGAATCAAAGTCGTGAATGTCCTATGATCCTATATATCCTCACTCAATGTAATGGTAGAGCCAAAATTTCAATTCAGGGGTAAGATATAAGACAAGATTGTAAGCAAAAATTGATCTAAAAAAATATTAATTGATATTAAAAAAATAATTATATAATAAAGTAAAAGTCATACAAAATGTAATATAAATGTAAAATCTATAATTTATTTTTACACCTAGGGTAATTTACATAATTTTCCTCCATGATTTTTTATATTATTAAAAATAAGAAATAAAAACAATCAATTCATAGCTAATAAAATTAGCTCAAGTAATTAATATTTTCACGTAAAGTCTAAACGTGTAATTTGATTACTCAAATAAATCGAAAAAATTCATCAATATAAAGTGTTAAAATTATAACAATATACCTAGAAAGTTGTATATTGTCTCACCATCTTGAATGCTTTTTTTTTTTTTAATTAAAATTAAAATTTCCTTCTCTGTCCCTCTAATTATTTAAAATTTGATTTTATAGCAAAATTTAGAGTTTGAAACTTTGAAAGAGTGATTGAAAAAAAAAATTAGAGGAGAGATAGAGGCAATAGGAATTTAGTGCCATGTTTTTTTGGGAGTTATTTTAAGTTTAAAATATGGGACTCTTTACCTTTAAAATATAGTGCAATGATAAAAATGAATTTGGTTTGAATTTAAAGAATGTAATGATATGAGAAAATTGAATTTCACTAAAAATGCCGTAAATTCCAATTCAAAAACAAAAGCTGTGAGTTCAAACAAAATAAAAAAGCTTTGAGTCCTCTACTCTTTTACATAAAAAGGTGAAACTTCCGTGAGCCCATTTCTAATTTGATTACTTTATCTCTTTTTGCTAATATGAGTATATATAGGAAGCTAAATTCTAGACTAATCATATACTAATTATGGTTAATAAACTTGTAATACGTAGGAGACTCAATTTGCATACAAGATAGGATCGGGCTTGAGCCTCTGTTATTGGACTAATATGTCTCTAACAGTTAACTACATTAAATTTATATTTTTTTGCTAACTATGTTAAACTTATCTTATCTCTTTTTGCTTATCGGATAAGGAAGGAAGCAAGCAAACTAATCTAAAAATCTAATTAGGAGGCACTAAATTAAGAGAAATGCTATGTTCACAACATTTTCACAATAAATCATAGGTGACAAGTTGTTAATTGTTGTTATAGGTGGACAAAAAAGTAATTTAAGTTGCAAATTCAAATTAAAACCAATAACAACTTATCACCTACGATTTGTTGTAAAAATGGTGTGGACGTAACACCTTTTTTAAATTAATCCTCAAACTCCCATATTAAAGGAGTTTTTCGGAGGTCGCCCCGCCCCCTATATATCATCCAAATAAAAGAAAAACCCTAGCTGTCATGTACAAATTGATTTTATTTTATCTAGTTTACTAAAATTAGATAAAAGCTATGCACCATACAGTTTATAAAAATGTCACATTTAAAACTAGCTTTTGCTATGAATATGTATGTGAGAACACTAAAGTTTTAAATTTCAAATTTTGGAAGGAATATTTTTTAAAATCAAAGCTAAAATCGGTTTTCATATATATAGGTATATATATATATATATATATATATAAAATTACTAAACTGATAACAATTAAAAAACCAGTTTATATAATATATATATATATATAAAATTACTAAACTGATAACAATTAAAAAACCAGTTTATATATATATATAAAATTACTAAATTGATAACAATTAAAACTAATTATGTTGTTCTTGACTTGCTTGATTTTGTGATTTGCCAAACACCCCTTAGTTCCAAGACTTTAGGGTTCATCTTCTATCTCTTTCCACCCCTATCAACTTGAATCAAATTATTATTCTTCACTAATATATTAAAATGTCAAACTAATAAAATAAATGATATCATAATTTTGTTAGTAGAATTAATTTATATGTTCTTCTTTGCCAAGGCCGGCCCAAGCGTTTCGGAGGCCTAAGGCGAAATCTTCAAATGGGGCATTTATGTTATTATTTAAATAATATTTAACTAACATTTTATATAATAATTTTTTTAAATCCATTCTTTTTAATTTTTAATATGATTTTTTTTTTTGAGAAAATGCTAAAGTTATAACAAATTTTACTACAAACTGGTGTTGTAATGAATGTGATCAATGACATGAGACTTACAAAAATACTAGAAATATTATAAAATTTACAACATGAGAATTACAAAGATATATCACCAATCACAAATATTCATTCAAAAATACATTCAATAGTTTGTTAAAATCTACCTATCATATTCATTATCACATCAAATAATAAAAGTTATGGAAACCACCACGCACTTTTGGTGTGGTAATCAATCCATAAGTATAAGTTCTTGTGGGGTGTGGGAAGCAATGACTGAGATTTAAGTTTCTAGAAGAAAGTTTCATACACATAGAGTATAATTTTTATCTTGTATAAGTTATGTAGTAAAATTTATAGTATTTTTTAATATTTTCCTATTTAAATTACTTGTGATTAGTAATACATCTATTTATAAAACATATTTATTTAAATTTGTTTTATCTCTATCTCTAGCATTACTTAATTCTTTGAGCCTTCTTAATAAAAAAAAAATATAAACTAAAATGTTTTAATATCTTCCAAGAATATTTTATATAAAAATATAAAAATTTGCATGCCCCCAAATTTGAGGCCTTCTCTAGGAAGGGGTCCTAGGCAATGGCCTAATTGGCAAAGCCTAGGACCGGCCCTGTTCTTTGCCATAATATCAGCCAAGTTCATGGATTGGCAAAATTTGTAGAGTAAGAAAAAGTAGGGGAACGAAAATAATGGAAAGTGAGGGTTTTTTTTTCTAAGTTTTTTGGTACAACAGTGATCTGTAACTCTTTTTTCACGTGCATGCATGTTTTGCATTGGTTCTTCCGTCTTCATGTCTTTTAATTCGATCAGGTGTCACGTCAATTCAAAGCGTGCATTATTATGTATGTGTACATTGTAGCATGTAGGGTAACAAAAAAACATGAAAAAAGGACAACATAGACTAGCTAGGGACATTGGAAGATATCCTGAAGGTGATTCTTCAAAAAGGTGAAGGGCGGCCGACCCAAGTCTAAACAACACCAATAATGGTCGCTAAATTAGTAGATAATCTCGGAATTTAGTACCGTAGTACTCTTTTATTTTACAAAAATAATAAATAGTATCATAAAATTAATTAATAAAAGTTAATAAATGTGATTCCTCAAAAGGTAGAGGGCGGTCATCCCAAGTCCAACTAACACCAATAATGGTCACTAAATTAGTAGATAATCTCGAAATAGAATCACGTGGTACTCTTTTTGATTTTACATGAATAATAAATATTATTATAATATTAATTAATATAAGTTAGAACACATTATTATGTCAGGGAAATAAATATAATGTCATTTTACGCCCAAAGTAATAACTCATAAAATTTGAATCAAAACATTAAAAAAAATTCAAGTAAACTAAGGCAAAGATAGCATTCAAAAAATGTTCCTTTGTAATTAGCAAAACATTTGAGTTAAATAACAAAACAAATTTAATTTTTATTCTATTTAAAAAGGCACATATAATATTATTAAAAACTAAAAAAAGTAAATAAATTTTTTTTATTAGTAATCTTTGAAATCCTTTTAAGAATTGAGAGTTTAAAAGTGAAAAATGGGCCTGTCCAAGGCCTATGCCATTGGTAGGAAAAAAGCCTCTAAGGTAAAAAGTGAATTTTTCATTTTAAAAAAATTGTACATAAGTGGTACATTTTCCCCTTCTCTTAAGAGGGACTATAAAATTAAGTAACAGTAGAGATATTACAAATTTTATTACATATATTTTACAAATTGATGTGTCATCAATCACAATAAATAATTCAAATATTCATTTATTATTTTATTAAAGTGTCACCAATCATATTCATTACCACGCAAGTTTGTAAACTTTTTGTAATAAAATTTGTGGTAGTTTTATCACTTTCTCATTAAAAAAAAAAAAAAAATCATGGATTCTTTTTTTTTTTTTTTTTTTTTAGAATAATCATGGATTTAACGCCATTGAGTGAATTAATAATATTTAAAAGTAATAATAAGAGTCTTAAAGTAATGAGGGTTTAAGTTGTAGTTAAACAAACACGAAAAAGTTGAAAAAAAAAAAAGAAAAGAAATGAGGGTCTATTTTGTAGTTAAATTCTCAACAGTCATATAGGTTTTGTACAACAATAGTAGCTCCAAAAAAAAAAAAAAGGGTTTTGTACAACAATAACGTTGTTTTAATTATATAAGTCAATAAAAAATTAATTTAAAAAAAAAAGTCAATGAAAAATCATTGACAAATTAAAAAGCTAATAGTCATCAACTTACAAAACTCACTTTTGGGTGCAATTAAATAGGTAATTTCCGGTGAGAAATCATCTTATTGTAACAAAAGCATAAGCAGTGAATTCCTTATGATAAGAAAGTATGAACCCTTTGGCTCTATTGGTAGTCAAAAAGCAAAGGATTTTATCATAAATAAATAAAAAAGTAAATGATTTTCTAAATTCCCATTTAGGTAGAGAAAACTCTACCAATGATGAACAAGATAAAAAATCTGTGAGAATCACATTTGCAATATAACATTTTGTTTTTAGGTGCAAAAAGAAGCTTCATTGTTATTGTCCTAATACACACTTTTCTTGATAATTGACAGAGTTCCAAATTTGGTTGACTCTGTATTATTAACACCTGTTTAAAAGCAATCATTTCGACATATTCCAATTTCCTATAATTAATTTAACAGTGCCAGTGCTTGTTATTCCAAGTTGTCCTAACTACTGTTGAATGTGTATGGTGTTTTTTGTTGACTCGTGGGGCTCATCAAGAGGTAGATAGTGGTAGCTAGGTTGATAATTTTTTGTTTTTGATAAAAGTGGTAGGTTGATACAATTAGTATTTGCCAGACCATCCAATCTTATTCATTGGGTAGTTGAAAGAATTAAATAAAGAATATAAAAGCTTATGTTTACCAGTTTCATCGGAATAAAAAAATTATATTATATAAATTATAATATAAAGACTGCAACTTTGAGGTAACTATGCTTTTAAAATATTTCCACCAAGGCACCAACCCAATAAAGCAATTGCTTTTTAGCTTACTGGGGACGAAGTTTCGACCTTGTGTGGCTAAAACAGAAAATATACTCTGCTTTAAGCTTTTCATTAGTCAAAACTCCACCTATTGATATTTGATAATTGATTCTGTGTGCCTATAAAGAAAAAGAAATCTTGGAAAAGGAGAGTACTGGAGTTTTTGCATACATGTATGTTAATGATTGTGATGTTTGTTTGTTTGTAATCATGGACTACTTAGATTATTCTAACACCAACCATGATGACTTCGATTATTATAAACTTTGTTTTCTAAAATGTGGGTTTCTTAAACTTTATTAATGATTAAAAAGGGTTGTGGTGATGGTGCATTTTAGAACTGAATTCTATAGCAAATGCAGAATTTTCAAATAAGAATGATTATGCCTAGTTAAACTTTTGCCGTGTAAAAGTATCTTTCATCATTCCATGCATAGTTTCTTGATAAATTCAAAATGCATGTGAGTCATGAACAGCCAAATACCACCTTTTTAGAAGTTAAAAGTTAAAGGTTCCTCACGTTTATAGAATTTGAGGGATTCTTTTGAAGTTACAGGGAAGCAGCCATTTTACTTTCCCTTTTGATATGAGCATAAAAAATTAAACTTATGCAACAACTAGCAGGAGTGGTCTATTTTTGGTAGAGACTGGAGAGAGTGGTTGTTGGTAAAGATTGGGGAGGGACATTAGTTTTTGCTCTCTCAAAATAAGTAGAAACCAATATTCCCGTCACTGAAGCTGAAGTAATAAATTGGGCAACTCAAAAATTGGTTTCACATAATATTAGTCGAGCCATTGTTGAAAGTGACGCAAAGATATGTATAGATGCTATTAATGGACCATCCATTGCATCTTCATAGAGAATTCAGGTTCTATGTTCAGACATATCAAGTTGGTTGCTCTTTGTCAGTTTATTCAATTTAAATTAAATGGGATCCTAGAGAGGCAAATCAAGCTGCCCATGTTTTGGCTTCGTGGTCTTTCAAAAACAAGTATTCAAGTTGTTTTATTCTTAGCTCTGCCCTTTCTGTATTTTGCGATGTATTAGCTCTTAAGCAAGCTAGAAATTTGATTTCTTAGCTGTTGTTTCTTGTTCTTTTGTTAATAAAATGGTTGCTTAAAAAAAACACAAAACAAAACAAGAGTGGCCTATTATAAGCCATGCATTCTCAAGGCTTCTTAACTCACACCAATGTTTTCCATGGTCCACAATCATTATGAAGAAAGATGTTGTACACTCTAAACCCTAGTAATAAAAAGAAGTTCTAAAATGTCATTTATTTATTTATTTGGGGTACGAAAAGTATGTCATGTTAACATTTTTTTTTCCTTTTTTTATGGGACCATGATCCTGTTCTGCATACCATTGTCACGGTAAGTGCTTTATTTGCCACAGAGACATGATGAAATTGAATTGTCAGTCACATTGATGACAATAAATAGATGGTGATATTTATGAAGTTTCATAACTTTTTTTTTTTTTTTTTTTTTTTTTTGGGGTGGGGGGGGTGTGGGTGGGGAGATGGTGGGGTTAAGGAAGTTTCATAACTTAGTATTCAAGTTTTGGTAGTTAAGGACACAGTTTTGTATGTGGTAGATAGCAAGCATTAAGGTAGTTGAGTTTGGATTTCACATGCTTGTGGGTGATGAGTTGATGTCATCTCATATCATTGTTTGGTTGTTGGAAATTAAAGGAGGTAGAAAGTTGGCTTATCGTTGTCTTTGCCTAATCAGTGACTTAATTTTTTTTTTTTTTTTTTTAATTTTCCTTTGGCCACATTTATGACACTATTCACTGTTACTACCAATGGTTTCTTTGGTGATAGTTTTAATTTTGAGAGTTATGTTGCAATTCGATGTCTCATGTGTTGTGTTCAGCTAAAAAACAGAGGGGCCTAGCTTTAAAGAAGTGAAAAATTATAAATCAAACAATTGTGGCTAGTTGGGCTGGAAAATGATCGAGAGAATCCAATCTTCTTTGGGCTCTCCTCTCAATTAAGTTGCTGTGTAGCAGGATAAGAAAGCCCACTTTGATTTGGGCTGAGAATATGCAAGGAAGTTTTTTTGTGGAAAAAATCATTTTTTTATGGGATTGGAAAAAAAAAAAAAAAAAAAAAACCCTTGTTTTTGTATTTAATTGAGTATTTGAAAATGGTTCAAAAAAAATTTCTTGCCATTTTGCTTGCTCGAAAATCATGAATATTTCTTATAAGCATGCTAGTGGTAATATAGGTTGCACAAAGGAATTTAGGGACCGTGAGGGTGAGGGCACAAGGAAATGGTAGAAAACATTTTCCGCAATCCTTTTTACTTTGATTTACATTGATCACAAAAAATTAGTTTCATTGACTTTTGTTTTTCACGGTCCCAGAAACAATCACAGGCAGCATAAATGATTTTTGTCAATGATTTTGGGGGAGGAGACAACTTTTAGGGCTTCCTTGTTGCCTTGAACAAATTCAGCAGTTTTCTTCTTATTAAGGATGTCTTTGGATATCGCTTATTTTGCAAAAAAATTTCTAAAACATTTAAAAAAAAAAGAGACAGACGCAAACGTTATAATATGAATATAAACGATTACCAAGTGTGAGTTTGGGAAGTGTTTTGTGCGTTTCCCAACAGGTGCATTTTCTTAATAGGTCTCGTAATCGCATTCACGAAACTCGCAAGAACATTTTTCAGCAAAAACAACTTTAAAACTGAGTCCCACAGCATTATTCACACATTTAAAAATTATTTTACTACAGTGTTTTCAGTTTTCAGCAATAAACAGTATTCAAATAGACTTTAAAAGAGATGGCCTTGCTTAAAATTGTCCCTTTTTATAGAAAACTCCAATACAATTAGGCTTTCTATAGCACTGACCTGCTCATTTCTTTATATCCTCTTTCTTCTTCTTTTTTAAAAGAAAATTATTGGTTTTTTTTTTTTTTTTTTTTTTATAAATGATTTCTCCCTCAGGTGGTGACCAGTGTCTGATTAAAAATCCCAAACCATACATAAATAATAAATAAATAACTCAACCTTAAAAAAAAATGCAATAATGCTAGAGAAATTTTTGCAAACTCTTAACCAAAAGAAAGTAAAGCAAAACAAAAGACAACAAAGGGAATGGGAAGCAGCAGCTAAGAAATGTACAATTATCTTTTCCTACAACAATCACAGCCCTAAAAAGACAAACCTAAATCCGGTCGTGGCATTTCAAAACCCTTTTTTTTTTCTTTTTTTTTTTTTTGCAGGTAACTCACTCAAACATCAATAATAACAGAGCAAAGAAAAAATTCGCATCCCAAAATTTCAACTCTCTCAGAAGATCAACTTCAACTTCTAAAGCTCAGTGTCACATAAACGCATCATCAATCCAGAGACCATTCTCCGAGCAAAAGGAATATAACTCAGACTGTACCTGAAACAGCTCATCACTAATATGCTTAGTGTCTATCAAAACCATCATGAAAAGTTAGCTAGGTCTTACAAAGTCAATAGTGAAGCTATATTAAAGATCTTGCAAGAGAATTGGTTATAGAGCATGTAAAATATAAGACACAAATTATGAAGACTGTTAACAAGTGAACTAAGGTAGAGAGGAAAGTGCTGATCTCCCTCTCCTTGGGCACAAAACCAAGGTAGAGAGAGGTGATTGTGAAAGGAAAACTCACCAAATAAGGGCGCATAACTCACTTATGATTGCAATTATTGTTAAAATCTTGTTATGGATCTGCAAGATGAAAAGAAATAGTGAGAAGGAATAATCACTTCTTGTACCTTAATAAATCATATCATGAACATGAAAATAATGGCAAAGTGTTTTGCAAGCTTAAGACTTCTTTGACTATTTTTTAATAAGATGCAGCATGAACACAGACCAGGGGGAGGGCATGGCACATTTGTTGCAAAGAACTTAGGGGGCTTGTAATTTAACCTTTTAAGTCAGAATCTGAGGCTTTCTAAGAATTAGACCCTTTCCAGTATCTCAATAAATTTTAAAGCAGGGAAAATATTATTGATACATGATGGAAATTCTTGCACTGCACAAAGCAAGGGCATGAGGCAAATGAGGGGAGGCAATGTTGACATGAAAGCAACAAAAAGTGGGGTTACAAATTTCACCAGTTTGTTCCAAAGCTTGTCATTTCAAAATTTCAACCCATTTCAGCACCCTAATGAGTGTTTGAAAAACCAAAAAATCAAGGTTTCATATTCAACAAAGTTGAGAATGCCGGTAAAAATGCGCAAAAAGAGTCACCACCTTAAGGAAAATGGTCAGGGCACATCATCAGATACCACACTATAAGAATCAATTCAAATAAGAATACCCAGTCTTTCCTATCTCATCTCATAAGTTAAACATAGGAAAGGTGAGAATAATTCTGAAAAAAAATATCCTGTGAGGACACATATGCTCCTGAAGATTGGTACTATCTTAACAAAGGAATATCCCTCATGTTACCAAGATTATTGAGAATCCCTGATCCATCAACTTTTAAAGCCTGCTGATTTCAATTAACAGTCCTCAATTACATTTTCATAGGATCAACATCACAAACTTACCCAGAGAGCACAAATGAGAGCTAAAACAACACATCCAAGGTAAATAGCAGTTGCATAGACACGAGAAGAATCAAACATCATCCTCATTTGTTGGACAGGTCCAAGGAGGAAGGCTGTGCTGCCAAACAGGACCACAATTTTAGAGTATTAAAAACCTTAGGAAAAATGAAACCAAAGGAAGGACAATTAAAGTGAACCAACAACAATTTTAGAAAATTGTTGCTATGTATATCAATACTGAAACTTAATACTAATATACACATTTAAACCAATTGAAGTTCATCCCTGCATATCATAATAGCAGCACTTGATAAGTAGATAATTTTGGACATGGACAGACAAATATGTCAGACAATCTGGTTAATTTGATTTTCATTAATCAGAACCCAAGCTTTTGCCATAGGACAACAATAGGTGAAAACAAGCTAAACAAATGTGATGAATTCAAGATCAAGGAAGTTGGTCACTCTCCCCCCCCACAAATAAAAGCATAAAAGTTATTCTTCTCAACAAAAATATCCAAAAGTAAAAACTGTCAATCCATTTTCTTTAAAAGAGAAAGGGAAATTTAAAATCAAATGGCAAGTAAACCTCAAAGGATATCTTGGTCTTCATAGTCTGCCCAATTTTGTTACCAAGTACATAATATTAAAAACTCATTGCTTGAATCCATTATCAGTTAACCTACCTTCCAACTGCCAACAGGTTGCCAAATGTGAACAGTACGGCAAATTTGATGGGTTTGGCAAAAACAATAAGTGACTGCAAAAGAAGGAGAATGATAAGAATATATTGTAAGGGTAGAACAGTTACATTTATATGTTGACACTTAGTGACTGGGCTATAAATTTCCTGCAATCTTCCTAAATTAAGAAAGTTCTCTATTGCAAAATGCGGACCAACAACAATAAAGCCTTAATTTCAAAATTTTGGGGTCGGCTATAGATCCTTAATAGACTAATCATGGTCAGCCACATGTATTCTTTACCGTCATTCTATTCCATCTAAAGTCATACTCTTCGTGTCCTCCTTAATTGACATGTTTTTACAACTTCTACTAATGTTTTTTTAGTATTTGTCTACCTTTTTCAAAACAAATTAGAACTTTAATGGGCACAAATTTAACATATCAATGTATGAAAACCATCATACAACTCAAATTTAAAAGTTTTCGGCTTTATCAAATTGTTGTAAGGGGTGATTTTGATGACAGTGAAATGCTAATATTTGGAATGTGATTCCTTTGTGCATAGTGTGGAGTGAATTATTTAGAGAGAAGGAAATGCTTGTATGTTTGAAGGGAATGGGCAATCCATTCTAGAGCTGAAAACAATCCTCTTATGTTCTATGTATGATTGGATGACAGCCAGCCTTGAGTGGTCATTCTTTTTCCAATATGCTCAAGTTTCTTCAATCATTCAGTTTTAGATGACTTTTGGTTTATCTCATGTATACTTCCAGCATACTTGGGTTGTGCCTCTTTTTTGAGTTCTGTTAATAAAATCTTTTTTCTTACTTATCAAAAAAATTATGAAAAATCATTAACCTCAGATGGCGAAAAAAATGATCACAAATCACCAACTTGTATCCATGAATATTCTTATATCACTACATGATTTTTCCAATGCCCCACCGCTACAAGTGCTTCGCAACCAACCTTGCCACCAGTATAAGGGCCTTGTAATCACTAATTAATTTCCATTACATCACTCTGTCCACTTGATTAGCAAATCAAAATTACTTTCCTAGCTTTGACAACCTAAGACCACTGCCAATTATTGCTTTAAAAAAGCAATAAAACTCAAACAAAACTTAACCCCAACTACTTTGGGGGCCAGCAATAAGGGATCTCTCTTGCCATTCACTCCTGTATAAGGCCACAAACTTTAAAAAAACACTAACCCAACACCATCCTACATTCCAATGCGTATTACTCATAGTATTAAAAAAATTCATAATACCCAATTAAATTCTACACACAACATTGCATATACACACATTTATTCAACAATTTATTATTAAAAAAACAATAAATAAATAAATAAGAGTGAACAAATGCTTGTACCAGGATCATACAAGCTAGACCAGCGACAAAAAACGCGGCAAAAGCATAAATTCTCTGCAAAATCAAAACCCAGGACGAGTATAGTTTTATAAAACCGAAAATTAACAAAAACCCAAGTGCTTGAAATTAAAAATTGTGGGAATTCATACATATATATATATATATATTCAAACAGTACCTGCATAGGAGAGAGAGAAAAAAACCCATCTGCTTCTTCATCCAAGAAGCCCTCTCTTGATCCCTCTTCATCATCATTTCCCAACATAGACTCCTTGAGCTTCCACATTGATGGAAAATCAAAGCTCTCTTTGCTTCTTCAATGGCTTTTACAAGTACAGAGAAACCGCATAGAGAACAGGGACCTGAGTATTTAATTAGGTGTTTCGCGAATAGAGTTATAGACCGTGCTTTTGGGCTGTGAAAGCCAATCGTTCATTGACGCATCATAATTGAGTATCATATGATTTGCACGTGACTTCATTTTGCTGATAATTCGGTTTATGTGGCCATTGACTATTGGCTATGTTTATCATATTGCCATAGTGGATGTCACTGCAAATCCCGACTATAAACGAGTGGGTAGGCAGCACTCCGAGGTAATTTGCAAGCTAGCGTTATTGACAGAAAAAATATAATAAGTTGACATGTGTTCGATACGATTATGCAAACTAGCACCTTAAGTTTTAATGACTAGAGTTCTATCTAAAAATCAAGACTCAAAAATATGAGTTCCATTTGTGGATATGGAAGTTTTTATGCCACGTAGATCTCGAGTCTTATAGACTCGGGTTTTGAAAAAGTAAACCCGAGTCTATAAGACTCGATAAATGTTGGTATAAAGATGACACACGTAGATCACTTAGTATAAAACTGAAACACCGACACTCCTCGGTGCCTCTAACACTCCACGTTGCTCACTCACTCATAACACCCACACTTCTCACACCACAGTGCCTCTCTTTGTCACTACTCCTCCCTCTCAACAAATTTACGTCTAAGGTAATTGTTTGGGTTTTATTGTCACTGCAATTGGGTGTGGGTTAAAGACTTTGCCTATTTATTTGGTAGATACTTAACATAACTTAGTTGAGATACCATAATATTGTGAATATATACAACTTTGTCTTGTTAGTGTAAATATTTTGAGTATTTATTTGCATGGTTTTTGTTAGCAAAATTTATTCACAGCTCTAGTAGTGTTAGGCTCTTATCAATAATGTGTTTTTATCGTGATCTTAGAAGGATTTTGGTTTTTTTTTTTTTTTTTTTTGTAGTCTTATTAGAACTAATTTGAAGGAATTTTTTTGTCTAACGTACAAATGTATAATGAAATTCATGCGCTTTGAATGAATTAGAATTTGTACTTTGAGTAGAGAAAATGTTTTGGAATTTGTACTCGTATAATTTCTTTTTATTACTTTCCGGAAAGCAGTTGTTTAAAAAAAATTATAAAATGAGTAATACTATTCATATTATCTTACAGTTTAATTACAACAATATCGAATGCATATCGTCAATGAGATAATATGTCCAAGACCTGGCCAATGGCAAAACCCATTATTATTTCATACAATTAACTTTCAATTGTGCATTAGGTACATTAGTTTCCAATATTTCATTTGGGAAGCAATTTTATTATAGATTGCCCAAATAAGATGAGCTCCTAATACTAATAAAGATAACGTAACACATGTAAAGGGAATAGCCATCACCTCGCATTAATTACCCTCACTTAGAACATCTCCAATAGATACTCTATCTCTATTTTTTGGAGAAAAAAATTCACTATTCACACTCCAAATGATTCTTTAAATACAAAACTTTTCCAACTTTTTTTTTTTTGAGTTGCTACAGTAGTTCTCTTAATCTAGAGAACACTGTAGCAACTCCAAATAAATTTTTTTTCTTAAAAAATTTAAACAACCGAATAAAAAACAATTTTTTCTCTCTCCTCTCATCTCTTTGTTTGAGTCTCTTTGCTTCACTCTCAAAAAAACGGCTCACATAATCTAAACACAAAACAAAATCCAATTCTTATAATAAAGTTGAATCAAAACAAGCAAATATGAAAAATAAAAAAAAAAAAAAGAACAAGCTAATCTGACCCAGCCTGATGGTGGGGGGGAGGACGAGCAGCGGTGGGGTGGTGAACATGGTAGTGCCGCATGGTGAACACCGATCTCCACCGGCTTTGTCCTTTCGGCGACCTCGATCTCCACTAGCCTTCTCTCTCTCTCTCTCTCTCTCTCTCTCTCTCTCTCTCTCTCTCTCTCTCTCTCTCTCTCTCTCTCTCTCTCTCTCTCTGATGTGAAGTAAATGTGAGGTTGCTGGAATGTTCTTGAGGAGAAAAAGAAAATAAAAGAAGGGGGGATACAGATAGGACACTGGACACTTGTACGGAGGAGAAAAACAAGAAAAAAAGAAATGAAACGTATAGATGAAAATGAAATGAAAGAAAGAAAAATAATAAAAAAATTAAAAAAATCCAAATTGAAAAATACTACCACAATATTTTCACATTAAATTTTAAGTAACTGATTATTATTAGTTAATATTGGCGAGTAAAAAAATAATTTCAGTGGTGGGTTTAAATTAGAACTAGTAACAACTTTCCACATAAATTTTGTTGTGAAAATATTGCATAAAATGTCGTGGACATAAACTTCTCATTGAAAAAAATATAGTTATTAAAAAAAGAATAAATGATGATTAAAAAAAGAATAAACAAGGAATGAATAAATAATATTTAAATGAAATAGAGAATTTGTTAGAAAATGTATTTGAAAAAGTTGGTAGCTAAAAGGTTAAAGCCTCTATTTATTCTCTAAACAATACAAAAATTTAGAAAATCTGCTGGAGATGCTCTTACTAGCAACTTCTCAATATTAAAGGCTAAATGATCAATTTAAGTAGAGCAACCTACTACAAGTCTATTCCCTCTCTCCTCCCAAACGACCTATAATAGCACTCTCACGTATGATTGATTGATTGGGAAAATTTGATGACTTTAGAGAAATCTTACAAACAAACAATCAAAAAAAAAAAAACAAAAAAAAACAAACAAACAAACAAAAAAAGAGAACCAAAGAACAAATCAATGTTTATGTGGTTCGGCAATAGTCTAGATCCACATATAGCATGGGATAATTTCATTATATAAAGATAAATATTACAAAGTGCTTACACACTTAAAAGATTCTTCATAGTAATATTTTTTTAGGGCTCTCTCAAAATAGTAATACTAAGTGTGCTTTTGGATACCGTTTATTTTTTTGAAAACAATAAAAAATCATTTTTCGATTCATTGTTCACTTTTAAAATTACTGTACATTGGCCTATTTGCAAAAAAAAAAAAAAAAAAAAAGAAAAACACGTAAAACGTGGACGTGAGACGCGCAAAACAAACAAACCTTGAGTCTCTCCCATATAGAAGGACCCAACTATCAAAACCACCAAATTGAAGTTTAACCTTGGCTAAACAAAAAAAACAACCCCCCCTTACCTTGGAGTCAAATCATAATTACTCATAAACAACTAAATTATTTTATAATTAAGAGCCCTAATAATGCTAAGGGATATCCATTATCTTCAACAACATGGTATATACTTTACCATTAATACTGTTCCAAGGACCATTCTATCAAATGTTTTTTTTTTTTTTTTTTTATAAAGCTTTAGTAGCCTAAAATATGCTTGTACATTATAGCTAGATTATTCCAACAATCTTGTTATTTGCTTCTTTTGTATCCTTGATCTTTGTTATCCATGGTATCAAAAAAGAAAAAAAAAAAGAGAGCCTTAATAGCTCAATTGGAAATTACGGGAACTCCTTTGTTTTCGGGGTTGGAGTTATTGATCCAAAATTTATTTACTAATGTATACAGAGTAGTGCATAATACTTCTCCATTGGTATGAACGCCAAGATTTCTTTTTCGAAAACCATTGCCCCTATGTTGTGAAAAAAGCCACCTAAGGGGTGGTTCAAATTAAACTTTGATGGCTCGACGTTGGGGAATCTTGGCGGGAGCGGGGGAGGAGGTGCTCTGATTCGAAATCATAATGGTGAATAAGTCAAAGGCTACACTAGATCTCCTGGGTTTACCAATGGTTTCGTTGCTAAACTTTGGGCCCTTAAGGATGGATTAATTCTCACTAAGGTTCTTGGCTTAAACAACCTTATCGTTGAGTTGTATGCTCTGAGTGTAGTTCATTTGATGAGCAATGATAATGGAAACTTATTGATAGAATCTCTATTGTTTGATTGTAAGAACCTATTGAAAGCTATATCTCCAGTATGAGGATTGAGCATGTTTACCGTGAGGCTAAATCAATGTATTGATGCATTGGCAATGATTGAATCGGGATCTATATCCTCTTTTGTTGTTTATATGGAAACATCGCATGGGTGGGAAGCCTTTTGGCTTTCGACAAGACTAAAATGTTTTATAATAAACTTATTAATTCCTAATTTATGCATATCTCCCCCTTTTTTATTTATTTATTTATTTATTTTTTTTTTTTTTTTTTTAAGTTTCAAACATAAGCAATTACCATTCAAATCCTTCCTCTTCTATTACAATTATAGAATTTATCACCAAAAAAAAAAAAGTCTCAATTCATTTATGGCCTACTCATTTCCAACCTTTCTCTTAAAAAAAAAAGTTTAAACTTTTAACCCCAAAAAAAAGCAAAATAATACAAATACAAAAATATACGTGGCACTGGGAGCTATAACAAAAAAATCCACAGTTCACTCCCAGAAAGAGGAGAGAGAGAAAAACCCTAACTCTGATTTCAACTTAATCGTCCAGAGAGAGAGAGAGAAGAAGAAGAAGAAGAAGATGTCGTCGACGTTGCTGGAGGTGACTCGGTCGGCTCACGAGGAGGTGGAGCGTTTGGAGAGGCTGATAGTGAAGGACCTTCAGAACGAGCCCACTTCCAACAAGGACCGCCTCTTTCAGAGCCACCGCGTTCGCAACATGATCGATAACATTATCTCCACCACCGATAAACTCGTATTCTCTCTCTCTCTCTCTCTATTTCCTTATTTTTGTTCAATTCTCTCTTTGCTTGCTATGAATCGAATGTGAAATTTTGAATCAAATAGTTGCTTTAGCTATATCGTATCGTGCTTAGCTAAAGTCGGTTAGCGTTTTTGGAAGCAAATCCGTGTTTAATTTTGTATAGTGTTTCGGTGCTGAAACAATAATTAAGCTTAGTTTGCTCTGTTTTCAGGTTGAGATTTATGAAGATAAAGATAATGCCAGGAAAGACGAGATTGCAGCTCTTGGAGGCCAAACCGCGGCAGGGACAAATGTGTTTAGTGCATTTTATGATAGATTGAAAGAGGTATACTCTATTCATTAATGGTTTCTAAGTAAATGTAAAACTAAGGTTGATAAATTACTATACCAATGTTGTTATATTTGGAGGAACGTAAAAGAAAATTACAAGCATGGTTTTATTTTTTCGAATATTACTGTCCCATACATAACTACAGTTGTAATGCCAAGAGCCTTTTAGCTCAATTGGCACCTCCTCGGAGACGTCTAGGATTCAAATTTCAGTTCCCCCATTGTAACTGTCGAATTTATAAATAAAAAAAAAAAAAAAAAAAAACTACAATTGTAACTCTCTTTACTGAGAAAAGCTCTCCATACTTAACTGCATGTATGAAATGGATATTTGGTGTAAAATCTCAGAGTAATAGTGTCTTCATGTTTACTATTAATTTTATAATCTTTGTGATTACTAAGAAAAGTGGTTTATCTTTGGTCTAAGGACCAAGCGGAGGATTACAACTTGTACTTACTCCTTTGTAAAGTCTAAACAAACATGTATGGAGCTATTACAGAACACATAGGATATACGAAGAAAGATAATATTGTTATGTGTGTGTCCCAAACTGTGCTCTCACAATTGACTAGTTGAACTGCTTATTTGTTAAAATTTTTAATCTTTACCGTATATGCAGATTCGTGAATATCATAGAAGGCATCCAGCTGCACGTGTTGTTGATGCTAATGAGGAGTTTGAGGGACTACTTAAAGAGGAACCGCAAATTGAGTTCAGCGGAGAGGTGCCTTTCGCTCTTTATTTCTTTATACACAGCGTATCTAACCAAATGTTTAATTGCAGTTCTAAGTGTTGTTGTCCCGTGACGGTTATTACAACCAATGCATTACACTTCTCTGTTTTTTTTTTTTTTTTGGTCTCTTAGAACTTTATACATTCATTCAAACCTGACACCACAATCATATGAAGAATATATTGAACTATTTGAAGAAGTGTTTTGTTGGGCTTGCAATTTGGGAAAGCTAGCCTAACACAAGCCCAACTTAACTTGGGCTCTGTGTGAACTTTGCTTGGAGTTTTTTTTTTTTGATAAGTAAGAATAGCTTTGCTTGGAGTTTTTCAAGCCTGGGTTTCACCTGAGTTAAATACCTCAGTTGGAGCTTCTAAAGCTTGAATCTAACATGTTTGCCAAGACCAACCCTGAAACCAATAGTTCAATATTCAATTATTTAACTTATATGTATTTTTCTTGTTTACTCTTTAGATATATATGGGTCTCATGTTTATTATTATTTGAAGTATGTCAAACTTAATTTTATAGCTATGTAGGGTCTGCTATCAAAGTTATAAATTCCGTTCTAGAAAACATTATGGTTTATCCATTGAACTGGAAAATGCTGTCATTTGAGCAATCTGGCTTATTGTTTTTGAATTATTGATATAAATATGACATGAATACAAAATAAAGTTTTATACTTGGTATTGACGTGACAAAGTTATAGACTTTTCCGTATCAAAAAGAAAAAGAAAAAGTAATAGACTTTTCCATATACAAGAATTATGGAGCTTTAACACAACACATTTTATATATTTCGTCATTTGGACATTATTATTCTCAAAATGAAATGAAAGTATGATAAAAAAAAATAGTAGGAATTGAGTTGTAAGAGAATTATATTAAAGATGGTAATTGTCAAAATGTTAAGATTTTATAAAATTACAAATAAACCATGCAAAACTGCATGGGGCGAAAAAGCGTATAGCGTATACAGTTATACTGGCCAAAATAGGCTGAAACACACTGAAATGGCTAGAATGGACTGTAATTGGTCAAAATATTGAACAAAACAGAATGGGGTTTAGCATTCTGGTTTGGTTAATGCCTTGATGGACATAATATTATGGTGGTTGTGGGCTCAGAACAGGACGAAATTTATACTTATGTTTGATATTGTGGTTTTCTGATGATGATTTAGGGTCAAATATTTCATGGTAAGTCATATTATTGGTTACTTTTTTAGCTTGAATCCAATGTAGCCTATAGGCTAGCTAAAAACCCCAAAGATTGGACCAATACAACCTAGAATAGCAAGTCAGCCTGAGTTCGTAAAATTTCTACAAGCCATGCATGGCTTGTCCAGTCTGAAATCTGAAGGTTAAGTTGTGTAGGTTAATTACACTTGGTCTGAGCTTAGGTTAGCCTCCTATGCAGGCCTAACCCTGCTGACTAATGGTTGTAGTTTTTGCTAACTGGTTGGTAACTTCTTGTGGTGTTCACTAGTCAAGGATATATATATTTTAATTTATTCCCTTGTTCAAAAAAACCAAATTGAGCTATGTAGCATATAAAATCAATGGTTTACTATTGCTATGTTGTAAAAAAAAAAAAAAGATGCTATGATCTGAGGCTATGAGCTGTCTCATCACCAAAAAAATTCGTTTAGATATTGCTCACTGTTTATAGTTTGTGATATTAATCACCGTCAGTGTCTACTGCTTCGTATTGAAGCAAATGTTACTGCAATGTTTTTCCCCTTTTTTAGGAGGGGCAGTTTAAGTATGTGTTATAAGTTGAATAGGCACCTTTTTTTTTCTTTGGGTTGTAGATATTATTTGTTCAACTCAAACAGGTTATGGCATTTAATAATGATAATCTTATTTGTATTTTTATGAAGTACCATTTGCCACTGTTCAGTTGTCTTTTTGTAATAACTTGAGTTTTTATTTTCAGGAAGCTATGGGGCGATACCTAGACTTGCATGAATTATTTAATCAGTTCATTAATTCTAAATTTGGAGACCCTTCTACCGAGTACTCTACTTACCTAGATGTTTTTTCACAACCACATAAGATTCCCCACAAACTGAAATTAACAAGGTAAAGTACAGTCTGATCTTATCTATATTTATGTAGGGTTTTACCATCCTCCCCACAAAAATCAAGGAGAAGTCTGGTTGTGAATGTTCATGCACAAGGATTTTGAGTTAAGGGAGAGGCAGCCTTGTGAGATCAGATCATAGAGACGGCCTTGATCCACTCTTTGCTGTTGTAGAGATCAGGGATAGTGGACTCAGTTGAAGGACTGAATGTCCTTGTTGGTGGCTGTAGCCAAGGTGCCAGGGCAGGCACTGGTGATGATGAAGTTGAAATTTTCAAACAAGAGAAAGCAAAATGCCTATGACTGTTAATGAGTACCCATTTGAAAATATGAGAGAGAGAGAGAGAGAGAGAGAGAGAGAGAGAGAGTAAATTTAAGAAGTTAGTCAGTTACATAGAGTGGGAGAGCAGAAGTGGGATGAGTCTCTGGTTAAGGATCTCCTGGGGCAGTTTTGAGTTGCATATCATGAGATAGAGAGGAAACAAGGGACAAATAGGGAGACATGGTATGACCTAATTAGACATTGTGTGACTTGGGTGGAGGGTGGTTTTGATAGTTGGGGATAAAAATGCCCACACCTTATATGGAGAAAGTGGGGAATATTTGGCTAAACAAAAACGGGAAGGCTGCTATCCTTAACTTGAAAGTGGGAATGATAGTAAATCCCTACACACACACACATGTATGTACGTGTATATGTGCAAGTACATAAATATTTTACAAAAATGATGGTTCATATCTGTTTACGTGTGCTTTGAAAATGTGTTGCAATTTTGATTTTCTGCAGGCAATACAAGGAATACATGGAGAATCTATTGGAGTATCTAATATATTTTTTCCAGCGGACAGAGCCCTTGCAAGATCTTGATAGAATATTCTCAAAGGTACACAAACACACTTCATGTGATCTATTTTTCATGCAATAGTGAGACCTTTTTATTTTGATAAGTACAATATTGAGACTCATTTTTAAAGTTTTAATTAGGCACGTGCTAAATTAATATGATTAATGGCAAAAATATTTAGACTAGGTAGCTTAACCTAGCCTCATAAACGAGAGGTGGACTGTGAATTCATGGGTTTAATTCCGTATGGGTGTGAGTTGTATTTTCCTTTCTAATACTGCTTTTAAGCTGTGTGAATTAGAGGTTCTTTGGTATGTTTGTGACTGTTGGAACTTGGAAGGCCTAGATTGTAATTGGTTATATTGGAAATAATTTATTTATTGGGCTTTAAAAGTGCTATGTAAGATTCATGTGTGTCAGAAGGCATTTAGTTCCAGAAACCACTAACCAGTTTATTATAGTTAAATTATATTATCCTCGGCTTCATCCTTTGATTTATTCTATAGAAATTAATAGCATGATAGGCTCTAAAGTGCTGTGTAAAATTCATGTATTGGAAGTAATTTTTAATTCATAAAATCAATTTATCATAGTTAACTTATGCTATTTTCATCTTCATCCTTCAATGCGTATATATGGAATGTGAACGAGATTCCATCAAAATACTGTAGACCCTAATCTTTTAGATTTAGAACCTTCTATATGTGTTGCTTTTTTTCCCCTCAATAAAAGTTAAGGTATGATGGGTTTGTGGCAGGTCGAGACTGAATTTGAAGACCAATGGGCAAATAATGCGATAGAAGGATGGGAGAACATGGGTCAAGAAAATGGACATGTTCCTGCTCAGCACACTGTAATTGATCTTGATTATTACAGCACAGTTGAAGAGTTGGTGGAAGTGGGTCCTGAAAAGTTGAAGGAGGTAAGGAGTTTTTTTTTTTTTTTTTTTTTTGTAGCTATATCATTATTTTCGGCAATGTTTCTGTTGCATAATGCTTTTTTTTTTTTAAATTTTTTTATAAACCTATAGTTGTAAGGCTCCAGAACATATGTTTAAGTTGCTCCAAAGATTCAAACTCAGGATCTATGAGTTCTGTTCTTGATGTTGGGAAATACACAGGACCCAACTCAGAAAATAAAACAACAAGAAACAAAATCTAAAGTTTCGATTATTAATAAAAACCTGATAAGGAACTACAACTTACAAGCTGCAAAGGTAGAGGAAGCTGAAATCCATGAGAACAGCATTTTCAAGAACCCAATTAATTTGTTGATATTGTAATTATAATCACAGTTGTTCTTGTTGGTGTCAATGCTCTTAGTTCTTACATCCTCATCTGCTTATGTTGATTGTTAATTATTATTATTATTATTTTTTTGACTAGTGTTTGTTGTTAATTTTAACTGAGTTACTAAATTTGAGAGTAAAAAGTAAACATGATCATGGAAGGGTATTCATTTTTTCCATGTGGTGAAATATGGTGTCTTGAAGATGCTTATCAAATATCTGGTCAAAGTTTCTTTAAGACTCCTATGGCATAACATATTTTTCTGCCACGTGTTACCTAATCGTGTTTGCCGGAAGTTTTCAAATGCACTCAGAATGGAGTTGGTAAGTTTCACGGATAAAGGAAATATTCTCAATATATCACGTGTTAAGGCTTCTGAATCTGTTTCTCTGGTTTTTGAGGTGCTTATTGCGATAAAATGAATCAATGCAATTTCAGTAATTTTTAATGAAAATTGAAATTTATTAGAAGTGTCCCCAATTAGTTAGAATCTTTTTTTTTTTCTTTCCTCGATTCAAATGTTTCCATCAATTCATTGTTGCTTTTAACAAGTTTCAATGTATTTACGTTAAATACATGTTTCCAGCTGTCTTTTTTAGATCCATTTTCCTTAATTGATCTCTGTATTGTTGCCTGGCAGGCATTGGCTGCTTTAGGACTAAAGACGGGTGGCACTGTTCAGCAGCGTGCAGAAAGGCTTTTCCTTACAAAAGTAATTGTGAATCATTTCCCCCCTAGTAAAAGATATAAGGTGTTAGTTAGCAAAAATTCTAGGATGTGAATGTATGTTATTGTCTGTGCATTACTTTCTAATTAAATTTTAGTCAAATACCTAGTCAGTTCTCAAAATTATTATCACCTTTTCCGACTTTTAGTTTTTGTGATTACTATTAATTTGGATCTGCTGTTTAGGGAGGAAACCTTTTTTTTTTCTTTAAATTTTGTTATTGTTAATGGTGAACATGCTTTAAATTGAATATGCAATAGTTGTATGTTGGAACTACTAGATATCCTGTAATTATATGCTCTTTCTGATAGGGATGATATTGAATGAAATTGGCTAGAGGATTAGAATGACTGCTTGCTTAACCTTATGAGTTGAGAGGCCTTGGAAGGTAATAAAATATTGTTCAATTTTCAAGTATTAGAGTTTCAATAAGTAGTCATTATTCTTTAGCCTTTTTAAAAGGTGGATAATTTGTGTTCTGAATCCATCTTCACGCACAGTCTTGTTTGGTTGGGAGTGACCTTATTTTTTTATTGGTAAGTTACACACACACCCAGTGGGTCTTGAGCCCACAACCGCATCTTCCATCATAATGGGAGGAGCTATAGCATTTTGGTTGGGAGTGACCTTGATTCCTGAATTCTGATTTTATATGATGTTCAGCTCACTCTCTTCTAAACTTTCTTTATCCATATGTCAGTTTTTTAATTTGACTTAGTTTTCAATCCCCCTTATACCTATTGTGCAGAACACACCACTTGAGAAGTTGGACAAGAAACATTTTGCCAAAGGTTCACGTGTGTTTCAACAAAATGGGACTGCTGCAGCTCTGCAACAAGACGAGAATTCAAAAGAAATTGCCCTAATGGAAGCCAAAATGCAAAAATTGTGTGACTTACTGGATGAGGTTAGCCTGTGTTCCATCCTCATCTAATCTTACGTTATGTTTGTGCCCATTGTGTATAATTGAATTACTCTTTTATGTTTGGGGGCATTCAGATACATGCATACAAAAGTTCTTATATATATTAACTATAATGTATAGTTCTTTAACAACTACATGTGTGATTTTTTTTTTCTTTTGTGATCTTCCACAGACAATTGCACGAACAAGAGACAATATTGTGAAGAAGCAGGCTTTGACATATGAGGAAATTGAAGCAGAACGTGAGGAGGTGAGTAAATAGACCTTTATTTCAGTCTTTCCAAGCATTTAAGGTAGAAGTTCAAATCCTGATTTTGAAAAGACTTAGTTTAAACCTTTAATGTTTCTGTTCTGTGGCGTCTTGTGTCTATAATGCAACACATTTAATTTACGGCAAGGGTTAAGCATCCAGTATGGTGTGATTAGTTTGGGAGCTGCTGATGGGGTAACCTATCCATGCTGTATACAATATTAATTTTGTTTCAAGTTTTGAACCACCCCAAGGTGGTTCTGCTCTCATCATGTTTATACCCTTAACTGCAGCTTTGTCTCTTAAATAAAACCTCCTGTATATCTATCAAGATATTGAAATGAGTCCCCAACTTGGGCCTAGCAAAAACTTGAGGTGGGCATAAAATTCCTTAAAAGCAACATGAAGACTTGAATATTAAATTCATCACAGTTTGAGCAGGTTCCTCTTCAGAACCTAATTTTTCTCTTAATTGGCTGACTGGGCAAACACATATGCTACCTAGCATCTTGAGACTGCCTAATATAAGTTGCTTCTATTCTTAAAATGCACCCTTCTGTGCTGTCCACTGTCCACCCCATTCTAACTATCTAATTTTAATAAAAAAAAAAAAAAAAAAAAAAAACCCTTATAAAAACCGAGAACATTTCTACCTTCTTGTTGAGCTATGCATTTAGATTAAATTGTGTCTAATGCAGGGATTGTTGACCCAGAAATGCATTATTTTTATAGTTTTGCTTCCTATCAAAATGTGGTTTTACCTAGATTTGTATCTCCATGCTTTGTGCAGAAATATGCTTTGAGTTGGTTAGAGTATACTTTTGTTATAGCTTGAATCTTCTAGTTTGTGTTGGCTCTCATGTTACATGGTTGGATTTGATTATTTGTGCAGGAGGAAACACAAGCTGACACTGAAAGTGATGAAGACGACCAGCAAATTTACAATCCCCTTAAGTTGCCAATGGGTTGGGATGGGAAGCCTATACCATATTGGCTGTATAAGCTGCATGGTCTTGGTCAGGTATTTATCCCATTTAATTGTAGGAGCCTTTCAAGTGATACACTGTAAATTTATTCTCCTGTTACAATTTTTTCAGATGGTATATCGTATCATCTGTATCTTCCAGTGCTCTGCATTTTTTGTTTTAGAAGTAATTAAATTTCATGAAGAAAAGCACCAAAGGGCTCGACCCTTGTACATGGGATGATACAAAGGAAAAGTGCTCTTCATTTATGTCTTTAATTAACTGGAAAGATTCTATTGTTTAATTTGGGCAAAACTTTGTGGAAATAAGAACTATTGTTCTTTATTGTTGAGATGGGAAAATAAGAGATTACTACTGATGTCATATGTCTTTTAACCAGCGTTGTGTTGCGTAGTGTGTGTTGCATAATGGTGATAAAAATATGATATGTAGTTTCTTGTCCTTCTTTCCTCTGGGATTTGAGTTGTTGGCTTAATCAGGCACTGGTGTCTATTATTGGCAATATCTTTTATGGGGTTTTAATGGCTTAGGTTTTTGATTTCTTTTCAGGAATTTAAGTGCGAGATATGTGGGAACTACAGTTACTGGGGTCGTAGGGCTTTTGAACGGCATTTCAAGGAATGGCGCCATCAACATGGGATGCGCTGCCTTGGTATTCCAAACACCAAGAACTTCAATGAAATCACATCAATTGAGGTATGCTTTTGCAGAGCTTTTTTTTCCAATGAATTTTTCTGTATCACTGATTAGCATGAGTTTATCTGCTCAACATCTTCCAACTGTTGTTATCTCATAACGGAGTCTGAAAATCTGGTTGTCTTTAAAGAACCATGGGATAAATGAAACCCAGCTGAGACAAGGATGGCCAAAGTGAATGCCTGTTGAAAGCTTGTGGTTTAAATTCTATTGTTAGTGATGATCCTAAATCAACTTTATCATTGGCATCTATGGAATTGTGGTTCATTTGTTGTGGTATTGCCGTAGAATAAGAAAGTGCCGGTTTGTAAAATGTTTAACAAAAAAATTGCTGTAAAACATTTTACTCCCTTTACAACTGTGTTTTCCTAATCAACTGAAATTATTTTCAGATTGACCAAGGTTTTACAATGAAACAGACACCCGAAAATGCTGAAAATGTTTGCTGGAGAACATTTTATAACAAAACAAATTGATTAGAATCCTAAATCTTCACAAAAAGAAGTTAGTTTTAAAGTTATCACAGCTCAAAAATACTGTGCTTCTAATCTGTGAAGAGCTGATGAGTGCATGTGATCGTGTGAAGTATTTTTCCTAATAGCACTAATAATGGTATGTTCTTTTCTTGATAATAACTAGTATGCATGTGCATTCTTTATGCAGGAAGCAAAAGACCTGTGGAAGAAAATACAAGAACGTCAAGGAGTGAACAAGTGGCGCCCAGATCTTGAAGAAGAATACGAAGACAAAGAGGGTAATATTTACAATAAGAAGACATATACCGATTTGCAGCGCCAGGGATTGATTTGAGAAAAGCGAAATTCGTTATGTATTTTTTGTACGGCTTAGAGGAAAATACTCTTCCCGCAGGATTGTATTGTAATTTAAACTTAATGAAGACGGTGATTTGTTCGTTTCTGAGTCTTCTACTTATAGACAAAATAATCCTTTTTCCCAGCATCTTCATGACTACTCGCACTGATGAACACTTTAATTGTGAAATATCTATTACTCTTGATCGACATCCACACCCTCTCGGATTATAACCTGTCCTCGTTCATTGAAACAGCCCACCCCCTGTTTCTTTCTTTGAAAAAAAAAGGAGTGAGCTGGGGAAAATTATGTGTTCTAAAAAATCAGGGATTGTCAATATTATAATTTATGATGTAAATAGTTGATGACTGAAGTCCCCCCCTTATTTTTGTTTGAATTTTTAGTTTAATCACAAATGATCCTGATAAGATTACTGAATACTGTTTGGTGAAAATCTTAATGGCATTTACAAGATACAATTTTGTACCAACAAAGCTCGGATGCATGTTCTTTATGTACAGCCTTGTGTCGTGATTTTGTGTTTGCATTTTATAGTTTTTAGTCGCCCTTGTGTCGTGATCTTGTGTTTGCATTTTATAGTTTTTAGTCGCAGATCCGTATGATGTGCTTTGACAATTTGTCTTTTTGTTAAATGAAAATTTGAAAATAGTAGATTAAAATTAAATTCTCAGTGTAATATTTATATTTGTTATTTAAATAGTGTTTAAAAAATTTTATTCTGCAAGGAAAGATAATGCATTCAATTAGTATTATATAATGTGATATATTTTGTAAATAACGTAACATGTGGTTGGAATTTATTTTTAGTAAGAGTATCTCTTATATTAAAAAAAAAAAAAAAAGAAATGCAAGACTTTAATAAGTGATATCATTAGAAGAATGTAATTTTATTACACCTCTACCAATATTACACTGAGAATGTGACATTAGTCGACCAAAATATATTGAATGAACTGTAGTAAATCATTTGCGATTTGTGGATTCCAGGTTAGCTCAACTGGTAAAGTCTCCGATGGTTGTATAAGAGATCCGGAGTTCAATCCCCGCCTACACCAAAACTGATTGGTGTCTTGATACGATAATAAAAAAGCTATTATCGGGAGCGGACGCCATAGGTTAAAACTCTCTTTAAAAAAAAAAATCATTTGCGATTCAAAAAGAGGATGCTGCAAATTGACATTAGGGACAGCAAGTATGAGGGTTAGGAAGGCTTCCGGCGGAATCTCGGTGGCAGCACGATACTTCGTGGAGTGGCTTGAGGGTAAGCGTTCACTTTATCTGGGTTTCTCCGCCGAAGTTGGCATAAATAGTAACCTGGGTGTTGTGATTTCCGACTTGAGTAATTTCTTTGTGGTGTCAATGGTAACAGAAAAAGTCGCACATAACATCAGATAACTAGAGTTTATCCCTTTTTGTTTGTAATCTTTTTATTTTTCAAATGCTTGTAATTATCCTTATAAATGAAATCCATACGGAAGCCAGGAGATTTATTTGGCTACTACCTTTCTTTACACTCTCTTTTTCAAAATAGATGAACACTCTGATTTTTTTTTTTTTTAGAACCCAATATACTGCTGCTTGGGTATTTTTGCTTCTTAGGGTGCAAAATGGTGAAAAGGTTAAAGATTTCATCATTCATTTTCATATTTTGACAGTAAAAGTTAGCCAAATGGGTTGAATTTCTGTAAAATTTTCTGGCTGTGATTATAACAAGTCTTCAGTTTTTTAAAGTGGTATTAAACCTTTAATACCTGCATTCTTATAGTAAAAAAAAAAGGGTTCTTTTTGTTGATTCCTTTGAAAAGCTCAAGTTCATAAGTGATGAAGTTTGAAACGATGATGAGTTTGTAAAAAAAAAAACAAAGGAGAGAATGGGTCCGGCGGTGATGATGTTTCAGAGGGTAGAGGGAGACGAAGGGTTAGAAGATTGCAGAAATAAAGATAGTTTGAGTTGGCTTTTTTTTTTGAACCATTAGATCATTTAATTGCCACGTGTTCTTTATCTATACAAAGACCTCACCGAGTGAAAAAGGAGGGCTGCAAGTTGAATAAATCATTGAGCAATGCAAACGATTCAAAATTCACATTGATTCAGCAAAAAAAAAAAAAAAGATTCATACTTCACTCTCGTCCACAGAGCTTTTGTCCAAAAAAGTTAGATTTGCACCAAGAAGACAAAGGATGCTGCTAACAGGTATGTTAACAAAAAAAATTACATATAATATAATTATTTCAAGAATATATGGATATGCTTGTATAAATTCATATTAGCTATATATAAAGAACAAAAAAGTTTATTCTTTGATGAACATATATGAGTGAAAATTTATTCAGACTAACAAAGATAATACAATCAGTTCAGCAAGTTCATACAAACAAGCAGCGAATTAGACTGTAAGCAAACACTCTGGCATAATTATTAATTTGATATTTGAGATGACAAATCCTTATAATTATATAATTTAGCTCAAACAGACTGAATAGATAGCATCTCCAGCAAAAATAAATTCCTTCATCCATTTCTTAGCAACCAAGGAAGCCATAGCATCTAAAGCTTAAATCAAACCAAAAAATACCCAAAAATAAAATATAAAAAAAAAAAATTCAAGCTTTTATGGATGTTCTCCATCAAGGCATCAACTTGCAGCAACACTTTTCAATCACTACTCATAACACCTAGTTTAATTTGTTTTGCATTATTTTTGTATGATTGCGAGTATAACTCAACCACTATAAATTACTGTGAAGAATCTTGAAACCAGTACGCAAGCTTTAAAAACAAACACATTGATAATTCTCACTGTTTACCACTACCCAAGACCTCCAACACCGCCAGTCTTCCACCATCCCCACCAAACATCTTCTTTAATTCATAATCAAACCAAATTATGATTTTTTTTTTTTTTTGTGTGTGTGGGTGGGTATTTTTTGGTTTGATTTAAGCTTTAGATGCTATGGCTTCGTTGGTTGCTTAGAAATGGATGAAGGAATTTATTTTTGCTGGAGATGATTCTTAACAGAAGCTTCTATGATGGTAGTAATGTTTGTTCATAATTTTTACAAAACTCTTACTTTTTGATCTTGTTTTCTCTTATTCTTTTATTTTTTTTTATGTTTTGAGAGGAGAGAGACATAAAATAGAGCAAAAATACATATTTAGCCCAATTTTTAATAGAGATAGGTAATGGAACTTTAACTGAACTAACCTCATGTGAGTAAATTGCCAAATTTCAAACCATAGATAGGCAATTTAAATTTTGGCCAAATCACATGTGAGTAAGTTATAATTAGCCCTAGAAATAATACTCCTACTAATTATACTACCATTTTGGGAGTGATTTGTCTGCCTCAAGATATTTATTTTTCAAATTTTTGTTAATGCTTGTGGGTGTTAGTTGTTCTTTCTTCGAACACCTAGCTATTTTTCAAAGTATGCAGGGTTCTCCAAGTCCAAGCGCCTGCCACAAGATATCATTAAAACTTTAATGAAGCATAATTGTATATATTGTATTAATTATTTCAGTAAAATTTTTGTATAGTTTCAGTATTTGATTACCTTGATGATGAGGCATATGCTAATCTTGCCAACATATAATAATTTTGTTTTTGTTTAAATTCTGGTAAAGTTTTTAACAGTTGGGTTTTCTTGGAGACACGAAAGCTTATTCAAGTGTTCCCAGGGCCTGTGCGGAAATTATGGAATAATTGGGAGTTACGAGTTTTGGTTCTTGTCAGTCTCACCTTGCAGCTATCTCTTCTTCACTTGGGAAGTCGTAGAAGATATAGTACTAAAACTTGGATCAGGATGGTCCTCTGGTTTTCGTACCTAAGTGCTGATTCAGTGGCAACTGTTGCACTTGGTGTCATCTCCAATGATCAAGGAAATTCTTGTGATTGCAATGATTCCCAGTCACAAAATGAGCTCACGGCATTCTGGGCATCGTTTCTATTGTTGCACCTTGGCGACCGGGACACAATTACAGCTTACGCAGTACAAGACAATGAATTGTG
The DNA here is from genome assembly GCA_028216015.1 of Quercus dentata. NCBI lineage: Eukaryota > Viridiplantae > Streptophyta > Magnoliopsida > Fagales > Fagaceae > Quercus > Quercus dentata. Next base: position 13,459,706 of record CP116452.1, on the reverse strand, counting down.
GTTAAGGCACTTGCTTGGACTGGTTGTTCAATTCGGAGTGGCACTCTACATCTTTCTCGTGTCTTGGAAGGCCAATTGGCTGTCTTTTCTTACTATTCTGATGTTTCTTCGTGGGTTTATCAAGTTTGCTGAAAGGACATGGGTCATGCGATTAGCAAATTATGATCCGAGCTTTATAAGGCCAGGGCGGCGACATAAAGTTCTTGATAAAATCACAGATAAGGTTAAGAAGCATTTAATTATTCGTCGGCTAATTGCAACTCGTGATGTCAACTATACTGGAGAGGACATACAAAAAGATGCATTTCGGCTGTTTAAAATTTATAGATGTCTCTTCCTGAATCAGAAGGTCATCATTTCTTATCGTATTCTTTTTCACAATAGCACCATTTTTCTTGATTCTCAAGCCGCCTGGAAGACGATTGAGGTTGAACTTGGATATGCTTATGATGTATTCTACACCAAGGCTCTTTTTTTTTTCACGGCTTGGGGTTTCATCTTCCGTTCCTTCTCTTTTACGTCCATTCTTTTTGTGTTTGTGCTTTTCCTTTTACAAGAAAGGCACAAGCACCTACAGATAGATTTGATTATCACCTACTTATTATTGGCTGGAGCTATTCTTACAGAGATATATGCTGTCATTTTACTAAGTAACTCCGATTGGCCTTGGCCAGATTTTGAGAAAATGAAACACCTTCAGACACTATTTGCTCCCATAAGAAACTGTTGTGCAAAACTGACTAGTAAACAAAGGTGGTCTAATTCAATGGCTCAACTCAATCTGCTTAGCTTGTGCCTCAAAGATAAGTTTGATCAGGTTGGCAATGGTACCCCAAAACCCTTTGCTAACTTGAGAGAGTTGGTCTTCAATCAAATGTTGCTAAAAATAAATGGAGAACTGGAGATCCTCTTGTACAGGACTCATAAGCAGGTCTCTGCTGAGTTGAAGGACTTGGTGTACAACACATTCCGGGAAAAATTAAGTTCCAACAGCAATGGGTTTTCTGAAGAGTACAACAATTACATAACAGATGAAACTCAAAATGTGGAAATTTACCAAACGATTGTCATCTGGCACATTGCCACAGATCTCTGCCTTTACACAGACAGTGGTGCGAACGAACCTAACAATAATTTACGCCGGGAAGTGAGCAAGGATGTTTCAGATTATATGATGTATATTCTTGTGATGTGTCCTTTCGTATTATCAACAGGAAATGCAATAGTCTGTTTTGAAAACACTTGTGAATCCATTAAGAATTTTTTTCAAGAGAAAAATCTCCCTAGACTGCCTAAAGCGAATGCTTGTGCAATGTTGATCTCAGAATATGAAGCTTCAAGCGATAGTGTAGACGTTTACTTGTTGACTGACTCTCTGTGTCCCATAGCAGTTCTACTTGCAAAAAAACTGAGTCAACTGGATGGAAAGTGGGAGATATTGAGTAAGTTTTGGGTGGAGAACCTAGCTTATGTTGCAACTCTTTGTCGAGGAAATAATCATGCTCAACAACTCAGAAAAGGTGGGGAGTTTCTTACGCATGTCTGGCTTTTGATAGAGCAATTCAATCTCACAGAAAGTTTTCAAAGGTCACAAACAAGACCACTAGAGGAAGACGACATGGCAGGATAGGAGACTTGGGATTTGTTTGTGTATTGAAGTTATCATCACCATATGAAACTGCAAATTTAAGTTGACATGTCCTTAGTTCTTTTCCCTTCTCTCTTGATATGTAAAATCCCAATGCATTTGGGTTCTAGGTGATTTCAACTTGTTTCTTTTCCTTTTCCACCAATGTTTTGTTGTAGTATGTACACATTGTAGATTAATATTTAAGTTTTATTGATATTTAACAGCACATATATGATATATCTTTCGGCACATATAATCCCCACTAGTTTAAAACTTATTCAACCTTTATACTGGAAGGACAGTACATTCGCCACGGACCTTATGGCATTATCATCATGATTCAAAGGGCAAGCCACAAATTAAGGAGATTGTTGGTTTAAGTTGTGGCAATTGCTCTATTTGACAAATGGTGATTATTCCAAATGTTTTTGACAGTGCAGATCCTCCTTTTACCTAATCAAAGCAAGGACCCATATTCCCTGAATATACCTAGGGGACTTATCCTAGGCGTTTGAGACGCCTAGTACTGATGGAAGAATGAAGATCCTGGACTTTGTTTCCTAAAGAGTCAATTCTGCCAAGTTCTAAAGTCTGGGGAGTTGGTTGAATTAGGCTCTATATATTCTTTCATCCTCACTTACATCTATTATTCCAGACACAAATGACACGTCCACATTTAAAATATAAAAATGGATGTGAAAAAAATAGACCTAAAAAAGTTGATGTGAGAAAATAAAAACCCATTGAATTATGCATGGTCAAGTAAATAAAAGAGTTCCGCAGATTATTATTTTGCTTAGTATATCAGGTGATAAGGACTAAAAGTTGGCCTACATTTGGGGTCACAACAGTATTAACCAATGGTATCTCCCAAGCATCAAGCATTAGATCACCATTACTTTTTGGTACAAGAAAAAATGAACCGCAGGTATGGATAACATTCAATAAAATGGGATAATCATGGTCAAAACCCAAACCCCCATAAATGCATCAAGGATTGTGACATTTGATGGCAGAACATAGAAGACAGATGAGATAATTGAAGATAGCTTTCAACTATTTCCTTTCTTTCAGTATTGAGTAAAGAATAATAATTACAGATTAATACAATAACATATAAGACAACAGATATTTACACTAATCCATTGCATCATCACAAGACCTTGTAAACAGGAGGGCTGATCCATTCACCCCACGAAGTACTAGCAGCCTGGAGTCCACATATGTTCCACATACAAGCTTTGACAAATCAAACATTTCGGGTGGGAGTTGTGTCCGGATTTCCTGAACTGCGTTTTTTGCAGTATCAATATTTTGATTCAATGGCTCACCAAGATTCATTGTCACATCAATGTCACCTGAAGCAAGTTTTGCAACCGGAAGGCTTGATGGGAACTCTTTAAAAGGGATTGTTTTCCTCCATTTTCTACCTGATAATTTCTTAGCTAGAGAACCTTGAGTATTTGATGGACCCATAGTAAACTTTCCTGTGGTCTTTTCTTCCTTAAGATACAGCCGTCTCCCGGCTGTTAATTTGAATAATGAATTCACTTCCAATTTCCCACTTATACCAGTCTTGTCATGGGGCCAATCCTTACCAATCATGATTTTAAATCCAATTTCTGAAGTGAATGAAAGGTTGGTGTTTAACTTCGATGCTCTTGACACAGCCAAACGCACGTCACCAATGAGGACTCGAGCATTCGGCTGGCGAAGGGTCAACCCTATGTGCTTCCCAGTACAGTATAATAAGCGCCATTTTCCAGGCAGCAACTCTAGCCAATTCTGCATGTTCAGAATTATGCATAAATTAGCACAAGTCCAAAAAGCTAAACCAACGTCCGATTATTCATGTGATACAACAAACTTTTCCCCAGTGATATGGACCTGCCGAATTCAAGGGCCACAAGAGTGGTCCAAATGCAGAAAAAACGATTTTTTGATTTCATTACACCAATTGACCTCTTGCATGTGGCTAATCTAACACACACTAGATCAGAATGGTGTATATACTCTGACTACAAACCAGATAGTTGAATCAACCAAATCTTGGAGCACAAGCTCTTCACAATACAAAGAAACATACTAAAAGATTGCTGAAAATGGATGCGTATATTTACAAGAATGGATTTCAATATTAAGAAACAAAAACAAAAACTTCTCACTTAAAATGCAGAGAATGCTATCTTTTTTATGTCATAAGAGCAAATCAGTTGAAAACATGTCTTCATATGAAGTCAAACAGAAAACATTGAATATGCAAGTGGAGATCAACCAACAAAACAAATTAATAATAATGAAAAGCTGAAAACATTTGCTAGCCATGTAGTTATATTATAAAGGGGGTTAGAAATCAGGATTTGAAACATACCTCCATCCTGGGAATATTAAATGTTAATTAATCTTAGAAAGCTTAATGCCTAAACCAAATTTCATTTTTAAAGAGCATCAGGTGATAAGGACTAAAGTTGGCCTACATTTGGGGGGCACAACAGTATTAAGGAATGGTATCTACCAAGCATCAAGCATTAGATCACCATTACCTATTTGGATGTTGTAAAAGAAACAATCCAACATTGGTATTATCAATATTTTGATCCAATGAAAAGCTATTGAGTGGTATGATATTAGTAAAAGCTACAACAGACATAACTAGAACCTACCCCACGTGTGTGTTGAGAGTGAGTGCGTGTTTGGGAAGAATATAGATAATTACCTTTGGCTTTGAGTTAGGATTCAGCATTTCCATCAACTCGATGAAGTGGGCAAGCCTACTACGCTAAAACATGAAAGATAAGAAGTTCAGTGCACTTCTACATTCTCAAATTTCTGCATTAATAAAATATATCTGAGTCCCAGATATCTAGTAGTCTGAATTGAAATTTTGAACACAAATACAGATGGAAACATGGTATGCATATAATTATCCTTGCATATAATATTTTATAATGTACTAGTAGTGTGCCTATTCAATGCACAGTTTAAATAAAAATTGTGTAAAACAAAAGCACAGTGTAAGGCCAAGTGTTTACTAAAACAAAATGTTATGGTAAATAATTAAAATTATTTAAAATAGATAATAAAATTTCTTAGAACTTTTGGTAATAGAATTTTAGTTGAAGCAGTACTTTAAACTTTTTGAAACTTTTGTCAATTAGTGAATCATATGGTGAGATCAGCCTGTACAACATGTAACATTTGTGTTAAGCCATATGGCGTGGCCCAATAAAAAATTATAGTAGATACAACAAGCCTTCATCCCAAATTTTGAAACAAATGATAAAATTTCTTATTAAAATTTTTGAAACTTTTGGCAGCTGAACTTTAATTGAAGTAGTATTTTAAATTTTGCAACTTTAGAAATAGACTTTCACCTAAAATAAACAATCTTAATAATTATAACATGCTTATAGTGAACTTGATGAACAGGCATCTGTAAAATACAATTTATACCCACAAAGTAGGGACCTTATGATAGTTTCTCTTCATACATACATACGTATATATCAATGACAGTGTTTTGACATAACCAACAAAATAAAACAATGTGAACCTATTCACTATGGAGGTATTGACAATTTGAAAGAGAATAAAAAGCAGGAAATTGGATTCAGAAAGTAACCATGTACCTGAGGTTGGCCATAAATATATTCCTCTGTAATTCGTACTGCAGTAGAACCCAGACCCCATCTGATAATATCCATGGATGGGACTACCCGCCATCTTGGACCACAAAGAAATGGGTGTCTAAGAGCATCTAAACAACTGCAAAGCAGTTCAGAAGGATTGTTATGAACGGCATCATTTCTCTCAATCAAGATGCAATATCTAATTAAATGTGGTTTAGAAAAGTACATGATATTAATGTAACTGTATATGAATGGCATCATTTCATGTACATGATATTTTTATAAAATCTGATTAAATCTGATTTCTTTCCTAACATGTAACTATAACTATATATGAACTGCATCATATCTAATTAAATCTTATTTCTTTCCTAACATGATATTTTTATCTCACATATAACAATTATACCTTACTCTTTTGGAAGATTTGGTTGCAAGCAATAAGGATAAAAGGTTCCAACCTGCACCCCAATTCCTATCCAGTATCTGCAAATGACAACAAATCAATAGATTTTCACATGAAGAAGGGAAAGGTACACTGAAAGTGGAAATAACTTGCGTTGAAGGAACAAATACTTGGAGTCCAGAATTTCCCGATGGAGAATTCCTACTAAGGAACTGTAGAAGAAATTCACGCAAGCATGAAGGATCATTTCCCTGAAATAGCATGTAAAAGAGAAATTTAGTAGTATGATAAAAGTTATACTCATTTATTAGAATCTTGAGCTAAACAATTATACTAATGAGTTTTGTTTCAAACTTAATCATAATACGGTTAATGTGGCTTTAAGCAAGGAGCATAAAGAAAAGGGGGCAAGGGGGAACAATACTTGCTAGTTCATTGAGAGATGTTAAAGAAATGTTAGAGAATTAACAGAGAACAAATTTGAGATAAGGAGTCAAAATGATACAGCCCACGTATTAGGGCCAAATACATATCAAAAGATGCCAAATTTAAGATGGAGAGTCCAATTATAACATATATGTGAAGGCCAGAGAAAAATTGACTAATGAGGGTTGAGGGACAAGGGACCTAATTCATTTACACACACCAGAAGAAGGAACATGAGATACCAGTTTCTCCTGTGGGAAGATGAAAATAATAACAGATATGCATATACATATTAAAATATAACAATAACAAGAGCAACTTGTAAAAAACATATTACATTTAGTGTTGAACAAGAGCAACTTGCAGTGATGAACCATATAACAAGCAAAATGGTTCATCTTACATACTAAATATTTTAACACAACACATTCTGAAGTCTTCCTATATGTGACAGATGACCTCGTATTACTGAAATGTGAAGATTTTTTACAGGATACACAATACATGTGCCCAAGATTTAGTTCTCCTTTGGATTATATGATTTAAAGGCTTGAATTTAAAAAGGAAAATTGTGCATGTTATACCTTCGTGAGAAACGATTTGAACTTCGTAAAGATAAAAGGATCCATAAGTTCCCGCAACACCATTTTTGCCATCATGAATCCAACACATCTTTGCATCATGTATGAAACAAAATAAGCATCAAGAAAATCTTCTGGTGACAAAAAAAATTTACACCTTATTTCACTTTCTCCTCACCATACCTCATGTCAAATGCAATCATCATTTGTCGCCTATCCTGGTTGTTGTCCAGAGTGCTACTATTCAGACCATTCTCGTAAAAGTCAGCAGCATTTCCTAGAATCCCTACCTGAAAAGCTAAAATTTTAAAAGCTATATACAGACAAGAGTAAACCATAAAAAAAAAAAAAAAAACTGAACTAGCTGATTTGAATGAAGTATACCAGAATCCCACCTATCCCTAGTAATCCCAGATTGCAATACCTCTTGCATAAACTAAATCCCTCAACATCGGTAAGCTCAATTCATCATCAGCTACCATCAATCTCTCTCAGTCATTAAGTGAATGCTTATTCTATTAGATATTTGAATTAGTTGAGCATACATGTGGTGGCTGAACAAACTACCATCAAATTAATCAGTAAATCAATTATAAATTGCTGCAACACAAGAACTTCTAACCATCAAAAATGATAAGTTTTTATTTATCACATTGTTGGAATGTCCCCAATCATGCATTTCATGAGCTTGCGTTTGTTTTATTATCAATTGATTTTTATATCAATAACCCTTTTGATTATCTACCATGGTGCTCCCAAAAAAACTCCTATCAAGTAGAAAACCAGATATAGCTTTATTCTTGATGAACTTATGGGGGTGCAAAGGAAACTCATATATATTTAGGACAAAATCACCGATGTGATAATGAAAGCCAAAAAAAACTTATTATATTCTGAAAGCATACATGAAAATCTGGTGCTTACTTTAATATGTCTATCCACTGGACTTATGTGCACATTCTCCAGTCTCAACTCTGTATGGGCAAGTCCATGGCTGTGCAAGTAATTCACCTGAGTTTTATAAACAACAGAAATATTATAAATCCTCCAAATGTCAAATTCATATCTATGCATTGATGACTGCAAAAATAAAGCATACTCCAATCAAAAGATCCCTCATCAATATTCGAAAAAGGCGCAATTGTCGACTAATTGCAGGCCCTCCAACTGTGTCATCACCCACCCTCCTGACACACTCTTCATCCAATGCAAGAGTAGCTTCTAGGGTTGGGAGCCAATCTGATTGTCGAAGCCAATGTCTTAAGGAGAAACTACCATGATACTGCATTAATATTTATAAATAAAAAATGGTTAGTGTCTAAAGCACATTAATTATTCACCATTTTTTCTATAACAGATACATTTGATAGTTCTATATATATATATATATATATATATTTTTTTTTTTCTTTCTTTCTTTCTTTCTGGTAAGTAGTTATTTGATAATTCAGTCATTCTTGTTCAAACCATAAAAGCTCTTGGTGAGACCTCTCATGATCATGTGATGAAGTAAGTGGGAGTATAATAATCTATCATACATGGGAAAGAACCTACCCCATGGACCAGGGTAAATGAAACACGACCACTACTTGTAGGTGAAGAAATGTAACCATGGACTTGCATTGAGTAAGAATGGTACATAAGTTTACGGCGAACTAGCTTCTTCAATACCTAACAAACAATCCAAAAAGTAAAAATAATTACATAAATCCGGAACCTTCAGGAACAACACAGAAATAACAATAAAACAATCCACAAACCTCTATTGCTCTTTTTCCTCTGCGCTGAGCTTGAGCACTAGTAAGGCGTCGAAGCACAACTCTAGTGTTATTCAAAGGGCTGCGATTTCATAATACCTGATATCAAGATCAAATCTCTTTTGCAACATGACATCACCAAAACAAACAGGAACTAACCTATTAGCATCCTTCACTATTGCTTCAAATATTACCTCATCAGCCTACAACAAAGCACAATCAAATTGCCCCACCATTAATTTCATACTCATCCTAAGAAGAACACCCACCACTACACAAACAAATAACAAATTTTAAAAAATATTCATACCCGCCCTCCGAGGCCAACACTAACACAATCAAGAATTTTAAAATTGGATATCTTGAACCTTGTAACATGCTCCAATTCTTCCTCCACACTATCCAATAACACAGTCCGAGCATTTTCTTCTGATTCCATCGAAGATACAGCTTTTCTAGCTGATGAGCACCGAACCCCACAACATTGCCTTGGATTCAAATTAGGGGACTTCCCAGTGAAAATCATGGGACTTCGTCTGATCAGTCTTGTCGACAAATTACCACTCAAAGACACTACTTCAGCATTTTCCACACTCGGACTCAAACCAATTCCGCATAGCGCCATTGATCAGAGCTCTTAACATAAAATAATAATAAAACAAATTAATAATAATGATCATATAATCAAGCTCCATTACTACTCTCAAAAATAAAAGGCAACAGTAAATGAGACAAATAATAATTTGGATTTATTTCATTGTTTTGGAACCACAGAAAATATTGATCAACTAAATAAAATTTTTGTACTATAGTTTAATCCAGCTGAACTCAACTTTCTGATTTCCTACAAGCCACACAACAACAAAAAAGAAAAACAGTAAAAGACTCGTGGAAACCTCAGTTTTCTTGGCAAACAAACAGAATTATACTCCATTCACAGAATTACAAACAGAGGATTATGCTTTCTCAGCTCCCAAACGAGTGAGAAAAAACACAGAGCCAAAACGCTGCGTTTTGTTGTTTCAGCTTACCAAAATTATATAACAATAACAAGCGCATATGATATGAGACATTCAACTCAAGTAAACGAAGCAGCTAAATTAAGCGCAGCTGAGCGAGAAATTAAGTAAAAAAAAAAAAAAAGTTCGTGAAAGTTTCTTTCCATTTCCAGTGTTTTCTCGGGAACCAAACAGAAACAACGGAAAGATAGAGAAATCATAAGTGAAAACTGTGGAACTTACCGGAATTAGAAAGAGGAGAGAGATTCTGAGAAGTGAAAAAAATAAGAGAGAGAGAGAGGGAATGGTATTTATAGAAGAAGGTAGGGAAGGGAAAATGTGGGAAGCGTGTGAGAGTTGCGTGGGGGAGGAAGGCAGAGACGCTTCGCCATGGGTTTTCCCGTTTTTTGTTTTTCGTATCGTACGTCCACGTCTGCCTGCCTCTACCAACAAAAATATCTAATACTCATTTCTGGTTGGATCAGAAGGAATTTCTCTCAAGTGCCATTTCGCCGCTATCGTACAGTGATTGTGGCCATCTCACCATTCTTATTTAGGAAAAAAGTCCTGGCTTAGGCTTATCGTACAGATCTATCACTGTTTTGTCTGTAACTCGAGATTCAAGGAAAATATTTTTTATTTAACTTGAGTTTTATAAAAAATAGTATAGAAAATTTGAAAACTATTTTTTCAATGAATTTGAGTTACAAAGCAAATTCGACTCCTAAAAATATGATAGATTATTAAATATTTCATAAATAGTAATATATTATTAAATATTTTTCAATCAAATAGTCATTTTAGCCTTATTTTCAAATATAAACACAATATAAACATGTATGTTTGTATTGTGCCAACTTTAGTATTAGAAGTTCTATATATATATATATATAACCTAATACTGCCAAATTGTGCCAATACTTAAACCTGCATGGTTTTTTCTCTAATTGTTTATGTATATATGCATGTGATATTGTTTTGTATTTAAGTGGTTAATTATGTAACATTTAACCTCTTGAGGGTTTAAATTCAAATATATATATATATATATATATGGCTTCACTTTTTGAGTGTTAACACAAAACTCTTTGTGGTATTGTTCATTTGTTTGGTATAAAAATACCGTTATAAATATGTGTATGTGTTATAACAGGAGCAACTCACCATTTTTTTTTAATGGATAATTAATGGTTTACACATAAAATGATAAAACAATGCCATAAGAATTAAGTGCTATGTACGGTGTTGGACCTCGGGCCCATTACGCCTTGGCTTGGACATTCTCAAAGACCAAAACTAAGCCCAAACCTAATAGCAAGCCCATTCCATTTTGGATGCATGATAGACAAGCCCACGCTAGTCAATTATGACTTGATCGGGAATGCGTTTGCTCGAAACGGTCCATGTCCTGGGCAACTTGGTATCGCCTTGGGAAATATCATTCTTGAGCAATCCTTTAGAGGCAAGAGCCAATTCCAATGCCATCACCTTTGTCTCGATAGAGCTTATCCCTTGTTAGAAATAATTAAATTGGACCCTACACACACGAGTGAGACTAGAACGTAATAATGAAACCTTCACCAACCTCAAGCTATAAATAAGGGAAGTGAGTGAAGAATGGGGGTTGGCAATTCTAAGGAGAAAACAAAGACTAAAAGAGAGGGGGTCAATACCACTAAGAAGGGGAATAACTTCAAGAGGGAAGAGAGGGAATTTGTGAGAGCCAAGGTGTGTCATTGGGTTGCTTGGCAAGGAATTACCCATAGTAGGAAACACTAAGCCCACCATATAAGTAAATTGTGAGCCCAACCTTAAACCTTGTTTGTTAATGGAAATTTGGGTGCACACAATTGGCACCGCTTGTGGGAGTCTCCTACGTAGTTGTAGTTTTGTCAAGATTAGTACAAGGAAAATGTCCGGTAGACAATCGGGAAGTTACTCTGAAAGCAGCTACGGGAGATCTTTTCGGGGATCCGGTTGGTGGGAAAGAAGGCAGAAGAGGCGTGAAAACAGGGAGTATGAGCAGGGGGAAGAGTAGCCCGGTCTTAGAAAAGAGTCGTTTCAAACACACCGGACAGTATTAGGCACCTTAAGGCATGAAAGTTTTGACTGAAGGGATGAGGAACTTGAACGCTTACGTAGATTGGTAAGTGATTTGGAGTTTGAGGCAAGAGGTAGGCGTTGGAGAAGAGATCACAAAGAGCGTGCAGAGGGGTCGACTAGTGTGGGGGTGGCTATGGAGAGACGCCTCATTAATCCCGTTCCCATCGACACTAGGACCGGTCTCGGTATACAGACCGAGACTCAATTTCCCTAGAGGGGTGACAACCCCGGAATGCTACCATGGATCTTTGTGAGCCGAGTATTGCGTAGAGCTGCTCAATCACCATTCTCGGGAGATATCGAACGAGCACAGATGCCAAGCAGATTTACTAAACCTCTATTTAACTCTTATGATGGGAAAATGGATCCGGTGGAGCATGTAAGCCATTATATCCAAATGATGTCTTTGCATGGTCATAATGACGCATTGATATGTAAGGTGTTTCCATCAATTCTCGGGCCCACCGCCTTGAGGTGGTTCAATAGGTTGAGGAAGGGCTCAATCCATAGTTTTCTTGGTGATTCAAGAGTTCGAGGTCAGGTTTATGACTTGCAGCCGGGTACCGCAACTAGTGGACGCGCTGCTGTCTATGAAGATGGGAGCTCGGGAAACACTTCGTAGCTACACTAGCCGATATTAGGAACTGTATAATGAGATCGGTGAGGGTAATAAAAAAATCGCGGCAAGCACTTTCCTATTGGGATTGCCCAAGGATTCTCGAATTCTGATTCGTTGACAAGGAGGTCTCTCGAGGATATGAGATAGTTGATGAGGCGTATTGAAGAATATAAAAGGTTAGAGAATGATCGGCGTGAGAACAAAGGCAAGTCTCTGATCACGAGTCGGCCGGCAAAGGGGTTTTTAGTCAAGGCCCCGAAAGGATCCGAGGATCGAGGAACCAGGCGCACGAGCAGGGGAAGTAAACGTGACGTTTAAGGAGCGAGTGCATAGAATTATGGATCGAATTAAGAACGAACCATACTTTTCGATGGCTGAACAAGATGGGGGGTGACCTATCTAGAAGAAATCAAAATTTATACTACACTTATCATAGGGATAAGGGGCACACCACCGAACAATGCGAGTGTTGAAATACCATTTGGAGTAGTTAGTAAAGGCATGGTACTTAAAAGAGTTTGTTGTGGACCCAAGAAATCAAGAGACAGGGCAGGGTACCCGACCTCGGGAATCCTCTTCCACCCCTTTTAGGAGTGATAAAGGCTATCCATCTTGCTTCAAGGGGTACCCTAGTGACACGAAGAAAAGGGGTATTGGTAGTGGCTCCGGTAGAGAGTTGCTTTGGGATGAACAACCTTCCGAGAAGAAGTTGAAGTATACTCGAGAGCCCATTGTCTTTAATGATGACAATCTAGAAGGAATGATCTAGCCCCACGACAACACTTTAGTGGTTACGACTCGGATAAATGGTTTTATAGTGAAGAGAGTGTTGGTAGACCAAGGGAGTGGTGCCGAAGTGATGTATCCCGACCTATTCAGGGGGCTAGATTTGAAGAACGAAGACTTGTCTAAGTATGATACCCCCTAGTTGGCTTTAATGGTCGGATGGTGATCCTGGAGGGGTAGATTTCGCTCCCCGTGAACATGGAAGACAAGGAAGTAATGGTGACCTTTATAGTGGTCAATTTGTTTTCTCCATATACGACAATTCTCGGAAGGCCATGGATTCATGCAATGGGAGCAATTCGTCTACATTGCATGTTAAGGTCAAATTCCGCACTAAGCATAATATTGCTATAGTAAGGGGAAACCAAAAAATGGGCGGACAATGTTTGGTGGCTACCGTTAACTAGGAAAATTAAGCAAAAGAAACTAAGCGATGAGACCCTTATAGCAATTAGGGGAATCCCGAGGAGGAAATGGGGGCTAGTTGTGTCGAGGACATAATAAGAGTAAAGATATTGCCGGATGAGGATAGGAGTTTTCAAATAGGAGCAGGTATGAAAAACAAAGATAAGGTGGAGATCTTGCTATTGCTTGTACAAAATGTAGACATATTCGCTTAAAGCCCGTACGAAGTGCCCAAGGTAGACCCCGAATTTATAGTTCACAAGCTTAACTTGAATCCATTATTTCCTCCCAAGAAGCAGAAGCCAAGGAGGTCGGCTAAGGAGCACGTCGAGGCAGTCAAGTAAGAAGTTAAGAGGTTGAAAGAAGTAGGGGCAATAAAGGAGGTTTTCTTTCTAGAATGGCTTGCAAATATTGTAGTGGTAAAAAAGAAGAATGGAAAATGGAGGGTTTATGTAGATTTTCTTGATCTAAACCGAGCATGTCCAAAAGACCCTTTCCTATCTTTGAAGATTGATCAACTGGTAGATGCAAAGTGCGGCATCCGATGATGAGTTTTATAGATGCTTTCCAAGGTTACCATAAAATTTCCCTAGCCGCCAAGGATTAAGAAAAGACTGCGTTCATCTCTCCTTATGCCAATTACCATTATACCGTGGTGCCGTTTGATCTAAGGAATGCTAGAGCCACCTATCAACGGATGATGACAAGGATGTTTAGGGAAAAGATTGGGCGTACGGTGGAGGTGTATATTGACGATATGGTGGTTAAAAGTAAATAGGAACAGGGGCACATTGATGATCTTAAAGAAGGGCGGTATAAGCTACGTCTTAATGCTAACAAGTGCGCTTTTGGAGTGGGGGTTGGCAAGTTCCTTGAATATATGATTACTTACCGAGAAATAGAGGTTAATCCCGATCAAATTAAAATTGTAGAGCGCCTCAAGCCACCAAATAATCCAAAGGAAGTCCAGTCTTGACCAAAGATACTAACCGCCATAAACCGGTTCATTTCTAAGTTTGCAGATCAGTGCCATCCATTTTACTAGCTTCTGAAAAAATGGAAGGGATTTTGATGGAACAAAGAGTATGAAAAGGCTTTTCAGGATTTAAAGGAATATTTGGTGTAGACACCTACGTTGTCAGCCCCAAGAGCCCGATGAGGATTTGTTCATGTATCTTTCGGTGTCCGGGCATGCCATAAATGCCATGTTGCTAAGGGATCAAGGTGTGCAGCAACCAGTATATTATGTCAGCAAAATTTTGGTCGATGCCGAGAGGAGAGAATTGCCCCTGGAGAAGTTGGTGCTAGCACTAGTGCATGCAACAAGGAAGTCGCCCCATTATTTCTAAGCTCATCTTGTTTATGTATTAACTAAGTATCCCTTACAATCATTGTTAAAGAATAAAGAGATTTGATTTCACGGGCGGGATAGCCAAGTGGGGGACTCAGTTGGGCTCTTTTGACATTAGATATAGACCTAGGAGTTCAATGAAGGGTTAGGTTCTTGCTGATTTTGTTGCAAAGTTTTTCCCGAGAAGGGAGATGAAAATAGTTTGTCATGTGGAGGTTCGCCCATGGAAGGTATTTGTGGACGGTGCATCTAGTGCTTTGGGGTGGGGTTGGAATTGTTATCATCACACCGAAAGGGATAAGGGTGGAACGTTCTTTTAGATTGGGTTTTAAAGCTTCTAATAATGAAGCTGAGTATGAAACCCCTACTTTAAATCTAGGAGCCCGAAAGGTGGAGGTTTGCTCGGATTCTCGGTTGGTGGTTAATTAAGTGCGGGGTAGCTTTGAAGCCAAGGATCCCTGGATGATGGAGTACTTATGGTTGGTAAAGCAGATTATAAGCCAGTTCTAGAAAGTGAAGGTGGTTCAAGTGGCAGGGGGCGATTAGCGGCATGCCAACTTTCTAGCCACTTTGGCCTCATCAGCGATAGAAGAGGTGCCTCGATTAATCAAAGTAGAAGTGGTGGCAGAACCGAGTATTGATGCGGGGGTAGATGTTTTGATGGTGGCGATATCCGATTTGTGTTGGATGGATCCAATTGTTAAATTTCTAGCAGAAGATCGATTGCCTGCCGATGTAAAAGAAGCAGATAGAGTACGCCGTATGGCTGCTCGGTTTTAGTTGTCAGCAGACTATAAGTTATACCGAAAGTCTTTTGGGAGATCGTAAGTCTTTTGGGAGACCGTATTTGCAGTGTTTGCATCCGAGCAAAGTGGAAGAGATCTTGACCAAGCTCTATGAAGGGGTATGTGACAGTCATGTTAGAGGGCGTTCATTGGCCCACCAAGCAATGACTAAAGGCTTTTGGTGGCCACAGATGCATAAGGAGGCTTTAGTATGTGTCCGAAGATGTGAGCCATGTCAGAAACACGCTCCCCTAATACATCAGCCGGTGGGGACCTTGAACCCTATTAGTAGCCCTTGGCCCTTTACACAATGGGGACTAGATGTTATTAGTCCATTCCCTCGGGTTATAGGGAACCGAAAATTTATTCTGGTAGCCATGGATTACTTCACAAAATGGGCCGAGGCCAAGGCGCTAACTAACATCCGGGATGTAGACGTTAAAAAGTTTATTTGGAGGAATATTGTAACAAGATTCGGAGTGCGAGAATCCCTAGTGTCCGACAATGGATTATAATTTGTGAAGAAGGCTTTTTGAAAGTTCTATAGTGATCTCGGTATTAAAAACAAGTATTCCACCCCACCGTATCCGCAGAGTAACGGCCAGGCCGAGGCTACTAACAAGGCAATTGTGAACGGATTAAGGAAAATATTGGAAGGTGCAAAGAGAATAAAAGCTAAGGAGTTACCAAATGTCCTTTAGGCGTACTAGACAACCCCTAGAAGATTTACGGGAGAAACCCCATTCTCGCTAACATACGGAGGGGAAAGAGTGATACCAACCGAAGTAAGTTTATGCAATGCACGGGTCTCAAGATTTGTCCCTGTTGAAAATGAAGAACTTATGGTAAAGCAACTGGACTCGTTAGAAGAGCACCGAGAATCAGCAACTATAAAGCTGGCCGAGTATTAGCAGAAGCTAGCTCGCCGGTACAACCATGATGTCGGGAGTTGGGAGTTCAGCGTTGGTGACTTAGTGTTAAGGAAAGTGGTAGGGAACACTTGGGATACCAATGCCGGAAAGTTAGCGCCCGAATGGGGAAGGACCGTATAGAGTTATTGTTATTGCTAGAGCTAGAGCATATTACTTGGAAGATATGGGGGAGAGACCACTCTCCTGGCCATGAAATGTTCAAAATTTACGAAAGTTCTATCACTAACATTTTTTTGGGGGGGGGGGAAGTTGCAAGTTATATACAATCATTCAGTCATATACAATTGTTGTGTAAAGAACAATGCCTGCCCATGTAATATATAGAAGTTGCATCACTTTTCCAATCTTTATAATGTCTATTTTCACTAAGGATGTAAAACCACGTGCTCGGTTCAATCCTAACCAACGAATAGGTGGAAACCTTACGTCTATTTTCACTAAGGACAGAAACTTGTGCTCGGCTTGATCCTAATCACCGAATAGGTGGAAACCTTACGTCTATTTTTCACTAAGGATAGAAACCTGTGCTAGGTTCGATTCTAATCACCGAACAAGTGGAAACCTTGCATTTATTTTTACTAAGTATAGAAGTCTGGGCTCTGTTTGATCCTAATTACTGAATAAGTGGAAACCTTATGTCTATTTTCACTAAGGATAGAAACCTGTGCTCGACTCGATCTTAATCACTGAACAGGTGGAAACCTTACGTCTATTTTTTATTAAGGACAGAAACCTGTGCTCGGCTCAATCCTAATCATTGAACAGGTGGAAACCTTACGTCTGTTTTTACTAAATACAAAAGCATGTGCTCGGTTCGATCCTAATTATCGAACAGGTGAAAACCTTACATCTATTTTTACTAAGTACAGAAGCTTGTGCTCGGTTCTATCCTAATCACCGAATAGGTGGAAACCTAATGTTTATTATTTCTAAGGATAAAAGCACTTGCTCGGTTCGATTCTAATCACCAAACAAGCGGAAACCTAATGTTTATTCTCTCTAAGGATGTAAACTCGTTTTCGGTTCAATCCCGGTCACCAAACGGGTAGAGACTTAGTCTCTATCTTTTTTAAGGATAGAAATGAAAGAGTAATCTTTATCATCGATTAGAAGTAAACTTTAATTTGGTTACTCAATTATAACAAATGAAAGAGTAAAGTATGGTAGAAATAATTTAACAACAATGCAATAGTTATTCATAAATATGGCTAAAATAGATGTCTTGTCACCATATCATGGTGACTAATTAAATGAAATAAAATAAACGCAAATTAAAATTTAACTAGTGTTCTCGTGCACCAGCTCCCTCATCTTTGGGGTATCCTCTTCGTTGTCGGCGCAGGAAGGATTACGAATGGGGGCTAAGGCTTCGAAAAGGGTATTTGCTTGGGATTCCTTAATAGGAAATCATCAAGCACTCCCATGGCTTGTAAAGCGGCCATCCATCCTTCCCCAAACCCATGTCTTCGTGCTTGGTAGACGATGGGTTCCACAAAGTTCTCGGTGTCCGCAAAGCCCTTGTTGTACCACTTCTCTTCAAAAAGCTGCAAGGGCCACGTTTAGATCTGCAATTTCATCAACTTGTGCCAAGTTCGGACTCTTCGCTTCTGCCAATTTAAGCTAGTGCCGCCCAATTTCACGTCCATCTCTGTCAACCTCCGCTCCGCCAATATTCGAGCCTTCTCAAATGCTTGAGCCCTCTTCTCGGCAGCCTTGCCTTTGTCCTCTTCGGTGGCCACAACAACATCTTTTAGGACCTTCTCCCGGTCGATATCTTCAATAGCCTCCTTCAGCCGATCATCTATAACATAGGCCAGCTATGCGGCTTGACAACACAATAATGAAACACATGAAAAGAGGAAAATTGCAAGTACATTTATGTAATGAAGAAAAAGTAAAGTGTATTACCGCTATAGTATGCCACCGCAACCGGGCAGCTAAGGACCCATCAGTGCCGCCCGAGAAGAAATGCACGTCCTCAAGTAGTAGAAGGCCCAAGTCCCGACACTAGCCGTCATGGGAAGATGCTCGTTCCCAAGCCTAAAAGTGTTCTACCAACCCACTTTTGGCTAGGAAAAGGACACCACATTGGACCCAACTTATGCGGTTGGTTGGGCATCACCAGCAGGCTCCCGGATGACTATTCCGTTAGATGCTTGGGGAGGCGTAGTATTCGAAGGCACGCCCCCTAAGCCCTTGGGCGGTTGGTTAGTTATGCGCTGCCTTTTACGGGAGCGGCTAGGAGGAGGTGGAGGGGAGTCTGACCTCTACCTTGGAGTCATTGTTGTTGTCTTCTTGGACAAGCGCCGAGCAAAAAAACGATTAAGGGTCATTGTTCGCTTGGCCACCATTTTGTCTTCACCTTGGTTGGCTTCTCGCTTACGAGGAGTTTACTAACTCGGCGGTTGCTTGTTCAGCTAGTTGGGCTTGGGCTTAGGCTTGGGGCTCTTCGATGGGTCCGTGGACGGCATAACTTTGGGATACGATATCTGTCGAAGCGTCCCTTATTGGTACTAATGACTTCGCCCTAGCTATCCAGGAGGTCAAGTCCCAAGCTTCACCACCTGTGATTAGGGTTTGGGGGAGAAGATTGGGATGCCGCACACCAATATACGACAACAAAGGGCTGTCCACCAGTAAGGCTTGTTCGAAGGGTTGCCAAGTGGAGTAAACTGGATTGCAACCAAGAATGAGGTGGGATGCCCAGAGCTGCTCGTCAAAGTGCACAAATATCTCTAACCAAAGCACGAAATTGAGATCTCTCACATGCACTACTCTAATGTCCGGCTTAAACATTTTGCTTTCTGCACCAAAATAATATGAAAACTAGTTAGTACGTGTTCGAGCGGGGTAAGCAAGGGTAAAACACTAAATTGAAAATGGTTAAAAGTGATAGATACTGACCAACGTCACGCGGTGAGGTTGGGCAAGTAAACTCGTCGACAAGCCAATTGCCACTCACCCAAACATATTCCCCTGTTGAATTTTGGTTAGAGTCGAGAAGGCATGATAAGAGCCATACTCGTACATCCCTAACCTTTAAGTAGTAGTTAGATCTAATGTTGCCATATAAACTGTAGTTTATGTCATGGTGGTTTAGTTGTAGCCCGTATATCGGGTTTAATCTACCGACACAACTCACAACTCGATAAAAGTTAAGGGGAAATTGGTCGGGGCATGAACCATAAAACTTAAGGGTACTAAGTATGAGAGGGTCTATGGGAAATCTAACCACTCCCTATAAAATGGCCATCAAGGGAAAAAACACTATGTTAGAACTCAAGCGTCATTGGAGAGCGATGTCACCCTCGTGACAATAAGCAATGTCTACATGTGCAGGAATATCCTAGGTTGCTCTAAAGTTAGCCAAGGACGCTTCAGTAGAAAGAAGATGTGAATAACCCATTCCTAACTCTAGAGTAAGAGAAAAAATTTGAATAAGAGAAAGAAAGAGTAAAGAAATTTCTTTGTGAGTTCTAGGAATTGGTGATCTTAGTTAGAGGATCTATGCATGGGAGGAGTATGCTCGACAGAGAGAAAATTGAAGGAGTGAAGAAGTAAAAAGTAGTTTGAGGAGTCAGAGGGAACTATTTATAAGGTGAAAGCATTTAATGGAAAAGGAGGCGGGAAAATCTTTTCGTAACTCCCACACGCGTGGCCTTGATTCATGAATCGTCAGGTCATGATTACGGATGGACTAGACAGCCTAACATAACGCTTCTTTTGAGAGGGCATTAATAGCCGTCTTGTTCATTTAATGGCTAACGGTTGGACTTCTTGAGGTGTCTCTAGCACTTGTTGGGTTGTCCTTGATTCGCTCCGTGAATCGGACATAAATCAAGGGGGGCTATTGTACGTGATTGGACCTCGGGCCCATTGGGCCTTGGCTCGGACATTCTCAAAGACCAAAACTAAGCCCAAACCTCATAGCAATCCCATTTTGTTCTAGATGCATGATAGACAAGCCCACACCAGTCAATTATGACTTGATTGGGAATGTGTTTGCTCGAAACGGTCCATGTCCTCGTCAACTCAAGATCGCTTTGGGGAATATCGCTGCCGAGCAATCCTTTGGAGGCAAGAGCCAGTTCCAATGCCATTACCACTATCTTGATAGAGCTTATCCCTTGTCAGAAATAATTAAATTGGACCCTACACACACGAGTGAGACCAAGACGTAATCATGAAACCTCCACCAACCTCAAGCTATAAATAAGGGGAGTGAGTGAAGAATGAGGGTTGGCAATTCTAAGGAGAAAACAAAGAGTAAAAGAGAGGGGTTCAGTACCACTAAAAAGGGGAGTAACTTCAAGAGGGAAGAGAGGGAATTCGTGAGAGCTAAGATGTGTCATTGGGTTGCTTGGCAAGGAATTACCCATAGTAGGAAACACTAAGCCCACCATATAAGTAAATTGTGAACCTAATCTTAAACCTCGTCCGTTAAGGGAAATTTGGGTGTGCACATGTTATATTCAAAATTTCAAGAGGTTTCGTGTTTTATAAATAACCATTGGGGTTTTGTGAAATTTTATTATTATTTTTAATTATTTTGAAATGTTTTTATTCTTTTAGTTTTTGTCATTGTGTTTAAAAACAAACAAACAAACTTAGGTTCCTAATAAATGCTTACAATTAGCATGATATGATTTGAAATTGTAAATTATTGTTATTGATATTTTTAAATAGATTCAAAGTTAACCATAATTCAACTAATATATTTTGGTATTTCCAATGAAAACGTCAAATGTTCAAATCTCCTTATCTTCCAACTATCGAATTATCACAAATATATATATATATATATATATATATATATGTTATTTGTACGTATCTCTCTCTCTCAATGGTAAAATTTATTCTTACAATTAAAAGAGCTATGAAAAGAAAAATATGTTTAAAAAAATCATAGTATATATAATGGATAAAACTCAATCACATATACGACATCTACCTTATCTGTTATCTCTTGTTTTAATCATTCAAATTGTCATACAAATCAACGGTGAACATATGCCTTCAGGGTGCAAAATAACATCATTAGACCTAAAAGAAGTACCGAAGAAACAATTAAAGGTCATATGTGTTTTTTTTTTTAACACAAATATAAGTACTAAAAATTTGTAAATGTACCAAGTCAGTTCTTAGCCTTGAGGTCGCAATTCTTGCTTACATGGCAAAATTCGACAAAGCCACGTGACGCTCCATTATAACAAGAAGGCTACAAGAGAACTAAATTGGTACATTTAAAAATTTTTAAGGATTAATGATGAACCTTTCAAAATATCTTTTTATCTAAAAGGGGTCTTATAAATTATAATTATTTTCAATCATTTTCTGATTTTTGATAAAAGGTGGATTTACACTATTAGACATTTGGTTTATTGTGATGTGTTCTTGATATGATGCACATTACGATGATGTGACATTAAAATTTTTGATTTATTTTATTTTTTCTAACATTACCATAATTTAAAATTACAAAATATATTACATCATCTTAATTTCATCACATTCCTAAATAATGTAATATTGTATTCTTGTATTGAAATTACATTAATGCAAGATTACAATAACGTAATATTATGGCGTAATGTAACATCACAAATGAACCAAACACCCCTTATATGTATTTTGCATTAACGTAAAATAAATTTTCTATTATATAGGATTTTATATTTAAAATTAAAATTTTCATTTATTTTATAATATAAAATTGATACTTAAAATACTTTGTTAAGTTTACCTATATCTTGATTAAGTTTAAGTCATGCATAGTATAACACTAATATAATATATTAATTATAGGAATTTTTAGAGTGGTGAAAGCATTGACTATGAAACTATAACAAATCGAATATAGATCACATGAACTCTAGGTGTCACTAAAACAAATCTAAGGTACATATTATCACATATTATAAGGGAACTCGGTTGAGTTCTGTCATGGGGAGGAATAAATAATGGTCCATTTGGATTGAAGGGGAGGGAGGAGGAGTAGAGTAGATTTATCCTAAAATTAGCCTATTTTCAGCTAACTCTACTCTACTCCCTCTCCTTCTCCCCTCCATCCAAATAAACCCTAAATGTTATTTTTAAAGTATCGAATAGTTATTCAAATAAATTACACTAGCACATTTTTATAAAGAGTTCCTATTTTTATGTCTTTTTTGGTTGAAGGCAAACTTTACATTATTGATCACCAAGAAGCTATTCACTCCATACAAACATGAAACAAGGTCACTTGTTAGGGTAAATTTTTTTTTTTTTTTTAACGTAACTATGAAAGATAAAACAATATGATCTTAATCACACTAAAATTCAATTTAGTCCATTGACTTTCACTTTAATGGTCAATTAGTTATTATGGATTATTTTTTGTCAATTTAGTTTTCCATTTTATCAAAATGAACCTTTTTTTAATTTTTAAAATTTTTTTTTAGAGTTTCACAACTTGTGACGTCCGTTCTCGATGATATCTCTTTATTATCAGACTAAGACACTAATCGGTTTTTAGTGTAGGTGGGGATTGAACCCCATATCTCTTATTCAACCATCAAGACTTTACCAGTTGAGTTAACTGGAACACACAAAATAAATCAATTTAATCATTTTATATTTCCATCCAAACCTATTAGGAAATTATCCCATTTTAAATACACAATTATATTTATATTAATATTAACCCATGTAGTCTTACAGCATGATTAAGATTGTACTCTTTTACATTTTTAGTGATATCAAATGTCATACATTAATATTTGAATAATTTGTTCCAAAATAAATTTCCCAATTACATTAATTTGATTGTTTGGTTTTTAAGGGCTAAATTTATGTGTAATTCATTAGGTGTTATATCTTAAGTTTCCAATTGAATTAAACTGTTTGGAATTGACTAGTATAATAAAAAAAAATTATATATTTCTCAAAGACAATTAAATCCAACCATATAGTTTATTAGTTAATGCAAATGCATGGTTGAATTTAATTGGACAACTTAAGGTTTAGCACATAAAGAACTGTATTTAAATTTTATTTATTTCAAGTTTGATCTTTGACATGAGAGCCAACTTGGTCATTGTAGTTTCGATTTGAGTAATTAACCGTTGGACTTTAGGTTTGTGACAGACTAGACATTTTGTTAGTGCTTTCTATTAGTGATTAATGGAGTTAATCATGTGATGTGCATATAGGTGTTCTATATAGAGTAAACTTAGAGGTATAAATTAAAACTTGACATACGTAAATATAGATTCAATCTAGATTCATTAGGTTAAGTAAATTAAAAATTATATTCTAAATTGAGTCTCGATCGTACAAAAAAGCGTTTGGATGAGTTTATTCACATTTAATTACTTGGTTGTGTAAATTTACTATTGTTATTAAAATGTATGCTAAAAAAAACCATACATTAGAAATTCAAGTGATAGCTCAATGATTATGGCATCTATTGTGGTATTCCATGTGATGTATGGTTCGAACCCTATCTCCCTCCCACTCCTCTTTGTTGCTTCCCCTGGAGCCCCTCGTCGGTGAAGTTCATGATGCCCTTTTGGCCCTTAAACTGATAGTCTATCATCATCTCTCTTTTGTTATTTTTGAAGGGGGACTCCCTTTTAGCTTGATTGAATCTTTCCAACTTCCTTTTGTGCCTGATATTATTATTTATTTTTTTGCCCATTGTATTTGTTTCCCTTAATTCTCTCTTATTTAGTTAAGGTTGAAAATATTAGTAAAAGAAGATGGGATTCAAATATTTTCAATTGGAGCCTACCAAATTCTTATCTCCCTGAATAGATAGGGGAGAAAAATTGGTTTGAGGTGTAAAGCTAGGAGTTACCTTTCCACACCTTTTAGTCTTTTACTATTTACTTTTTGGTAAATATACACAAAGCAACATTTTCATCTTCTCATTCTTCTTCTAAACCATTGCAAAAGAAGCTAAAATCCAAGTACTGGTATTGTGTTTGAGTTCACTTCTTTCTTCTTTGTACTTCCTCTTTAAGTCAGAATCACAATCGCACTGTGTTGTCTCTAGAAGATTGAAATCAAGTGGACTTGGTTCCATCCAGGTAAGGTGGAACCCACCAAACAACTCCTATGGATAATGTAATTTCCAATTTGACCTCAAAGGTCCACCTACCCCACGTAATCACCGGAGCACCATATTTACTCTGCTCCCGCTTTTACATACGTGTCACCTCCCTATTGGATACAGCAACGTGAGCCAATTACAACAATATCATTTGTTTCAACACAAAACAAACACCGCAATGACACCCTCCGTAATTAACACCGAACTACCGAGGGTAACATCGTCACACCGGCACAAATTATCTTGAGTCCTCTCTGAGTCTCGGTAAACAAAAGCAAAGCAAAAAGCCTTCACACCCTATTCTTGTTTTCCCATTCTCTTCAATACCACTTCTCTCTCCGTGGCTCTCTCGTAATTCTCATTCATTTCGATCCCATTCTTATAAATCTCCTCCGATTTCCGGCGATCCATTCTCTCCGGTGGCTTTTCCGTTCCATTCTCCGACCGCCGTACACTGTTAGGGTTTATTTTTTTCACTCCCTCCGAGATTTTCGCACTTAGGGTTTTTGATTTTTTTTTGATTCGAGTGCTCGCTTTTTTGCTGAGAAGCTTCGCGATTAGGGTTCTGATATCGGGGGTTTCAATTTTTGAGTATCGATTTCGAGGCTAGGGTTTCGATTTTTCGATCTGGGCACTCAATTTTTGGTCGTGGATTTGCAAGTTAGGGTTTCGGTTTCGGTTTGGTTCGGGAATCTGCAACTAGGGTTTTTGAGTGTATTTCAGTGATGCCGAGAGGTTCAAGGCACAAATCTAGCAAACACAGCTCGAGGGAAGCGAGGGAGTACTCGGACTCGGAGAAAGATTTGAGCACGAAGGATCGGAAGGGAGGCAAGGAGGAGAGTGGCGCTGGAGCTAGGGTTTCAAAGGAATCTGCTTCGAGCGAAAAACGGAAGCTTGATTCTGTGAAGGATTCCAAGGACTTGTACGCTTCTGGAAATGGCGAGTATGCCGAAGAGCATGGCTCGTCGAAGCGGCGAAAGGAGCGTGGCGATGAAGTAGTAACCGATCGGTGGAATGGCGGGGATGATGATCGGACTGAGGTGTCAAAGAAGTCCAAGGAGTCGAAGGAATCAAAGGAGTCGAGGGAGTCTAGGGAGTTGAAGGAATTGAAGGCTTCCGGTGAATCGAAGAGTAGTAGCAGCAGTAGGAGGAGAGAGGAGGGTTTGGGAGTGTATGGTGAGGCTGAGGAGGCAAAGAGGAGCAGTGGGAAGCATCGGGATTCAGGTCGAAAGGAGAGTAGAGAAGCTGAAAGGGAGAAGAAGAGTAAAGAAGGGAAAAGTGAGAGAGTGGTCATTGATAATGACGAACAGCGTGAGACGAAGAAAGCCCTTGAAATTACTGGTAAGGTAACTGATTGGTTTGCTGGTTAATATGCATTTGTGTATATTGCGATTATGTTGTTATGTACTGATAGTAGGTTATGGTATATTAGAGTGTTTTGAGATTGGTAGATAGTATTAGAAAATGAGAAGTGTGGTTGTTTGAGTTACTAGGGAAGTCATGAACTTTTTGAATATCAGTACCTAAAAATCATTGGATTTTGCTCCATTTTTAGAACCCCAAGTGCGATTTGATACGGTAACTCATTTTTTAAAGCATGTTTTTAACTTTGTGCAATTTCAGTAGCTGTGAGGCTTAATTATGTTAGATTTATTTGCTTGCTTGAAATTTGATATCCTTCTTTGTATTCATTTTCTACATTTGATTTCAGTCTGATGATATTTCTTAAATGCTTCTGGTTTCATGCTGTGACCTTTTTTGTTGCGGGGCATCTAAATTAGTCATAAGCCAACATTCATGAAATTTAAGTTAACATTGTCTATCATGTCTTCAGGACAATGTAGTTATTATGACTATTCTCTAGATAGAATTTTTGAAATGTTTTAACTTTTTATTTAATTAATTATTTTATTTTAGATCTAAGGATCTTGTTTTTAATGGGTGGGAGCTGATATGAATCTCAGAACATTAAAATTGTCCATAATTTTATTTGAAAATGTAACATCACATAATTTAATCAAACAGAATAAATCCTAGATACGAATGATAACTCATGTTGTGTGCTTTTCACAGTGATAATTTTAGTGATCTAGCTGGTTTTATATCTTTTTTATTTTCCTTCCTTTTTCTTATTCATAGAAGTTGAAAAGAATTGGATTGCTAAAGCCTAAATGTGACAAAAAATAATTGTTATGCATTTCATTGGTGAGGTGATTGAAGCTGATGATAGAACAAGACTACAGTTAATCAGCTATCATCTGATTAAGAGGAATTCTTTAGTACAGAGCCCGGATGCTTTACTTATATCACGATTGTCGGAAATAGATATTCAATGAAGTTATATTACTGATAATAAAAAAAATGATTGTCAGAAATAGATGATTGAATTGAAACTGATTAGAAAAGAAATAATACGAGAATACTTGTTGAAAGCTTCATTATATTATTACAAATATGATATTAGTACATTGTGGTGCTATCTTCCTTCTACATTCCCTTGGAAGCTCGCCATTATGCTCATAGTTATTGAAACGTTGAGTGTTTCTGGTCTTCAATTGGACCTTCAAAACTTTCAATTGGGGGCAATTTATTAGGTTCTACAGATGTGTCACACCTTTCAAGTCAGGAGCATTGTTTTACATGTTATTCTGTAATTGAACACCATGATTACGTCAACCCTAGAATTTAAGATGAAGAAAATTTTGAATTCTCTTATTTTTCAGGGTTTGATTTGTCATGGGCTAAAGGAAATAAAGGTTTGAGAAAATATGTTTAGTAATATATTTGAGCCTGTCAGGATTTGAGCTTTTTTATCCACAATATGTGAGATTTGGAGAGAAATTTATGGACAAGACTAAAACTAAAATTTCTTTGTTTTGTTTTCTCTTTTTAACCATAAGTTTTTAACAATATAATCTTCTGTTCATTACTTTTCTAGGAATCTTTCTGATACGTGGACAATATATGCCCTGCTTTGAGATGTTGGTTGTCCGTTCATAGTTTCCTATGCTTGAGTAGCATTTTTTGGAACTTTTTGCATGAAGGAGGTAATATTGAAAAATGCAGTTGTAACCCAAAAGAAAGAAAGAAGAGAAATGCAGTTTTTATTAGAGAACTACCAACTCATTAGACGTGTTTATGCTTGATTTAAGAAAATGAATTATAAAAACTTCTTGCTTTGTAGTTAACATGCTTATACTCCTAAAATAAAATCTTTGATTGTTGTTGCATTTCCATTTTTCTTAATTAAGCTTTAAACTAACTAATGGGGATTGGTTACATGAATCCTGTGCCATTTTGTTCTGTCTAGGTCAATATTCTTTGTTAAGTCTTTGGCAAGGATGTCAACTTATCTGATCTGTTTTGATTTGTGGCTTGCGAAATTTATGGGTGCCATAGGCTTAGGAATTTTGAGAAATTTTGCTTGTACTCATAAGAAAAAAGGTCTTTGGCAGCGATGCCTTTCTCCCCTTCTACATCCACATGTTCTTGGTCCTTCCTCTGCTCCCTTTTTTGCCTTGGATTTTACAACAGTAATAAAGGAGGAAGAAGAAGAACAAAGCCTTGTCCCAAAACCTTGGGGTTGGAAGGCTGCGTGAATTCTTCTCCTCCATCCTATCCAGAATCAGACTTTTTGCTACTCTTTAATTAACATTTTCATTTTTACTACTACTAATATTATTTTAGGTCTTCCTCCTCTTCTTGTTCCTTTACCTTAATCAAATCACCCTTGTTCACTCGTGCAGTCATGTGGGCTGTTGTTGATGTGGTGAAGATTTTATGGTTTAATTGAAAGCTCCAGAACAGATGCAGACACTATTAATTATCGAATATGGTTTAAAATTGACTTAGAAGAAAAAAAGCCATTTCTTAATACATTTAACTATTGTTTGGGTGAAACATTCTCCCACTTCAAATAAACCAATATATATTTCCATAACCTTCTTTAATTCGATAAACTTTCATTGTTTTCTCAATGGGAGAGCTTCACTGTATTTAGTGACATTAAATACTCTTTCCATCCCATATTGTTGGTTCTCTAGTTTATTTTGGAATGTTCAAAGGTATGGTTCCATTTGAAAAGTCAATGAAGATAATATTAATACCTTTCCTAATTTACCCTTTACTTGATTTGAGAAATAAATATCCCTTTTCATTTAGTTTTATTTAAGTTTAAATTCAAGAGTATAGTTTGGATACTTCCAATTTTTTATTTGAAAGACAATTCATCAAAAAATGTACCCCTAAAAAGTTGGATTTTTTAACCAAAACTAGCAAGATAAAATGGTGGGATTATTTTTCATGTGGATTGTTGAGCCCTTAAGCACGCATTTGGGAATGTATGGATGGTTGTAGTGAGCATTGAGATACTGCAGCAGGATTTTGGTTGATTGATTTTTCATATATCTCTCTGTGTGTGACATTTCTTTATCTTTCTTGGATGAATTGGAGTGTGTAATTTTTATACCACTTGTGGATTTACCTATAGACATTCTGGATATTAAGCATTGGTAATTTAGAGTTTCCAGTGACTTGAAGTGATTTTATCCTTTTCAATTACAGTGCCGTAGGAATTCAGGGAACTGATGGATTTATATTGTGTAGCTTCTATGGAATTTATTTATTGCTGACAGTTTCCTTCAGGAACACAAAAATATTTATCTTTATTAGCTTCGTAATTGGTATCATTTACTCTTTTTTGTTTTTAAAAATCTGAAACTATTAAAATACTGTGCTATCTTAAGCTATAATGTTTAGCATGAAAGAACTCTCATATAAACCTATTTATCACTCGATCATAGTGTCTGATTGTTTGTCATGGCACAAACCATCCTTTTCCCCTTCTTAATAACAACCATTATGCATAATGTTTTAGCAATAACATTTACTGTGATGACTTGAAACATAGTAGTCTGTTGGATGTTGGATTATTACCATGCATGTAATTGTTTTGTAATGCAATTATACCTTGTGCACAAATACATTGGAGGCTACATCCAGTTGGCCAAGGCATCCTTGTATTGCAAAGAGAATGAAAACTGATGACTGTTATACTTAATTTTTGATGGCGTTGAATATGGTGTTGCCATTAACCTATCGAAAAAAATAAAAAATAAAAAATAAAATTGGTGTTGCTATAGCACTGGAATATGAAGCCACTTATAAATGGAGTTAAATGCCTAGAGCCAGTTCTTTTAGGAGTTTTCAGTTGTTTATGGGTGCTATTGAAGAACAGAAGAATTGAGGTTAGAGAAACATAATTTTTTTTGGAAGAGAGGGTTTAATGAACAAACTTCCATATAAAATTTATGTGTTTTTATTCATAACATGTTTCATTGATAAGGTGCCTTATGAAAATAATTTTTAATTGTTTTTAACTCGTGCATAACTAAAACTATTGATTTGAGTGTGGCATGTGACCTAGTTCCCTGACCCTTAAAATATTATTCTATTCTTATTTTAGAAGACCTGATGCGTTTCTTTAATGAATATGAAGAATTTGTTTTATGAAATGTTCTATGAATACCATATACATGATCTTTGCTTTTCTAGTCAAGACTCCAGCTAACATCTTTATCTGTGTCTTCTGGCAGATTTGAATGCACAGGATGAGTTGCAAACTCCTGAACCAGAAAACCAGCTTGAGAGGCGAACAAGGAAAAAAAGAGACGGTTCTGGTGATTGGGAAAAGCATCAAGATGATGTTGGGGATATTAATGATAGACGATTATCATCTAGGGATGATGTTGGCAAGGATGGACGACAAAAGGATGAAAAGCGCAAGGATGATAGATCACGAGACAAGTATCGAGAAGACATGGAAAAGGACAACAAGCATCGTGATGACAAGCAAAGTGATGAGCGCCCTGCAAAAGATCATGCTAGCATTAGGTCTGATGATAAGCGTGCAAAGGATGAAAAGGATGCTGTAGAAATACGACAGAAGAGAACCAAACTTCAGGATAGTGACCGCGATCGAGAGCGCGACCGGGAACGTGATCGTGATCGTGAGCGGGAAAGGGAACGGGAACGAGAAAGGGAACGAGATCGTGATATAGAGGCTAGTCGGGATCGTGATCGGTATCGTGACCGTGACCGTGACCGTGAACGTGATGGGGACCGTGGGCATGAACGCAGCCGTGATCGTGACCGTGACAGTGATCGTGACCGTGATTATGATCGGGATCATGACCGTGACCGTGATTATGATCGGGATTATGACCGTGATCGAGATCGTGATCATGACCGTAGTCGAGACCGCGTTCGTGATCGTGACCGTGGGCGTGATCATGACCGTGAATATGATCGTGACCGAGAATATGAGCGTGATCGAGACCAAGACCGTGACCATGACCGCCATCGTGATGGTGATGGATATGATGAGCGAAGTGCTAGGTACAAAGATGGCAGGGGAAAGAAAAGATCCCCGGATGATCGTGATGATCCTAATGATAATAAAACTAGAGTTGTCAAATCTCACTATCCTGATATGGAGAAGAAATCTGTGACTGGCAGTAAAGTTGAATCTGATGCTGATAGGGGAAGATCTCAGTCTCGCCAAGCTCATGTGGACACTACTATTGGTAGCAACAGACGGAGAAATTCTCCCAGCTCCAGTTCACATGTTGGCGTAGATGAATACAGGTTTGTATTTTTTCTGAACTCCATGTAGTGGAAAATCTGGTTGTTGTAGGCATATCTGATTATGTAGATTATCTGGAAAATTTGGTTGTTGTAGGCATATCTGACTACGTAGATTATCTTTGGAATGGTTTGCTCTGACATTTGTATGCTGGTTTTGTAGGTGTGTCTGTTTCTCAATATTAGGCATTGTGCTTTTGCATATTTGAAAATATTATTTTACTATGTTAAATTTGCCTCAGGTTAGCATGCTCAGCAATGTACTGTGACAAATCTCTTTGTTCTCTTTGTTCTGTTTTTTTTTTTTTTTTTTTTTTAGGGGGGGGGGTGTGTGGGGGGAGTGGGGGATCATATGGATAAGAGTTTAAATTTTGTGTTATATGTCATAAACATGTGGTTCATTTGTTGTCCTAGCAGATCTTCTGTAAGTATTCTATTAATAAAATCCATTTGATTGTGGGTTTGTGGTAAAAGTGGTGGCCTTTTAAACAGTTATTGCTATGTTGATGATGTGAAACTAGCACATGTGCTAGTGTTGTGACCAACATCATGTCATTATCCTTTGGCATGCCATAAAATTTCTTTTCTTTTAATAATAGAAGCAAATGAGATAAGCCTTCCGTTTAATCTGTTTGTGTTGCCATTCATCTTATGCTACTGCCTGATGTAATCAAACTTGGAGGATTAATGCTAGGAGCTGGACCAATACAGTGGAAAATATTAATTAAATGATTATGTCTGAAACATTAATGTGTTTCACAATAGCACTTGTTTAAATGCTCATTCTTTTGTTCTAATATATCTGTACATTTGAAATAAAATATAAGGAGCCTGAATTCACCTGCAATGTTTTTAAAGGTCAATTGGATTTTATAGAATGTGATGTGAAATAACCATATTTTCTTGTGAAGCATATGTGGAATTCAATAATAATGATGTCTTCATTTTTTTCCGTTACAGGCATTTAAATCCTGAAGATTTGAAGTACAGGGATAATAAGTCCGAACAGAGGCCCAAGACAATTTCTTCGAGAGAAGTAAGTGCTTTCTCTGGCGTGTCAGAAAGAGGTGCAAAGTACAGAACCATGGAGAAAGCTGTCAAAATGGATGATGGCCATTTAGGGGAGCTGCCAACTGAAAGGTCTTCAAGTTCCAAGGCTTCACCCAAGGGCTTGATGGAAAGATCTCCTTCATCTACAAGTATTGACCGTAGGTATATAAATAGAACCAGTGTTAGGCGGAGTCTTGATATTGAAGATACAGGACGCAGGAGCAGTGCTTCCAATGATGCTAGAGATTTCTCTACTACTGAGGACAGGCTGTATAGGGACTTGCCACCAGAAAAGACTCCATTGGATGACTCCTCTCAGGCAGATTCATCTTATTATAATAGAACTAGTCAGAGTAATGCATCTTCTTTGATTCCTCCATCACCTGCTTTCAGAGCTGGTGTCGACAGCCCTTCATTTGCTGGTTCCTTGGAAGAAGATGGTAGAGTTAACTCCACTCCCCGTTATAAGAGGGGTAGTGATCCTAGTGTAGTAAGAGGACATGGAAATGCTTGGAGGGGTGTCCATGGTTGGTCTTCATCGGTACCAAATGGCTTCATTCCTTACCAACATGGACCTCCTCATGGGGGTTTTCAGGCAATGATACCACCGTTTCCATCTCAACCTATGTTTGGTGTTAGACCTGCTGATATTAATCACTCTGGGATTCATTATCACATGCCTGAAGCCGACAGGTTTTCTGGTCACTTGCGTCCAGTTGGCTGGCAGAATATGTTGGATGGTTCAGGCCCTCCTCACTTGCATGCATGGGATGGAAGTAATGGCTCAGGCCCTCCTCACATGTATGGGGGGGCTGAATGGGACCAGAAGAGGCATCCGATGAATGGTCGGGGTTGGGACTCAAATGCTGACATGTGGAAAGGACCAGATAATGAGATGAAGAGGGACTTGCCTTCCCCGTCCCTCAAAGATGATTATCCAGTGCAGGTCCCAGTAGATGATGCTTTGGCTGGGAATGCAGGTCAGAGGTCTCAACATGAAGAAAACAATGAGGTTCAGGCAAAAACCACTGAAATAAGCTCCATTGCCACTTCTCCAGCAAAAGAAGCTACCGATTCTCTACCTAAACCTGCCCATGAAAAGGCACCTGATCCTTACAAATTATCAAGGGATGATGCTTCTTATTTCAGCCGCATATATCTTTCTAAGCTAGATATTTCAGCTGAACTTGCAAGTCCAGAGTTGTACAATCAGTGTATAAGCTTGTTGGATATTGAACAAAGTGCTTCTGTTGATGAAGACAGCACTATGGATGTATTTTTGGAGGTAGAGAATCTTGACAAAAACTCTCCCATTCCCTTTATAAATATTGATGAACTCTTAATGATAACTTTTGCTTCATTTTGTCTTTTCTTTATAAATGTGACAGGATGAAGGAAGAGCTGGTCTGAAATTTTCCAATAACTTATCGAGCCATTCACTTTTTCCTGCCATAAAGGATTCTGTTCTTAAGGTAATTTTTCTGATGGATGGAGATATTGCTAGTCATTGATATCTTATTCTTATGTAGTTTTAGTAGCCACATCCTCATAATTGTTCATATGTCCTACCTTGCCCGAGGGCTACAAGTGGTTGTTATGATGCATGCTTTTAATCAGATGTTATCCTTTTCTAACCAAAAGATAACAAAAGCCTTTTTTAATCAGATGTCATTAAAACCTTTTAAAGCCTGTGTGCAAGAGGTAGGTTCCTCTTCATCAATAAAATATGTACATACATAGAAGACCTCATAAGACAAATTTCTGGTTTAAAGTGAATAATTTGTGTGGGATCATTGATTCTCTTCTTTCTGTCCTGTTACTTAAAGGGGAAGCTGTTTACCAGTAGTTGCGCTGCATATTTCATAATTGCAAACTAATCATGACATTATTATTTTGTTGATTTATAGTTTCAATGGAAGTACTGGATTTCTCCAGTTTGCAAATGTTGAATTTACCTTTTCCCCCTAGTTTCAAGTACATGTTTTGGTGAATACTGGTCAGGTTGAGTGCCTTTTTGGGTGCTGTTTAGCTGTGCTGGAATTATTTGTAACACTTTAATGTTTGCATCTGTGCACGACTAACTCATTTTTGCTGTAACTGTCACATTTATGCCAACACTGGTTTAACTGTCTGGGAATATTGCCAGGACTTTAAATCTAAGTCAAAATGTTTGAATACTGATTCTAGATTCTAGCTGGTTGACACACATTGTGATTTGCAGAGAGCCATGGACCTCTACAAGAAGCAGAGGGTGAAAATAGTAAGATTGTCATCTCTTAGTGGGGGAACATTTGACATTAAATCAGCTTCCAACCAGGTGAAAGTGGAGGAGCAAGTCCCCATCTGTGGTGTGGAGAGAGTGGAAGAGCAAGTCCCCATCTGTGGTGTGGAGAAAGTACTGGAGCCAGTACCGACTTTGGATGCAGAAATGCCATGTTCGCCTATGTCAACTTTAGATCAGAATAAAGTGGAAGCTATTTCATCCAGAGACATACAAGAAGATACAGAGGAGCCCGTTTCATCCCCAATTCAGGAGGTGCAGAATCACATCTTTACCCCTTCTCCGAAGATGGAAGTAGTGGTTCAATTTTATGGTGGTGAGACCCCAGGGGAGAGAGAGCCAGTTTCCAGTTTGGAGGAAAAGAATGGAATGGCTTCTGAACAGGTGAATTTGGAGGTTGCAGATGGGGATGCAGGTGATAATGAATCACAGACGACTACCACTCTGCCGATGGATGGCGATGGCGATGGTGAGAACATCAACAACATGCTTGGAGAAACTAATGGCAATAACTCTGGCTATTGTGGAGAGGAAAGGTTTTCTGATGATGCAATAAATGGTCCAAAATTATTTCCAGGGGGTTCTCCTAGGGCTTGTGAGGGTTTGTTGCCTGGGCCAAATGAGTCTGAGTCGGTAATTTTTAGTCGGATACATCATTCTCCTGAAAGTACACATTGAGACAATTTCTATAAACTTTGTTTCGTTTTTATTGCATTTTTTGGTTTTTTAGTTAATTTTGCTATTTCATAGTTCTTGTTGCTTCTCTTCTTCAGTAAGGAAATAAAAAGGAAATATCTCTCAGCTTTGGGTCCCTTGATAAGAGGGGGGGCGAGGCCCCACGTCGTTTTTGGTCCCTACCTTTCTTTGATTGATGAGAAGATCAGGTAAATCTGTGTTCTCCTTGGACAAATCAAATCATATCTACTTGTCTTCTCTTCTCTTCTTAATGTGCACACCTGCATTTGCATTCATTTGCATTGGACAATCATGTTTTTTGGAGTTTTAGATGGAGATCGGAATTAATGCACACGTACACAAACGCGTATGTCATGCACCCCCCCAACAACACACACACACACACGTGCACACGTACTACTTTACCTACGACTTTTTCACTTAATTATTATATTTTCCTCATTTGGGAACATTTGAATTTGTTTTTAATATAATATAATATAATATAAATGAAAAGATGGAAAGTGTTACTAAAAAAAGATGGAAAATGCATTGGGCCGGCCCGCCCAAGTTTTTCCCTATAAGCTTGAAGGCGCGCACACGCACACGTGTGTGCATATATATATATATATATATATATGGAGGATATTTTTTTGGAAACTTGGATAATGCATTGAACCAACAAGTGGAAACAAATTACGACGGGAAGGAACTATTTTATCTTTATCCTGTGACAACAAAAATTCCAGCCCGGATAAGGTAATCTTTCCTTCCAAACTATAACAACTACTAACAACTTAGTTTGCGACGTTTGACATCTACTTTTTTCTGCTAAAATATACTTGAAAAAGTAACGTTCTAAAAAGTAAGTTGAACCTAAGAAGTGAAGTTTACTTTTTTAAACTAAAATATAATTAAAAAAGTGTAAAGTTTTAAAAAGTTGAACGTGTGAAGTTTTAAAAAGATGGAAAAAAAAAACTAAAAGTTGAGCAAAGTTAAATTTTAGAATTAGTTATAAAATTCTCAAAGGAAAAATCGGGTCCGGTCAATTATTTGTATTTTTCCTTTTCGTCTGATGAATCACTTCCTCTCAATTAAGCAGAGCCAATATAGCTCAATTATTGGTTACAAAATTCGCCCCATGAACGTCTAATTTACAAATCTGCCATCAATGTGATTTCTTTATTTTCTTGCCTCTTTTGCAACTCATCCTGTGCATTAGTAAAAGGAGTTTGCAAATTGGGTTTTGGGGAGGGGTTGTTTATAATGCACAAGAAAATTCCCATATATATATATATATATATATATAATGCATTGTTGGATTATCCCTTGTTCTTGTTCTTCGTGACATGCAAGTCATTATTTTTCATTATTATATAATTTTAAAAGATAAAATACTTAATTAAAACAAGATGCGTTTTAAACTCTAATCATGATTAAATTTTGTAAGTATGAAAGGTAATGTATAAGGAGCAAATGTAATGCAATTGTAGACTGATTTAAAATATACACAAAATGAAAATTATGGAATGATGTATTTTTGTTGAAGTTAGTTTCAGTAGGAAATTGTGGGAAATACCGATAACACGACTATAAGGCTCTGGATTTTTTTTTTTTTTTTTTTTTTTCGAATGAAGCAACGGAGTTGGGAATAAAATCTTATAGAGACTCATTTCAGTAATTGCAAGAAATTGAGATAGAAATGCAGATTCTACACAAAAAAGAGAGAGAGAGAAATGCAGTAACTTGCCTGCGTTTTATACTCGGGCTGACAGGCATTTTGATTTTGGTGGGGGCTTGATTATGAGCAGGAAGGAACCATGGTGCCTGTTCGCGTCCGTGTTGTGCAGTACCACGCTCATCTCTCTTATCTCTTGAGCGTTCGAGTTCCCCATAAAGCAAAATGACATGCTTTCTTTTGATAAATGCAAAAGAGACAAGAAAATAAAGAAATCACATTGATGGCTACTAACGAGTCACTTGAATTGTAAGCCACGTCGGTAGGGGAAAATTAATTGGGAGAATATCTGTCGGAATATCCCAATTTTCTTTTACTATTTTGGACTTGTTTTGTGGGTGTCACGTGTTGGGCCACGTAGCCATTTCCAAATCATCCTTATTAAAACCCTCCATTTGCATTTGGCATGCCTTGCCTTCACTTCTGTTTGATTATAAGGCTTTTTGCTTTTGTTGGGCATATGACATAGAAAACAGATTATTCTTTGACAGGTGAACTCCTGATCTCTTAACTCTCTCTCCTCCCAAGCTGACACATAGCTGTATTCACCATTTACAGAAGCAGACCTGATGTTTTGTTATCTTTCAGATTGAATTTCAACTTGGGGAAAGCTTTAGTGTGGATCAGAACCAAAGAGTCTGATCTAGCAGGAGCTCAGAACCAAATAACATGATGCAAGTCTGTTAGTTTTAAGATTATGGTGGTTTCTTATGGTGAATTTGGAATGAATCCACTTGGGTTGATGAAATGCCACCTCCAGATGGAGACCGGGTTGAAGTATTATTTAAAGGATGAAATTGAAAATGGGTAAGCAATTAATTAGAAGGATATAATGTGAGTAAACAAATTTACACAATAGGCCATACCCTGAAGGCCGCCAGAACTAAAGCTTTTAATATAAAGCTCTAATGATTGTCAAAAATAAAGATAGAAACAAAAATACACTATGCCTTTTTTCCTCTTTTTTTTTTTTTTTTTTTTTTTTCCCAACAAAAATTACAAAATTTTTTTGTATAAGAGAACTGTGAGATCCCGCGAGAGAGGGAGATGGGTTAGTGTTCCTTGCGGAGAAACAATGGCTATGCTGTGTGTTGTATCCTAATTCATGAATTTCCGGCAGTTTGGAGCTTTACATAAACAGGGGACTTTAAATTCATCAGGCTCATCAGGATCAAACAAGTAATCATACCTGCAACATGCAACCAATGATAATGCATTAAACCAAGGAAGAAGAGAGAGAAACAGAGAGATAGATAGAGAGAGAGAGAGAGAGAGAGAGAGTGAGAGAGCATTTACGTTAGCTCGTCACCAGCAGATACATTCGTCTTGGCAATAAGTACAATCCGGCTTTCTTCATCACCAACACTCATAATTCTTGCATAGCAATTGGGCATACACTGAATGAAAGGTGAACCAAGGGCAGCATGTTAAAAATAAATAACACAATAACAGTTGAATTATTAGTTGAAGAAATAAACTATGGTCAACTACAAATCCCCTCTAATGCTGCCATCATTTCATATAAAATGAGGGAGGGTGTCACCCAATTTACTTATTTTAAAGTTGATGATCAAATGACACAAACACCTTCCATAAGAAAGCGCGGGGTAACATGATTGGCAGTGGCACAAAAGCAATTTTGCAACACTTGGGAGGAAAACTGCAGAGAAGCTAAAGTAACAGACAATTTCCTTCAATTACAATTACTCACCGAATGGTTGATTAGGCGTGCTATGTTTCCTTTATCTGTTGCATCCACCACTACCTCTTCACTGATCTTAAACAGCTGCAAGACAATATATCGGAAAAGATTTAGTGCCAAAAGACAAAAAAGAAAAGAAATAACAGAAGATTATTTTTTATCAACTCACATAGCAGTCTTTGCCTTCTAATCTGTACCGTGACTCCCTCAGATCTGCAATACTGCGTCTCACTTGTTCACCACGATATTCAAGAACCTGCAGACAAACACATACATGTTACTCCAAATACAAGATTCTACTTGAAATTCATGAGCAAAGCCAAAGGAACTGAACTGTTCATAAGGCCTGGAACAACAAAAGGGAAGAAACAAAAAAAAAAAAAAGGAAAATTGCAGACAGAGCTTCCAAAGTTCTGGCTTTGCTAGCACTTAAAAACCACTTACTCAGCCTAGACAAAGGCATGAGCAGGTTAATAGACACACAAACATAAGATGCTTCAAATGTTTACTTATATGGCACATATCCTTCAAAAATCAAGGTTTGTTAGAATGGTCCACTGGGATGAAAAAATGCATTAGAAATAAGCAGCAGAAATTGCAACTCAAATAAGTTAATACTACTTGTATGGCTTTTGAAATGAGTGGTCTATTTCATGATGCCATCTTACAATTTTACTTTTTTTTTTTTTTGGTGGTAATTATACAAAAATGCAAGGGGTCTTGAACCCATGACCTCACCCTTTACACCTTGCTCTTACAAGAGGAGGAAGCACCATCTTACTATTTCACAATATGAGAACGTGTGGTTTAAAACATCATTTGCAGCGACAACTGATAAGTGACCACTTTCCACAATGCACCCAAAGTAAATCAAATATAAACAGCAATTCCAGCATAAATTCTCTATAAAAGGAAATCTAAAGGAAAATATTCTAGCTTTAACTGATATACCATTTCTCCTTCTGGAATGTTTCTACGTGCAAAAAGCCCCCATCCATGTATACCAGATCTACCAAAGCAAACCCTATCATGTTCGGTTCTCTGCAATCATATATGTATGCCCAATAATAGTCAGGAACCCAACCCAAAAAGAAGATTACTACTGAACAGAAAGGTTGAAAATTTGCCTGTAAGTGGTAAAGCCGTTCCCTGAAAGAAGAAAAGGTTTTCGGATCCTCTACAACCTGCTAAATTTATTTTAAAAAAGAAAAAGAAAAACTAATGTCACCTCTTGATTGATTTTATTGAATCCCATATCACAAGGAACAGAAGTATAAAAAGTCACATCTAATCTAGAAAGGAAAAGAAAATTACTCTATAGGTGTTCAAGCTTTGTATTGCTTCTATAGGATGATGACAGTGCCCCATCACTCTGTGGGAAACGGCTTCATCTTCTGTTCTCTAGCAATCATTAAAAAGAAAAAAAGTGAGAAAAATAGTGACATTAACACTATTATCATATAATGCAAAATTTATTTAATCTGAAACATTTATATATAGGGGAAAATTAGAACCAAATACTCAGATGATTATAACATACATGAAGATCTAAATCTTTAATGTAAGCTACCTTCTTGTTATTGTTCAATCTTTTAAAGATCCGACATCTTGCAGCTGAGAATGGCTCAAGCTCAGTAGTTTCTTCTGGAGGTATCTCTTCAAGCTTTGCTCGTTTAGATGAAATTAGCCTTGACCCAGCCTTCTTCTTATTTTGGAGAAGGCTTTTAGCAGAAAATACCCCAAGAGGAGTTTGTATAATCAAAACTGTATCTGGATTTGGAGCCCTGCACGGAAGATGAAACCATAAAGACAGGCTAAAACTGTAGACAGCAAAAGTGCAGTTGCTTGCAAAGGATGGCATTAGGGTCATCCAAAACCACATTGACCCCATGACGCCACCAGAAGTGTAGGGGAAAAAGAACGAGGGATAGAGAAAACTCAGAAAATATTAAAAAGAAGGGAACATTTCAGAAATGAGGCTTCTATACCTGTGATAGGCACAATAAGAAATCATCTTCGTGATCTGTCTACCATTTTTCTCCAAGCAGTGCAACTGAAATTTAAAAGGGAGAAACGCAATCAAAAATTGGCAGAGTGATCATAAATCTAATCCATAGAGAAGCACATTATCAAGTGTCAGATAATAAATAATCATTAATAAGACCAAAAGAGCAAAAGTTGGTCTGGACAGAAGCAAATGAAGTATATTATCTTACAATCCTGATGGTTTGAACAGAATTAAGGGAACTATATTATTTTCTATTCTGGGGCTGACTGTTAGATTCAACGCAATTTATTTATCACAATTTTATCAATATTTTAGGCACTTCCCATGAACACACTTAGTTTCTATTAGGAAGGTTTTCTTGCAATTTCAAGTTTCCTTTTTTGTAGTACTAATGTAATATCAATCCATTTCACATATAATTGCCCCAAGGCATGGCATTACAACTCACCAAGATGGCTTTTAACAAGACAAAACATATAAATCATGCTACAAGAAGATGCACAGAGAGAAGCACATGAGAAACATGTTCATAAGTACCCTTGAACCCCCCTAACTTTGAGCGGAAAGCAGAAGGTACCATAATTTCATAAAATAGGACATGTTAAAAAGGTTTGCAAGTATGCTGAAAACATATTACTGCTCTACTGAACCACCAGAACTTAAGTATTGCCTCTAAGATAAAATTTGTTTTATGAAACAATAATCATAAACATACCTCCATGCGATACCCTGCCCTTGAAGCACACATGGCATGGAAATAAGTGGAACACTTGCAACATTGCGTGCATGAACCATGAATTTGCTTGCAAATTACGCAAATCTGAATTTCAAGTAAACAAGATGCACTTTAGATTGATTTGGGTAAGATTTTCAATACAAGAACCAATCAACTCATTAGATCAGCATGTATTCATTAAGACCAGAATGAGACAATCTAACAGGAATCAAATCATTTCTGGTGCATGGGCAATTACAAACAATTTCGCCTAGGTTACAAAAACACTGTCTTCACCTTGATGATGTTGAATGGAATAATTCATCATTGTTTTCAATAGTGTAAACAATTTTTATGTCTTCGCCAACAGAAAATTACAAATTACTTATCTGGATAGTTATTTAATGAGTAAAATTAAAATATCACTTTTCAAAATTAAAGCGCTGTATGCTGAAGAAAATTCAAACTTGTCAATATAAATTTCAGTGCAATACAAGAAAAGTTAATAGAGGAGCTAAGTTGGAACAACTATAAAGCAGCCAAATGTAGATCAGATATTCCACCTTTACAAATGAATTGGATGGTATACTCAAGATCCCAAGAGCTGGCTCCATCTTTTCATCACTGGCAAAAGAAACTTCAGGTCGAAACCAAGCACATGTGACATGAACCCACAATGTGTCAACATCGGTTGGCTTTAGAGCACCTCCTGAGGGCCAAAAAAGTAGAACCAGAATAAAATAAAGATATCAAATGATAATAACGTGTAGAAGCCAGCTTTACAAAAGTTTGATGAATTAATGTTCCACATGTAGTAATATAATGTAATTATAATGTAAATGGCAACAGAACCTCCGGATAGGAGAGGAAAGCTGTCATCATATATGTGAATTCCTTTTAGAAGTAACATCCAAATTAATAACTAGCTAAACTAAAAAAAGGATGAAAGGGGGATTTTGCATGTAGGAAATTGAAGGACATAGTGGACAGTTTCACAGAACAATACCAAACAGGCATTTTTGATCATTAACAATCACTTTTAAAAAGAGAGAACTTGATCAATTTTGGTATCAAGCAAATATAAAGAACTTAAAATCTACAAAATTACCAAGTCAAAACTAATGAAATTCAATGATAACAAAAGGAACATGCCTTTTACAGGACAAAGGCAGCACTCCCGCTTGACTTCAGGTGTTTCACATGCTTTGCAAACCCATGAAGTGAAATCCCGAACATGTCTTGCACCATAACATTCTTGATGAACGGCAATTTGACATCTGGAAAAAAAAAAAAAAAAAAATCAACCATAACATTCATGCAACAACAGTACATCAATCTAATATGGTAAGATCTCCAGTAAAGAAAGTCTCGCTTTACGATTCCATATGAAGCAAAC
Source organism: Quercus dentata (assembly GCA_028216015.1). NCBI lineage: Eukaryota > Viridiplantae > Streptophyta > Magnoliopsida > Fagales > Fagaceae > Quercus > Quercus dentata. The sequence goes on along the minus strand of CP116452.1, from coordinate 13,416,999 downwards.
CAAGAACACAATAAGCAAGAAAAGAGAAGATTCTAGCTTCGGATAACAGGTATAAGAGGACTGAGCAATAATGAAAGGGGGATATCCAACATTATGCCCAAATGTGGCTAAGAGCAGACATTTGGGTGCATGTGCAATTGTCCATGGGTAAAACCAATGACAATAACCTCCTTTACTCAGGGCCAAAAAGAAACCTGAGAGAGAGAGAGATATATACAGCTAAAGTGATTTTGTGACCCATAACCTTATTTGAGATCAATTTGCAACGTTCACCCACCAGCCAAATTAGGGTTTTGATAGTAGAATTTTTATAGGGGGTGAACGTTGCAAATGCCCCTATAGTTTTAGACTCTTTAGATGGCAAGCTGCTCACTAATGTGGTCATTTTGAAAATAGTACAGGCTGTCTTATGTGGATAAACTGGAGAAAAAGCAATAGTCAAACTTTCAAAGGAGGTTGAACTTATGTTGCTTTCAATCAAATTCTTTTTGTAGAATTTATGGATCTTTTAAATTTTAAATTATAATTCTTTAAAAGTTGCTCTATATTCTTCCCAAAAGTCATTCACAGAATATAGGGTCATCACCTGGTGCTAGTCCCTTTAAGTGGGGCCCGGGTGGTTTGAATATTTTCCTACCCTTTAAAATTTTTTAACATGAAGTGGTCATTCTGAAGTCTTATATCTACACACTTGTGCTTGCCAGTCCGAGACTTTACATTACACTTGACAATAGCCCCTCTCTTATTTTTATATATTTTTTAAGTTACAGAAAATAAAAATTATGTCAAAAGTGTCAAGAAGATGTCCAAAGAAGGGTGCATAACTGCCTGATGTCACTGCTTTATACCCATACATTTTTCAGGTGCTTAACAATCTATCTTGAATCATTACAGTTTGATGACTAATTATCAGGAAAATAAAGAAAAACACATTGAGCTCACCTATTGCAGATGATAATTTTGTTATAATCCCAATCTTCAACCCATCTACATACAGCACATCGCTCTGTTGTCCACCTAACACAAACAGGCTCATACTTCTCTGTCACAGCAAAATTAAGAATTAGTACTATTGTGAGTAGAACTTCAGCTGGCTCAACTCATCAAAGTTTGAAATTCTTTGCTAGGAGAAACAAATTTGGTTATGATTGATAGCTAAGAGAAACATATATACCTTGCAAAAAAGCAAGCAACTTCTGCTTTCGTTCTTTTATGGAAGGTTTTTTAGGAGGTTTTACAGAAATAAGAGCATTTTCATGATAATCTGCTAGTTGCAGCATCTGCAAAGTCAAATGAGAATGCATAATATATATATATATATATATATATAGAGAGAGAGAGAGAGAGAGAGAGAGAGATATGAATAAATGAGGTCATAATTTATAATAAAAAAAAAAAAAAAAAAAAAAAAAGCCCAATATGATGTAAAAGAAGGAAAGTGGATAAAAGCATTGTTATTATTAATAATTTGCTTTGGCAGAATATAGTGAAAAATAGGAAAAGAATGATACAAAGGTTCTAAAATCTAGCACCATATATTGAACTTCAAAACGAAATGCATGAAACCAATTAACAGACATTACAAAACACCAATTTAGAAATACACATTGGGAGGGGGAGAGAGAAGTGATCCCAGAAAAGATAGTGAGATACTGACAATAATGAATTAAACTGGGGGTGAGGGGAATAACTTAAGACAAGATTTTGGAGACATTAATGAAAATGCTTAAATTGAGGAACTTGAGCAGAACAGAAAAGAAGATACAATCAATCAGAATCAACATAAGAGGATGGCTAAAGAAACTATGATGCAGACAGAAATTAAGTCATCTCATTTAATGTTTTAGCACTTTCATATTTATAATTTAAGTTCAGTACTAGCCACCAGCTTCAACTACATTCATATTAATGATAAAACAATTTCTGCTGTGACTTCGCAGACTGGTAATACAAATACAAACAAAAAATAGAAATTTACACCTTTCAGGGTTTTAACAGATCCATATCCATCAGCTCTAACAAAATGGATAAAATTAATTACACATTTTTTAATATATACAACTTGATATTCAGAAGATTGTGGACTGTACAAATAGCATATTGAAAAAAAATAGTCAAATTTTGCAGAAGATGAGTGGAATTCAGTTTTTGTAATCATTACTTGGAGTTTGACCCATGCAGATAAAACCCTAGTTTCAGTACAACAACAAGAAAATCATTCTCATAAAAGGAATAACTATAAATACATAAAGGCAGACATGGGGAAAGACTATGCAATATGAACAAAATGGGAAAATGAATCATAATACAAACCCATTGTTCCAGTGGCAGCATGGAACCTTTCACCCTAACACTAGTCCTCCAATTTTTCATTTTGGAACCCGTATGTTTCACCCATTCACTAAGTGCTTGCTTTTCTGTCCCACAGAACCCACACTTGCAGATAACCCTGGAAAAAAAAAAAGAACATAAAGAAAATACTTTCAGATGTCAAAAACCAAGTTAATAAGAGACCACAGAGTGAAGCCTTAGGCTAACTGTCTCTTACAACCATTTATTTATTTATTTTAAGAAAGTCTCAAATGACCATATCTATACATGTTAATAACTCACTTAAGTATTTGTGGTGACAGAGACTGTTGAGAGGTTTACTGGACTTTTTTCTTAGTATACAAAATTTATAATCTAACAGAACCACTAGATTAAGGACCTACTAAAAAGATTACTAGATTTAATATTTTTTCAATGAAAAATTGCGCAAAAAGAAAAAGAAGAAAGTTATTGATCAGCATTGATATTTCACAGCATAATCCTATAAGCCTTCCTCCTATAATGAAAATTCAAGTAAAGGTAATGGATTCAACTGTAATAATTTATTAAAAAAAAAAAAAAAAAAATTAGGCACTTCTGAAGCTATTTGTGCTTACAGGTGAAGACTTGGAAAATATGTGCCTTCCATGCCATTGCAGAAAACAGTAACCTTGTTAGGCAGCACCAATTGACCATTATTTTTGTTCCATCTGTACAGAAACTCTTACAGTAATCAGACATAAAGAGGTGAAGAGACAGGTCCAATATCAATCAGAATGCCAAGAAAAAATTTCTACAAAGTGAAAAATAATGATAACAACAACAACAGCAGCAGCAGCAGCAGAAAAAAAATTACAATAATACAACTGCAGCTGCTGCTACTCATTTCAATTTTTTTTCCCAGATAGGTATACTCATTGTAATTTTTTCCCCAATAGGTATCCTCATTGCAGTTGATTGCAATATTTAAAAACACTAACAAAAAGAATTTCATACCAGACTTACTTGAACTTATCAAACTATAAAAGGGGTTGGGGTTTTGGGGTGGGGGGGGAGGGGGGGAACTTACTTGACTTTAAGCTGCGACTTTTCTGAATCTGATAATTCAAAATCAAATTTTGCTTTGCAAGTTGGGCAGTAATAATCAGTGCCTCCCAGATTCTACAAAGCACAAATAAATTTTAGTCAGGGGAATCCAAAATGTCTTTCCATCATCTCATTATGCTGTGAGAACAGAACAGTAATGCAAGATATAAAGTGTTATGGATAGACCTTAAAAAGGTTGCTGGAAATTTTGTCACACTCAGCGTGCACCCACACTTTACAGCCATCACAACGTACCTAGTTCAGAGAGGTCATCCAAATAGATCATTTTTATAATATAGTAGTTACCTTCAAGCAGAAAACAATTAACAAAACAAATAAAACTCAGGAGTAGCATGTAAATTGACTTACCCAACTTCCACTGTCTGAATGATTCCATATCTTCTTGCATATGCCACAATAATGTTTTGATTTTTTCAACTGAAATAAGAATTCATGTAAATTTGAACAATAAATATATAGCACAGAAAAATTTTAACTAAAAAGTTGGTTTACAAAACTTATATAAGAAATGCCATAGGACAATGCAGGGCATACGAACCCTGGCACATGTTTTACATAATAATTGCCCTCCTGGAGTTGGAACTTTGATTTTCTTTGCCATTTTGAAAGGAAAGGCCATTCCACAACCTTCACAGGGCTGTATGTCTTTCTTCTTCCCATAAACACCCTGCATAAACTAGCCAAATTCAATGATTTATGAAGTTTGGAGGAAAATTTCTTACTACAGAATAAAGTAGAGACCTCTACTATTCAATTGGTAAAAAAAAAAAAAAAAAAGGGAGGTCGGGGGGAGAGATTGGAAAAGAAAATGTAATTTGCTATTTTGCAACTAAGGCTTAACTTAGATAGGCTTCCTTAGCAAAAGAAAACTTAAAATGTTAATGATTCAGTTGAGCAGAGTTTTCCCTTCTTGAGTCACAAATAATAAAAATTATCTATGAGACCTGTACTCTGACTATATTTCCTTCTATTACATTCTCAAACAAGCAAAGCAGTTTGAGTAACCCCCAAAATAAGTCTAATCAATATCATACAGAAATTCTATACCTATCAACAACAAAAAAAAGAAAAAGAAAAAAAGAAAAGAAATTCTAATAGCAAACCAAGTCCTGCTAATGTTTTAATCTTGATTATATATTAACCAGATGATTTTGAAGTAATTCAGATATAAGAACAAAAACAAGAAAACAAAACAGGAAGTTAACTTGCCTGGGTGGCGTAGTGACAATCTGGATCCTGGTTTGAACCAGTAGCCTCTTGAACTCCCCTAAGCTGAACAGATTCCTCACAAGTTGTGTTCCCAGCTGCCATGTTTATATCTGCTACCAACTTCTCTGTAAACCCATTTTCTGCCAAAAATGCCTCATCTATTGCCATCTGAAATTCACATGGCTTGCAGCCATTCAATTCAGACTGCTCCTGGAACCTAGACCAAGCAAATACTCCTGTAAGCACAAAGGCCAATCTAAATAACACAATACAAAAAAGCTGCAACAATAACACACCTGTCTGCATACTCCATAAAGGGAAATATCATCCCACGCTTGACCCATGCATAATCCTGTTCAAGATCATTCGATGTATCCTATTAAATACCCCACATTCTTCTAAACACAATAACAACACAAGTTCATAAATGTAACAAAAAACCAAGCTTTATAGAAAGTAATTCATACCCTTTGATTCTCATTCCCAGAGTAGCCAAAAAACATCAAACAAGCTGCATCAGGTATACAAGACCTCAAAACCAATTCAGGTGCTTGAGTCATTGGATCGATCACAATGGCAGGCCAATAAGGCTCTTTCTTCCCTGACTTTGCCCACACTATGTCACCCGAATAGAAGTCCTCCGGCCCGTAAAACCCGTCTTTCCTCACACCATTCTCCAAATACTCATCCTCTTCCTCAATTATCTCAACCGGGAAATTCTCATCTTCCCCTAATTGCTCATTCACCGATGTCAAAGTACTCCTCGAGCTCGAAAACCTCCTAACATTATTGAAATTCTTGAACCCGACATACCCTTCTTCCTCTCCCTCCTCTTCCTCACACAATGTAGCAAATTTCCTACACTTAAACCCGGTTTTATCATCTCTCCTCACATCCCGGTTACCAATTTTCGGCACTCTAAAGCTAAATCTATCTCTTTTACATTCACTATCATCATCAAAGCTATAATCACGCAAGCTAGTCTTACTATCTTTCCTCCAATTCTCAATAACCGAATCATTAAACCGCGAAGGAAGTACCTGAACTCGTCCACGCGACGTTTTCACTAGCGGCGGCCGCGGAACCTCAGTTGCCGCCGCCGCTGCCGCCGCCACCGCCACTGTCCGATTACTCTTCATCTTCCCTTTGGCCGCCGAATCGCGCCCCCTTCGTTTTCGACTCGACCTCGCCGCCTCCGCCGGGGGAGCACGACAATTCAGTGCACCACGAATCATCGAATCCCTTCTCCGAGCTCAGCATCCCCTGAAAGCTCACTGGAATTATACCGGCCGCGACTTCACCCAGAAGATTCAGCGGATAGTACCCATTGCTATTCTTCTTCGTCTTCATCTTCTTACTACTATTGCTGCTATTGCAGCAATTGCTGTTACTTTTCCTCTTCCTCCGAGTCACGTCCGAGTTCTCCTCGTCTTCACCCGCCGAGTCGTCGAGTTTCGTCCGTTTCAGACTCGGCATTAGGGATTTCAAATTGCGCTTGATTATCATTCTCTCTAAAAAAATTTCCGAATCAAAACGCCACAAAAAGAGCCTTGGGAATTCGAATTTGGAGACTGCGAAAACCGCCTCTCAAAATCGAACATCCAAATCAGCCATAAACCCTAATTTCGCGAGAAAAGAGAAGAAAACAGAGCAATTGGGGAACAATAGGGTCTGAGAACCAATATACACAGAGAGAAACCAAAAACACAAACTTTGAAAGAGAGAGAGAAAACAAAGAAAGAGAAAAAACACAAAAACAGAGAGAGTAAATTGATCGAATTGAAAGGCTGTGTGAGAATAGGGATCTAAAACTCGCTCTTTTCTCTAACTGCTTCAGAGCACAGAGAGAGAGAGAGAGAAAGAATATTATATAAATATTTAAATAGATAAACTATTTTATTCAAATCGTAATGTAATTATAGAAAGAAAGCATAAGTAGTAAATTTGGGAAAAGAAATTTAAAAAAAAAAATTGGGAATTTTTTTTTTTTTGGGTTCAGAGAGGAGAGAGAGAGAGAGACAGAGAGTCGAAGAGAGAGAGAGGGGTCGGCGTTATCTTGTAAAAGTGATATAATGTGTGAGTGTGAGAGAGGTGAAGAAGGCTAACGTGCGCATTGCGTGTTTGGAGCACAATTTTCTTCTTTCTTTGTTCCTAAGGTCCGAGAAAGAGAGCATGGTATTGGTAGCTGCGAGTCAGTGAGTGAAGTTTCGTGGGCTGGGTTTTTATAAATTTGTGACCTGAGCTTTTAGTTCAAAATTTAATGAAAGAATGACTCATTTTTTTTGGTGTACGACGCAGAGTGAAACTTTGTTGTATTAGTTTGTTCCAAGAAACTTGGAACTTACTCTAATGTTACGTGCCATGAAAACTTGGATCCTAACATTTTTTTTTTTTTTTTTTTTTTTGGTTTTTAATGTCTTTAACGTTGTTTGTTTACTAAAATTTGACATGGGCTTGTTTTGCAAAATTTCAAATTTCGTGGGGATGAGTCTCGTGACTCGTGAGTCGTGACTCTTTAAGGTACATGTTTCTATGGAAAATTTTCGTGGGATTATTGTGAAGGGATTTTGGTTGAAAATATGTTGATGGTTTTGATATGTAAATGATTTAAAGTGTTTCTGAAATGGGATTTTTGGCAGAGGCTGACGTTTCTCTCAGAGAAAATAGACGGCAAAGATGGGAAAAAATTATCAATCATGGAACAATTTTTTTTTTTTTTTTTTTTGTTGGGGTTGTGGTGTGTTTTGAAAAGAAAAGAATGGTGGTGGTGGTGGTGGTGGTGGTGTTGGTGTTTTGAACTATAGGGGTCAGCAATGAAAGTGAGGGATTTTCCCACCAATTTCTTGGAGGGTATTTTTGGTATCTCACCCACGAGTTAAAACCAGTGACACTGTTGATATATATATATTTTTCTTTTTAAAATTTTCAATCTTTTTTATTTATTATTATTTTGGATTATGTAAAGCTCAATTAAATAAATTCACCATAGTGTAATGAATTTTGATATACTACCATGTTTCATTCTGTGTTTTGGGTTGATTGGGCTTTGTTAAATTGTCACTTTGGATCGCTGCAAATCTAAGCTTTTGTGGGGGCCATCATGATCATACCCTGAATCTGTGAAATAAATCCATCAATTTTTGGTTGAGGATGTCTTTGGTGGATTCATAGATGAAATTTGTTTATGGGTACGATTCCATGGATGTCCTTCATGATTTCTCCACTTTTTTCTGCAAGTTCAAGTTCTCACAGCCACACAGGACAATTCATCGGAACCTAGGAGCTGGGATTCGATTTTTTTATTTTTTATTTTTAAATTTAATTTTTGGGCTTCTATTTTTATTATTCTTTTCATTTTTGGGTGTTTCGATTTTTATTTTTATTTTTGTAAAACTTAAATTATAGTAACAGATTCGGTCTTGGAAGGGTATTTCGGGAACTATGATACGGATTCCAAATTCATTATTTGTGCTATTCATGAATCTAGTATTGAATCTTTTGTCGACAAATTCTACATGGTTTCTGTTTTTAATAATGATTTTGTTGTACCAAATTTTTTTTTTTGTATTGATTGATTACGAGTGAGCCAAATTTACGAGCTTGACGAAGATGACCTCCATGGTTGTACTTGTACCTACCAATACCATGAGAGTTGTCACAATTTCTCTTTCATTTTTTTGGGTTTTGTATTTACTTTGGCAGTGTTTTATTACTTATTTGGCTTATTGCTGAATGCTGATACGTTGAAAAAGTCTTCGAATCCGAGTTTGAAAAAGCCTGAGCTGAGTTTGCACCATTTTGAATGGTAAAGTACCAATCGATAAACTGTTTGGTCTATGAATTGAATTGACTCGGTTATAGGACACACCCTGCCGATGATTTGGAACTGTAACTTGGGGTTTTGAATTTTGTTGTTTCTTTTGGCTGTAGCGGAGGAGGTGGCGGATGAAGAAGAAGAAGAAGACGAGCTTTCACTGTTACTGTGATGATTGGTGGCCATTTACAATCTCAATCATTCTTTGAAAACCGGCTATTATGTTTGTTCTTGAAAACTGAAACAACTATACGTCTTGGATATATGTATACTGTGTACGTATATTCGATGCATGAGGTATATATTCTCTTCCAACCAAGTTAATCGAACATCTATAATAGTTTGATTTGTAAATTTATTGACCAATTAAGAAAAAGTAAAAACCAAATCAAAGGTTATGATTCAATGATCATTCAAAGTTCTAGTCATATGGGAGGACAAGAGGAGCAAGCATATGATGGAAGGTCAAGGATCAAATAAAATATCTAAGATATTTGATAGATTGTAATAAGTAATGGAATGGCTATTCATATAGTTTAATTATTTTGTAAAATAATTATTTTGTATGAATAGTTATTAAAAAAATAAATATTCATTTCTAAAATTGTTATAATAGTTATTCTTTAATAACTATAATGTTTTTAAACTAAATATATTTCCAAATAAACAAACTTTTCATATGTACATAACAATTATGAAAATAAAAAATCATAAAAATAATTCATTTTTCTCATTTAAAAATATTAATTTTTAGGAAATATATTTGTATGTTTAAGATATTTTCTAAAATAAATTTTAAGTTTTATTTTAATACTACAACTCATAACCAAATTTATAAATATGTTTTATGATTTCATTACAACACATTTTACTTTAAGTAATAAAGATTACCATTCATATTATAATTCTCATTCAGTGTATTAAACATGTTTTAAATTTTGAGTAAGATGTTTGGTTTTGAATTAATGAAATTACCCTATAGTTGGATTCAAAGATAATAATAATAACAAGTTCTGAAAAAGATGATAAGAATATGACAGTTTTGGGTGTCTTTTATCAGAGGTTAATGATGGCAAGGCCTAAACTGGGACAGCATATTGGAATTTGGAACACGTTACACTTTGAGACCAAGGAAGAAGGTTTGGTGTGTTATTTTACTTAATAATGCATGTTATTTTGACAAGTTGACAGAGTTTTTAAGCATGGTATGGTTTGAAAATGGTTTTGAGGAGATATCCTGAAATGAAATTTCCTTGAAAGTTTTAGTAAAATTTAGCCATAGCTTCTCTATTTCTTTTTCAATTTTATTTCTGGATAGTATAGGACAACCTTTATACTAAATTGGCATAGCTGTGGTTTGAATTATTTAGCTACAGCAGCTATTTCATTAGAAGAAGATTGCCCTTATTAGGAACATCTGATAATAGTGTTTTTAATTCACTTTTATGAATTTGTAAATATATTTATTTGTAATTTTCTGTTGTAAGAGGCAGCGGATTTGGATTGGATCAACAAAAATTGATAAGCTTGAAAAGCCATAAGATATTGACTTCAAGAGGCTTCATATGCATTCATATGCTTATATAATTGTAACTGTGAACAATAGAAAAGGTTTAACTATTATTTCAAATGTCAACAAGTTTTAGTAGCTCTTTTATAAAAAAAAATTGTATCCTTCGTAAGGAGGTCAACTAATGGTCATACATCTTGTTTTATAGTATTTATAGATTATAGATTATAGATTTCTTCTTGGGTTTTCTTTTGGTTTGATTTCTGGTAAATGATTTTGAATCTTTTAAAGTTTTAATAATGAGGTAATCAGTAGTAAAGTTTGGGGTACTATTAGAAGAGGATGAACTAGTGTCCTATTGGCAAAGCACAAACTCTTATATCACTAGAAAATTTCGCTAACTTAATTATGAAAAGAAGAAGTTGGGAATCAAAAACAGTCACAAGGGGAGAAAAAAGGAATTATAGAGAAAGAATCAAGAAGAGAATTCAAAGTTGCAAACCATTATCAGGATAAATGTTTGGATTACATACAAAGAATCTATTAATTACCATTATTAGGTGAGTTAGCTACAATGATCTAATGAAAGCTCTACTATGGTTTTTATATATATATATATATATATATATATAAACAATAGTAATATGACTGTTAATTATCGATATTGTTGTCAATTAGTGATCAAGTTGAAACCATAGGTGCTCCTTGAAGAAATGAGTGGAAAGTTAGTGTGTGAAATCCATAATAGAATAATCTAACTAGGTTAGAGCTGCATGAGATACGTGAGTAAGTCATTACTAGAGCTAGCAACTAGAAATAAGGATTAGTTTCAATTATAAAGACTTCAACTTAGTTAGTAGACTTTTCCTTGGGGTTGGTGGCTAAACTCTTGATGTGTTTTTTCCTTTGGTGGTTACCATTGGCTTTCTACATCCCTTATATTTTTGCACTTATATTATTGTGGTTTGTTTTTATGGTATAATTAACCCTGTATTGTGTCATTTATATTTTTGTACTTATATTATTGTGATTTGTTGTTGTGGTATAATTAACCCTGAATTAAAATCATTCTCATAATCGGTTAATTAATCAACCTGACTTAATTTTGCTATAACTTAATAAATGGGATCTAGTTTTGAACCATTTTGTTTTCAATGACAATATAATTTGTAATATTTTGTCATATCTTGAATCGATTGGGCCTCACAGAGAGCCCACGACATCTTGGATGATAAAAAATGGGGGACATATGGCTCGATAATTGAGCTCAAATTGCTTATTCAATGTGGGAAGCAATCAATTTGTGGGAGGAAAAATATGAGGGAGAAGTGAGGTTTAATGGTGGGTTGGATTTTTTTTTTTTTTTTGAGAAGATGGTGGGTTGGATTTGATGTGATTTGAACTAGTGGAGCCTATATTGCATAGTTTGAAAATGATATATGATTAGGCTGGTGTAATTTTGTCTTAATGTGTACTTTCTTCTTAGCCTGAATTGGGCTTAACACGTATGAAATTGTGAAACTATAAGGATAAATTTTCCATTGAGCAAAACTTAGGTACAATATTTAGGTGATATTCATTAGGTTTCCTTCTTAAAATTTTGTCATGTGACTTTTTTTTTCATGGATGGAAGTGTATGTTTTAGTTAAGTAGCCACATGATTGAATTGTAAGAAAGAAACTTAAAGAATAGCACCTAAGGTATTGTAAATAAATATTGTCCTTTCCCATTGAGGTTTAAGTTTTTTTTTTTTTTTTTTGGTTTTGGGTAAGCTATGAATAGGGAATTGAGAAAAGTAACCAAATGGTAAGGGAAAGGTCTATGACGGTAAGCAAGAAGTCTATTGCAAAATAAGTGCTACACAAATAACATTTTCACAACAAATTTTATGTGGTAAATTGTTATTAGTTCTAATTTGAATCCACCACTAAAATTTTTTTTTTGTGTGTACGATGTGATTAATAACAATCTGTCACTTATGATTTGTTATAAAAGTATCATGAACGTTATGCAAATAGTTATTTTATTGTCTCACTAACTAGAAGTTTAGTCTAGAAGCACATGCCAAAATCTCTGTAGTCAACAAGTTCCCCACGGATCTATCATACACCTTAAAACGTGGCTTTGGAGTTAAAAACTTAGGATCTTCTCGAGAGTGATGCTTCAACAACGTGTTTTTTCTGGTCATGTTTGCTTGATGTCCATTGTCCCGACACTAAGTGTATGAAGCACTTTTGCAAATCACTACGAAAAAGTGCATGAAGCAAACTTACAATAATAGGGTGGAGTCTAATCTTCTAGCTGATTATTATTTTGTGTAAAAATTGTACCCAATCCAACTCTATGCAAGGAGGTGATATACTATGTATCCGATATATGTGACTCACGACACCATACTCTTGCATGAGAGTGAATCTCTGGCTTCTATTCTATGTGAGAGGGTGGTTACATTCCAATTTGGAATACTTCTTGTAGACCAAGCAAAACCAAAATGTACTCATATTTGAAAGAAATAAATTGATATGAGTAAAGATTTTCTAGCTTGACAAAAATAAGTCAAATCAGAATCTGACCCAATGATTAAACAAGTTGGGTAAGCTCACATAGCTTTTCAACTAAAACCCATCTTAATTCATTTTTTTTTTTTTTCTTTTTTAAATGTAATTGACTGAACTCACAATTTTACATACAGAAAATCTGCCAGTCCACCCAAATCAGGGGGTTTTTGACCCATCAGGGGAGACAAGATTAATAGATTACGAAAGAGGCTGGAAATCAGTAGACAGTAGTCAAGGTTTTCTTAACCCAAACTCAAGTTGACTCAACAAAAGCTTGACCCAATGTAACTTTTGGCAGGTCTAATTTTATTACCCTTAAAAGTATGAAGGGAATGAGAGAGGGAGGGAGTGAAAAGTAGAATAGATACTCATCCTCTGATATGAATGTTCTAAAGATTTAAAGGGAATGATAGTATATATCCCTCACAGATGTTTGGTTGTAAGGTGGAAAGAATAGGAAATTATAATATATAAAGGAATGGACAAATTTACATTCCTTTGTTAAACTCTATACCTAAAAATTAAAATAATAATAATAATAAAGGTCAACTTGAAAGTTGAAAAGTACATAAAAATTCATTAAATCAAAATTCCTTCCCCACTATATGCCCCCCCAAAAAAAAAAAAAAAAAAAAAAATTCCTAACCCCTCTAAATTCTCCCAGATTTGGGGGAATTTAAAAGTGGTTTGGAGGGGTTTTTAACCCTCTAATTATCCTCAAATCCTAAATATATATACATAAAACAAATCCAAAGAAGGGAGAATCAAATCTCCATTCCCCATCCAAACATATCCTAAGATTAAAAGCTTTCAAAATTCTTATTTTCATACAAGACTATACAAAAAAAAAAAAAAAAAAAATCTTATATATTTATCACATATGCATATAGGTCTGCAAATGGTGTGGATGCCCCAACGCCTCACAAAGCAAGTCCATTAGGATTGCCACATTAGTTCTAGTGATCATCTAAGGAGGCATGAAATGGTCATGTAACCATGCTGTCGGCAGTTAATAGTTCAATCAGTGTCAATGCTTCTGGCAGACGAATTCTCCTGCTCATGTACTTTTGAAAGAAGAAAAAAGGAACATCTGCAAAGTTCCTACTTTTATTTTGGGTCATCTCTTTCTACCGAACAAAGGAATAAAGGGATGGAAAAGAAAGATAGAAAAAGTTGCAGTTTAGAAGCTTATATTCATGACTGTGATGTGTGACAAACACCATAATTGGTCGTGCCATTTGTTAAGTAGAAGCATGAATAAAGAGATGAGTACATTGCCATTACATAACATATATATGAACAAGTACAAATTTTTGCTTCCCCTCTTATTTTAGCAAACCTTATATACAAACCTACTCGTGCACTTCAGTCTACTAGGCAGTTATTACTACAAATAGGGGTCTTGTTTATTGAGTTATACCTGTTCAAACTTAACATTGACTCCAAGTTCTATTTTCCAGGGTATGCTATCTCTTTCATTACTCCATGGACCTAGCTGCTTCTTTTCTATGCTCCCTCAAACTGAATTAGTTAACAGTTATTACCTCTTTCCATCAGATTCTTCAGTCTTTGCAAACCTTCCACGGATCCTTGGTTGACTGTCAGCAAGAGCCTTCCTGCAAGCATACTGAAAACAAAGCCAAATTATAAGTTTAATTAATCAGCTCAATGGCTAAATCCGTGCATGGAAAACTAATGGAAAAGATTGTTGAAGTCTTGAAGCCAAGAATATATGTACAAGTGAAAGCATAATGAGGGAGTCTCATCTCATTTAATGTTCTAGGCAAAGCAAGTCATGACTGGGAATTATTGTAGGTGTACATCAACCAATTAGATAACTTCTTGAGGCCCCAGGAAGTATGAGGGAGTCTTCTATGGGTTCTCATCTCATTTAATGTTCTAGGCAAAGAAGGTCATGACTGGGAATTATTGAAGGTGTGCATCAACCAATCAGATAACTTCCTGAGGCCCCAGGAAGTAATGACAAAGGTCGATTAGTAGCTCTCCTTGTATCAAAATTCAAAGGTCATTATTTTATGCCAAAAGCAAAAATATTCCAGGGCAATAGTTTACGAGAGTGGTTTTCTAAACATCACTGATAGCAAACTTCAAAAGAAGAACACAATTGGATATGCATGAATCCATCTCTTTTGATATGGTGTTTACTTCTTCTCTTACATATGCAGGGGGATGGCAACAGTTGGACACTGTGCATAGTTTACTTGCAATAAAGTTCTGATTCTATCAACATTTAGTTCACTTTGAAATTTTTGAAAAAATATTAATTGATGAAAATATAACTTATGTACACAATATTTAATATTAAAGTACCTTGATTTTCCTGCCAAAGTTCCTCTTTGTCTTCTTATTCCTATATCTGGAAAGCTTTTCCCGGCGCTCTTCAGTAGTGCAGTTGCTAATTGTTAATGGCCGCTCATGAGGAGAGGGGATGAGGCTCATGCCATTACCAAGAGCCTGTCATAAAAACTCAGTATCAATGACCCAGCCCCATCCTGTTGAAAATGACCAGAAACATCTAAACATTTCTCAGTCCATAGACTTTGTTACAAAGTCAATGAATACTTGGTGTTCAATTGCAAGTAAATGAATCTCTAGAATCTGGCTGTCTAAACATTCAAATGAAGAGCAAGGAGGAGGGAATTAAAAAAGAAATAAAATATAAATATAAAAAATAAAACACTAAAGAGATAATCAACAGGTTGTGATTTAAAAGGCTGATAACATTACTAGACTATGGCTGTATGAATTTATCTGGTTCTCAACTGAAAAAACAACATTGATAAATGTTTGTGAGAAACCCGATGCATTGAAACTTCAGTCACAAGCATTACCTGATAGTCACGTAGTATTTGTAAATGGACGAAGATTGTTCTAAAAGGAGGTTAATTGAATTTTTCATAAAGGGGAAATAGGGTTGTCAATTTTATTTTCAAGCAGCAGTGTCCATCCAGGGGAAGCTGTAGGTTCTATTGATATTAACCCCAGAAAAATATTATATTACAGAAGCATACTGTATATTAATATCTAAAAAGAGTGGGGCAGACAAAAGGAGAATATTCTGTTCTTACAGAATATTGGGTGTATTCTAGATTTTTTTAATTTATTTATTAAAAAAAAGCTCATATTGGCAGGCCTCCCAACAGAATATAGTAATTACTTGATTAAGACTCTACAGGAATACTTTTGAGGCACAATTTAAATCAACAGAATGTCTTAAGCACACCCACCAACATTATGCACTTCCAAAGGTGAACAATTTCAGGACAGCAATGATTGCCTATCATGAGTGGCTTCTAACACCACTAGCATGGTAAAAGCATAAAAAAATACATGCAAGCTCACAAGGCACATACAACCTCTGAATTGATCTTCTTTTTTATTTTTATTTTTTGGTTAAGTAATCTCTACATTGAGCATGTGCCTAAAATTTCTAACAAAATGAGTCCAAAGACATCATCCAAAAACCTGTGAATTACTTAATGAGTATTTGAAATAGTAGTAATATAAATGTGATCCTTGGTCAGAAATTACAAAGTCCAACATATTCAACTCAACTTAGCCTTAATCCCAACTATACGAGTCTTAAAACAACTTAAAAAACCCCACAGCAAATAGTTGAAAATTTTAGTTACATGCATCATGTTTTCCCCTTCGCCTTCAATTTATTATTATTACTTTTCTTAACATAATCTCTTCTAGAACCTAATCTATGTAAATAAGTGATGTTTCATTCTTGTAAGAAATCAAAAGTTGTATCCTTCCTCAACCAAGGAAAATAAACATGTCAGAAAACAATGTAAATTATTTAAGTCTGACCTTAATGTCTCCTTCGCTAAATGCCCTCCGCATTCCATAAACTGTACCAAAATCCATTCCAGGAAAATCCAGGAAACTTGGTTTCATTGCAGCTCCATGCATCCAGTCCATTGAGCTTAAACATTCTGAGCTGACACTTTTCTGGAATGGTATATCAGGAAATGGTTTGTTTTCTTGAATTTGGTTTTCATCTGCCGTCATAAAAGGAATTTTGGTATCCATCCCATCAGAGAGTGGAGCTTCTATGGCTGCTTTTTCCAAGAGATCCTTCCTGCACTCATAGAAAACCTCATTCAAAAGCTGCTCATTTCGAAGTGATTCAATGTCTGCAACCTTCAGCCCTTGGGTGGAGATGACATCCTCCCCACAAGATATAATTGACATGGCAGCTGTCATGGGATCAAGGCTCACAACTGGTTCTTCAATGATGGGTTCTGGAGCTTTGAAAAGATCCCCTTCTCCTCCCAAGTCATATTCCGAGATAGTGGAGGTCTGAACCAGGTTGCCCTGCATTACACAAAGGGAAAATAAATTAATAAGTAACAAAGAAAAACTGTTGACTGTGAAACACCTTACTCTTGGCACTATTCTCAGACAGGGAGATATAGTAATGATCAGAGAATATAAAATGCCACACAAGTTATTAAACTGTTTCTAGATTCCAGTAGTCATCAGACAAAGAGTAGCAGTAGTATTTTTGCAAGTTTTTACCATTTAACAACATGCTTGAACAAGAAAAATCACTTTCTCAAAAAGTTTAAAAATAAAAAAAAAAAAAAAAAAAAAAAAAAACAAGAAGAAGAAGAATCATGTTTACACACAATATTGATCATAAAAATATGCCAGATTTATATTTGGACAGGCAGCTCTAAGAGAATTAAGTTTATGCACTATGCACTTATGCTCAAATTGGTATCCCCAAAATACGAGCGGAAATGATAGCTTTATAATTTCAGATAAAGAACTCAGGGGTTTTAGAGAACAAGCAGCAAGCATGGTTTTCATCCTTTTGAAATTATGTATTTGGCCTAGGAATAAATGGACGTGCTCTTGATATTAAATCAAGTGAGTTTTCCAGAATGGAACTTCCAAAATTGTCAGGCACAAAAAGTCGTTGAAGAAAATTCATCCAAAGCAAGAACGAAAAAATTAAAAAAGAAACATTTAGAAAAGCTGGCCATATTTATCTTCTCAATTAAATCTTGCAGAAACTGGTATAGTAGTTACTGAAATTTGAACCCAAAATTCCTTCAGACCAGCCAAATTTCCATAAGTAAGCATTTGGATGGAAAGGAAAAACCCCAAAATCAAAAGAACTTTCCCTTCCCAAAACTAAAGTTAATATCTTCACATGCACTTTCCCTATCAAGAAACCCTATCAAGTTGCCTAAAAAATCTTATATAAATGGCTAAACCACCAAACCACTTAAAAAGGATACTAAATTTTCAAAGATCCACAACAACTTTTTCAAAGGCAATTTTTCTTTCTTTCTCCTTTTCCCAAATTTAGTGTTCACACTAAGCAAAAACCATTGAATAAAAATAAAGTTAAAGACTATAACTTTCCCTTTTCCTTTACTTTTTATCTCTTTCCACAACAAATAAATAAATAGGGAAAAAAAAAACCTTCTACGCTCACTTTGTTGTCTCCAAGTAAGTGCTGTGAAAAGTAACAAACCCAACAAAGAGTTCACATCAGAAGTTTAAGAAAAAATGGAAGAAAGAGTAAAACACACGGAACTATGATTGAGAAAATGTTTTCCATTTATATTCCTTTTCTTTTCTATCATTTTCCAGATCCAGCATGTAAAGCTAATCCCAGCTGTTTCCAAATGTGTTCAGACAATTTTTGGTAAAAATCAAAGAAAATGAAAGATCTTTTTTTAACCAAATTTGTGTAAACCCAACAGAATAAAACATAAAGATGCCACACTTTTATTACTTACATATTGATACCTTTTTTTTTTTTTTTTTTTTTCCCATTTCCTCCTATTTTCTCAAGCTAGCAAATATTAGAGTGGGCCAAAAAGAAAAAACCAAACATAAATCTGTCAAAATTTTACAACTTGAGCTTTGATATCACTGAAACAAAAATTGCTCCATTTGCTTTGTCCCTATTTATCAGCAAGCAATAAGAAGATAATTCAGAGTACAAAACAACAAAACAAACACTTAAAAGTACACAAATGAACAGTAAAAAACCAAACTTTAGAGCAAATTAGCTCCAAAGCCAGTTCAAAACCAGACAAACAAATGAAGATCAAACAAACCCACAAAGCCAAAACAAAGAGAAATGAAAAAAAAAAAAAAAAAAAAAAAAAAAAAAAGAGAGGAGACAGACAGTACCATTGAAGCATTGCACTTCTGGGTTTTACAGTATTCCTCAAGTTGTTGAACTTCCTGAGAGAAATTCTGAAAGTAAGGGAACAAAAGACCAGCCTCAGCATACATTTTCCAACACTTCACACACTTAACTAAGCTTCCAGAGAGACACAGGTTTTATGAAGAGAAGAAGTTTTAATTCACTTTCCCCAAGAAAAAACAGAGTGACAAAAGCAGAGCAGTCCTACAAAGAGAAATTGGCAACTTGGGTTGGTATGTTGTTGGGCTCTGATTTTAGGACTATAAGGAGGAGAGAGAATTACATATATATAATAAATTATTGGGTGGTAATTAGAGTCAATTTTATAGTTTTTTGCTTTTATTTTTTATTTTTTATGTGTGATGATGTAAGAAAATAGAATAAGGACAAGTTTGGAAAAAGGACATCATTCATCATCTTTATAATGCACTACTCCCACTCCTATGTCTCTTATCATACTATTTTCTTTTTCTTTTTATTTTTTATTTTTAAATTTTTGTGATATTTGTTATTGGGAAAAAAAATATTTTTGGTACTATTATTGTAATGAATTTGTAATAGACTAACAGGTGAATTGTACCAAGCCAGAATCTGTGGACATGTTTGTGGGCTGGACAGAGATTTCAGAGATAGGTGTATATTGGTCCATGCTAATAGACCCACTTTCATTGGGGGCGCGTGGGCACACTTTTTCTTTTGTTTTTAGATATCAAATAGTGCAAACAGCAATTAGTAATTTAGAATGAAAGTAAGAATTAATACTAAAGAAAGTATTAGTGCCTTCTCAAAAAAAAAAAAAAGAAAGTATAAGCGTCAAAGGGATGAAGAATAGAATAAAATTCGCCCAAAATTAATATATTTACAAAATTTTTTTCCAAACTAATTTGGAAAAGCCTCTTCCGATTTATATGAAGTAGTTTATTATTTATAAGATTAGATAAAGGTTTTATCTAAACCAAATTAGGGAAATTTCCTCCAAATATTAGATGACGGTTTATTAAACCATTCACATATACTACATCACATGATTCATTTAATAATTTAAATCATTTAAATAAATCATATGATTGTTTAATAATCTAACTTGTCTAGTTAAAATTTGAATGTCTTTTACTCAACAGTTTGTCGACATTGAATTAGCTCATGATTATGCAAAATACATGCTAGATACACTACTTGTCCAAATATTATTAACACTATAGCTTATCAATTGGATTTTTCCCCCTTCTTTTTATTCTATGTGTGTGATCTTTGAATGTGGAGGGCATGATCGTGTTGGTGATGAAGTCGCAATGTTGGGGTGGTGCAATCTCCATTTCATGGTGTCCCCCACTATGACCTTAAACCTAAGCCACCAATTTCCATCAACTTAAGGTCTTCATCCACCTCTTGCTCGACGAGAACAATGATCTCAAGAGTGAGGATTTCAACAAAAGGAACTTCTTAAATTAAAATTTTACTAAAGTTATTTTCAATTTGTCCCTTACGTTTCAAAATTTTCATTTTTACCCTTCATGAAAATGAAAATATTGAAATGTAAAGGGCCTAACAGAAAATTAAGGGACAAAAAATGAAAATTTTGAAATATAAAAGGCCAAACAAATAACTAAATCTAATATGAAGGACCAAATGAAAAATTTAAAAAGTAAATGGCCCAGAACTTTAAATGTCGAAAGTATACTTTAGTCTTAAAGTTTGATTAAACAATTGGTTATATAAAAAAAATATTAATGCACTAAGTTTTTTCCTCTCAAAATCTCTTGCTTTTAATTAAATGAAATTTAGACTCTTTTTTTTTTTTTTTTTTTTTTTTAAAAAAAAAAGGTATATTGCAAATTATACTCCTAAAATTTCAAAATTTAGATTTTATCTTCTGAAGTTTGGGAGTGTTTGAGTTTTACACCCTAACATTTTAAAATTTGGATTTTACTCCCTAAATTTTAAGGGTGTTTTGATTTTACTCCATAAAGTTTGGGGGTGTTTAAATTTTACAACCTAAAGTTTCAGAATTTTTGGAGTGTAAAATCCAAATATTTCAAATTTTAGAAGGTAAAATTTAAATTCTAAAACATCGGGATGTAAAACCCTAACACCTCCAAACTTTATGAGGTAAATTTCAAATTTTAAAACTTCAGGGTGTAAAATTCAAACACTCTCAAACTTTAGGATTATAATTTGCAATTTATCCAATAAAATATTAAAGACAATGTATTAGTTGCCAAGATTCTTGCAACTTCTTACTCTTATATATATATATATATAAAATTTAATATTCAGATCAAAACGTTCTATTCTCCAATGTTTTTGGAGAAAAACAAATCGCAAATTTTTTTTTTTTTTGAGAAAACAAATCGCAACTTGGTTATGGACTATATTAATATTATGGTCCACTTTTGTCGTTTTTTTTTTGTTAGACTAGCATACTGCTAGAATAATATAATTCAAGGTCAAGTTCACACTTCACAAGCATATTTAATTTAATCTGTTTTATTCATATTAAAATTAAAAATCTGAATGCAAGTTCTCTTTTGAATTGTCTTGACTCTT
The DNA here is from genome assembly GCA_028216015.1 of Quercus dentata. Lineage (NCBI taxonomy): Eukaryota > Viridiplantae > Streptophyta > Magnoliopsida > Fagales > Fagaceae > Quercus > Quercus dentata. Next base: position 13,395,745 of record CP116452.1, on the reverse strand, counting down.
TTTTTTGGGAAGAATAGCAGGAATATTTGTAATTATCACTGCTGATTTATGCACTGTAATCTAATCATCTCATACACGTATATGCTTCTATGCTATTAACCCTTTTGTTTATAACATTCTTATGTTTTTTTCAAGGTTTTGGCATAGAAGATAGTTTGCTGCATTATTTTTTTAAGAATAGCTTTTTTATTTTAACATTTTCAATTTATTTATTTATTTATGTATAAATTTTTAAAATCTCTTTTTTTTTTTTTTTTTTAAGGTATAGTTGTATTTTTGTCAAATTTTAACAAGAAAGAAAGGTTTTAAAAACTAATCCAAAACCACACTAAATCTAATCCATAAATTCATATTTTATGTATAATTTTTAAAGGAAAAAAAAAATTCTTAAAATTTAAACATTTTATATATGACATTATGGAGGGTGTAGGGAAACAAAGTAATTTAACAATGGATTTAAAAACACATTCAATTGAAAGTTATTATAAAGTGTAATATTGACAATATATAATTGAACGTAACATTTATTTACTCATTTGTTTGGGGAGGGGTCTCGAAGCAAAGTTCTCTAAAGGATGACATGGATGAAACCATTAAAAAAATGAAAATTTCACAATCCAAATAGTAAGTATAACTTCACAAATGGTAGAAAACTAGAATGTCATTAACTATTATAAGTAGAGGATCAACAACAATTTTGATAAAGGTTGGACATCCTATCAAGATATGCATGGCATGCATGGTGCAGCAAAATGTAGTAATCATATATATTTTCAGGATAACTTTTTTTCCATGTACTATAAATAAAAGAAGAAGAAGAAAAAACAATAAGACCAAATAAAACTCTAGCTCCTAGGGACCTAAAGGGCCAAAACTTGAAAGAAAGTTGAACCACCAATTAGGGTTGCAATTTTTATCATAACCAATAGTTTCATGTCCACTAAACATGTTAAAGTCTCCCTCAGGTAACGTCCAATATTCCACTAGTTATTACCTAAAATTATTAGCATTTGAATTAGGTTTGCATAGACAGAATAGAATATATTAATTTTTTCCTAATTCAATTATCATAAGTTACATTAATCAAGGATGCTATTATAAGGCATTGAAAGATAATTAAAAAAGGACAAAAAATTCCTATTATGTATAACTCAAAAGAAGAATAGAAGTACAAAAAAGAATGGAAGAAGAACAAATTATCAACAAAGTCGTAGGGAACCATATAAATATCCCTTAACCCCTAGTTCATAACTTCAATAGCTTTTTTCTTTTGCCTAATAAGTTAAAAATAGATCTATCAATGAGCCGATTTTTTGATTGATTTGTGATTCTGAAAATATTTTTTTATTGATATTATCATTATTACTATCATCTTATCAAGATCATACGTTGTTATGCAATGACCAATGAGTAGTAATTACTAATTACAGGTAAATCTTAGATGATAGCGAAACCCGTCATGTAATATAATTTCATACTGACTTTTATTAATAATCTGCAGTTAACTAAGAGTTGTTCTGTGATGAATTGTTCTGTGATGATCAGAATCACTTGTAATTACATAATTGTTGCAAAATAATTAAGCAGATCTTGAAGCTATTGTGTCACTGCCTTCTCACATTTACTTCTATTTTCAAATTTTATTGGACCACTGGTTATCTATATATATACATATACATATACATATAAGCATCAGGAACAGCTAATTCATGATGTAATTCTTTATTAATATGACACATCATTTATTAATATCTTAGAAGTCACACGATTGAATTATAGCACTTAATGTGCATTTAGTAAGTCCGTTGGTTTTTTTTTTTTTTTTTTTTTTTTTTTTGCTAATTCTATAGTTGAGGGAGAGGGAATTTGAACCCAAAATTTTTTTGTTAGAAACATTAAGAGGTGTTAACTAATTTAGCTATAAGATTCTTGGCAACTGTTGGAATATTTAGGTATAAGTAATTAATGTAGTTAATTAAGTAGTGAAGTCTTGCACCCCAAACCCATTGGCTTAATCTTTTGGGTAAACCCTATATGATACACACACACACACACACACACACACACATATATATATATATATATATATGTATGTATGTATGTATGTATGTATTATAAGAAAGACTCATTTTAGCTCAAAACATGGTTAAGTAAGGGTTTAACTGGTGGTGAATTAAGGCGGCTATGCATGTTGGTGACTCCATTGGTGATGGAAATGGACGACACTTGGATTCTTGTTAGAAGGCTCACAAGTGAAGGGAGAGATTTTTTGGAATATTCAAGTGTAGCTAGTAAGGTTAGTTAAATAGTAAAGCTTCACATTAGATATTAATAACGAGAATGCGTTGTTAATAATATAATTGAGCCCAAACTATTGACTTAAGGTTTTGGATAAAGTGATGTCTCTATATATTATATTAATACTCAATTGAAGTCTCTTCAAGGTGTTATCCCTCCAATGGTAACACATTATGAAATTGCATTTTTTTCAAAGAATAGCTTCTTTAAATTTCACTTTTTTGTTTTAGTTACAATTTTTTCAAATATGCTAATTTTCAATAGTTGAAAAATAAGTTGTACAAAAAAAAAAAAACACTTAAATATTTTTTTATTAAATTAATAGTTTGAAAATCACATTGGTAAATTACAAGTTTTCTTTACATTTTTTTTTTTTTTAAGAGTTTCAACCTATGGCGTCCACTCCTAATGATAGCTCTTTATCATCAGACCAAGATACCAATTGGATTTTTGGTTTAGGTAGGGATTGAACTTCATATTTCTTATTCAACCATCAGAGACTTTACCAGTTGAGCTAACTGGAACCCACAAGTTTTCTTTACTTTTAATGCATGCTTAATTTATCATTAGTCGGATGTAATTTACAACTCAATCGATCAACTCTTGTCTTGTGTATAATTTTTATATATAAAAATTTAAAATTTAAACATTTAATAAATGCATATTTTCTAAATATGAAGAATATAAAAAGAAATAATGTAAGCCAATAGTGAAGTTGTCATAAAATATATTGAATAAAAAAAATATTAAGTGGTATAAAATTGACAAAAATTAGTGCAACTTTAACCTAACACCTTTTATAGATATATATTAAAAATCAATTAGCAGGTTTTGCAATTAAATATAAAAGGTAAAAAGAACTGTCTAAAGCAAGTACTAAAACCTCAACTAAGCATTGGTTTGCCGACTAGGTCATAGAAAATTATTATATAAAAAAACAAATGATGTCTTATTCAAAGGCCTAATCAGATTTGCTGGTTTCTACTTAAAAACATGTTATGGTTGAGCTGGTTTTGATTCTGAAAATATCTCGATAAGATTTATCTGGCTTCGTACCAAATAAGCTTTTAAAGATAGTTATTTATTTTGAGTTAAAGAAATATTTAACTATGTGTAACTTTGATATATAATATAGTTTAATTAAAGAATTTTTTATATTTTGAAAGGTCCCCCCAACCCCTTGTCGAATTGTACGTACTATCTTCAATATGAAACTACCAAAAATGAGTCACCATAGGTGTATGCCAATATATATATATATAAATAAAAATAAGATCTTATTAATTTTGTTTTTCCTTGAAAAAAACAAGAACAAGAAAGAAAGAAAGAAAAATTATAGAAAATATATTATTAGCTGTAAAAGGAAGAAAGAAAGATAGATAGATAGATTCTGTATTCCAATTTGATCAAATTATTCAAATTCTCTTTCAATGTGGTGAGGTCTATTCCTCCACAATCCATATTGCAATTTTGATTTTAGAAACAATATTTTTAAGTGTCAACCTAACTTTTGTCCCTTTCTCAAACTCAAAAGCATTAGAGAGAATAAGTATTTCATAAAATGAAATGGGAAAGGAGGATGAGTTGAAAAGTAAGCAAAGTGCAATAAGAGTTTTCACTGTTCCAGTCTCCTAGATCCCAGAATAAAGGGCATATTGAAAGACTTTTTGTTTTTGTTTTCCTCTCTTTTAAAAGAGTAAAGGTAGTTATCCACTATGGGGAATTTACAATATGTATGCATTAAGCTTCGAAATTATGCAATCAACACCTAAGTTTGACATAGTTTACTCACTAATATGATAATTTAGACACTAATTTTTTGTAAAGATTACAGAATAGTCTTGAATTGAGGTATTTGATGGTAAAATTTTGTAATTTAAGGTGAATATTACAAATATACTTGTAATTTAAAAAAATGCTATATTTTCACAACATTTTCACAACACTTTCATAAGTGGGCAAAAAAATAATTTTAAAGGTGTGTTTCACTTAGAACCAATAACAACTTATTACCGATGATTTGTTGTGAAATTATTATAGATGTAGCACTTCTCCATGATTTAAGATAGATAGTTTTTTTTTTTTTTTTTGCTAAAGATTTAAGATAGATAGTTACAATTAATTTTCTTTTGAATTTTGATTGATCTTTGTAATAATAATTACAAAGATCTTAAATTATGATTGTAACTATCTATGGCTATCCAAGATAAGGCTATGGCTATCCATAGCCTTGTCTTTCCTACTAATATTGATTCACTTTTTTTCTATTTGACTATAAATGTTTATGTTTGGTTCCACTAAGAACAGAGGGTTTTCTGTTTTTTGTGGCCCCACCACCCAAAAACATGTTTGGGTGTGCTTTTTGTTCTCCGTTTCCAAATACAAGATCCAAAAATGTGAGTTTGAGAAAAGAAAATGAAAACAAAATTTTGGCATTATTTAATTTAGAAAAATGAATTCAATGTACATTCTCGTCATACAAAATGGAAAACAGCATGCACGTCTTGTCTCACTCAAAGTGAGAAAACTGGTTTTTTTTTTTTTTTTTTTTTTAAAAGAACCAAGTGCCAAATGGAGTACCCATGTTTTTTGTTCTCAAAACATGTTTTTAAAACCGTGTGCCAAACTAGTTTTAGATCCAGAAAATTAAAACATGTTTTCAGAACCAAAAAAAAAAAAAAAAAAAAAAGAACAAAAAAAAATTTACTTTTGAAATAGAACAAAAGAAAACTGATGAAGACAAAGGAATTTAGTTTTTAGTATTTCAATTTAGTTTTGCAAAACTAAATAGAAATATTGTTAGTTTTTTGAAACAAAACACACACACACAAAAAGAAATACAGGTGATGAAGACAAAGGAATTTAGTTTTTTGTATTTCAATTGGCTATGTAGTTAAAGGAATCGCAAATATCTATAAATAGAAATTTTTCTGTGTCTTTTTATTGCTAGTATGCAATATTTCTTCAAACTTTTCAAAGGAGAAAAAAAAAAAAAAAAAATAGTGGCAAGAATAAAATAAGAAAAGGTTGAGTTGTTTTCTTATTATCAAAGCTAATCCTAGTCTTTTCTAACAAAAAAAAAAAAAGAAAAAAGGGCTAATCCTAGTCCCCTGTGTTTGCATCGACGTATAAGGATAGTTTCAATCTCATTGACGTATATATAAATTTCACATTTTCCCTTTTTCTATATATGAACCAAATATTTATTTATTTTTGTACTCATTTGGTTCATTTGCAAGAATATATATGTGTGTGTCTCTTTTAATTCCTAATATGCAACATTTTTTAAAACTTATTTAAAGAAAAAGAAATTCAAAGGCAAGAATGAAAAGAAACAATTTAATTATTTTCTCTATCTTGTTTTAATCCTCATTAGAGAACCAAATAGCAATACAAAAATGAATATTTTATAAATTTGATGTATACCCCTCTTTTCTATATGTAATCTTTAAACATAATTTGACAATGTTTGTTGATTTTGTTTATCATGAACTAAATATTATTTTAAAACTTTTTGGAAATGTAAGGATTGAATTTAGATTGGATCCAATATAGAATTGAGTTTTAGCTTAATAAGCCCAAATAATAAATTTGTAGAGCGTGGGTAAAAGAATTAGTTCTATTTGATAAGAAAGACAATAACAGTTGTTTATTTAAGAGAATCAAACACAAGTAAAATGAGAAAATTTGTCCTCGGTATAGTTTGAGGAGCTATATTATAATATCCAGTTGATGATCAATGTTACAAGAGTTCAAAGGATTATTACAAAAATTTCTTCCCTTCTCGATCCCTCTCCCTTAGGCCATCTCTCCATGCTATATACTATAATTTTGGTATCATCCCTACCATACACGTGTAGGTTAGTTTTTAGGAACTCCTTCTTGTCCCATCCAACACCTCCCAAAACTTTCAACTAAAAGTTTGTAAAAAGGTCGCTTAACCACTGTTCGTGTATCACATCCACATTAATGCGGCCAGAGAGTTAGTTGTGATGCATTTAATGTGGAGGTAGCAGCTTTTGAAGATATTTGTTGTCTTCCTTTACTCCTCCCTTATCCAATGTCCGACTTTTAATCGTGATGTAACCTTGAAGGATGTTTAGGATGATAAGACATTCTTATTGACATCGGATCTCTATTTCCAAGATGACTTTTCTCCTCGGACATATTTTGAACTATTATAAACAATCCTTATTTCTTTTTCTTATACCATTCCCATAATACCTTATTTGACCATCCTCGGATTAGTTAATATCCTCGGATTGGGCCATAGGCCCAATTCGTCATGATTTTAATAGTACCTTCCGGCTAACTAGCCCCCACAAGAAATAATAGATGGTTCCCTCTTTTTTGCTTGACAAAATTTTCTCCAATTAGTCCTTTGATTTATTATGTGGCTATTCATATAATTAAGTGTATTTTAGTTACATGACAAATTAAATAATTTAAATAAAATTTGTGAGATTATATTTTAAAAGTATATGTGAATTATGAAATAAGTATGGATTCTTAAGAAAAGAATTTGGCTTACCTTCAATACTTTTTTTAAATGGACATCTCATTTTACTTTAAATAACAATGGCAAGTGGTAGTGAGTTTTAATATCCATCTTTATTTAGTTAGTGAATGATGCGACATTTTCTTTTTAAAATAAAAGAAGATTAATTAAATAGTACTTGAAGTAAGTCAAATCCCAAAAGAAAAAATAGTTATTAAATAAGTTATGTGATGCCAAAAACAATAAATTTAAATAAATTTGAGTATTAAATAAGTTACTTGATTAAAGCTTAAAAGTATACGTGAACAGTCATTTGCAATATCATATAATAATGGTTACAAAAACAATATTCAAGAGCAAAATTTTGTCTTTTTCGGTGGAGGATTTGGGAATTACACAATTAAGTTTTAACTTCTAAGTGAATGTGAACGCAAAACTTAAATAGGAAGACCCACTATGAGATTTCTTTCGATGCATATAGTTTAATACTAATTATTTAGGTCAAATAGCTTTCAAGCTTGAAGTATGAGGAAGAAGAATATGGGTTTGGGCTGTAAAGTAAGGAAAAAAAAAAGTGTCAAAGAATTTCAACCAAAAACAAAAAGAGTATATGCGCCTACTTTAAGTAATGAGAACTGAGGTATGCCCCCTTTTTTTTCTTTTGAGTAAATGAGGAGTTGAAGTATATACACATCGGGGATGGTTTACACAAGAGGTACACAAAACCTTAAAAATTCCCACATTAGGAAAAAAAAGAAAATGTAAAAGTGAAGGCTCTATGGGAATCTCCATTGAAGAGTTAAAGGTACACACAAAACACAAAGTTCAATTTTTGAGCTGTCTATGTCAAATGGGAAAATAAATACAAAATAGATTGATGCCCATTAGTCATCTACATGTGGCGCACTAAGGTCACAACACTTGGCGGCCGAATTTCTTTGTAGTAGACTTAGAGCAGACAAAGAATGTACAAAAAATTGTCTTTGTTTTTGCCAATTTTATCATGGGAAATCATTGAGGCTGTGTGCCACATTTGTGGGTCGGCATGCTGGTTTAATTCTTTTTGGCCAGTAATGAAGGAATATGTGAATCATTGCTAATGATTTTTCACTGTTTTGAGGGTATCAAACTATCACATACCATACAAAACATGATACAATTTGCATTATAACTCGAATTTGAGAATAATCCAATTTTGCACTTAGTTTTATTTGACTTTGTTGAAAGAATCAAACACAGAGTAAAATTTTGTTAATGGAGGAGAGATTAAGTGTATTTAGTCATTGCTTTGCAAGCTTTGCATCTAAATGACTTTTCATGACCCCATTCCTTTTCTTGAGGGAAAAACAAATGGTATGTAACTATGTGGCTATGTGCTCTTGCCTATACCTCTTTGTCCCAATAGATTTCTCTAACTTCAAATGATTATAATCACTATCTGTTTCATGAATGTTGCAAAACAAAAGGGTTCTGGTTCTGACTTCTGACAATATTTGTAGGCTGCTTTGAAGTTATGGTCATAGGGAGAGATTTGGAGTTTTTGACTAGACCAAAAAGAAGAAAAAAAAAAAGGTACAACATGAGATTTTTAAAGTGGAGTATGTATGTCATAAGGACTTAGTTTGTATGGTGTGAAAATTAAATGAGATTGTAAAAAATGTTGGTGTTGCTCATCTACAATAATGGGATCTCACTTTTTTTTTTTTTTTTTTTTTTATATTTATTGATCATATAGCTTGTAGATTCGAATAATCTAAATCATTTGTAAACAATATAAATAGGTGTCATCTAAATTTTAGTTTCAATTAGTAAACTTTGAGATATTCTTATTTACCATGCAATAAAACCCTTGTATCAATGTTAACGAATACAAACTATTTCACAAAATTTTATGCTCAAGCGATGAAAATTGAGTTCAAACTTAACCCATTCAATGCATTTATCAGTTGTCACTACACTGATGTTATATAGTTTCTTTCTTTCCTTTTTATAGGTATTCATCTTCGAGTCAATAGTGCAATGAGTTATATAGTCACCATCTAACAAATGAATGCAACAAAAATTCTAAGTACTAAATAAGGGTATGGGAATTCTTAATTCCAAATTGGATTTCCACGATCCTAATTTTTTTTTTCTTGAATTCTAAGAACTTTTGGCAAAGAGAAGAGTTCGAAATTGGCAATGGGTGAGAGCAGTAGACAAGGTGAAAGTGATGGGTTATTACAAAAAATTAAAAAATAAATAAAAACAGCTGGAGTGGATTGTCTTGTAGTGCTTTTGTCGTTCTAGACGAATTGCAATTGGAATTGCTTTGGTTTAATGGGTCCCTCTTGCACCCCAATTTTTGGCCCAAACTTGAAGACACTTTTTGGATTCCTTCTGATGTAAAAAATGAAATGATGTGTGAGGCTGAAGGGTTTGAGAGTGGTGTTTAAACAAGTTTGACATTGACAAAAAGTTAAGTGCACTCTCCCATCAAAGTCATTGTAAACAGTGAACTGGAAAACCATATTGCTAGCTACCCATATATGAACAATGAAATCAACTTTATGAATTTTCGTAGTTTTACTTTTACCATAATTGAAAAAAAGAAAAAAGAAGAAGGAATTTTGTAGTTTTGGAATAAATTTTGATGTTTAGTTTACGTATGCCTGTCATAATCAATATTCTAATTCCTTCACTTAACTATAATCATAGTAAGAGAAGCAGGAAATACTTTGCTTTTTAGGCAAAGTCGGCAGTACCAGTGCCTGCTTTCACATGTACTTTTTTTTTTTTTTTTTTTTGCTTTCATATATGCTCTACAGTCGGTAAATATTTGACAGCATATGGAATTTGTAATTACCAAGGTGGGCGAAATTTGTAAATTTCAACTGTTTCTGTGTAGATAGTTAGTGTGCGTTTGGATTGCACGTTCAATGTGCGTTTCAGTGTTTGGTGTTTGAAGTGGGACCCACAGATACTATGTACGTTTCAGCCATTCGCAAGATAAGTTGCGTTTTGCTTTTTTTTGGGTCCCACGGCATTGTTTATGGACCACCAAACTTAACAAAACGCAGATTTTTGGATAAATTTGGGTCTCATAAGATTATTCATACTTTTAAAAATTATTTTACTATAGTGTTTTTAGCAATAAGTTTTATATTTTAGCAAATAAACGGTATCTAAACAAAGCCTTATTCAAGAAAATTTTGCAAATTCTTCCATGTAAAAGAACTCTTGTGACCCAACTCCTAATCAATTAAAAAAAAGTTTTTATTTTTCAATTCTTAATTCCAAGAAGTCCATATAATCACTTAAATTTATGAGTTTATTTATTTATTTTTATATTACTGGCATAACATTTTGTTATTTTCAGCTCTTTTTTGAAAGGATCTAGGTGTGGAATTCAGCCACTGCAAACTGCAGTATTATTATTATTATTGTTATTCGGTCAAAATGGCTGATAAATTAACTAAGCAACAATAAAAATAAGTCTATTACAAACGGTAGCTGCCTTATTAAGAGCAAACAAGTTAACAACCACAAACGGTAGGCTGTCAAATTAAACAAAAAATACAAGATAGATTAGAGCCAAACTTAGCCAATGTATCAACATATTTGATTAGCCTCTCTATAAATATGCTCAATCCGACTCTTGGGGATAGTATTCAATAGTTCCTGCAGAGAGCATTATGTTCATTTATTGCCATTTTCATCTCTATGAAAAAAAAAAAAATAAACCCAAAAAAAAAAAAAAAAAAACCACAATAGCAACTTTTTACCAAATCCTGGTAACGACAAAAGACCTGAAAATGACTGACTCCTACACTTCACTGTGAGAAAATGAACGGCGAGCACTCTCACTGTTTGTCTGCACAACAAAAAACTGAAATTCTATAAATAAATAAATAAATAAAAAAAAGAAGAAGAAAAAAAAAGTCACAAATTTAGGAGGGTAAAAAGGGGAGTCGAACGGTTCATAATTGTTGATTTCATTTTTTTTTTTTTTTTTTTTTAACACAAATATGTTAAACACCACAACTAAACATTACACTTGATTAAATGCCAAAAAGCTAAAAGAACGTACTTGATTAACTTAATTTTTGAACAAGCTCAAACTTGTTTTAAGATACTTGATTAACTTAAATTTTCATGTATAGTAAACATCACAACTAAAATTTTTTGTCCTTTCATAAATTGTTAGAAATTTGCATTTCTTGGCCTCACACGCTTTCGTTGTCTGTATAAAAGGAACAATGACTCATTTGTACAATTCGATATTTTTATTAACGTGTGATGTTGTAGAGAACAATGCACAAAGAAACATTTCTCTCCATTTTCTCATTAATTTCATTAGAGCATCTAGGTTGTGGATACTTTGTGTTTTGTTTTAATAAGAAACACCATCGTGCAAGTCTCAGTGATGTTCTGTTCACGAGATAAATTGATTTTCAACAAAAATCTATGCTAATAATTAATGAACAATTATAGTAGAAATTATATTATCCGAGTGACTTTATATGGAGCTTGATATATATAACATTAAGCCCCGTATTTACAAGTAAATTCAAGAACAAATTATTTTCTTTAAGCTTTAATTGTCTCATTTAATAGTTGAGCTCAAACTTAAGCTTGAGTTTTGTGGGGCCCAATAGTTTATGGGCCCGGCCCGCTTGTTTATGGGGAGTCCAGCTAAGGCGAAGGAGGACGGGGGCCTAATCAAAAATAGGAAACCTAAAGTGGCCCTCAAGACGTCCTCGGCCCAGGACCCAAAGTCTCATGGTTTAGAGTGAAATACGAGCAAACTTGAAAGATCGAGAAAATATCTTGGGGAAGTTGTCCTTAATACCCTTCACGATATGACAGCACCTAAATGAGCATAGGATTCTTAGGCTTTATTGATCATCTCCAACAATTTCGGGATTAGGCGATAGGACAAATATCTCTGTCTGGAAAGGTCGACCCTACACATAGACGAGGGACAACGAACGTAGGCTAGTATTAGGTAACAAAGTAAAGGGGGGCTCCCATCTCACTTCCCGAGAAAAAGCGGAGGAAGGAGAACGCCTAGGACAATATATGCAGATCACCACGAAAAACCCACCGTTATTTAGGAGAAAACATTAGTGCTCCTTGGACATGATCCCTGAGCCAAATCCCTCAAGTTATAAAGATGTAAGGCTGAATATCCAGACAAAGCCTTTTTCTTGTCTTGGTTCACCTAAAGTGCTGAAATAATTTGACCCAATGCCGGCCTTTCAAGTTTAAAGATTCGTGTCCCCACAAGTTTAAATTAGTTGCTAAATAAATAAAAATAAATAAACTTTTTCTTGAGTCGAGCATGCATAAAATGTTTATAAATAAGCTAGGATTATTAACATTCCTACACAATATGCATTTCATCATTTGTAAAGCAATCACTAATATCTATGTCCCAGTATATAATAAATTTAGTTAGAAAGAAGAAATATAAATCTGGTAAAAAAAAAAAACCAAACATAAAGTTACTGGTAAATTATCTTCTTCTTCTTCTTTTTTTTTTAAAATATTTGTTATTTGTTATTTTTTATTCCCTGCCAACCTTTCTAGAAAACTAACCATCTAGGTTAGAATATGTATTCTTTCCCCTTTCTCATTCAAGAAAACTAACCATCTAGATTAGAATATGTATATTTTCCCCTTTCTCCTTCAACTTGATAGTGATAACATTAAAATAAATAGTGTAAAGTATTTTCTTTGGGTTTTATATATAAATTTTTGGCCATAATTTAATGGTTTAGGGAAGTGGAATTTTACCTTAAACGTCTCGAATAGAAATATCAAAAGGTACCAGTTGAACTATAAACATAAACATTAATATCAGGAGAAATCATAAATGGGAGATAATGACATAAGATATTGAAAGATTATCTTAACCCAAGACTTAAATTAAAATAAGATTTTTTTGATAGATAAGTTTTAAAATGGTAATATTATTTCAACCACTTACAACACAATACACACTGCTCATTTAATAAATCACACTGCTCAAACTTAAATAATTCAATACATGGTTGGTACAAGATATTTAGAATATAATAATAAAAAAAGTTTATGATATTTTTAAAATTATCACACATATCCAGAAGATTGGTAAGTAATTAAGAAAAAAGAGCAGTGCATATATCTAAAATTACCTTCTATAAAAAATTATAAAATAATATTATTAATTTTTATAATTAGGAACTATATAAATAATCCTTTATAGCGTGGACATCAAAGAAAATTTCTTTTTTCTCCAAAACATTTCTGTACTAGTATAAATTAATTGATAAAATATCATTTTCATAGTAATATGAGAAGTGGAACAAATTGACATTTGTCACCTTCGAAAAAGTCCCAAGTGACAAAATATTGTAATGCCAAATGATACCTTATCTCGCGCATGCAGCCCGTGCATAGGACAGCATGTCACAATAACAATTTGGCTAATGACATGCCCAAACAAAGTCTCAAAGATCATACATATTAATCCATTTATATTGGCTGTATGTTATTAGGGATATTACAAATTTTACCATACAGAGCTTTCATACTAATGTTTCATCGATCACAAAAAAATTCAAACATTAATTATAAAATGGTTGATGATATATTAGTTTCTAAAACTATGTTGAAAATCTTTTAGAGCAATGATACCAAAAAAAAAAAAAAAAAAAATTCATAACATTTTGTACAATAGTTGAGTTCAATGAGTTGACAAGATTTTATTAGTTTTTATTTAAACCCATCACTAATATTATTATTTGACCTACTATTAACAATTTGTTACATCAATTAGGCGTGGAACTTTTTGTATTTGTAGACTTTCCTAAATTTTTATAAAGTTATTTTAAGATAACAACCAATTTTATATTTATTTTCACAATTATTTTATGTGGAAAGCTGTCTATCACTTTTACAGAAGTTTGTTATTTTTTTTTACTCTATTCACAGTCAGTCACATCAAGTTGTTGCGAAAATGAGTAAAAAATTAATTGTGATTCTATAATTTTTCATATCCCTAGATCCATGTTGACAACAACATGGCAAGGTGGACACATCAATGTAAAAAAGGCATGCCACTTGTCATTGAATTTTAGCATAACACCAAGTATAGGTGGATAACCACCTGCGTTGGGCCAAAAACCCTGTATATGTCGAGTCCATGTCCAACTAAAGCCATTGAATGTTGAGCCTAAGCCTTGTCCTTGTTCGTGAATGCAATGCTTTTGATTTCTTATTGTATATTAATTGTTGTACTGCAAAGAATTGGAGCACTTGGGACAATCTGTAGTGATCTGTACTACATATATAATATATAAAATAAAATAAAATAAATAAGTTACTTTTTAAAAATTGAACAAAGATAGTGTTTGTTTTTACTCTTAGTTTTTACTATATATTTATATTTATGAACACAAGGTCATATAGGTTTCTCAATGTAAGTGGTTTGGTTATACTATGGAGTCCACATATTATGACAAGGACCAAAGGATGAAAAGAGCTAATAAAACTTAAAATATGTATATAAAATCATATGTACAAAGGGATTAATATCATAATAAGATGGTTACAACTTTCTAGCTCTACCATCTTATTCATGTGATCTTTAAAGATAATTTTATAGTTTAAAGATGAATAGAAATAGAACACTAAAAGTATGAAAAATATATGAGTTTTTTGGTAAACTTGAAGTGGTGGATCTGATAAAATTGGGTTGGAAAGTGATTTTCATACTATAAGATAAACCAAGGGATATGGTAAAAATAGTCAAAAGAAAAAGAACTAGAGAGTTTTTTAATGAAAGTACCGCCGCAAAATCTACGTCGGTAAAACTATTTTTTAGAAAATTTTTACTAGAGCTTGGACAAAGACCCAAGGAAATATTATTCATCGATGTTATTTTAGATTGTTTTCTAGCAATAAAAAATATAATGTGTCCATTTCGCAAAAATTAATTATTTCAAACTAACGCCGTCAAAGACTGGAAAAAAAATTATAATGTAATTAAACAAAAAATCATTATCGAAACATGATAGATCATACAGTACTTTGCTTTGTTTAATTCTCCACTGAGTCACTCACATTTTTTGGGTCAGTGATGGACTATTTTATGATATTAAGATATGATTATTGATGTGACTTCCATTTTTTTCGACTAATAAAACAATGATTTCATGATTCTAAAAAAAAAAACCAATGATTTCATAAATGAAAAAAAAAAAGAAAGAAAGAGAGACAATAATGAAAGCCTAATGACAATTCTTCGTTCTTCTTATTAATCATTATTATTATTATTATAATAAAAAATTATTGTTTCTATTTTACATAATCATTTAACAATCGTCTTGTATAATGTTCTTCATTTTATAATATAACATATTAAAATAATAAAAATAAGAGTGGAAAGAGAAAGAGAGGGAGAATAAACTTCAGGACCAATCTATCTCAAGTATGAAATAATGCTACGAATATAATAATTTTCACAATATTTTTTATAACAGTTGAATTAACAAATTTTTTATTATTAGTTCTCATATAAGCCTATCATAATTGTTCACAATAATTTTTCAAAAAAAAAATAATTGTTCACAATAACAACTCATCTCCTCGACTATTGTGAAGTTTTTTTGTGACGAATTTGTTGATCCATTTTCAGTCTCACCCCTCAACCAAAACCCAATAGGTACTAATGGACATGATGGAAATGAGCTCTACTATATTCTTAATAAATAAAATGGGAATTCTTCCAATTTTGGAACTGTAACATTATAAAGACAAGTTATTTCTTTAAACTGTCTTCCAATTTACTATGTAATAATTTATAAGGCTATTTATATTTATTATTTAAATAAGTAACATAAGTTCCGTATTATTTTTTATTTTTTTATTTATTTTTTTGATGAAACATAAGTTCCGTATTATAATGCTTGATATGTCTAACTTAATGTCTTTTCACTTATGAGTTCAATACTTTTTGTATGTTCATGTGCATGAGCCGAATGTAGTAATGTACACGTTATAATCCCTAGGCCCACCCAAAATAAAATACAATGAATTATTGAGTGACCAAAATGATGATTGTTGGTCACATAGTTTGTCATCTTACTATCTACTTTATTATAGATAAAATTTACTTAAAATCTGAAAACGACTATTTTATTGATTTGCTATGGATTTGTTTTTTCAACATTAATATGAAAGCCCCCCCAATTTAAACTATTATATTATTGGTTAACTATTCATATCAACAATTTACTGTCCTATCTATGATTTTGCACTTGTAATTTTTTATCTCCTCATTTTAAAAGGGACAAAGTTTAGCTACAAAATTGGTTGTAACTTAAGGCTACAAACTCACTCAATAAAATAAATACTACAACATATTTTGAAAATCTAACCGTTGAATTGCATGTTCTTTACGCCCTTAATACACATGTTAAATTTTTTGTCAATCAGATATCATTTACTATATGATCTATAAGCTTATATTTTGTGCATAATTTTAAATTACAAAAACTTGCAATTTAAAAAATTTATTGATGACATAGCTATTGATCTTTAATTTTTTTTGAAATTTTGCAAGTATGAAGGATATAAAAAGAAAATGTAATCTAATGGTGGATTTGTCAAAATTCACATCCAATAAAAAGATATTAGGTAAGTTTATAGCCTAAGGCTACAACTAATTTTGTAGCTAAATTTTGTTCTTTTAAAAGTTGCTTGTAAATTCTCAAAATGAATATTTTATTAGTTACAATGGATTCTTTTTTCTACAAATTATGTGAAAAAATAACTTCAACTTCAGAGGTATTATATTATTGGTCGAATATTTTGAAATTATCGAAGCAGGAAAATTTCTGCTCAAAGCTTTCTCGGCCTTATATTATGTTATGTTAGCTTTCCTTTGCATCAAAGCATCAATATATTACATATTCATAATTTTTAAGATAGTTAATTATTTTATGAAAAATTACAAATTCATGACTAAGACATATGAGAAAAGTCAAGGTCTAAAAAGTTTTCCTTTTTGTGAAAAAAGTAATAAATAAATAAATAAACTAAGTTAGTCTATAGGTTGATAATAATTGATATGAATTGATGCATTTCAAGACTTCCCAAGAAGACCTGACAATTACATTTGCGTTTTTTTAGCTAGTGACAATAACATTTCTGATGATAACAAAGAAAGCAATGGCATTCGATGACAAGAAAAAATAATGTCATCACTCATCAACATCTCCTTTTAAATATTTTTCATAAACAACTCTTTCTCCCATATTGTTTGGTATATTTAATAAAATCCAATATTTTTAATAAAACTCCATGGGAGAAATATGTGACTATATGATTAAATTTACTATATTTCAATAGTTTAAACTTTTGGAAAAATCACCACCGCGTACTTTTGGCGCAATGGTCACTTTATAAGTATAAATGTTTGTGGGGTGTGAAGGGGCAAGAACCGAAGTTTAAGTCTCTAGGAGGGAACTTCACACACATATACACTTAGATTATACTAAAGTTGAATTTTTATCTTATATATAAAAAAAAAAAACTTTTAGAATAATTGGTAATTTAATACATCATTTCACCCATTATTGTATACATAAAAAGGTAAAAGTTTCTAAAATTACGCTTTTTAATTTAAAATTTAATGAAAATAGGTTTTTAAAATTTTTTTTTACATGGATAATTGAAAGTGGGAAGATTTGAATTATGAACGTTCTATATTTCTATTTAAAACACCAATCCGTTGAGTTACAAAACTTTCGGTAAATATTACCTTTTTAGATAAAATAAATGATATATTATAAAATTTATTTATTAAATTAAATTTTATAAAAAGACTTTAATTTAGAACACCTTCAAATGAAATAGAGGATTAATGGTATAATACTATATTTTTTAAAAGAAAAAGAATGTCCAAAATATCTCGTCTTTGCTTGAATAAAAATTTAAAAAAAAAAAAAACCACTCAGTCTTAAATGGCATTTATTATGTTAACCAACCAAGGGGTATGTTTGGTCCATTTGGAGACTGAATTTTTAATTCAAACCGATCCCAATCATCTATTTTATGAAAAGTCTTTTTTATGTCAATTTATGTCAATGGAGTACATGGTGTGATAGTGAAAGCAACATCATTACATGTACTACAATAGAGCCCTTCAGATGCATTTAGAAAGTAAAAGCTTAAAGCCCTCTTGATTCTGAGGTTTGTAGCTAATTAAAATTAGCTCTACATAATATTATCATTGATATCACTTTTATTTTGTACTAATCCCAATATCTCATGACAAAAACTAAAAAAAAAAAAAAAAAAAGATATTACCAAAACTTATTGCTTGGTTTTTGATTGAGATTTAACTATTTAAGTTCATCTCTCAAGGCCAAAGAAATTGTAAGAGTCTAGAACAAACTGACAAAAATAGGAGTCATTTTCTTGGGTTGGGCTAAATGGACCTGCCCCACAAAAAGACAATAAGTGGTGGAACCCAAACCGAGCCCAAAGCCTTTTTATGGAAAAGAGCATGTGAGAGTGACCGACGTGTCATGTACGCACGTGTCACAAAGTGGTGGCATTATGTACAAAAGATTGAAGTGAAAGGTGTAATGTTTCTCGCTTTCATATTTATATATGTCCCATTGTTATTGGGATTCCCACTTAGGAAACACTCTCGGGCCTCGGCTACACTACAATTTAGTTACACACGCAACGCACGATGTGACCATTTCCTCCTTTGCCATTTTCATAGACATTTTTGTTTTGCTAGTAACACAAATGGGTAATGGCCATTTTAGCAACATCTTGGACAGTATTGCCTGTAATGCCTATTTGATTGATCAGCTGCAAAATGAGCTAAGTGATTTTTCGATACCTAACTTTCTCACATGTCAAAGTTACAAAAGTACACGTGAGAAAGAAGGTTCAGAAGTACATAAATGGGTAATGGCCATTTTGTAAACATATACATAAGAGGGTTCAAAATTTATGAACATGAGACTAACACCATTTTTTTTTTTTTTTTATAACAAGAGTATCCAGACTTTTTTAAATATTTGATTATTTTTTGAGGCATGTGCAGTCCTCTCGTCCCACACACTTCAATACACCACTAAGTTAAGTATCCAATTATGATTTTTAAAGGTTTTAGTTTTTTTTACCACATCAATAATACTATCTCCAGAAAATTGAATAAGACTTGATCACACTTGCCACTAGTTTAATATGAGTAAGAGAAAGTGAAGTAAAAGAAGAAACAAAAGGAAGAAATGTATACCTAACCTCAACACTATCCTTGATTAGATGTCTTCACACTAAGTATTTCTTTAGATCTTTAAACTTTAAAGTCGATTTAATATTTTATTCAATGCATGAGCAAATTCTCGAAATTTTATGATAGTCCCCTGACAAAGACACAATGACACATCCCTAATGACTATGCAGGTAGGGCTATCCCTTAACATGTTAAACAGTGGCTAAATTTTGGCCGCAAATTAGGCTTTGGAAACATCCCGAACAAATTCGTATAATATGATTGAATTGCATAATAGTCATTTTTGCAATTTTATTCTCTCAATTTTAAGCTGCTAGAGGTGACAATGGAATGGGCTAAGCTGAATCGCAGATGTCCCATTCCATTTATGTCCCCCTGAAATCAGTGCAAGGAGAATCTATGCTTAGATGGGCTCAAGACGAAACAGAACAAAAGGCATTTCACCATCCTTTTGAAAGAGTCTACCATTGGTAAATAAGAGAGAAGGAAGAGGGCCAAATATAAAACTAGTGAGGCAAAGGATTAAAATTTTATTTTGGAAATAATTTATACATGTAACACTTGTTATTGGGAAAAAAAGGAAACCGCATGAAACGAGACAGATTTGGGGGAGGATATCGCATAAAATGCTTCCATGGAGAGAGGATGTCCTATGAGACATCTCATAGCAGGTAGAACCCACATAGAATCAATCAACACATGCTATGAGAAAAAAAAGATCTTACAATCCTGTCAGACCTACCAGCTTCATGAAGCTTCTCCACAATATTAATTTCACGGATTTGGGATATTTAAGCGCGTTTGGTAGAAGAGTTTGAGTAACGTTGTTTAAAATGATGTAAATAATGTGGTTTAAAAGTGTTGTAAAAAATACGTATTTATAGTATTCATAAAGAGAAAAATGTGTTTGGTAATGTGTTTCAAATAGTATATTTTGGTGTTAAAAATATTTGTGTGATTGGTATGTGTGTGTGTGTGTGTTTTTTTTTTTGTTTTTAAGCTAACAACGGTACTGTTTTAAATTGAGATGCCACAGTGCACTGACGGGTGGGAGAGAAGAGACCACCTGCATAGATGCGTGGGAGAGAAGAGTGAGAGTTTACTATCAGGTGGGCCTAGAGTGTTTCACTCTCTACGGTAAGGGAAATTATTGTATACTCCTTTTTTAAAAAAGTTGACAACGGTACTATTTTAAATTGAGATGCCACAGTGCACTGACATGTGAAAGAGAAGAGATCATCTGCACAAATGCATAGGAGAGAGAGTGATAGTTTCTTGTCGGGTGGACCCAGATTGTTTCACTCTCTATAGTAAGGGAAATTATTGTGTACTCAAGAAGTACCATAAATGCGTCGTCTTCTCTCTCTCACATGAATGGTGGGTCTCACTAATTTATGGTGAGACCCACCATTCATGTGAGAAGGGGGACTACGCATTTATAATATTTCAAGAGTACATAATAATTTTCCCTACGCTAATATGTCAAACACAAACTCAAACAATACTTGTTCTGAATCACTTACCAAACACATAGTTCAGCATGAAGTCCACCTGTTTGGGTGTTTAAACCACAAATAACGTTGTTGAAGTATGCGTAACAAACGGGGCCTTATTTTACCATTTCCTAACAAAGATAATGCTATGACTTGTTTGAGTGATTGACATCAGGGAGAAATGGGCCTTAAGAGGCTCAAAATTCAATGGCATCTTTTTTGCTAATAATTCCGGAAAACTAAAAACCTAGGCTTGATTTTGTCACAATAATCATTCTATAAGTATAAATACTTGTGAGGTGTGAAGAGTAAGGGTTAGAGTTCAAGATTTTAGGAGGAAATTTTACACACATGTACATTTAGATTAGGCTAAAGTAGAATTTTTATCTTGTAAAAAAAAAAAAAAAAAAACCTTGGACTTGATTTTGTTTTGATGGAAAATGTTTTGCCACAAAAATATTGGAAAGCACAGTGATGGCACTATTAGCCAAGGAATTGGTTTGCAGTTCTGCGCGTGACCCAATTCTAACATGAAAGTCCCTTTTCAGGACAAGAAACATGAAGTATGAATAGAAGACTCAGGAATTTCACGGATTTGGGATATTTATTTTAACATCTCCTAACAAAAATAACGTTATGACTTGTTTCAATGATTGACATCAGGGAAGAATGGGCCTTAGGAGGCTCAAAATTCAATGGCATCTTTTTTGCCAACAATTCCGAAAATTAAAAACTTGGGCTTGATATTGTCACGATTATCACTTTACAAATATAAGTGCTTATTAAGTGTGAAGAGCAAAAGTCAAGGTTTAAGTTTTCGAGAGGGAGTTTCACACATATATACGCTTATATTAGGTTAAAGTAGAATTTTTATCTTGTAAAAAAAAAAAAAAAAAAAAAAAAATTGGACTGAATTTTGTTTTGATGGAAAATGTTTTGCCACAAAAATATGGGAAAGCACAGTGATGAAACTAGGGGTGTCAATGTTTGACCCAACCCGCGAACACGACACTAACCCAACACGGGTTTTTTCGGGTTAGGGTTGGGCCTTAATGGGTTTGGGTCATAAACGGGTCAACCCGAAAACGACACGATAAAAAACGTGTCATAAGCGGGTCAACTCGTATAACCCGCAATAGACACATTTGACACGCCTATTTATTTGTGTCAAACCGAAATGACCCACTTAACACAACCCGTTTAAGTCGTATAACAAATAAATATTTATTTTATTTTAGATTTGTCAAATACCTTTTATATCCAACATATATTTTAAATTTAAAAAGCAAAGTGAGTAATTACAAAAATTTACAAGGGATATAATTAGAAATTGAAACTTTCAGATCCTAGAACTACTAATACTTTTTTTTTTTTTTTTTTTTTTTTGGCATAGAACTTGCACAAATAAAATTAGATGAGCTTGTGGAAGATGTTATGAATTTTGACATCAACAAAGAATCTATGAATGATAATTGTCGTCATAGTCGGGATTAGTCTACTATTTACTCAAATTCTTTCAATATTGATACTTAGCATCTAGCGAGTTCCAAGGATATTATATTTTTGTTGAACTATGTTATTTTATTTTTGTTAAACTTTGTTATTTTGAATTTGGGTTGAAGTGTATGCACTTCTTTTGGAGTGTAAAGAATTTATTTCTAGATGAATGTTATATTTTTGTTGAACTATATTATTTTGAATGTGGGTTGAACACTTGAAGTGTATGCACCGCTTTTTGGGATGTAAAAAAAAAAAAAAAAATTCTAGATGGATGTTATATTTAATATTATGTAGGTTGAAATGGGTTGTGTTACATTCGTGTCAACCCAACACGACTCGTTTATTAAGCGTGTCAAATGGGTTGGGTCAGGTCAACCCGCCTTATTAATAGGTCGGGTTAGGGTTGAAGGATCATGACACGATTATTAAATGGGTCGGGTTAGGGTTGAGTCATTTAGTCGAATACCCCTACCTCGACACGACACGAACCCGACACGCTAACTCGAATTGACACCCCTAGATGAAACTACTAGCCAAGGAATTGGTTTGCAGCTCTGCGCGACCCAATTCTAACATGAAGATCCCTGACTACAAGTTCAGGACAAGAAACACGAAAGTATCCATAGAAGACTCAGGAAAAAAACCCACCACAAACACTACAATTTTACTATTTTTCATATTGTAAAATATCATCTGAATCCATAGTTTAGCCAACAGGTCATATGAACAGAGTCAACCATTCTAACCCTCAGGAACCAGAGGATTAAAGGGGGAGAAAAAGTTCCAACAACATTAAAATGAGAAAGCCAGGTTCAGTTATAGCTGCCAAAAAGGATCAACAGAATCCGTCCCATTTAGGCTAACTTTGCCCTCGAAAAGTCCATCTCCGGATGCTGCGGGAAATCAAAGATTAATTATCAGGAGATTTTACCAATTACTTTCATGATGGGGGAATTCAACAATCAAAAGCTCAAGTATTTACCTCAGCCATAAATTTCTTCAGAATCTCCTGTTTCTGCAACTCATCACTGCTTGGAAGCCCCATGGTCTTCTGCCTCTGATCAAACTGTAAATTAAGTGCAAGAAACTCAAGTCATTAACCAATTATTCATAGCAGAACACAAAAACATGAACCAGAACATTTGCTGATGAAGGACAAAAAATAGGTATAAAGAATGTCAAAGCAAGATCTAATAACGCAGCAACAGAACACAGGCTCTATCTTACATGCTAGCTAGAGTCTGAGAACACACTGAGAGAGAGAGAGAGAGAGAGAGCAAACAGAAGACTTAGACAGAAACTTGGGGGAAAAAATCTTAGATCTTCACTGTGAACAAGAGAGACTAGAGCTACATTTGTGGATGCAGCCCTAAAAAATAATCCAGAACCTCAATATGAATAAAACCGTGGGGATATTACTGCAAGCAACTAAGGCTAGATTAGAGCATGGAGTCTGAGTTCACACATGGAGAGGATGGGCAAGATGGTAAATTGGCAACCAAAGTGTAAAGCATAAAATACAACATCAATGATTTACCATCATCTTTTCAACAGTCTGCCTTGTTTCTGGATCCAGGTCTGATAGTTTGCTGGACTCAGGTTCAACCTTCTGAGTATCGATTTCAGGATCACCTTTCACAATAGATTTCCACCACTCCATTTTGTCGTGCTTGGTTAAAAGAATAGAGATGGCACTCTGATCCTCTGTAAAATGGCAAATTTATTGGTACATATATAATGAGCAACTCAGAAACTTTATTGATGGATCTTGACAAAAAAACAGATAGAACATCACACACCCAAACCGTGTACAGACACTCACACATACAAACGATTTACACATAATTGACAATTTTTTTTATTGGTAAATTACACATGCACCCAGTTGGTCTTGAACCCGCAGACTCAACCTCCACCTAGCTCTTACAAGGGAATGAAGTGCCAATTGAGCTAGATCACATTGGCAAATTGATGAGTATTGTACGCACATACTTTGCATGAACTAGTCAGAAATTTCCTCTAATTTTTTGCATCCATGCATTTAATCAGATTCTAATTTTTTTTTAGTATAAAAAAAACAAATGTAAAGTTCCATTAGTTCATGCAGGTATTCATGTTATAACATACCTATGCTCCAGTAACAATCATCAGGCTTGACAGGCCGAAAAAGCTCCCCCTACAAGTAGTTTAAGTACATGAGCCAAGGCAAAAAAAAGTCCAATATTAGGAATAAAGAGACAATATGTTGTACACAAGTTTTAACACCTAAAAAACAAGCCTACAAGCAGACTTACATCAATTATTGGAGGCTGGCCCTTGAGTCCAACTTTCAGATGGTTCTTTTTTATCTCGCATACAACAGACCTTGATTTAGTTCCAGTTGGCACTGGGACATTTAAAGTGACCTCTTCAAGGGTCTGTGTCCAGGAATAGTTCTCCAGATCAAGGCCATTGCCTACATTTGGAACTGCACAGACATACGAAACCAAAAAAGGTTAAATGAACATATAGACATTTATTATGATTAAAAGATACAACAAATGTAGAAAACATCACTCATTATAGATAGTCTGGAGTTTGGCATGAAAGCCACCATAATTTAAACAACCAATTTAACAGTTTTATATATATTATATGTTTGGTAACCAATAAATCTCAAAGTTCTCCCCTTTTTAAAGCTGTGTGTGGAAAGTGACCTGAAGATGACAGGGTGCAGACTCAACATAGAAATATTAAAGGATTTATGCAATTTGGTCTTACGGCATAAGTTGTGCTTATCTTGGAAGGGATATATAATCTAATATCAAGGTCAAACTTTCAACAGATACATCATAATTTCAATCACCTGGAAAGAATTCAAAAATTGAAACAATTCAGCCAAACTCCACACATTAGAAACAGTTATCATAATTTAGATTCCTATAACCTACATCTTCAAACAGCTACAAAACAAACCATAACACAACACCCCTCTTCAGTCTTCACATAATAATTTCAAAGATTAATTCCTCTCTTTTTTCCTTGCTCGCAAATTTCTCACAGGTCACAGCCAAGCAAACCACAAAATAAGTTGGACAAAATGTAGGTACAATTACTTAGGTATAAACATAAGGTTCTCCATTTAAATAAACACAATTGTATTGAACAATGAAACACAAACAGTGTTAAATTCAATGCTGCTATGTGTACTTATATTTGACCCAAATAAGTATATCACCAATACGGACAAAATACAAAACCTCAAAAAACAAAGACAAAAGAAATGAACTTTCCATACTTTCTTCTTCCTTTAGTTCCTTAGCAACCATACATACCACAACACAACATTCCATCAATAAAACCATCATCATTAAGGAACCCCAAAGCGCAAATCAATGTAATCAAAGGTGCCCAGAAGCAAAAGGTGCCTCCAAGCACAAGGTCCCTACATTGTGTGAGGAATCAATATCTAAGTGGTTTCTAAAATATACAAAGATATATTTTGAAAAGCACACACATCCTCAACCCAATCATTATCAAAATTGTCCTTCACACTAAAAATGACATCTTTTTGTAACTCTTTCATGGAAATGAATGAAATAATCTACAATGTAAACAATAGGAACAGAATCAAACACCACATTATATTTACAACAAACACTCTCAAATTCCCATCTTCTAAAAACATCCAAACAAATCACATACTCTAATAAACAGAGTTATAGAACAAATTTTCCAAGCAACCAAACAAATCAGATACATTTTACACACAAACATTCAAGAAAAAAAATCACAGAACAGATTGAAATTCACTACTCTTTCTCACATACACAAAAAAAATCATCAATCAAACAAAATACAACAATAATAACTAGGGCAAAAATGAGTAAGAGAGAGAGAGATTATGAATGAACCATTGTGTACCTCTCTTAGAGTCACTCTTACTCTTCTCCTCAGTCTTCTCCACCACCTTAGAACTAGGATCCTCCTTCGCAACCACCTTAGGCTCCTCCTTCACAACCGCCTTCTTCTTCTTCTTATCTTCCTCCGCCGCCGCCGCCGCCGCAGCAGCAGCCACCTCCGCAGCCTTCCTCTTCTTCCTCTTCTCCTTCGCGGCCTTCACCGCCGCGGCGATCTCCTTCTCCGCCGTATCTCTCTCGAGAAAATCGCTCTCTTCGCCGAGAAAGTCCAAGACTTTCTCCACAAAACCTAGCGGACTCGACGGGTCGAGGCTTGCACTAAACGACACCGTCTTCTTCTTCGTCGTCGTCGCCGACGATGTCGAAGTCGAAGGCTTCGTCTCTTTTTGTTCTTCTTCGAAATCGGAGATTATTGCCATCGATCACAGAGAAAATGAGTGAGCTGGAAGTGAGTCAACTCGGTGTTCGGAATCGGCAAGGTTTTGAGTTTGCTTTGACAGAGGGGTTTTGGACTTGAGTCTCGGATTTTAGAAAGACTCAGATAAATACATGTCGTTTCGAAATCTTTAGAGAAAGTTCCAGAAACTTTATTTTGCTGAAAAACCCCCCCCCTCGTACTTTTGAAATTTCAATTTCTTACTATTCTTACTTGGTTAATGCAAGTTAACTTGGGAAATTATTGCCTAGTCCCGGACTACAAGGTCAGCATGCTGACCTTGTAGTCCCAGCCAATAGAAGCACGCCAGCGAATTAAAATTTGCTTACCTCACCTAAACTGCCAGCTCATTGTAATAATGGAGAATTTGTTAACGTCTGTTACCGTTTGAATTGCCAGCACATTTTAAAATTTGCATATTTGAATTTGCATATGAAGCAACACATGGGCCCACATCAATAAAATAAGTGATATAACTAAAGGCTTACGCCAGTTTCTCAGTAGTGTTCTCAACTTAATGGCTTAAAAGCCATAAAGAAAACAAAACAAAGCAAAGGCAGAAGACAAGCGGCGGAGAACACTAAAGGCTTACTCCATTTTCTCCCTTTTCTCTTCTCTTTAGCTCACTTTCTCTGTTCATTTTCTCCATTTTTTCTTCAGCTTCACCAAACTTTAAAATCTCTGTTTCTACCATACTTTTCTGTGGGACAAAACATGGCCGAATCTCCATGGTTGCATCAGCCACCGAGTCCCACACCACCACCACCGGCTGTGCTTGCCCATGTCACCTCCTATCTTAAGGCTTTCTCATCTCTCTCTCTCTAGCCCAAATGTGGCTGATTTATATTTGATTGGATTTTAATGTTGTTTTTGAAATGCACAGATGATGTTTGTGAAAATACCTGTTAAAAACTTTAGTTCCAATGCTTTGTGCTTTACGGCTTTGCCTTGAGCTAATGTGTTATTTTAGATGGTGGTAGTTGTTTTGCTTATTTTCTGCCAGTTGGTGTGTAACTAAGCTATATTCATATTTTGCCATTCATCTTGTGGTCCATTTGGTTAAGTCGTAATTCCCTCGTGTTTAGCAATAAATATATTACTCTGTCCCAACTCCGCAAAACAGGGATACACCATGCCACTGAATTCTTCTATTTAAGCATGCATCCTAAACCTGAGCTCCCTATTTCCTCTGGAATATTCTAACTTAATCCTTGATTGCAGGTCTCTCCTGGAGCGACCTTGGGTGGTCAAAACTGATCACATTTGGAGGGAAGCTAATGGGTGTGCTGCCCTGTTGGCAAAGAAAGGAGCAGAGCAATCGGAGCGTGAAGTTTTCTATGACACTTGTCTTGCGTTTTTGACGCAATGCTATTTTTGGGACTCACTGGGATTCACCTCGCCTCGCTCAGTGGGTTGTATATACCAAGGAAGCTGAAATCTGGCTATCGAAGTCCCTGTGTGTGTGTGTGTTAGGTCCTTCTCTGTTGTAGTGTTTGTCTTGTTTCAGTGATGTGTCTGTGGTAGTGTATGTTAAGTCTTGTTATGTATTATATAGTTTGAAGTGTCTGTAGTTCGTATCTCTTTCTCATCTCTGTACTGTTCCCTTTGTGTTTGCAATAAAATCCTTTTTAACGCAAAAAAAAAAAAAAAAAAAAAAAAAAAAAAAAAAAAATTCTGCCTACAGCCCAAAATTAAAAATTGAACTTTTTTTTTTTTGTGTGATGGAGGACTTGGAGGCCACCAATACTGTCTTGTAAGAGAATAGTTAGAGAGGCTGGGTCCGAATGCTTTGTTGTGCCAAGGGTCAAGTCTGGTTCAGGACAAGCTGGGTAATAGTGGCATACCAATGTTTTAGTTTTCATGCCTTCTATGTTTTCTAGGTAGTCAGTGTTAAGTCCCAAAGCCTCTGATAGTAATTCTAATAGTGCTTTGCTTAGTTCAATCACGTGTTTCGTATATTCACTTACAACCTCCCTAAAAATAAGACACAAATAAAGTTAATAGCTTTGCGGGCTAAAGTTAAAAATTGAACTTTATAAAAATTGAATCTCCTCAAGCCAAGCCATCTCTGTGTCAAACTGAATAGCTTTGCGGGCTAGAGTGTGGGCAACCTAGTTTGCCTCCCTCTTTGTGTGATGGAATTCACAGCTTAATAGACACAATGGTCTCATCAACTAAAATTAAAACGATCAATATGGATTCATCATAACACTAGCATAATATTAAGTTGGTCATTACAAAATTGCCTCATGAGTACACAATGGCTCTGAAAAATATCAACACAAAAAAGAAACTCATGGAGAGCTTAAAAAAGAGCGACCACAATCAACCTCAATCTAGCACTAACATATCCTAATAATATAAAGTCCTAACAACAACAAAAAAAATAAAATAAAAATGAAATCCATCAAATGTTGATCCAAGTACACATCATATATCTCATGTTCTGTCTCTTCCAGTCCCAGCTCCAGCTCAAACTCTACCTTTTTCAAAAATACCTTATGAACTCTCTTACTTAGTTCTTTGTAGCCATTGCCCATGTCTTACTTCTTTAACTTTTCTATGTGGTTGACAACCTAATTTAAAGAAAAATAAATATATAAAATGTATAAAGTAAGTAATCCTTGAGAACAAGAAATAAATGACACTATTGATAAAACAAGTATGCAAAATAATTTCCAAATTTACCTCTTGGCTATATTTGTAATCTGGTTGCTTGGAATTATAAATCAATGAGCTCATTTGGGAAGTAGACGAATTCTATAAGGAATAAAATATAAGAACACATTATATAAAAACAAAGCTTTGTACATATAGTTTCACATAGTATCGAATGAATGAATTGTGCCAATTTACCCGATTAAGTTGGGCTACAACATCGGTACCTTGCAACATAGATGTAAATGGTACATTTACATAACTCATGTCCTAAATAGAAAATAGCTCGTAATTAGGTATCAAGTATAGCAATCAGATTATGACTATACATTATATATATCGAGAATGCATTGTCCAAGGTGAGTAAGATTGACCACATAAATTGGCACTTGTAAAGCCTCGTATAAGAGTAGGGATTAGGTGGTTGACAGATTGGTGTATTGTATGCGCCACCAAATGAGACATTTGAATGTTCTTCAACTACTTGTTGTTTTCTTTTTCCTATGAAATTGTACACAAAAAAATCACACACAAAATCAGAATTTAATATACAAAAAATATTTAGTGATGATAAAAATGTTAAATTGTATATTTAATTTTTAACAAAAAGTTACTCACTTGAAGAAGATGCATCTTTAGATGTGTTTGCCTTGCGCTTCTCAAAGTGCCCTTTAAGTCTAGTATTTCTTAAACCTTTTGATCTCACACATGGGGGATTTAACACTAACACCTCATTTGGCAAGCAAGGCATTTCATCGGTGGTGTCACATTGTATGACTTCATTCTCTTCCACATTTGCATCTACACCAAACTTGACCCTTGATAACTCCCTTTCAATTTTTTCATCAAGTTCCAATAGCAATTTTTGGCAAATTCTCTTAAGGCTATCCTCCCCTTGACTTTTAGATATGATTGTATTAGCTATTCGCATCATGCTATTACGCCATACTATCTTTGCCTCTTTATCATTACTAAGTGAATGATTGTCTTGTTCATAAGTCATCATCCCCTTCTTAGCCTCTTTTGTCCAACGTTTCAAAATGTATTGACTTGGAATTCTAGTTAAATTTTTATACTAAAAACCCGCAATGCATGACAACAAAGAATCCCCAATGACTCAAATTTCTTACAAGAACAAGAAATATTATTATTAAGACGATCAAACCGGACAATGCGTACTCTTTCACTATTTTCTTCTTTGACCTCAAAAACACCAATTGTATCTTGGCAATCAACTTGATCCCAAACCATTGCAAGACTATCAAGAAATTGATTTTCAAATAAATTGAATATCTTACAGTGTAAACTTTTGCATGACCCAAAATGCCACTCTTCTTAATCGCTTTTTGTGGGGCACCTTGCTTGCATCGAAAATCTTCATCCAATTCCGAGGAACGATACCGCCAATACATTTTCATATTCAATTACAAACTTAGTGAGACTAATTGATTTATTTGCTATACCATTCAAAACATGGTTCGTGCTCTCACTCCTCGAGGAAGATTTAAATTCATTTGTGAAAAAATCCTTAG
This sequence comes from Quercus dentata, assembly GCA_028216015.1. Lineage (NCBI taxonomy): Eukaryota > Viridiplantae > Streptophyta > Magnoliopsida > Fagales > Fagaceae > Quercus > Quercus dentata. The sequence goes on along the minus strand of CP116452.1, from coordinate 13,365,148 downwards.
TGAATGCAGTGCTCCACTTATGTCGAATTTTGTACATCATATTAAGCCAATGATGATTCTCAATATCAAATCTTTGTGTCATTTGATCCCATGTCTGTTGAAATTCCAATTCTGAATCACAATATTTTTGGCACTTGTTGAACAAGTACATAAACTACGAGTTAGAGTTTAAGTTTCCTAAGCGAGAAGGAGCATTTTGAAAATATGCCACAAACATAGCCGATGATGTGTATTTGGAAACACTTCCCCAATGGCATTTGACATAGCTTGATCCTGGTCGGTGAAAATTGTTATAGGCGATCGATTCCCCATTGAGTCTAAGAATGACTTAAACAACCACTTAAATGAATCAAGTGGTCTCATCCAAAAGGAATGCACATCCAAACATCACATTTTGCCAATGGTGATTAACACCTACAAATGGAGCACAAATCAAATTATATTTGTTGGTACGGTATGTAGTGTCAAATACTACTACATCTCCAAAACAATCATAATCAACTCTTGATCTCCCATCTCTCCGGAAAAAATTTGTCATTCGATTTTCTTGATCTACTTGAACTGTGTAAAAAAACATGGGATCTTTCGCATGCTTAGACTTAAAATGATTTAACAAGCTTTGAGCATCTCCAAAGACTAATCATTGTCATCTTTTGCATATTCACATGATTATAACAATCTCTTTCGGTAAAACCCACATTTTCACTCCCTCCAACTTCTTTTGTTAGATATGAATAAGCATTCTTTGTACTTATACCGCATTCACCATGGTATCAATTACATCCGCTTTAGGTTTTGAAATACGACGACCAGATCTTAACAAATGCCTCTCGATTGTAGTGCAAGTTCATGATTATGCTCTGGATTAAATGCACTAACCCTCCAAACACCATTTTCAATCGTGAAGCGAATAAATGCTTTACAACCAGTTCTAGTCTCTAGTCTCTTGAATATTTCTCTTTACAAAAATCTTCATCTAGTTTAAAACCCTCCTTAGAACATAGAAATTCACGTTGCTTTATGTTCTTCGTCCCATAATAATATCTAGGCTTTCCTTTACGAATACTAAAACCCATTCGCAATGCATAATCATTATATAAAGCATATGCTTCATCTACATTATGGACCACCTTATTCAACAAATTTTCATCACTATTTTCTAGTCTTGCTACAAACATGCAGTCCCCTTCAATTTCTTCAATATCACTTGGTTTGCAAATAACTACATCAATTTTTATGACAAATATAAATATTAGAAACAAAATACTAAGAAAATTACAATACAATAATTATATCATTCTTCTTAAACACCTACGGTACACTTAATCACAAAACTCTAATGTTTAGGCACAGTAACAACAACAATGTTTTAATACCAATTTTTTTATATTTATTTATTTTTTTTTTTTTTTGGGATTGACTATGGATAACAACAACAATAACAACAATATTTTAGTCTTAAATTTTTTGGGTTGATTATGGATACTCAATAAAAAAATATTATAATAACAAAAAATTAACAATAAATACAGTAAAAATAAAAATAAATAAATCATTTATATATAAAAAAAAAAAAAAAAAGAAGCAAAATCTTAATGATATTTTTCTTCGGCTAGACTATAAAATTCATATCATGTAAATACAACAAATTTAACACATTTTTATATAGTTTTATTTGAGAGCAAGTATATCACCACAAATTCTTAAACGTTCTTGCAAAATATAAATTAAATCAAAAAAATACAAGACAAAGTATACCTTTATCACTTTCCTCCAAGTCCATTTGCACCATGCTTTTACTTGAAACCAAATAAAATAGTATTCTTGTTTGTTCTTTCCGCCGTTTGTCTTTTCCTTTGCTTTGTTTTGTTGTCTTTATGGCTTTTAAGCCAGAACCCTACTATTACATCACTTATTTTATTGATGTGGGCCTATGTGTTGCTTCATATGCAAATTCGCATATGCAAATTTTAAATGTGCTGGCAATTCAAACGGTAACAGAAGTTAACAAATTCTCCTTTATTACAATGAGCTGGCAGTTCAGGTGAGGTAAGCAAATTTTAATTCGCTGGCGTGCTTCTATTGGCTGGGACTACAAGGTCAGCATGCTGACCTTGTAGTCCGGGACTAGGCAATAATTTCCCAGTTAACTTGGATAATTTCATTGAGAATATTTATTTATAGGTAACTTTTGATAAACAACATTCCATTTCATTCATTTTTTTTTAAGTGAGTTTTCAATTTATGACATTCGCTCCGATGACAGTTTTTTTCATCATCGACTAAGACACTAATCGATTTTTGGTGTAAACGGAGATTGAACCCCAAATTTCTTATTCAACTAGCAAAGACTCACACATTCCATTTCATTAACAAATGAACAAATAAATAGAATCTACAAACAACGTCTCTCTCCCAAGCTTCCCACATAGCATATAGGAAGTAGTTTATAAAAAAAAAAAAAAAAAAAAAAAAACATAAGTAAGGGAGTAAATATTATGAGAAATGTTATATCCACAACATTTTCATAACAAATTCACATATTGTTAATGGTTCTAATTTAAATCTAGTATTAAAATTATTTTTTCCTATTAAGAACAGTCAATAACAACCTGTCATTTAAAATTTGTTTAAAAGTGTTAGCATTTCTTAATTATTATACTTGAAAACAGGGAATGGGGAGAAACAATTTTAGCTAGAGCATGAGCTACAACATCAGATTCTTTTTTAACCCAACAAAAACAACAATTACCCAAATAAGTCTTGAGTTCCACATTATTTGATAGCAAAAAGTCTTTGCACTCTAGTGACAATTCTGGAAATCACCATTTAATACATCAAATCAGAGTTTAGCATTTCCTTCAATCACAATATCTTGGAATTTTTTTCTCATTAGCAAGTTTGATAGCCTGTACAACGATCCCGAATGAGCTAACAATTTTGGCAAGATTCACCTCATGAACATTGTTTTGAAGGACCTCATTTGTCAAATCCCATATGGATTCTAAGGTGTAGGCTATTTTAAGTGAGGAGTGGTCATTTGGATAGGGTTGCTATTGGGCTTTGTGGAGCCTAGTTATATTTGATCCGGTTGATGACCCAACCCAACCCGAATAATGTTGTGTAGTTTTTAATGAGATATTTTTTGAGGTTTAGTCCATGAAGCGGAGGCTTGGGCCGACAGACCTAATTTTTTGGCTCATTTTGTAGCCCATTGTGAATCATGTGCACAGGATGTAGAAAACGTTGCTTTGGTGATTAGGGTTTGTTGTTGTAGTTTTTGAGAGAGAAAAACTGTACGATCGCACTTTGTATTTTTCTTTGATAATAGTGAAATCCCTGGAACTCCGTGAACGTGGGCAAATTTTTGAACCACGTAAATATTATCTCGTGCGTGTGATTGTTTTTTCTTTAGCGTGTATTTTCTCTAATTTTTGTTTCTCATAGGTTGGGAATTTTGTGTTAATTCCCTACAATTGCCTAGTATGTGGTGTCAAGGTTTAGGGATTTAGGACAAAGTTTATAATATCTTTAAGGCTATTGATTTGAAGGGTATCAGTTCTAAGATTCCAATTACAGCCAAACCTGTGGAGTTGTGGGCGCTAAGGGACGGCATTAGATTGTACATCTCCCTAAAACTTCTTGCTGTGATCTTTGAACTTGAAGCGAAACTTATTGTAGATCTGTTACAGAAGGAGGAAGGCCACCCGAATTGTATAGGTGCCTTAATTAGCAATTGTAAGATCGAATTGAGGGAAATTCCAATATTTCAAATTCAGCATTGTTACTGTGAGGCAAATAAGTGTGTTGATGCCCTTGCTAGTTAGGGAGCTTTGCTCTCCCAAGATTTTGTGGTTTTATTAGAACCCCCCGTGGATGTGTCCTTGTTACTTAGTTTAGACTCTACTGGGGTGTCCTATGAGCGTTTTGTTCCTCTTTGTAATTCTGTTCCTTAGTTTTTAATGCAAGTTCCTTTTCTACCAAAAAAAAAAAAAAAAAAAAATTACAGCCAAACCATATAGCTCTAGCTATTTTGCAGTGGAAGAACAAATGTGAGACTGTTTCTGTGCTCTACTTGCAAAGAACACAATTAGTTTTAGCAATACCCACTATTACGTGGTGCAGATTTTCCTTTGTAGACAACATATTAGCTCTGATTCTCTATAAGAGCATTTTTAACATTAGATAGAACCCATTTTATTGACAGGGTTTATAACCACTTTAGCTTTCTTGAATTTTTTTTTTATTCCCATATCATGCCGATTCAAGACATTACTTGTGCTCAAAGGTTGATCTTTGACACATTCTGTTGGCTGATTTGACAAAAAAGCAACCCTTATGTACCTTAATCCACATTAACTTATCTTGCCTTGGCCTAATGGGGATTTGGATTCTTCTTATTGCTTCAATGGATTAAACATCAAATAGCTCCTCTAGTCTATTCTCACACCAGGATAGTTAATTTTATTGTGCACATTTTGATGACAATAATTAAATTTTTGATTATTTATATAGTTGCATAACTTTTAAATAGAGCACCAAATCTCTTATAATTTCACATGGTAGAATTTTTGTGTTTAGACAAGTTTTTGTCATAACTTATGTGAATTTTGTTATTTTTAGTTAATAGTAACTTAGTAAGGGCGTGAATTGAACGATTTAAAATTTTATGGTTTAAATTAAAACTTCTAAAATTTATAGTTTAATTTGAAATCACCCCAAATTATGTAGTAATTATGTAATTTACACAAGTCTTTAATAAAAAGTATCTATTTTACGTTACTATTTTTTTTTTCCACCACGTGTTAGTCATGCAAAAGAGTCTTGGTGTTATAGACTTATAGTTACAACACTTTAAAAAAAAAAAAAAAAAAAAAATCAAGAAATCCAAACTATACTTCATAAAAAGGTATGATGGATCTTTCATTAAGAGCCGGTAAGAAATCATAATATCATGAAGAATGACAAAAGAAATTGGTGTGGAACACCATCGATCCTCTTCTTAGCTCGAGTGGTATCTTTGATCATTCTTTTTGGGAAGAGTTAGCTTCAAATCTTTAAGGGCACATCCCTTACTTCTTGTAATTAAAAAAACAAAAGCGTTGAAGATAGCTATAATCCCTAATAACTTTAGGTTGAGATTTTTATTTTATTTTATTTTTAAATAAAATTATTATGGGGAATATTAATTTCTATAAATTAAAAAAGTTGTACCCCATAAAACAGTGAATGTAGAGTGTACTAAATGTATAAGAATGCTAACTGTCATGTAATGCATTTTCCCTCCCATCACTAAAATCGTGTGCACTAGAATAAGGGAGGATCTCCCTATATATATATATATATATATATTTTGGTAAACGAAAAATAAGGATTCGTTAGGTTATGCTAGCCCCCAAGCAGGATGCTAGAGTTAAAGCCCTTGGGCCAACTCGTGTGAATGCCCACTAACGGACTCTTGCTGGCACCGGGACTCGAAACTAGGTGAGTTAAACGAAGTGCCCGAACCTTACCAATCGAGCCAAGCCCCCGTTGGCGGATCTCCCTATATAACTCCTATGATTTGCTCATTGGCACCAGTTCAGTAACTAACAATGATTTAGCCATCCTTGCTCAACTCAATATATAAACCGAACTCCTCCAACCATGGCTGATATGAAATACATACACAAAATACAGTGTTACCCCATTGGTGAAACTGACTTAAGCATGGGAGAAAAGAAACTTAGGCCGACATTACACCAATGTCACCTTACCTTTTGATCCATTACTTTGAGTGTGCAGGCATCATATCAAAGACAGTCCAAGATCTAGGCTCGAACAAAATCTACACTAAAACCCAAAATATTTGAGGAGACAGGACAAAATTACAAAAACTCCACCTCAAAATGCTTGAACCAGTAGAGCAAAATTTATTCCTGTGCATTTTTATGTCGTAGATGGTGACTGGTATAATAGTGCTACTAGACAATTGGCTTGTAACATTTGTATCGTCAAACAATGGTTTTCAAAATTTAAACAGTTGCCGTATGAAATGAATTCGTGTAAAAACTAGTTGAGAGAAATAGAAAAAAAAGAAAAGAGATGTACTAAAACTAAATGGTCCTACGCTTGTTTGATATCAATTTTGGATTCTTCTTCTTCTTTTCTTTAAAAGCAAGTCAATTAGAATGCCAGTAAATGTTTACCGGAACTTCAAATTTCTTTTTTTGATAGAACATATTTTCTATGAACTGATCCTCCTCTTAGACCTTTTTTACTATAGCATCATGGATGAGTTTCAGCGATTCCTCTAGTTCGTCACAGAGCTGGTGAGGATCAGGAATTGCATTTGGGTCAACTGCTAGAGCAATGGTCATCTTGTTTACATAACTTTGATAATGGATTGTCAGTGCCTGCAAAAGAAACCAAAAAAACAAAGAACAAAGCACCATAAGCCGTAAGGAACATAGTTTCGTATCACAAAATTTGCTATAAGTGGAACAGCATCATAAAAGTCTAAATGCACTTAACTCAGTAACTTTTCATATTGCATTTTCCATCAGATTACATTACGCTTCATAGTTCCATTCAGCCAGCTCGAGAAAATGGGGTTGTCATATTTTTACACATTCCGGTTCAACTTGAAGAAACAGGAGTAAAATGAAATAGAATGTCATTATGTCAATGAATTGTTAACTGCTAGCATGGTGGTGAAAAATGAAGACATTATAACTCTGGCACCAAGTCTAGTTCATGTGCAAAACATTCATACCAAACGCATTCTCTTGTTAAAACCATGAGGAGTCATTTTATATGAAAGCATCAGAGACAAGGTTCTAACTTAGTCATTGGATTACTTACATGTGGATGCCCATAAACACTAGGAGCAATGTAAGCTAATGGATGCCCATAAAAGCTAATTTCTTCTAGCGGACCAACCATGCTGGAAAAGGCCATTGTAGTGTTGGAAAGAACTTTGTGCATTAAAGCAGCAGCAACCTGTTATCCATTTAAACATGTAATAACAGCAGCTTGTTATACTTCCTCTAACAATAACCATCTTCTGCAGTGCCACACTTTAGATCCATAATTATGTTTAAATATAACAGAACTGATTAAGGACTTTCTTTAATGGGAGAATATTTTTGCATATGATTCATGAATAATAATTTGAGGCACAATATGAGTTTGGGTTATATTCTTTGGTTAATTTTTCCATAGTGGTTAGAGAATAGATCCCAATGCCAACTGTGACCTTAGATTCATTATTGTCCGATCGAGAAGGTTTAAAAAGATATGTCTGTACCTTAACTCCAAATGTTCTGAGTACTAACACACCACCTGAAAATGTGAATATAGATTCAAGTGAATGCTTCTTTCTATCAATGGTGGCTTTAGCTGTCCGAACATAATCCAATGGGTCGTCTTGTAAAGCAATGGTGAATGGGAGGAGGATATATCCAATCAAATTACCCCACCTGGTCTTGGATCCCTTTTCCATCATATTAGCCAGAGCCTGTTTCATGGTCAACATTAGAAGAGATGATGATCTAGATGAGCGGCAGGCAAACCATGTTATTATCTAATGAATCACATTAAAATGGAAGAAACATTAATGTGGATTCCAAAGATTGTCACGCTGATTATCTTAACACCAATTACATACCAACACTAAAATCAATTTTACAAACTTGTATACGTGAGATAATTGACATAGTTAAGCTTCATGGATGAGTAATTTTAGAGTTCACGTTTTTCATAGCATTGGAGCATATTGCAATGTGATATTCTTCAAAGAATAACAAGAGATAAATTACCTGGATTCCTACAGTTGGTCTTTGATTGACAAGAATGGTAGCCCTAAGGCGGATACTTTTTGGAAGATTACTTTTCCTCTGCTTTTCTCCTCCATCTATCTCTGCCTCACCTGCTGAGTTAACTTCATTAAACCACTATTAGTGTATATCATGTAGAGGTAATGTATTTGGTTTTTGATAGTATAATACTTGTCCATGGACCAACCAAGCCACATTATACTGGTAATTCATAAATTACTAGGACAATATCCCAAAGATCATGCTAATCATGTCCAGTAACATAGCATCTGATTTATGATTATTTTTTATAAAGTCCAAAACTTCAATGCCGAAGCACATAACAAATTCATGTTAATTATAATTATGAGAAGGCCTAAAAATTATCAGTATGGATCTCAGAGAGGTTTAGGGAAAGGATTGAGTTTTCATTAAAGTACTTTAAAAAAAAAAAAAATAGTTTCTTATCTTCATCATCTTTGCAATTCCTGTAAATTTCGTCTTGCTAAACTTTTTTAGATCCGAAAGAAGTTATCTGTAGTATGATGGAATGTGTTGAAATCTATAAACTTTGTTTTTCCTAGACTTTGCATCTTTGAGTTTTCACAGCTATTGCATTCAAGGGAAAGGACAGATAAATTGAATAACTAAAGTAGAAAGCTATTGTTTAAGTGCAATGTCTTGCCTATTATTATTACTTTTAGGCATATTGACTAAAAGAACTGAAAAAAACTGTAATGGCCCAAGTTTTAAGTTTTCTATCAGATAGCAGTGTTACTGCCTCTGGGAATTGCTCCAATAAAAAAATACTATGCCAGCACTCTCAACACGATATGGCTGCTAAAATTGGTATCCGTTGCTTTAAGTTTACAAATTAAAGGAGGTCAATACTAAACATGATATAAATACTTGTTAAAGACTGAATTTTAGCCCAAATAATGCCATCAAAATAAGGAAAATAAAGTGATACACTTGTATCGCAGTATGATCATAGGTAAATGAGAAAGCAATTGATAGGCTCACCATATCTCCGGTTTAGATACCGCGAAAGACCAGCTTGAGTTACTCCCAAAACGACATCGTTGACAGTCTACTGAATTTGACCAGAGTAAAAAAACAAAAAAGCCATTAAGAAATGCAAAAGAAAATATAGAAACATATGTACACTTGTATGTTCCTTGAAGCAGACCTTATGACAGAATGACTTTCTAAAGGCCATTAGATTTGATTTGGAAGAACATAATGTCAGCTTATTACTAAGTGGATGACGTTAGCTAATTAAACCCTTACTAGCCAAGAGTCTTGTAGCTCAACTGGTTAGTATCTCCTAGTGTTTTTAATAGAAACATCCATGGTTTAATTCCCCCCCTCTGTTGTAACTAATTGAATTATCCACACAAAAAAACTTCCACAACAACTAGTAGTCCATCATTTAAATGTGCCTATTATTGTTTTTCAGTTATTGCAGGAACACTGCCAATGCAGTCATGCAGATTATGAAGTGGCCACCACATGGCAATAGGCAACATTACATTTATGATGGAGTTCCAAATATTTGAATGGATCTTGAAGAACTGGGACCCAGAATTTGATGGGTCATGGGCGTCATTATTCATTAAAGATTCACCAAAAATTTTAAATGTTCATCATCTCATTGAAGCTCACTTATGATACGACAGGAATTTGCAAAATCCATCTAGAGTAGTGTGATAGTGTCAAATTGGAATATGGCACAAACAAAGTAAAAAGACATGCAATTGTTTTGCACATAAAAAAGTTACTATTGTACCTAAAAAAAAATAATTCAAGCTAATAAGCAAGTAAACAGGATTTATTAATCAGCATACCATGTTCAATGCATTTTTCACAAGCTTTATGTCATCCAAGCTGATTGTCCGATGCACAAACTTTTTGATATTGTGCTCAACCCCTGGTGCACCTTTGATAGGAGTTTTTGTGTCTTTCATAAACATAATGGTTACCCCAAACAGCAACACATCCACTAGAGTGTTCCAAATCAACCTTAATACTGACCAAAATGCTGACAAGAACCACCAAAACCCGCCTGAATTAGTTGAACCTGCTTGTATATTTTCTGGAACACTAGGTAATGCTTCTGGGTCCAATGTTTTTCGTGTACAGGCTAAGAGAAGAGATATTAGAGATGCACCATCACCCATTGAGTGGTGGATCCTAAAAACCCCAACAGCCTCAGCATCTGAGGTTTTAATGTTAAGAAGGTGGAGTTCCCACAATGGTTTTGAGAGGTCCATAGGTTTTGTAGTAAGGTCTGATATGTAGTCTTCAACAAACTGGTCTGCAAAATCTATGTTAGGATCCAAATCAGGAACTATGACATGGTCCTCTAAATTTACTATAGTCTTTGTCCATCTTTGTCCATCATCAGCAACCTTTTGTATCATAGATAATAAGAAAGAAAATGTTAACAGTTAAACACAAGTAGCCATAACTATATAAAGAGTTAAGAACATTTTAAGATGAAATACTACATTTGAAAGAGTTTTAGTAAAAAATAATCTGAGCACAGTCTTCTCTAACTATTTTCGTCAAAAATTAATCTGCAACTATGTATGAATAGGAGCATCATTCTCTCCAATTGTTTCTTAGTAACCTGTGATAAAATTTAATAGCCCAAATTTGAATCATCGCCTTCAAAAATTTATCATAATGCAATTGTGACATATTGGTTTTAGGCATGCTTCAAGCCTTCAATATTAAATGGGACATAATATCTCTAATCATCATATTTATTTATATATAAAACCAAAAGTAAAAAACATGTTACTTTTGGTTGGCCTCATAGTTTGAGGTCTCATAATTTACTTGTTATTAATTGAATTTATATTTAATTCTTTATTTTAAGTCTCCATTGGAATCTTGGTATATCTTATGAAATTAGTTTTCATTTGGGCCCACTATTGATGTCATTTTTTTATTATTTATCATTAATAATTTGTCACCTAAACTTTCTTGTAGAGAAATATTATACTGTGATTTAATTCTAAACAAATACATGTTAATTGAATTTTGTGCCACTCCAAAAATAAATAAAAAATAAATAAAAAAATTAAAAAGTCAACCTTAAAAAAAACTTTTGAGTTTTTATACTTAGAAAAGACATAAATTCTTAATTATTTTCATAAAAATTTACTTTTTCTATTTTATATACTCACTTTTCAAAACATTCCACACGAAATTATTTATTTTATACTTTTGACTTTTTTTTATACTTGAAAAGTCAAACTTTTTAAAGAAATATCATTTATTGTCTTGTTTACCTTTTAAAAATGTATAAGTTTCCAAAACTACCTGTAGGGACACGAATCTTTGAGGGCCCAACATCGGGGTTGGACCCACGCGCGCGAAAGATCCCTTAACTAAAATTTTAGTGGGCATAAAAATTTACTTTTTCAGGACATTTTATATAGCTCAGACAGGGAGGAGCTTTTTTCAAAACTTTAACCATGTAGCCCGGATTTGGCTCCTCGGATCGTGTCCGAGGGGCAATGGTGTTGTCCCCGGTTGCCCACAAGTGAGGTTTTTAGTGGTTATATCATCCAGGAATTCTCTTTTATACAGATGTGGATCCCCACTCTTTCTTTGAAAAATCCCCCTTCATGTGTTCGCATAGTATTCTTATTTATACTAAACTACGCTCATTTGTCCTCCGTACACGTGTACGTGGGTCGACCTTTTTGCCTAATCCCACAATGGCTGGAGATGATCCATAAAGTTAAGACTTTCATGTCGGGGGAAGGGTAAAGATCAAACTTTATTTTATCTTCAAGTTTACCTTTTAAAAATGCCATTTCTTGTGTTTCCTAGTTTCGAGTTTTTCCCGGAAATCGGGCCGGGCCCATAAACTAAATGACCCCACACTACCCTTAAAAAAATTTATCAAAAATTTAATTAGTAAATTAATAAGGGGTATAATAGGAACATTAGTAAATTAATTGAATTAGTAAATTTTTTTTCCCGCTTGAAAAGTCAAACTTTTTAAGAGAACATCATTTATTGTCTTATTTACCTTTTAAAAATGTATAAGTTTCCAAACTACCCTTAAAAAAATTTATCAAAAAATTGAATTAGTAAATTAATAGGGGTATAATAGGAACATTAGTAAATTAATGACTTTTATTTTTAAAAACAAGACAATATTTTGGAACATCTCAAAATGAAATAAAGGATAAAAAAAGTGGGATGAGGGAGTAATACATTTCATTAAAGAGTCCGAATTTGGTAAGAATGATGCATAAAACCATTGTTTTACACTATCCAATAAAATAATCACATCAACATTTTACTTAAAATTCAATACATTCTACCACACATAACATCTCAATAAACTCTCAATTTGGTTAAATTTATATATGGATATTAGAATTGATTGGGTGTGATTGTGCTTATTCTTAAATATGTGATAAGATGATGTGGCATGTTGGGATTAGAGGGGTAAAACATAAATTTTTCTCCACATCCTTACAGAATTTGATTTCTTCATTAAAATATTGAATTATCTTGATTATTATAATTTTTTTCTTTCTTCACATACAACAACCATCATTTACTATTTTTTTTAATCATTGGGATACATATATAAAGAAAAAATAAATAATAAATATAAAATGAATAATATTAATATAAATTTATACAATTATCACAACAATAATTTATTTTTATACAATTTTACATTATCCATAAATTTTGTACTATGGTTGACTTAAAATATGGAATCAGGAAACCCGCCATTATCAAAATGTAACAAATGAGGTATGCACATTTTTTTTTTTTTTTTTTTTTTTAATGAGATGAGGCATGTACATTTTATTTTTTTGGTAAAAGAGGCATGTACATTATACTTTAGAATTAGAATCAATAAATCTATATATTAAAGATTTGGTGGCCCAAATAAAAAAATAAATAAATAAAAAGATTTGGTGGCAACGTGATGCCAACCCTGTGATGGGATGTGACTTAATTTATTAGTAGAAAGGGAAAGGTAATTTTTTTTTGGTTAAGGAGGAGCTGCAATAAAATTAGCTAGTCATAGACGGCGATGTTCTAAAGGGAAAAGTAATTAAATATGCCACGTTGCCTCTAACTAGCTACTAACTTAGCTTCATTTATTGTCTTTCTTTTTTCTTATTCTTTTCACCAAAAACAAAAAAATAAAAAGTTCTGTGATGTTCATTGTTGCGAATCAAGTGGTGTAGTAGTGTGAGTCCCAATTAATTCATCTGGAAAAATTTTTGATAATTATATAAAAGATTTGAGATTTAATTTTTTTTTATATCAAAAAATAATTAGTGTTTTAATCTAATAGTAAATAATTATTATTAAAAAAAAAACAGATGCTATAAGTTGAAAAAAAAAAAAAAAAAAGTAGTGTAGTATCATCTAATGTGGATTGGATTGTGGAAATTTCGGTGGTGATAATTTGGCAACAAAAACATCTAAGGTCAACCCCAAATGTGCCAAAACATAGTGCAGTAGATATCAATTTTTTTTTTTAAAGTTTTATTTATGTATAATTTTTGCCAAAGTTTCAATTTTTAAGACCCAGGTAACCAATAAAAATAAACTTTTAGCAACAAGTGGTCTCAAAAGTATTTGATAAAAAATATAATAATAAAAAATTCAATGAATGCAACTAAATCAAGAGGTTGAAACTTTGAAGATTGAACAACCCCAAAAAGAAAAGAAAAAAAGAACCACCGACCATCATAAAGAAAGAAAACAAGATAGAAAAGATGCACCACTTAGAAAAAAAAGAAGAAGAAGAATATAATAATAACAAGACTAATAGCAAGAAAGCAAAAGAAACCTCAACAAATGAAGCAGAAGAATAGGATAGTTTCTCTTACCAGCTTGCTAGAGAATCTTGGATGCTTAAGCAAAGTCTGTTCTAAACCAGATTTAATAACGTCAGGTTTGAACTTTGTGTTGCACCCCAAGATGGCGATGATATAACAGTTGAAGCTTGGTGAATGAAACAATCGAGCTGCTGGACTTAGTGGCTGCTCTTCCTCTTCCCTTGATACCTTCCCATTATTATCACTCTCACCCATCTTGAATTCTTCTTTGTGGGTTTTTTTTTTTTTTTGTTTCTTTGAGATTGAACAGGCTCCAAAAATATACGCTTTCTTGGAATGAGATAGGCTTTAATCTTGCCTCAAAAAAGGAAAAAGAAAAAGAGATAGGCTTCAATCAATGCCCAATATACTCACTTCTTTTGAGTTCTTGAATTTTGGCTATTGTGAGCTTGTTTAAATGGGATTTTAGATCTAAAGTTGGTTTAAGGTTTTCTTTCCTTTTGGGGTGAGTGTCAAAATTTTGAAAGTGTATTGTTTTGACTTTATAAGGAACAGGATTACAAAAAATGCCCCTGGATACAGTTTTGACTTTGAAGTTTGGATGCCCCTAACTAATAACCAAACTACTTAATTGGAGGTTTCAGTTCTCTTTATTATTCTCGTGTAACTATGTAAACACGTAGGTGCATTTATAATTAAACATAATTTTTATTATAAAAATATAAATAATTTGTTAAATTATTTTAAAAAAATAGCATGTAACATTTACATTAATGCATATAATAGATATATTTAAAATTAAACATAATTTTTATTATAAAAATATAAATAATTAGTCAAATTATTATTTTTTAAAATAAATATAATTAGTCCCATATTAAAATTTTTATCTAAATTTAATACTACTTATGATCATTTTATTTCTAATTTTTAATAAGATAGAATGTGTAGAGATTTTTGTTGTGCGGTGATTTTTATTGAGTATATGTGATTGATTTTTTATTTATTTATTTTAATTTTATAGTTAATTAATATTAGATTTTTAGTATTTTGCACTCATTAACTCATTTAACACAAAGATTAAAAAATTAAATGGATACATGGTACAAATTTAAATGGATAATTATTTCCACATAAATTTAGACACATGATATAAAATTGGATTCTAATTTCAAAATCTAATTGAACTTTCTTTAAGTTTTGTTTTTGTGTGTGTGTGTCCATATATATATATATATATATATATATAGATTATTGCATGTTATTTTTGTTTGAAGGGTTGGGGGGAGGAATATTATTAGGTGAAAAGTATATTTTAATTTGCATTCTAATCTATATATCCATTCTTCTTACAATGACTTATATAAAAAGATAAATAAATACATTTTACACCCTAATATTTATTTAACTTACTATATAAGAACAGTAACTATTTTTTTTAAAAAAAAAAACTATTTTTCTTTCTTTTGAGATACAATATTACTAATTAAATTTTTGTATTTAGATTTGTTAAGATCTCTTTAAAATTGAAAATAGCCAATAAAATTAATTTTCTTATTCTTTAAAAAAAAAAAAAAAACTTATTTTTCTTATGACATAATCAATCTTAAATTGGATTTTTTTAACTTTAATTTATTAAAAATGTTATTGTAACGTCACTTGATCATATAATTTACCATGTGGAATATTGATTTGAGAAAATTAAAGCCTCAAGTTGTTAAGGAAATTGGTTGTCAATGATTATTAGTAAATTTGTAACTTCTATTTTTGTGTGAGAAACATTTTAAGATTTCAATTAGGTTGTATTTTTATTGGTTCAATATTTTAGAAATCTTCTTAGAGGTGAGAGAAAAATGTAAAACCTACTTATATTTTTTGTTTAAAAAAAACAATTATTATCGTATTTAAAATTTTATCCTATTATAGATTTCAAGATCAAGAGACTCAAGACAAACATTTACAAGAAAAAAAAAAAGATATTAATCAAAGGGGTCAAATAATAATTTTAGTGCATTTCTCAAACTCTTGCTTTTTTCCTTCCAAATTTGCCTCCCATGGATTTGATTGGATGGCATTTTCTTTTCTTTTCCGTGTAATTAATGAAAAATGCTTTATTCCTTTCACTTTTACTTCCATGTTGGTTTCAATGGTTTGGGTAGTCACATTTTGGTTGGCAATGATAAATGTTTGATTGGGAGGAAATTATGCCGTATGATGCATAAAGTCATAAACGTTTATGGCTTTATGCCAAAGGTTGAAGTTCTTTCAAAAAAAAAAATCTGAACTTTTTTCCCCAGCATTCTGAGTTTGACAAATGCATACGACTATGTCCAACATGCATGCTTGAAGAGTGGGAGAAGAAAATGACATTATGGATTCTTCAAACATTTCTTTTATTTTATTTTCAATCTTGTTGCCAAATAAGACTTCATTGAACCAGAAGAACAATTCAAAGGACCATCTTAGATATCTCTACTGCTCACAGGATCACAGAAGATCCGGAAGAAGAAAAGATGGGGTTGGACTCGAAGCAATTAAATAATACTAGAGATATAAAATATTTCATACTATATATATATATATTTTTTTTTATATTTTTTTTTTTTAAATGTTAACGTGACAAGTTATAATTATAATAACATTACTTTTACATGATTCTATTACCAACATTATTTTTAGAACAAAGTTTCTCTCCAAATTAATTTGAAGAGAAACTTTTTTTTATATATATATATTTTTTTTTGTATGAATTTTGAAAATTTGACTGTTAAATTTCATATTCCTTATATTCTTAACATACATATCAAATTTTGTTCAAATTGGATATTATTTACTATTTGATCAATAAACTTATTTTTTTTATACACAATTTTAGATCATAAAAATTTGAAATTTTAAAATTTGTTTGATGAGATCACAAGTGATTTTTAATCTTCTTGAAATTTTACATGCATGAAGAATATAATAAAAACATGCAATCTAACGGTTAGATTTCAAAATTCACACTCAATATAAAGATATATGAGGAGTTTGTAAAGTTTATCTCCAAACTAATTTGGAGAGAAACTTTATTCCTATTTTTATTAATACCAATTATAACATAGTACTTTAATAATTGTAAAGCAGTTTGTATATTTAGAATTTTTATTATTGCAAGCAATTACAAAAGTCCATCAATTAAGAAATTGAGATGCCACTGTTAGATATATTATGGCCTAAGCCAATTGTTAGTCCATGTATTTGTATATATTAATTAAGGTTAGTTTATAGTTAGCTTAGGTTTAGTCTAAGGCTTTTTTAGTTAGTTTATAGTTAGCTTAGGGTTTTAGGCTTTTTTAGTATATAAAACCTATAATTGGATTTATGATTACAAGAGTATAACCAATAAAACCTATAATTGTATTGATTCAATTTATGATAATACAATTTCAAACCATAATAGTCAATATGACTACATCAATTACATATGGAATAATTGTCAAGAGATTTTCGTGAAATGCGTCAATTGTTTTATCCTTGTTCATTCAGTCTATTAACTATTACTTCAATTAATAAATTATTTTCTAAGAGATTTTCATGATTGTTTTCTCCTTTATACTTCCACTTATAATTTAATTACTCAAAATCATACAACTTTAATTACTCCCAAAATCATGAGAAATATTTCAAGAGTAAATTGACCATTTTTTCATGCTAAAGCTTTGTTTGGATAACTTATTTTACTATTTTGCTTATTTTTTCTACTATTTATAGGTCTTACTATACTTTTTGATACTATTCATGGGTCTTATTGTACTATTTTAGTTAACTTTTACTTTTATTTATAGTATTTTTAATAAAAAATTTTTAGTTTTAGCAAAATAAGTGGTTCTCAAATAAATCCTAAGTAGTAAACAAAAATGCTAGGTCCACAATAAAATTTACAACTTGTCAAGTTGAGTGGTGAGTTCATAATTTTGCAACTTATAATTTGGAAAATTTGGAAGGATTTGTTTATTGAGCAGTAAATTGGTCAGGTTTTTTTCTGTCATCGATAACATTTATAAATTAAATATTATCGTGTCTTGGATAAGGAGTGGGGGTGTAGCTCATATGGTAGAGCGCTCGCTTCGCATGCGAGAGGCACGGGGTTCGATTCCCCGCACCTCCATTGAATCTCTCTCTTTTAATCCTCATTGAAACGAATCGTTTTGGCATATAGAAAATTAGAAGTACCAGAGCAAAGAGCACCGTTCAAGCAATTTTTATTGAAGTATTGATAACACACGCTGCAACTATGAGTCCAGCCTCCTCCTTCTTCTTCTTATTTTTTATTTTTTGAGAATAATGCAAGTCCAGCCTTGACCTTTTCATTTTGTTTAATATAAAGAAATAATTACAACAAGTATAACATTTTTTTTTTCTTATTAATTAATAATTACTTGTCGGGTATTACATTTTTTTATAGTTTCTTAAACTCTGAAATTTTACTTTGTCATTGACTTTTTTTTTATTTATTTATTTATTTATTTTTTATCTCTTTTTGGGTGTGAAAGAGATTTGTTCAAACGAGTGGAAATGTTCCAAAGGTAAAATTGTTGTTGTACTAGCGAAGAACAACAAGATTACAAGCAAAAGCAATACAAACTGTATAAACAAAAAAAACTACACAAAATGGAAAGACTTTTTACTTACACCGCCCATTTAAAACAAACAAAAAACAGTTGATTTGAATTTATCCGAGACAACTGAAGTAAAAGGATTTTATAATCTATCTCAATCAATAATGCTATTAATAGCACAAAAAAAAGTCTAATTTCTATTCATGCTATTTTCTTTTGAACTTCCCATGTATAATTTTTTTTTTACATGTACTTAATTAGTGTTTATTAATTGATGTTTAATCATTACAGCTTCCTCTTTCTCAAAAAGTACAAGAAGAGACTCAAATGGGTGGAGTTCAACACCATTACATGTTGTACAGGTTGGTTTCCTTTCTTTTCTAATTAGTAATATTGAACTGCAAAATAGAAAATGTTTTAATTTCAGCTAAAAATGGGAGTTTTCTAGGGAATATTTCACATGCTATGTTAAGATTTGATTTGGAGAATTTCAAATGGAATTTGATTATCTAGTTGGAGAATATACTTGAAAGGTTTTCATTTGGATTGGCTTTTGAATATATTTTAGTTTTCTACCAATGTTTATAGTTCAATTAGGCAATTAGCTAGGTTCGAAGCAATATTGTTAGATATATTATATGTACAAACTTCAAAGTGCCATATGATGGAAGAGATAATGTACGAATATTGATAAGTTAATTTACCCTTTCCCTTCACTTTTGGGATGATAATTATCAAATAATGCAAAAGAATGGAAGAATTTAACTTTTTGAATCTTACAGAATGGCAAAGTTGTTTGGTTTAGTTGCCTTAAAATTTGACATGAATTAACTATAAAAGATTTTATGCATAACTTTACTTGAAAGGATTAAGAAAAATTGTAGGCTTAATATTAGCCTTAATTAGTGGTTAATAGTTGATTGTTAGTAAGGCCATAAGGGTTGCATATAATTGTATCAGCTAGGCTCACGTCTAGTTGATTGTAATAGCTTTAGCATTTTCCTTCAATTTTACAATTTTATTAGTACTAGTGCATCCGTTATTCTATTCAACCACATATCCTCTCTTGCCCTTTAAATAGTACCTAAAGACCCATATCTACACAAGTACAGCAAGAGCTGAACAAAAATTTCACGATTAATATTAAACATTTCTTTTCCTCTATGGCAGATCCATTTCAAATGCTTTCAGTAAAAGATGAACGAAGTAATATAAGGAGTAATGCTCGCCAAGGAGGATATTTTCAACCTTTCAGGACCAACACATTTCAAAGTTGTTGACTGGTAAGACCATTTTTTATGGGTCTATTTAGGATTCGCTTATTTTTATCGATCATGAAAACTTTTTGCTGAAAGTAAATAGTACAATGTGACCTATAAATAGTATCAAAAAGTGCAGTAAGACCCATAAATAATAACAAAAATAATCCGAATAGTAAAATAAGTTGGCAGAATAGTCTTTGCCAAACAGACACATAATTAACCTGTCTATGGGGTGGAATTGATTGCAAGGAGATTCAGAGGCACCTAGAGGATGATATATTAATTGTTAGCAATACATCAAAAATATATGAGGCTTGACTCTTGAGACCATAATTTAAGGTCAGGGAAAGTCGTTTTCAAAGAAATATAGTTAAGTGAACATTCTCTTTGTGACTCACAATGTATGAAGAATAAAAATGAAACCTAGGGAAATACACAATTAAGATCTTAATTGCTGTATAATATATGTTTGATTTTTTCATTTTAAACTTTGGTTAGTTGTAAGGGAAAAAAAAAGTATGTGTGACAAATGTCGGTTGATGGAGTATAAAATAGAACAATTGGATAATGATATATCGCAAATAATTTTGTAACCTTACTTTGAACTTAAACTAGAGTATGATAACAGTTCATTGTCAAAATGATTATGGCCTAATGGAATAATGGGTTTTCACTACATGTATCTCATAGGTGTTCTTATTAATAACTAAACTCATTAGCTATTTTCTATGTTACAATAATTTTGCAGGAAGAACAAAGATCATCGAAGATCTATTGCAGCTAGCTTGGTTCAAGGAGTATACATTCTAGAACAAGACCGGCAACAAAACCGACAGGGCCCTCAAGCTTTTGCTCCAGTATGGTGGGACTTCTTCGATTTCCTATTAAGTGATGTGCTTGTAGATAATGTTGACAATTCCATCTTTGGTGCCATTTTTGAGTCTAAATTCCCAGCTTCTTACTGTGATGATTCTAAGACAAAAACCCCAAAATATGTTATTGCCTTCCGAGGAACAATCACTGAACCAGGCACACTATTACGTGACCTCATGTTGGACCTGGGATGCATTCTTAACAAACTTCAATCAGACACACGTTTTGAGATTGCAATGAAATATGTTAAGGAAATGGTTGATTTTGCTGGATCTGAAAATATATGGTTAGCTGGACATTCCTTGGGGTCAGCTATTGCATTGCTTGCAGGAAAGAACATGATCAAGGTGGGTTATAATCTTGAAACATATCTATTCAATCCACCATTCTTATCTATTCCTATAGAGAGAATCAATGATCAAAAAGTGAAGGATACACTTCGCATTGCGAATAGTATTGTCAAGGCAGGCCTTGTTGCTGCTACAAAAGCTTATAACTCTAAGCCTAGAGAAGATGACTCATTTGCAATGTTATCTGCCTGGTTTCCTAACTTGTTTGTGAACCCAAATGATCCCATTTGCGCAGAGTATATAGGGTATTTTGAGCATAGGAAGAAAATGCAGGAAATTGGAGCTGAAAATGTTGAGAGGATTGCAACAACTAATTCTTTCAGGAATCTATTAAAAAATGCATTGGGAATGGATTTAGAAGAGGCATTGCATCTCATTCCTTCATCGCATCTGACTACTATTCCGGGTCAATCACCAAATTTTAGACGAGCTCATGGAATTCAGCAGTGGTTGAATCCTAATATTCAGTGTCAACACAAGTTGTACCAATTCAAGTAAAAACAGAAAAAATAAAAAACATTTCTCCTGCAATGTTTTCTTTTGGGAGTTCTAGTTTTTGTTAAGTTGCTAGCTTTTGTGTAATAGATTCACATAATGGTAATAAATTGTATTGCCATAAGGAAATTGTTATCCTTCTCTAAGGAAGTTTTGTTGCCTCTTGAACTCTATTATATATAGCTATTATATGTAAAAGCAAAAAGAGACTCGAGTTCTAGTATATGCAATTACATACGTGCTATATTTTATTAGCTTTGATAGTCGTCCATTGGACCTTGTTACAACATTAGCATTGGGGAGTGTAAAACCCTCCAAGTTGCTAAAATAGCCAGTAACCATCTAAACAAGAGCTCCATCCGGGAATGTATACCTAAATTTTTTTACACCTGGTGAATAATAAGTTCTTATATTCAGAACTTACTATTCATGAGTTTGTAAACTAAAATAATATATTTTATTCAATTTCTCTCTCTCTCTCTCTTTATATTTATATTATTGTTTGATGGAATGGTCTATATTATTTTAATGAGTTGTATATAAAAAAAAAAAAAACTGGGATGTTGGGTAAATTGTAAAATGAGATGGTAAAATTGATAAAGTGGTGTTTGAGGATGTAAAATTGAGTTTTTTTTTTGCATCCTCGGATGCTAATGCTCGTGTTGCTATATTTTGATGCTATCGGCATGTACTATGAGAGGCTTTGCCTTAACTATTCTGTTTGATTTAATATAAGTTACCTATTACCAAAAAAAAAAAAAAAAAAAAAAAAATCATGTGTGCATGTATCCATACATTTCTAAGTACATAATTTAAATCTAATTCTTCTCGCAGTGAATAAATTCATAATTTTCTAGTATCTTTTCTTTTGGGACCGTTGCTAATTTTAAATTTTTGGACTCTGGTCCAACTTACCCAAAAAAAATTTCCTGTGGTCCGCTAGGGCCAACTTTGGTCTACTAAAGAAAGTTCACACTGGGCTGGCTTACACTCATCCAGGTCGAACTAATGCGATCAACGTCTCAAGCCCAGCCCTATGAGAGAAACTGTGCTCTCAAACAAATCTGATACTGGTTGAATTATTATTCCTACAAAATGATTTCTGCCCCAGGCCCAATGGTATCAAAGAAAAAAAAGGCTAATCTTGGTTTTTTTTTTTTTTTTTTTTTGGGGTGAGAAAGGGCTAATCTTGGTTAAAAGACATAGGCTTCAACATATTTTTCTTTTTATTTTTATTTTTAGAGAAAAGAGAGAGACTTCAACATATCAAAGTCTTGTCCATCCTGCCAATATGGACAAAAGAAAAAGAAAAAGAAAATATAAATATATATATATATATATATATATTTTTTTGTTGACAGAGTAATAGAGATATTGTTGATATATTTATACTTAATACTTAAAAAAAGTGCAAAAAGTATATCATGTGAGCGTAAGTTTGTAACTATAACAAGATTTTCTAACTATGCTCTAGCATATTGAATGTTGAGTTATACAATAAAAAAAAGTTAGGTTATAAAGAAGCAACATGTTTATAAAATGAACGTAGTTGAAGTGCAAATATTAATAGAGATAAGTTGAAATATAAGAAAGATAAGTTACAAAATGATTACTTAAAAAAATTTGAGAGAAAGTCATTTTAAATGCTTTGGTTATGCACAAAGAAAAATGATTAATGTACTAATTAGAGAATGTGATTTAGGTTCAAGCCGAGAGAATGAAAAGATAAAAGAAAACCTTAAATAATATTAATAGAAATGGTAAAAAAGATCAACTTAATTAAAAAATATTATTAAAAATATAATTTTATACTGTATAAAATAGAATGACAGAAAAAATATGCCACCCATCTTTGTCTTTAAAAATCTATTGCACTTCCCAAAAGATTTTTTTTACTAAAACTCTGTCACTATTACCGCTTTGGAAGGAGCCATGTCATTATCGATATTTGAAAAATTTTCTGCCAGAAGAGTGCATTTGAAGAGTATAGTCAACCTTTTGTCACAATATTGAAAATTGGAAAGACACAAAAGGCAAAAGGGACATGTTAATTTTTCCAATATCAAAGTTGTAGGGTCACATTCGAAGCGAAGACAACAAGATAGTTGGGTCCAAGACGTGAATGGGCTCCGACAATATCATTTGTTGAGAGTGGGTTCGAAAGGCTAAGTCGTGATTACTCGGCGGTTGTTTTGTTAAGCTTTTCATGCATGGTTTAGAGGTATTCACCCTTTGAGCCCTTTTCTCCGGAGGTCCAATCCCTCCGGAGAAAAGGGCTCAAAGGGTGAATACCTCTAAACCATGCATGAAAAGCTTAACAAAACAACCGCCGAGTAATCACGACTTAGCCTTTCGAACCCACTCTCTACAAATGATATTGTCGGGGCCCATTCACGTGCGGACCCAACTCATCACATGTTTGTTTCGGAACGTGACCCTACAAAAGTCATTCGAAGTTTCAAACTTGGCGAATTCCCTAGTTTTCCTTGCACTTGTTTCAGAGATTCTTTGTCCTCACTCCTCAGGTGTACTATTTTGTGAACACAAACAATTTCTTTAGTCTCTAATTTTCACTATCAAGTTAGAAAAAAAAAAAAGCACTAAATATATATTTTTCATACAACTACCTTGCATGTCTCAAGACCAATTCTAGGATATGATTTTTAGTGCATTCTTTTTTTAATGAACAACTAAAGCGCTACTTGTTGATATTATGGTCCATTTGTCACAAACTTTGTAGCTAAATTGACATTTTCTCATACACAGAGTGCTTAGAAGTCTAGGAGGAAAAATGTTCAAACTACATAATTAAAAAGGTCCCTTTCGACATACATGTTCTTTAGCAGAACCCAAATTGGTTTTTTCTACTAAGTGATATGGCCTCTTAACACAAAATTTTCTCAAATTTCAATCAAGTGACACTCTACCCAATTTTCATGGGACCTTTCTTTCCTTCTATGTCTCATAAAGAGAGCTTAATTCACATGAGACTAATGGACACGTATAAACGACCATCACAACTTGTTTAGCACATTAGAATACAGCATGATCATTGACCTGCTTGTCTATTATGTTCATCAAAAAAAGTTAGCTTCTTGTCTATTACGTTGAAAAGCTTTTCTTGAAGCCAAAAGTAATGTGCCTATGTGTGTGGTGCTAGTTTAATCTTCAAAATGTGGTACAGATAATAGTGGATGAATCATTGAATCCCCACCAATTAACATAACATGCTCCTGCCTTCTTTTTCTTCCTCTTTCCTTTCTAGGTGTCATGGTTTTTCCTGTAAGTATGATTAGCCAAGCATAACATGGTGGATTATGCCTTTGGTTGTTGGTTTGTTTTTATTCATGAAAGTGGGATTGTTATTAAATTATCGGCAAGCCAAACAAACAAAAGAGAAGTTTCTATCAAATTATTCGATTAGGATCTAGATCTAACATGTCTCAACACAAACACAGGACAATACGAAGGAAAATGAGTACCAACGCACACGCTAATGAAGATCAGGGGCACTCGAACCCAAGACCAAAGAATTGTAGGCTCAAGTCTTTGACTGCTTGTTGATACTTGAAATTCATAATGAACTTGCAAGGACTTTAGTAGATTGGGCCATGCTTTTAATTTATTTCAACATCGATTGAAATAGTCTTTGGATCAAGACAGGTGTTTGGAGTTTGGTTTGCCGACGGGTATAAGAATGAAAAGGCACTCTTGTAATTAGATTGGCATCACATTAAATTAATAGATTTGATGGAATATGCTCTCGCTTTATTTCTGATTTACATTATGACTGCAACTATAAATTTGAAAGAAAATATTGTTGTATTAATCATAGCAGGGAAATATTACCATGTATCTTCTGCTAAAGCTTGAAAGATCGCTTTATTAGTGATTCCCCATTCAATATATTCCATATAACATTCTTCGAGATTAATAATGGCTGTTAACATTGGTATTTCACCTTGAAGATTAATATATTTGTGACTTTTGAGTAGGTTTTTTCTAATCCTCAGTCTTTGGTTTTCAATTCATGTCAAAAATATCACGAGAGAGTAAATATTTTATTTTGAGAAGTGCTACGTCTATAACATTTTTACAATAAATCGTATTTGGTAAGTTATTATTGGCTTTAACTTGAATTCACCACTTAAATTACTTTTTTCTTTACCTATAACAACTTATCACATATAATTTGTTGTTAAAATGTTATGAACATAACATTTTTCTAGTTCTTTGGTTCTTTCCAATTCTAATATTAAATCTTCCATTTATAGAATCAGAACAAAAGAAAGTTAGGGGTAAAAGGCTTAAATTTATATGACCAAACATTCACTTTCAGAACATTGGTACCCCAAATGTTCTTTTTATATATAATCTTTAATATGTCAAAATCCTTTTCTTTTCATTAAGCTATATTAGGATTGTGGTTCGAATATGCTTTTGTATAATTTTTTATTAAAAAAAATTCTAGAAACACAATTTATTATTAAAAAAAATTCTAGAAACACAATTTATCTTTTATATTTTGTTCACAATTTCTTTAAATATTTTTTTAGAAGAAGAACAATTTCCTAAGGTAATAAGTTGTCATTCGTCTATTATCGTTTTCATGAATACTACACTACTATTTTACACTAATTACTATAAACATCTCAATCAATGAAAACAAAAAAACAAAAAGCTAAGGCAAAATTCATTTCCAATCGCTTATTAAACTCGTTGCATCACAGAGATCAAAGCTTGATGCATGAATGTCAAATTCAAGTCATCAACTTGATGATAAGCACAGCATGGTCTCTATATTGTTTGATGTGGGATCTGTATCAATCCTCCGTGTACCATCAAATCATAAAGCAGTGAATATCTCTCGTTGTGGACCAACTTTCCATTTTCTTCTAATTAACCTATAAATCTTACTTCCTTTAAAGACAAGAATTTTAGCCCAGTCTAAAAGGCAGGAAAAGTTTCACTATTCCCTGCTAAAAGAATGTGATGGGAACCATCTTATCGCAAGATAATTAGTGATGGAACCAAGATTTAATTTTGAGGTGATAAAATTTATATAAACATGTATAGATGCTAGCTATATACGTAGATAAAGTTTTAAGGGTAAATCCTTTGCCACAAAAGTCTAAGAACCACCACTAATAATTAGTGAAAACTTACAAAATAATAGCATATTCATTATATTTTGTTTATTTATTAACAATTTTTTGTATGAATAAGTTTTTTTTTTTTTTTTTTCAAAGTTAAAATTCTACTTACGAGTAAAAAGATTTTGAATTGTTAGATAGACACCAAATACAACTTACAATTCTCAACCAAAAAAAAAAAAAAAAAAAAAACCCTTACAAAATTTTATATTATTATATAATCATCCCTATATATATTTTATTGTTTATTACACAAATTTTGTGAAGAAGAATAAATTATGTGGGGGCCAGTTAATCAATAATTATTAAAACCATGTTAACTGGGCTTGTGGCTCATCCGAGGACATTAAACCATCCGAGGAGGCCCACATAAGGTTATAAGGGGAACCAAATGAAAAGAGGAGTAGATATCACATGAGATGGGTCCAGTATTCTTCCGAGAACAAAATCCTTCTCGGCAATATGTGTCCGAGGACGACCTGAACACCGTATTGTTACAAACACACTTCAAAGCTACATTACCACTAAAGGTGGGACATGGGACCAAGGGTAAGAAAAAAAAGATAAACAAATATCTTTAACAACTGTTGCCTCTGCATTAATTGCCTCTCAACCAACTCTCTAGCCGCATTAATGTGGAGGTGATGCACGAACAATGATGAAGCGCCTTACATTCTTTGGTTGAACGTTCCAGGAAGTGTTGGATGGGACAGGAAGGGATCCCCCGAATCCAACCTACACGTGTGTGATGAAGATGATACTAAGAGGGGCAATATATAACATGGAAGAATGCATTGAGAGAGGGGATGGGAACTCTGATACAATAGACTTTTGGAAGAAAATTATATGAAACAAAATAACATGCTTGGTCGTGGGGAGAAATTCGATAATCTTGTCTGTGTCATATCCTCTTGAATTGTTAAGTTTAATCGTCTTTTCTACTTGGATTAATCTAGTTCTTCTACTCACGCTCTACAAATTTATTGTTTGGGCCGTTAACGTTTGAGCCCAATCCAGTTTTGGGATCAATACAATTTCAGTCCCTACAATTGGTGCCGTCTGTGGGAAGAGCTTGATTTAGATCAAAAGAAATCCAGTTCAATGTTCATGATGGAGGAAGCAGGTCCATATCACTACGAAGCAGGACCACACCAGGTAGATGCCAACCCACACCAAGCAGAGTCAAGAGGTTCCCAGCATGGTAATTCTCATCGGAGTCTCGAACGGAGAGAAGGCCGTGAGGGGAGTGTGCGTACAACTCATACCATCAAAAGTCACTCTCGTGGGAAGAGTCATGTTTCCTATGCAAAGAATGATAGGGACCTGCAATGTGAAATTGACGAGTTGAAAAGAGAGTTGCGCCACGCCCGGCGAGGACGTTCCCTGCTTAGCTACGAACCATCATCCGAAGAGACGAATGGAGCTAGTTATAGGCGGAGATCCAGAACTCCGCCTAGTGAGACTTTTTCCTATGAAGAGGAGCACGACCATCGACATAGGTGCAAAAGCCCGCCTTGCGGGGGCTTGGGGAACAACGCCATGAATAAAGCGTTAAGTCAAGTCTCCAAATCGCCCTTCACAAGGAATATAGAAGACGCGATTCTTCCTCGGCGATTCCATCAGCCTACATTCACCCTATATGATGGTCGGACAGACCCAGTAGAACACGTTAGCCATTTTAGCCAAAGGATGGCTATCTACTCCAGAAATGAGGCCTTGATGTGCAAGGTCTTTCCATCAAGTTTGGGTCCGGTGGCGATGAGATGGTTTAACGGTTTAAGGGCCAACTCTATTGAGTCATTCAAAAAGCTTACTCGGGCTTTTGACGCTCGCTTTATCACTTGCAGTAGGGTTCCTCGGCCTTTGGGATCCTTGCTGTCTATATCCATACAAGAGGGCGAGACTCTTAAAACTTATTCAAATAGATCTTGGGAAATGTTTAATAAGATAGAGGGAGAGCATGATGATGTGGCTATAAGTACTTTCAAGGCTGGTCTTCCAGTAGAGAGCATGATTTAAGGAAATCTCTAACTGGTAAACCTGTTACTAGTGTACACCAATTGATGGATAGGATTGACAAGTACAGAAGAGTAGAAGAAGACCAACTTCAGGGAAAAGGAAAGACTAAGGTAATCCCTCAAGAGAGAAGGGATTTTAAGTCGGACCGTTACAATAGTAACCGACCTTGGAAAGACTTCGTTGGGCAATCAGGTTTTGCTGACACCCAGGTGGTTAATGCGGTGTTTCGGGAGAGCCTAAGAGACGCAAACAGAATCTTTATTGCCACTATCATCAGGATCATGGGCACACGACGAAGGATTGTAAGCATTTATGGGACCATTTGGAACAGCTGGTTTGAAAGGGAAAATTGAAGCAACTCTTACATCATTCCGGTGGTAGGATAGAACCGGCAGGCTCAGAGATGCATGGTGACGCTTCTTCAAGACTCCCTCTTGGCACAATAAACGTTATTTTTGCTGCCCTAGGGAGAACTGGATCTTGTCCTTCTAGGATACTGTCGGTGTTCCGACCTCCAACCGAGGAGCATTGCCAAGCGTCAAAAGGAGCTAGGGTGGACATCCCCCCGATTTTGGGCTTTTCGGATGAGGACAAGGTTGGAACCATACAACCCCATGATGATGCTCCGGTGGTCACGTTGAGAATTGGTGGGTACGATGTAAAAAGGGTGATGATTGATCAAGGTAGTGCTGTTGATATAATGTACCCAGATTTGTATAAAGGGCTAGGTTTGAAGACCGAGGACTTGGCAGCCTACAGTTCCTCTCTAGTGAGTTTTGAGGGAATGATGGTCGTTTCAAAAGGACAGATCGGACTACCTGTGCAAACCGGTATGGATGTGGTGGAGGTGGACTTCATTGTTGTAGATGTTTTCTCTCCATACACGGCTATTATGGGCAGACCTTACTTGGGAGTAGTCTCATCTATTCTACATCAGAAGGTGAAGTACCCATCTGGAGGCCAAGTATTGGAGATAGTAGGAAGCCAGGTTGCGGCTCGGCAGTGCCTGGTAGCGGTTATACAACATCGGCCAGAGGCAGAGACCTCGGCTATCGTCGATAATGGATTATAGCAATTAAAACCCCAAGCATTACCCTTAGATGGACCAGCCGATGAGGTAAAGTGTGAAGATTTGGAGAGGGTGATTATTGCTGATGATCCAGAAAGATTTTTCCAGGTTAGGGCTAACTTGCCTTTGCAAGAGAAGAAGCAATTGCTGGAATTCCTCGGAGAAAATGTAGATGTGTTCGCATGGAGCCCATATGAAGCCCCGGGTGTAGATCCGAATTTCATTTGTCATCGACTTAACGTGAATCCTTCCGTTATTCCGAAAAGACTGCTACCTCGGCGACTATCAAAAGAGCATGCCGGCTGTCAGAAGTGAGATGGCTAAGCTCAAGCAGGGTGGGGCTATCCAAGAAGTTTTTTACCCTCAATGGTTAGCCAATACGGTGGTGGTAAAGAAGAAGACGAGAAAGTGGCGAATGTGCGTGGACTTCAATAAGGCTTGCCCCAAGGATCCTTTTCCTATGCCGAAGATAGACCGGTTGGTGGATGCAACCGTTGGTCATCCTTGGATGAGTTTTTTGGATGTCTTTCAAGGATATAACCAAATACCGCTAGTATTAGACGATTAAGAGAAGACGGTTTTCGTCACCCCTATTGGAAACTATCATTATAAAGTGATGCCCTTTGTTTTGAAAAATGCAGGATCTACCTATCAACGGATGATGACTAAAATATTCGAACCACAATTGGGCAGAAACATTGAAGTCTATATCATTGATATGGTAGTGAAGAGTAAAGTGGTGTCCGAGCATATGGAAGATCTTATGAACATCTTTGGAATGCTGAGAAAGCATAAGCTACGCCCGAATGCTTCAAAGTGTTCCTTCGGTGTAGGCTCCGAGAGGTTCTTAGGGTACATGGTGACTCATAGAGGAATTGAGGTGAACCCGGATCAAATTAAGGCCATCAACGATTTACAAGCACCTCAGAATCCGAAAGAGGTGCGTAAACCGACTGGAATAACTGCCGCTTTGAACCGATTTATCTCCAGGTCGGCCGAGAGGTGCCGTCCCTTTTTCCTATTACTGCATAAGTGGAAAGGATTTGAATGGACCGAGGAGTGTGCTATGGCGTTTCAGCAGTTGAAAGAGTACCTGTCCAGGCCGCCTATCATGTCTAGTCTTGAAGTGGATGAGGTCCTGTTTGCTTATCCGGCGATTACCCCTCATGCGATTAGTTTTGTCTTAATACGAGAGGACCGCGGTGTCCAAAGACCAGTTTATTACGTAAGTAAGTCCCTTCATGAAGCCGAGGTGAGATACTTATCATTGGAAAAGGCCATCTTGGCGGTGGTCCATGCAACATGCAAATTTCCACATTACTTTCAGGCCCATCTTGTGGTTATTTTAACTTAGCTACCTCTCAAGTCCATACTTAGAAGTGCAGATTATACTAGGAGAATTACTAAGTGGGGCACAATTCTAGGTGCTTTCGACATCAAGTATATGCCTCGCACCTCTGTGAAAGGCCAAGTCCTTGCCGATCCGGTAGCCGAGTTCGCCGAGTGTCCAGAAGAAGCTAACATGAAGCAAAGTGACATGGATGAAAAGTCGGTTGGTCCGATCTCCACATAAGGCGGTTCCTCCTGGAGAGTATATGTGGATGGAGCAGCAAACCAACAAGGGCGAGGATTGGGGCTAGTTTCGATATCCCCTAAAGAGATCATCATTGAGAAATCCTTGAGGTTGGGATTCTTGGCTACTAACAACGAAGCAAAATATGAAACTTTGTTGATGGGAATGAGTATGGTCCAGAAAATAGGTGGAAAGGTAGCAGAATTATTCTCGGATTCAAAATTGATAGTCGGCCAAATGAAAGGAGAACTAGAAGCCCGAGATCCAAGAATGCGGGGATATTTGAGTCAAGTTAGGCATATGCAAACGGAATTTTAATCTTTTGACTTGTCGTATATCCCCCGAGGTGAAAATACCCACGCCGATTCCCTGGCAACCCTTGCCACCTCTTCAGCACGGAGTTTTCCTCGGGTGATAATCGTCAAAGATTTGTATACCCCCACCCCATCAGGAAAGGACGTATGTCGGGTTCATCAAATCAATCTAGCGCCGAGCTGGATGGATCCCATATTGAAATTCCTCGAAAGTGACACTTTGCCCGAAGAGAAAATAGAAGCCGAGAAAATACAGAGGAAAGCTCCTCGATTTTGGTTATCCGAGGACAAAAAGTTATACAAACGGTCTTTTTCTGGGCCGTACCTACTTTGTATACATCCCGAGATGTCAGAATCACTCCTAGAGGAGCTGCATGGAGGCATTTGTGGAAGTCATACGGAGGGAAGGTCCCTATCACACCGAGCCATTACTCAAGGATATTGGTGGCCAAATATGCAGAAGGAAGCGCAGGAGTATGTTAGAAAATGTGACAAAGTGTCGAGGTTCGCTCCAAACATCCACCAGCCTGGAGGAATTCTTAACCCTCTGTCCAGCCCTTGGCCTTTTGCTCAATGGGGGCTAGATATTGTCGGCCCTTTTCCTAAAGCCTTAGGAAACAAAAAGTATTTGCTGGTCGGCATGGATTATTTTACTAAATGGGTCGAAGCTGAACCTTTAGCTAATATCAAAGACGTAGATGTTAAGAGGTTTATCCGGAAGAATATTGTTACGCGATTTTGAACTCCACGCATTCTTGTTTCGGATAACGGCCTTCAATTTGATAGTAAGGCCTTGAGACAATACTCTTCAGGCTTAGGTATAAAGAATAGATATTCCACTCCGGCCTATCCTCAAGGGAATGGGCAAGTCAAGTGTTAACAAAGTAATAGTCAATGGACTTAAGAAGAGACTGGATGATGCAAAAGGAAAATGGGTGGAGGAATTGCCACATGTTCTTTGGACCTATCGAACAACGCCTCGACGATCAACAGGAGAGACTCCTTTTTCCATGACTTATGGAGTCGAGGCCGTCATCCCTCTCGAAACCGGATTCCCAACGTTAAGGACTAGTACATTTTCCTCGGATAGTAACGATGGGCTGTTGGGAAAAAGTTTAGATTTGATCGAAGAGCAAAGGGAGAATGCAATGGTCCAGTTGGCTTACTACCAGTATAAACTCAAGCAAGGCTATGATACTAATATAAAGTCGAGACCGTTAGCGGTAGGAGATCTAGTGCTAAGGAAAGTTTCGGGAACCACGAAGAATCCAACTTGGGGAAAATTGGGGCCTAATTGGGAAGGGCCTTATCGGATTAATTCAGTAGGCGGAATATGAGCCTATTATCCGGAAGACCTAGATGAAAAAACTGTACTCCATCCTTGTAATGTAAACAATCTCAAAAGGTATTATTATTAATAAAAGTAATCTAGTTTGGGTTTCTTTTAATTTATGCTGATCATGCATCTTGTGTTTCCACATCTTATGACATCTTGTGAAGTATTAAACAGAAACTAAGTTATGTTAGGTCCTCGGACCACAAGTTTAGTGAAAATTAATAGCCTATGACATCTTGTGAAGTATTAAACAAAAATTAAGTTATGTCAAATCCTCGGACCACAAGCTTAGTGGAAATTAATACCCTATGACATCTTGTGAAGTATTAAGTAGAAACTAAGTTATGTCAGGTCCTTAGACCACAAGTTTAGTGGAAATTAATACCCTATGACATCTTGTGAAGTATTAAGTAGAAACTAAGCTATGTCGGGTCCTCGGACCACAAGCTTAGTGGAAATTAATACCTTATGACATCTAGTGAAGTATTAAACAGAAATTAAGTTATGTCAGGTCCTCGGACCACAAGCTTAGTGGAAATTAATACCCTATGACATCTTGTGAAGTATTAAGTAGAAACTAAGTTATGTTAGGTCCTTGGACCACAAGTTTAGTGGAAATTAATACCCTATGACATCTTGTGAAGTATTAAGTAGAAACTAAGCTATGTCGGGTCCTCGAACCACAAGTTTAGTGGAAATTAATACCCTATGACATCTTGTGAAGTATTAAGCAGAAACTAAGTTATGTTAGGTCCTCGGACCACAAACTTAGTGGAAATTAATACCCTATGACATCTTATGAAGTATTAAACAGAAACTAAGTTATGTCAGGTCCTTGGACCATAGATTTAGTGGAAATTAATACCGTATGGCATCTATCGAAGTATTGAACATAAGCTAAGTTATGTCAGGTCCTCGAACCACAAACTTAGTGGAAATTAATACCCTATGAAATCTATTGGGTCACTAAGTGGGTTCAAGGGAAACTAATACAGCCTCTTGCTATTAAAATGCTAGTGCCACTTGGGTTTATGCATTCCAGAATAATAGACTCTCAAATATCGTCCTAGGATCACGGGGTTTTTAATTATCTATTGAAGATAAACTCCAATAAGCCTATGAACATCATTTAATGTATAACTCAAGTACTTTAGACCAAACTTTATCCAACTTTTGAACGTTTCCTTAAATTTCAATTTATTAGAAGGAATGCATATGTATCCAAAATGTCTCCCTGAGATCTCATAGTATTAATGTTTATCACCCATTTTAACCGCCAACTGTTAATGTGTATAAGTTATTTTTTCTCTTGTAAACGAAAGACAGTCAAGATAAATCCATTCAAGCTAAGATAACAGAGCGAACAAGTACAAAAATAAGATAAAACGGCAACAACAATAAGCAAATAGAAACAAAATCCTTACAAAAGTCCTAATCAAATTGTAAAATAAGGCCTATTTTTTCAATTTAATTTGGAGCTTGGGAGTTTGGATGGTTGATTTATCCGCCTCCGAGGTAATGACTCCTTCTCGGCTGGCATGATTGTGGAAGCCAAATCCTGTTGAAAGCCTTGAGAGGTTACCCCCGCCTCGAAAGCTGCTGCAGTCTTGTCCAAGGAGACTTCTTGAGGGGCATTGGTCTCTTTAGCTGGTTCTGGTTGGCCGGGGGGAGGAAGATTTTAAGGCAAAACTTCCCGATTAGGATCAGTGGTTAAGGGAGTGTCTTCGGCTTGAGTGGATGGAGGATTCGAGGTGCGGATTGTTGTAGGATAGCACACATTCTCTGCCTTCCTTAACTCGGATAAAGCCTCAACCCCAGCTCGGTTAAGGGCTTCATTCCAGGTTTGGGCGCAGTAAATGCGGCACACCATTGGCACCTCTGTCCTTAGGGTTTCCTTTGTCTCAGCCATCTCGAGGTCGTAACCTTTCTGTTCGGCCTCGTTCGTTGCCTGTTCGGCCTCAACCTTTGCCCTCTCGGCTTCCTCCTTGGATTTTTCAGCTTGCTCTCTTAATTTTTGGGTTTCCTCCAAGTGCTTTTTAAGGACTTCCACTTGCTCCCAAGCAGCCTTCAATTCTTCATTTGCTTCGCGCAAGCACTTTCTCTGGTCCTCAACTTGCTTTTGGAAGCCTTCCAAGGCCGAATCAGAGCTTTTGCGAGCTTGCTCCTCAGCAATTAGTTTTTTCTTCGTGTCTGCTAAGTTTTGCTCGGATATTGTTAAAGTTTGTACAGGTGACACCCATCTTTTCCTTTCATCTTCTAACTGATTGTAGCAGTTATTGAGCATCTCATCCAGTCTAAAAGTGTTTTGGATGACCTAAAAGGAAGAAATCAACACTATAGTCAAGAAAGAGTACACATCGGTGAGTAATGATCGCAAAAGGAAAAAGAAGGGAGTTAACACTATACCATTCCCAAATATCTTTTTTTGTTAAGGATGAGTTCATTCTTCCTTACATTTTTTAATTCGGCCATGTCCTTTGGGAGTAATAAAGCCTCCTTTATAGCCGAGGCTATGTGGCACCCAATGCCATTGTTGAAGTCCTTAATAGATGCATCATCTCGTAGGGGTTCCCCATCGTGCATGGGTGCTGGCAACCAGGCTTGTGGCTCGGGAGGTTGAGTGTCAGACCTCTCCTAGCCTCGTTGAAGAGTATGGCTAGTCTTCTGCTGCTTTGCAACTTGTTGGGCATCTTCTTCGCGGGTCGGACGGGACTTTCCAGTATCTACCACATCTTTCCCTTTCTACTCCCTTTGCCTTTTCAATTCAGCGGCATCAGCTCGACCGGTGTGGGAGGTTGATGAGAAGCGGGAGAAGGAGACCTGGTGGGAAGAGAAGGAATCTAGGATTGCGTTGATTTTCCCAGTGCACTCTTCCTAAGCCGATTCTCTATCGGCTCCATTAGACTTTTTCAGGGCTTCCTTTGTACTCCCATCTCGTCAAGATCTTCCTTGGAGTGTATAGTTTGATTAAAAATCCCAAAATCGTTCGAAGAGTCTGATAGTTTTACAACTTCCTCTGGACTTTTTTCTTCTTCTTCCTCTTTTTCTTCTACTTCCTCTTCCCTAAGGGCAAGCTGGGATGAAAAGGCTCCTGTTGAGATAGTGGCAACAAAAAGGGGCTTAGTGCGGGAGATGTCCTTAGGAAGTGGAACACCTTCTGGAATGATGAACCCCTTATAGGCAACGCTAATACGGCGAAACCGAGGATCGCGGGCTCCGATCACGCACTTTGGTGCTTGGAAAGCAAACGAGAGGGGGGTGTATCCGAAGATTAAATGGGTTGCCCGGAGTTGGCCGTCCGCTTCGTTCACGTATATCTCGGCTTGCAATACCCTATACAAACTTGCTTTGTTGACTAAACTAAGTGTGGGCTTGGTAGAACGTCTATCTGCAAAATCATTGAATTGAAATGAAACGTCATTAGGGATAAGAATACCGAGACTCAAAAAAAAAAAAAAAAAAAAAAAAAAAGGGAAAATATGTATGTATAAACCGAACGTTATGAATCCATGGCTGCATTCCCACCTAGTTCTCTTTCCTCCATGGGGCATAGCAGACCATCATGCCATTCCCCAGAAAAGATAAAGAAATCCTCCTTTAAGTTCTTGTTTGAAGTGGGAAGGTACTGAATTAGCCTCACCGTAGGATACCTCGACTTGAGATAATATCCCTGCCCCTTCAAATGGTTGAAGTTGTACACCTAATTCACGTCATGATGGGTCAGGTTTAGGTCCATTCTCTCATTCAATGCTTCTATACTTCCCAAGACCCTAAACATGTTTGGGGCACACTGTGTGGGGGATAACCTAAAGAGCCTAAGGTAGTTCCTAGTAATAGTACCCATGGGGATGGTCATCCTGCCTTCTATGAAGGCAATCATGGGAATAACCACTTCCCCCGTTCTTTTAGCGCCGGCCCATTCCCCCTGGGCTGTGTACCTCATACCCACTGTTAGGGGGATCTTATACTTAGCGCGGAAACTTCTCATACCTTTCTCGGACTCAACTAGACATCGAAACTTACCCACTTTCTCCATTTTCCTAAAGGGTTTCGTAGAAAAATTAACGAGTTTAAGATGAAAGCTGAAAAGATTTTAAGAAGACTTACAGGTTTGAAAGAGGGTCCTCGAACAAGATCCTAGTATTTGTAGATGTACCGGGAAACGACGAAAAAGGACGGGTTCGGTGTATGAGCTCTAGAATTGTGTGATCGTTGAAGGTAAGAAAGAGAATTGATTTGAAATTTCCTTTATAGTCGTGTAGAGGTTATGAGCGGGAAAGTTCCCGCTCGCAAAACGAGACAAACCCTCTACCGTTCGATTTACATCTTACCGTTGAACGTGGGGGACAGGGGCGTCGCCAAATTTAATGCCGACGCGCTCGGGACGCTGAAGCATCGAGGAGCATGCCCAAAACATAAAAGGATATGGGTTGGGGACATCAAAATCAACATTTTCTCCCGAGGAGTCGAAAAGCAAGATTTTGAGGGGCTATTATGGGGGCCAATTAATCAATAATTATTAAAATCGTGTTAACTGGGCTTGTGGCCCATCCGAGGACGTTAAACCATTCGAGGAGGCCCACATAAGGTTATAAGGGGAACCAAATGAAAAGAGGAGTAGATATCACATGAGATGGGTCCGATGATTCGTCCGAGGACAAAATCCTTCTCGGCAATATGTGTCCGAGGACGTCCTGAACGCCGTATTGTTACAAACACACTTCAAAACTACATTACCACTAAAGGTGGGACATGGGGCCAAGGGTAAGAAAGAAAAGATAAACAAATATCTTTAACAACTGCTGCCTCCGCATTAATTGCCTCTCAACCAACTCTCTGGCCGCATTAATGTGGAGGTGATGCTGAAGTGATGATGAAAAGTCTCTTACAAATTTCTTTGGTTGAACGTTTTAGGAAGAGTTGGATGGGACAGGAAGGGATCCCCCGAATCCAACCTACACGTGTGTGGTGAAGATGACACCAAGAGGGCAGTATATAACATGAAAGAATGCATTGAGAGAGGGGATGGGAACTCTGATACAATAGACTTACGGAAGAAAATTATATGAAACAAAATAACATGCTTAGTCCCGAGGAGAAATTCGATAATCTTGTTTGTGTCATATCCTCTTGAATTGTTAAGTTTAATCATCTTTTCTACTCGGATTAATCTAGTTCTTTTACCCACGCTTTACAAATTTATTGTTTGGGCCGTTAACGTTTGAGCCCAATCTAGTTTTGGGATCAATACAATTTCAGTCCCTACAAATTATTATATAAAAAAGATAACAATAATTTTTTTTCCTTTGTTAAAGCTCTAGATTTATTATTTTTTCTCAACCGTCAATTTCTTTTTGTAGGTTTTGAAACTTCAATTAATTGATTCTCCAAAAAATACAACCCTTAAAATATACTGATAAAATAGAAAATATTTTCTTTCGTTTTTGAAAAATATTATAATTGGGAAGAAGAGGGCATGGTTCTAAATTAGTAGTATTAGTTATTAATTATTTTTTGGGCTAGCCAAGGCGGTTGAACCCCGGACTCCGCCTAAGAGCATAGCCATGAATGTTCTCACCTGCAAGTACGAAAATCCTTGAAATCTTTTTTTTTTTTTTTTTTAATCAATCCCTGAAAAAACTTAATTTCCATATGAATTATGAAAACATGTTGTGTCTGTTTGGCAAAAATTATTTTGTCAACTTATTTTACTATTATTTATGAGCTATACTGCATTTTTTAGTACTATTTATGAGTTTTACTATATTATTTCTGCTAACTTTTACTTTTATCTATAGTACTTTCAGTAAAAAAAATTCAATTTCAATAAAATAAGCAGATCTCAAACCAGCCATTTATATGTGAATTATGTGATGGACCTTGCTAGTGACTTGGATCCCATCACTACGTCATTACTTTAAATTGACCATCACTATGCAAGTCCGGCTACCAATGGAATAATAGTCGGTGATTTATATATATAAAAGATCATCTCCCACTTGTTTGAGAGCACAAACTTTCTCAGCAAAAAAAAAAAGAGACCACAAACTCATTCTAAATGGCTGTAAAGGCACTATGTACTGCACGAAAAGTACAGATTCTACCTTGCCTAGACTACTTTCACTAGTAATCAATCAAGAAAAGGGGAACAGAACAAAAACAACATTATTGATATTACAAGGAGTCGCAAATATCATATTACAAGATCACACAAGTACAAAATGAAGATTAAGTTACAATACTCTTAAGTTAAGTTAAGAGTCTACTTCTAGATAATTCATGTGAGGCGGAACTCATTTGTAAATATAAAGTTATCTTTTCATTAATCGAGAATGATCATTCTTGATAGAGAATTACATTATTGTTGGAGAGAGTTTGCTTGTAAACTTCCATTTTTCTCTAATAAGCAATATGTGGTGGTTATTTTCAGCTAATAATTACCCCACTAATCTAGGAGGGGGAGTTAATTATGTGTAGGAAATAACTACCACTTATAAGTATTATTTGTCAATTTATTTACATGGCATGGCATAAGTGACTACTATTTAATTTTTAATTTTTATTTTTATATTAACACTCCTAGAAAGGAACATTTATGTTCCGTTTGGATTGAGGGAGAGTACAGTAGAATAGAGTAGAATTGACCAAAAATTAGAGTATTTTCAA
Organism: Quercus dentata; assembly: GCA_028216015.1. Classification (NCBI taxonomy): domain Eukaryota; kingdom Viridiplantae; phylum Streptophyta; class Magnoliopsida; order Fagales; family Fagaceae; genus Quercus; species Quercus dentata. Next base: position 13,325,807 of record CP116452.1, on the reverse strand, counting down.
CTCTACTCTACTATTCCCTCAATCCAAACGAACCCTTTAGATATCATAAAGATCATTATTTATTTTATCAAAAAAAAAAAAAAAAAAATTGGATAGGATTAATTTGATCAAACTAAACACTTTGCTCGCAAGGCATCTAAATAATTGAACAATCAATTTCGTGTGGAATGTCTTGTAGCATGCTTTAAATGCTGATGGGGTTTCTCAAAAAGAAAAAGTGACCATCAATAGTTGATGAGTTGGGGGCGGGGGATGTCTTAATCTTTAGATAGCGAAACCTGAGTAAAGAAAGTTGCACAAATGCATGCCAGCCAAAGCCCAAATTTACATGCCTCTATAGGCTCACACAATATCATGTGCCAGACAAAGAAGTTGTGTAGGAAAGGATAAAGATATGCAGCAGTACTGGACAACAAAACGTCTAATGTGATAACAGGCACAGCGTAGGGGTGGTAAAATGTTTTTCCCCGATCCTTATCTCATCCTGTTCCATTTCTTCAGGTGTTAGATATATATAATTTTCAATAATCTCTTGGTCGCTATCTTTTCCATTCTCTCTTACTCGTTGTAAATCCACTTTTGCCTAAAGAAAAGATAAATTAATTAAAACAGGTACATTCAGTGCATAACTGATATGGGATTAAGTTAGTATATAATACGTTTACAATTTTTTTATTATAGAGTTTCAATCTATAGCGTTTGATTTTTACAATTGCGCTCACATTCACAGTCCAAATGCATGTAAGGTCCTACTATTATCAACCACCTAAGAAAACCAAGCTTTGCATATAAGATTTACGCAAAGCTTGTTACATAGATTATAGATAGATAATGTGACAGATGTAGAACACTATCTGCTACATAATAGAAAGAAGGTGATGACAAAACACAAAACACAGGTGAGACTGTGTGTCATCTCTAGTGATGTGGACAATGCGTAGAATATGACCAATCAGTCTTTTGATAGAAACATAAAGTCTTTGCGAGATAGAGAGATGGAGTTTGTTTTTAGTTCCTTTTTGTTCTTTTAATATAAAGTTTTACTCGGAAAAATAAATAAATAAAGCCTTTGCAAGGCTGTAGCTTGTCCTCTCTTTTTTCAGTGGATAGGGTATGATTAATTATTAGAAGAGACTTCCATAAAAAAAAAAAAAATTATTAGAAGCGACTTTGAAATCCACAATAATCAACATTGAATGAGTAGATATTGTAATATTAAACGGCCAAACTTCTGAATGCACTCGATAAAAGCCGTATCCATATTACAGTAGTTGAAAAATTAATTGAAAGTAACACCTTTATAAAATAGTAAAATATTAATTAATTTTAAGAGCATTCAAATCAAGACTCATTATTCTAAATATTAACATCGAGTAGAGTAGTTAGGTATTTGAAGACATTTAGATGCACTCGTTAAAAAATAAATTTAAAAAATCAAGACATAAAACCATCTTTGCAAAATGAGGTGAAGTATTTTGTTTTTCCAGTGTATCAAATGTATTATTTTTTTTCCCACATAAAAGACAAACCTTAATTGGATCCTACAAGTGGTAATGGGACTCACATTACATCAGATGGAATTTTTCTTTAATGATATTGTACATTGGTATGCATGAAACCTTGCTGTAGTAGAAACTAACAATGAAAAAATGCTTACAAAATTAAATAAAAATAACTTAGAGCTAAAAAAATGTGGCTTTTCATATCATGTGCAAATACATATTTAGATATTTGATTATTTATATCAAATCAATTATATAAGAAAAGCATGAATTATATAACAACTCACTTGTGAAACTTAAGTTTTACAAAATTTTAAAAGGGATTTGTATTATAAGCAAATACTTTTTCTAGGATGATATATATCTATTATTTTGAAAACAGTCAATGAATCTCCGCATACTTTTAACGTGATAGTCACTCCATAAGTACAAAGTTTTCATGGGAATAACTGCACTTGTTTCTATTACTTAAAACCAAATCATCCTTGGAAGAAAATGAATAATGTGTATGTCGTCCAGGTTTGTTGTAACTTATAAATCATACAAAAAAAAAATCAGGTGATTTGTCTGGGATCTTAGCCCTATGTTCCCTACCACCATGAAAGTGGCACATGCTTATTAATTTATTTGTTTAGCCTGGCATTTAGTCGTAACATGTGGCCCCTCTCCATTCATTCCAATTTGGTCGAAGCATTCCTCTCTTAAGAGGAAAATATAAAAGAAAACTATACCTTCACTTCTAAGAGCATAGAATTTATACCAGTTGAATAAATTATAAAGTCAGCTAATTAAATAAAGTATTATTCATCACTTCTAAGATAATTTCTTGCTAATTAATTAATGTAGAATAAATTAGATGATGGATCGTATATATTGGTACAACAAGAAAAATAATTCATAAATACAACACCATGATGCAGTGCAATATTGGCTGTAGATGATCTTAATTCAAAGTAAATACTAATTTTGTCCTATTTAAATGTTGGGTAAATCATTTCAAAGAGTCTTTTAACTCATTGGTGCTTCCTCGTGTTTTCAAATCGTTTCTCCCCTAACCATCGAATTATTAATATATATATATATATATATATGGGGTAAATTAATTACAACTTGATTTTAGATAAATTAACAAAATAAAAAATAAAATTCAACAATACAAACCAAATATATTATACTGAGAAACAAATTTTCAGAAAAATGCAAAATTTAACAAATCTTTAACACTAATAAAAACCATAAAATTCACACTGAAATTGATTAACAAAATAATGATACGAAGTCCAATGAATCCCAACATTCTATTAGGACAAAGTAATCATATATATATTGAATAATTCTTCAATAATCATTTTCCTATTATAATGACATTTTAGTAAATATACTCGGGTTAAGATGAGATGGCCAAAATTCATTTATACATACATACATATATATATATATATATATGTATAAACTCTTTTAGAAATAGCATTAATAGTTTTTAGAAAGATGAACAGAAGTTAGCAGTAAAACAGTTATGTGTGTGGATGAGATTCATATCTGTAAAGTCTAAACGTACGCAAATCTGAGAATATATGGGCACAAGTACACAGTGTGGTGCGATAGACTGATTGACATGCAAGATCATGACATATTTGCATTGTATCCGATATCGTTCAACACTGCAGATCTGTCGACTGTCGGTGCATTCTCAGTTGCCCCATTTTATCTAAATAAGGGTTTGAGTAAAATTATCCTATTAAGGATTGCCTCAAAGAACCATATATATAGGAGTCATCACCATTAATTAACCTCTAGGGAGCTTAGTTATAACATTGTTCTAGGCTTCTGGTACTTGATCAGTCTTGGAACAGTAACTTAGAAGCAGTTTATAGGAAGATAATTGGCACTAGTTATTAATTTAACAAGTGTCGTTCAAACCCAAGAAGAAAGAAACACGTGAAAGTATAATCGACGATGACTGTTGAAGTTTCAAATATAATTTGTAGCCCATTTTGCAAGATATGGCACTGCAAACACATATCAAGGAACCTTTTGAGATCATTTGTAATTAGTTTCTCGAAAGATCTTCTAATTCTTAGAGCTTAGCGAATATTATTTATGCATGTAAGTGCTCTCCTTGTAATTTTGTGACCAAGTTTATTTAAGTTTGGTTCAAGTATTTAGTTGTTAGTTGTGTTTGATCTTAATTATGTTTGCTTCAAATCAATTTCATGTTAGCATGATAACCTAGGCTTTGAACTAATCAATTTACTTCGAATTAGCTTACTTAGGCGCAGTTTAGTTTGAATTAGTTTATATATTTTGAACCACTTAATTTCTAATCAATGGCACCAGAGATAATTAATTTAGATTTAGATCTCAACATATTTAATTATTTAGTAGCTTTCATTGTTGTATTTTTCATTGTAACTTGCATTTTGACGTAAAGTCCTCTAAAGTGATGCGCTTTTGAACCCCTTCCCAAATCCACAAAAGTGAGATTCTACTTTAAACCATCACTTAAAATTGCTTACATTTGACATAAAGGGAGACCCTATTTAGTAAAATCTGGGTTCTACTTAAACAACAAGAAATGTCAAAACCAAACTCCCAAGTAATCATGACTCACGAGCCGAAACTAATTACAAAATGTAAAAATATGATATTAGGGATATTGCAAATTTTATTACATACAATTTACAAATTGATGCGTCACCAATCAAAAAAAAAAAATAAAAATATTTATATATTAAATCATTAAAATCCATCAATCATATTCATTGTTACATTAGTTTGTAAGTTTTAGACTAGGGTTTCAACTCATAAGTGAAAACACAAGGAAAAAATAAAATTTATTATAACTTTAAAATTTTCCATTTAAAAATTAGAGTCTCTTAATCCAAGCATTTTAGTTTGTAAGATAATACTATTCACTTGTTGAAAGTTTAAACTGAAAACAGGAGACAGGAGGAAAAACTTTCCTCAATGATTGCATCCATAAACATCAACCATGGTCCATAAGTGAAAACACAAGGAAAAAATAAAATTTATTATAACTTTAAAATTTTCCATTTAAAAATTTGAGTCTCTTAATCCAAGCATTTTAGTTTGTAAGACAATACTATTCACTTGTTGAAAGTTTAAACTGAAAACAGGAGACAGGAGGAAAAACTTTCCTCAATGATTGCATCCATAAACATCATCCATGGTCCATAAGTGAAAACACAAGGAAAAAATAAAATTTATTATAACTTTAAAATTTTCCATTTAAAAATTAGAGTCTCTTAATCCAAGCATTTTAGTTTGTAAGAAAATACTATTCACTTGTTGAAAGTTTAAACTGAAAACAGGGACAGGAGGAAAAACTTTCCTCAATGATTGCATCCATAAACATCAACCATGGTCCATGGCAGTCAGCACCACCCATTAGTCTTTTAATACTAATTTGCAACCTTATCCTTGTTTGAGTCTGATAATAGTTATTCTTTTACATTTCTTTTTTTTTTTTTTTTTTTAATTTCAACTTAGTACAATAGGATTATTAATCTCTAGTACATAGTTTTTCTTAGTCCACGTTATTGGGTCTTTTAATACTAATTAGCATAGTTTTTCTTAGTCCACGTTATTGGGTCTTTTAATACTAATTAGCAACTTTATCCTCGTTTGAGTCTTATATTTACTCTTTTACATTTTTTTTTTTTTTTTTAATTTCAACTTGCTACAATAGGATTATTAATCTCCGGCATTTTTTCTTGGTCCATGTTATTGGGTCCCTGTATTTTCACTTGCAAAGTTGCAAGTTGTAACCCCAGTCTAGCATTTGGTAGGCCAGAATACTAAGATATATAGCACAGTCTTTTTTTTTTTTTTTTTTTTTTTTTTTTTTTTTTTTATAAGGAAAAGGACAAACTTTTATTAAGAAAAAGTGATGGCACGATCTAAGTGGGGGCATATTAACATCCAATATTTCAAAACGAGTAATCTCAGGGAGCTAATATTTTTCACAGTTTCTTAAAATTGTAAATTATGATTAAGAAAGAGAAACTTTTATTAAGAAAAAGTAATGGCACAATCTAAGTGGGGGCATATTAACATTCAAGATTGCAAAACGAGTAATCTCAGGGAGCTAATATTATTTACAGTTTCTTAAAATTGGATTTTTTTTTTTTTATTAACAAAAAAATGGGTAGGGGCGACCAACATAGCAATCTTATTTGGGCATAACCATAGTAACACCTTACCCGCTGGGTCCGAAGCCTTGCTGGGATGCAGGGAGACCATAGCAAGTCATAACTTTTCAACTTCATGCAAGACACTAGTGAACCTTAAGCTGCTGAAAGAGATAACCCAAGTAAGTCTATGTTTGGACTTGAACTTTAGACCTCACACTTAGTGCATCTTGTGCATCACCCAAGACCACTAGACCACACTCTCCTCGGTGGTTCTTAAAATTATAAATTGTAATTAAAGCAACATTATTTTTACATTTTTTTTTTCCTCACGAACTTTCATATGGTTATCACTTATTTATATATCATTATTATTATATACCAATTAAAATAAAATAAAAAATTATTCCAAACTTATTTTTTTAAAAAAAAGATAAAGTCCAATTTCACCGTTCATTATGTTTACCTTTTCAGTTTTCAGGCCACTTTGCATGAACTTTTTTACATTTTTTTACTTAATTTACTAATTTTACCTTATGTTCCTATTTAACACGGAAGTTTAATTTCATAGGATCCTAAAGAATTCGAATTTGCTTTTTCTGTGATTATGTTGTAGACCAGCATAAAAGGGTTTTCCACTTTGCCTTCCACATTAAGGTAGGTAACCACCTTTTCATGGACATCCCTTTCTTTGTAATTAAGTTCACTTATATTGTGAAACTTTCCATAGATTTCCTTTAATCAAAAGACAAGTTGCTATAGGAAATCACTTTTGGAAACAAAAGGGAGCGACCTCCCCCAAAAAAGAACAACAAAAGAAGTAGAATAAAAGGAGAGCAGAAAGGCAAAGAGGTTTAAATAATGAGTTGTAAAGAATCAAATGCATGTCATCCTCTAATAAGGCAACCATAATGACATTCTTTTGTGCCTATGGTTTGAATTTCACCTCTTAACTTTTCTTTTCTTATTTCACATTTTGTATTTCACTCTGTCTTACCAATTATGATATGTCATGTATTCCTAGTATATTATCTATCTATTAAGTGAAAAAAAAAAAAAAAAAAAAAAAAAAAAAAAAAAAAAAAACAAAAAACAAAAATGTAAACCTAATGTTCACGCATGGTGGCCAGTGGGTGATGAAAGCTAATATTAAAAAAAAAAATATATATATATATATATATATATGGTTATTGATTATAAAATAATTGAATCTTGTAAAAAATTCAACTTCAATACTCAAATGATCAAATAAAAATGATTTTTTTTTTTTTTTAATTATAAACATAAAATACAATTTGTACTACTTTTTTTTTTTTTTTAAAGAAAATTTATTGAAATTTATACTCTACCAATGTTACTTCTCTTACAGCACCTTAACATTTTAGCTCCCTTCAAAAGAGGGTAATTCAATAATTAATGCCCTACTTTCTTCTGTTGGCAATGTATAACTAATGAGTACAATATGATGGTTGTCATCATCGTTTGAGACCCACATGTCAGTATGACATGGGTTTTATGAGACGGTTGCATATAAGAATTTTTTTCCCCACTACTCCCTCTTGGGACTTAAGTTGAGGCACCACTTTTTTTGCACTTAATACATGAAGAAGTACTATTCGGCTCATCTCACTTAGTGGTCCAATAAATCAATAATGACTTCCCTAACACATTTGCGATATACTGGACCACCATCTTCAAACTTCATCACAAGAAAATCAAAAATGTCTCTATGTAGGCAGGTAGGGTGGGTATGCGAATTAATGCTTCTGGGATAGCTAACTGTTTTGATTTTTTTTTTTCTTTTTCTTTTTAAGTTTCTATGCTATGGGAAATAATAACCCATATGCCATTATTGATCTCTACCCAAATTAAGTGAAGCAAACTACACCACCTATTCCAATCACTGACTGTCTGACAGTTGAAGAATTACCAACAATATCACCTCTATATTACCATATATCCAATAGTAAATTGGGTTTTGTTGCCATCTTAGAAAAATTCTCAAGCTCCTCACATATAGTTTTTTTTAGATAGATAGTGGGGAAGTTGGGGGTTGAAGTGTTATTAATTGGAGCTAGTATATACCATGAAGAAATTAAAAGGTTCTTGAACTTGGAAGTCCAAGCTAAGCTCAGGCTTAAGATCAAACTAATCCATCATTATATTCAGAATCGAAAAAGGGTTTAGGGTTATAAACAAAAGTTGGAACAATTTCGATTCAGCATTTTATAGTTTTACAAGGAACACATGCACTAACAAAAAATAAAATGTTATATTCTTATACGTATATGAAACTTGACAAACAGCTCGTCACAATTAATCCAAAAACTTTTATTAACACTTGGTTTCACCACAATCATCTTATTAGTTTCTCCATTTTCCAAGTGATTCACTTATTTTTACATTGTCATTATAAGTGTGCGTTTGGATTGGGTGTTTTGCCCAATCCGTGCGCCGCATTTTTTAGTGGTCTCATAAGTATTGTTCACGAACACACAAAAGTTAGCAAAATACTGATTTCTAGGCCTTTTTGGGTCTCATAGCACTATTCATACATTTAAAAATTATTTTGCTACTGTATTTTCAATAATAATTTTTAATTTTCAACAAATAAGTGATATCCAAACACACCCTAAATTACCAAGTCCATATGAATCTTCATCGTGTAATTACTATTTTCAATTGAAATTTGATTGAATCAAAGGGTGGGTCTATTTTGCATGCTTAGGAATTTTATGAATGCATTGATATTACTGCATTTATTAGCTGTCTCTTCCTTGTCAAGTTCATTTATTAGCTTTGTTTGTCTCAAATATTTTCCTTGTCAAGTTCTTTTTTATTTTTATTTTTATTTTTAAAGTAATGTTATACTAACAAATTATTATATAACATTTTTACAAAATATTAATGTGATCGATCTATTATTGGTTTTCATTTAGACGCACCATTAATATCACTTTTTTATTTACTAATAATTACTCATCACATCAACAATTTATAAAAAAAATTTTAAAATAATTTGTATCTCTAAGGTTATTTATTTATTTATTTATTTTGTTAATTGCATTTTCTTCCTGACTACCATGCCCAAATTTCGTACGAAAAGGAATACAACTGCATCTGTCGGCTTTCAATATTCCTGTTAAATAGTACGACATATACGGGCGACAATTAATATGAGAAACTAACAGAAGTCACTACGTACACTGCTTTGCAGTTTGCACTACGAGTACGTACAAATGTGCAGTTATCAAAGTGGAGACCTGGCCCACCTGGGCCTTTGGCTTCCCAGAAAAGAAATTAAAAAAAGACCAGAGTTTGTTCAGCAAACACAAAACAAAGAGGGTTAATGTACTTTGGGCAAATCATTTTATTTTGATTAATTCATGCGGAATTTGAGTACAAAAATAAGATCTTGTATAGGACAAACAGAGATATATTTTCAAATAGCAATGGTTTTTGTATTATTTAAAGTTTGTTTGACATTAGTTTCAATTTTTAATTTTTAGTTTTTATGTACATCTTTTTAAATCCTTAATTTTTTTTTTTTTTTTTTTTTTTTTCCAAATTTTTTTAAAGTACAAATATACGTACAAATGCTGTAGGGGCCATCAGAAGCCTAGGAGGTCTATTAATCCCTTAGTCCCTGACGATACTCTCGGTCATGACTAGACCAAGGAGGCTGACAATCTAGTGTGTTAGACAAATTTTTAGGTGGTGAAAAAATCTCTTATCATATAGGTAGTATAAGTATAAAGCTTTTAAATAGAGACAAGTGGCTTCACATCACTGGGAACTAAATCATGATAATTACTTTAAGCCATAGAGAACAACTCATGTGATTATGTTTAAACGAAAACATATGAGAAATACGTGAGTAATGAAAATTGTGCCTCACAAGAGGCCATTCCAATAAAAGGAACATGTGACAAAAATGTGACCAATAACAATTACTTCAAGACAATTATTGGAGGGGTCGTCAAAAGAACAGGAGGTCTATCGATCCCTTAGTCCCTGACAATACTCTTGGTCAAGACTAGACCAAGGAGGCTAACAATCTAGTGTGTTAGACAAACTTTTAGGTGGTGAAAAAATTCCTTATCATATAGGTAGTATAAGTATAAAGCTCTTAAAAAGAGACAAGTGGCTTCACATCACTGGGAACTAAATCATGATAATTACTTTAAGCCATAGAGAACAACTCATGTGATTATGTTTAAACGAAAACATATGAGAAATACGTGAGTAATGAAAATTGTGCCTCACAAGAGGCCATTCCAATAAAAGGAACATGTGACAAAAATGTGACCAATAACAATTACTTCAAGACAATTATTGAGGGGTCGTCAAAAGAACAGGAGGTCTATCGATCCCTTAGTCCCACGACAATACTCTTGGTCAAGACTAGACCAAGGAGGCTAACAATCTAGTGTGTTAGACAAACTTTTAGGTGGTGAAAAAATTCCTTATCATATAGGTAGTATAAGTATAAAGCTCTTAAAAAGAGACAAGTGGCTTCACATCACTGGGAACTAAATCATGATAATTACTTTAAGCCGTAGAGAACAGCTCGTGTGATTGTATTTAAATGAAAACATATGAGAAATACGTGAGTAATGAAAATTGTGTCTCGCAAGAAGCCATTCCATTCTTCTTTGAGTGAAGTGAGTTTCCCATCTCAAGCGGTGTTTAATTACTTGGAGTGGACTGGGAATTGGTTTGTGCTCAAACATAAGTAACAAAATTTTGATTTTTGAGATCAAGCAATAGAACCATAAAAAGAAAAAAGAAAATGAAACTGAGAATGACCTTGACAAAAAATTGCTTTCCAAATTCAACCTCACCAATTATATTAAACTCTAATCCGTCCTAAACTCTATAAGATTTTAAAAATTAAATTCACCCAAACATATTATATTAAAATTTTAAAAACCCAATCAAAACTCGTTCGTTCATCTTAACTTTGGGCTAATCTAAAATATTAAACGAAATTCAAGCATCACAAATTGTAAATCTTCTTTAGAATTTGAGAAATAAAGTGATATACATATTGTACTTTGTTATAAATAGATAATAAATAAAAAGGTAGGAAAATGAAATCCACATCCTTAACTCATACTGTTATTGATGTGCTGTGTTATAGTTTGCGTTTGAGTTTCTGAATACTGCTACAGATTTATGCACGCAAGAGAAGAGGATGGCGCGACCGGTAGGGGTGGTTGTTACTTATTAATGACACAAATCATACTTCCTTTTAGTAAAATTTTGTAATTAATTGTACACTTATAAATTTCTTATACTAATAAAACCATTTTGACATCAAAAATAAAAATAAAACACCATTTGTGATTGTCATCTCCTGATTTATTGGAATTGCAGCACCCAGATTCTGTAATTGTAATTCCATGAATTATGGAAAATTAGTTAAAAATTCTATAAGGTTGCGTTTGAAAATTTGGATTTTGATTTGGTTTCTATATCAATATATTTGAATTCCATAACTTTAAATCTATTGATTTTAGATATAAATTTAAATCCAAAAATTTTAGAGGTTTAAAATTCTTGGTGGATTTTTCAAATCCAAATCCTTGATCTATCTTAAAGCATCCAAATAAGGTATTTTGATTTTAATCATTCAAATTCAAATCCACATATCCAAATCCTACCTTTCAAATGCACTATAAATACAAGAATAATTCTACCAATACAACTTTCTTTTACAAATTTTATTTATTTATTTCAGTTTCAACCTATTGTGTTTAGCCGTCTTCTCTTAACAATTGTTCTTTATAATTAGAACAAGAAACCAATTGATTTTGGGTATAGACGGGAATCGAACCATATATCTTCTATTAGAATATAAGGCACTTTACCAATATTAATTGAGTTAATTAAAACCCATAACATATTGAAATACCAGTTGGTTATATAACTCGTTGAAGTAATAATTTGTGGTTGACTGAGAATAGAAATAAAAATAGAGGGGTCCATATATGAAAAAAGAAAACGGAGAAACAATAACAACTTTCTTTGTCCGATCTGTTGTCAAGCATAATACATTAAATCATTGATACAGTACTAGTCCTCATACATTTAATGATGCAATTTTCTCAACAACAAAGAGAGGCCACGATAACTAAGATGAGGGTGCCCTCGTTATAGCACACCTCTCATAAAACAATTCCAACTTTTTTTTTTTTTTTTTTTTTTTTTTTTTTTGAGAAAGACTTTTCTCTTTAAGTCAACATCCACGTCCGGAAAGGTACAATTATACAGTCCCTAACTTCGTGTAATCTCTCTTTTCAAAAAAAAAAAAAAACTTCGTGTAATCTCCCGTTACAGAATACTTTATATGTAATACAGTCCACTAATAACAGAAAAAAGCACATACTTCATAAAAAATAAAAAAAATAAAGTACTTACAAAATCCAACAAGACTATTCAGCAAAAAAAAAAAAATCCAACAAGACTAAAAAAATGTCACTTAGCTTAATAGTTAAGAGAATCACACACGCCCACTCACTTTTCCAAGAACAAATCCTCACTTATTCTCGCAAAACATCCATTCCCCATATGAATTTATAATTGGAGCATATAATATAAAAATGGAACATAAGAATCTGTAACCTACACTGTTCTAAAATTAAAGTAGTATGACTTTAGGTTTTAAAACTTCTCATTAGAATATGATCATATCTATTGCTAGTTCGCTTATGAGCCATTCCTTTTCTTATATTAAGAGAAAGGATAATATCATAGGCCATGGTTTAACCAAGAAAGCTAAGTTGTCTTTTTCTATTTTAGTCAAAAAAATATTAAATACTCTAGGAATACCATAATCGTCGTCATTCCTTCCTCTTACATAAATTGTGAGTTTCACCATAAATTTAATTAATGGGATCTACAATTATTTAAGAAGGAGTACGCATTTATGTGATATTTGGTATGAGGGAATCCACATTACTCCTGGCATCTAGATTCTTAGAAATGTGATTCCTTACAATTTGAATGCCTAGGAATGTAGTTATTCCTATGTTTGGTTTTATTGGGAATCTTTTAAAATTCCTAGAAATGTGATTCCCTGTAATTTGAATGCTTAGGAATGTAGCTATTCTTATGTTTGGTTTTATTGGAAATCTTTTAAGATTCTTAGGAATGTGAGATGATAATATTTGATTTATTCCTTAAATCTTAAATGAATTATTTATTTTTCCCATTCTATCCTTATATTTGAATGTAAACTACTAAGTCCTTTAAAAAAAATCTTCCTCTAAATAACTAATGAAAAACAAAATATAAACTATTAATAATTTGTTGATCAACACAAACACTACATCAAAAGTGAATACCTAAAATAATGGAGGGTCTCATTCAAACTTTTTTTTTTTTCCACACGTGAAACCTAAATAGAACATTGTTAAAGAATATATCAACAAAGTTGTTTATCTTGTTTATGTTATTTTGGTGGGAAAAGATATTAATGATTTGTTTTATATTTTATCTTAATTGCTTAAATAATAAGGAAAAATTGTTAAAATTTTCAATTTATAAAAAATACAATTTTCCTTTAAACTTGAGAATTTGGATACTCATCTGTCTTAAAGGGAATCAACATTCCTACTTAGAGGGATTTAAAGGGAAAATTCAGATTCCCCTGACATCCGATTCTCTGACGTGATTTGCAACCAAACATGAGAATCTTTAAATATTCCCGAGAATCTTAAAACATTACCCCGTACTAAACGCCACATTATAATACTTTAAAAGTACTTAATAATTATCCGTTCTAATCTCAATGAAGAATGTTTCTATTTCCCCACTTGTTATTTCAAAACTGCTCTGAATGCATACGCAAACACAATGATCATAAATACTTAATTAATACTAAAAACATATATAATTCCATATGCAAACACAATCATTCTATTTTCTACTGTTACCAGTTAGAACTTTCCATGCTATTACCATCAACATCTACGTGTCCTCTCAGTGGGCACCCCTAGAAGTAGCTGACAGCTCATGCCCTATTCGACATGGACTTCACAACAACCAATTTTACTCCTCCTTTTCCAATATCTCTTCCTCTCATAGTATATATATATACTCATCAACACACTCATAACTCACACTCATATTTCTTCAGCTAAAAATATAAAAAAAGACTCACACTCATATACTTTAAATCACCGCCAAAAAAAAAAAAAAAAAAAAACCATGGGTTTCGAAAGGCTCGGAGTCGGGTCAGACCCGGGAGGCTCGTCGCGGCATTACCTAAACCAACCAGAAGACGCGGAGGCAACCGCCAATCTCCGCGGCGGAGGAAGAAAGAAGAAGATTATCCTCCTCTCCTTATTAGCAGTCACTCTGATCATCGCCTCCGCCGTGTCCGCCACGCTGCTCCTACTCAGAAACGGGTCGGGTTCGATCGGGTCCCCGGTTCACAAACCGACCCGTGCGATTTCGCAGGCTTGCAGCAAGACCCTGTACCCGGCTCTGTGCGTGAACTCGCTGATGGAGTTTCCGGGTTCGCTCACCGCGTCGGAGAAGGACCTGGTCCACATTTCGTTCAACATGACGCTGCAGCACTTCAGCAAGGCGCTCTACGTCGCCTCCGAGATCAGCTACATCCAAATGGACACGCGCGTACGCGCCGCCTACGACGACTGCATCGAGCTCCTCGATGACTCCATCGACGCGCTCTCACGCGCCCTCTTCTCGGTATCTCCGTCCCCTTCTCCCTCCTCCTCCGCCCCCGCCTCGACCCAAGACGTGCTGACGTGGCTCAGCGCCGCGCTGACGAACCAAGACACGTGTACGGACGGGTTCTCGGACCAAACCGGGTCGGTCAAGAACCAGGTTTCGGACAGGCTGAAGGACTTATCGGAGCTGGTCAGCAACTGTCTGGCGATATTTTCAGCGAGCGAGAGTGACGAGTTCGGCGGAGTTCCGATACAGAACAGGCGAAGATTGTTGGGATTCGAATCCGATATTTCGGGTGAGAATGCCGATGGCTTGCCGAGATGGCTGAGCCGAAAAGAGAGAGAGTTGTTGAGTTTACCGGTAGCGGCGATACAGGCCGATATTGTTGTGTCGAAGAATGGGGATGGTACGTACAAGACAATAACCGAGGCGATTAAACATGCGCCTGAGAATAGTAATCGGCGAACAATTATTTACGTGAAGGCAGGAAGGTAATTTCACTTCAATAGTAATTATTATTATTTAATTATTATCATTATTACTACTTTTTAGAGGACGAACAAGCAAAACGGCAAACCTATATTAAAAAAAAAAACAACTTTTTAAGTATTTTATTTAGTTTGGTAACTTTTGTTTTTATTTTAAGGGTTGGTGGTTTCACTGTTAGTTCTGTGGAAGAAAAAAAAAAACAAAAAAAAATCTTAAGCTTTTTTGACTTTCTTTTTGGTCAGTGATTGGTTCATTGACTTCACATCAATAATCATTCAAACTTTAGTCATGTGGATGTACATTAGGTATTGAGGGTGTTGAGGGTGTTGTACATTAGATTCAATATAAACACGACATGTGTTTTAAAGTGATAATGTGTTAGTCTCATATCATGTCGAGTACTGTTTTGAATGAAAGTATTATAATTTAAATTTTGAGATATTGTCTAAATTTGATATTAAAGAAAATTTTGTTTTTAGTATTAAAAAAAATATTGTGTTGGGTATGACAAATTTATGACAATTCCCCTCAAAATTGATTTTTGTTTTTTTACTAATAATTTCATAACTTTTCTAGGCAATTTTTTTTGTGAAACTTGAATGTTTCTCTCTCTCTCTCTTTGAATTTAGCAAAAAAGGGAATTAAAAAGTGTTTTTGTAATGTTTTGTTTTGATTTGTTTTTCTTTTTGGTTTAGGTATGAAGAGAATAACTTGAAGGTGGGAAGGAAGAAGAAGAACTTGATGTTTATAGGAGATGGGAGGGGCATAACGGTCATTTCGGGTTCTAAAAATGTTGGCCAAAAGATAACGACATTTCACACGGCATCATTCGGTAAATTCAGAATTTAATCTTTGAACCTTGTTTGGTAGTTTAATTTTCACTTTGTTGTCCACTCATAATATATTTGGCTTTTTCACTAAAAACTCTATGGGCCAGACGTAACCCATGCACGATGTGTCGATGTCCATGTTGCACGTGGTTTGTTTGTCATGCTTACACTTTCATGCCCTACTAGATTCCTATATATTATCCAAATGGTACCATTTTAGACCAAATTACCCTCCAAATTAATATCCACTTCAATTTTTTTTTTTTTTCTTTTCAGGTTCTCAAAAAAAAGAGTTCTCAAAAAAAAAACTTTTTTTTTTTTTTTTTTTTTTTTTTTTTTTTGTATCATAATTAGTGTCACTGTTATTTTTACCATTAGTTTGTTTTTGAGGAATGTCCATGTATACCAAATGAAGGTTAGAAACAAAAAAAAAGAAAAAAAGAAAAGGGTTTGGGTGGATCAAAATGTCACGTAGAATTGTTTTAGAAACTTGTAACCTGTCAAATGTCAATATCACAAATGTCGGTGACTGTTTATACTTTATACCTCTACTTTCAGTCTGCACTGTGCATGAATGCTACAGGTTCTGAAATGAATCTTCAAATTCTTTTGGATTTTATATGAATTAAAGAAATATTTTTGAAAGTATTTTATTAAAAAAAAAAAAAAACTAATCTAATTTTATTTTTATAGTTTTTAATATTCTTAACAGGATCTTTAATTTATTTTTATTTTAACCAAAATGGAATATTTTCGTTTTCAGTGCATGGCCAGACCGTAAATTTAGCAATTTATGTTTCAAACATCAAATCATGTTTAGTCTTAATCATGAAAATGAATAGACAACGTTGTCCCTAGCTTGAACTGGTAGATAGAATTTAAAGAAAGAGAAACACTTTTTAATTGGAGGTGGGTCACGGGTACCAACATGACTTATTACGTATATTCTTGTCAGTACATCAGCCGAACTTACTAGCCAACCATACTATGCTACCCAACCACTCCATTTTCTACTTTGAAATAGAAAAAAGTTTGAGACTAGGAAATTTTTCAAGACTTATTTACTACAATTTTGATGCGGCAAAGTGTGGTAAAATAAAATTTATGGGTTCATATAAAAATGATAGACAGGATTAAAATTACTCTTGAAATATTGCATCTTTACAATATAGTATCAATCGTATTTATTGTTGTGTATTTTCAACTCCTATCTTTTCAGCGGCAACGGGAGCTGGTTTTATCGCACGAGACATGACGTTTGAGAATTCAGCTGGACCAGGCAAGCACCAGGCTGTGGCACTCCGAGTTGGTGCAGACCACAGCGTGGTCTATCGGTGCAACATCATTGGCTACCAAGACACACTCTATGTGCACTCCAATCGTCAATTCTTTCGAGAATGCGACGTCTATGGCACCGTAGATTTCATATTTGGCAATGCAGCCGTAGTGTTCCAAAACTGCAGCCTCTATGCTCGCAAGCCAATGCCCTCACAGAAGAACACAATCACTGCCCAAAATCGAAAAGACCCAAATCAAAACACAGGCATTTCAATCCACAGATGCCGAATCCTCCCCGACTCGGATCTCAGACCATCCATAGGTAGCTTCCCAACATATCTAGGTCGTCCGTGGAAGATGTACTCTAGGGTTGTGTACATGTTATCCTACATTGATAATCATGTACACCCACGAGGCTGGCTAGAGTGGAATGCAACATCGTCTGTGAACTCACTCTATTATGGTGAATACATGAATTATGGTCCAGGTGCAGCTGTAGGGCAACGTGTTAAATGGCCAGGGTACAGAGTTATTACATCGACGGTGGAGGCAAGCAGGTTCACTGTGGCACAGTTTATTTATGGTTCATCATGGTTACCATCTACTGGAGTAGCATTTGTTGCTGGGCTTTCAGAGTAATTAATTTACAGTTTAACTTATAGTTGATAAAAGTGTTGGTATAGGTGGTATTATTTTTAATTTGCAATTGTATGAAATATATATATGTATAAGTTTCTGATTTTTATTTTATTTTATATATATATATTGGAATAATTATTAGAATTTTGTCATTGTTTTTTTCTGTCACTTCTGTTGGTTTAACTCAACAGCTTAATAGATTTTGTCTTAAACTATGAGACTTTGTTTTTTTTATGTGTCGGTTAATTTTGTATTGCAACTTTGTTTTTTTTTTAGTGAGCGTGATGTGATGGTACAAGGGCAATAATGTGATTTTGTGAATTGACTTTGGTCACTTGTGTCTTGCGGTGTTTGTGGGGTTGTTTCACTTTTCCATTGTGAGGCTGAGATTTCCTTTAATTCAATTCAATTCAATGGTGTCGGTGGAGGTTGGCCCACATATTTGGTCATCAAAGGTAACTTTCAATTGCATTGAATTCAGCCCAATATTTTATGGGGGGCCACGCTGGAGATTTTGGAGTTAGGACCAACCCAAGATGTGGCTCTGTGTTCTAAAGGAAAACTCAACCATGGAAAATGAGATACACAAATTCTTTTAAGTGCAAGAAAAAAGTATATGAATACAATTTTATTTTACTTCAATTTTAACTTATAGCATCCGTTCTTGATGATTTCTCTATATCATTAGACCAAGATACCAATTGATTTTTTGTGTAAACTTAGATCTTTTATTCAACGACAAGAGACTTTACCCTATCTCTTATATTTTACAACTTCTTGAAGTCAAGGGCGGCGCCACCTTAAGGCCAGGGTGGTTCTAGGACCACCTTGACCTGAATTTTTTTTTTTTATATATATAATAATTTAAAAAATTTTATTTGTCTACCCTTCAAAAAAAATTTAAGAACACCCTCAGTTTTTTTTTTTTTTTTTTTGGCCAATAAAATTAAATTTTGCTCCATAATTTGTTCTACATTTAATGGATGAATGATTACTTGGTTATGTACATTAAAAGAGTTGTAACTTGTAGCATTGATAATGAGACTATCATGCAACAATTTCAAAATATGAAAACTTGTAAAAGGCAATTGTAAACTTTATATATTTGCGTGTTTTTTTTTTTTTTATTGTTATTGTTGTCAATATATGAATTTCTCTTTTTATTAGATTGTATAATTTATACTTCCTAAAGAACACCCATAAAAAAATTCTTAGAACCAACGTACCACTGCTTGAAGTAACAAGTTGTGAATTGGTGGTCCATAAAAGAGACAGTAATGGGGTTCATATTATTGTAATTTTGTTTCATTGAATTGGAATAATGACTTTAGCCCTTGTTTCCACACTGGAGAAAAAATGTCAATAATAATAACTTTTCTTCAGTCCACCGATATGCAATGAAATCCTATTAGTCGGATTGGACAACTTGCATGGTGTCTTTACTCTCTGTAACTCAGCATTGTCAACACTTGTACGGTGCAACAACTTTTGTTTTTATGTACTCCATTTGTGTAAAGACGATGCCCTAGTTTGGCCATCTAGCTATTCCTTTAAATCAGAGTTAGGCAGGAATTGGAATTAAAGGTAGCACCTCTTGCTGTGGTGGCATAGCAATATCAATACGTCCAGTCAAGCTGCAAATGATTCAGAAAAAAGCACCAACTTATCACGTGGCTGATGGCTCTACAAAAATTTGATTCATAATCCATGACCATGTACCCTTCTTCTGGGTCTGGATATGAATAATTTTGCTTTTAATGCACTCTCTACCAACCATAACCAACTCCACTCCCCAAAAGCCCAAAAAGTTTCACTAAAATTGTTGTTTTATTAATGAAGGGACTACTATTGATTTGATTTTGTTGCATAATGCAGGCAACATTTTAATGATGTACGTTTTGTATTGAAGAAAAATAAAAAGATGTGGGAAGAGAGAAAGCATATCATTAATGTAGTTTGACTAATTGGTTCATGTCTACAGTAAAAAAAAAAAAATCCCTAAAAGAAAAAGACTACATTTAAAACCAGGACAGCTTATGTTTTTTCATAAATCATGGGCTACGTATTTATAGCATATCTTAATATATTTTATGGGTTACAGGTTTGTGATAATATAGTAGCTTAATATAATTCAATGAAAATGATATTAAAAAAATATAGTCATTTGTTATTTATCTCTTGGGTGCTTTCTTCAATAAGGAGGAAAACTAGGAAGCGGTAATTTGAAGAAAAATCAAGTTGAACTTTTCTTATGGTGCAGCTGTAAAACTAGTCTAATTAGATAAGGCTAGCTTAGGTTGTTATCAAACTAGCTTGGGAATAAACAGCTTAGTTTTTTTTTTTTTAAAACAAAAAACTCTATATAGAGGCACATCAATATTCACCCAAAAAAAAAGCATGGAATACCCTTGTTATAGTGTTTTGTGGCGGGATCCAAGTGAATTGAATTGTGAAAGGAGTGAATTTTTCAATGAAGATTAAAAAAACAAAAAGTCTAGTGCCACAACAAGTGGCATGATTTTTACCACAACTCGCAACATTGGCAAGTTGTGACAAAAAGTGTGCCACTTTGGTTATAGAATTATACTTTTGTTAAAAATATATATATACGCACACACTTAAAAGAAAAGTGGGATTTGTTAACACATTACCAAACACGCAGACATCTATATACATCATCCCTGTTTTGTACCGTTTCCCTCGAGAGAAACATAAAAACTTTTCTTTTAAGCCTCTCATCGCTTCTTAAACCCAATATAAAACACTTACACAATTTAGTGTGCATTTGTTTGCACTTTTAGGAGCTGAAAATGCGCATATTAGAAAAAGCTCAAGAAAAATTGCGTTTTCGGCTCAAGCAAAAATAGCGTCCAAAACGCGCAAAATTTATGGACCTCTTGAGGTCCATAAATCAAAACGTGAATTGCGCGTTTTGATATATCCGTTGGGCTCACAGGAAATTACCAAATTACCCTCTATTAAACAACAAATCTAAAATCAAAACAACAACAACAGTAGATCAAGAACAGAAAAAAAAAAAAAAAAAATAGAACAACAATAAAAGATCAAGAAAAAAAATAGAAGCCGATCTGACAAATCTAAAATCAGAAACAACAACTAATCAAGAACAAGGAAAAAAATAGAAAAAGAAGAAGGAGATCGGGGTTGAAATTTGGCATTTGCTCAACTGCTCGTTGCACTGTCTGAGTGGTGTTTGGTTCGAGCGCAATACAATGATGGTTGGTTCCGATCATCCAATCTTCCCGATCCAAGCACTTAAGGGTACGTTCTGGAGTTGGATGAGTTCTTGCATGGTTTTTACAGACGAAGTGCTAAGAGAAAAAAAAAAAAAAAAAAAAGAAGAAGGAGAGCTCTGTCTGTGGAATGTTCTGGACTGAGGAAGTGGTATGGTAGGAAATAAAAAAGGAAAGAAGAAGGAAAAAAAAAAAAAAAAAAAAGAAAAGAGTGTGGGTACGTGTGTGGAGGAGAAAAAAAGAGGGAAAAAAAAAAAAAAAAAAAAAAGGAAGGAGAGCCCACGTGTGTGGAGAGAAAAAGAGAGAAAAAAAAATGCTATCACAATATTTTCACAATAAATCTTAAGGTAGGTTATTATTAGCTAATATTGGTGAGAAAAAAATAATTTTTTTAGAAAGAGAAAAAAATAATTTTAATAGTATGTTAAAATTAAAATCAATATCAATTTTTATCACAATAAATCTTAAGTGGTAGGTTATTATTAGCTAATATTGGTGAGAAAAAAATAATTTTTTTAAAAAGAGAAAAATTGATTTAAGTATGATGAAGTAGTTGATTTAAGTATGAAACAAACTCACATAAAAAATAAATAAAAAATAAAAATAAAAAGTATGAAATAAACTCTCTTATATATACATTGTCCTTTTTGATAATTTATCCTTCAAATCGCCACTTTTATAAGTGTTAGCCAAACACTCAGTTTTTTCAAAAAGCACTTTTTAACAGCTTTTACAAAACACTCAACTTTTTGAAAATGCACTTTTTGAAAACTCAACTTTTTCATTATGCACTTTTACAAATAGCTGAACCAAACTCACCCTTAGACTGTTGCCAATGAGGACTCTTTTACAAACTTGTAAAAAGAAAAAGTTTTCCTGTGAAAGTTTGGAGCTAGTTATACTATCAATTCATCCAAAATAGAATCTACAACTCTATCCTATCAAACACAAAAGATCACCATCCATGTCCATCTTTCAGTAGAGGCCAACTGTAATAGAATAGAACTGCTTTGATATAACGCAAGCAAGGACCGCTAATATATTATCTATAATGGGATATACTTTGATTAGGATTAGAAAAAATAGGACCACTCCAGTCCAATCATATAGTGTATTAGTGTGTACCAACAAGTTCAATCATAGAGCCTTGTCTAATAAAGTTTTGCGTGTACCATATCCTCTTGAAGGTTTTTTTTTTTTTTTTTTTTTTTTTTCTCAAGAAAATAAATAGAGAAAAGTAACAAAATCACATTACATTAATCCGCAGCCCCGACAAATGTTGAAATGAAGCCATCACACTATCATCACATCACATGGTTCAGTAACACTTTCACTATCATCAAAACTTATCATTGATGAAAACCCAAAATGAAACTCTTTTTGAAACCTGCAGTCTGAAACTCACAACTTAATACCATACAATTTGTAGAAACTCATCAGGTTAGTAAATTTTTATTTTGCAATCTTTCATTTCTACGTTTTTTTCGTCAACAAAATTTGTTAGTTTAAACTCTTTAAGGTTTAATTTTATGAGAGAGAAAGAGGCTTTTCATTTTTAGAATTTTTTTCTTTGGTCAAATAATTTCAGTATTTGCATGTGCCCCTATTTTGATTAGCAAGCATGTCAAGGACCACATCCATGTAGAGTGTGTCATGTCAAATCTGAAATAAATTGGAAATTAAGTTCATCCAAACAGACTAGACTATTTCTGTGCCAAGAGTGTCACTGCAATGGCATATGGCCTTGTCCCAGAAAGTGTTTGTACTTTGTAGTTTGTACTCTTTTCGCTTCATTGGCCCAGAGGTGACCAGTGCAATAATATCCTTCAGCTTGGACTATTAATCAAATAATCACCACATACAATATATCAGCTTTGGATGCTATAAGAATATTATTGTTTCTCATTGATGTAAGACAAGGGCTTAAATCTCAAATTTTAGCACTTAATGGGCTATGTGAAAAGTCTTCCAGATATCAGGGTCTAATTCCATCCTGGTTAAAAAGTTCAATCAGGTTATTTATAGTGTGGGACTAAACCATAGATTAACAAAGAATAATGCTTAAACTATAAACTATTTTATAAAAAATTTTAGATGTGGTGAGTAATTATTAGTAAATAAAAAAGTGATATTAATGGTAAACTTAGATGAAAACCAATAAGAAATTGATCATATCAACATTTTGTAAAAATATTGTAAAATAGTTTGTGGCTGTAGCATTAACAAAAGCTTAAATTACATTTAGCACCAAAAACTTAAATTACGTTTAGCACCAAAAAAAAAAAAAAAAGCTTTCTTACTTTTTGTGTTTGGCTCTGCCTTCCTCTTCCTTGACCCTTTCTCTGGAACTGGTTTTTATAAATAGTGTTCTTCATTTTCTGCTCTGTCTACAACTCTACATAATACACATTTAAGGTTCCACTTCCACAAAAACACCCCCATTACACCTACTTAATTTTAATTGATAAACTATTAAGAATTTCCAACCATATAGGAAGCCTCTCCACCAATTAACCTCTGGGAGCTTGGTTGTTCTAGGCTTCTGCACAAGTAGACGTTCCCACTGATCCACATGTGCTTGCCTCCTCTTCTAGATCCACTATGCACAACCTGCTTTGAATGTCCACCAAAGCCTCAAAACCTAACAAGCTTCCAAAATCAATTCCCTTCCCTCAAAACAGAAAAGACCTTGGCATCAACTAAGCCGACTGCATCGTATATAACTCGAAAATCCATATCTTGTGTACAATTACTGTACAAACCACCATCTGGATTCAACCAATCATACAATGAAGTTAATTGCCCCTGTGGACTGAAACCATCCTCACACAGTCTGTCATGTTCTGTTTAACACACAACCAAGATTTCCATTCCCTCGAAATAGTTTCAATAAGATTGACCTGAAATGAAACTTTTTGACCCAGTCTCAATACTCAAATAGATCTTCTTGTCAAATAAAATGCCTCCATAAGACGCATCAAATTTTCATCCTCAAATACAATTGCCAATGCCTCCAAGAAGTCCTTTAAAACACTCCATATCTTTGTTTGCTAACATAAACCAGAATCTGTGTACCTGTTTAAGGGCCCATCCGCCAAAATAGCATCCAAGATTTGAAGGCATAAACTAGGGCCTCGGTGATAACCAAATTCCCACACTAAAGCAAGCAAAACCCAAAGTATCAATACAAAATAAAAACAAGAATATACAAAAGCTAGCATAAAATTAACAGTCTTACCTTATGGTTATGTTGTCTTCGACCAAAAAACCAAAAAAAAGAGAAGTATAATATTATATTACTCTACATAGTAAAAGTACCATTAAAAGATAATAGAAATTTAGGAGACATCGGGTACTTGAATCTTTTTGTTATAAACGTTTGAAGATTTTCATTCAGGTAATATAGGGGAGAGAATGACGGGGAAAGGAGGAGGTTAATGCTGAACAAACCTATCTACAAATCAAATGAGGAGAAGGGGAAAAAGTTTCAGAAACAAAGCAACGGTACATGTTAAACTAAGGAATACTTTTTTTTTTTTTTTTTTTTTTGAGAATCAGGAATACATTCTAAGTAACATATGCACATTATTTATATGCCTATATATTTACTGCTTGGCCTTATGGGGATAGCTTATCAAGGCAGCGATCCATGATCAGTGATACAGACTCCAGAAATGCAGCTTCACTTGTACCCGGGAGCACAGCTTCTGATGCTTCTTGAACAATCTGCTCAATCACAGATTCCTTCTTTAAGGTTTCCCTGCACATGATGCTTCCAATGGCAAAGGGGGTGAGTCCTCTCTCCACACCTTTCTTTAGAAGCATGGTGGAAATGCGAAGGGTGCGGGCACACTCAGGTGGTATGTGCCACCCATGAAACTTCAGAAGTTCAATGTCTTGTTCAGCATCCATTGATTTAATATAATCAATTGTGTCAGGGGAGTAAGGTTCTTTAGCTTGAGGCCAGTAGAGCCAGTCAAATGTACAATCTTCAAACTGCAGTGAGAAGAAGCAAAAATGAGAGGAAGTAATAGACAGAAGAAGTATTGGAGACAAATGGGTGTAATGATCTTAAAAAATAGAAAAACTGTTAGTTTGTAACTAAAAATAGAGTGGATAACGTACAATGCAATTTCTTTGGAAAGCATAGCATTGCAGAAGTTCAATGTAAAAGATGAGAATTATACAGGAAAGCATAGCATAATCTGTTGAACTGTTGCATATCCTATTAAACCAGAAAGATAAAAGGATGCAAAGAGAAGGATACGGAAATCTAATCAAAGTGAGAACATATTGCACAGTGGCACAAAATTAGGACAAGCAAAACAGCCAACAATGCTTTTAACTTTTTCCAGTTTGCAGCAAATTAAACAACATAGTAAGTGAAATAGACAATTGAACTAGATTTTGAAGTATATCATCACAGGGAACATACATAATTTTCTGCCAAAGACACCAACTATGTCTCGGAGTCAATAAGCAACCACAATGAAAATCAACAATACATGGGGAGATTGAATTAAGCAAACAAGAGAGGATACACCCTTTAAACTAAACACAAACAAAATTGTATCCAGTATTTAAGCAAGCATTGTCAGAAGAAGAACAAAACACTTACATTCTCAGGCAAGCAATAGCCATGATCAATGGGAATAAGCACAATCTGACCATCTTTATGATCTTTGCTAATCAATATGTTCCCAGCATGCCTATCTGCATTCGCCAACCTTATGTCCAACACTGATATCTTGTGCACCTCATCCACTGGGAACGCACGAGGGCCCATATCCTCACAACTGCCATTGTTCTTCACAAACATCTGCAGTGACCCAATCTTAACATTTTTGGCTGCACACTCAAAACCGTCTGGATGATTGAATCCTCTGTGCAAGCACTTGACCATAACAGTGGGGGGAACCCCAGCAAAACCCTTCTCCCTATAACAATATGAGCGACGTCCACTCCTTGGATGATCCAAAATGTATGCTGCAACTTCCCTCAATGCCCCTTCTCCTACTCGTGTGCCCTTCTTCAAGCCTTCACCATCAAGTGACAAGGGTAACCCCTGAGGATTATTCACAGCCATTGGCTCCTCATCAATTGGCTTAAAAACTGAGACATACTTTTGAGCAGATGAATCCTGCATGAAATAAGCTCCTCCTGATCCCTCTGACGACTGAATTGGCTCATTGCCACTGATTAACCCATCAAAGGTAGAGTTAATAAGATCTTTAATCACTATTGGTAGTTCAATCTTAGCATTAACAATTAGAGGTTCCAAAAGAAAATCTCTTTGCAATGGCATACTCTCTATGACAGGACGTCCCCCAGATAATGCTCCCCATTGGTGTTCTCTAACACCAGCCCCCTTCTCTTTCAGATTTAGTGCTTCGATAGACACTACTAAATCTTTCTCAACAACTCTTACTTTGGCAGATTTCCTAACTAGCAAGTGAATCACAGTGTCATTATTTTTGCATATGTCATTGATTAGTCTCTGATCTTCAAGCTCTTCGCCATCACATAGCAGTTCTTGATCCTTGAGATCAACAAACCCTTTCCCCTCCTTAGCAATCTGCTGTTTCACATAACCCACGTTTCTATTCCTCTCAACTTGGAACTCAAACTCCTTCCCACATACAGTCCTAACAGTAATTGCTTGGAGATCAGAGAGTTTTACCACCAAATGCAATACAATCCCTTCACTTAACCCATAGTCTCGGACGGAAGTATTGTTCCTAGCTAATTCTCTCCCTTCACAAACCAATTTCTGCTTCTTCACATAATAACCTTTGTGGTTCTGGATTCTTAGCTTCACCAAAGCAATCGAATCTGACTCCATAACACACATGGGAACCACAGACCCAGCAACAGCAATGTAGACCAAGATTGACTCGCTTGAGCATGGGCCATACAGACCGGTGAAACCACTGGGGAAGCATAGAGACTCCTCGAGCACTGGACTAAGTGCTACACTGGCAATTGACATTGTTTATCTTACAGAATCAAATCCCTATGTGTATCACCTAGAAGTTCCAAACCCTAAATCTCATACAAAGCCAATTGTGCTCCAATCGGAAAACCCAATTAATAGGGTAAATCCAAAAGAGCCCAGAAAAGCTCGTAAAACCCCAAGAAGTAAAGCCTTATGCAGATGATACTATTTTCTTTTTCCTTGTGAACAGAACCAAATCAAAGCAATTAGTGAATTTAGGAATTTTGTCACACCAATTAGGGTTTCTGTTAGACTTATAACATCTAAAGTTTCTATAATGCCCGTCAAATCTAGGGCTTATGCCATTCCTTCTATTGTTGAGAACTGACAAACCCTTTCCTGCGAATTCGGATTCCCTACAAACAGCCAAAAATTTGAGCGATCAGATACCAAAAAAAAGAAAAGAAAACCTTATTCACCAAAGAAACTAGATATGTATACATACATTATCGAATCTTTGCAATTAGAGATTAAAAACTCCAAAAAATAAATCTTTTTACTCCTACAATTCGAAAGAAAAAAAAGGCAATTAACTAAAATTTGTCTTAATTAGTTGATTTTTTCCATTGTTTGTATCTCTCGGGGAAAAAAAAAGTAAATTTATTTAAACTAAATCAAAATTTACATACATTTGAAGTTATAGCTCACACACACACACACACAAAAATTGAAGGCAGATTTCACTGAATAATAATAATAATAATTATTATTATTATTAATATCATTTACGACACAGACAGACTATTTAACAGATTTTCTTTATTTTCTTTCAAATTTTCCCACTAACCAAACAGAAAATACTAAGGAATGTACAATCTACAGTTCTACACAAAGAAATTGACTCAAAAAAAGAAAGAAAGAAAGGTATATAATTCTAACAAGTAAAAAGATCGGAGAAAAAACCTCAGGTACGGAGGCAATGAAACTAGAAACTCATAAGAATTTCCGCCATTGATTGTTCTCTCTGATCCTTCTCCACTGATTCCTCGCCATGTCTCCGAGAATCCAAAAAATTTTCTCCTTCGCTTTTAAAATTTTCACGAGAAAATTTTTCCTCTGATAAAAGAGACAAACAGTGAAAAAAAAAAAAAAAACACAAAGAGATTAGGACGTGACTGTGTGGAATCAAATTTGGGCTGGGGTATTTATAGGGTTAGACTTTTTGACTCGATGACTTTTGCCGGAAGTTTTTAACGGCGTTAGATGTGCCGTAAACGGACGTTATGTTTTTGTTGGTGTTAAAGTGTTAGATATACTATTGACTATTGATGAGTAAACAATTTGAATTTTTTTATAGGCTGGATTATTTATTACCTTTGCTTGTTTCTAGAACTTTACAGAAAGGATCTTCAACCAAAAAAAAAAAAAAAAAAAAAAGTTTTCTTGTGTTGCACTTCGGCATAACACGAACACGAATACAACACTGTATAGATAAAATTTATGTATAATTCCTTAGTTACGCAGAATATTCGTTTATTTAAATATAAAAAACATAACTGCATTGAATTGAATTGTTCTCAAAGAAGATAATATTGGTTATATTTGAATTTAATTGACCAAAATTTTAGCCTTTAAAAACTACAATATATCAGTCTTGACTCTTGTTTGCCATCATGGGATCCCATAGATTAAAGCAAGATTATATATAAAAGTTTTACTCTTTCAAAGATATTTTAGAAACGTCTTCTAAAAAATGATATTTTAGAAATAGAATATAATTATTTTTTGTTGATATTTTGTTTAAGGTAGACTACTATAAGACTAGTTGAGTTAAAGTGAATCAAAGAGTTAGTGCATGAAGATATTTACATGACCTAGTGTAAAATGACATGCGTGGAGGGATTTCAACACCTATTTTATTTTTAAGATCTTTTGTACTCTTAATGTTAATATAATAAGATATTTGATATTAGATGAGTTTAGAAGGTTTTGGATTCAATTGTGGAGAAAAAAAAAAAAAACTAAATACTATATTGAGAAACATGTTTCTCAATTTTCTTTGGAGGGGGATTAAATCAATATTTAAGTGACTAGTGTTGTTAACGTGTAAAGGAGATAAATATAATAGAGATATATGATTCACATTAAGGATCTCAATTTTATTTTGTTTGATTATATAAACCACATTACATGGTCTTAGTTATTATTCATTAAGTAGAAAAATTGATGGGTTATTTTTTAGATTTTAGAGAAATGGATACCAAATATTTTTATATATTTCAAAGACTTTACATATTTACTTCTTCTTCTTCTTTTTTTTTTTGAGAAAGTATATATTTACTTGTTTGGTCATATTTATTATTTTTCTTTTTTGTGAATAATGTTAAGAATATGTGTAGCATTTTTACAACATTAAAATAAAGCAAACACCAAATTCCTTTATTGATTATATTTAGAGAGAGCAATTCTAATTTTTCATAGAAATTATTAGAATTTATAATTTCAATTAAATAGTTAAATTCAAAATTTCTTAATAATTTATATTTTTGGAACAATTGATATTTTATAATAGTATTATAGTAAATATTTATGAGTTCAAACAATATCTTTACTCTATCTCTTATTAAAAAATTTACATATTAGATCCCAATTATTAAGATGGAATTAAGACTCAAAAATAAAGGATATTAAAAGTTTGGTTAAGTGATTATGGGACGTCCCTCTCTTCTTCTGTCATACCCAAATATTTTGTTAAAAACATAATAATAATAAAATAGTATAGTGCAGTTTCTAGATATTCATATTCAACTTCAAGTAAGTCTTATAATAGGGATAATTTCACCAAAATCAGCTAGATGGTTTTGGAAGAAACTATTTCATCACAGCCGCACTAGATACTTTTTTTTTGTCCTCATATACATATTATATTATATTTATACATGATTATGACAATATCTTGCTTACAAGATATGCTTTATATAAAATTCAAAATTCATTTTAAAAGATATTTCAATTTTTAACCCTGACATCCCCATTAGAATAATGTGAGATTTACAAATTGAGTAATAAAAAATTACTCCTTGTAAGTTGTAACAAAGTTTTTTTTTTTTTTTTTTTTTTTTTTTTTGGGGAAGTTGTAACAAAGTTAATCGGATTTTTTGTACGGATGTATAAAAATAAAGCTCTTTTATAATTTATGAGCATATAATAATTGATATTTTTATATTAAAAAAACCATACGTACAATACAAAGTTAAAATAATTCTATAATAGTCGACATTTTGTAAACTATGCATTGTGTTTGCTTTAAGTTTACTGAGTATATAACATTCCAGACCCTTCGTATCATTTTTTTTATCTGAATTTTTACTATTCGGACACAAAATTAAAATAAAAAAAAATCTACCAACATTGACTAGCTTCAAATCTCATTAATTTTTTTACTTAAAACTCAATATATCCTAACACATCTAATAATATCTTAATAAATTTTTAGTTTAGTTGGATTTTCAAGGTTATTAAAATTGATTGTGTGATTGTAATTTTTTTTTTTTTTAGAGTGTTTCAACTTGTAGTGTGGAGATTAAACATCAATCAGTTTTTGGCATAGAAAGTTTCAATAACTCTTTATCATCAGATCAAAACACCAATCAATTTTTGATGTAGATGAAGATTAAACACCAAATTGTACATAATTTTTAATATGTGATATATGATGTTATAATATGTTGGAATTAGAGAGTATAAAACTTGAATTATACACCACATTTTTATAAAATTTAATCTCTAAGTATTTTGTTCCACAAATTAGAGATCTGGGTTTGAATTTAATTTACATAAAAAATAAAACAAGGGGTGATTACATTAATTTTCATAATTTCAAATTCATCATCATTATCCTGATAGAATAATATATCTACGGAATGTACGGATAAGGTACACATGTAGAAGAATCTTTTTTATGTTAACGGACGTCAATCCTGGGGAAAATAACGCGTTCGCTGAGTCACTATGAACATCCACAGTTTCAACTTGGTCGCCAAGAAGCCTTTAATACTTTCTCCACGTAGTTTAACCAATGGCTACTTGCCAATTGTCATTGTTTCATTATCATAATCACTTTTTTAATTTTGAATAAAAAAAAAAAAATATAGAACATAATCATTTTAAATGTGAACTTAGAATCAATACAAAAATGAAAAAAAAAAAAAACAAAACAAAAGATGTGACGTGTGTTTTTATTTTATTTTTTCCCTTGGGTGCTAATTTGAAAGTATTTTAGCTTGGATTCGAATTGTATACATTAAAAAAATAGTAAAATTTATTTTACTCAACAAATTTAAATGTTTGGTAACTATTTTTCTCTTTATTTTCTGTTTTCAAAAATAATTTTTATTTTTTGAGACTAAAAAATTTGTTTGACAACACAAAATGGCAGAAAACAAAACTATTCTCAAAACTCATTTTGTGAAAAAAAACGAAAATATGCAAAAAGCTGTTTTCAATTTCTAATTTTCTAAAGTTAATGAAAACATGTATTTAATTTAATGAATTTGTTTTATTTAATGAGTTAGCATTAGAGTTCAAATTCTAATAATAACATATTTTAGTATTTTCTATTTTTTTCTTCAAAAAACTATTTTTTTTTTTAAATTTCAAATAACCAAACATGTTTTTTATTTAAAAATATCAAAAAATTGTTTTTTTTTATATTTCCAAAAACAAGTTTTTGAAAATAAAAAATAAAAATTGTTACCAAACATAACCTAAACTTGACAGAAGTTTTTGAAAATAAAAAATAAAAATTATTACCAATCATGACCTAAATTTGATAGAATTTTTTGGTATTTTTGTTCAAATCATATTACATGATGAGTCACGATTAATAACATTTTTACGGTTTGTTTCCCTACATGATATCCGTGCATGAGATAAGACTCATATAAAAATATGTCTTCGCCACACATCATTTGGTCCTACTTTTTTTTTTTTTAATATAAAAAATCAGCCTAAATAAATAAAAATAAAAACTCTTATTCAACACCCACTTGAGCAAAGCAGATGTTAGTGCTCAAGAACTTTGAATCTTTCTCTTTTTCTTTTGTGTATAAAGAGAAATAACCCTACCCATCTTCTAGTCCAATGGGTAGCATTGTTCAACTAGACAGGGTCGGTTCTTTTCTCTAGTCTTTTAGCCTTGGTTATTCAGGCTTTAGGTAGCAGAAATAGTGTTAGGCCTTCTCCTTTTTTGTAATCCTCTTCTTTCATTTTGAATAAAGTTTTTATTCAGCAAAAAAAAAAAAAATTAATCTAAACACATTCTAAACCAAATAATTTTAACTCTTAACCTTAATATTGTGAGATTTATAACAAAATTAGTAAAAATCTACCTCTATCCAATATTGTGACCATTTTTTTTAACCCTAGGGGTGTTGAGCACTCACATTAGACTCAATATTTCTCTTATGTTGTTTTGATATTAATATTTTTGGAAAATGAATTATTTTTCAAAAAATATTTTCTAGAAAACTATCTTATTTTTTTATATTTGATAACGACTTTAAAATAAGTTGAAAAATTATCTCTTAACTTTATTTATTTATTTTTGCATGAAATAAAGTTGATTTCCTTATTTAGCTTTGAGTGAGATAAAATTATTTTAAAGTAAAAGTGAAAAACAACTCTATCTCACATTAAGCTAACTAAGGAAAGTTTGTTAAGAGACAGTTTTTCATTGACTTTTTTCCCCCTTATACTATCAAATACAAGAAAATGAAAAAACTATTTTCACATAAGTTTTTTTATTGAAACAAATAAAAGATCAACAGTTAAAAGTCTCATGGCTCAACCTCAATAAACCAAAAACCAAAAGCAACTTTTGAAAAATAACTCAATACAATTATTGAGCATAACTAGAATGAACTACCCAATTAATTTTTTTTGAAAGGAAAAAAAGAAAAGAAAAAAAATCAATAATATTGGCTCCATCAGAAATAGATGTCCCCAACATATACATTTTGGATTAGGATCTATAAAGATCCACCTAATTTTCCTTCTGCTTATTTTCAGAGTCACTTTGTTTATAAGAAAACAAGGACCTCCACCACAATTTCACAAAATCACTGCATATTTATTTTCTTGGTTTCTTATTCTCCACAATCACAATGTACTCTCGTCTCATTCTCAAAAAAAAAAAAAAAAAAAACAATGTACTCTCATCTCTAAATACATGTCCCTCTTTCTGCATTCAAACAAATTATTAATATGACTTGTATGAGTTACTTGATATAAATTTAATGATAGGTGATAATTTGAATTTGGAAGATTTTACTCAAACAAAAGCACTTTCATTATTATTGATTTGAAATAACATCTTACACCTAATCATTTCAAATCCATATATTACTAAAATTCAAATTTATCTATTAAGTTCTAAAAAATTGATTAATTTACATCAGGCAAAACATTATATGGACTAATATGACAATTTTAAGATTTAGTGGAGGAAAATAACAATTGATCAAAATTATATGGTTTAAAATGTTTTTTCGTCAATTTTTTTAATGTCATGTACTGGGATTTATTGGCAAATTTCATGGGTTATTAAGCACTAGTAAACAGTAGCTTCTGTATACGTGTTTGTACTGCATTTTCCATCTTATGTTTTGGTTGCAAGTGTTCAACAACTTAGCAAGCATGATATCATAACTACTCAAAACAGTTTTTTTTTTTTTTAATTGAAAAATTCATTCGGTGGTTAAAGCAATAAAATTTGTCTTTTATTTTTATTTTTTTTTTAAAAAAAGGTAGCTGATTTGGTGGTCATGTTTAATTTAATCATTTCAATAGCTATCAATGAGTCAAGTTCGATCTCATAGCAAGTAGTCCTCATATCCATCGTCATTGCATTGGTGTTGACCTTGACCCAACCCTGTGGTTGGTATTCTTAGAGGTGAGACATTAGTGTAGACTTTAATGGTTAAATTGCATTGTATAAATAGAGGTCCAATCCGTTTGCTCATTCCCTTAGCCAAAAAATTCCGCTACCTCACTCAGTAGATTTGGTGGAAGCCTTGACAGTTAGTAGGGCAATAAGTTTTGCTAGAGAACTTTGCATTTCTAAGGTAAGAGTTCGAAGAAGATAGTCATAGAGTTGTCACAGCTATCAACAACCAGGCACCATCAAAAACCATGTTTGGTCATGTTATTGAAGAGATTGGATGTTGTAAGAGATTTTTCATAAATATAGCTTCAAACATGTAAAAAGAGAGGGCAACAAGCTTTGCTCATTCCATTGCTAGAAAAGCAGTTTATTTGCAGATCTTGGTATATGGGTAGAAGATCTACATTCTGAGTTGGATTTTGTATTCCAAGCTGATTTAGTTCATTCATAAAATATTTTCTTACCGATTCCTCAAAAAAAAAAAAAAAAAACAGTTCCAATCCAAAACATTGATGGGCATTTTTTTTCTTCTTCTTTCTTTTATGCTCTTTTGAGAATGATTTCTACCGAATTTTAAGTTTTGCATCATGTGGGGGTTTTGATACATGAATATCGCCATATGGCTTATTAAAAGGGACTAAAATATACAACAAAGAGGTCTTCCATACTTTACAACGCCTATAGAAGGAAATGAAAACACAAATCTCACTCTGGAAAGATAAAAACAAAAACTTGTTACTCTTCACAGGCTCCTCTCTATGAAGTCCCAAATCCGCTCTTCCATATAAATTCGATCCCTATGCCGGCGTGGCATGTGACGTTCGTCTGGAAAAATCAATAATTCATAAGACTTTCCAGCAGCCACAAGTGCATTCACAAGCCTTGCAGTGTGCCTAAAATGTACATTTTCATCAATCATGCCATGCACAATTAACAACCTCCCTTTCATCTTGTGCACATGGTGCATCACAGAGCTTTTTTCATAACCTGATGGATTCTCAGAAGGCAATCCCATGTACTTCTCAGTGTAAAATGTATCATACCCATCCCAGGATGTTACAGGAGCACCAGACACAGCACAACGGAACACGTCAGGAAACCTGGCCAATGTCATAGCTGAGAGATATCCGCCGTAGCTCCACCCATACAACCCAATATGGCCAGCTTTAGCTAGCCCTTGTTTGATAAGCCATTCAGCTCCAGTCAGCTGATCATCAGCATCAATCTGACCAGCCTTGTATTTTAGAGAGCCCTCAAACTTCAGTCCACGTCGTGCAGTTCCTCTATTGTCCATCTGTAAACAGTAAAGTAATTACAACGATGAATTTTTCATTTTTTTAAAATAAGTGGCATGATGATGATAAAATCTATTAGAGAAGCAGGCAGGAGATAGTTTTTATCCATATGCTTGACACTTCAAGACACTTCAGAATGGGACAGGTAATCAGACCAGGGGCAGAATAACAAAACCTAATCTAACTGAAATTTCATACTTTTTATACATAGATGCAGTAACCATGTCTCATAAACATAATAGCAACGTCCACCATGTTACCATGAACCCCACCTAACAAAGGGACTGACAAAATATGAGCACTCATAGTTTAGCCATGCCCGAATATTCAAAGATATGGGAGCTATATGAAGTTATCACCTAAGCATGCTGCATGCACCATAACCAATACAATATCTTCATCCATCTAATATACATCACCGATTCAAAAAAAAAAATTTTATTAAAAAAAAGGGGTTCCATCAAGCATGGGCTTCCTGTGTGTCAGCAACATAATTGAGTAAATTGATAGCATGACTTATACAGATGTTTTAGCCAGGCAACTAATTGGACGATGATCATACATATGTGCATGTACACTACAGCCTTGCATAACCAGGGTGTTTTTAATTCTAATTAAGTACTTGTTAGTAAAGAAGTCTAAGTCAAAATGTTCAACTAAGCCATAATCCTAACTATTTGAGGGCAGTTCTATTAATCCCTTATATCAACTAATTTGATTCAGTTAAATGTGTCCTTTTTTGTCCTTTTATCCTATCTAAGATCATACACTCTGCTACCCTCCTATTTACCAATCTTTTTTCACTATTTCTAGAAGTATTATAAATGAAATATCACGTAAACAAAACATAAGTTTTTACACAAGATACAGACCTTCCAAACTAAGATGCCCTGGCTTCGTAGAAACTGTGCTTTCATGTCAACAGTATTTATCCAAGAATCAGAAACAAGCTGTACACTTGGACCACCATACACATTAATCAAGGTTTTGTAAGGTGGAGGGCCAAATCTTGTTACATCAGGCTTATATAAAGCCCCATACAATGCAGTCCCATCATCTGCCTGTATTTTAACTAGCTGTGGAGGCTCAAGTTGAAGCCGTTTGAATCTTGGAATGGTAAATTGTTCATACAGAGGTGTGATTATGCTTCCATCTTCCAAAGAGCAAATTAAAACCCTAGGGGGAGAATTAAGAGAATCATGGATATCCACAAAAGTCCGCATATGATGATCAAGCACAACCACATGTTTTCCTTTACTATGGGTCAATCTCACTGGTGGCTCCAGGGGGTTGTTTCCATATGGGAATAGTTTAGCACAGTAAAGGTTAGATTCCAAAGGCCCATCTAAAGTTCCAGTGAAATAAACAAACCCTGCAGCCTCATTTACACCAGCAATTTGCTCAACCATCCAGTCACCTTCAGTGAGAGGTCCTAAGCATGTCGCATTTGCATCATACAGATAAAGATGTCTAAATCCTGTTTTTTCACTTGCCCAGATAAATCCCCCAGAAAATCTGGTGACTCCTTTGTCCAGAGGTGTGAAGCAGTCATGTAAACTAACCCATGCACCTACTTCTTCTACCAATATGGTTTTCCTTTGGCCTGTTTTGATATCAAACTTAAGGATCTTTAGCTTGGAGTGAGACCTGTTCAAAATCTGAGCTGTGAGATTATTTCCTAGCATCCAGTGGACTCTAGCCAAATATTCTTCCTCGTTGTTTGCCTGATCCGATCCCCCACAGAGAAGATCCATCCAAGTAATAGGACCTCCAGCAGCAGAAACCACTCCAAGGCGAACTTTAACATTTGTAGCTCCGGCAAAAGGATAAGCATGGTCTTCCTGTGCATCTGAACCAACTGAGCTTTTACCTTGGTGCATAATTCTGAAAAGAGGTACCTCAGAAGAATCAACTTGTGTGAATGCAATGAATTTGCTGTCTAATGACCACCAGTACCCAGTCTTCCTATCCATCTCCTCCTGCAGTCAGCAATATTTTCTCAAAATTATTATTTATAAAAAAAATATAAAAAAAAAAAAAATCTTTAACACCAATAAATAAACAGTGGTGGTTTTCTGAATCGCCTTTTTTGCTTCTGAAAGCAATTTTTTTTAACATTTGTACACTCAAAGCAGGAATTAATTACAAGAAACAAAACCAAACAGTTGCCTGACTTTGTATATGCAAAAAGAGGGAAAGATGATAGAATGAAATTCTCACCTGAGCTATATATTCAGCAAGGCCATGAGTCTGCAGGACACAAAAAAAATGGTATCATAATTAACAAGGAAAAAGGAAAAAGAAAGTCATTAGTAAACCAAACAATTGGCAACACAATAATCAAAAGCCCATTGCACTGGTTTGGCAATTTGATGCTTCGCAGTTTCGAAACTAACGATTCTGACTTTAGTCTCACAACCTTGAAAAGAGTAATAATTTCAAAAGAAAGTGGAGTTGTAAAAATGATAGAAAAGAAAAAAAGGGGCAGGGTGAAGAAAAAATAATTAATTGGCAAAGATCTGAGAGAGGATCTGGCCCTAAGAAGGTGAAACTGGATACATAAAGCTGACCCAAAGTTATTGGGAGCTAATGCTCCCTGAGTTAAATTAAGTAAAGGCTGTAATAGACTCCTATGCTTCAATTATCCAACCTTAAATGGCTCACTAGCAAAAAACAGTTCAGAACATTAATAGTGGGATTAGGACGGACAGATCAGTTACAAACAAAGAATTGGGTGTGAAAATTTATGCATTACTTCACAGAAATCATAAGAGTTTTTTTATAGCATCTGGTATCAATGATATCATAAAAATCTAAACCTGCATTGTACATACCAAAGAATTTCCATTGGCACCATATGTCAACTGTTTTGATTCATTGTTCAAGAGATTGAGAACATGCAACTCTGAATCTCTTACATAAGCGACCATTGTGCCATCTGGGGATAGATGTGGATCAATAATTGGTGAACACGGTACACTTGGAAGCTTGAGCTCTGGATTTGAACAAGAAAAATCCTGCAAATAAATCTGTCCATAGATAGAATACCAAATCATCAGTGGAAACCAGATCCTTTCAAGTTCACAGTGCTAGTATGAAACAGAAAATAAAAAGAGTTAGCATCTATCGATTAGCCCCAAAACATAGATATTGAATACATCCCACATTGTTATAACAGATTTGACAAGGTGGTAAAAGGTCAAGAAGCAGTGATTGCATTGATGGCATTATTAATAGTTAGAAACATTTCAAACACCAGAAATACAGAAGAGAAATTCAGTTTATAATAAAATAGAACATGTTCACAGGTTTAATTGTCTGATGAAATGCAGGGTGAGTAGAGTGTCAGGTGTGTTCCAACTAACAGTAATAATATGTATATAACAGAAAATCCAAATATCTCATTGCCAGTATTAGCTCCAACTATCTATTCATATAGGATCCGTTAAAAAAATTTGCATCAGCTGCCCACCTAATGCAACTCCAGTCTCAAGGATCAAAACAGATGCAGTATAGGCTAATGTATTTACAACAAATCCATTTGCCATCCAGAAAGTTCTAACAAATTCTGATGGAGAACCCAAGAAGTGAAACATGGTGGAGGAAAGTCCACATTATTTAAATTGTGAACAGTAAATTAAGTAATTTAGAATAGGAGGTGAAAACTGTGCTGAAGGTTGTTATACAGTTATATTAGAGGTAGTATGAAGGAGTTGATGGTGATGCTGAAAAGGGGGATAACAGCAGAGATGGTTTTGGTCATGGAGTTAGAATCAGGGTGTGGAAATGGTCGGATAATTTCAAAAGTGGAGGTGGTGACAGTAGGGGCATTAAAGGAGGTTGTGATGGAGGTGGTTGCATTGCTATATGGTGGCAGCAACATGAAAAAAGTATTGTGACGATGCCACGATGAGGTCCATGAGATCCATTAGTCCCCCCTCCTAATCCACCAAACAAAAAAGCCTACCCACAATGAAAACATGAACTTAAAACACATTTTTCTTGCGTCAATTCTAATTCCCAACTAATTAATGATCATAACCATACATTTATTATAAAACAAGAGAAATGACGCCAAAGAACTTATCCTCTTGAATCTTAAAATATTAACAGTACAACAAACCCTTTAAGACCAAAAAGATATTCTCAGTCTAAGAAATTATATCAAAATGTTTTTGCAGAAGAGAGGTGAATAATTCAAAAAAGCAAAGAGTAGCACTTTATCATGTAATTCAATAAAAACATAACATATAAGATTATTAGCCTAAGGGATAAAGGAACAAACCCCAGCTGGCAAAGGCACCATGATTTCTTTCTTTTTTGTGCTTGTCTTCACCCATTCATACCGTGTAACTCCCAACCCACGCTCCCTCAATCTTTCCCTCCTCAACTTCTCTTCTGGTGATATATTACTCTCGTCCAGCCCACCATCCGGGGGACTGAAAAATAACTCTTGTTTTCCAGTCTTGACATCATAAGCAAAAACCCTCCTATTCAAAGTGTGATCAGGACTAAGCAAGTAAGTTATTATACTATCATCAGGACTAAAACTGATTGAAGTAGGTGCCACATAACCGGGCAATGGGTATTGCACAATCTCTTCGACAGGGAAAAGATTGCAGTCATCAATAGTTGCTGTAACGCATGAGTCCGTCAAAGGCATATTGCAATTAAATGATCTTGAACGCTTCAGAGTCTTCTTCTTGTCCTCATCAACTGATTGCATCACCTATTAACTAAAAAGTGTTGATCAAAAAACTGAAACAGAACCTGAACCTAATTAATGATAAATTAATCAAACAAATGTGATGACTTTTCATTGGAACCCAAAAAAGACATACACTTTATTAGTGAATCAAATGTGATAAGAGCCAACAAGATCACAAACTGTACATTAATTACAAAAGCGTTTAATAACTGATATGATATCCTAGATTCTTCATTATATGGGGCTTAGATTCTTCATTAAATGCACCCCCCAAAAAAATATATACATAACTGAGACTAAAAGTTTATACTTTATTCCATAAATTCATATAGCATAAACAGTTAAATCTAAGAGTGAAATCAAAACATTTTTATTGTTATAAAAAATAAAGCTTTTTTGCACTGTTTTCTAGCAATCAAAACAAAGGTTAGCAATTCAACATAAAAACTAAAACCCATCTCAAATAAGCACATAAAAACTTAATTCTAGTGGTCAAAAGTTTTCCTACATTTTCTCAACAAGCAAACACAGTAAAATCAACGCATAATCATTAACTAGAACATAATTTTCAAATAGCTCTAACCTACTAAGAAACTCCACGAATCAGTACTCTGACAAAGTTCTTGGAAATTGTCAGCTGGATCCGATCACAAAACACGAACCTGCACCGAACCCACACTTTTGTATTGTCCGTAAAAACCAAAAAAATAATACTAATAAGTAAAAAGAAAACTCGAAAAAACCCTTCTTCTTTTTTCCTTTTTAATGTTAAAATGAGAATTTGATTTATTTGACTCAAAACCTTGGAAAGAGCTGAAAAGGATCGTCCATGAAAGTGAAGAGACAGTTAAACGTAATATCGGATTTTGGATTCCTCCGAAAAGAAGAAAGAGCTGTTCTTGATTGAGGATTCGGAATCGGATTCTTAGGAAATTGGAGTTTCTATGTTTGTGTGAGTGTGTTAGAGAGAGAGAGAGAGAGAGATCTGTGTGCTTTGGGTTTTGTTGGACTTTTATAATTACTTACTACTATAATGTTTTCGTGGACAACCTGAAATAAGAAGAAACCCCCAGATGACTAGATGACTTAGATGAGTACTATTTTTCAATTTATCTGTTAAAAAAAAAAATTTACTATCTGTTGTGAATTTGGAAAATGCCCATTTGGGTTTTGTTTTGAATTGCTTCTTATGACATCACACGATGTCAGTATAAGAATGTATCTCTTGAAACGGTCTCATATAATATAAAATCCACACATGTGAGATTGTTTTTCTCTCGATTCATAATTTTATTGTTTGCATTGTGCATAAAGATTATCGCATCATGCATGTGTATGATGAATTTTTGTTGTTCAATTCTCTGAGATTGCCTTTAATGAATTCAAATTCTACACGTCATGTTTACATGGAGAGTAATGTTATGAGCATAACATTTTTATAGCAATTTCACAACAATGTCAATATGGAAAGTTATTATTGGCTCTTATCTCGGTGCCTCTTTGACATTATTTTTTTTACCTACTATTAATAGCTTGCCAAGTTTTATTGTGAAAATGTTATGTTTGTAACTTTCTTTTTATATGATGAATTTCTATAATTGTCAATTGTATGATATCCAATCTACATGCAATGTATCAATTAATCAATTCTATTCTTAACATTCTTTAGCTTAACTAGTAAAGTCTCCGATGATTGAATAAGAGATCTGAGATTCAATTCCCGTTTATACAGAAAATTGATTGGTCTTGATCTGATGATAAAAAGATATTATTAGG
Organism: Quercus dentata; assembly: GCA_028216015.1. Classification (NCBI taxonomy): domain Eukaryota; kingdom Viridiplantae; phylum Streptophyta; class Magnoliopsida; order Fagales; family Fagaceae; genus Quercus; species Quercus dentata. The sequence continues at coordinate 13,284,307 of CP116452.1, read as the reverse complement.
AGCAGAAGTCATAAGTTAGCACTCTCAAAAAAAAAAAAAGTGTCAATCCTATGTGTCTTTTTTTTTTTTTTTTTTGAGAAGACTATGCGTCCTTTTGTTCTTTGCCTTTCTCATTATTTTGTGTCTCATGCATTAAATTCCAAGGGGTTGCCCTAGTGATTCTTAAGGTTTCATGGGATTCATGATAACTTGTTTTTGAAACCTTTAACCAACATCTTGATCCACTTGAAGGGCTTCTTGCTGGAGATCAAAGGGGTAAACAATAAGAGAAATAGGTGAAAGTTTAATGAACAAACAAAAAAACTTTAATGGCTTAAGACATGATAAAATTGCTAGCTCTAGATAATAGTTACCCCACACTAGAGTTGCTAAATGATTATTGCAAATTTGTCCTCATGACACAATCAAGTCTTTTGAGTTCTATAAGTGGCAATTTTGGAAAGACTCACGTGATTTCTTATGTTTCTAAGGAAAATCAAAATATATTATAAAAAAGAGTTTAAACAACATACATAAACCATGAAAAGTCATAAATAAAGTGTATATAACTATTACAAAACAGTTGAAACAACGTTTACAAACATTTTAAATATCAAATGGTGCAACTCTTGGCAATAAATTTTGCATAATCTCGCTTGAAATTTTGTTGGCTGAATTTCTAACAAGAACACTAAAACCGTTAGATAGAAACTTTAGTTAGAAACTTGGTCAACTAAATTACTAACAAAAATCAAACGAAAACACAACAAATATATTTTTCCACTTGCTTTTCTATTGTTTCTTTTACTCTATCTCTTATAAAGAAATAATAATACTCTTCCACTTTTTAAGTGGTAACATCTTAGTGTATAAAAGTAATTGGCGATCACACCATAAAATGATGCACATACTCGTATAATAATCCCCACTTGGTGGATGGTGTTCTTTCACCAATCTGTAATAGGGAATAAATTTAATGTTAAGTTAGTTATTAAGTGTCTTTTGGATAAACTTATCTTTTCACAAAGAAATGTGTTACCAAAGGACATGAAAGAGCCTATAAATACAAGAACTCCTCATTCATTCAGTACATTAGATTATTCTATCTCTATTGTCATGTTGGTGATTTCCACTCTAACGGGATTACCATCCATTCCATTGGGACCAACATAACAAACTTGTATTACAACTTTACTTGGATATACAAAATATCGAACAATTCCTTACTATTTTTTTAAAAGACACTTTCATGGAAACACAAAAACCACCATCGACGATGGTAGTAACAAGTGTGGACAAATGATGATGAGAGAGTTTGGTTCATTCAAAGGGAGAGAAGGGAATGGAGATTTGGGGACCAACAAAGCCATTAGGAACATCATCATCGATGGTTGTAAAAAAGGAAAATATGGAAAAAAAGAAAAGAAAAACATATTAAAAAAATAATAAAAGAGTTAAATATTTTTTTCCCTTCAATATGGAATGCTTTGACAAATTGAAATTTCGTCACTAGATTGAGGAAGTACTTAATGGTCTCTCAACACTGTATTGACAAAATGCCTTAATCGAAAGATTATATAACGTACACAAATTTTAAAAATTTAAAATACTATTTTTTTTTGGAGAAAATAAAAGGACAATATCTAAAATTACCATCTCAAATATGTAATTCAAAATTTAGTAAATTAAAAAAAAAAATGATGATGCCATTTTGGCCCAAAGATTCTAGCCAACATTTCAATAAATTGAAGAATGCAATCTGTGGGGTTATTTCCCGTCCAGGATTTTCACCTCAGGCCAAGGACTTTGCCTTGTAGCCATTTTGGCTTGACACCTTTGTCCCACATCGGTTGGAGATGCGCCCCACTCATGACTTATAAGCCCTTGGAGCAACCATGAGTATACCGTCCAAAGTGGACAAACTGCTAATGGCGGGAAATAACCCCACACAATCAATTTCACAATTATTAAGGTGATAATTTGTAATTGGTATACAATAGAAATGATATTAATGGCAGTTTCGTGTAAAAATGATGTATTACAAAATTACGATCTGCCACCTCGACTAGTTATGAAAATACTTGTAAAATTGTGTGCTTGTATGATTGGTGTTTTCGTTGAAGGATGCAATTTAGTAAAATTGTATGATTTACTCGATTGGTGTTTTCGTTGAAGGATGCAATTTAGTAAAATTGTATGATTTACTCGTGTGAGTTGTTGTGACTTCAGTAACTTTTTGTTTTTCTGAACAGAAAAATTCCCACATAGAGGAATCTGAAAATAATAATGATAATAATAATAAAGTACAATAGAAGACAAAGGAGCAGAATCCTCAGTACCTCAGAAGCAACCAAGGTTCCTAAGCTGATTCGCTGTCCGTACGCCACGTGTTTACTATATAAGCTACATGGCTTTTTGTCTTCTCCTTCACATGGTCCATTGATTGAGATTGTTCATCCAATGGCCAATAAAAAGCTGCCAAGTTTATTGATCAATATACAAGAAATTGACTGACTCGCATTTGATTGGTTCACATCTTCTTTTTTTCAAAAGCATCTTTTTCTTTAATTTAGCTGATAGTTGGATAGGTATAAAAGGTCGGTAAGTCTCACTTTATTATTATTATTTTTTTTTTTTTTTGTCATTATCTCTCTTTTTCTATTACCTCTTACATTATTCGAGATTTTTTTTTGTCCCAAATGCTTTAAGGAAATTATTAATAAATTATTTAAAAAAATTTTAGCACAATTTTAATGAGAAATATAAAAATTGTAAAAAAAATTAATTTTTTTTCCTTTTTCATAAAAAGTTTATAAAAATATTTATTAAACCAATATCGTTAGGACACTCGTTAACTTTTCCATTTAACAAATACTATAATCTCAAAACTATTTACAAATTTTATAGTCTAATGGAAATTTTGTTTGTGGACTCACATTTTTTTTTTTTTTTTAAGAGCATGTTTTAGGATACTATTTTTAATTGAAATTGTGTTTTCACATGATGTTTTAAAAATATAATTTTAATTATACTCTCAAAGTTTGATGAAATTGTTGGTTCTTAATCCCATGTCAATTTCCAACACTTACCACAGACAACGTTAAAGAACATGGAGCTCTCTAACTTCTTAGTTCTTACTTTTATATAGTTTAGTTTTGAATCACTTTTAGATCTCCCTTTCTGCCTCCAGACGCAAAACCTATTTTAGATTAAGAGCATTACAATGCTGCATTACAAATCTTACACTCTTTTTGTCCAGCCAAACCAGCTGAAATAACACAATGAGGGTTCTCTAGATCTCTGAAAAGGAATAGAGTTATGCATGGTGAATATGTGAGTTCTTAACTTCTTATTATATGGATTCAATGACAGGTAGTTTTGTGTTAATACGTTTTGTATACCATTCTAAATAATTTTGAAGAACTTTATTGAATTATTTATGTCCCTTTAAGAAACTTGATTTAACTCCTTGCATTAACCTCTCACTAGTCATAGTTAGTAATCTGCAGCATGGAATACATACAATATGAAATACATTTATCTCTATTCAGTTTACAGTTTATTTAAAAACTTTCGATATAGAATCAAAAATGAAACCTATATACAAATTATTGGTACCAGCCCGCATTCCGTGAACATGTATTTGAAGATAGCAAAGATACTGTGCAGCCTAGGGAGCGAGTCTTCATTTGTTGGTTACGCTTCATGGAGTTGCAAACTCTTCAGTTCTTCAACTGTGGTTAGATATTATATCCTCCAAAGTCCACATTCCATCACATAAAATGAGGTTCAAAAGATTTCTCGGTCATGGGTCATGAGATAGTTGATATATTCCTCTTTATGGAATTCCAAGTCATATTTCTGATTCTTCGACTTCAGAAGTAACAACAAAGCTGGGAAATGCTAGTGTTATATCCCTGGAAATTAGGAAAAAAAATATTGGCGTGTCAAGGATTTAACGCCAGTAAGCTGATTGTATATAATAAATTAATAACACTAGTATAAATTTAGAAATCCCAACCAAATGGCTGAGGCAAGCAAATTTAACTTGGTAGTCATAACAAGAACCTGCAAGTTCTGGGGTGATCTGGATATTGAGAAATATTATGAACTTATTACTCACTTTAAATACGGTAGAGTCATGTTCTTTATCAGAGAAGGATTTTTCAAAACAAACTCCTTCCACTCTTCTTGATCAATTCTTCCATCACCTTTTGCATCTGCTTCATTATAAGTCTATAGGAAAGAATTTAGAATATATACTTCAAAGTTTTGAATGAGCTTGAAAAACTGGATGAAAAGGTAAGAGAAATCTGTACCTTATCCACAATTACTTCAATAACATCATCTGAAAGTAACAAATCTGATTCATGCAAAAGTGCCAAGACCATTTCCTTCAACTGTCAAATAATTTAGTATTGTAAGCTTAGGTTGCTCAAGTTAGATTTAGAAACACATCTTTACCACCATCAACCTTGAAATTTTCACTGCCATATTCATTAATCAATGACATTCAAAAGGTAACAGTCAATGAAACAATGGCCAAAGACTAAATCTAAATAGTGGCAGTTTGTAATACAAGTCCTTTTAAGTAGGTTTGTTAGCTCAAATTAATAGGAATATGTATAAGCCTCACAGTGTAGAAGAAATTTCAGTAATCTGTAAAAAATGAAGTAAATTTATAGAAACTGGAATTTGCAGAATCTATGTGATGAGAAGGAAATCAATTGGCAATACTCACCTCATCTCTCTCAATATATCCGGTTTGCCTCAGGTCATATAATTTAAAAGCAACTGCAAAAAGATTCCACCTTTTTAGTAGATGCTAATGTGCTTTGTAGAATGTCTGAACAATATTGTGGTGAAAAGATTTAAATTACTTGGTATAACTATTCCTGTTTAACTTACAGCAGAAATTTGAGAATTGAAAAATCATGATTATATATATTTTATTGAAAAACTAGTCTTACATGCAATTTTGTCTTCTACAGATGCATTTGGATGAAAGACACCCAATGATCTAACAAATTCTCCAAACTCAATAACCCCATTGCGCTTTATGTCAAATAAATCGAAAACCTACAAGAAAACACCAGGTTGATATATTTAGAAAGAAGACAATAACAAGTGCAGACTTTTACATTCGTTCAAAATAAAGTTGAATTTTCATATACGGATGACAAAAAGGGTGAAGAAGCTACAATGTTATAGCACCAATAGCAATTTAAAATCACAATAATATCAGCCTTTGCTACTTCCTTATAAAGTTAACATCTACCAAGCAGTGATATTTTAGTTCCAAATAATTCAGTAATAGCACTAGTAATAGCTTGTCATATCAGCAGCACAGGGATGAAATCAAAGATCATGAAACTAGAGATGAGGAGTGAGCATCACATACCCTGTCCGCGAAGAGATTTCTTTTATTTCTGTTCCTGAACAGTGCAAGCTGGAATTCTTCCTGCAGACAAGATAACTTAGTAATTAATATTTTGGAGAAAGTTAACAACTAAAACCATCAGAGTAACTAGATATTGAATTTGTAGGAGCTATAACAATATATTCCTAACACAAATTGGATTGTTACAAGTTGCCTTTGCAAACCCCCACCTTGTGAATGAGCCCATCATCAGTTATTGAACTGCTCAATTTCTTAAAAAGTTCATATAAGGCCTCTACTTCATTGACAGTAACTGCAAAGATAAAAATTATAAAATTATTAAAAAAAAAAAAAAAAATCCAGAAATCCAACTATTAATTTTGGGTGATATGCAAATCATGACAGTGAGGGGTCAGCAGGTATGGTCATATCTTTAGCAGCATGCATGATGGATTGAAACTGAAACAACTTCATATAGCTGAAACCAGACCTGGAACTCCCTTGTCTTTCTAACCCAATGCTCCTAATCATACCATAAATGACTCGAATGCTCCTTTTTTCACCATGCAATGCGTAACTCCTTATAATTATATTGGATCTGATTTGGGCATTTTGATTGTCTAACCTGACATTTCTCTCTGACTTTGAGCAAAACTACAGTGTAGCGCCTTTTCATTGTATCAATTATCTAAGTCAATTTTCAGTACATGAGATTTCCAGCACATGAGGTATGCCAAACCTTGTACCATTTCTACGTATTAACTCTCTACCTTTAAAAAAAAAAAAAAAAAACTAAGTTAAATGTATGGATGTATTGACCTTTAACTAGTAACACAAAACATTAAATGGCTAGAGCTTACAATCTGATAATATTTTTGAAACACAGTGACGAATGCCTAGAAAAAGGTGCTGAGGCCAGAGACAGGTTCTTAAGCAAAATTATCTGAAAAATGACCAGGATTGGTTCCAATTATTTGATGTGGAGAATTTGGAAGAAAGGAATGCACACACTTTTGAAGGAAATGAGCTCTCAATGGTGAACTTGAATTTCTTGTTCTTATGATGTTTACGCAAGTGGGAGCAGGCTGCCAGTTCATCTACTTCGACAGATTTCTTTGAATTTATGGATTTTTTTTTTTTTTTTTCCTGGCGCATCCTTTTTATACTGCCCATGCACTGGATTCCACCACTTTTTTTCTCTGTTTTTAATGAATTTATTTACTTATAAAAATGGTTCATTACTGAAATTAAGCAGATGCAGACAGCAAGTTGCAAGAGAATACCAGGGTCAAGAAGCATACTCACAAGGTGTTTCAGCAGCAAGAACGATAGGATCCTCATACCCTTGTGGTTGAGCTTTCTTTGAGCAAAAGCAGCCCATTAGACAATTTAGTATAGTTCACTTTCAAATATGTTGAAAATCCACAGATTCATGCCAATGATACCACTAGAAAAAGCCCCACCTGCCAACATTCAAAAGAAGAAAGAACCAGCCAATCATGAACCACCACTTAAAAAACAGTGAACCAAAATTCTATGAAACATTTTGCTGATTTCTATGCTGAGAAGTGCTAGATAATGTAATTTGTGGCCTTTGATCACCAAACCATAATGGTCCAGGGTTGCCATTGCCATTAGCATAATGGCAAACACTATAACAATTGAACTCAAACCATCAGTAATAAGGTAGAGAAGTGGATGAGACACATCTACTTTTGACCAATAAGAATGCATCCACTTGATGCTTGAAGCAGTGCACAATTCTGGTGATAGTGTGCTAAGTGTCCAAGATTTGGTGAAATGACTTCACAGAGAAACATATGTAAACTGCACTAAACCAGTGTATACAATGAATGTTCAATTACTTTCAGAACAGTCAATCCATTGATGATCAGTGCACAAGCTAATTAACTTGGTCCCAGTGAGCCATACCTAAGATGAACAACTGTGTCACATGAATCAACAGCTTGCAGGTTACAGTTTGAGAGAGAGGGAGATGCAATTGGATGAGTAATATAGGTCAGAGTCTAAAGCAGGACAGAATAAGTAGCAAATAGAAAAAAGGGAAAAGAAGATGAAACATGACAAATTCTAAGCTTCACCACCTCAAATCTACCTGAAAACCTTAGGCTTCACCAGTGCTTGGAGGTGATTCCAAGCACCCTTAGGTTGTGAAGCTTAGGATTTGTCTTGTTTCATCTTCTTTTCTCTAATTAGAATATCCCAAGCTATTTCTAGAGCCTCTTTTCAATTTGGCTTCAAGGATTACATTTACATCCTATAAAATTCTCAACAGCATTAAATACCAAATTCAATAAGTAAAAGTTCAAAATTCAAAAATGAAATCTGGAAAAATAATAAATTCTGAAATTCTATTGTGCTTCTTGCATAAGGGTTGATCGTGCATTGTTTGCAATTCTGGCAGCAAGGCCACATTAAAGACTATTTGGTAATGGTGGGTGGTTTAGATTATGAGATGATGAGAACATAATAATAATTATTCAACAACAAAAAAAGTCAGTCCCAAAACAATAATAATTATTATAGTAAGAATAATAATATAAATATAACAGCAACAGCAATAATAACTAACAATTAACTAGAAAGACAAACTATTCAGATGATTCAGGGAACAGAATGTTGAGTTAAAAGGAAGACAAAATTGTCCCTTCATATGACACATCCCATAAACCAGCTCTATCACACAAGAAGTTTACTCTACATAAAAGCTATTTGTCACTTTATTAAGTAGCAATTGACATTGTAAATGTTGCATTATATACCACACATATATGATCAATCTTGCTTCTGAAATATCCAGTTTGAATTGAATAAATTTATCATTCAGTCCATGACTGCAGGAGTAGTTCATATTTTTTCAAATGCAGAGATGGAGACAAATTGACTTCCTGATCAGTTTTGAAAGCAAATTCATCAAATACCCATAACTTGGAGATGAAAAATATGTCCTCTTGTTGTTAAACAATTGCAGTTTATTTATATATATATTAAACTATTTATTGGGCGAGAATAACCACAAATTTTATAATGATATCAAGTGGCAAAGAAAAAAAAATTTATAGAACTCAATGGCCTAGTCAACAAAGAAAAGAGACAGTTTTTATGGCCTCATGTAATGTTGACAACCATAAGCAAATAAAATATTTTCTCAAGCTCAGCCACACATCCATGTGGGACTGAGCAACAACCATGCCTCAAACCACTTGCATTAGATATTAAAATGAATGAAAACAATTTTTTTTTTTTTTTTTTCTCAAGTAATTAATCCCTCAAAACCAGTAAAGCCTATGTAAGCAGAGCTGACCTTCCCCGATCAATCCCAGTATATATAAGAGATATTCAAAGCAATCAAGTTCAACAAGCTGTCTACCACACAACTACAAATTTAACAAATAAAGAAATACAATTGAACGCCCCCTTCACAACCCCACCACCACCCTCAAGATAGACACACACACGCACCCACATATAACAAATAGAAATATACATAAGGAGTCATTAATAAAGGATCAAACTTGAGTTACAACTTATAATCTGTTGGGTATAAACATGTGTAAGTAGAAGTCTCAGATGGACGCAAAATATAGAACTTGAGGAATTAATATAACATATTTGGACTTGAACTCATAAGCTTAAATTTTTTCGGTTAAGTGTGTCCTTTTATGCTAAATTAAGGACTCACATGTGAGTATACAAGTTTAAGCCGCAGTCCTACATTAAGGAAAAGTAAAGAACGTCCAAAGCCATAGGCTTAATCTTTTCGGTTAAACAATGTCCCAGACAATAGAAAATCACAATAGTTCATGCTAGATGTAAAACCCCAGAAACAGCAAAGCTCAATTCTGTAATGCTACATTGCTAACTACCTTTTGTTTTTGAGATATTCAATGAAAATATCAGAAATTTTAGAGTAATATAGCTCTTTAAGGAAATCATAAATGTTATAAAAGAAAAAGAAATTATGGTCGGTTGATGGCCTGGGTAAAATTTAATTACTTTATCATGAATGAATCAACTACTGACACCTGATTCCGTTGAAGATCCATAGCCAATCCGAAATTGTGGAACTAAGATGTTGTTGTTGTTGTTGTTGAAACTAAATAAGAACTTTGCTTATGATCATAATATTCAGAATTACCATCCAGGAGCCGAACAAGAAAATTTATCAATCATTAAAAAACAAAGAATGAAGGTGAAAGATTAAGTAGTTTGACTTCTGATACAATCCAGAAATCTATATGCCCAGAATGAAATTAGCAATTTTTAGAAACCTTGGAGATTTTCCAATGCTGGACTCAAGAACAAACCCAAGCAACAAAATCCAGAAAAAAAGACAATAAAAAAGAGAACCCATTTCAGTCAACCAAACAAATGCCTCAAAAAAAGGAAAAAGGAAGATAATTTACATAAGAAGAAGAATAGAGCACAACTCCAAATACATCTACACAGACAAATGTGTGCCTGTGTATGAGAGAGAGAGAGAGTTTTTACCTGGGAGTATAGATGAAGTAGGGGAAGGCTGAGATTAGTCTGGATTATAATTTATGTGTTTCTGTGTGTAGAGAGTGCTTGTCAAAGTTCACTTTCTCGTCTCTCTCAGAACATGGAAAATACAATGCATGTTATAAAGACACAGAAAAACAGGGAGAGAAAGACAGAGAAGGGGTTTGAAGTTTGAACGAGTAGTATTTAATTATTGATTCAGTTTCTTTCAGCTGACTGCTGACCCCACTTTAGCTATGAGGCTGCGGGGGCACACTGATGTTGATTAATTTTCATCTATATTTTTTTTTTTATTAATATATAATATTTTCATAACATTTTTATAACTCTTTTCATGATAAATTATAATAAATTTTTTTATAATAATTTTAATTAAATATAATTTAAATTAAAAAATTAAAATTTAAAAAAATTTTTTGGACAATTATAGATATATAATTTAGGGTGAAGATGCAGCAAACGTACAATTTGGGTGCCTTTTTTTTGCATAGTTGCATAGATAGTGACTGCGACGTATGTATATATAATTGACCTGAGAGTCGGTCCACTGCTTAAAGATTAAAAAACGCTGTCACTCTGGGCCGCAACTTGCTGAGTACAGCCATTCAAAGAGGAGAGACAAGTCAAGACTCTGGGAAAGCTAAGATTAAATTTATGATGCACGGAAAAATTAGCACATAGGTTAAGTTTTTTTGTTTTTTTTTTCCTGATGGTGAGCTATGCACATGGATGACTTTTGGGCCTAAAAGTTCATGACTTGATGCCAACAAAATGTCACAGCTGACCCATCTTTATTTTAGTTTTTTATTTATTAATTTCATCAGAGGCGGCGTTCATTAAGGACAGAGTGGTAAAAAACTTATATATAATAATTTTAAAATTTTTATTTGTCTATCTTCAAAAAAATTTTGAGAACACCCTCAAATTTTTTTATGTTAATAAAATTAAATTTTACTCTATAATTTGTTCTACATTCGGTGGATGAATAATTATTTGATTGTGTACATTGAAAAAGATGTAACATGTAGCATTAATAATGAGACTATCATACAACGATTTCAAAATATGAAAACTCGTAGAAGACAGTAGTAAACTTTATGTATTTGCGTGTTTTTTTTTATTGTTGTTATTGTCAATATATGAATTTCTCTTTTTATTAGATTGTATAATTTATACTTTTTAAGAAACACCTTGAGAAAAATTCTTAAAACCGCCACTCAATTTCATCAACATTTTTTATAAGGTACAAACAATCTTCCATGTTGCTTATAGTCAGATAGCATTCCTACACAAGATTGGTTATGAACATTATTAGGAGCAATTGAAAGATTTCACAAATATAAATAGTAGAAGAGCACCACATACGTGTTTCGATAATAGCTATATGTCCACGAGTAATAGAGGATGAATTTTAGAAAGAATTTATCAGGTGTTTACACACCCAATTTATCTAGAACTTTCTTAAACTAATTTGGTAGCACCTTGATTAAATTAGTTTACTAAACTCTATTAAATATTTAAGGAAGTAGTTTGGAGTGCGCTAAAGGTTCTAGTTTGTGAAGCATGCATGTTGTTCGTGAAGAGAACCATACAGAATAAGTTTAGAGGTTTGAAGTGTTAAATTATCGATTGTCTCAAAAGCTTATATCTCTTGCTTTGATATCATATTGAATGACCTATTGTCAAAAAAGTATTGAGGTATGATAAATTTAATCATTTAACTACATACTTCTAACATGAAACTGTTGTGGTGACATCAAGTGAGTTATCTAAATCACAGGTCTGTTTGAATATCGCTTATTTGCTAAAAACTGAAAATTTATTGTTAAAAACACTGTAGTAAAATAATTTTTAAAGATATAAATAGTACCATGGGACCCAAAAATATATGAGTATGCGCGTTTTTGTATTTTTAGCTGGGTCATGAAAAGTGCCATGAGACCCAACCAAAACAAAAATACAAACACAACACTGAATCATTTGCACGCAAACGCACACGTAGAGTCTAATCACAAAGGTTTTGTTTCTACTATGTAAAGTCTTTCTTTTATAGCAGAATGGCGTAATTGGAGTTTGTTCCCTCTGGTTATTTATTTGATAATGTTTTTATCCTTTTTTTTCGCTTCGTCACCAAATCATGCATATTTTATTTTATATCTCTTACTTTAAAATTTGGCAAGATGTTGATTTATGGTGAATAATAATTATTTTGTGGACCATACAATTGAGATACATTCATAATCAATTAATAATTCTGCATCATATTTAATTACGTGGGTCTAAACTACAACTTTCCAAAGTCACTTATCATCAATAAGATACGTATCTATCCTCACACAATCTTGCTTATCAAAGGACCCAGAGTCGGATTTAAAAAATACCCAACTGTAAAATAAGTTTGAAAGTCAATAATAAAAATATAAAACAAATGTATTTGTGGACATCATTTTTGTTTTTCTCTCCTATAAAAAAGTAATAAAGGACAATATTTTGTTGAAATAGCGGGCGAGGGAGAGGAAGGAAGGTCCAAATCAATAGCTTTCCAATATATTATATACATATCTATTATCACACCTTATAAATTCCAGTAGTCCAAAATTAGGTCAGGAACGTAAGCAAGTTTCTCTTTTTGTTTTTGTTTCTGTTTTATTTTATTTTTTTGAAATCTGGAAGTTTCTTTTATTTGTTTAATTATGTGTATCTTTATAATCTCACCTAACAATTATAAAAATGGGTTAAGATAGAGCTGACTTATGGATCATGATGGTTAAGTCTTAATTTCTTATTTATTTCCAATCTGTAATAACTTATTTGATACTGATCTTCTTATATATATGTTAAACGTTTGTAATCACACATTTGGTTGAGCTTGTAGTTTTTATTTATTTATTTTTGATTAATAATGAAAGTAAATTCACTTCAGAAAAAAAGAAAAAGAAAAAAGGACATGTTTGGTTGAGTTCAAAGCCAACCCATGAAGAGCAAAGGCAACAAGGGATTCCTATCCCTTTGGAGCATGAAAGAAGGATAGAGTTTCCTTTGAAAAAAATGTTACACGTTGAGTCAAATAGGTATTCTCTCTCTCTCTCTCTCTCTTCTCTCTCTCTCTCTCTCTCTCTCTTTATATATATATATATAAATATAATTACATGTTTACAATATTTTTACAATATTTTTACAACAAGTTCTAAGTGGCAGGTTGTTCTTGGTTGTTATTGTTAGGACAAAAAAGTAATCTTAGTATTAGTTTCAAATTTGAATCAATAACAACTAACTACCCGTGATTTGTTGTAAAAATATTGTAAAAATGTTGTAAACGTAGCATCTCTCATCTATTAATAATTTAGCAAATTAATTATGTAATATTTAAATAAAACATGTAATTATCTATATATATACACATATATATAAATACAATCGTTTATTTAGAAATAAGTTTTCTAACTATTCTTCTGATTGAGCAAGTGTTTCTCTATTTAATCATTTAGTTAGGTTAGTAAGGGATATTTGAATTCTATGGCCCATAGTTTGCCTAAATGTTCTTCTGATTTAAATCGTGTGCTATTTTGTAATATTTCAAACCTTCCCTTAGCTGTTGGGAATCATGGAAGATAGACTCACACTATTTCTATTTTGTTTTCATTTTTTTTTTGGAGAAATAATTACAACATTCGTTTAACTTCACAGATCAAACCCTTTCCCCCTTAGACCCCCAAGCACTTTTGTATGAGAATGTGCCAATTCAGCTACAAAGCCTTTAGCATTTTGTTTTCATTTTAAAAGGTGAGCAAGAACATAAACGAGTCCAAATATCAAGCCTATATCAAGTTTATTATTAAGTTAATTTCTTTGAACAAGTGGTCCCAACTTCCAATTAATTAAAGTTTTAGAAAAATATGAGCTAATTTGTTAAGCTCGTATCAAATTCATTATCAAGCCATAAATAAGCTTACGTTTAGGTTGTTTTATATTAAGCCCAATTTTTTTTTTTTTTTTTTGTTTTGCTTAGGCTTGGCTCATTTATTAAATATGTTTAAAACTAGCCTTAATATTTATAAATCGAATAAAATATAAATTGTCCAAAAATGACTTGATTAATTTACAATACACACACAAAAAAAAAAAAAAAATCTTTATTTTATAAAAAGAGAAGAAAAAAGAAGTTCAAGTAAAAGCAAAGATAGCCCCAGTAATTAAGGCCCTGATAGCATATGTAGTATTATTCATTATCGGCACATGGTGTGGGGAAGTAATCATCGGCACATGGAGTGGGGTCGACGATTTCACATCGAAACCCTTTTAAATAAAGAGTCTAGTTAATGTATGCCCATAATCTATTTTTAGAAAAAAAAATTGAAAAAATTGAAAAAACTATCAAAAAGTTTGACAAATTTTTTAATTCCCTATAAAAAAATTTCTAAAATAGTTTACGGTAATAAAAAGTTATACTAGTGTCACAATTTGCCTATATGATAAATTGTGAGTGATAGAGAATGCCTTTACATAAACTTACTATCACTACTCTACCATTCATAACTTATCACATGTTAGTAGCACACAACAAATTGTGCCCTTTACGTTGTACTAGCACAACTAAGTGGTAAAACCCTTAAATAAAAGCAAAGATAAACAGTTCAGATCCTCACGTAGGAGGTGACATTTATGTTGTCTGTCAAGGAAACAAGACCTCCAACACGTGTTGTTTCCTTTTTTATAATTTTTTTCTTTTTCTATGGTCACTCATGTGTCATGACGTAAGGGATGGGGTAGCAGAAGATGGACATGCAATACGTCGTCACCGTTGAAAGGAAACAACACGTGTTGGAGGTCATTTGACTCTACGTGTCGGCAAAGTTTCTAAAATTTAAAAAAAAAAAAAAAAAAGTTAACACCAAATTGCATGATTCATGCCCATCATCAATAATGTTTTGATCTCTGTCTGTGATAAGAATTATAGGCTGATTGTGATTGATCGTGTTATGATAACTGTGGCTGTGGAGGGATTACTTTTAGAAAGTTTTTGCACACAATGTTGAAAGTTTTTACACTTTGAAAAAAAAAAAAAAAAACCTTAGAAAAATGTTGGAGAAAATTATTTGTGCCAATTTCATAATAATATTTTATATATGTATTTATTAAAGGGATGGTTAACTGATATTTTAAGCGCATTTGTAGGGTTAAGGGCCTAAATTATAAATTGGGCCTTCATCGAGAGCATGAACAATCCGAGGAGGAACAAATGGTAATGAATGATTCAGGCTCAGGATTTAATGAGCAAGATACAAATGGGAAGTCGGTCCGAGGAGGAATAACTCCTCGGATACGATAAGTACAACTCAAATATGTATTCCAACAATCAAGGTGACATAAAGAAACTCTATTGATAGGTACGTGCATCATGAACATACGAAAATGAGGGAAACCCAAAAATACCTAAGGGAAAGCTGCTACCACCGCATTGAATGCACTATAGTTACCTTTTAAGCGCATTTATGTGAAAAAGAATTTGAACAATCTTTGCCTTGGCCACCACAACTCATAGAAAGCTAAAGAAGGTGTCTGATAGAACAGGTACTCAAGTAAAGGCTAGGATGACTAACAAGTGTAGGATCAAGATGATTCAAATGGAACTATATAATGTAAGGGACCTTCCATGAGGAAAGAATCGGAAAAATAGAGAAAAGAATATACAAGTAGTAATCAAAATTATACTTGTACCCAATTGTTATTGATTTGTATGACAAAATACCTCCTTGGATAGTGAATTCATTCAACTTTATTTTCTTTGTTCATGCTTGATCATTTTTTAAATCCATACTAGCCATTGTCAAATTCATTAGGACCTCGTTTTTCGACTCACGTTCTACAAATTTATTGTATTGAACTCATTGGGCTAAGATCCCATACATCTTGGGCTTAGGCTGCAAACTGTGTCTCTACAACATTAGTTTAGGAAATATTATTTAAAATTTTTATAAAAAATTAATTTTTTTGATAATTTTTTAATATTTTTTATAGAAATAATTTTAAATTTTTTTTAAAAAAAATAAACTATTAACGAATTTCTTAAAAACGCTCGTTAAGTTAACCCTTTATTAAGGGGGTGTTTGGTATACTCACTCAAACACACATTTTCAATTTTTAAACAATATTATATGCATTTTTATATACTTTTTCATCCATATATATTTTCACACATGTTTTTAATCAATAAAACATATGTTTTTAAATACATGTATCAAACAACCTTTAAATATTTTAAAATGAATGTATATTTGATGATCCACATGCATCGCTTCAATGACATGACAAGATATAAAACACAAAGAAAAGATTTTAGATAAGATCCTTTTTTTTTTTTTTTGTTGGAAATGGTGGGGATCGGGTTTACTTTTTTTTTTTTTTTTTTTTTTTTGGTAAATGGTTTGCACTTTAAACTTTACATTTTATTTTTAGTACAACACAAACAATGAAACAAAGATCATCCATAAATAAATTGAAACATAGATTCATTGGCTACGTGGATTAATTCTCTCCTTGTTAACACGTCCCCTTTTATCACTTTGATTTCTTTTCTCTATTATCTTAATTACTCCTTAGCCATATCTTTCTAGGCTTAAATTATGAATTATAATACACGTACATGTGTTGAAAAATTGTCAAATGACGTATGCCCTTTATAATATTTATGTATATTTTAAAAAGTATTTAATAAAATAATATAATATTTTGTGATGGAAATTAATCCGACCAAATCTTAACACCCTATGACAAAATCCAAAAGGGCCGCCGCAATCTTTGCAATATTGATGACAATTCTTTTGAAATTGGTATGAATCATGAAAATGATAGCATATTTTTGTGATAAAAATCTGACCATATCCTTTGTAGTTGACCTGTCTAGCTATAGTCTTGTGATTAATCGTGGCTCTTCATTTTCCACATTTTTATGTTGTATGTATAAAATAATCTCTTAATTTATCCTATTAATTAAGTCTAAATTTATTTTCAAAAAAAAAAAAAAAAGTCTACATTTTTATGTTGCTTGTATAAATTAATAATAATAAAAAAGTCCTAGGTGGAAGTTGTAACACTGTTTTAGAGAAGCAAATGCATGTCGACCAACTTGCAAGAATGGCACTTCGCCTCTAGCAGCCTTTTGTTCTTTTAGACACTCCACCTGTGGAGATGTCTTTGCTTTTATTGTATGACCTCACTGGTCTCAGATGTAATAGGCTTCGTACTGTTATTGGCCCTTGGGCTATGTAGTTTCTGTTTGTTATATATTCCCTATTACCAAAATAATAATAATAATAAAGCAGTAGATTACAGTTTATATTTTGAATTTCAATCTTGCAAAGAAGAAGACCTAAATTTCATTGCAAGAGGAAGTCAAAGATTTAGCCCAACAAAGTAACTCACCCACCAATAAATTTTCAAAAAGCCAGTGTCATTGTTATTCACCTACTAAGAAATTGTCTTAAATTTAGGAAATCCAATCAGCATCAATACTAGGGCTATCAGATTTGGACTTCAAAACTTTTTGGAATATTTAAGGCTTCCGTATGATATTAGTTTTTTTTTTTTTTTCTCTAGCTGTTAACAGAGGTGAACGTTCATGGATATATAACAAATAAACCTGCTTCTTTTCCTCTAGAACTAGCTTAATTAGTTCTTGACTGTAGTACTTTATGCTTTTATGATATAATTTCATCCTTTCATGCCAAAAAAAAAAAAAAAAGAAAAAAGGCCGGTGTCATTATGTTGAGAAACCTTGGTGCCATGGCTATTTAGGGTTTTTACAAATATCCTTTCTCGATTTTGACATAAATGATTTGAGTTTTTTTGTTTGGTTACACATAATGTATAGATTTCTGTCACCAAGTGGAACTAGCTAGTAGCCAAACTAGAATAAGGCTACCTCATATTGAAACTGTCTTGGCCTAAACCTCCTAAAGCTTCCTGCACCAATAATTAATATTAGGGGAAGAAAATGTGTTTTTTTAGCACATAGGTAATGAAGATATTTGGTATTTGGTTGCAACACGTTTACTATTGACTATGTATTGTGCATTTTCCGTTGGATTCCAGTTGAATAAGAAATGGAAAAAATTAAAAATGAAAATGAAGTGTGTATGACACAAACGAGATATGTGATTAATGTGTAATCATTTTAAAATATGTGTTAATTCTATGTCGCCTTCAGTATACAAAAACATTGAATAAAGCCAAACCTTACTTCAACGTACATATCCATAACTTTATTAGATTGTGAATTGACATTAGATCGATTAGCGTAAAAATTTGATAAATTATAAAAAGTAATAAAAAATGAAGATAAAAAAGATATGATGTTATTAAATATTTTTGGGTTTCTTGTATACTAGAATCATGAACGGGGACACGGGACACAAGATTAACGTGTAACCATTTAAAAATATGTGTTTTATATCACCTTAAGTATACAAAAGTATTGAATAAAGCCAAAAGTATTTCTACATATCCATAACATTATTAAATTGTAAATTGACATTAGATTGATTGGCACGAGAAGTTGACAAATTATAAGAAGAAATTAAAAAGAAAAAAGACATTGTGGGGCCCGGCCCAAAAATAATGGGCTATTCCAAACTCAGGCCCGTCCGAGGAGCGTCTTGTCCAAAGAGAAGCCCCATATGAAGCATTACTCAATCCCAATAGTGCCAAGGAAACCTTTGAAGAGGACTAACTCCTCCTCGGACATCACGAAACCCTGACGAGGAACTTTTCCTTGAACAATTTCACTCATCTTCCCAACATATAAAATGAATAAAATCCAAAATATCTCGATGGAAGGTTACCACCACATTAATTGCGCCCCAACCACCCTCTTGGCCGCATTAATGAGGAAAAGATCGAACAATACCACCTTGGCCTCTCGCAACTCACAAAGGGTTTGAGTTGAGGGCGGTTTTGATGGAAAACAGTGCTCAAGTGGATGCCTAGATGATCAATTGTGTAAGGTTGAGATGAAAGGAAGAGAACTATATAATGTAGTGGAGTCCCTCAAAGAAGGAGACGGAAGAATTGTATATTTTTTCAAGAAATAGAATCATACTTGAGAAATCCATTCTGGGTGCTTTTATTTCTTTTTGCAAATTAATTATAATTTGAAATAAAATGCATGCATTCGGACCTAATAGGTTCACACGAGGCCAAGTTCTTTGACCCATCCTCTACAAATATTTATTGTGGGTTGTGCTTTGGGCCAAGGCCTCGATTAATCATTTAGTTAGGTTGGTAAGGGAAATCGTGCAACTACGGACATGATTTATTGAATATTTTTGCAACACAACTTCATGGTTTCTTGTATATATACCAGAATCATGAATACTTTTGGCAAAGCTCTTATCCAAAATTTGAAAGTTTATGAATCTGTACCCCATTCGGATACATACATGGATGCATGGGATGAAGCATTCGGAATATATTGTAGGGGAAAAAAGGATTCGGCATATAATAGTCCAAAATTATGAAAATCATTAAATATTCGGCATAAATAGAAGGTGAAAAAAACATTGGTACATTATATTCTCGATTTAAATAAGAAATTTGGGACTAAAATGGAAACTATATATATATATTAGATTATCTTACAATAGCTTATTTTTCATTTTAATGAAATAAAATACACATATTTAAAATACATATTATATTTGCTTCAAAATAATATATTTAAATTATAATTTAATCACCTAAATTATAGAAAAACGGGAAAACATCAAAGAACAAACTCAAGAATATAATAATAAGAAAGAAATCCAACAATTTTTGAAAAAAAAAAAAAAAGTACAACAAAGTGACAAACCCGTTTTGATAAGTATATATGTCTGTAGAATAGAGTAGAAATTGACTTCCCTTTTGTTTTTTTGATTTAAGGGACTTGCATCTATGTCATACATTGTTTTCTTCAATTTGTTTCGGAATTGATGGGCAGGTCATTACTTTACCTTGTCTTACTGATTAACATTAAGTACTAGTGACAAACGCCTTCCCATCGATTTAAAGTTTCAACTTTGAAAACTATCCATTTGTTTAATCTCTCTCTCTCTCTCTCTACTAATTCAATACATTTTGAGGTTTACGGCAATAAATTTTAATGTATTTTTTTAAATATTTAAATATCAATTAATTAAATATTGTTTATTTAACTTTTCATATTATTGTTATCTTTGTATAAAGATTGTTCTTGTTTTTGGAGATTCAAAATTACTAATTAATTACTATTTTTTAGGTATTATTAACATATCTCTTACAATTGATAATAATATTTAATCGACTTAACCTCCTTGTGACACAATCAATCTTATTCAACACACTCATAACAATTTTTTTGAAACAATTTAAGGCTTCAATTGGGACTATTGGCTCAATATTTTACGGCCTTCTTGGAAAGGAAAAAGGAGGGGAGGGGGGTGGAGAATGTAAAATATGTTACAATTTTTTGATTTTTTTGTACAAAGTATTTTTTTTTTCTTTTGGAAATGCTAACGGATGCCCTTTAGGGCAATGGTTAACAATCCATTTAAATAAAGTTTTTATGGGAAAAGAAAAAAAAAATTAATGTTATGACATGACTTTTTCATTTTCCATAAAAGTGACGTCAAAACTTTCTTAAAATGAATTGTTAACCATTGCCCTAAGATACTCGTTAGCATGACCATTTATTTTTAATGGAGGGTCTTGGTTTTGGGACCATTTTCAAACTTTTCGGGGAGGGGGCCTTCGGCCTAGACTAAAGCTGGCTGGCCTTGTGTTTGTTTTGGTGCACTAGACAAAAGGCTCTACCCTTCAATGAAATGTTAAATTCAAATAATAATAATTAATGAAAATGAAAAACATGAAATATGACATCTATATATAAAAAATACCATGTCTTTTGAGTGAAATTTGTAGTATGTTTTTGTGTTAGAAACTTAGAATCTTTTTCCCTCTCTCTTGTATGTGTGTATATTTGTTTCTCCAATTTATATAAAATTGTGGACACCAAAATTATATTTAATTTTTTTATAAGAACATTATATTTAACTAGTATTAAACCGTATGATGCACAGGAAAGCTATTAAATATGAGTTTTAAAATATTTTTGTTAATTTTTTTGCCATTGACAATTTTTTTTTTTAAATTGTGGTAGTTTAAAAAATTATTTCAAATATTCAAGATACCGTTCAAACATGAATATTGTGGTAGCTTAAATGTTTATAAATAGGAGATGACATTAATGATATAGTATATGTAGCAATTATACAAGATACCATTCAAACATGAATATTTATAAATAAATAAATAAAATGTGATCAATTGAAACTCAACTAATGCCATGGCCTCTCTATACACAATTCTAGTATAATTGAGACATTTTTTTCAAGACTCACTTATTGAAAAACTTACAAATTCTTTTCAAGAACATGCATTAAATATGCAACAATTAAAGAGTTTCCTTAGCCATGAAACATTCACACTTATTGTATTTAAAATGAAGCTCTTGTAATTCTAAAAGCAAAGCTAGAAAAGAAAATGTAATTAATATCTTCCAACTCAGATATTACTTTTCTTCGATTCTTATCTAACTAATGTTATTTCTAAAAAAATTAAAGCTGTGTTAATAAAAAAAAAAAATCAATAATTCTACAAATTCCATTAGTAAAATTCTACCACAACACAAAAAATTCTACCAATTTTAATACAAATCAAACTTATATTCACATAGTCCATGGATTAAAGATTATCTAGCAAATATAAAACAAAAGAATCCATCTTAGTAAATCATATCATCTTAGTATATGTATAGGGCATAGATACTATCTAGTTTTGATTTAGTTCCAAAGGCAAAGAAGTAGATTGGAAAATAAAATTTAGTCCTAGCCCCTTTCCAATTTGGCTTAGAAACTTTCTCTTACATTTTGAATGTGATCCAAGGATAAGCTAAAATCTAAACCATATCTGCTATATCACAACATCAAAGTGAATCCTCCGCAAAGATGAATTTTATGCCTCTAAGCAAAATCTTTTTTTTTTTTTTGAGCAACAAAATCAATTTTCATCAAACAACTATTGCTATACAAAAGTTTTGCCAAATACTCTTTGCCCTCCCAAATCACTCTTTAAGACCAATATATTCAATCACTAAAATCTTCCCTTACCTGTGACCACTAAAAACCTTTGTCCCTTTCACAAACACTTTTCAGGTATTTTCTTTTAATGAAAGCTCAAAATAAGAATAATAGTGCAATCGTAATTGATGTAATCTATATAAAACAAAAAAAGTCCAATATAACAAAAAAGTTCAATGTAACAACAATGCTTAGCAGAAGCAACGACTTAAGGAAAAAGGTTAAAAAAAATTGATTGATAATAAAATGTCTTACAAAGTATTTCCCACGTCTATTCTAATTCAATACAGTACGCATATGTTGCCACACCTCTCATCCGAGTTTAAGGAAAACGGTAGAATACCACAAGAAAGACTCTACAACATTAACTAGGGGTGTTCACTAAACCGCACAAACCACACCAAAAGCGCCGCAAAATGGCATAACCGCACGCACCGCACCACACCACACCACATAGTGCAGGGCGGTTTGTGGTTTTATAATAAGAAAACCGCATTGCACCGCACCCTCTTTATATATTAATATATTTATTTATTTTTAATATTGAATATATTATTAATAGTTTAATAACTCTAGTTTTCAAAAAAAATAAAAGAGTTTAATAACCCTAGCAAGTGTTGACTAGAAAAGCCAACCCAAAATAAAGAAAAACTAGCTCAATAATTTAAAACTTGGCCCAAAAAAGGAAAAATTAGTTTTGGGCTAAGTAGGAAAAGCCCAAAATTTGAAAAATATACCGACTTCAAACTGTATCTTATACATCGTAGATGCACATGTGACAGTAAAAATAAGGTGCGGTGCGGTTATGATTTTGACTAAACTTTGAATCGCACCACACCGCACCGCACCGCACATGTAACCGCAAAAATAAGGTGCAGTGCAGTTATGATTTTAGCTAAACCGCACCGCAAAGTGCGGTGCTAAAAATGACCCAAAATCGCACCGCACCGCGAACACCCCTAACATTAACGGTTTTCAACGATTAGAAGAATCTTAGGCAAGCAAGGAGACTACTCCGGTGAAAGAGAATCTGTAGTTTTGGATGGCTATGCGTCTATAGGGTTTATAGTTTATGAATTCATAGATGAAATTTCTAGTTGGGTTTGGGTTGAAACATATATTTAATAGAGTTTTACTTAAACTAAACTATTATAATAACAACCTAAAATAAAAAGAATCTAAAAAATAAAAAAAAATAGTGGTAACGTGGAAAATTGTGGGAGTTGCAAAAGCTTCGATTTTTTATATATATATATATATATATATATATATATAGATTAATATAGATGTGACATTTCAAAATATAATTGCATTAGGTAAGTATATATAGAGATGTCTATTATACATCAAAGTAGAAGAATTAAAGATTGGAATGACATAATTAACACTTTGTAGTTTGTACACTATTTTGATTCATAAAATAAAATGTTAACCCTTCGAAATTGAACCTGTACTGTACATTTCGGCAATAGAACTCAAACAGTCCGGATCCGCCACCTCAACTAGTTATGAAAATCCTTGTCAAATTGTGTGCTTTGCTTTGTATGATTGCTATTTTTAGGGGTGTGCATGGGTCGGGTTGAGGGGAGTTTTTGACCTAACTATCATCATGGTGGGTCAAAAAAAACCCAACCCAACCCAACCCATCACATAAGTCCAACCCAACCCACATGGGTCGGGTTGGGTTGGGTTGAACCCATGGGTTTGAAAATTTTTATTATTATTATTAAATTGAGTAAAAAAAATATTAAAATATTAAAAAAACCTAAAGATTAGTATCAATGTAACTCATTAAAGGCAAACAACATTAATGACTAAACAACAATAGTAATTTATTAGGATTTGTGTGAACTAATTGGCTTTTATATAGGATAGGAAGAACTGACTATTTAAAAAAAATTATTAATTATATAATATATTATATATATATATATATATATTAAATTAGTATTAGTAGGAGAAATTAAGGAAATCTTTGATTCTACAACTGTTTTTTTTTTAATTATTAAATATATAATATATATTTAAATATATATATATATATATATATATATAAAGTGTCCTACAATTGATTTAAAAAAAAATTATTAAATATAAAAATATATTTTAAATATATATTAAATATGGGTGGGTCGGGTTGGGTTTGACGGGTTTGTAATTTTATGACCCAAACCCAACCTAACCCGCCATAAAATTTTTTTTTGTAACCCAACCCAACCCACCAAACCTTAAAAACCGACCCAACCCAACAAGTCGGGTTGAATTGAATCGAATTTGACGGGTCGGTGGGTTTTGAAACACCCCTAAATGTTTTCGTTGAAGGATGCACCTTTAGTAAAATTGTATGATTTACTCGTGTGAGCTGTGACTATTAAGTAACTTTTTTTTTTTTTAACAGAAAAAATCCCACAGAGGAATCAGAAAAATCATATTATATATAATAAAAGTTGGGCTTAGATTTAAATTATGGTTTAATCACCAAGTGGCTTCACCAAATTGCAGAAATTTTAATAAATTTTTAGATTTTAAGAATAGATATATACATATTTTTTGGATAAATATGACAAATCAAGTAATGAAAGAAAGTAATATTTGATTTACAACTATATAGCGAGTTGTGTTTATCTAAAATGTTATCAACAAAATCTAAAATCAATAGACTCTTCATCTAATCCATTGTTTTTTTTTTTTTTTAATTTAAATTATATTATCACGTGTAACAAAAAAACAATATAGTACATGTAAAAATAAAGTATTAGATGAAGATTTTGGATAAACATACATCCTATATTAATTCTTCTTCTCTTATAATTCCTAAAATGATTAGAAATCTAATTTCCACACAATTGAAAATTCTCTCACTCTCCATCAAATTACAGAAATTTTGTTAGATTTTTTTTTTAAAAATAGATTTTTTTTTCTTATTTTCTTCTCCTATAATTTCTAAGTTGGTAATTTGATTACAATCCAAATTCTTCATCTAATCATTTTCTTATTATAATTTATAAGTTGATAAATAATATCAATTTGATTACAATCCAAAATCTTCAACTTATCCTTATTTTTTAATTTAAATTATATTACTACTATATAATAAAAGTTGGGCTTAGAAGCCATGGTTACGCCAAGTGACTTCACCAAATTGTAGAATTTTCTTTTAGATTTTTCTTAAAAATAGATATAATTTTTCTTCTCCTATAATTTATAAGTTGATAAAAATCATAATTTTTTAAAAAAACCATCAACACAGTACATGTTTATATGATTTTAATTTCTACTATAATTTCTAAGTTGATAAAAATCATAATTTGATTAAAATCTAAATTCTATTTTATAAAAAAATCTTAATTAAAAAAAAACTAGCAACATAGTACACGTTAAAGTTGAAAAAATAATCTTAATTAAAAAAAAAAAAACCAACACCATAGTACATGTTTCTATGATATATATATATATATATATATATAAAACAGATATAACTACACTTAAAAAGAAAATAGCAAAGAAATAAACATATAATAATAATAATACTACACGTAAAAAGAACCATATTTTTTATAAAAACAAAAACCAACAACATGGTACACATTTATATGATTTTAACTTCTCCTATGATTTCTAAGTTGATAAAAATCATAATTTGATTACAATCCAAATTCTATCATAATTTGATTACAATTCAAATTCTATCTTAATTTGATTACAATCCAAATTCTTCATCTAATCCTTTATAAAAAAATTCTTAATTAAAAAAAAGGTAAAATCTAAGTTGATAAAAATCATAATTTAATTACAATCAAAATTTTATCTTTATTTGATTTCAACCTAAATTCTTTATCTAATCCTTGATAAAAATAAAAATAAAAATTTACTTAAAAAAAACCTGCAACATAGCACACGTTTGAGTTGAAAAAAATCTTATCAAAAAAAAAAAAAAAAATTGAAAAACAAATCTTAATTAAAAAAAAAAAAAAAAACAGCAACATAGAGCACGTTTTTTATGATTTAAAAAAAAAAATCGATATAGCTACACTTAAAAAGAAAACAGCCAATAAAAAAAACATATAATAATACACGTAAAAAAGAAAATAGCTCTACCAATTAAGTTTGAATCCAAGAGAAATTGAGTTGAACTAAAACTCTTGAATCCATGAGAAATTGAGTTGAACTAAAACTCTACTAAACCTACTCAACTCTACTATTTAAGAATGCTAAAATCAATACATAAAAAACCAAAATTAATTAAGAGAAGAACTACTAAATGAAGGATTTGGCTTCTTCAATGAGAATAGCTATCTTCTTTTTACTTTTTACTTTTTGCATTTTTCTATTAATGTAGTTCAATTATTGCTTAAATTCTATGCTTTTTAAAAATATTTTACATAATGCAATTCATCTTAATTATTGATGTATTTTTTTGATTTAGTGTTCTTAATTGATTGTGCAGATTATTTCCTCACTTATAGCAATATCAAGATGGCTAGATACAAATGACAACATCAAAATAGTTAGACACGGGTAATTTATATGTAAACTTTTACACATTTACATTACATTACAATTTTTCTTTTTTCTTTATGTACTTTCATTTATCTATTTTTTAAATTATTTTGATTGTGATACTCTAGAAGGTCTAGATACTTATATATATATATATATATATATATATTTTGTAATTTATGGAATATTTGTTTTAGTCAAAATATTATCACTGAATCTATTTGGGATGGAGCTCATCTACAATATGAAATTATGAGATTTATGTGAGAAGGGCTATCTTCATTTTTTTTTTAGTTTCTATTTTTCTATTAAAGTAGTTCAATTATTGCTTAAATTATATGATTTAAAAAAAATTAGAAAATGCAATTTATCTTAATTATTGATACTATTTTTTTATTTGGTGTTCTTAATTGATTATACAGATTATCTCCTCCCTTATGGAAACATTAAAGTGGTTATGATTGGTAATTTATAGATAAAATTTTACATTTATATTGTAGTCTAAATACTTACATTTTTTGTAATTTATGGATTTTTTTTTTTGGTAGTTAATGGAATTTTTTTTGGCCATATATGCAAGAAATTTATCTATAATTAGAATGGGAAGATTTTTAAGTGCCACACACACACACATAATCAAATTACAATTTTAATACTACGATCTTTTAGAAATTTAAAACTTGCCATAATTTTTTTAAAATATTTTATAATATCTTTTTTATAAAAAAAAAAAATACTTACATAATATACATTTTCCATGTACTTAATTTTAAAAATATTTTTACCATTTTATTTGTTATTAAATTTGATTATATTATCAAAAAAATTAATTTATATAAGTTTTTTTTGAACAGAAAAAATCGCACAGAGGAATAATAAAAGTAAAATAAATAAAGTACAATAGAAGACAAAGGAGCAGAATCCTCACAAGCGACCAAGGTTCCTAAGCTGTTTCACTGTCCGTACGCCACGTGTTTACTATAAAAGCTACATGACTTTTTGTCCCTTCACATGGTCCATTGATCGAGATTGTTCATCCAATGGCCAATAAAGAGCTGCCAAGTTTATTGATCAATGTGCAAGAATTTGACTCACTCGCATTTGAATGGTTCACTTTACCCTTTTTTTTTTTTTTTTTTTTTTTAAGGCAACTTTTTCTTTTATTTATGAAAAGGTTAATGAATACCTTAGAATAATGATTAATAATTTATTTAAAGAAAATTTTTATGAGAAAAGAAAAGAAAAAATAATTAATATTTTGATAGTTTTTTTCATTTTCTATTAAAGTGGTGTTGAAATTTTTCTAAAATTGATTGTTAACTATTACCCTAAAGACACACGTTAATATGACCCTTCTTTTATTTAGCTGATAGTTGGATAAATATAAAAGGTCGGTGTAAGTCTCACTTTATTTTATTTTATTTTTCATTATCTCTTTTTCTATTACCTCTTACATTATTCGAGATATTTTTCCTCAAAAATTTATCTTTTAACTTTTTTTCCAAATGGTATAAGGAAATTATTAATAAATTATTTAAAAAAAATTTTAGCACAATTTTCATGGGAAATATAAAAATTTGTAATTTTTTTCTTTTTCTATAAAAATTTTATAAAAATATTTATTAAACCAACATCCTTAGGAAAATCGTTAACTTTTCCATTTAGCAAATACTATAATCTCAAAACTATTTACAAATTTTATAGTCTAATGGAAATTGTGTTTGTGGACTCACATACTTTTTATTAAAGAGCATGTTTTAGGATTCTATTTTTAATTGAAATTATGTTTTCACACTTTGTTATAAAAATATAATTTTAATTATACTCTCAAAGTTTGATGAAATTGTTGGCTCCTTAATCGCAAGTCAATTTCCAACACTTAATCACAGACAAAGTTAAAGAACATGGAGCTCTCTAACTTCTTAGTTCCTACTTTTATTCTTATATGGTTTAGCTTTGAATCACTTTTAGATCTCCCTTCTGCGTACAGACAGCAAAACCTATTTTAGATTAAGAGCATTACAAATCTTACACTCTCTATGTCCAGCCAAACCAGCTGAAATAACACAATGAGGGATCTCTCTCTCTCTCTCTCTCTCTCTGTGAAAAGGAATAGAGTTATGCATGGTAAATATGTGAGTTCTTATTATATGGATGAAATGAGTGGTAGTTTTGTGTTGCTATGTTTTGTATACCATTCTAAATAATTTTGAATGAAGTTAATGAATTATTTATGTCCCTTTAAGAAACTTGATTTAACTCCTTGCATTAACCTCTCATTAGTCATAGCCAGTAATTTGCAGCATGGAATATATACAATATGAAATACATTTATCTCTATTCAGTTTACAGTTTATTTAAAACTTCGGTATAGAATTAGAAATGAAACCTATATACAAATTATTGGTACCAGCCGCATTCCGTGAACATGTATTTGAAGATAGCAAAGATAATGTGCAGCCTGGGGCTGGGGAGCGAGTCTTAGTTTGTTGGCTATGCTTCATGGAGTTGCAAACTCTTCAGTTCTTTGACTGTAGTTAGATATTATATCCTCCAAAGTCCACATTCCATCATATAAAAGGTAGTTCAAAATATTTCACCATCATGGGACATGAAATAGTTGATATATACCTCTTTATGGAATTCCAAGTCATATTTCTGATTCTTCAACTTCAGAAGTTACAACAAAGCTGGGAAATGCTAGTGTTATATCCCTGGAAAGTAGGAAAAAAATATTGGCGTGTCAAGGATTTAACACCAGTAAGCAAACTGTATATAAATCCAAACAAATGGCTGAGGCAAGCAAAGTTAACTTGGTAGTCATATAAAGAACATGCAAGTTCTGGGGTGATCTGGATATTGAGAAATATTATGAACTTATTACTCACTTTAAATACGGTAGAGTCATGTTCTTTAACAGAGAAGGATTTTTCAAAACAAATTCCTTCCACTCTTCTTGATCAATTCTTCCATCACCTTTTGCATCTGCTTCATTATAAGTCTATAGGAATAGAAGAGAGTTTAGAATATATACTTTGAATGAGCATGAAAAAGTGGAGATGAAAAGGTAAGAGAAATCTGCACCTTATCCACAATTACTTCAATAACATCATCTGAAAGTACCAATTCTGATTCATGCATAAGGGCCAAGACCATTTCCTTCAACTGTCAAATAATTTAGTATTGTAAGCTTAGGTTGCTCAAGGTAGATTTAGAAACACATCTTTACCACCATCAACCTTGAAATTTTCACTGCCATATTCCTTAATCAATGACATTCAAAAGGTAACCGTCAATGAAACAATGGCCAAAGACTAAATCTAAATAATGGCAGTTTGTGATACAAGTCCTTTTAAGTAGGTTTGTTAGCTCAAATTAATAGAAATATGCATAACTTGTATAAGCCTCACAGTGTAGAAGAAATTTCAGTAATCTGTAAAAAATGAAGTAAATTTATAGAAACTGGAATTTGCAGGATTGATATGTGATGAGAAGGAAATCAATTGGCAATACTCACCTCCTCTCTCTCAATATATCCGGTTTGCCTCAGGTCATATAATTTAAAAGCAACTGCAAAAAGATTCCACCTTTTTAGTAGATGCTAATGTGCTTTGTAGAATGTCTGAACAATATTGTGGTGAAAAGAGATAAATAACTTGGTATAACTATTCCAGTTTAACTTACAGCAGAAATCTGAGAATTGAAAAAACGTGATTGTATATATTTTATTGAAAAACTAATCTTACATGCAATTTTGTCTTCTACAGGTGCATTTGGATGAAAGACACCCAATGATCTAACAAATTCTCCAAACTCAATAACCCCATTGCGCTTTATGTCAAATAAATCGAAAACCTACAAGAAAACACCAGGTTGATATATTTAGAAAGAAGACAATAACAAGTGCAGACTATTACATTTGTCCAAAATAAAGTTGAATTTTCATATATGGGTGACAAAAAGGGTGAGGATGCTACAATGTTGTAGCACCAATAACAATTTAAAATCACAATTATATCAGCCTTTGCTACTTCCTTATAATGTCAACATCTACCAAGCAGCGATATGTTAGTTACAAATAATTCAGTACATAATATTATTTTCTCAGCACTAGTAATAGCTCGTCATATCAGCAGCACAGGGATGAAATCAAAGATCACGAAACTAGAGATGAGGAATGAGGATCACATACCCTGTCCGCGAAGAGATTTTTTTTATTTCTGTTCTTGAAGAGTGCAAGCTGGAATTCTTCCTGCAGACAAGATAACTTAGAAATTATTATTTTGAAGAAACTTAACAACTAAGAACCATCAGAGTAACTAGATATTAAATTTGTTGGAGCTATAACATTCTATTCCTAACACAAATTGGATTGTTACAAGTTTCCTTTGCAAACCTAGCAAACCCACCTTGTGAATGAGCCCATCATCAATTATTGAACTGCTCAATTTCTTAAAAAGTTCATATAAAGCCTCTACTTCATTGACAGTAACTGCAAAGATAAAATTTATAAAATCATTATAAAAAAATTAAAAAAATCCAGAAATCTAACTATTAATTTTGGGTGATATGCAACTCATGACGGTGAGGGGTCAGCAGGTATGGTCATATCCTTAGCAGCATGCATGATGGATTGAAACTGAAACAACTTCATATAGCTGAAACCAGACCTGGAACTCCCTTGTCTTTCTAACCCAATGCTCCTAATCATACCATAAATGACTCGAATGCTCCTTTTTTCACCATGTAATGCGTAACTCCTTATAATTATATTGGATCTGATTTGGGCATTTTGATTGTTTAACCTGACATTTCCCTCTGAATTTGAGTGAAACTACAGTGTAGTGCCTTTTCATTGTATCAATTATCTAAGTCAATTTTCAGTACATGAGATTTCCGGCACATGAGGTATGCCAAACCTTGTATCTATGTATTGACCTTTAACTAGTAACACAAAACATTAAATGGCTAGAGCTTACAATCTGATAATAGTTTTGAAACACAGTGACGAATGCCTAGAAAAAGGTGTTGAGGCCAGATACAGGTTCTTAAGCAAAATTATCTGAAAAATGACCAGGATTGATTCCAATTATTTGATGTGGAGTATTTGGAAGAAAGGAATGCACACACTTTTGAAGGAAATGAGCTCTCAATGGTGAACTTGAATTTCTTGTTCTTATGATGTTTACTCAAGTGGGAGCAGGCTGCCAGTTCATCTACTTCAACAGATTTCTTAGAATTTATGGATAAGTTGATTTTAGATTTTTTTTTTTCTTTTTCTGGCCCATCCTTTTTATACTGCCCGTGCACTGGGTCCCACCAACTTTTTCTCTGTTTTTAATGAATTTATTTACTTATTAAAATGGTTCATTACTGAAATCAAGCAGATGCAAACAGCAAGTTGCAAGAGTATACCAGGGTCAAGAAGCATACTCACAAGGTGTTTCAGCAGCAAGAACGATAGGATCCTCATACCCTTGTGGGTAAGCTTTCTTTGAGCAAAAGCAGCCCATTAAACAAACTAGTACACTTTCAAAATGTTGAAAATCCACAGTTTCATGCCAGTGATACCACTGGGAAAAGCCCCACCTGCCAACATCCAAAAGAATAAAGAACAAGCCAATCATGAACCACCACTTAAAAAAAAGTGAACCAAAATTCTATGAAACATGTTGCTGATTTCTATGCTGAGAAGTGCTAGATAATATAATTTGTGTCCTCTGATCACCAAACCATAATGGGCCAGGGTTGCCATTGCCATTGGCATAATGACAAACAGTATAACAATTGAACCCAAACCATCAGTAATGAGGAAGAGAAGTGGATGAGACATATCTTCTTTTGACCAAGAAGAATGCATCTACTCAATGCTTAAAGCAGTGCACAATTCTGGTGATAGTGTGCTAAGTGTCCTAGATTTGGTGAAATGACTTAACAGAGCAACATATGTAAACTGCACACTAAACCAGTGTATACAATGAATGTTCAATTACTTTCAGAACAGTCAATCCATTGATGATCAGTGCACAAGCTAATTAACTTGGTCCCAGTGAGCCATGCCTAAGATGAACAACTGTGTCACGAGTCAACAGCTTGCAGGTTACTGTTTGAGAGAGAGGGAAATGAAATTGGATGAGTAATATAGGTCAGAGTCTAATGCAAGAAAAAATAATTAGCAAAATAGAAGTAAGGGAAAAGAAGATAAAACATGACAAATTCTAAGCTTCACCCCCTAGTATCTACCCAAAAACCTTAGGCTTCACCACTGCTTGGAGGTGATTCCAAGCACCCTTAGGTGGTGAAACCTAAGGTTTTCAGGAAAATTATAGGTTGTGAAGTTTAGGATTTGTCTTGTTTCATTTTCTTTTCCCTTATTAGAATATCCCAAGCTATTTCTAGAGCCTCTTTTTAATTGGCTTCAAGGATTACATTTACATCCTATAAAATCCTCAACAACATTAAATAACAAATTAAAATTAAAATTCAATAAGTAAAAGTTCAAAATTCAAAAATGAAATCTGGAAAAATAATAAATTCTGAAATTCTATTGTGCTTCTTGCATCAGGGTCGGTCATGCATTGTTTGCAATTTGGGCAGCAAGACCATATTAAAGACTATTTGGTAATGGTGGGTGGTTTAGATTATGAGATGATGAGAACATAATAATAATTATTCGGCAACAAAAAAACGTTAGTCCCTAAACAATAATAATTATTATAGTAAGAATAATAATATAAATATAACAGCAACAACAACAACAATAATAACTAATAATTAACTAGAAAGAAACAAACTATTCAGATGATTCAGAGAACGGAATGTTGAGTTAAAAGGAAGACAAAATTGTCCCTTTATATATGACACATCCCATAAACCAGCTCTATCACACAAGAAGTTAACTCTACATAGAAGCTATTTGTCACTGCATTAAGTAGCACTTGACATTGTAAATGTTGCATTATATAGCGCACATATACGATCAGTCTTGCTTCAGAAATATCCAGTTTGAATTGAATAGATTTATGATTCAGTCCATAAAGTGCAGGAGGAGTTCATATTGTTTCAAATGCAGAGATAAAGATAAATTAGCTTCCTAATCAGATTTGAAAGCATATTCATCAAACACCCAAAACATGCAGAGATAGAGACAAATTGGCTTCCTGATCAGTTTTGAAAGCTTATTCATCAAATCCCCATAACTTGGAGAAGTAAAATATGATCTCTTGTTGTTAAACAATTATATATATGACTATGTATTGGGCGAGAATAACCACAAATTTTATAATGATATCAAGTGGCAAAGAAAGAAAATTTATAGAACTCAATGGCCTAGTAAACAAAGAAAGGAGACAGTTTTTATGGCCTCATGTAATGTTGACAGCCATACATCCATGTGGGACTGAGCAACAACCATGCATCAAACCACTTGCATTAGATATTAAAATGAATGAACACAAATATTTTTTTTCTCAAGTAATTGATTCCTTGGAATCAGCAAGCCAGTGTAAGCAAAGCTGACCTCCCCATAACAATCCCAATGTACATAAGAAATATTCAAGGCAGTCAAATTCAACAAGCTGTCTACCACACAACTACCAATTTAACAAATAAAGAAACTTAATTGAACAGCCCCTTCTTAACCCCACCACCACCCTCAAGATACACACACGCCCACATATAACAAATAGAAATATACAAAAGTGGAAGTCTGACATTGACGCGAAATATAGAAATTGAAGAATTAATATAATATAATTGGATACAAACTCATAAACTTAAACTTTAGGTTAAGTGCGTCCTTATATGCTAAATTAAAGACTCACATGTGATTATACATGTTTAAGACGAAGTCCTATATTAAGAAAAAATAAAGAACTTCCTAAGCCATAGGCTTAAGTTTTTTGGTTAAGCGATGTCTCCAAAATTATCACAATAGTTCATGCTAGATGTAGAACCGCATAAACAGCAAATCTCTATTTTGTAATGCTACATTGCTACCTATCTTTTGTTTTTGAGATAGTCAGAAATTTTAGAGTAATATAGCTCTTATAAGGAAATCATAAATGTCATATTTTATAAAAGAAAAAGACATTATGGTCGGTTGATGGTCTGGGTAAAATTTAATTACTTTATCATGAATAAATCCACTACTGACACGTGATTCTGTTGAAGATCCATAGCCAATCCAAAATTGTGGAACTAAGTTGTTTTTGATGTTGTTGAAACTAAAATAAGAACTTTGCTTATGATCATAATATTCAGAATTACCATCCAGTAGCCGAACAAGAAAATTGATCAATCATCAACAAAAAAAGAATGAAGGTGAAAGAATAAGTAGCTTGACTTCTGAAACAATCTCGAAACCCAGAAATCTATATGCCCAGAATGAAATTAGCAATTTTTTTGAAACCTTAGAGATTTTCCAATGCTGGGACTCAAGAACAGACCTGTTTTCAGCAACAAAACCCAGAAGAAAAGACAATAAAAAAGAGAACCCAACACAACCCAATTCAGTCAAACAAACAAACGCCTTAAAAAAAAGAAAAAAAGGAAGATAATTTATATAAGAAGAATAGAGACACTATAAAAAGATCACTGACAAAGGTGTGCACGTGTATGAGAGAGAGAGAGAGAGAGAGAGAGTCTTTACCTGGGAGTATGGATTAAGTAGGAGAAGGTTGAGATTGGTTTGGTCACTTTTCTCTTAATTTATGTGTTTTGTTTATTAAGAGTGTTTGTCAAAGTTCACTTTCTCTCCTCTCTCTCTTATAACTCTCAAAACATGAAAAATGCAATGCATATTGCATGTTATAAATAGAAAGAGAAAAAGAAGAAGAAAAGAAAAAGAGAAGGGGTTTGAAGTGTGAAGTAGAAGTATTTAATTTTGATTCAGTTCCTTTCAGCCTCAGGTGACCCCACTTTAAGCTATGAGACATAGGGCAGTGGGCACTGTTGTTACAGGACCATGGCGTGTGTGTTGTATAATTGACCTGAGAGTCGGTGCACTGCATAAAGATTAAAATACATTGTCACTCTGGACCGCAACTTGCTGCAAGTCCAATCATCCAAAGCGGGGAGACAAGTCCAATCA
Source organism: Quercus dentata (assembly GCA_028216015.1). NCBI lineage: Eukaryota > Viridiplantae > Streptophyta > Magnoliopsida > Fagales > Fagaceae > Quercus > Quercus dentata. Next base: position 13,248,681 of record CP116452.1, on the reverse strand, counting down.
TCCCATGGGAAAGAAAGATTTTTACGAGGATTCCATTTTTATGATGTTTTGTTATAAAGAGGGAAAATTAGCCTGTCACTCGTGTGATGCACATAAAATTATATTTATATATATATATATATATATGTGGGTTGTGTTAACAGGTAAGGTGGCCATTAATAACAATTTTTTAAAATATTTTTTGGCAGTTTTTTTTGGACAACTTTCCTCTTTTTTTTTTTTTTTTTAGTGAGACTTATATTAGTAAATTATTTAAAAAAAAATTTATGAAAAAACAAAAAAATAATTAACCATTTTGATAATTTTTTTCATTTTCATAAAAATAATTAATTGAATTTATATATATATATATATATATATATATATATATATATATATATATATATAGAGTTTTACTGATGTATAGGAGCATTCATTAATAAACTATTTTAAAAAATTATGGGAAAATGATAATGTGACTAACTTCTTTGACAATTTTTTTATTTATAAATTATTTTAAAAAATGATCAAGGGCATACCTTATATATATATATATATATATATATAAATTTGCTTGAACTTCATAATCCTTTTTAACCGAAAGAAAAAGAAAATCTCCATTGTATGTGATGAATGAAAAAAGGCACTTAAATTTTTAAATGACAATTTTTTTTTATCTGACAATATATTATAATTTTCATGATCAAAGAGTAAGGAAAAAAGTGAGATGTAAAAAATAGGCATTTGTAATGATCTAAATAATTATAGATAATAAATGTTGTATTGAAACTTACTTAATTAGTTAAGTAAGCCTATCACTGTTATTATTGTAATCTCTGGCTTTTGAGTTGAATGCACCAAATGTAAAAAAAAAAAAATAAAAAAATAAAATAAAATAGATAATTGGTATCAAATTAGACTACAATTAGAAGCTAATTTAATTGAATTTGTATTTTATTTGTGCTATATGATATATGATTAGGAAAAAATAATTTACATGAGGAGTCTAATTTTAGTTTAAATTTTCAAATTTAAGCTTTCTCTATTTTATTCTCAAATTTGGTTTGGGTCCAGTTCTCTAGTGTACTAGACTCATCATGATAATAACAAGTGACCAATTTTAGCCATGTGTAATCATCACAATGAGTATAGTACACTAGAAGCCCTAGAACTAAACTTTGAGAGCCCTTTATTTTCTTGCAAGGTTGAGTGATGACTTTATAGGTGTACTTAAATCCCTGAACTTAAATTTCTCATTTTAAAAATGAAATATTAAATGTTTTTTACTCCTTTTTTGCTATATAGGGGTGGGGGAGTGGTTAAACCCTAGACATTGTTGTTAATGTTAAGGAGGTGTCAATTGATCTAATGTTGGCAAATAGTTTGACTTCTTAAACAATCTTCAAACCCGAAAATCTATCTTTCCGCAATAAAATTACAATGTTCTAAGTATTAGATATTTTCTAGTAGTAGGATTCAAGATGTAAATACTTGATTTTGACCCCTATGTGTTCTAATTGATATGATACCAATTGAGACTCTTTGGACCCCAAATTGAATAAACAACATAATTTCACCAATTTTATTTGAAGGTTTAAGTAACAAATAGAAAAACTAATTACTGATACCAAATTTGTCACAGTAATAATAAAGAAATAAAAAGGAAGGAATAAAGAGATTTGTTAACGAAGTAGAATACTAAAGACCTGTCTTTTTCTTTACACATACACAAGTGTTACAAACCCTTTTGACGAATACAATGTCAATAGATATTGCCAATCCTAATTCCTAAGGCAGGATTTTCTTTCTTGTATCAAACATGGGATATACCAAACTCTCCCTTGTCGTATTACACTATTACTTGCTTTAATAAAAAAAAAAAAAAAAAAAAAAAAAACCCAAAATTAAACAAAACTTATAAAAAAGACAATAAATAGAGAACCCAACCCGATTTAGTTAACAAAATAAAAATCTTACTATTGCACATTTTTGGTATGATTATTACTTTACAAGTATAAGTGTTTGTGGGGTGTGAGGAGGTAAGAACTGAGATTCAAGTTTTCAGAGAGGGAGTTTCATACATATATACACTTAGATTAGGCTATAATAGAATTTTTATCTTGTATAAAAATAAAAAATAAAAGTTAAAAAAAAAAAAAAATAGATAAAATAAACATAGTTTAAGACGTAGAATAAAGCACATTCCAGTTAACTTTATTCTACTCTCTCTCTATTTCTCCCTCCTTCCTCTCAATTCAAAGACGCTATTATAGTTGCATAGCATTCCTACACAAGATTAATTGTGAACACATTATTAGGGGCCTTTTGAAATATTTCACTAAGAAATAGTAAAAGAGTACCCCGTATTTATGTGGTTTAATAAAAGCCTACGACATCTACGAGCAATAGAGGATGAATTGACCATAATAAAGAGAACTAACAAAGTGTGTACACTTTACACACTCGATTTGTCTAATTCAATAGCACCACTCTTAAACTAGTTGACTATAAAACTCTCTTAAATGTTAAAGGAGGTTCCTTAAAGTGTACTAGATGTTCTAGTTAGCTAGTGAAGCAAACATGCCATTTGGGAAGGGATCTATACAGAAGAAGTTTAGAGTTTTGAAGCTGTTGTGGTGAAATCATATGAGCTGCCATAACGGATGATTAATAGATTATTTAAGCAAAAGAGAGAGGGTTGGTACGGATGAATTTATTTTTTATACTTATGTATTCTTTATTTTTTTTAAAAATACAATCGTTTATATGTTTAGAAATAAGTTTTCTGATGAATATTCTTCTGATTGAGGAAGTGTTTCTTTGTCTACTCATTTACTTGAGTTAAAAGGTATTTGAATTCTATGGTATGGCCCATAGTTTGGCAAAATGTTCTTCTGATTTAAATCGTGTCCTAGTTATTTGGGAATTAGGGAATAGAGACTCTATATCTATTTTGTTTTTCTTTTAATACGGTGGCTAAGGAGGTCAGTAAAAAGATGCATTTTGGGTATTAAAAAAATGTGAATCTTGTTGTCTAGTTACGTGATTTCTTTATTACAATTTTTTTTATAGTACGTATTAGCAAGAGAATAAAAAATGAGAAGTGTTACATTTACAACATTTCCATAATATTTTTCAACAAATTTTAGGTTATAAGTTATTATTAGTTATAATTTAAACTCACTCTTGAAATACTTTTTTCTCATCAATAGCAGCTAGTAATAATCTGCCACTTAGGCTTTATTATAAGTGTATTGTGAACATAACGTTTCTCATATAAGATAAATTATAAGTTCATTGCATATTGTTTGTTAATACAATGAAGATAATAATTATTGTTGCTAAAATTAAAATTTTGAAATCATCTATTGTTTTTAAATACAATCAACATATGAATTATTGTTGTTAAGTGAACTCCAAGTGACATCTAAATACAATAAACTTTTATTTATTATTTTATTTCAAATTTGTTAAGATCTAAATGATTTTTTTAGATTTAAGATGAACAAATTTATACTTTTGTTGTTAGGCTTTACTGTTTCTTTCCCCATATTTTAGATCAAATTGGTTTTTTTTTTTTTTTTTTTTTTTGGTGTGTGTGTTTAAAAAGACCAAGATATTGTCAAGATAATCATATTCAAATTTATTTCAGCTAGACTTAAAAAAAATTTTGGTCTAAGGGGTTCAAAATTTATTTTAGGAGGGCTAAATAAAAAAATAAAAAAATTATATATAATATTTTTTTTGGCCTAGCTCAGGGGTTCATTTGAACCCCTTGGACTGTACCTAGAGCCGTCCATGTTTTAATGATGTGAAAGTTGAATTTATAAAAAAGGGGTATCTTAATTGAGTAGGATTGTAAACGAATTGAATTTTGTCAAATAATGAATATTTAAGCTTAACTCTAAAATGTTTAAGCTCGACTCAAGCTCGTCAAAAATTCTAAAAGTTATGAGCTCATCATGACTCGGCTCAAGCCCAATATCATGCTTTTGAGTTTGGAATTTAATATAAGTATATTATCAAGTACATATTAAGTTTATTATCAAGCTAGTTTGGTTGAAACGAGTAGTCTCAACTTCCAATTAATTAAAGTTATAGTAAAATATGAATTAATTTGTTAAGTTTATATCAAGTTTATTATCAAACCTATAAATGAGCTGGCTAGACTCAAGTTGTTTTGTTTCAAATCTTAATGTTCACGAGTTTGTTCGTGAAATCGTTTTATTTTAATTTTATTTCTACTTAGACTCAGTTTGTTTATTAAATTAATCTAAAATTAAGACTTAAGTTCTGTTTATTTATAAAGAAATAAATATATAAAAATAAAATCTTTTATCAAGTTTAATGAACCACTTAGTTCATTTACCTAAAAAGAAAAATTGAAAAAGAAATCTTTATTTATTTATTTTTTTTAAAAGTCCAAGTAATTAAAGAAGGAAAAGATAACAGTATTGTTCCCTACGTGGAGATGGTGTTTATGTAGTCTGTCGTGGAGACAGGACCTTTCTGAGTTTACGTTGTAGAATCTGACAAGTGTACGCCGCCAACACTTGCGGTTTTTTATAAGTCACTCATGACGTAAGGTCTGAAAAGGAGATACATCATCACCGAAGAAATTGTTTTCAATGGCTATGATTTAGGCTGCGTTTGGTTCCGTAAAATATTTTTCGAAAAATATTTATTATCTGGAAATGTTATTTTTTGGAGAGGAAAATATTTTCAAGTGTTTGGTTGTATTATGAAAATTATTGTAGAAAATATTTTCATGTGTTTGGTTCTATTATGAAAATGCTATTTTCCCAACACCACACACCACCGAAACTCCAATCCAACCCATGGCAACAAAGGGCAATCAAAAGCCACAACCACCAAAACACTACTACCACACCACCACAACAACAACAAAAATCAAAATCATTGTAAATCAAAATCACATAGAGAGAGAGAGATCGGTGGGTCGAAGGCGAGATCGCGTGGATGCGAGATTGAAGGCGAGATCGAACGGCGCGGTGATCTTTGATCGACGAGACCGGTGCGATCTAATGCATGCGATTGTCGGACTCGAGCTCGCGAGATCGAGCGGCGCGGTGCGATCGAGGAGACTGGTGCGATCCGGTGCGTGTGATCGTCGAACTCGAGCTCGGGGTTCGCCAACGACGTCGAAGGCGTGCTCTGGGCTCCCTCTTCTTCCTCTCGCTCTCTCTCTCTCGGCCTGGAAACCATTTGAAGTGAAAATGACGGAAATGAATTTCCGTGGTCAAAGCTTCTTTTTTATGGTCAAATGAAAATGATTTCCGGAAAATTCTATTTTCAAAACCAACTAAACACCCGTATTTACGGAAAACCATTTCCAGAAGTGATTTTCACCCAAAACAAACACAACCTTAGTCCCATAGGCCCTTATTCTGATCACGTCATTTCATTCGATGTGTCTGCAAGGTTCTGAAAATTTAAAAAAAGTTAACACCAAATTGCATCAATCATGGATTAGCATCGGTAATGTTTTTGATCCGAGTCATGACACACACATAATTTTGTGCTACAACTTGTCATATGATAAGTTATAAGTAGTGAAAGTGTGTTTTCATATGACCCATAATTATATATCCACCAATCATAACTCATCACGTCACGCGAGTTATGACACAAAGTTATGCATTTTTACGAGTCCATAGTATTACTCTTTTGATCAGAGTTATGTTGTTACACCCTTCCACCATTCATAGCTCACCACATAGGCAAGTTATACCACAAGTTGTGGCACCAACATAATTTTTTTGATCACTATGATAAGAATTTTAGATTGATTGTCATTGATCATTCTATGATGGGTTTAGTTAATGCTTGTTCTTAAGGTATATATTAATTAATTATTTTATAAAAAAATTATGAAAATTTGTCAAAAAAGTCTATCATTTTTTTTTTTTTTAATAAAAGTTTTTCTGAAAATGAGTTTACTAAAAGTATATGTTAGTAAAACTCTTTTAGAATAATTGTGATTGAGAACTTGGGGATTTAATGATACCTTGAGAAATTTTTTGAACACAAAGTTTACACTTAGAAAGAAAAAACATAGAATAAACAACAATCTTGGAGAAAAATTATTTATGTCAGTTTCATAATAACTCTTTTATGGAAGTATTTATTAAAATATTTTAAAATTAATGCTCCATTTATTTCACAGTAAAATACTTTCAATAAAACTATTTTCAGTTTTTTACCAAACACCCTCTGTATCACACATGCATGGTTTCAATGACATTTAAAACACAAGAAGACCATCTCATCTCATGTGATGGGAATGGATAAGATCCTTTTTGCTTTTTTTTTTTTTTTTTTTAGTCTAAATCCTCTTTGTCACTTTTTGTATACCACTCTATGTTTCATCAATTATTATTTACCATATTTTTATTTTACTTTTCTTATAGAATAATTGAAATTTTGAATGGAAAACAATCATACACAGGACAAGCCCATCTCATATGATGGGAATGGATAAGGTCCTTTTTTTTTTTTTTTTTTTTTTTTTGCTTTTTTTTGGGACTCTTTTGGTTGGGAATCGTTGGGGTTCAGGTTTTTACTTCACACTTATATTTTATTTTTTAGTACTTCACAAACAATGAAACAAAAAGATTCATTGGCTGCTTGGATTTCCTCCTTATCACTTTGATTTTCTTTTCTCTATTATCCTTAGCCATATCTTTCTAGGCTTTAATTGTGAATCACGATACGCGTTTTTCGAAAATTTGTCAAATGACGAATTTGTAGGTGCTCACAAACGCAAGGTAATTACGTATGCCCTTTATAATATTCATGGAGTATATTTTTATTTTAAAACGTATTTAATAAAATAAATACAATCTTTTGTGATGAAAATCTGACCTTCATTCGTACGTAGTTGAGCTGGCTATGTAGTCTAGTGATTGGACGTGGATCTTTCTTTTCCACATGTTGTATGTATAAATAATCTCTTCATGGTCTAAAAAAAAAAAAAATCTCCTTTATTTATCCTGTTAAGAGCAACAGTTAATAGTTTGCAAAATATAAGAATAACTTAATTTTACACATTTTAACTAAAAAATTATTCATATTATTGTTTGCATAAATTTGTATAAATGCAAAAATGCTACAGTAATTGTGTATTTGCATTTAATATTTTACTATTTTTTTCTCCCTTCTTCACTTCACTCTCTCTTTTTCTCTCTGGTCTAACTCTTACCTCACTCTCTCTTTTCCTCCACTAATCTCCGCTGCTCTCTCTCCACAACTATGCCATTGCTAATCACCTCACTTGCCAAAACTCTCGTTGATTGCCATTGCTATCTTTTTTCTTTGTTTGATAGTTTTGATGATTTTGATCAGTAGATTTTGATGGTTTTGATAGGTGGTTTTGGGATTTTGATGGGTGGGTTGATGATGGATGGTGGGTTGATGATGGAGGTTGGGTTGATGATGGTGGTTGGGTGGATTGATGATGGAGGTTGGGTTGATGATCATCGCTGCTATCTTTTTTCTTTGTTTGATCATTGATTATGGTTGGGAATTGAGTTAAAAATGAATATTTTATTGAATAAATGTATATATAAAATAGACAAACTGATGTGGGTGTTTTGTAAAAGTGAGTGTGTAAAATAGAAAAAACATTTTTTTTTTTTTTGGGCAAAATAGACAGAAATTTTGTATCTATTGATGTGGATGCTCTAAGTCCACATTTTTATGTACGTAGCATGTATAAATAATAATAATAATAATAATAATAATAATAATAATAATAATAATAATAATAATTACAGATTAAATTTTGAATTTCAATCTTGCAAAGAAGACCTAAATTTCATTGCATGAGTGTGCACTTATTTTGTACACTATTTTCTTGGAAAAGAAAGTATTTGTGAAAAGAATTGGATTAAATTATTTTCTCCACTTCTTTTCAATCCCTCTTTACAACTGCAAGTTGCAATGTCATATATTGGAATGCTAATTAATATTACTAAATCTAATTGAAATGTGATGCATTTAACAACTAATGAAATCCTTTAAACATAGGATATACTATTTTTTTAATTTTCTCAAACATAAACTTAGCAACATAATCTACTTTTTTTAATAGGATCTAATATTATGTGGTGTATAAGATATTTGTTAAAGAGTAATCAATAATCATTTTATTTATTAATGGGCTGAACTTTAAATGACACATCTTCTTCTAGTATGATGAGCAAAATATGAAGGATTGAATTGTGACCTGCAGGTGAGTTCAAAATCCATCATGAAATGTAAGACGGATTAAAAAAGTCTTCTTAAGATAAGATCATTGACTTTGATAAAACTGTAAAAACTAAAAAGTAATGCTACGTTATTGTCTGAGTAAAAACTAAAAAGGACTTAATTGAGTGATTGTCAAGTAGATGATTTATTTTCCTCAAAACAACAAAAGAAAAGGAAAACGAAAGAGGAAGTCAAAGATTTAGCCCAACAAGGTAACTCACCCACCAATAACTTTTCAAAAAGCCAGTGTCATTGTTATTCACCTACTAAGAAATTGTCTTAAATATAGGACAAACTTAATTAGTTCTTGACTGTAGTACTATTTAGGGTTTTGACATAAATGATTTGAGCATTTATTTTTTTAATTACATAATGAATAGATTTCTGTCACCAAGTGGAACTAGCTATAGTAGACAAACTAGAATAGAGCTACCTCATATCAAAACTGTTCTGGCCTAAACCTCCTAAAGCTTCGCTTTCAAAAAAAAAAACCTCCTAAAGCTTCCTGCACCAAAATAAGCCAAATATCACTCCAATAATTAATATAAGGGGATTAAAATGTGCTTTTTAGCACATAAGTAATGAAGATATTCCGTATTTGGTTGCAACACGTTTACTATTGACTATGTATTGTGCATTCTCCGTTGGATTCCAATTGAATAAGAAATGGAAAAAATAAAAATGAAAATGATGTGTACATGACACAAACGAGATATGTGATTAATGTGTAATCATTTTAAAAAATGTATTAATTCTGTGTCGCCTTCAGTATACAAAAGTATTGAATAAATTCAAACCTTGCTTCAATGTATTCATAACTTATTAGATTGTGCATTGACATTAGATTGATTGGTGTGAAAATTTGACAAATTATAAAAAGTAATAAAAAAAGAAAATGAAAAAGATATGATGTTATTAAATATATATTTTTGGGTTTCTTGTATACTAGAATCATGAACGGGGCATGGGACATGAGTTAGACATGTAACCATTTAAAAAAATGTGTTGTGTCACCTTTAGTATACAAAAGCATTGAATAAAGCCAAACCTGCTTCAATGTATCCGTAGTTGCACGATTTTCCTAGCCCAAACCCTATTGATCGTGCCCCGACCCAAGGCGCAACACACAATAAATACTTGTAGAGGATGGGTCAAAGAACTTAGCCTCAGTGAGCTTAGTCGGCCCGAGGTATGGAAAATGTTGTTGCGGGAATAAAAACACCAGAATGGATACTCCACAGAAGATTCTATTTCCGAGTCTTGAATACGCTTTTTCCGTCCCCCTTCTTTGAGGGACTCTATTACATTATATAGCTCTCTCATTCTTATCCGAACCTTACACTTGTTGATCATCTAAGCCCCCACTTGAGCACTGTCCTATCAAACACCTTTATCACTCCCTTGTGAGTTGCGGTGGCCAAGGTAGTCTTGTTCAGGGTCTTTTCCTCATTAATGCGGCCAAGAGGGTGGTTGTGACACATTTAATGTGGTGGTAGCAGACTTTCCATGAGATATTTTGGGTTTTATTCTTTTTTATATGCTTGGAGGATGAGCTGCGGTGGTTGGGGCGAGCTTTTAGTCTGGACTTCGTAGTGTTCGAGGAGGTGTTACTCCTCGGACAGGTTTCTTTTACCGCAGTTGGGCTTGAATAATATTTTGACTATGACTTCTCCTCGGACACGATGCTTCTCGGACGGGCCGGTAGTTAACTAGCCCATTATTTTGGGCCGGGGCCCACAATAGCCCCTCAAAACTCCGGTTTTTATCTCCTTCCGAGGAGAAAAGCGGGGTTTTGATATCGGCGAGAGGATGGAAGTAAGGAAGGCGCGCGTGCGTGGGCGATTTACTTTGGACGCGCTACAATTTACGAGGCGCGGCCATTTACTTCCGGAGGCTTTTTGTCCCCTTCATCCAACAGTGAGATGTGGATCGAACGGCCATCATTATTTCTCGACTTTTTAGGCAAGGTCGATCTTTTCTCTCTCCTCCCGGCTATATAAGACGTCGACAGGCTATCTTTTTCTTTTTTTTTTTTTATCCGCACATCAGAATAGAGACCTCCAGAAAACTCCGGCGCCCAGAAATTCTTGAGCACATCCTTTCTTGAGATCTTCATAGTCATTTCTGCGAAGCACCCTTCATAGAAGAGCTTTCCGATCACCTCATCGGTCATTCGAGAAGATACCTGTAAGTTCCGTTCGCTTTGTCGCTCCGATTTCCTCCTCGGACATTGTTTTTCCCCTCGGTCTTTATTTTCATTCTTCCAATACAGCTCGGATGGGTAGATTCGAAAAATTAGTAAATACTCCGGCCGCTATGGAGGCCTTTAGGGCAAAATACCACATTCCCCAGGGTGGGGCTGCAGATCTTGTCCTCCTGAAGGAGTATTGATGAGATAGAGGCGAGGAGAAGTTGTTATCCCCATGATTGCTTTCATAGAGGGAGGGATGACACTTCCCATGCGTAGGATTACAAGGGAATACCTGTTCAACCATAGGTTGACGCCGCATCGATGTGCCCCAAATATGTTCAAGATACTAGGTTGTGTAGATGTCTTAGACGAGCGGATGAATCTAGGCCTTACTTGGCACGACGTGGTTTATCATGACGAGTGTCACCGCCTCGAGAGTGGAGGGTATTATCTTAAATCCTGATCCGAGGTGGTTAGATTGATCTCTTGTCTTCCAAGATCCAATAAGACCGTGAAGAATGATTTCCTTATTGCGTCGGGGAGTGGTTCGATGGTATTCATTGTCCGACTCGGGCGGCAGAATCCCAGTGCGGCGTCTTTAGGGCCAATCCTTTTGGGGAAAGGGTTTAGTATTGGGGGTTATTTTTCTTGCTTTCTTTACACTTAGAGAATTTCATGAACTAATCCCACTTCTCTTGGATGTTTGCGAGATAAAGTTCACGTCGCTCCTCGGCTAAACTTCGTGAATGTGTGCGCTGAACTACCTTCGAGGTCGGAAATTTACGCGAGGACGAGGACGGACGATTACGTGCGGCTCATCTGGTTCTGGGCTATCAACCTCTAAGCCGCTCTTTCCAAGCTATTGGTCACGCCATAAGGGCCGGCAGTCCGAGGTTGGCTAGGATTGACGTGTCCAAGAACGGGTTCCTAGCTCAACGTGATCTTCCACCAGTCATACTACCCGGCGTTCGACATCCCTATCTAGCAGAGCAACTACCTCCGCCTGACGAGCCTGGTGTTGATGGTCGAGTTGAAGGGCAAACCGAATCGTCTCGTCTTTCCCTTGAGGAAGAAATAAACGAGTTTTATTTTGAGGAGGAAGTTCAGCAAGACCCCATAGTTGAGCTTTTCGATCCTGAAGGAGAGCAGGATCGCAATTCCGTGGCTGGTGGTCCAATCATAATAACCTGCTCGGACGACTCCTCGGACGGAGAAAGAGGTGATATGGGAAAATCTCTGCGAGAGTTGATGTCCAGCTGAGGAAAGGGTCGGTCCTCAAAGGCGCCTGCCAAGGCACAAACCCGAGACCCTCCTCCAATCGCCCCTCAGGTCCCTATTGATCCCGGCCTCAAGGCTATCCTCGACCTAAAAAAGAAGAGGCAGGGTGACATTCCCGAGGAGGGTGAACTGGTTTCCCGACTGCTAAGCGTGAAAGCTACAAAGGGAAAGAGGAGTAAGAGGGCAAACTCCTCAGAGAGCGAGGACGAGGAGAACCGTGTTGAGGTGCGCGCTACTCCGCGTACATGGAGCCCTAAGTTGGAGTTAGATGGGGTTGCCATCCCCTACAACTCGTCGATCCAAGAGTACAACAGGGGCCGAGCAGGGCACGTGGGTGATGCCTTAGAGCAGCCCCTATTGCTTCCTCGGGATATGGAGGCCTATAGGCGGTTCTCTCGGCCCGAGATTTTCCTATCCTTCAAAAGGGATCTTGCGATGGTAAGTAATCCTTCTCTTGTTTTATTAGCTTATTTGACCCTGTTAAATTCTGAACCGATCTTGTTTCGTTCGCAGATTACTCAGCAGGTATTTGTGGGTGAGGAATTTTGTCGTGATAATCGAAGTCGGGCTGAGGTTGAGGCTCGATCCCAGGACAGAGATGGAGAAAGCCTTGGGGTCTCTCAAGCACGATCACCTTGAACTCACGGAGAAGTTCAAGGAGTCGGAGAAACAGCGCAAAAGCGTAAAGGCTGGTTTGAAAAGCACCGAGACCTAGGCGGAGGACCAGCGCAAAGAGCTATACTTGACCCAGATCAACCTCGCCATCGAGAAGCGGCGATCTTGGATCTCAAGACCGCACTTTGCAAAAAGTCGAGGATGAGCTGCGGCGGGTCAAAGAGGAGGCTCGGCTGATCCGAGAGGCCACAGAGGCTGAAAAGAATGCTGCTCGCCAGCTCGGGGTCCAAGAAACGGAGGCCAGGCTATCGGAGGAGATCCCCGAGGTGTGCGGGGACTACTGCGACATCTCATGGGCTCGGGCCCTTGATGTTGCGGGAGTTTCCGCGGACTCGGCGCTAAGGTTGCCCGAGAATGTTTTCTACCTTCGGGAGATCCGAGAGAATCCTAACGGCGTCCAAGCAGCCTACGAGCGAGGATTTGGCGGTGCTCGATGTTGTCCCCGTGCTCGACAACTCGAAGGATCCTGTTGCGGACCCTACCATCGAGGTTCCCCCTTCTCAACCAGAAGCGAGAAAGAAGATCCTCCTGCCAAGGCTTAGCTTTTAGGTTTTTTAATTTTTATATTTCCTTCCTCTCTTTATTATTATTATTTTTCGAATGAGAGTCGTCCCGCTTTTGCGTTCTTTTGTAAAGACCTCTCTTTTTGTATCGATCTCGGACTATTAATATAGAATGTTTCCTTCGTTTTTATGGATTTATGCTGGTACCATCCCTTTATTTAACGCTAATAACAATATAAACGGTTAAGGTGAAGAGGATGTCATGTAGCGAATTTGAATGAGGGTGGCAATGGTGCTAGGCTGCGTGCACACCTTAAAATGACTTCCCTTAGGTAATAGTTCCCAACTTGTCATAAGTAATAATTTCCCCTAAGTCTGTGGTCCGAGGATCCATGCGGGACTTAGGTTCTATTTAAAACTATGAATAGTCGCCATAAGTAATAATTTCCCCTAAGTCTGTGGTCCGAGGATCCATGCGGGACTTAGGTTCTATTTAAAACTTGTATAGTCACCATAAGTAATAATTTCCCCTAAGTCTGTGGTCCGAGGATCCATGCGGGACTTAGGTTCTATTTAAAACTTGTATAGTCGCCATAAGTAATAATTTCCCCTAAGTCTGTGGTCCGAGGATCCATGCGGGACTTAGGTTCTATTTAAAACTATGAATTGTCATGAGTAATAATTTCCCCTAAGTCTACGTGGTCCGAGGATCCATGCTTAGGACTTAGGTTCATTTAAAACTATGAATAGTCGCCATAAGTAATAATTTCCCTTAAGTCGTGGTCCCGGGAGCCATGCGGGACTTAGGTTCTTTTAAAACTTGTATAAGTTGTCATGAGTAATAATTTCCCCTAAGTCGTGGTCCGAGGATCCATGCGGGACTTAAGTTACATTTAAAACTATGAATAAGTTGTCATGAGTAATAATTTCCCTTAAGTACGTGGTCCGAGGAGCCATGCGGGACTTAGGTTCTATTTAAAACTTATATAAGTTGTCATGAGTAATAATTTCCTCTAAGTCCGTAGTCCGAGGATCCATGCGGGACTTAGGTTACATTTAAAATTATGAATAGTTGTAGATAGATCAGCAGGCAGAGGATAATCACGAAACAAAACATGGGCGAAGCCATTTTCATTAATAACAATATCTTCTGAGGTTATTTACATTCCATGGTCGAGGTATGGTTTTTTCATCCAGATCTTCTAGGTAGTAAGCGCCTATCCCCGCCACGGATGTGATACGGTATGGTCCTTCCCAATTGGGCCCCAACTTGCCCCAAAAGGGGGTTTTTGCGCTGCCGAGAATCTTTCTCATCACGAGATCACCTGGACCCAGAGGTCGCAGCTTAACATTGGCATCATACCCTTGTCTCAAACCACGGTGATAATAGGCCATATGAATCGTGACTTTTTCCCTTCTTTCCTCGGCTAAGTCTAGACTTCTTCCCAATAACTCGTCGTTACCGTTTGGGGTAAACGAGTTAGACCTAAGTGTGGGGAAGTTGTTCTCGATTGGGAGCACGGCCTCAGCCCCATAAGTCATCGAAAAGGGGGTCTCACCGGTTGAACATCGCGGCGTTGTCCGATAGGTCCATAAGACGTGCGGGAGCTCTTCCACCCATCTCCCCTTTGCCTCATCCAGTCTTTTTGATCCGTTCACTATGACCTTGTTCACGGCCTCGACTTGCCCATTTCCTTGGGGGTATGCGGGGGTCGAATATCGATTAATGATCCCAAACTCGCGGCAATACTCCCTAAAACTCTTCTTGTCGAATTGGAGACCATTGTCGAAAATGAGTGTACGTGGAGTTCCGAAGCGGGTGATAATGTTTTTCCAGATGAATTTCTGGGCATCTATGTCCCTAATGTTGGCCGGAGGTTCAACTTCCACCCATTTAGTGAAGTAATCGGTTCCGACTATTATGTATCGCTTGTTCCCCATGACTTTGGGGAAAGGTCCGACAATATCAAGACCCCATTGTGCGAACGGCCATGGGCTAGAGAGTGGGTTGAGAACCCCTCCGGGTTGGTGGATATTCGAGGTAAATCTTTGGCACCGATCGCACTTCTTAGCGTATTCTTGGGCCTCTCTTTGCATGTTCGGCCACCAGTATCCCTAGGTGAGTGCCCTGTGCGCCAGCGACCTTCCTCCGGTGTGACTTCCACAAATTCCCTCATGTAACTCTTCAAGTAGAGACTCGGACTCTTCCGGATGTACGCAGAGTAGGTACGGTCCGGAGTAGGAGTGCCGATATAGTTTGTGGTCCTCTGATAGCCAGAACCGAGGAGCATTTCTACGTATCTTCTCGGCCTCTAGTTTTTCTTCCGGTAAGATATCATCTTGGAGGAAGTTTCTTATGGGGTCCATCCAACTGGGACTCGTCTCGATCCGATGGACTTGGGCCGGGTTTCTGCTGATGGGACTCGCCCTGACTAGATCTTCTACAAGGATCATTCGTGGCAGATTATGCACCGAGGACGTGGCAAGAGTGGCCAGCGAGTCTGCATGAGTGTTTACACTACGGAAACGTCGTCAAATTGAATGACTCAAAACTCGTCTCCAGGCGTTTGACTTGTCTTAGATACTCTTGCATCCTAGCATCTCTGGCTTCCAGCTCACCCATCACTTGTTCGACGACCAACCTGGAGTCCGAGAATGCTTCTATTACTCTTCCGCCCAATCTTTGAACCATTGTCATCCCTTGAAGTAAGGCCTCGTATTCGGCTTCATTGTTCGTAGCCGAAAATCCGAGCCTCGGCGATTTTTCAATGGCGGCACCGCCTGGTGATATTAAAACTATCCCAACTCCGGATCCTCTCTGGTTGGCCGCGCCATCCACGTAGACCTTCCAATGCAAGGTCCCCCCTGCTGAAATTACGCCAACCGATTTTCCATCCATGTCTTTCTTCTCGGTTATTGTTTCTATAGAGGGTTTAGCAAACTCTACTACCAGGTCTGCGAGGATCTGACCTTTGATGGAGGATCTGGGCATATATTTAATATCAAAGGCTCCCAAAAGCGCGCTCCACATGGCGATCCTTCCTGTGTAGTCGGCGCTCAAGCACTTGTTCGGAGGGGAAGGCGAGTTAGAACGATGACCGTATGCGCTTTGAAAGTAATGAGGGAGCTTCGGGTGGCATGTACTACCGCTAGAATTGCCTTTTCTAGAGGTAGGTATCGCACCTCGGCCTCATGTAATGATTTGCTCACATAGTACACTGGTCTCGCACCCCATTATCATCCCGTATCAGTACCAGGCTTACGGCATGGGGAGCTACAGCAATGTACGCAAACAACACCTCGTCCGCCTCAGGGCTGGACATGATGGGGGTTGTGACAGATATTCCTTAAGCTGCTGGAAAGCCCGAACACAATCCTCCGACCACTCAAACCCTTTCCACTTATTTATCGGGAGGTAAAAAGGTCGGCATCGATCCGTTGACCGCGATATGAACCGGTTTAATGCTGCAATCATACCGGTGAGCTTCTGCACTTCCTTCGGGTTCCGAGGAGCCTGTAGGCTGTTTATTGCTTTGATTTGATCGGGGCTCACTTCTATTCCCCTATGGGTTACCATGTACCCTAAAAATCTCCCCGACCCAACCCCGAATGAACATTTGGAAGCGTTCAACCGCAATCGGTGTTCCCTTAAGATAGCGAAGATTTCTTCGAGGTCTTTCACGTGCTCGGACACCCTTTTACTTTTTACAACCATATCGTCTATGTAAACCTCAATGATCTTGCCCAGTTGTGGTTCGAACATCCGGGTCATCATCCTTTGGTAGGTTGAGCCTGCGTTCTTTAGCCCAAACGGCATCACCTTATAGTGATAATTTCCGATGGGCGTCATGAAAGCCGTCTTCTCCTGGTCTTCTGGCGCAAGGGGGATCTGATGATAGCCCCGGAAGGCGTCTAGGAAGCTCATCCGAGGGTGACCCACGATTGCATCCACCAACCTGTCGATTCGGGGTAGGGGAATGGGTCCTTTGGGCACGCCTTGTTTAGGTCCGTGAAGTCCACGCAGACCCTCCACTTCCCTGTCTTCTTCCTTACCACCACCGTGTTTGCCAACCACTCGGAGTAAAAAACCTCTTTAATAGCCCCTGCTTTTTTCAGTTTTGCCACCTCGTCTCTTACGGCACTAGCATGCTCCTTTGAAGGGCGTCGGGGTGGTTGCTTCTTCGGAGTGGAAGAGGGGTTGACGTTCAGGCGGTGACAAATAAGGCTAGGATCAACTCCCGGGGCGTCGTAGGCGTCCTATGCAAACACGTCAACATTTCCTCCGAGAAATCTGACCAGTTCCTCTTTTTCTTGAGAAGGTAACTCAGAGCCGACCTGAAAAAACCTGTCCGGGTCGTTGTTGACAGCGATCTTATCTAATCCTTCGCACCTTATCTCCTCGGCTAGCCCATCGCCTTGCCTGGCCGAAGAGGCTGGTTGCTATGAGCTCTGTGGGGCCGAGGACTCGGCAACGGGCCGATGTAAGATGGCGGCAACCATACACTTCACGGCTACGGCCCGATCTCCTCGGATCTCTTCTACTTGTCCTCCGGATGGGTATTTTACCTTTTAGTGGAGTGTGGAGGATACGGCTTCTAGGGTGTGGATCCATGGCTTGGCAACTATTGCGATGTAGGGAGAGTAAGCGTCAACCACGATAAAATTTACCTCCACCACTTCCGACCTAGTCCGCACGGGTAGCCGGATCTGCCCTTTCGGTGTAACCATCCTCCCTTCGAAGCCGAGAAGGGGGGAATCATAAGCTGCCAAATCTTTCCGGCCGAGGTTCAGCCCCTTGTATAGATCAGGGTACATTATCTCTACCGCACTTCCTAAATCTACTAGCACCCTTCTCACATCGAAGCCTCCAATTCTTAACGTAACCACCAAGGCATCGTCGTGAGGTTGAATAGTTCCCCTCTTATCCTCGTCCGAGAATCCCAGTATCAAAGAGCTTTGCTTTTTCGACCTTTTGGGTTCCCTATGCTTGTCCTCGGAGCGGAGCCGATCAACAGCCAGTACCACAGGGATGGGTGGTGATTCTTCCCGGTGCGGCGAGGATGACATGTATCGTCCCAAAGAGGGGGTCTTAAGGATACATCCTTTCGAGACTCTGGTATTGCTTGACCGGGATGTCCGCTCGAGGGGTGCAGGAGGTGACGTAACTTCCCTTCTCGGACCAACCGATCTAGGTGATTCCATAGATTCCCGCAATCCTTAGTGGTATGCCCATGGTCACGATGGTAGTGACAGGATAGGTCCTGGTTACGTTTAGAAGGGTCTCCGGCCATCTTTCTCGGCCATCTAAAATAGGGCTCGTTTCTTACTTTCTCCAAAGACTTTTGTTATCGGCGGCTCCCTGAACACGGCATTCTTTGTTTGTGGGTGGCTTTGTCCAGCTTGTCGCGAGAAATCTCTCCTCGGTTGGCTAGGGTTATACCGTTCCGACCTAAAGTCATTTACTTTGGGGGGAATGACCTTCTCCTTTCCCCTTCCTTGCAGGTGATCTTCCTCCACCCTTTTGTACTTGTCGATCCTATCCATCAACCGATGAACATCGGCAACTGGTTTACCAGTGAGGGATTTCCTTAAACCATGCTCGGTGGGGAGGCCGCTTTTGAACGTGCTGATAGCAACATCATCATAGTTGTCATCTAAGTCGTTATACACCTCCCAATATCTATCCGAGTATGCTTTTGGGGTTTCTCCTTCGTGCATGGATAAAGACAATAACGAACTAAGGGGTTGAGGGACTCTGGTATTTGTGATAAAACGGGAGCAGAAAGCCCGAGTGAGCTGCTTGTAGGAGCCTATGGAATTTGTCTTCAGTCTGTTAAACCACCTCATCGCCATTGATCCCAAGCTGGATGGGAAGATTTTGCACATTAGGGCTTCATTTTGCGAGTAGATCGCCATTTTCTGGTTAACTGGCTCACATGCTCTACCGGGTCTGCTTTCATTTGTTATAGATGGCGAACGCCGGTTGGTTGAAGCGTCGAGGCAGCTTAGCCCCTTCAATTCTATACGTGAAGGGTGATCTTGAAACCTGGTCCAGCGCCTTCTTCATAACATCGTTCCTCGAACCCTCATTGGATGGGTTCTCATATTTCCGCACGGGCGTGGTTCCCTTTCATAGGAAAAGGTTTCACTTGGGGGTCCTTGACCTCCGTCGGTAACTCGCATCCTCTGCATTAGAAGACTCGCCCCGAGTCGAGGGGATCGTTTTCGCCGCACACGTCGTAACTCCCTTTTCAGGTCATCTATCTCCCGTTGCATGGCATGATGACTATTTCGCCTCCGGGACACGTGATCTTGCTGTCCGAGTGTGACTCTGGCTCATCCGAATAGTATGCACACTTCCTTCACGATTCCCCCCGCCGCCTGGGTGGGTGGGGTTATTTTGCCTCCGGGACTCGGCGGGTTGTGTCTGTTGGGAGTTTGCCTGGTGAGGATTCTCCCGGTGTGGGCCTAGTTACGCCATACTCGACCGTTGTGCTAGGCGATGCTCTAGTTCTTCCCACAGACGGCGCCAATTGTAGTTGCACGATTTTCCTGGCCCAAACCCTATTGATCGTGCCCTGGCCCAAGGCGCAACACACAATAAATACTTGTAGAGGATGGGTCAAAGAACTTAGCCTCGGTGAGCTTAGTCGGCCTGAGGTACGGAAAATGTTGTTGCGGGAATAAAAACACGAGAATGGATACTCCACGAGAAGATTCTATTTCCGAGTCTTGAATACAGCTTTTTCCGTCCCCCTTCTTTGAGGGACTCTATTACATTATATAGCTCTCTCATTCTTATCTGAACCTTACACTTGTTGATCATCTAAGCCCCCATTTGAACACCTGTCCTATCAAACACCTTTATCACTCCCTTGTGAGTTGCGGTGGCCAAGGTAGTCTTTGTTCAGGGTCTTTTCCTCATTAATGCGGCCAAGAGGGTGGTTGTGACACATTTAATGTGGTGGTAGCAGCTTTCCATGAGATATTTTGGGTTTTATTCTTTTTTTATATGCTTGGAGGATGAGCTGCAGTAGTTGGGGCAAGCTTTTGGTCCGGACTTCGTAGTGTCCGAGGAGGTGTTACTCCTCGGACAGATTTCTTTTACCGCAGTTGGGCTTGAATAATATTTTGGCTATGACTTCTCCTCGGACACGATGCTTCTCGGACGGGCCGGTAGTTAACTAGCCCATTATTTTGGGCCGGGCCCCACAGTATCCATAACATTATTAAATTGTAAATTGACTTTAGATTGATTGGCATGAGAAATTGACAAATTATAAGAAGAAATTAAGAAGAAAAAAGACATGATTTTATTGAATATTATGTATACCAGAATCATGAATACTTTTGGCAAAGTCTCTTATCCAATTTGTACCCCATTCGGATACATGGATGTATGTTATGAAGCATTCGGCATATATCGTAGGGGGAAAAAGATTCGGCATAAAATAGTCCAAAATTATGAAAATCATTAAATATTCGGCATAAATAGAAGGTGAAAAAAACATTGGTACATTATACTCTCGATTAAAATAAGAAATTTGAGACTAAAAGGGAAACTATATATGTTATATTATATTATCTTATAATAGCTTAGTTTTCATTTTAATTAAATAAAATACATATTTAAAATACATATAATATATGTGCTTCAAAATAATATATTTAAATTATAATTTATTCACCTTAATTATAGAAAAATGGTAAAACATCAAAGAACAAACTCAAGAATATCAATGGTGGCTCTAGAAATATTTTTAGGATGGTCATTAAGAAACTTAAATTATACAAAATTTAATAAAGATAACTTGAATATATTGACGTCACAAAAAAATGAAGTATTACAAGTTTTTTCTACTAACAAAGAGAAAAGGAAAAAAATAAGCCAAATATCACACCAAAATAAGCCAAATATCACTCCAATAATTAATATAAGGGGATTAAAATGTGCTTTTTAGCACATAAGTAATGAAGATATTCCGTATTTGGTTGCAACACGTTTACTATTGACTATGTATTGTGCATTCTCCGTTGGATTCCAATTGAATAAGAAATGGAAAAAATAAAAATGAAAATGATGTGTACATGACACAAACGAGATATGTGATTAATGTGTAATCATTTTAAAAAATGTGTTAGTTCTGTGTCGCCTTCAGTATACAAAAGTATTGAATAAATTCAAACCTTGCTTCAATGTATTCATAACTTATTAGATTGTGCATTGACATTAGATTGATTGGTGTGAAAATTTGACAAACTATAAAAAGTAATAAAAAAAGAAAATGAAAAAGATATGATGTTATTAAATATATATTTTTGGGTTTCTTGTATACTAGAATCATGAACGGGGGCATGGGACATGAGTTAGACATGTAACCATTTAAAAAAATGTGTTGTGTCACCTTTAGTATACAAAAGCATTGAATAAAGCCAAACCTGCTTCAACGTATCCATAACATTATTAAATTGTAAATTGACTTTAGATTGATTGGCATGAGAAATTGACAAATTATAAGAAGAAATTAAGAAAAAAAAGACATGATTTTATTGAATATTATGTATACTAGAATCATGAATACTTTTGGCAAAGTCTCTCATCCAATTTGTACCCCATTCGGATACATGGATGTATGTTATGAAGCATTCGGGCATTCGGCATATATCGTAGGGGAAAAAAAGATTCGGCATAAAATAGTCCAAAATTATGAAAATCATTAAATATTCGGCATAAATAGAAGGTGAAAAAAACATTGGTACATTATACTCTCGATTAAAATAAGAAATTTGGGACTAAAAGGGAAACTATATATATTATATTATATTATCTTACAATAGCTTAGTTTTCATTTTAATTAAATAAAATACATATTTAAAATACATATTATATGTACATATAATATATGTGCTTCAAAATAATATATTTAAATTATAATTTATTCACCTTAGTTATAGAAAAATGGTAAAACATCAAAGAACAAACTCAAGAATATCAGTGGTGGCTCTAGAAATATTTTTTAGGATGGTCATTAAGAAACTTAAATTATACAAAATTTAATAAAGATAACTTGAATATATTGACGTCACAAAAAAATGAAGTATTACAAGTTTTTTCTATTAACAAAGGGAAAAAGAAAAAAATGGATTGATAAGAGATAAAGTGAGAATTGAGAATGCTGAGATGAGAATAATAAAGTAAGAGAATTGAAATGATAATAGAAAAGAGAAAGAAAAATTGATGATATTTACTGTAACTATGAGTTGAACTACAAGCTAAGGCATTAAAGAAAGATAATTTTTGCAACTATGAAGTCAAAAAGAGCATAATGACTAACACTGTCAAGGAAAACTCATGAACTACAATATTATTTTTGAGTCCATTTTTCAAGGAAAAATGAAATTAGAAATTATTTTTATGTAATAGGTTGAAAAAGTTACAAATTTGAATAATTATTTTTCTTTTTCTTTTTTAATAGGTTTTTTGTTGAATGATTTGTTAACTTATTTTTGTTTGGTCTAGTTTTTTTTTTTTTTTTTTTTGGGGTTATTTTTGGGTTATTTTTGTTGTTATTTGTATTTACTTTTTTATTTAAGGGTTTTTTTTGGGGGGGGGGGCGGTTTAAGGGGTTAAGGATTATGTTTGTGGGGACATAATTATTTTCGGAGTAATGCTACATCTACAACATTTTTAAAACAAATCTTATGCAATAATTTTTTATTAGTGGGTTAAAAAATGGTGTCAATATTGAGTCAAAATTAGAATTAGTAATCGCTTTCCACTTATTATATAAGATTTATTGTGAAATTATTGTTAAAATGTTGTGAATGTAACACCATTCTTATTTTTATTGAACCAAAATTCTTATAATTTTCAAGTCAGGGTAGTCAATATTTTTATTAGGGTGGTCCAAATAGGTTAATTTAGTGTGTGTATATGTTTTTTTTTTGCAAGTATCTATATACATTTTTTGGCAAGTCGGGGTGGACTTGTGACCATCTTGAGTTACAAATAGTGTTGCCCTTGTAGAGTATAATAATAGGAAAGAATATAAAGATGTTAAATTTAAATATAAATAGTAAAATATGGAAGTAATTAAAAAATATTAATTCTAGATAATTATGCATGATGTTGCAGCACATGCATGTTTCATAAGAGCATTCACAATTGGAAATGTCATTTTATTCTATTTTACCATTTCAAAAATATACTTTATCAATTATACCATACTATTTTACAACACACCTAACATCCCAACTTTTATTTTCTATTCTACTCATTAAAATAATATATCTATACAATAAAATATATTTCCTTTCTCTAATTTTTGTCTCTCTTCCTCCCCTCTCTCTCACCGCCATGAACAAACCCAATACCCCACAACCACCATCCAAACCCCACCACTGTTGCACCCACGGAAAAAACCCGCAAATAAAGCACCAAACCCACAACTCAAATCAAACCGAGCAAACTAGATCCATAAGAAAACCCACAACTCAAATCACCAAATCCACCACCAACCACAACCACAACCACAACAATAGCTACATCCACAAGAAATAGCCACCAACTAATCACACAAAAAAAAAAAAAAAAAAAAAAAAAAAAAAAAACCGATCTCCACGCATCCACCGCAGCGGTTTGCACGCCGATCCACCACGATCCTTAGCCCCAAAGCCACTACAACCCACCATGACCATGATCCAAATGATTCAAAACCCAACCAACGCCACCGGACTTGAGAGAGCCACGATGGACTTGAGAGACCCATAAACTCATCAAACCCATGCCGGACTTGAAAGACCCGCAACCCACGTCCCACACCGAACTTGAGAGAGCCACGACCCACACTAGACTTGATGCACTCACGAATCGTGATGGAGCCATGATCCACGGAGAAGACGAGAAGAACAACTAGGCTTGGTTAGGTGGCTTGTGGTGGCTTGTGTGATGATGGCTTGCGGTGGGGCCTGTGATAGTGGGTCCGGCCATGGTGGCATGGTGATGGCATTCATGTCTACCATGGTTTTGGGTCAGAAGAGGAGAGAGCAAACAAGAGAGAAGAAGTTAAGAGAGGGAAATGAAATAATGAGAAAGGAAGAGAGAGAAGAATCAGTCAGATAATAAAATAATAATTTTTAATCATACAATCTTGCTATAGTAACATCCTAGAAATAGGATGGTACTATAGTAACATTGTAAAATTTTTTACAATTGGCACAATTTGACAATCCTCTTTGGAGCATCATTTAAGGATTTGATGGTAAAATATATCAATAGATAGGATATACAAGGCCACCATTTGTGAATGCTCTAACACGCAGGCCTTAAGCATTATGCTACAATTAATTATGAAAGTCTTTCTTTCCACTTGCATTGCATACTTCAATTTTTTTGAGAAAGCATTGCATACTTCATTTTTTTTTTTTTTTAGAAAATAAAATTTTTAAAAGAAAATAAAAATAAAAAGTACAACGAATTGACAAACCGGTTTTGATAAGTATTGATGGTGTCTAAAAATGAACCAACTCCATATTCGTCCATAGTGGTCATCCAGAGAAGGAATGATAGGAAACAAGCTACTCATCCTTCGTCCATAAAGGTCTCTGGACGAGTTTGTCGTGTCTACTTTACCGCTTTGAGATGACCTTCCGTCCATCATTGCTTAGGACAAGCTCAACAACGGTTATAGAACAAGGGAGCATAAAAGATAAACACCATGGCAGTTATAGAGGTGTACTCTAAACTTTCCGGACTTCGTAAAGGTAGGGAAGTTATTCAATGGATAACCGTTTCCTGAACCTATAAAAGCATGAATCTTTGACAATCAAAGGTAAGTGTTTCCAGGCACAATCCCCATAAGTTTGGAATTCCCTATTTCGGAAGAAAATACTAACTTTATCATAGGAGGATTTGTGACCAATCAACCTCGGTCTCCTCTGATATTTTGTTTCTTCTCTTCCAGGCCCTCAACATCATTAAAATATGTGCTATTCAGCCCACTGATTTCCTAAGTATTATCAATTGGCACCATCTAGGGGGAAAGATTTGTTAGACTTTATTGAGTTTTACAATTCCTTTCTCGGACAAAAAAAGGTTGCAATGGTTCGGACTAGATCGAGGGATCGGCCCAGGCCATCAAGAAAGCGGGGATGCTTCTAGCCATCCCCATTGCGATCGTCAATTTGCACTTGCCATGCAACCATCCTCTATTCATGTGCAATTCATGGTAGCCGCTATGGCGCGAGTTAACTTCGCCGTAACCAAGAAGCGACAAAGGAGATTCATCTTAGGAGGTAACGGTATGAAGCATATGGTGAAGAACAAGACCAGAACCAGGGAGATGGAAGAAGTGATGTGCTTGAAAGTCAATCAAAGGGCACCACATCAAGAAGGGTGCCACACTTAGAGAGAGAGATTGACCGGATGAGGAAGGTTATGGACGAGATGAGGGAAAACATGAGAAGAACGAATCCTGTAGAGGATCTAGTTCACCGTATAGATTCCCCTTTCAAAGCTTCCATCAATGGTCACCCCTTGTCTCCAAAATTTAAGATGCCTTCTTTGGATTCGGATGATGGAGCACGTGACCCATTTGATCACATTGCTACTTTTAAGACTACAATGCACCTTGGGGGGGTTCCCGATGAAATTATGTGTAGAGCCTTCCCTACCACCCTCAAAGGTCCGTCACGAGTGTTGTTCAAGTAAAATACCCTCGAATTCGGTAAGTTCTTTCAAAGAGTTAAGTAAGTTGTTTATTAATAACTTCATTAAGGGGAAAAAGACACAAGCGTTCTTCATCCAACATGTTGACTATAGAACAGGGGGAGAATGAAAACTCCGTGGTCCTTTATCACTCGTTTCAACAGGGAAGCCTTGACGGTGGATGAGGTGGATGATAAGTTATTACTGGTGGCTTTTCACAACGGGGTTAATTCTGATTTATTCATCCACAAGTTTTATGAGAAGGAGCCTCAATCGATGGCTGAATTCATTCATTCAGCCCAGAACTTTATGAATGCAGAAGATGCGATAATAGCCAAGAAGAGAAAGAGAGCTGAAAGAATGGATGCAAACCCCACACGCCACTCCGAGCAAGTCCCTCGTCCAAAAAAGGGACGGACAGAAGATAAAAAGAACAGGGATGGTAAGAGGGCTGGTCCTTTAACACGAAGTCAACAATACACGCCATTGAACACACCACTTGAACAGGTCCTTATGCAAATCAAGGATGATCCTTCCTTGAAATGGCCAGAGAAAATGAAGGGTGATCCCAATAAATGCAATAAGAACAAGTATTGCCGCTTCCATAGAAACAATGGGGAAGGTAGAAGTTACGACGATTGAAAATCTTATAAGACAAGGAAAGTTAAGAAATTTCCTTGGATGAGAGCATAAGGATGAGAAGTTGAAAGGGAAGGTAGAAGAGACGTCGCGCCCCTCGCTTAGAGAGATTAGAGTTATTATAGGAGGAAGCTCGGCCGGTCAATCGTCCAAGTCCAAGAAAACATATATGAAAGTAGTGCGGAATGTTCAACTCTCTGGACGATCTCCAAGGACGACGACCACGGACGAGCAAGCAATCACATTCAAGGACGCAGACGCTAAAAGAGTTCACCACCCCCATGATGATGCCATTGTTATTACTTTGTTAATTGTCGATTATACAACTAGAAGGGTGTTGGTGGACAACGGAAGTTCAGCAGATATTTTATATTACCCCGCATTTTAGCAAATGAGGGTCGGATGAGACCAACTTCGTCCGATAAATTCACCCTTGGTAGGATTCGGTGGAATGAAGGTGCGACTGTAGGCACTATTACACTACCTGTTGTGGTGGGAGCACACCCACACAAAAAGGTGGACGTGAATTTATTGGTGGTAGATTGCTCATCCTCCTACAATGTCATAATTGGAAGACCAACTTTAAATAGTTGGAAAGCGATTATGTCTACTTACCATCTATCAATCAAATTTCCAACGAAGCATGGAGTAGGACAAGTTCGGGGAGATCGGTGGCAACAAGAGAGTGCTACTTGGCCATGTTGGCTATGGACGAGCAAGTTCAAACGATGAGTATTGAAGAAAAGAGATTGATGGCTAAGCTCATTGAAGTGTTGGAAGATATTTCTTTGGACGAGAAAAATCTTGAGAGGTCCACCAGGGTCGGAGCAGATTTAGAAAAGAGGATCAAGAAGGACCTCATCCGTTTCTTGAGGAAAAGTATTGATGTATTTGCTTGGAGTCATGAGGACATGCCAAGTATAAACCCTGGTGTCATTACCCACCGTGTCGAATGTGTATCCTTCCTCCGAGCCAAGATGATGAGGAAGAAAAGGGTATTTGCTCATGAGAGAGACAATGCTATTAAAGAAGAAGTGCAGAAGTTGACCGCAACGAAGTTCATATGAGAAGTTTATTATCCAGACTGGCTGGCCAATGTAGTAATAGTCAAGAAGACAAATGGTAAGTAGAGAATGTGTGTAGACTTTACCAATTTGAATAAGGCTTGCCCTAAGGACAGCTACCCATTGCCTCGCATTGACCAGTTAGTAGATTCTACTACGGGACACAAGTTGCTTAGCTTTATGGATGCTTTCTCTGGATACAATCAGATAAGGATGGACGACGCAAATCAAGAGAAGACATCCTTTGTCACAAGCCAAGCCTTATTCTATTATAAGGTGATGCCTTTCGGTTTAAAGAATCTTGGGGTAACTAATCAGAGGTTGGTTAACCACATGTTTCGTCCACAAATTGGGCAAAATGTAGAAGTTTATGTAGATGACATGTTGGTGAAAATTAAGGACGAGGGAAAGCATTTGGATGACTGCGTAAGAAACGTTTGACACACTTAGGGCAATATAAAATGAGGTTGAACCCCAGCAAGTGTGCTTTCGGAGTATCATCCGGGAAATTCCTGGGGTTCATGGTGTCACATAGAGGAATTGAAGCAAATCTAGACAAGATCCAGGCAATATCGAACATGGAACCTCCACGAAATGTCAAAGAAGTCCAGTCTCTTACCGGATGAGTTGTTGCCCTCAACAGGTTTGTCTTTAAAACTATTGATAAATGTTTGCCATTTTTTGAGGTACTTAAAAAAGCATTTGAGTGGATGGAAGAGTGTTAAAAAGCCTTCCAAGACTTGAAAATCTACCTCACTATGGCTCCATTACTAAGTCCATCTGTGCTAGGAAAGCAGTTGTATTTGTACTTGGCAGTTACTCCGCATGCCGTTAGTTCAAAGATTAATAAGGGAGGAAGGAAGAGTGCAAAAGCCTGTGTACTATACAAGCAGAGCACTAAGGGGAGTGGAAGGATGATATCCACTAATAGAGAAGCTAGCTTTTGCATTGATAATGGCTTCCAGGAAGCTAAGGCATTGCTTCCAAGCTCATGTCATCAATGTCATGACCGATCATTCGTTCAAGAAAGCAATGAACAAGCTAGAAGTTACAGGACAATCGATCCAATGGGCTGTCGAGCTTAGTGAATTTGATATCAGATATCAATCAACGCATGCATACCTTGAAAAGGTCATGAACCCCAGAATGCTCAAAGTCCTTCAAAGACATGTTGTAGCATGTTGTCACATTCGCATCTGTCACTGACCATCCCAAACCTTTCCCAAGCTAGATCCTCATTCCCAATAAGGTTTTGAGGTACTTGTTAGGAAGGCCGAGACGAGGAAGGCGCCTTGATTGTGGACGGGGCCTGCATAGGAGAATCCTTGAGTTCTGAATCATCAAGGATCCGAATGTCCTCAGGCTCATAGGTAGAGATAGGCGGTGTGGATTGGACGTTCTTAGGCTTAGACGACTTGTGCTTAACTTTTTTCTCCCGTGCCTACTTGGGAGGTTCGCCAAGTCAACCCCTAAGGACAAGCTCTTTCTTTTGTCACTGGCGATGGATTAGGTTGGGACGGTACCTCCCGCCTAACTCGCGCCTCATTCACAACTTCTTTACCTTTGTTCTCCTTCATTGTAGCTATTCCTGAAATGAAAGATGTTAAAAAAAAAAAAAAAAAAAAAAGAAAAGGAAGAAGAGTGAGGGAGGGATGACAAGAAAGCTTCCGTCTACGGATGGTGAGTTCGTGTGCAATCGCTTCAGCGGATGGCTTAGGACCTAAGCCCTAGATGGCAAGACGTTGGAGACTTACCAGAGAATGAAAAGTCCTATTAGT
This sequence comes from Quercus dentata, assembly GCA_028216015.1. Classification (NCBI taxonomy): domain Eukaryota; kingdom Viridiplantae; phylum Streptophyta; class Magnoliopsida; order Fagales; family Fagaceae; genus Quercus; species Quercus dentata. The sequence goes on along the minus strand of CP116452.1, from coordinate 13,219,597 downwards.
GTATGGACGAGCCTTTTGAATTCGCTCAATGTAAAATTTGCTTAAATGAGGTTGTCTAGCACTTGTAAAAATAAAAAAAAAAAAAAAAAAAAAAAAAAAAAAAAAGAGAAAAGAGAAGGAACATTATTAGGTAACTACCTATAAGAATAAATATAATAAATAACAAAGTCACAACTATAAGCATACCTTCAAGACAAAAGTTCCCTAACTCTCTGTGTAGGGAAGAAATGGGTCTTGGGAAACCTCAAGAGGGCGTCCGGCCACGAGAAACTTGAGACAAAGAAAAACTCCGTCTTCTAGTTCCTATCTAAGGTAACTATGGACTTAATTAATCTATAATCCTTGCCTCTAGCTGTGAATTGATAGAAGCCAATGGATTGATTAATTTCGGAGGGCTTATAATGAAGAGAGGAACTCATCCACGAGAAGAGGACGATTCCCCTCAAACACCTTCCTCCACAAAACTTGCATAGAGACAATTAGCCTCCATGCATTGGGATTGAATTGTGAGACACTTAAACCTAACCTGGTAAGTAGCTCTCTAGCAAAAGCATTTAAAGGTAACCTAAGTCCACCTAAAAGATAGGCTTCATAGATACCTACCCCAAAATGTGGGTGATAGCACCACTCCCCACGAACTGCTAACCTAGGTTTGAGGTCGTTTGGGATTTGATACCATTTCCTAAGTAAATCCAATCTTCTATCGTCCATCTTGGAAGCTATTCCTATAGCATAGCTATACACTACCTCCACCTTATCTTGAACTATGGACGAGGGAGCACTCGTACCAGCCTTGGATTCGGACTCAGTCCTCGTCCTAAGTCCTTCTTGAAGAACCTTTAAAGGAACCCGGGAACACCGGACGTGTACTCGTACGTGGTGTTTCCTCCATTACTACTATTGCTATTACTACTATCACTAGAGCCATTAAAACTACTAGGATCATGATATTCGTCTATGGCTTTTTCCACACTATTGCTAGATGAGGAAAGAACGGTCTCGGACATTTTAAAGAAAACTTAAAAATCGAGGACGAGAATTAAAAAAATACCTGAATCTAGACGAGGAAACTAAGGATGAGAGGACACTTCTAGATGAGGTGCTAAGACGAGGAAGCTCAAGGAAGGAAATTTCAAAAATGTGAAGGGTATTGGAAGAATTCTACTATTTATAGGCCGTAAGTTTAGGTATCTAAAACGACACAACCAACCAAAAGGTGACACATGGCACACCTAGTTGTTGGCATTAAATATACATTATGAGAACAACATTAAACTTATCCTAGAGATGACCCATGGACAAGGGGGCAAATGATGGTGTCTAAAAATGAACCAACTCCATATTCGTCCATAGTGGTTGTCCAGAGAAGGAATGACAGGAAATGAGCTACTCGTCCTTCGTCCATAAAGCTCTTAGACGAGTTTGTCGCGTCCACTCTACCGCTTTGGGACGACCTTCCGTCCATCATTGCTTAGGACGAGCTCAACAATGGTTATAGAACAAGGGAGCATAAAAGATAACCGCCATGGCGATTATGGAGGTGTACTCTAAACTTTTCGGACTCCGTAAAGGTAGGGGAAGTTATTCAATGGATAACCGTTTCCTAAACCTATAAAAGCACGAATCTCCGACAAACAAAGGTAAGTGTTTCCAGGCACAATCCCCATAAGTTTGGAATTCCCTATTTCGGAAGAAAAGACTAACCTTATTATTGGAGGATTTGTGATTGGTCAACCCCCGGTCTCCTCTAATCTTTCGTTTCTTCTTTTTTAGGCCCTCAACATCATTAAAATCCGTGCTATTCACCCTACTGATTTCCTAGGTATTATCAAGTATGTTTGTAGAATAGAGTAGAAATTGACTTCCCATTTTTTTTTTTTATTTTAGGGACTTGCATATATGTCATACATTGTTTTCTTCAATTTGTTTCGGAATTGATGGGCAGGACATTACTTTACCTTGTCTTACAGATCAACATTAAGTGACAAACACCTTCCCATCAATTTAAAGTTTCAACTTTAAAAACTATCCATTTGTTTACTCTCTCTCTCTCTACTAATTCAATACATTTTGAGGTAAAAGGCAATAAATTTTAATGTGCTTTTTTAAATATTTAAATATCAATTAAATATTGTTTATTTAACTTTTTATGTTATTATTATCTTTATATAAAGATCGTTCTTGTTTTTGAAGATTCAAAATTACTAATTAATTACTATTTTTTTAAGGTATTATTAACATATCTCTTACAATTTATAATAATATTTAATCAACTTAACCTCCTTGTGACACAATCAATCTTATTCAACACACTCATAACAATTTTTTTTGAAACAATTTAAGGCTTCAATTGGGATTATTGGCTCAATATTTTAAGGCCTTCTTGAAAAGGAAAAAGAGGGGGTGGGGGAGATTCGGAGAATGTAAAATATGTTACAATTTTTTGAGTTTTTTTGTACAAAGTATTTTGTTTTTTAATGGAGAGTCATGGTTTTGGGACCATTTTCAAACTTTTGGGGGAGGGGGCCTCGGGCCTAGGGCTAAAGTTGGCCTTGTGTGTTCTAGTGCATTGGACAAAAGCCTCTACCCTTTTATGAAATGTTAAATTCAAATAATAATAATTAATGAAAATGAAAAACATGAAATGTGACATCTATATATAAAAAATACCATACCCTTTGAGTGTAGTTTGTGATGTATTTTTGTGTTAGAATCTTATTTCTTCTCTCTTGTATGTGTGTATTTGTTTCTTCGATATCTATAAAATTGTGGACACCAAAATTATATTTAATTTTTTAATGGAAAATTATATTTAATTAATATAAATGTGACATTTCAAAATATAATTGCGTTAGGTAAGTATATATAGAGATGCTTATTATACATCAAAGTAGGAGAATTAAATATTGGAATGACATGACACTTTGTTGTTTGTACACTATTTTGATTCACAAAATAAAATGTTAACCTTCGAAATTGAACCTGTACTGTACATTTCGGCAATAGAAAACTCAATACTGCCTAGTTTCTCAAACAGTCCGTTAAAATTCCCAATTGAATCTTATTTACTTATGACAAGTCAAACCTGATGACAAAATTTGCCATCTCTAGCAGCTAGACTAGCAAACGTCATCTTTATGACAAGTCAAACTCCCATAATGGCTATTTTGCTGGTCCTAACTAGTGACGAAGGATAATACACTAATAATGGGACAGAAATTGACTTAAGCATAAAAATGGGACATATGTGTCACTTTTCCGCAATATTAATATACAAAATCCACCGTCCTATAAAAATTATAGAATATAACGTGACTCCTAAAAAAAAAAAAAAAAAAATTGAAGTATTTAAACATAGATAGATAGAATTCAACATAATGTGACTTGATGTGGGAAATATCAATATATATATATATATATATATATATATATAACCTAGATAATTTTTTTATGACAATTGATAGAGAGACCAATAAATTTTTCTTGAGATCATAAATATTAGGATGAGCTTATTTGTTTCAGTTTATTTAGTTTTTAGCTTCTTTTTGGTATTATTCATGAGTTTCATTGTATTTTTTGGTACTATTCGTAAATCTCATTATACTATTTAGCTAACTCTCTAAACCACTCATGCTTTGAAGGAGATTTTGAGATTGTTAGGCTTTAGAGGATGGAAATATGTTCTCATCTTCTTTTGGCAATTAACTAAGAGACATTTTGTCTTTTGCTAGCTCCCTAGGGGGTTATTTTCTCTCTCATTTTATTAGGTAAGGTGATGTTGTTGCTTATTTCTTACCTTAGAGAGCAAGACTTTCTTTTCCGCTTTCAGTTTGGATAGAGTCCGTTCCACCTAACTTAAATAATGTTGTTGTTGCCGATTTATCAGCACCATAATAATACCATGAGGAACTTATTCTCAAAAAAAAAAAAAAAAAAAAAAAAAAAAAGTCATAAAAAGTAGTGTATACTATATATAACAAAAGTCAATATTATAATTTCAGGATTAATATACTACTTGTAAAAAGAATAGATTACATTTTAAATTATTTTATGGGTGACAAATTAAATCATATAATTTTGTTAAGCTTAAATTAAATCCTGAACTTTTAAAAATTATATCAATTTAGACTATACTAGACCTTTTGGACCCCCAGAAAATTAAAAATAGTATTTCTGCTTAATTGGGCCTGGATCCACGTACCTTATGCTTTGATTTCTTTAGGCTACGCATGCAATGATAAGCTCATTCTACCGTTATAGTAGCAGTGGTATGTACTATGTATAGCTTTTCAACATAAAAAGGAAGAAAATTGAGGCCAGCACTTTTCGACAAAAGCGCACTGACGTGAAAAAAAAAAAAAAAAAAAAAAAAAGTTCACAACTTTTTTTCTTTAGATCGTTTTGAAAAGTGCAATTTTTTTTTTTTTTTTTTTTTTAAAAAAAAAAATTTCCTTCTGTTTCAGAAAAATATGTGCAAACATTAGGAATATAGTAATGAGTGATGAGAGATAATATAGACAATTACAAGAGATGTGAATATGTGATACATTTATTTAGAAAAAATTTGGTAGAAGAGGGCTATCAATGTAACTTTCTTACTTGAACGTGATCATAATAGTACTCTACCCGCTTCCGTGCAAGACCTCATACTCATGCCTATGTAAATATGTGATACATTACATGCATACTTGGGCAATCTATTAATGTTACATTATAAGAAGAACGAAACCCACATACTCCGAATCTGCATGGAATCTCTATTCGATGACATAAGGACCACATACAGAGATGAGCTTTTGGGAAATGGTTTTGCTTTGGAGTCTAGGAAAATTTGTTTTGCTTGTAATTGTAAATTAAACTTCTCTTGCTATTGGGATTTGTTTCATTGGAAAAAAAAAATGATTCATTATGGTTTTTTTCCTTGGATTGTTTTTGGATTTTCTATTTTGTTACCATATTTCCGTCTAAAACCTAATATATATTTTAAAATTGAGTGTAAATTTTGGCGTGTACGTCAACCGTTTGTGTTTTAGATATTTCCTCCTATTTATGAAAAATATGCAAAAATGACATTAGCACAAACAAATATCATAAACAATTTAAGAGAGATATGATGAATTATGCATATGTGTGCAATCAATCTTACAAAACTAACAAAAGAAAAAAAAAATGTATGGACTAATAACAAATCACATACTCTAAGTCTTTGACATTTGCATAAAATCTCTTATTGTGAGGTGTTAAAGATATATTAGTCCAACATAATAAGCCCAAGTCCAATCATATTTTGTATGCAAAAATGATGTTAGCACAAACAAATATCATAGACAATTTAAGAGAGATATGATGTATTATGCATATGTGTGCAATCAATCTTACAAAACTAACAAAAGAAAAAAAAATGTATGGACCAATAATAAATCACATACTCTAAGTCTCTAACATTTGCATAAAATCTCTATGAGGAGGTGTTAGATATATATTAGCCCAATGTAATAAGCCCAAGTCCAAGCCCAACCTTATTTTGTGTGCAAGCTAAGTATTTTACTTATACTAAAAGTCTATTAATTTAGTCCATTAGTTTAGGATTTAGTCTATTATATATATCCATGTTATAGTTAATTTTAATAGAAAATTTGTACTACACTCTCATATAATAAAGATGTAGTTATTAGGAGTTTTTTCCATGGATGAGACTATCAGAACCTTGTAATCCTTATGTTTGTGTGCAATATATGTCAGAATGAATTACGTAACTATCGTATTCTTGTGTTTGTGTGCAATATATCTCTAACAAGCTAGAGCCTAGAGTTGTCCAGAGACCAGCGTGTTTGATTATATATGTATAAGGACTCTCAATTCTGTAGAGACTTTGGGTTGGAAGATCTGCAAATGGTGGTCCAGTTCGTTAGCTTGGGAAATGGGTTTTATCCTTATGCATCAATGGAATTTTGTTTTCGTTGAGTAATTAAAGCTTTGTTTTTGTCTAACAGAAAAAGAAAAGGAAAAACAACAACGAACGACACAAGGTCGGCCGACCGGTTAGATCTCCAAAAATCCAAGCTTCCCTACAATAAGCAGGTCCATTTACCTGAAGTATATTGCTCTCTTAAAAGTTAAAACCTAAATAATTATCTCCCATTTCTCTATCTCGACCTGTATCTCCTTCTGTAACGTTTGCAATTTACAATAATCACTAATATGTATGGAACTATATAATACTAATCATTGTCAAAATTAATTTGATTTGAGGGTATACTACAAATTTATATATAAATCATATATTCTATCCTAGACTTCAAAACTCGAACCATACCAGTTAGTAAGTGTGTTTGAACCGTCAATGGGCCATTCTCAAAAACTACCATTTTAGCCATTTTTGACAAAAACCAGCTTGGAATTGGACCATGATCGACAAAGGCATAGATTATTTTCATAAGCGTAGCTAATAGAAAAGCCAGTGTGCTGACTTGGGCCTTTTTTTTTTTTTTGGTTATTGACAGACTTTAATAGGTCAAATTTGCATTGTGTTTGTTATCGATAGGAAGGGTTTTTATTTTCTTCTTTAATTATTAAGACGTCTATGTACTTGTTGAGTAAGTTAAGTGATCATAATCTTGCTTATAATAAAATTACTCAGGAGAGGAGTCAAAAAAATTTATTTGAGGAGCCAAATTTTCATACTAATATATTAATTAGTCAAAACAAATTATGACACGTGTAAAAAAACTTACACATATATACTTAATATTTTAATATTAGAGTAGGTTATAATTTATAAATATATTGTATACAAAATTATTAACTTTGACATGTATATTATTTTAAGAGAAATTTTTAGGAAAATTTATCATATTTTAAATTCCAATGAGTATATAAAAGTTGTCTAATTTGATATTAGAAATGTACAAAAAATGAAATTAAGAAAACAAAAGCTATCTTGTATCTATAAGACTATAATTGTTCGATCAATTAACAAATTCTACTTTTTAAAAAGGTATCATTGGATTAACTCAAATATTTGGGGTCCAACTCCTATTTTAGTAGCTAAATCTTTTTAAGTTTTTAATAATTATACATAAAATGAAAGAAAATTTTAAAATTTTGGTGCCCCAAGCTACAACCCTAGGTTTGGTAAATGGATTAAGCACCGTATATACCCTACAGACAAAAGCTTTACCAAGACTCATTCTACCACAGACTTGGGCTGCTGTATTGGGTTGTCTTTTGGGCCTGTTTACACTCTTAGCTGCTTCATTCAATGCTGGTCGTACTGATAGACAATTTGACAGGTAAAATAAGGATTCCACCACTGTTGAATTCCATGAGCTCCTTTAAAATCTGAGAATTGACCCTTGTTAACAGTGAATTATATATGCAGAAGGAATTAGATGCAGTGCTTGTGCTTCTGAACCTGAATTCAATTCCAACACATTTAAAACTAGACTCACAGTATCTATCAAACTTGTGCAGCAAAGCCAGCCTAAATTGTATTTTCTCCAAGTTTCTGCTGGTCAGAATCAATAAAATCTTTTCAATTATAAGAACCTGTGTTATAGCATACAGAACCATAAACAAAAAGAAATGCTAAAATGATGAAGCTGCTAAGAGAAAAGGAAAAAAAAAAAAAAAAAATTGAGAAGCCAAAGTAACCCAAGCAAGTTGATCTAAAAAGTGATAATCTGCTTCCCTACGATTTAAAACATGTATATACTGACATGTATATATATCAGTTAGATCTGCCACCTGATAAAGTGCTGCAAAAAACTCAAGGCAGATATAATAACTGAAAGCAGCACACAATTGAATGTAATTCCATCATTAACATTAAATAAATATGTTTAAACAAGATATCCAACATTGTTCTGCTACAAAGCTGCACGCCATCCCACTAAACCACACAACAAAGAGCACAAAAAAATGGTTCTAGTGGTGGGATTAGTAATTAAACATAACGCATAAGCCACAAAATAAACAGAAGATGCAACCCACATAATGCAGTCCAAACTCGCCACTACATGTTACCACTAACCCAATCCATCCAACCCCTTCTCCTGTCCGGCGTCATCAAAATGAAAGCGGACCTAGATTCGGGATTATGGAGTTCCTCAATGACCTTGAAGAAGGTGAAATCGTCTATGTCTTCAATAGAGTTAAGAATATCGACTGCCTTGGCCATTGAGTACATATCACCCCCCAATAGACTCAACGGATTGCCGCCTTCTCTTGCTCTTCCTATTATGCCTCTGCCTTGACACTTCCGTTAAGTTCTTTATAGCGTCAGTCATCCTCATAAGTGACCCTGTTTGATCTTTCTGAAAGTTTTTTCTGGCACGTCGGTTCTTCATATAGTGTTCTTGGATATGTTCGATACATATGGACACGTAGGCTGTTACTATTTCGAGTTCTACGTCGCTTAGATCGTGATCTGAATCATCTTCGGCCATGACTGAATCTCAACTATATGGGCAACTGATGATGTAAAAGAAACTAATAAGTTAGTAAAAAAATAAGTAGAAGAACACCCAAATATTGGCACCATAATGTCAGCATAGTTGACACAATCGGTTTTTATAATACTCATTTAAAAAATAATAAATCATACAAGAGCCATAAAAATAAAAAATAAAAAATACTACATTTATACTCATTTTTATTCACGCCCGAGTGCCTTAAAAAAGAGAGTACACATGTTACTGAATATTTTTTAATTACATACATAAGTTTTTTTTTTATAACGAAAAACATAGGTAGAAGGGAAGACTTGAGTAACCAAAAGCATGAAAGAACAGGGAGAATAATTAAAACAATTAGAATGTCTAGTGGTTTTTTTTTTTTTTTTACAGTAATAAAGTAGTGGCTGCCAATTAGTGATTAAAGAAAAGGTAGAGAGCTAAAGTAGAATAGAAGAAGATGGAGGCAACTGTGAACAACTTACAGGTGAAGTAGGGCAGTATTGCAGTGGATGTGGAGGCCGTGTCTGCCCAAGTCCATATATAGCCTAAGATGCTCGATTTATTTGATTTGAGATAAAGTGGATCAGATAATGAAATAAAGCTGCTGCTCTTGTTTCAAAAAATCTCGCCGATCTTCGTTGGGAAGCAATCCTGCACTCGTTCAAGCTTAGCACTGTGGGTGTTGGTAGATGGCACCGTACGAAGTGAGATGAATTTGCTCAGTTGAAGTAGGTGGGAAGTAATTGCAGGATTTATGAGGGGATGCTGGGAGTTGAGCAGGAGTTATGAGTAATTGCAGCACCGTGAAATTTTCTAATTATTTACGAAAATCACACATTCACACTAAACAACATTTTTTCTGTTTTTTAATCTTGAAAACTGGTACATGGAGTTTTTTATTTTTATTTTTATTTTTTTAATTTAATTTCAGTACCTTTTTAATTGAAATTTCTTTTTGTTTTAAGCAGAAATTTTCATATTACCTACTAACTAAACAAAAGGTAAAGATTAAAATCTATTACTACTTACTATTGTATTTAAAATAAAATGACACTTTTAGTTAAAAAAGTATAGAAAGTAAACTAAACTTTTTCTAAAATTAGTGCTTAGGGTCTGTTTAGTTATGTTGTTTAAACAATAATTTTTTCATTATTTAAACAACATAATACGTATTTTTATAATACTTTTTCATTTAGATGTATTTTCACAATACTTAAATAACGTTACTAGAATAACATTATCAAACTTAAACATCATATTTTGAGTAATATAACTCAAACACACTTAACAAATACTTGTCTAGCATGTTTTTTTTGGAACAAAAGTTTTCGATTTTTGGAATAGCCATGAAATTTGTAAAATTTAATTGGGTTACGTAAGCAAATATAGAGATGTCTATAATATTATACATCAAAGTAGGAGAATTAAAGATTGGAATGATGAAAAAAAAACCATTTTACTGTTTAATAGTAGAGACTAGAGAGAAAATAGAAAGAAAGAAAAATGAGACTATTTTTTATATATTAATTAATAAATTATTAATTAGAACCAAAGCAATCCTCATATCATTATTTTTATCTTTAATAATTTGATAATTACATAGAACAGGGATATGAACCTTAAATGTTTTCATTAAGAACACTAAGGGTGAGTTTGGTTCAGCTTTTTGAAAAAGAGCATAATGAAAAAGTGGAGTTTTGTAAAAGTGCATAATGAAAAAGTGGAGTTTATTTTGTTTCTTTTGAGTGTTTGGTAAAATAAATTAAAAAAGTGCATAATGAAAAATTTGAGTGTTTGGTAAAAACTGTTAAAAGTGGCTTTTTGAGGGATAAATGACCAAAAAGGACAATGTATATATAAGGGATATTTCAAACTTTTGTATTTTTGTTTTGTTTTGTTTTGTTTTGTTTTGTTTTTTTTTTTTTTTTTTTTTTGTGGATGTGAGTTTATTTCATACTTGTTATAAATCATCTATTTCATATACTTACTAAACAATAATAATAATAATATTAATTAAATCTAAATAATTTCCATCAACATGAAGCACAAAATAAAAATGTAAAAAGATGATAAAATATACACCAATAATCTAAGTTTAAATTGTACTACATAAAAATGTAAAAACATATAAAATACATATCAATAATCTAAGTTTAAATTGTACAACACAAAAATGTAAAAAAGATGATAAAATACATACCAATAACCCAAGTTTTTAAAGAATATATTGTGGTTGTTTTGTTAAATAACTCAAAGTCATAATTAAAAACCAAAAACAACGTATTTGAGATTTGATGTTGGCTGCTTTGCTTCTTATTTTTTTTAATGTGATTTTATTGTAAATCTCTGCAATTTTCAGTAGTGTGGCTTAATTCTTAAAGAAAGTGTCATTTTTTCAATGGCCTTTATGACCCTTGATTGAAACAAGCGTTATATAACTTGCTTGAAACACAACATTACATAACCTACTTGAAATTATATTCCAAAGCACAATATTATATGACTTGTTCCTAATGATTTCAATACATACCACAACCACACACGCTGTAAAGAACCACATTACAAAGTCTAAACTATCTCAAAACACAATATTATATAAAATGCTCCAAATATCTTTCAATGTGTTCCACAACCTCACATACATCAAAAGACCACAAATTAGTATATTACCAAGTCCACAATAGTCACAAAATCCGATGGAGGTCTTGACCATGAGAGTGGCAAGTTCGGCTTCTTTGCGCAACAGGACTATGGGGCGTGCCTTGGCATTAAAGCCTCCTCAACCTTTGGCCCGTATACTTCTAAGCATTCCCCCTCCAATTCCAACAGCGTGTGATCTTTGTCTGCTTCACTCTCACCAAAGTTTATGTCATTCCATATTTGCCGGTCTCATACAACATCAATGACAAAACCAATTAAGGAATTTTGATATGTAAACAGTGTTACTTCTCTTTCAAAAGAAACTAAAATCTAGCATTAATAATGTTTAATAGAATTTGTGCCAACAATATGAGGTCAGATTTCACAGCATGCATGATCAAAGTCAAATGCTTAAATCTGACAAACTACCTGGAGAGATAATTATGTGCAAAATTAATGAATGAGTCGGGGATCTTACAGCTTATATTAGGTTTTAATAATTAGAATAAAGATAATAGATTTAGTACAGCTATTAAGTGGTCATTACTATGAAGCACGGGTGCGTTTCGAGACTCGGGTGCGGGTGCGGGTGCGGGTGCGGGTGCGGGTGCGGGACTCGGCAATTTTTGAAAAAGGTGGGTGCGGGTGCGGCAAGACTCGGCGATTAAAAAATTATTAAAAATATTTTTATAATATATGTTTAATATATTGCTAAGCATACTTTTACTTTTTCACATTATATAAACAAATACCAAATTTAAGAGCAATAGTAGATAACAACTAAAACATAATGTTCATAAATTAAATATAATCCACAAGATTGAAACTAAAACATTCCATGATGTTTGGAAATTAGAATACAACTCATAAGTTTGAAACTAAAACAAAATAAAAGATAATCAACAAAACAATCAAACACAAATATCATCATCCTCAAGATCAATAGCTTCACTTCGAACTTCACTTTCACTAGTAGTAGCACTAGTGTTAACATTCCCAATAACTATAGCCTCCAACTCTGGCTCATCAAGTGTAAGAGCTGCATTCTCAAGAATTCCAGCTCCTCCATGCATGTCGCTCTCATTCCAAGAGTCTCCCGCAATATCCCACATCTTTGTTGCGGTATGTATATACTCTTCATTGCGTCTTGACAAGAGTCGAAGATTAGAATGCACATATACCAAATCCTCAGAGCGTGCAGGAGCCATTTTGTTTCTTTTTAAGGAATGAATGAATTTGTACGTGCTCCAATTTCTCTAAGCACATGAGAATGAGCAAGGTTGTCCAAGAAGTTTAAGGGCAAGGGTTTGAAGAGTTGGAAATGCGGAACCATGGTATTGCCACCAAACCAAAGGTAGTAAGGTCCACCTATCCGTCAAGGCACTTGGTGAAGGAAACCTCCCTCCCGAAAATTTAGCAAACTCATACTTCACCACCGTTAAGTCATTCTCATCTTCAAAGTATCGCTCCAAACACTTGCTTCTTTCCATAGAAATTTCATGATCCCGATGTAGAGGGATGCGTTTTGGATTCTCGAAATCCATTCAATGGAATAATACCTAGTTAAAGATGAAAAAACAAATATAGATCAAATGTGTGTTTTACTAAAGGGTGAACTAAGGAAAATAGATAATAAATGTACTTACTTAGGATTTAAGGAATGAGCCAAGCAATGTAGTGGTGTAGAATTTTTAGTCCACCGATCAATGAGTATATCATACACCACAACCCAAAATGAGCTATATTGATCATCTTCCAAGCCTTCATGCCGATATATCATCGCTTTCACCTTCTCTATTATGGAATCCCACATCTCATACACAAGATGAATACAAGGCTTATCTGTGTCGGCTATTCGTAGCATATCATAAATGGGTGCCGTGAATTCAAGGATATAATCAATATTATCCCACCAAAGATCACTTAGAATCATATCTTTCACCTTTTGAGCTTTTCCAACGTTATCCTCCCTATAAGAAGCTCATTGGTCACTAATAGCCATGGCTTGAAGGCATCTTTTTATCAACTTCAACCTTTTCAATGTTACAACCACCGAAGCAAACCTAGTATCAGCAACTTGGAGCAATTTTAATGGACAAAATTCATTAAACATTGCCAACCTCATAGAATGGTTCATGATAAAAACACGTATGAAGGATGCATCATCAGCAACACGTGTAATCCAACTACATTCCTCATATGTAACTTCATTCTTTTCAGTGTTTTTTGCTGCACAAATATTCTTCAAAGCTAGATTGAGAGTGTGGACAACACAAGGTGTCCAAAATATTTTAGGATACTCACCCTCAATAAGAGTTCCAGCAGCCTTCATCACATTTGCATTATCGGTGATGACTTGGACAACTTTTTCATGTCCAATCTCTTTTATAGCATCCTTCAACACCCCAGCAATGTAATGCTTATCTTTAAACTCACCCGACCCATCAATTGCCTTTATAAATACTGGACCCCCATCCGATACAGCCATAACATTAATAAGAGGCCTCCTTTGTGGATCCGACCATCCATCAGAAACTATACTTACACCATTTTCAAGCCAAGAGTCCTTAATTGGTTTCAGGAGTCTTTCAACATGAGCTCTTTCCTTTTGCAAAAGTGTTGTTCTCAAAGCATTGTATCTAGGAGGAAGATAACCCAGAATGCTATGAGTAGCAGCAAATGCATAGGAACTACGATAATGTGGGTTCCTTGCAAAGTTAAACGGAAGCCCACCGGTGTAAAACATCCTAGCAATTCTACTATCTAAATCATGTCTAGCATTATTTTGAAATGCTTTCTCCAAAGTAGTATTCATAGTCACCTTCCTCCTCTTAGCATCAACCGGATTTGTACTATGACTACTATCACTCCCTTCTTGTCTCCGAAATGGGGAAATAGGTATCCCACGGCCTGGGGGAGGTGGAGGTGGGGGTAAGGGAATTTGACTTCTCTGTTTTTGCTCTAACTTATTAGCCTCAACTTGATCATGCATTCGCTGCATTTCCAACCTATGGCTCTTTGACACATTACGGCATGCTCTAATACCTTTGCCGGAAATTTGTAATAAATGAGCCTTAACCCTAGAATAAGATCTCATAAAAACTATATCACAATAGTTGCACTTAAAATATGTGTTTCACCAGATTTAACAGATGCACCAAACCGGGTTTTTCTACTTTAGTCACATACGCCAAAGAGGAGATTCAAAGATTTGACACTTCTTGTGAACTTTCTGTGCTATTAACTTCGTCCATTGTAAATTCAATAGATTCAATTTAACCTACAAATAATTACTATTAACTAAATAAATTAATGATAAATCAAACCAAGTTCACAAAGAACAAAAACACAGCGGCCAGGTTCACAAAAAAAAATACAAAACCACAGAACCAAAAAAACCATTTAACTCTCACAAATAACCTACAAATAATAACTATTAACACAATAAATTAATGATAAATTAAACCAAATTCACAGTAAAAAAAAACACAAAGAACTTAACACAAAGAACCACGTTCACAGCAAACAAACACAGAACCCTTTAACTCCCACAAACCACAAATCACATGTTAACAAAACCCTTTAACTCCCACAAGAAATAATTGAAAAAACAAGTAAAAAAACACAGCAAGCAGTCAAGATATAAATTTTCAGATTCAGAGAGAAATTGTAAAGAACAAAGAATAAAAATTCAAGAAAAGAGTAGAGAGAGAGCACACCATAAGACAGAAACGGTGCAGTGTGCACAAAGACTCTAAAGCTCAAAACGCAGAGAGAATAGAGATGAGGGACTTTATTAAATGACACACACACAGAGAAGGGAGATGAGGGGCGGAGTGAGAGAGGGCTTTTGAGAGTTTGGGACGAAATGTGAGGGTTTGGGGGTCCGGGTACTTAGGTTTGTCATACGGTGCGTTTTTTTTTTTTTTTTTTTTTTTTTTTTTTTTTTTAAATTTCTCTGCTGACGTTTGGGCCGACACAGCCGAGTCGGCCCGATTTCGGCCGCGTCGACGAAACCGATTTTGGTCCGATCGGCGCCCGATCCGAGCGCGTCGGCCCGCGTCCGCCAGATTCGGCATCGCCAAACGTGGCGGGGCACGACGACGCTGGACGGACGCGCATGGTTCTGCGGCGTCCCTCCCGCGTTGCGCGTCGTCCCGCGTATGACGCGGTGCGCGACGACCGGGAGCCGCGTCGTGCATCCCAGGTGGTCAATTACACAAACTTTCCAATTAGCATCTTTAGAGAGCACATGACACAATAAACCACATTCCATATACAGAGGTGGAACTTGTTCAGGGATCAATTGGGATTAATAACATGGAAAATGACATCACATTTTGGTGTCAATTGCGAATAGCGTGCCAATCAAATTGAAGAAACATTCAAAAAAAGTGTATTATACTTCTGAGAAAAAAAAATCATAAATGCATAGAAGATGCATATACCTTTCCAATCAAGTGTAGTGAGGCAGCCAACTCAAGAAACAAAGACTTTGTAGATTAGCTTGCCCCGCTTCTTCCTCCGATAGTCTTTGATACATATATGTTCAACAGAAAAATAAAATAAAAAGTCAATAGAAGTTAATAGACAAAGATTGCTAATGATAAATTAAGCAGAAGCTTTCATAAATCTTACACACACACACACACACACACACACACACACACACACATATATATATATATATATATATATCTACAAACAAATTGTTTCATAAGTTGGGAGTTGACTGATGTCTACATGTGTTGTGGTAATATATATATATATATATATATATATATATATATATATATATATATATATATATATATATATAAAGGATAAATAAATAAAAACTTGGAATACAAATTAGGAATTTAGAAGCTTAGCAAATTCTGAATTACAAAAGAAAAGAACTATACCCTAGTAATGCATCAAACCACACATATATAGTAACTGCCATATGAATGATGGCATCAGTAATGCACCATACCAAAAAGCGGAAAATACCATAGAAGTTGTCTTATGTGCAATTCTATGAGAGGAAAGCAGTTGAATTTAATGACATGTTAAACTTAACATAGCTCAAGAAATGGAAAATTGAGCCTGCAGTAACCACAATGATAGCAGTGGAAAACCAAACAAGCTCAACCATCACCAAAATGTGAAACAAAATGCATTTTAATTTAGCAAAAACGTAATGACAAAATATCAATAACCAGCAACCTTACTTAGAGCATATTTAAAAATGCACAACCCATCGAGATAACAACAACCAAAACACCAATTAGTGCTAATTCAAAGGATCCAAAATTAAACATAAGCAATCAATTTCCATTAGTGCAAATGACTACACTACTACATTGAAAGCTTCAACTACAGCTTTAAACAGTGATTAAAGATAAAGAATCTAAACCTAACAAACAAGCAAAAACCATAACATAGAGAAAAAAAAAAAACCCCGACACATAGAGATGCCCAAATTTCTTTATCTAGACATTAAATGTTACAAACCAAAACACAAGCTAACACAACTGAAATATATAAGTTCTTCGAAGAGTACAAATAAACAACCGAAATTTTGTTATAACAAAACAAATAAACAAAAACACTTCATGAGAACATGTATATATTCCAATCAAGAAGATCCGAAAACAATACCCATTATATATTCATCAAACTAACACTTCATTATATATTCCAATCAGCAAAAACAAATAACAAAACAAGTAAAGGAACAATACCCATTCATAAAAGATCCCAAATTTTTTTCCCACACTCGGTAAAAAAAAAAAAATCAGATCGATATTGGTACCTGGTTTTTGGTTTTAGATCGTGTTTTTGGTACCGAGAAATCAAAACCCACACACCAAAAGTGAGAAATCAACCAAAGAACAGAGAAATCAAACCCGGATCCATGAGAAATCAACCAAAGAACAGAGAAATCAAAACCAAAAAACCCAAATCAGACCCATGAGAATCAACCCTGGTTCGGTCCAAATCAAAACAACCCATACCCATGACAAATCAACCCAAAGAACACACAGAAAAATCATTACCCATAAAATTTTAAAGACTTACGGAGAGGAAGAACCGAGAAAGAAAGAAAGAAATAAGAAGAAGAGGAAGACGAAGCGGAAGAAGAAAAGGAAGACAAAGAAAAAGACAGAGAGAGTAGAGAGACTTACGAAGGCGAGAAGGAAGAGAGAGAGAGAAGAGATGGAGGCGTCAAATGCGAAGGAGAGCAGAGATCGAGAGATGAGGGGCGTCTGTGGGTATTTCGGTCTTTCCACTATTGCAACGGTAATATAACAAAACGCGCTATGCGCTTTTTGTTTTATGGACCGCTGAAGGTCCATTTCGAATGCGCGTTTTGTCTTCGTGAAAAATCAAAAGTTCAAAACGCAACTTTTATAAAAAAGTTGCGTTTTGAACTTACCAAACGAGAAACCGATTTGGCTTTTTTGAAAACGCCCGTTT
Organism: Quercus dentata; assembly: GCA_028216015.1. Classification (NCBI taxonomy): domain Eukaryota; kingdom Viridiplantae; phylum Streptophyta; class Magnoliopsida; order Fagales; family Fagaceae; genus Quercus; species Quercus dentata. The sequence continues at coordinate 13,202,039 of CP116452.1, read as the reverse complement.
TGGGCTGAAAAAGTGGAACCAAACGGGCCATAAAATGTGCCGACCAATTTAGCTACTATTATAATATTATATGATTTTTAGTTTTTATTTTGTTTCTTTTTTTATTTAAAATAAATTAATTCTATGATTCATATTAAATATTATAAATTTAAAGGTGTTTTACATCATTTAAAATGACATTGACATAATACTTTGCAGTTAGTACAATATTTTGATTCATGAAATCAAATGTTAACCTTCAAAATTGAGCCCTGTACACTTCAGCAACAGAAAACTCAATACTGCCTAGTTTTCTAATTAGTTGATAGCATCCGTTTTTTAGGTTTCTCAAACGGCCCGTTGAAATACCCAATGGAAGCTTATCCAATGACAAAGTGAAACCTGATGACAAAACTTGCTGTCTCTAGCAAACCTTGTCTTATGACAAGTCAAATTTGGCTATTTTGTTAGCCCTATATGTGACGAAGGATAATAAATTAATTGATAATGGGACAGGAATTAACTAAAGCTTAAATGTATCAAAAATAAAGCTTAAAAGCTCCAATGGGACATATGTGTCACTTTCCCATAATATTAATAGACAGAATCCATGTCCTATAATAATAATCCATGTCTTATACGTGAGGAAGTATACTTTGTTTTAGGTATATGCTCTATCTCTTACAAGTTGGTGGATCCATCAATTGTGGGTGCCACCAGCTGTGAAGGGAAAGAAACATACACTTGAAACAGTGTATGTTTTCCAAGATTAGAGTGTTAATGAATCTCTCTCTCAATTGTAATAATTATAGTTCACATATTGACAACTCTTTGTTTTTGTTTTTGTATTTTAACAAAATAAGTTATATAAAAAGTATGTGTATATAACAAAAGTCAATATTATAATTTTCAGGATAAATATGGCTATATGTAAAAAGAATAAATTACATTGTAAACTATTTTATGGGTGACATATTAAATCATATAATTTTTTTAAGTTTAAATCAAATCATGAACTTTTAAAATTATATCAATTTAAACTCTAGACTTTTTGGACCACCAGAAAATTAAAAATAGTATTTCTGCTTAATTAGGCTGGGATCTACCTTATGCTTTGATTTCTTTAGGCTAGTCATGCAATGACAAGCTCAGCAAACCTTAGCAATACAGGGATGAGTGATGATGATAGACAATTTACTAGAGATGTGAATATGTGATGCATTACATGCATACGTGGGCAATCTATTAATGTTGCCACATACTCCAAATCTGCATGGAGTCTGATCTGTTCGATGACATAAGGACTCTACGGCCTACGCCGAGATGTGGGTTAGATGACATGCAAATGGTGCAGTCCATGATATTGGGAAATGGGCATTATCAAGATGCGTTTATGGAATATTGTTTTTGCGGGCCTTTCCTCCATGGGTTGTACAGGGCCTACAGGCATTGTAAAAAGGAAAAACTTTATCTCTTATCTTTTCTTTTTTTTTTTTTTTTTTTTTTTTTTTTGGTGGAAAGCGGGAGGTTAATGCGTTCATACAACACCAACAACTGTGCCAAGGACACATAGTCGAGATTCTCCCAGGCCAGTCAAGTCCCTAACATATGATACATTAACAAAGGTGGGACATTCGCTATACATAGTCATCAGATTACGTTGGCGGGTCCCCCGCTTTACTAGAGCATCTGACTGACCATTTGCCTCACGATACACGTGTTGCATGTGTACCTCCCATTCCCGATCCAAGAGGTTCCTGCAATCACAAATCAAAGGTAGCATGTTAGTGGGATAATTCATATTTTTATTTGTTAGCCAGGTTAGGACCACTTTAGAATCTAGTTCCGATTGAAGGAGCTTCACACCCATATTCCATGCCAATGCTAGACCTTGTCGACCGCAGCTAACTCAGCCATATTGTTTGTTGCGAGGCCCACATGAGCCGAGAATCCTATGATCCATCGGCCCTGGTGGTCGCGTAAAACTCCCCCTGCTCCGGCCGGACCGGGGTTATCTAGGGCACTACCATCGGTGTTAAGTTTAGTATAGGGGTAGGGGGGCGCTTGCTAACTAATAAGCCGAGGAACCAGGATCGAGGGACGTTTGGAGGTACCAACGAGGAAATGAAATTCTGTCATCGCTTGTATCGAGGAGTAGATAAGGCTATGTTGGGAGCGGGATTGGTTCTTGAATATTCTTTCATTACGAGCTAACCAAAGCTTCCAACAAGTGAAGGGGAAATAAACTTGCCATGGGGGGTGTTGGGGTAAGGAAGTCCTAACCATCGTAGCATTATATGCGCGGCCCAGTCTTGTAGCGCGAGTTGGAAGAAGGATAGAGGCAAGATACCCGGGTATTGGTGCTGGACCTCTTTCACCCAAGGACAGTCACAAAGAATTTCTATAGTTGTTTTTGGTGACTGGCATCTAGGGCAACGAGAGTCCACAGATGGACGTCCAAATGATAGGTATGTTTTGGTAGGGAGTCGGTCGTGCAGAGCCTTCCCGAGGAAAATTTGGATCTTTTTGGGGCAAGGGGAAGCTCATATCTAGTTCCAAAGGGCTTTGTTCCAAGGGGCTTGCTGGTGATTAAAAAGAAATTTTGACGCGGATTTGTTGTGGAACACGTGCTCTTATTGTGGGGCCATAGAAAGGAGTTAGTAAGGCTAGCAAAGCGGGCCACCGAAATACCTAGAAGAAGGTCTTGGAGCTGGGGGGAGAGAGGGAGGTTAAGTGAGTCGAAAGACCAAGCCTGGTTTGACCATAGTGAGTTGACTCGGCGGTCTTCCTCGTGGGGGAGGAGTGGACCCTCAATATAACTCTCACAGGAGCCATTAGGAAGCCAATGGTCTTTCCAAATTCGAATAGTCCATCCGTCTCCTACAACCCACTACATACCGTCAAGAAGCAACTTGGCCCCTAGCGAGAGAGCGGTCCAAATATGGGATCCTCTTGATGTTTGGGGACTGGTAAACATGGTAGCATGTAGAAAATATTTAGCTTTAAGGACCCGGTATCTCTTATCTCTTTGATATGAGTAATAAAGGCCTATTTGGTAATAGTATTTAAACAACGAAAATTTTTGTTTAAATGTTACAATTTGTATTTTCACACTTTTTTACTTACATGTATTTTCATAAAACTTAAACAACATTACTAAAAATTTCTTACTAAATAGATCCTAAAGCTTTGTTTTTCTAGTAGGGATAAATAATAATAAAGAAACAACAAAAAGGTCGACCTTTTCTTAAGAACCCCCACCCTAAAAAAAAAGAAAGCTATAAAAAATTATGCACCTATGAAAGCCCAAAATAGACTTTTGAGATGGCAAAATGTTAAAACTTGCTATATATTCATTTTGTGTCCGTTTGACATGATTAATTTTTCCAACTTATTTTTGCTACTATTCATGGCTCCCATTGCACTTTTTGGTACTATTCATGGGTTCTCTTGTACTATTTTTAGCTAACTTTTACTTTTATCTACAGGACTTTTAACAAAAAGTGTTCAGTTTTAGCAAAATAAACGGATCCCAAACAAACCCTTAATGTTAAAAAATAAAAAAATATTTCAAACCATGATTGGTGAAGTATAAAGTGTAACACAAAAAGTTATACCAATTATAGTTGGGTCCAAGTTAATTATACTAGGTATAACCTTAAGCAATGTTATACAAATTAATAACTTTTTTTTTTTAAAATTTTTTTGAGATTGTTTCAACCTATAACCTCCGCTTCCGATAATAATTCTTTATCATCAGACCAAGATACCAATCAGTTTTGGTGTAGACGGAGATCGAATTCCATATTTCTAATTATTCAACCATAAAAGACTTTATCAGTTGAGCAAACCATAAAAAATAAAAATAAAAACTTTTTATAAATTAATACTTAGAAAATTCTACGTTGGAGTATATGCTACTTATGTTCTTAATACGCATGCCAAATTTGGTGTAAATATGATTTTATTTACTATTTGATCTATAAATTCATGTTTTATGCATAGTTTTGCAATTCATTTTTTTTTTTTTTAAATTTAAACATTTAATGGATGACATAGAAAATATGTAATCTGACTATATTGGATTTCCAAAATTTTAATCCATAACAATTTCTTAGCTAATATAATATTACTTAAAGTTGCAAAATTGTGTAATTTGAACCATAACAAATATTTTAACAAGTAGAGGATGATGACATTTCCATTACGTGAGAAATCAAAACACAAGTCTATCCCAATAAGGGGGTAATTATTGAGTACTCTTTCAGAATACCATAAATGTGTATTCTCTCATTTCACATAATTGTAGGTCTCATTAATTAAATTTTTGGTAGGACTTACAATTTATATGAGAGGAGGAAGTACATATTTATGGTACTTCCGGAGTATTCAATAATTTTCCTCCAAGAAAGGGCATTTTTAAATTATAACCAAACAAAATTCATTACAACAAAATTGTCTAAGCTGCATTAAAATAACCCAATATTGACATGTGGTCACTATCCACTATTGGGTTTATCAAATAACTCAGTGAAATACTAAAATACACTCCAAACAATGCAAGGTTTTATTGAATACACAAATTTCTATATATGCTAGCCCACAAAATAAGAAAATTTCGAATGGTCAAGACCCATTCTGTCCCCACACACCTTGTAGTGTTAGTACTTATAACACGTAGATTCACAGGCAAAACATTTCCACCACTGTTGAAGTTCATGAAATGTTCTAAAATTTTGACCCTTATCATCATCTAGGAATTGACTCCTATTAACGATCAGATATGCTGAAGGAAGGAGATGCAGTGGTTCTAAACGGGAAACCTTTGCCACCAAACTTGAGCATAGACTCTTTATGGACTTCTGTTTTTTCGTTTATACCCCTTAAACCAACTTGTTTAACTTAAAATATTAACCAAATGATTACTTAGATCAATTATTCAGATCTAGGTTAAATACAAATAAATCATATCATGCAAAGCAGCAAGACCACCAAACTTGATAATTTGCAAATGATGGAACCATTCACAACAATATTTGCATAGTTATATAGTTCCCGGTAAAGCAATCAAGCAAACTTTTAGTCTTCAAAAAACACATATCTACCAATGGTTAAACGTTTATCTTGGGTAATTTTAACTTTTCATATAATTTTACCTCTACATATTCATCTATTTTAATTTAGATTAAAAAAAAAAAACTTTAATTTAGACATTTATAAGTAAACAATGAAATATTGATTCATGAATAATCCAAAAAAAAAAAAAAAATCATCTATACATGTTTATCTTGTGTGGTCTACTATAATTTAGATGATTATAACTTAATAATGAAGTCTATAAACAAGGTAATTAAAACAATCATATTTCTACAATTCAAAAAGTTCCCATTTTTTTTTTTTCAAAAAGGCCTTTTACATTTCCTTAGAAATATATATAATTTTATATTTTTTTTTTAACTTTGACATACCACTAACCTAACCGCTTCATACATTATTTTTTTTTTTTAATGCTCATTATTACTTTTGTAAGGACACAATTTGGCTCCCAAGCCCAAATGATGGATGAACTTAGGCCCAAAGAGCCCAATACAATGAATTTGTAGAGAGTGAGTTGAAAAACTGGACTTTAATGAGTCTAACAAGTAAAATAGATCCAGATGACAAGAAAATGAAGATAGACTAGTTTAATCTAAAGAAAATCGTCCTTGACACAATCCGATGAGATTAGTTCTTATATATTTCTTTTTAGGTTTGATTACAAGTTCAATTCTTGATTGCTATAGTGTTTTTCTCTTAATTTCTCGATCTCCTCTCTTCAGGATCTTCTTTCTATTTTATACTATCTTTCTTCTTTTCTCTTTACCCTCCATGCATAGGGCAGATTGCTAGTATTGATCCTTGTTCCATCAACACCTTCCCGAAATCTCTAGTAGTAGTTGTAAGGCTGAAAATTACTATTCAAGTATTACCTTCACATTAATGTAGCCAGTTGGTTAGGTGTAGAGCATTTAATGTGATGGTAGCAACTTTTTTTTTAGATATTTTAGGACTTCCCTCTATTCTGTATTTCTGTGATGCTTATCCATATCAATAGAATCTCCTAGAATGCTGCCCTGGATGGTAGCCGACCATTTTGGACTTCGGCTTTGATTAGTCGAGGAGGTATTCATACTTGAACCGCTCTCATGGACCCTTATGATCAAAATTAACCTATTCACTTACCAATACAAATTTCTCTCGATAATGTTCACCCCTCCTCGGATTACTTCATGTTCTCGAATTGGGCCCTAGGCCCAATATATTCTACTAGGCCTAACATCCCTACAACTTCCATTAAGATATTATAGATGTCTTAATTGATTGAAACCAAACTAGAGAAATACCTTTCATATTTCCTTGAAAATTCAGAAAGGGGAAAAAAAAACATTTGATATATCATTAATGTAACTACATCCGCAACTATTCAAGTCATCCATGATATATATTTCTTATTGATAATTATAAAAACTACAACTAGTAAGGGAACATACAAAGTAATCAAGAATAAATGATGGAAGAAAAAATGAAATGAAATCAAACGTCAATAGTAACCATTATTTGGAAAATAAAAAAGTGGCCGAGAGGAGTAAGAAATAAAATAGAAATGCCTATATAGAGGACATTCAAAACTTTATAGTGCAGTAAAATCAACCACTACATTCACTTAATTAAATCAATAATCAATGATTAAATATAATAACACAAAATTTAAACTTAACTAGGGAAATTATATTTCCCATCATAACTAAAAATGAGATGTTCTTTGGTAATTTAGAAATTATACTAGAAATAAAGTTAAAAAATTTTATAATCTCATTTTTTGACATTTCATTTAATCTTATACACACACACACACCATGACTTAAAAAAAAAAAAAAACTGATGAAAATTTTTATCTCTTATTTAATGTCAATGTTATGCAAATTATCAATTAATAAATATATGATAATGGTAAGAAACCATATAAACAAAATTATAAAAAATATGATATAATTATTTAAAAAAAATTCTTTATAAAGTTTAAGGATTAAAATATTATTTTACTTAAAATTTATCACGCACAATACACAAATACGTGGCTAGTTATTAATAATTGCTTTAAAACACAGTTAACACGAGCCAATCCAATTTATGGTAAGTGGACTATGAGCTAAAGAGTAAAGAGAACCGTGCTTCCCAAGACAGCCAATCAAATTTATGGCAAGTGTTTTTAGTTGAGTTTAATAATTTATGGTAAGCGGACTAAGAGCGAAGGAGTAAAGAGAACCGTACTTCCCAAGAAAGAGTGACTATAAACAGATAAATGACAAGAAATATATATATATTTGTATTATGCCCGGATATATGGCTTAATAAAAAATATTTTGATAATATAATTAAATTTAATAATAAATAAAATGAAAAAAGAATTAATTCAAAATTTAAAATTAAAAAATAAATTGTATATGTACACTTAAAAGAAATTTAATTTTTATTTCTTATTTTGATATTTAAATAATTTGTTTTAGTGTTGATTTCATTCAAATGGTTATAAGTTATATTAATCCTAAACCAGCATATGTATCCATATGTAGCATTCTAAATTAATAATAAATAAAAATATAGTACTCTAACTTAATGTAACATTCTAACTTACTAATAAATAAATATAACACCCTAACTTAAAGTAATGTTTGTAATTGTATTGTGTTTTAACCTTTAAGAACACATATATTATATTTTTTATCATAAGAAAAACATAGATATTAATATTACACATGAAAAATAATGAATTCAATAATTGAAACGGTTGAAAACAAAATTAAGCCAAAACCTCAATTCATTAATGAAAAAATATCCAAAATTTTAAACTTAAAAAAAAAAAAAAAATGGAGTTAAGTAAAGATAGACTTACATAGAAATTTAGACGGATGGATTCTCTCGTATCCAATTTCATGTTTGACAACAACAAATTTTGCTTTTAATTAAAGAATATAGATTACATGGAACAAAGCACAAAACAAAAGCCATACTAATTAAATCCATTATAAAATATTGATGTCAACAACAAATAATCATGTAATAAGAAATTAAAAAATACAAATATATTGCTTGCTATATTGACTTCTAAAAAAAACACTAAAATGTGTGATCAAACATAGAATTTCAACCTATCTATAAAACTTGTTGATAAAAATCATATTATATATAATAAAAAGGCAACAAATACACAAAATCTATTCAATTTGACGAAAGAAAAAAAAATTACTTGCAAGTTTGTAGGGAGGGTAGAGAGGAGAAAGGAAGAATATAATGAATAATTGTAAAGTACGTAGTAGAAATAATGAAACACCAAAAAACTATGTATATATATAGTAGGAATTTTAGGTTGTAAGGAGATTTTAGTAGTTTAGGTGAAACTCAAATATATTTTTTTTTAATTTTATTATTAAAAAAATAGTTTAGGTGAAACTCAAATATATTTTATTTTTTTTTTCCTTTTACCCTTTTTTTAAACTTATCATAAAAAAAGAGAGAAGTTTGGAACGTTTATCAGCTTCATCATCTCAAATGGACTTGAATAGGAAAAAGTTGATGATTAATGATAAATTGGAGTTTACGGTTGCCAAAGCTCTGTGAATGGTGATAACGATTTTCCAAGTTCCAACTACTACAAACAGCAAATGTCCGAATGTTTGTACCTTCTTTTTTTTTTTTTTTTTTTTTTTTTTTTTTTTTTTTTTTTAAGTTTATTTAAAGCAACGTAAGGAGGAAAAAAAAAAAAAAAGCAAATTCGATTTTTTTTTCTTTTATGTTTTTTTATCTCTCTTTTTTATTTAAATTCTATCTTTAGTTAATTCTATTCTATTGATTTTAGGTTTTGTTGATAACATTTTAGATAGACATAACTGTTATAGTTGTAAATTAAATGCTATTTTCTTTCATTACTTAATTTGTCATAATTATTCAAAAAATATGTATATATCTATCCTTAAAATCTAAAAATTTATTAAAATTTATGTAATTTGGTGAAGTCATGTGACGCAACCATGACGTCTAAGTCCAACTTTTATTTTATATATATAATATGATTTTTTTGAGAAACAAACACACATACAAGGGAGAGGGAAATGAGTTCTAACACAAATGCATACCACAACTCCACTCAAAAGTCACAGTAACTTTTAAGGGAGAGTGAGGCAAGTTATACTACACTAAATGACAAAAAATAGATTCACCAAGACAGAGCGAGAAATTATAGGTAGTAAAAATTCTGAGGCCACACCATTGGCCACAACTCACCATATGGCAAGTTGTGGTTGGTGGAGGGGTGTCCTCACCATCACCTCTCCTCCAACCACAACTTGCCACATGGGCAAGTCGTGGCCAATGGTATGGCACCAGAATCACTCTTATAGATAGATAAGACACTACAGTATCAACAATTATCAACAATTTCATCTTGAACTGTGGCCAATAAAAAACGGGACAGATCATCAAAAATTTAAGCGAACCTGCAATGTCACCAGACTTGTTCTAAGTCTGTTGCAGAGAACAAATTTAAATTTAGTACTGTGGCACTGAAATTTTTAGTCAAATGAAAACTTTGTCGAAGAAAACTGTCAGAAATTGTGTAATGGGGGATATAAATAGAAAGGGATCATTTCACTCGCTCCAACTCCAAACCCCAGCAGCGTTTTTTAACTTCGCAGCGACAGCGGCCTCGCCACACGCCTCCTCCTCCAGAGTTTTTATTATTATTATTATTATTATTTATTTTATTTACTCTCTGATATATTCTTACTTATTTGTTCATGGCTGAACACATCACATCATTTACATGTTTTTGGGAGTACTTGAAAAGGGCCAATTTTGACCAAATCTTTTCTCACCCCTAAAAACAAGCAAAAGGCTGGAGAGTGAGGTTACATTATTAATCTTGTATGTCCTATATTGTTAGGATACCAACAGCTGGTTTATGCTTGTGATAGTGCAGATAGCTTACTGTGTGTATCTTGTAACGTGTAGCTACAGTAATCAAGCATGTGCTGTTACTGTAATTGAGCATGTGCTTAATATGCTTTTAGAGATGAGGTAGTTAAGGGTAGTTAAAAGTCTGTATGGCTGGTATAGTTTGTAGATTCTGTCAGATGCTAGTATAAAGGAGCACTGAATTGTAAAGAGGCATTTCATTTAATGAATAAGCTGATTTATGTGTTCTGCAGCATTAATCACCCAGGGGTCTAACTTTTCTCATTTTATACATTTGTGTGTTTTGAGTGACTTTAGGGTTACTTAGGGGACCTGATTTTGTATATTTTGTGTGTTGGAATGACTTTAATATAGGCTTTTTTAATGCCTTACCTCCTTTGTTTTTGGATTGTAGTACAGGTTGGTCATTATATCTCTAACAGATTCTATATATGACAAGTTATCCACCAATTGCGAAGCATGCAAGTGAAATAAGAAATAAGAGTGGTGTGTAGTGCGTGCAGCAAAGTGGTGTGTAGCAAAGTGTGTGTAATAAAATCAATAAAACTTCTATTTTATTGAGAATTTGTCTATGTATATTCTACTTGAGTGTAATGAAACTTATTACAAAGTATTTAATAAGATATTTTCTTGCTGAGTGTAAAATTTATTGTTTTGACTAAACTTTTGCAGCCAAGAAACTCAACAAAGCTTTCTCTTTCTTTCTCAAAAATAAAAGAAACTCAACAAAGGAAGGAGTAATGCCGTCTAGTAGTGAAAATTTCAGCCTTTCAGGACCAAATCCCAGAGTTGATATTAACTGGTAAGACCATTAACCAATTCTTCACTAACAGTGTGTAATCAACTGCTAAGGAATTTCATTCAGCCCATAGCAAACTAAAAAGAAATTCCAATGCATCCAAAGTATAAGAGATGTTCACAGTATTTCATTAACGAATCCAAATTAGCGTATATACATTGTTCATAGTTTCATTTTTCAGAACATGCAACGTGCAGTGTTAGGATAATGCTTGATTTTAATGCACCAAACAGGCTTTTATGTTGACTCAAAAAAAAAAAAAAAAAAAAAAACCGACTTTTCTGTATTGTCACAGCCTAGTGGTTTACGTGCACCTCCCCAAACATATTATTTACTGTTTTTGCTTTTAGTGACTCACAATTATAAATTAAGATGAAAACATACACACAGAATAATATCTGCTAACAGGAAGATATATTTATTAGTAGTGAGATAACTAGCAATGTGGATAAAGTTATATTTATTTTCTATATTCCACTCTACCATCTTTTATACCAAACACACATGATAGAAAATTAAAATCTTTTCTGTTCTCATACTTTTCCATTATCTTAACATTTTCTATCTTTCTAAGTTCTAACCAAATAAAGCTTCTTTTTTTTTTTTTTTTTTTAATGAACTTTTAAGATAGAGTTTCTTGATATATATAATTGTTTGTGTTTGGCAAAATAAAAGCAAAGTAAAACATACTAAAAATACTATAAGTTTCACTATATAAGTACTACAAATTGATGTGGCAATGAATGAGATTGATAAATTTCAATAACTTAATAAATGAATATTTTAATTACTTTTTTTTTTTTGGGTTATTGGTGACACAAATTTGTAAAATTTATGTTGTAAATTTTGTAATACCTCTATTACTCTTGTTAAGTGCACCACTATTACTACCAACCAACTAATGATTTATCATCTCATCATCAAGTCGTGAAATGAGTTGTGTCACTAGACTTATTCTTTGGCCTAACAAGCACAACAGTCTTCTCTCTCTCTTTGGATTTCTCTCTAGATTCCCCCTCTTTGTTTGTCCCCTGAAAGTCCACTTCTTGAATAAAAAGTTGGGCATTTTTTGTTGGGTTGATGTTAAATTCTGGTGCACTCTATACCTCACTGGAATTTTGTCCCATCAAAAAATGATGTGCGTATACAAGTCCCATAAAATAGTTCGGTTATATCAGATGCATCTCAAAGGTGTTTTTTATTGTGTAATGTAATTTGCTTTTTCCTAACTCGTTGATATGTATATGACTTCTGTTCTTGAATTTTTATTTATTAACAAACAACCTTCATTAAATATTTTTACTATTTTACAATATCCTTGTAGGAACGATGTAAATTACAGAAGATTGGTTATTGCCTGTTTGGTTAAAGGAGTGTACATTCTTGAAAGTGACCGCCAGCAGAACCGTGATAAAATTGAGGCTCTTGCAACACCTTGGTGGGAATCCTTCCATTTCCAACTACATCACAAGCTCGTAGACAATAATGATTCCATATTCGGTGCCATTTATGAATACAAATACCCTAATCCTGCTCCAAGCTTTCCACAATATGTTATTGCCTTCCGAGGAACGCTCATGAAAAAGGAGACAGTGTTACGTGACGGCAAATTAAACTTCAAGTGCTTCTATAACAAACTTCACAAGAGTTCCAGCTTTCAACTTGCAATGGATTGTGTTCTGGTTACTATGTCTGGAGGTGCAAGAGTGTGGTTAGCTGGACATTCTCTGGGATCAGCTATGGCATTGCTTGCAGGAAAGAACATGGCCAAGATGGGTTACTTTCTTGAAACTTATCTTTTTAATCCTCCATTCTTATATTTCCCCATGGAGGCAGTTAAGTTTGTTATCCGCTGTGCAGGTAGTGTTGTCAGTGCAGGCCTGAGTCGTGATGTAAATGGTTGCCAACATCATGAGACTGAAGATCATGAACCTTTTAATGTTCCGCTATCTTCCTGGATTCCTTACCATTTTGTGAATCCACATTATCCTATTTGTTCAGAATATATTGGATATTTTGAACAGAGGAAGAAGATGAGGGCAAAAATACTTGGAGGAGTTGATAGGTTTTTAACAAAGAGTTGCATGGATTCAGGCTCAGAACCACTGAATCTCATTCCTTCAGCAGATCTGACTATCAATAGGTGTCAATTGACTGAATTCCAAGGACCCTTTTGTAAGTATAAAAAATTTAAAAGAGCTCATGGAATTCAACAGTGGTGGAATTATGGTCCCTGTGATTCTCTGCGTTATGAGTACAACACTACAAACTATGTTGAATGAAGCAGCTACTGTGTAAACAGGCCCAAAAGAGTTGTCAATGCAGCAGTCCAGACTCGAAATATGAGAGGGAAGAATGGGAGAAAGTATCTCATTAGACCAATGTTTCAATGACACGTGGGTTCCATGTGTTCAATGACATGTGGGTCCCACATGCATGAAACCCACATGTCCTTGAGACATTGGTCTCATGAAATCGTCTCATACAAGATTTTTTGTAGAATGGATATTGGCATTGTGTTACCAATAAGAGCTGAAGATAATCCAGCTGTCCACAACAGCTGTTGAGGTTAATCCAGCTGTCTAGAGCAGTTGTGATAATCTCCAAGACGAATTACAAATTGTAGATAGGATCTACTGAAGATAGGATAAGATGAAATTGAAGATAGGATAAGATGAAGTTGTTTGTAATTCAAACTCTTTTATATTTTGAATCTTTGTATTTGTACAATCCTATATAAATGAAAAGTCCTAAGCTGAATTGGTAAGGCTGAAAATATTCTAGAATATTATTGTGTTTATATGGTATCAAAGCTTATGTGACTCACGTCATTTTTATAGCTTTTTCGTCTTACTCAGCCTTCATTGTCAACACCATTACTCCTCTCACATGAGGTCTCTTTTATATATATATATATATATATATATATATATATTGATTGATGTTAGAAATGTATTCACAAAAACACCCCTAATAGAATGGATCTTTATCTATTACTCTTATTATCAATAAATAAATAATAGTAATTTAATAATTCGGATAAACTCAATGTGAGCATAGTAAGTCTCATAATGGAGAAAATCTTACTTCAATCACTCATCCTCTCTCTCTCTCATATGAATTGATATGCTTAACAATATATAAAATAAAAAATATATATTATTAATTAATATACATATTCTCACATTATATCCTAATTTTTCAAAAATTGTTATTTTACCGTGTTATACCCGTACTTGTGTTCATTTCCATGCTTCCTAGTGCTTAAAGAACTAAAAATAAATTGTAAATTATTGTAGAGACAACTCAGATTTTTCTTTCATAACCTTGTAAGCTCCTTTAACCTTAGAAATCTTTATCAATACAGGTGATATATTTAGATCGATTGAAATCTATGAGGTGGAGGAAATTCTAACTTGGCAAGAACAAACAACACCAACACCCAACCAACCCACCCCCCCCCCGAAGAAAGATCCACATTCGGGTCAGACAAAAGCTTTACCAAGACCCGTTCTTCCCCCACAGACTTTGTCTGTATAGTCTTTTGGGCCTGTTTACACACTAATTAGCTGCTACATTCAACACCGTTTGTAGTGTTGTAGTTATAACGCATAGATTCATAGGGAAAAGGATTCCACCACTGTTGAAGACTATGAGCTCTTTTAAACTTTTTATAAGCATCAACAACACCTTCAATATTTGGGAATTGAACCTTATTAATGGTCAGATCTGCTGAAGGAAGGAGATGCAGTGGTTCTGAACCTGAATCCTTTCCCAACACACTTAAGCATAGATTCCACGTGGAGTTCTTTGTTGCGACCATCTCAAATTCTTCAACTCCGTTATCCTCCATCTTCTTCCTGTGTTCAAAATATCCAACATATTTTGAACAAATAGGATCATCTGGGTTCACAAAAAGGTAAGGAAGCCAGGGAGATAGCACCGCAAAAGGGTCATCAGCTTGGCCACCATTTACAACAAAGTTAAGACCCGCGAGTCCTGTCTTGAAAACACTGGTTGCCAAGTGGATTCCAAACTTCACTCGTTCATCTTTGATCACACTTTCTAAGAGGGCCGAGAAGAATGGAGGATTGAAAAGATAAGTTTCAATTAAATGACCCTCCTTGGCCATTTCCTTTCCTGCAAGCAGTGCCATAGCTGACCCCAGAGAATGTCCAGCTAACCACACGCTGGATTCACCTTTAGACTTAACTGTTTTGCGAAGAAACTCAACTGCTTGTTGAAAGCGGGAACTCTGGTGAAGTTCGTTAAAGAAGCACTGGAAGTTTAACTTGAAGTCTTGTGACCATGTGCGTCGTTTGAGGAGTGTACCCCGAATGGCAATAACATAGTGCGGGATGTTTCGAAGAAGAAGAAGAAGAAGAAGAAGAAGAAGAAGAAGAAGGTGGGTATTTGTATTCATAAATGGCACCGAATATGGATAAGTCGTTATTGTCTATGAGTTTTTGACTTAATTGGAAATGGAAGGACTCCCACCAAGGTGGAGCAAGAGCTTGAGATTCTTGGCGGTTCTTCTGGCGGTCACGTTCAAGAATGTACACTCCTTCAACTAAGCTGGCAACAACCGATCTTCGGTAATGTTTGTCGCTCCTGCAAGGAGATTGACAGATTGTATAGTACGTAGTAGAAATCTAAGGTGAAGTTAATTTACTTATTAATAAGTAGAATTTTTCAATAAAAGAAGAGAAGCCACATATCAACTAGTTAGGGAAAGAAAAAAAATTACATTAGACCATTACAAACACCTTTGAGATGCATCTGGTATAACCAATCTATGCATATGGTATAATATGAATACACCAGAATTTAAGATCAAGCCATGAACCCAACAAGATATGATCAACTTTTTATTCAGAAATGAACTTTCTGGGGACTGAAAAAATGGAGTAGGGAAATCCATTAATGCAAAGAAGAAGAGAAAAATGAGACTGTTGTGCCAGACCCTTAGTTAGGCCAAAGAATAAAGGCAAGTGACACATTTTATTTCATAACTTGTACTAGTACTTGAGATTACAAATTATTAGTGGTTGATGTAAAATTGGTGTTAATAGTAGACTTCATAGGAGTAATTTAATATTCTTGATGTTAGAAATATTATAAATTTTACCATATAAGATTTACAAACTTATATATTTCACTAATTCAATAATTTATTCTCTCTTTTCTTTTAAAAAAAATTGTACATTTTTTTTAATGTTATTGAAATAAGAAAGTCTACAAACGTAACAAAATCTGACAAAAATTTTAAAGAAAAATTGTGGTTGGTATGTAATCTTATTTTATTTTATTGACACCTTAACTTGTTATGAAAATGTTGTGATTATAAAATAATTCTATTGAAATCCACTGTCCACATTCATTGTCAAGTTGATCAATTTGTAAAATTTATATAGTAAAATTTGTAATATTAATTTTTAACATTTTCAAGTCAGTGTTTATCACAACAAACATAATCTATCAATATTAAAACGATTAAGAGTAATAATATACCTTAACTGATATCTCATTTTGTTTTTAACAAAAATATTTAGGGTTCAAATCATCTCAACTATTGATTTAAAAAAATAAAATAATAATAATTGTGAGTCACTGCTCACTAAGAGCAAAATTATTAATATATTCTCTTTGGAGAGGTGAAAGTAAAATTAAATGCGGCAAATTTGATCTCAAACCCAAAGGAAAATACCATATTCAAACCTGAATTTTTTCACCCGAATTAAAAAAGGTTGATCCATGATGCGATCTTTTTTATAAATTTTTTTAATAATGAAATTCAGAAATTGTTTTTTACCAGTCGACAACAGCTGTGAGATGTCCTGGTCCTGATTTGAAGAAATTTTGCTTCTCAGTAGGCATTACTCCTTATGTTCCGCTCTTCTTGATTTCCTTTGAAATAAACTACCATGGGAGAAGCAAAAGCCTTTGAATTGTTTTTGGAGCCAATTGATGTTCGACATATATTGAAATTGAACATTTTTACACTCAATAAAACTTTCAGGATAAAAAGGTACCAACCTGCACAATGTGCGAAAGAAAGAAGTGCTAAATAATGTTATTGAAGTCCTTCACCCACCTGAGGCAAAAAAAAAAAAAAAAGTTTCAAAAGTCAATGAACAATTTAATATTCACACATCCATCAAACAGAACAAACGAACTGAAAAAGAGCTTAGGAGGCTAAGAGGGATCAAAAAAAAAAAAAAATGAAGAAGTGATGCCAGACATTTATACTTAATAAGTGTTTGTTTGGGAACAACTTATTTAGTTGATATTGAAAATTTTTTTTTGCAATGAAATCCATAAATAGTATCAAAAAGTGTAGTGAGACCTATTAATAGTAGCAAAAATAAAAGTATTTTTTTTTTTTTTTTGTTGAGTTAATTTGGAGCCACAAACTCATATTAAAGAATTTAATATTCGAAAAGTTAATATTCAGTTAACCTAATTACCTCTATGACCAAAAACAAAACTACAAGAACAGATAAGCCATTCAAAATTGTGACCCTAGGCCCAAGTGAACTATCAAAATCAGTAGAGCTGATAAAAAAAAGCAACCAAAACCCAAATCACAGCAAAGAAATATAGTTCAAAATATTATGTAAATCAGTTTATGATTCATCGAAGAAACAAGACTAAACTCTAAAGGGTACCATCTAAAATGCATGCAAGCAAATGTTTACAGCTAAAAAATTTCAATAGCACCAATAATTTTCCTAAACTTTTTTAAGTCCTTCAAATTCTGGGTCAAGCAACCTGCTGGTTTTTTGGATTTGGTTAAGGCAGTGTGGTGTGTAGAGATGTCAAGTGTGTGCTAATGTTCCAAGTTTATAAAACAATGAAGAAATTCAACAAGAGTCAGGTTGGTAATCTTGCTGGAATATAGCGAAATTGGAGTTGCAGGCCAAATTATCACTGAAGGTGAGAAATGCCAGGAATGCTGTCAAATGCTATTTATAATGATGAGAGGTATAAAGTGGAGTATATAGTTTCCTGGAAGCTACAATCTGGAAATTGGTTTCTAGTTTCCAAACCAAACCCCGTCAAATTAGTTGTCTTGACTTTTGCTTCCAAGGCCAACTTCGAAGTTCGAACTTTCATGGATATTAATTTTGCAATTTGCTAATTGAATATTAATATAACCTTGACATTGCAAATCGCATGCATGTGGGAACTAAAGGGATAAAAGATAATTAGAATATTCTAAAGGATAATGTTATACTAGAATGCATTTAGAGCAATTATTGTTAATAAACCACTCTAGGAAAGCGTGAGTTAGAATCAAAAGAAATCAAAAGAAGGGAAATTATTCAACCACAAGAAGTTTCTCTGACATTGGTAGAGTTTGAATCAAACCACAGTTGTTGGTGGAATCCCCTACTAGCCTTGGCAACTAGCATTGTGGATTATTTTTTCTCCACTTGTATAGCTGCATGGGCAGAGAGACAGAGAGTTATACTCTATCCACAATACTATTTTAGATATAAATAGAGAATATATGTGTTGAGAATTGATTTTTATCGGTAACTTATTTATATAGTATTTATATATAATAAAAAAAATATAGTTTTGGTAATTTTTATGTTAAATATGTGTTATAAAAAGTTAAAAATTAATTTATTTTTAAAAGTTAAAATTTAGATTAATTAGAAAAAAAAAGTTGAGATAAAAAAAAAACAAAAAACAAAACTTCAATTCTTAAATTCACACTATAACCATTCTATGGAAACGTTTTTCCCCGTAAGATGATAAGATATTATTTAGATTAATTTTTCCCCATGCAGTATAATAAAAAGTACAAGTACCAATGTAATTCTCAGTTTTCATGCATGGATGAAAAGATCATTATTTTCCCTACAAAAGAAAAAATTTAGTTTGCCTCCTTACAAAAAGAAAAGTAAAAGACAAATTAAAATGCTCAAGTGAAATTTTTTAATATCTATCAAAAATTTTTATTATTATTTTAATTTGCCACATAAGTTTAAAATGTGATCTTTTTCATTAGTGAGTTAACGGTAAAAGTCAAAATTGACAACAAGTTTAAAATAAAAGAGACTAAATTGATTGTTATCAAAATATATGGATCAAATTGATTGTTGCCTCAAAATGTAAAGACCAAAAATGATATTTTTGTTATTTTTATTTTTTAAGCATTCAAGGCAGTCAAGCAATATATAACTTTTCAAGTATATAGCTATACTTTTACACTTTTATATTGATTTATTTTGAGTAATCAAATCATTTATATATAAACTTTATGTACTTAGATTAATCTTATGAATCAGATATTATTAGTTATTTGGAAGAAAACAGCTTGGAAGGATAAGTATGGTGGTGGAATACTATCAGAGGTGGTTGGTCTAGTGATCATGGCCTCACTCTTAATGTTTCGGGAAGTGGAGGTTCCAAATTTAAATCCTGTAATGTGAAGTGCTTGGGGATAAAACTCTATAATCTCAGCTTATATTCACTAGCATCTTTGATGGGGTTGAGTGCACAATTATAGCTCCAACTCCAGCTCAGGTCACCCACATACCCTTTTTTTCATAAAAAATGTGTGGTGGTGGACTTAACCAAACTGTTTGGAAGAAACACCTTGGAAGAAAGCATCCGGAGAATTGTAATCATTCCACTAGCTCACCATTCATAAACTCTCTAATTTATTATTACGCACTTGTGTTGTTTTCACAACTTTTAAGCTTATCTTATTCTTATGACAAGTCAAAGTTGACGACAAAACTCATCTAAAAAAAGAAAAACTGATGACAAAACTTGCCGTCTCTGGCAAACTATCAAAATAAGTGAAAATGTTAAAAATGCCACACTTGCCGTCTCTGGCAAACTATCAAAATAAAAATATTGGCTCTTTAGTTGGCCCTAACCCCTAAGTGACAAGGGATGTTAAAAAATGCCAAAATGGAAGCCCCAAATTCCATACATACGTCTCACTTTTCCAATAAGGTCACAATATTCAGGGGCGGCGTTCTATAGGGGCGGCGTTCTATATTCAGGGTGTTCATTTTCTCGCCCATTTTGACTTGTGTGTCCGCCTCATGGTTTAAAAAACAAAAATTATATATATAAAATATTTATTTATTTTTGTTAGTGTGTATAAGTTTACTTAAACTCAAAAAAAAAAAAAAAATGATGGGTTTGTCCCCACGGCTCTCCGCCTCATGGTTTAAAGCCTTCACACTCCCCCACAAGAGGGCTTTTGTGTGGAAGAGTTGTGTGATATTGAGCCAGGCTCCCCCACTCCCCGTGTGTGTGTGTATAAGTTTACTTAAATTTTCTCAAAAAAAAAAAACGCAAGTGGGTTTGTCCCACATCGGTCCTCTGTGTGTGCGCCTCATGGTTTAAAGCCTTCACACTCCCCACAAGAGTTACCGGCTTTTGTGTGGAGTGAGTTGTGTGATATTGAGCCTGGCTCCCCCACTCCCCGTGTGTGTGTGTATAAGTTTACTTAAATTTTCTCAAAAAAAAGAAAATATTCGTGGGTTGAGCTGCCATTCGACTTCAAAAAAAAAAAAAAAAAAAAAAAAATTATATATATAAAATATTTAGAACTTATGATCTGGCCCACGAACGAGGGCTACGAAGAGGGTATTTCTTTGTCGAGGACGAATGGGGAAAGGCCGAAATTCGGGGCATAGCCGAGGATGACCCCGTCCCCTCCAAGACTTCAAAGGGAAGAACAACATCTCGTTGAACGTCCCCAAAACCATGATTAGAATGGGAGAAAAGACGGTTGGATAGGGTGGTCCCTCCTCATTAAATACATCCAACTAATGAAAATGTTAAGGAAAAGACGCTGACAGGGTGGCCTCGATCATCGCAACTAACGAAAAGCAAGGAGGCACGCTTGATCAACAAGTGGAGGGCTAAGATCAACAAGTGGAGGGCTAAGATCAACCAAGAAGAGCTATATAATGTGAAGGTTGATGCACCAAGAAAGGGGCTGGGAAAAAATGCCTAGAACTAGAGCCTCCCAAGCCGCCTCAAGGAGAAGGACTTCTCGGCGAACACGGTTTAATTCTGTATAAACATCACGACTAACCCCTGTCCAATGACCAAGGTCTAGCCTTCCAAACCCACGCTCTACAAATAATATTGTTTGGGTCCTCTTCGTCACGAGCCCAACATTATCTTGGGGTCGTTACAAATTGCGTCCTTATAGTTAGTTTAATACTTTAATTTATTTTTAAAAATATTTTTGCACACCCTAACTTAAATTTTGCACACCCTTATTACAAGTATTTCTAACTGTAAGAGTAAAGAGTCAATGTTTGTGAATCGTAAGTATCACTCATTTTTATAAATTTATATTATGTGTGTGAGTATGTCTAATATTGATAGTGTGTATTACTTTTTGTTATAATGCTATTTTTGTGAATTATGATGTGTGTGAACATTTGTGTGTACAATATAAATATAATATAAATTTATATAATTTAATAATTAGGAAATAGAGATGGTTTGTTACATGTGTGTGTATTATTATCATGTTATAATAACATTTTTTTTTTATAAAGTTAGTAAAATTTAAGAAAAAAATTGTAAAATTAGTGATTGTCCAAGCATTTGATTGGTTAAGTAGATGCAAAGTGTATAAGTTTATATATAAATGAGTGTAGTTGTGTGCCTCAATAATTAATCTGAAGCTAATGAGTTTAGTTTAGTCATTTATTTTAAAATATTTTATAAAAACAATAACAAATAGATAATAACAATGGCATAAAAATAAAAATGTTAGATAGACTTAACAAAATAAAATAGTCATAGCCTCATAGTCATTGCTATCCACATTGAGCATAGATACTCATAATAAATTATCATATAACAATTTAAAATTTGAAAACTTGTAGAAGAAAATTGTAAAACTTCATGTATTAATTTTATTTTGTCGATAATTCGATATATTCAAGTTCTTTTTATATTAAAATTTTTTAATGACCCCCCTAAACAAAATTCCTGGAGATGCCACTGACAATATTATTAGATTTTTTTTTTTTTTGGGCCTAAAATTTACAGGATTATGATGAGAAGTATAAAGTGGGCCCATTTGGTAATATTGTTTGTATTTTTTGAAAATACGTGTGGGTGAAAAAGTGTATGAAAATATGTGTAATTTTGTTTAAAAATTGAAAACATGTGTTTAAACACATGTACCAAACCAAACCCCTTCAATATGGGAGATTGGTTTCTAGTTTCCAAACCAAACCCCTTCAAATTAGTTGTCTTGACTTTAGCTTCCAAGTCCAACTTCGAAGTTTGAACATCCGTGGATATTATTTTTGCAATTTGCTAATTGAATATTAATATAACTTCGACATTGCAAATCGCATGTGGGTACTAAAGGGATAAAAGATAATTAGAATATTATAAAGGATAATATTTTCCTAAAATCCACTTGTTAATAAACTACTTAAAAAAAGTATTGACATCATTTTCATAAGAAATATAAAAAATTGACCAAAAATTTAATTAACTTTCTTTTATATAAAATATTTCTTAAAAAAAAAAAAAAAAAAACCTTCTTGATCTTGAGATTGTACATGTGATGTGACAATCAAATCCATAATTTATTACTATAATGATTGGCTTACATCTCCGCAAAGTCCTTGGCAACTATCTTATCTAACTAATCAAAAGAAGAGAAATTATTCAACCACACAAAAAAAAAAAAAAAAAAATTTTAATATAATGTAATGGAAAATAAATAATCCAATGTGAAGTGTTTTGAAACATAAGTATATAAAATAGAAAAAGTATGTTTTTATAATAAAGAAACAAAAATCTGGACCTCAATCAAAGCAAAAGGGTTTGGGAAGCAAAAATTGGTTGAGAATATCAATTATGAAGTTTGGAAAAATAAACCCAAGTACACATAATCTTTAATATGACTTGGAAAACCCATAACCACCATCAAGACCAAATTCTTTTTTTTTTTCTTCTTAAAAAAACTCATTTTGTTAATGGACTAAAATTTATGCTACAAAAATTCATTTTGTTAATTTGAACACAATAAACAGCAAACTAGCAACACAATTTCATTGAATATTCACTGAAAAATGGTTTGTGTTGGCTTTAATTGTGGTTCAGATTGCACACTTTACAAATCTCAAACTCGATCTTGTGGCTTGGAAAGTAAATAAAAAAACCATTTTTCAGTAAAAATTCAATGAAATTGTGTTGTTGGGTTTGCTGTTTATTGTGTTCAGATTAACAAAATGAATTTTTGTAGCATAAATTTTAGTCCATTAACAAAATGAGTTTTTAAAAAAAAAGAATTTGGTCTTGACGGTGGTTATGGGTTTTCCAAGTCATATTAAAGATTGTGTACTTGGGTTTATTTTTCCAAGCTTCAGAATTGATATTCTCAACCAATTTTTGCTTCCCAAACCCATTTGCCTTGATTGAGGTCCAGATTTTTGTTTCTTTATTTTTTTGTATAAAAAAAAAATACTTTTTCTATTTTATATACTCATTTTTTAAAACACCTCATATTGGATGATTTATTTTTCATTACATTATATTAAAATATTCAATTTTTCTTATTTTTTAAATTTTTTTCTTCACACACAATAACTATTATTCACTCTTTTTCTTCAGTTTTGAAATACGTAACGAAAAAAACTATATGCAAAGTGAATGGTGTCAATGTAAATTTACACAGTTATTATAACAATTTTGCAGATTTACATAATTTTTAGCTTGACTAATGATAGGGAATATTTTCACCATCCAAAAAGTTTTTAACACCCTAGAGTTTTCGGTTACCAAAAGCATCATGAGCTCACCAAAAGAGTCTTTGGCCACCAAAAGCATTGTCAGGTACCTTCCCCGACACCATGCGACACACTCCACCCCGACTCATCGGATTGTGACCATGTCGATTGACTCCGTTATCAAGGATTTGTCAAAGGATGTCATGCATCCTCTTGACCCATCGGATCGTGACCATGCTAATCGACTCTGTCATCAGGGATCCGTCACTCATCCTCTTGACCCATTGGATTGTGACCATGCCAATTGACTCCATCATTAGGGATTCGTCACACATCCTCCAAACCCATCGGATCATTCCCATGCCAATTGACCCTGTCACCAAGAGCCGATAAGGATAATTTTTGATTGATCGACACGGGTGCCAAACCTTCCTCATGTGATCCTACTCTATATATGGGAAGGTGATCCCAAATATCTTGGGATCCTTCTCTCTATAAGAAAATTCCCTTGTATCAAGGGATTCGGGTCAACTCTCCACTTCTATATAAACCAAAAACCCAACTTTCTTAAGGTATGTGAATTCTCCCTAGCTCTTGCACTCTTGAGTTCTTAGATTCTTTTATCACCGACTTAACCTTTCGGAGGGTCTTTGGCCGGCACCCTATCGGTGCTTTCTAATTAGTTCTTTTCTTTTGTTCTTGAGGTTTAGCCATTGGTGTGTATGTGGACGATCAACTCACTGACGATTTTTTGTGTATCATCAACTAATATAAGTGATTTTGGGGGTTAAATATGTAAAATTGATACTTTTTTCTATTTGAGTATTTATTCAAAAAAAAAAAACAAAAAATGCTCTAAGTGGACTAGGATCTAAAAAAAGTAAAGAATCGTCCAACAAACTCTTCATTCAATGCCGGATTGAAGACATAGATTCACATAGACAGCGAGAATTTTTATTTTGTATTTTTCGAGTAATGTCAAAGCGAGAAATTATAGAGTAAGTGCTGGACTACAAGATCAGCAAGTTCAACGTGTGCTGTGGCCAGTAGAAAAAATGAGGCAGATCATAAAAGATTAAACAAACCAGCCATGTCACCAGACTTACACTAAGTCTGTTGCAGAGAACAAATTTAAATTCACGGAACCTGAAAGCGTTTTTGCCTCCGAAAACTTGCTCAGACTTGCTTAATGGTATAAATAGAAGTGTGCCCTCGAAATTCTAGACTGTTCTACTCCAAACTCTAAATTCTAGACTGTTTAAATTATTATTTATTTTTTTATTTTTGGCTTTTGCACCTTGTATCCTCAAAACTTTCAACTAGAAACTAATCATTATTTGTGACGGGTGAGTCCATAGTCTATTTAAGTTTCATAATTGGTTTATTGGGTTTAAAGGGTTGCCTTGATTAGCAAATGGTATTGGTTTATTGGGTTTAAAGGGTTGCCTTGATTTGCAATTTGTATTGGTTTATTGGGTTTAAATGGCTGCCTTGATTAGAAAAATTTGTATTGCTCTCTATATAAATAGCTAGTTGGATGAGTTTCCTATAGATGGGCTTTATGGCTTTTGGCAATTGTGTATTGATCTGAATAGTTTTGAATTATCCAGATCAGTTGAACTAATTGAATCGTGCGCACAGTCTGAAGCTGATGGTCTTCCCCAACCTCTACAGAGACACATTAATTGGCAAGGTTCTCTACTCTCTGATATATTCTTACTTATATGTTCATGCATGGCTGAACACATCACATCATTTACATGTTTTGGGATTACTTGACAAGGGCCAATGATCTTTTGACCAAGTCTTTTCTCACCCCCAAAAAAACAAAGCAAAAGGGTGGAAGGTGAGGCTACAAATTTTTAATCTTTTATGTCCTATATTGTTAAGATATGGTTTATGCTTGTTATAGTGCAGATGGCAGTTACTGTGTATCTTGTAATGTGTAGCTACTGTAATAAAAAAATGTGCTGTTACTGTAATTGAGCATGTGCTTAATATGCCTAGAGATGAGGTAGTTAAGGGGTAGTTAAGAGACTGTTAGGCTGATATAGATTGCAGATTCTGTCAGATGCTAGTATAAAGGAGCACTGAATTGGAAAGTAATGAATAAGGTGACTGGTGTGTTCTGTTCTGCAACATTAATCACCAAGGGGTCTAATCTTATATATTTGTGTGTTTGTGTGACTTATACATTTGCATGTTGGCATGACTTTAATATAGGCCTTTTTAATGCCTTATCTCCTATGTTTTTGGATTGTAGTATAGGTTGGTCTTTTATGCATTCTATGTAAAGTTATCCACCAATTGCGAAGTATGCAAGTAACTGAGTAAGTGATCAAAAAAACGAAAGAGTAGTGTGTAGTGTGTAGCGTGTAGAGCAAAGTGGTGTGAAATAAGAAAACAAGAGTGGCGTGTAGCAAAGTGTGTGTAATAAAATCAGTAAAACTTCTATTTTATTGAGAATTTGTTTGTGTGGGGTGAGACTTGTTACAAAGTATTTAATTAGATAATTTCTTTCTTAGTGTAAAATTTATTGTTTTGACTAAACTTTTGCAGCCAAGAAACTCAACAAAGGAGTAATGTCGTCTACGAGTGAAAATTTCAGCCTTTCAGAACCAATACCCAGAGATGCTAATGACTGGTAAGTCCATTAAACAATACTGTACTATCAGGGTGTAATCAACTGTTAAGGAATTTCATTCAGCCAATAACGAACTAAAAGGGGATTCCAATGCATCCAAAGTATAAGATGTTCACCAAAACTCCCTCTTCCATGTATGCAGCGAGGCCATCATGTTAGGTTAAGAATCATCAAAATTCAATGACATACTTTTTTTTTGTCTTGCTGTATTTCTTCCAAATTAAACAGCATACATTATTCATATTTTTTCCATTTTCCATTTTTTTGTTTGGTGTGATAAAAGCAAAGTGGAAAATGCAAAAGATACTATAAGTTTTACATAAGTACTACAAATTGTTGTAGCAATGAATGAGATTGGTAGATTTCAATAACTTAATAAATGAAGTATCTTTTTTTTTTTTTTTTTTTTTTTTTTTTTTTTGTGATCGATGACACATAAGTTTGTAAAATTTTATATAATAAATTTTGTAATATCTCTATTACTCTTGTTAAGTCCACCATTAACACCGACAAGGGTGTTTTTAGGAAGAAATAAAAGAAGCTGATGAATTTGTTGAGCTCGTCGGCCTCAAACGTATGTGAAGTAGTGTGGAATTGACAATGCCATAAGACGACGACATCACCTCATTACCCAACGGTATCTACATGAGACGACGGGGATTCCTGTGTCGACGAGAAGAGAAAAGTCGACAAGAGTAAAAGAAGCCAACGAAAGTAAAGAGCATGACGATTCCAACATGGCCTTGCTTGACCCTTACAGATATCTATATAAGGAAATATCTTGCATCCCACGATTAACCCTAAACAAGGGAATCCCTATAAAGAAAGGATCCCGCCAATTACGTGCACTTATTAGGATCTTCCCTACAAGGAAAAACCCTCTCCACCAAGAAGCAAATACCAGCTCTACGTTACTATAAGAATCCCAAAACCCCTATAAACCAAGGTATGCATATTTTACCCTAGCTCTAGCACTCTAGAGTTGTGAAAGTTCTCTAACTTAACCTTCAGAGGATATTTGGCCGGTACCACATCCGGTACTTTTTGCAAGGTCTTCTTTGTTTCTATTTTGCAGGTTTTGTCTAAAGCACGTGAGGACTGTGCGACTCACTTATGATTTTTGGTATCATCAGTTGGCGCCGTTTGTGGGAAAGTAAACAAGAAACGCCATATTATCGCTTCCCAGACAAAGAGTTGTATGGTACTCACTCACTCGATAGCAACCAATAACCATACCAGAGAAGAACAACGACTTTCGCCCTTGAAAGATAGGTATAGACCCTAGTTGCGACTATGGAATGCCTTACTAAGCAAAACCATGACCTAGAGGAACAGTTGCGCCAAAGGGATCTTTGGGCCCAACAATCATGAAAAAGAGCAAGGGGGCACCGGCGTCGAAAGGAGGGATCGAGAAGGACCAGAAGGTAGCAATGCTTCGAGCAGACAAGAGCGATAAGATATCAGCCATCTATTCATCGTGAAAATAGCACCACCACACATAGTCACGAAGATGCAGATGATGAAGGAGCAGATGGACTTTATGATGAATGCCCTCGGATGACGGGTGTCAAGCGACCTCGATGAATTAGTCCACCGAACTGACTTGCCTTTTACGGCACCATCACTTCGTCTCCTCCTTTCTTTGAAGTTCTATATGCCGCGGTAGAAGCTTACAATGGATCAAAGGATCCCTTAGATCACTTGAAGTCCTTCAAAACCTTTATGCACTTGTAAGACGTGGCGGATGAGATTATATGTCGAGCCTCTCCAACTACATCGAAGGGTCCCGCAAAAGTATGGTTCAAGAGGTTGACGTCCAACTCCATTAGTACCTTCAAAGAGCCGAGCACAGTTTGCCTCACACTTTAGCGGGGGGCACAAGTATAAGAAGTCCATTGCATGCTTGATGAGCATCAAGTAATGGGAGGACGAGATGCTAAGATCCTACATAACTCACTTCAATAAGGAAGCCCTTTCAATAGACGAAGTTGATGATAAGATACTTGTTGCTGCATTCACCAATGACTGCGGAAGGGGAAGTTTTTGTTCTCCTTATACAAAAACGACCCAAAGACCATGACAAATGTGCTTTATCGAGCTACTAAGTACATGAACGTAGAGTATGCGTTGTTAGCCCGAAAGGAGAAACCCAAGAAGAGGGAAGGCAAGAAGAGGCCTAACAGGAAAGGAGACGGAAGATGACTAGAGCCAGAGACCGACGAGAGGACAGGCACATCAAACCCCCATTGGAAGGTTCACCAACTTCACCCCGCTAACCTTGATTGATCAGGTGTTGATGTAGATCAAGGACGACACGACCTTGACGTGGCCTAGCAAGTTAAAGAGAGATCCAGCAAGAGGTCCAGAGACAAATATTGTTGTTTTCATCCGGACCATGGTCATGACACATTTGAATGTTATGACTTGAAGCAGCAGATTGAAACCTTTAATAGACAAGGGAAACTACAATGATTCATTAGCAAAGAAAGGGCAGATCCACCATAGGAGTAGGTTGTTAGAAGGGAAGACGAACGCCTTAGGCTACCCATAGAGGACATAAGGATGATTGTAGGGGGTACCATGACTTCAAGTTCATCCAAAAAGGCCCGTAAGACCTACCTTAGGATGGTTTAGAACGTCCAACTCGATGAGGCTTTGTAACACCCCAATCCAATTTTTATAATTAAACTATATGTTTAAGTGGTTAAGTATGATTAATATTTTAAGCCACTTACTTATAAAGTATTTAATGAACATATTATTTTATAATGTTATTGAATAAGAATTTGTAAAGATTATAAATAATTGAAATGACTATTTGTATTATAAAATATATTTAGCATGTACAAAACTATATTAGGTGGTTAAGTTGTGAGATATATATATATATATATATATATGCAAAGTGATATTATTTTTGTAGAAAAGTAAGTGTGAATGCAAAGATTTTATATATATATATATATATATATATATAAGTGTGAATGCAAGAAAATTGGAAAAAATGGGTGAGATATTTGTTTTTCCCTAGCCATACACGTATCCAAGCCCCAAAAGTCTTCTTACTTTTTGATTTTCTTGGCTGCTCCTCAAGTCCAGCACTGCTTTTCTTCTTTCTCTATTTTCCCTTTCTTTGTTCTTCTTTCTTCTTCCTTCCTTACACGGCAACATCTCTCCCTTCCTTCCTCACCAAAAAATTCTAGTTTCTTTAAAGAAGAAATTAAACAATTAGCCTTAAGGTTTCATCTTCAAAGTGCGTGGGTAAGTAATTAAACCTCATCTGATTTTGTGTATTTGGATAGTATAATTGTTTGCTTACTTTCCCTCTTTGTTCTCTGCTCTGTTTTTGGAAGTTGAATTGGTGATTCTGTTTTAGTGATTTGAAGGTTGATGATAGTATGGTTTATTTAATGTTTAATAACATATTTTAGTATGTTAATTATAGGTATAAAAATACCCAAATGAAATTAAGGCCTATTGCTATTTGTTGATGATTTTGTAAGAATATGTTCTGAAACTGTCACTGTGACAGATTCTGTGTTCATGCATGTTAAATTATGTATTAAATTTTATATAGTGAATTTGGATGCTAGGGATAATTCCTATGAAACTTAAGACACTTATGGTTGTTATTGAATTGGTCTCACAGAATTTGGATTAATATAAAAATAATGGTTTAATTTATAAGTTGCAAGAAATTCTGTCAGGGCAGATTTGAGTATGCTGTCTTGTGGGATTTTTAGTAAATCATGGGTTTATTATTTGACTCCGAAATTTTTATAGTGTATACTGGACATATAGGGGAGTAGTTCTGTAAAATTTCATGACAATTGGATGTGTTTGAGCAGCCCGTTTGTATTTTACAAATGGAGCCTATGCTGCTGGAATAGAACAGTGAATAGTAAGGGACATGTCTAACTTTGTGGATTTAATTATCAAGTTAGGGTGAATGTTTTGAACTATAATTTAATGTGCTTGTCTTTTGGTATGTCTCGATCATAGATTAATTTTGTATAACTTGTTTTGAGGCTTATTACTCGAAGGAAGGGGGTTCTAAACCATGAGACGGTTGTATGTATGAAGCTGTTTTGCCCGATGTGTTGTATGTTATCATATGAATGTATATAGTTACATGATCATGCTCAAAAGATTTTATATTTATGCATGCATTATTGCCCTGACCTTAAAGCACCTTTTGAAACAAAGTTGGCTCTTTTAGAGATATGGGATTAATATAAGAATGTTGGTTTCTCTAGGATTTTGTACTTGTTGTTGATGAATGTATTTTTGTTTGTGGAACCTCGTTGAGGTGGGATTAGGACTTCCTTGATTCTAAGAGATAGGCTTTGAGATGAATGTGAAGTTTATGATAAGGAATTATGGATAGTTATAAGTTTTGAATTATGGTTTAGGTGTTACCAGTATCCAAGTCTAAACTCCTTCGACTTTAGGCTCTCGGTTCCTCTGCTCTTAGGTAAGGGATAAGTTATATGAGCATTTGGTAAGTCATGAGGTTATTTTAAAGTATATTATGCATTAAAATGTTTTTGGATTAGAGATATGGCATGTAATCATTATTCTGACAAAGTTATGTTCGTGAGCTTTCAAAAAACTTATGTATATGATTTAAGCATATTGAAACTATTATTGATTCCACGAACATGATGTTTAATGAAAAGAATGGAAATGTAATTATTATGAAATGTTATGCAAAATAAGAAGTTTCAGTATGATGTAAAAGTATGAAATGTTTTCGGGTTATGTCCTCTGATAATTTGAACTCAACCAAGAGGGGTTAATTATTGGCTTTCCATGGAAAAATGTTATCTGTTTGGCCATTTAAAGTAGAGGAAATGGGGCTGCCCGTAACTCTAGGCCATTTAAAGTAGAGGAAATGGGGTTGCCCGTGACTCTAATCTGATTAAGGCCTTCTCCCCAATGTGTACGGACGGCGGGGAGGAACAAAACCTGGAAGGGATGTGCCATCAGGCCTCCCAAAGGGAACAATATCATACATACGGGGGCACCCAAATGTGATGAGGCCTTCTCTCGATTGATTTATCGACATGGACTAACCAATATGTTATGCTATGTTATGTTATAAATCATGAGAGAATTCTTTTGTTTAAATGCATTATGAAAAGTTAAAAGCTCTCATGAAAATAAGAATGATGAAAAAAAGCTGTTCATTAAAGATAAAAGTTTATGAAGTTAATTTGTGCTATAAAGATAAAGTTTCTAATGAAAGTACAAGTTTATGTTTAAAAGTTATTAGATATCTGTTTTTTTTTTTTATGAAACGTTAAGTTTTATGATCATGAAAGTTATAGTATCCTATGAGAAGAAATTTATAAAGAAAAGTTTTCTTATCAGTCAAGATGTTTCTAGTTTAATACAAAGTTGCCGATTATCTGATTTAAGTTAAAATAATTATTTTTTATGAGAATATATACATGGTGACTCAGAGGAAATGAAAGAAGTTTAATCCGAAAGGTTTTGGTAATATTATTCGATAAGAAAAGGAGAACAATTATTTTCCTATGAAAAGCGTATAAGTTATTATTTCAATAGTATAAAATACCATGCATGGAAAGTCAGTTCTCCTATTTGATTATGCATAGAATGAAATGATTTGATTTACATGCATCCTTATTGAATTCTCATAAGAATGATGAGTAGCTCACCCTTTCCACTCTTTTAGTTAGCAGGTTTTATTTTGGAGCAGAGGGAGCCTTAGTCTAGAGTTTTGAAAGGAGCTGGTTTTAGTTTGATATGTATAAATCCTAAATTAGCATTCGACGTTTAGCTTTATAGTTATTGTGTATTTTAGGATCAAATGAAAGTTGTGTATACCTTAAAGTATCAAGCTATGTATTATGTAAAAGTGTGGAAATTAAATGATTGGTGGATTATGTTATTCTTTGGAGTACAATGTAGATGCTCTGAATGTCAAGTCAAAGGTTATATAATTTAAATAAAGAAACAATGATTGAAAAGAAAAGGAAAGCTTTCGGTAAAAGTTTTGTAAAAGTTAAGTGGTTCTTGTTAATATCAGGTTTAGGCTTGATATTAGCATGCCGGTCATGGTCACAAATCTGAGTATCGGGTTTGGGGCGTGATGTGCTTCATCCCAAAAATGGCGCGAGTTGACAACCCTATAATTGGGTTCCGAGAAGAAAACGCTCAATGTTTCCACCACCCACGCGACAATGCACTTGTTGTTAGTATTCAAGTAGGGGACTACAATACTCACCGGGTCCTGGTTGATAATGGAAGCTCTGTTGATATCCTCTACTACTCGGCATTCCAGCAGATGAGGATCGAGAGAGACGACTCATACCAACCAACGCGCCGCTCGTTGGGTTCAAAGGAACAAGGTGTACCCCCTCGGTGTGGTCACATTGCCTGTGACGGTCGGCTACTACCTTCGTAAAATTAGTAAGGATGTTACATTCCTCGTTGTCGATTGTTCATCTACCTATAATGCCATACTAGGCTGACCTACCCTCAACTTATGGAAGGCCGTGACTTCAACCTATCACCCGATGAACAAATTTCCCATCGAATATGGAGTAGGAGAGGCACGTGAGGACCAAGTGGCAGCACGAGAGTGCTACATAGTAATGTTGGAGATGGACGACCATTTGCAGACCATGAACATTGAAGAACATAGGGTGGTCGAGAGCTCGTTGAAGGATTGGAGAAGATATTTCTCAATAACTCTAGGCTCAAGTGAACGACTAGGATCGGCACCCTCACTAGTCCGCCAAGCGCTCACGGCATTCCTAAGACAAAACAAAATGTCTTTGCTTGGAGTCATGAAGACATGCCTTAGATCGACCCTTCAATCATGGTGCATAGGTTGAATGTGTCACCCTCTTTTCCCCCTATTTGTCAAAAGAAACGAGTGTTTGCCCAAGAATGAGACCGGGCTATAGAGGAAGAAGTTCGCAAATTGCAAGATGTAGAGTTCTCGAGAGAGGTGTCCTACCCCGATTGATTGGCCAATGAAGTGATGGTTAAAAAATGCAAACGGAAAATGGAGGATGTGTGTAGACTTCACGGACTTGAACAAGGCGTGGCCCAAGGATAGCTACCCCCTTCCGCGGGTTGACATCCTGGTAGACTCAACAGCAAGACATTAGTTATTGAGCTTCATGGACGCATTTTCTGGTTACAACCAGATCAAATTGGACGAAGCTGGCCAGGAGAAAACTTTGTTCATCACTAGCCAAGGCCTCTTCTACTACAAGGTAATGTTGTTCGATTTCAAGAACGCGGGCGTAAAAATTAGAGGCTAATGAACAAAATATTTGCACATCAGATTGGAAGAAATGTCCAAGTTTACATGGATGACATGCTAGTGGAAAGTCGAAGGGAGGGCGATCATTTAGACAACCTCAAGGAGACCTTTGACACCCTCCGCTCTTACAACATGAAGCTTAATCCAAGCAAATGCACATTTGGGGTGATGGTTGGAAAATTTTTAGGGTTCATGGTATCTTAAAGAGGTGTTTAAGTCAACCGGACAAGATCAGGGCCATAATGGAGATGGCACCACCAAGGAACACAAAAGAAGTGCAATGCCTCAATGGCAAGGTAGTTGCACTAAACGGGTTCATTTCAAGGGTGACGGACAAGTATCTACCTTTGTTCCACACGCTAAAGAAGTCCTTCGAGTGGACACTTGAATGCTAACAAGCTTTTGATGATCTAAAAGCATACCTCTCATCTCCACTGTTGCTAAGTCCCTTCTAGCCAGGGGAAGACCTATTTCTCTATCTAGCCATCTCCTTTAGTAGTCGGTGCGACCTTAGTCAAAGAAGAAGATGGGGTGCAGAAGCCCATGTACTACATTAGTTGGGCACTCCGTGGCACAGAGGAGAGATACCCACCCATGGAAAAGCTCGCCTTCGCTTTAGTTACCGTAGCCTGTAAGCTCAAGCCATACTTCTAGGCCCACGTTATGGTCGTTTTAATAGATAAGCCTCTATGGCGGGCAATGAGTAACCTTGAAACGGTTGGACGGATGGCACTATAGGCAATAGAGTTAAGCAAATTCAATGTAAAGTATCGCCCACCGTACGCCGCCATAAAGGGACAAGTGATCACCGACTTCATTGCGGAATTCACCAACATGGAAGGCTAGGGGGCAGGAAAACATCCTCAACGGAGTATTCACACGGACGGATCGTCTAACAGGCAGGTTGGTGGAGTAGGTATAGTACTTCGTTCATTGGAAGGGGCAAGATTGAGTGTATGGTTCATCTCGACTTCCCTGCGACCAACAATGAAGTAGAATATGAGGCTCTAGTGGCAGGACTGGATCTTGCCAAAGTCGTAGGGGCCACGAGTGTGGTTGTGTCTTGTGATTCTCATGTGGTCACAAGCCAAGTGAACGGTGACTATGAATGCAAAGGGGAAAGAATGAAGAAATGCTTAGAGCAAGTAAGGAAACGGATGGGCAAGTTTCGAACCAAGTTTATTAAAATCCCCGGGGAAAAGAATAAGCAAGCTAACCGTTTTGCAAAAGCCGCATCAGCAGAACACATGCTCATCCCTAGTAAGGTACTTTCTTTTGTTTAGCTCTTACCTTTGATAGATGGCGTCAGAGTGTAGGAAATAGACTCGGGAAGCAACTAGACCACACCGATAGTTTCTTATTTGAAAGACGACACACTACCCGACGGTATGGAGGCTATAAGAAAGCTAAAGGTCCGGGAAGCACATTTCGTCCCGATAAAGGATGTCTTGTACAAAAGAGGCTTCTCCCACCCTTTTCTAAGGTGCTTAGGCCCTCGAGGAAGCAGACTATGTCATGAAAGAAGTCCATGAGGGGATTTGTGAGAACCATTCCTGGGTCACGGTCATTGGTGCACATGCTAATTCAAGATGGATACTATTGGCTTACCATACGGAAGGATGCCTAAGCCTATGTCAAAGCATGCAATAAAGGTCAAAGGTTTAGCCATGTCATCGATAACCCTCGAAGAAGAGCTCACTCCGATGATGGCCCCATGGCCTTTTGCTCAATGGGGGTTGGATATCATGGGCACATTTCCAATAGCAATGAGATAGTTGAAGTTTCTAATAGTTGGCATAGATTACTTTACCAAATTGGTGGAATTTGAAGCCTTGGCCACCATCACAGAGAAGAACATACAAAATTTTGTGTGGAGGAACATCATTTGCAAGTACGACATACTTAAAGTAATCGATCTCAAACAATGGGAAGCAGTTCGACAATAACTCGTTCAGAGATTTTTGCTTGTAGTTGGAGATCAAGAATCACCACTCCTCATCCGCCCACCCTCAGGCCAATGGACAAGTCGAGGTCACGAACCGATCCTTGCTCAAAATCATCAAGACTTGGCTCGAGGGGGCAAAGGGTATATGGCTAAAGAATTGTCAAGCGTTCTATGGGCGTACAGACAACGGCAATGACGCCTACAAGAGAGACACCATTTTGACTAGCATACGGAAGCGAGGCCATCATCCCAACCGAGGTCGACACACAACCTATAGAGTGGGAAATCATGATGAGAGTAGGAACGATGAAGCTATACGCTTGCAACTTGACCTAGTGGATGAGGTCGAGCAAAGTGATTGAACAAAGATTAGTGTGGTACCAAAACCTCATGACCAAGCACTATAACTTGAGAGTTAGGCACAGAGACTTTCAGGTTGGAGATCTTGTTTTGAGAAAGGTGATAGGCACTACAAGAGATCCCTCCCAGGAAAAGCTAGGACCTAATTGGGAAGGATCCTAGAGAATCGCTTCATGGTAGAGGAAGGAAACCTACCACTTGGAAACGCTAATCGGGCAAAAGTTGCACCACCCATGGAACATGGAGCATTTGAAGAAATATTACCAAGAGACAAAGGCACGAAGAAAAACAATTCTCATTTCTAGTTTACTTCCTTTTAATTAATTTTTACTATCTACAGTATTTTTAAGCCTAAAGGGCAGCTTTTTATTTTTTCAAGAACAATTTTTTACTTATGCACACATTTATCACAATAAGAGGAGTTATTCAAATATGACCTATGTATGTATGTGCCTCTACAAAACTATATCTATGACTAAGTCCACAAGAGGACAAGTTCATTATTAAGTCCGCAAGTGGACGGGTTCATTCCATGGGGATGCCTTGAAATTATTAAGTCTACAAGTGGACGAGTTCATCCCATGGGGATGCCTTGACCACAAGTGGACGAGTTTATTATTAAGTCCACCAAAGGAAGAGTTCATCATTATGTCCCCAAGTGGACAAGTCCATTATTAGATCCCCAAGTGGACAAGTTCATTATTAGATCCCAAGTAGATGAGTTACAAGTAGATGAGTTCATTGTTAAGTCTATAGATGGACGAGTACGCTGAAGTAGATGGGTTCATCCTAATTATTCACCAAGTCCTTTAGGGGAAAAGTACATCCTAACATGCACAAAGATGGATGGACATACGCATATCTCAAAATAAAGATCAACACATAGCAAAAAATAATAAAAGTGACGGATGTAAAATGTTAAATAGATGCCATAAATAAAAAGTTTTTACAATGGGGCCTAAAAACAAAAAAGGCACTTAACATCGTCTGAAAATAAGATAGAATACATAAAAAGTTAAACAAATAAAAACTAGGCTGAAAGGCTCTGGGTGTCTTGAGAAGGAGGGTTCTTGTCATCTTTGGTAGAAGGATTTTAGGCGTCCTGGGCAGAAGTGTCAAGAGGAGGATCATTAGTAGATGGGACCAAAGGAGTAACGAGTCCTTCAACAAGAGGTTGAGCAAGGACCACACGGTCATCTTTTAGATCCCACTCTAACTAAGTAGAGTCATCGGTCTCCTCATTGATGGTGTCAACACCGCATGAGTCATCAAGACTGGGTCGTCCATGGAGATCTTAGACAAGTCAAGATCTAGATAGATAGACCCAACTTGTTTTAGGTAGTCATCAAAATCTTCACCATAGTAGACGGCGCATGCATCAATAAAAGACCGTGAGGCCTTAAAATCCACCAAGGCGTCGACTTTAGCCTTCTCCATTTGCTTGCAAAGGGTCATTAGCTTCGTCTCCAAACTTTCTTTAGCCTTGGCGCCTTTTCTAGGAGAACGGATTCTTACTTCAATTTTTCAATAACCGTAAGCTCCTTGTTAAGGGTGCGGACGGCCTCCTTGTCTTGATCCATCTCTTTGTTTTGAATGTTTCGACGCTCCGGAGCCAACAAATCACTCTTTATCCAATGACACACCTGTCCCGGAAAGCCTTCATGCACACCGATGCTTGAAATAAAAAACAACCGTCAAGAAGAGAAGAAAACACGAAATGAAACAAAGTATGAGAAAAACGTCCCTTGACTAGGTCAAAGAGACCCGACGCCCCTTGATCTTTTCTCATCTCCTCAGCACAAGGGTCCAAGTTTGTCTCATTGTTGATTGACTTAACCATCTCAACGACATGCTCCTTGTATGTAAGAAGACGATGGACAATTTCCTGGGTGACGGGACCAATCGCCATCATTAGACCTTTACTGACCCCATGGCTAGGTTTTGGGAGGCAATGATCGCTTTGGCTGTTTGTCAACAACGGAACACCCGATCCTTTCTTGAGCGAACGGTCATCCTTCCCATCGCTCTTTTGTTTGGACATTCTCTTGCCGACACCCTTGGGAGTTAACGAAGAAGCCCTTTCCTTCTCCTTCTGCTTTCACGTCGTAGCCGACGCCCTTATCAAAGCTCTTTGCCTCGTTGCTTCCATTTTCGCAAAGGGTAAGAGACGGATGTTAGATAAGCAAACAAAAATAAAATAACACCAAGTAAGAGGCAAAGAAATAGGAACTTACACCGATGGGAGTATATGTTTAGTTTGCGAGTTGCGGGCGTTGGCATAGGACCACCGCAATAGGCGTGCAGTGTGTCAAGGGTGATTAGGTCCCTGCACTTCCTTTCGTCAAAGGGGATCTTAAGCACTTGATGGATGAAGGCCTCTTGCTCGTCGGTTATACGTGGACAAACACTAGCTGAAAAAGTGAAAAAACAGACGATGTTAAACACTTAGACAAATAAATAAACAAAATGTGAAAATACAAACGGTGCTAGACTTGAATCCTTGACGATACTCCAAGTATTGTCAAAATCATGGGGCATCATCACCCATTCTTCCCGATGGCATTGTCTTGAATAAAAAAGTATCTATCCTTCCAATTTCTATTGGAGTCGGGCATGTCCGACACCAACCTAAATGTCTTCTTCCTCGATGCAAAATGATATATCCCCTAAGATGAGGAGAAATGTTGGGGTCAGTAGCACCAAAAAAACTTGTCCAGAGTAAGCTAACGGTTCCCCCTACTAAGATGACCTTAGAGGATTTTAGCCCCTACGAATATCCTCCAAGCATTTGGGGCAATTTGGCTAACGGATAGACAAGGAAAATGGCTAATTGACGGTGTAGTGCCGTCAAAGGCAATCTCAATCCGATTGCGAATATGGCATCATGCATGCCGACGTTTGCAGTCTTTCCAGAGTGGCACTTTTTATACTTCCTAGGTAGATGGATTGGAATGGTATCCGGGATTTGGTAACGATCCTTTAAGTTATTAAAAATTTTGTTGTCATCATCGGCTTAAAATCATTGATGGTCCATATCGTGGGAAGGATGAAAGGATGAGTATGACCATCCCTTAGGCTCCCCGAACTTCCTCCCACAGAAGCTCTCCCCTCGCTCTCACCCTCATCCTCCTTATCCTCTCCCTTATAACCCTCCACGTTCTCCTCATCCTCTCCTCCCTCTCCTTCTTTCTCTTCGTCATAACTTTCCTCTTTGTCATCAAGAGAATGGGTGGATGGTTCCCTCTATAATGACCAAGATTAGCCCTCTTCGGGCCAATGACCTGACGAGAAGACTTTGTCGTAGCCTATTCCCTCACGGATTGACGAAGACTGCTCACTCGTCGCTTCTCTATCACCTAACATTTATTCACCTACAAGTGACAAAGGCATTCTAAGAACCTATTTGATAGGTCTTTCTATAAAAGTGACAACCAATTAGGAAAACGAAAATAAAAAAGGAATGAAAAGAGAAGAGAACTTACAAGAATAGTAGACGATTCCTTGAAAGTGATAGGATCGGCAAGTTAACGGTAGGAAAGTTGATGGAATGATAGCTCTCTCTCTTAAGATTAGCAAAGATGAAATAGGAGAAAATGAAAAGAGGTGATGAACTATATATAGGGCGAAAGAGCACGGGAAACAAAGCGATGCCTTCGTTCGTAAAGGAGGCCAACCAGCCCATGCCACATGTCCTAGCATTAAATAAAATCTACTCAAATAAGCCATTAATGAGCACCCCATTCTCCAACAGATAAATAACAAAAGGAAAGCTACACTCCACGACCCATTAGTTAAGGTTGATGGAGTCATGGAGTAGGGGGCAACTAACAAGGGTGTTTTTAGGAAGAAATAAAAGAAGTCGACAAATCCGTTGAGCCCATCAGCCTCATATGCGTGTGAAGTAATGCAAAATTGACAACGCCATAAGACGACGAAGTCACCTCAATACCTGGTGGTATCTACATGAGATTACGGGGATTCCCTGGCCGACGAGAAGAGAGAAGTCGACAGGAGTAAAAGATGCCAACGAAAGTAAAGAGCATAATGAGTCTAGCATGGCCTTGCTTGACCCCTTATGGATATCTATACAAAGAAATATCTTGCACCCTACGATTAACCCTAATGAAGGGAATCCCTATAAGGAAAGGATCTCGCCAATTACGCGCACTTATGAGGATCTTCCCTATAAGGAAAAACCCTCTCCACCAAGAAACAGATACCAGCTTTACGCTACTATCGTAATCCCAAAACCCTCACAAACCAAGGTACGCATATTTTACCCCAGCTCTGACACTCTAGAGTTTTGAAAGTTTTCTAACTTAACCTTCAAAGGGTATTTGGCCGGTACCATACCGGTACTCTCCGCAAGATCTTCTTTGTTTCTATTTCTTAGGTTTTGTCTAAAGCACGCAAGGACTGTGTGGCTCATCGACGATTTTTGGCATCATCAAACACCACTTTTATTGTCAACCAATTAATGATTTATCATCCCAATAAGTTATGAAATGAGTTGTGTCACTAGACTTATTCTTTGACCTAATTAGCACAAAAGTCTAATCTTTTCTGTTCTTATTTTTTTTCTTTGGATTTACCTATATTCTCCCCCCCCCCCTTCCTCTCCCTTTGTTTGTCCCCTTAAAGTCAATTTCTTGAATAAAAAGTTGGGCATTTTTTGCTGGATTGATGTTAAATTTGATAGAGTTAGAGAGATAAACAACAGTGCATTCCTCCGCCAAACAACAGCTCATCTAACCTTGCAATTAAAAAGAAACGGCATCGTTTAAAGGAAAGTTGAAATTAGACACATGTTGTAACATAAATTACAGAATTGCTAAGAGTTACAAAAGTTTTTAAAACTTTCTGCTAGAGCTTTTCCCACTTCTTAGGGAATTCAGTTATTTCCCTTTTACTTCTTCTTTACTATAATGCTCTATGTATAAAGTTCTCTCACCTAGGAAGCATAAACATAGACACATGTACGGGTTTGAGTATGGACATAGGTACAGGGTCAGCCCTAGACATTTCAAGGCCTAAGTTAAGAACTAAAATGGGGATTTTTTTTTTAATATTTAAATTTATGTTCTAAATTCTTTTGAAGTTCATTATCAAGATTTGTTGTATTACAAAATTGAACATCATTGTTATCTTGCAATTGTATCGTTTCATTATCTTCTAACTCTTTTTGGTAAATTTCTTGCTTATTTATGACATTTTCATCTAAATTTTGTGTTGTATTTTGTTTATTACTAATAACAAATTTATCCATTGATCATTTTTGAGACTCAATTAATTTTTCTTTTCTTTTTTTAAGTTTTTTATATCCATATACATATTTTATAGTAGACATATCTAAACAAACAATATATTTATAAAAAGAATAAAAAAATAACTTTCAAGTGTAGAGTAATAGAACATGATGTATATAAAAAGTATTATCGTAGTTTCACCGAACTATAACACCTGCATAAAATAAAGACTTACTCATTTTATTACATATAACTAAAATATACATATATAAAAATGCAAGATTAAAGATTTAAAAAAAAAAAAAAAAAAAAAAAAAAAAAAAAAAAAAAAACACCAAGCCCAACCAAAATAGAATTTCAAGTGTCCAAGCCCAGCCAGACAAGAATAAACCAAGCCTAGCCAAAATAGACCCTATAACGGAAAGTATCACCTATAACAAAATAATAATAATAATACCACCACACACTCTTGGTGCGATGGTCACTCCACAAATATAAGTGCTTGTAGGGTGTGAGGGATAAGGGCTGGAGTTCAAGTCTCTATGATGAAGTTTCACACACATATACACTTAGATCAATGGCCCCAAGCCAAAGAAAGATAAGAAAGAGCAAAATGAAAGAGAACAAAAAGTCAAAAATGCATTTGCATAATCAAAAGAAAGGGAACAAAACTACACCTCGGTTGGTCTATCCTTAGTTCAAATCAAAGTGTTCGGGATGTGATCGGATGATTATTTATTCAGATCGGAGGAAGCTAGTAGAGAGAAAGAATGAGAGAGGCAGAGAGCAAGAGCCGAGACTTGAGAGAAAGAGGTAGAGAGCAAGAATGAGATATAGAAATGGTAATAATTTTAGGGATGTGATATTTTTTATTTGTTGTGATTCATGATTGTTTTGTGGTTAATTTCTTTCACCGGATTTTGTAGTTTATCTTGTTGAATTTTGGTTCATCTAGAGGATAATGATGTTATTTTTATGACAATTGATTTTGTTTAGACCAAAGAATTTTTTGTGGTACCAATGTTTAATAAGATATACCAAAATTTTTGTTCTTTAGTTACAAGGATGTGCCAAATTTTTTTTTTTTTTAATTCATCTTTAACAAAATTTATTTTTCCTACCTACCCCTACTTGTTCAAAATTTTGGAGCCTCTCTTCCACTTGGGGGCCTTAAGCAATGGCCTAATTGGCCTAGTGGAATGGTCGGCCCCGCACATGTACAATACAAATGACATGATTAATTTCTGAAAAATTATAATCTAAAATGGCCCGTATGGCACCGGTATAACATGGTATGATAGGGATATGGCATTCTAAATGAATGTTTGTGTTTCCTAGTCTCTCACTGTAATTATCTTTATCTTCGCTTAGTACAATTCTATACCTTTAATTACTCTCTTTTCTCTCTGCTTTTGTTACTTTATTTAAGCTTCCTTCAAAATTTTGTTCTTGAAGTTCTATTTATTACCAACTTCACTATGTATTTTTACTATTTTACAATATCCTTGTAGGAACAACATAGATTACCAAAGATTGGTTCTTGCTAGCTTGTTTTGTCTCTGTCAATGAGTCCCGTGCACTGTTCACAAACTCACAAATTGTCTAATTTAGCAAAATTTTCATACAAATTGGGTTCTACGGCATTATTCATACATTTAAAAATTATTTTATTACAGTATTTTCAATTTTCAGTTTTCAGCAATAAACGGTATTCAAACTCTTAATGCAGCGTACATTCTTGAAGATGACCACCTTCAGAAACACGATAAAACCCAAGCTATTGCTCCACCTTGGTGGGAATCCTTCCATTTCCAACTAAAGCACAAGTTCATAGACAAAACTGGTTCCATATTTGGTGCCATTTATGAATATAAATGCCAAGATCCTGTTCCAACTGCCCCTCAATATGTTATTGCCTTCCAAGGAACAATCCTCAAAAAAGGAACAGTGGTACGTGACGTCAAGTTAAACTTCAAGTGCTTCCTTAACGAACTTCACAAGTCCCCCTGCTTTCAAGATGCTGTGGATTATGTTTGCAAAATGGTTGCTGAAGGTGCAAGGGTTTGGCTAGCCGGGCATTCTCTGGGGTCAGCTATGGCATTGCTTGCAGGAAAGAACATGGCCAAGAAGGGTTGTTACCTCAAAACTTATCTTTTTAGTCCTCCATTCTTTTCTTTCCCCATAGAGGCGGTTCCATGGATGGAAGAATGAAGACTGGAATCGGCTATGTATGCCTTATTGCCCAGGCATGCTTCAATCGTTTTGTAAATGGTCGTCAACGTCATGAGGCTAAAGTACTTGACCCTTTTGTAGCACTATCTAACTGGGTTCCTGACCTTTTTGTGAATCAAGAAGATCCAATTTGTTCAGAATATATTGGATATTTTGGAGACAGGAAGATGCTGGAGAAGAAAAGATTATTTGGAAAATTGGACAAGCGTGTAACAAAGAGTAGCATGGATTCAGGCTCAGAATCACTGCATGGCATTCCTTCAGCAGATTTGACCATTTATAGGGGTCAATTGACTGAATTCCAAGAACAGCTTTCTAAGTATGAAAAATTTAGAAGCGCTTATGGAATGCTACAGTGGTGGAGTTGTATTAGCTATCAATCTCTGCGTTGTGTGTACAACGCTACAAACTAAGTTGAATGAAGCAGTCCAGGTATGAGGGGGCAGAATGGATCTTGGTAATGTTAGAATTTTTTGAATATTAGATCCATTGGTGGATGGTGACCACGTGTTAATATTGGAACCTTCTAATGTACTTAACCTATCTATTACTAAAAGTTGAAGTGTAGCATTTAATGTTGCTACACTCCCATTGAGCCACATTAATAAGTCATGTCATTTCCTTTTCTTTTTCTAAAATTTTCCAATAATTTAAAAATACTTTTTCTAAATATTTCTCATAATTTTAAAATACTATTAAAAAGAAATGATTTCCAACTCTGCACCATAAAGCCCAATCTTACGTTAATGTTGTTAATGTTGTCTTTAATGCTAACCCCTCTGTCTCCCCTCCTCCTTTTGCTCTTCTTGTCTTTCACACTTTCTAAACTTCAGAATTTCACCATTCTAACGCCAAACTCTCTCTCTTCCCTCCTTGGTCTCTTCATCTCCTCTGAATCACTTCTTCGTACCTATTCAATTGCCACTTTGCTAAAAAAATCACTTCTTCATACATGTTCTTCTCCTAAGTACGCATTATCTCTTCCTATTGTAATTAACATTTTGCTATTCTTTCAACTAATTGAGCATTAATTCAGACCTTCTTTAAAT
This sequence comes from Quercus dentata, assembly GCA_028216015.1. Lineage (NCBI taxonomy): Eukaryota > Viridiplantae > Streptophyta > Magnoliopsida > Fagales > Fagaceae > Quercus > Quercus dentata. The sequence goes on along the minus strand of CP116452.1, from coordinate 13,157,728 downwards.
TTGTCTCTTAATTAAAGGTGATTCTTCCTATTCCCAATCAAGAGGTTTTTCAAAACGTTCAATTGTTGCTTATTGGAAATAGAACACCTACTACTTTATTTTTCTATATATATATATGCAATCTCTTTGCCTCCATAGATAAAGAGCCTATCACCCTAACCTATACCAATGCAGAATCCAAACCTTCCCACTAATATGTGCCCACGAAATTATCATATCTAAAGCTATGGATATTTGTTGTGGGGTTCTCAGCAAACAAATAGAAAAAAAAAAAAAAAAAAAAAAAAAAAGGAAAAAGAACAAAAGCTTTTAGAATCAAAGCCCTTCCACCTCCAAACCAAAACATTGTCAATATTAAAGAAGTGATTGAACAATCAGTAATTCGATTCTCACAGGTTCAGATCAGATATATATATATATATATATATATATATATTATTTTGTGTACTTACAGCCATTGTTGAAGCTTCAACCGCCATGAGATGCTATCAAACCATGAGATTGTCTCTGTCTCTCTCACTCTCACCGCATTTTCTCCATTTCTATAGATCTTCTTTGCTTGACTGTCATGGTGAAGTTTTCGGCTAGTGCAGAAGATGGACTGGATGTGCTTGACCTATTCAGCCACCTATTTCTTTTGTAAATTGCCTTGGGCTTCGTTTTTACTTAATTAGTTTTTTAATGGGCGGACAAACCAATGTCCGCTCCTCTTCAGTTTTATATTTTTTATTTAATTTCATAAGTGATTAATGGGGTTGGGCATAATAAAATAATATTGGGTAATTTAATGGGCTAGACATGATGTAAGATAATTTAAATAAAGACTTGCAAAAAAAGTAGTAGAATATTAAACTCTAATAAAAAGTTTAAGTATATTAATTTCATATATATATATATATATATATATATTTATATCCATTGATTGAGATACTCAATATTTATTTATGTTTGCTTTTGATTTAATATTACTTATTTGTCTTATGAAAGTTATGATATATATATATATATATATATATATATAAATTTAAATATAGATATTTATATTTATTTGAATTATTTTAGTCAATTTTTATATTTTTACTAATTTAATATATTTATTTATTTTTTAAATAATTATTAAATTAATTATGATGTCATTATGGTTTGACTTTAAAAATCTTAAATCTCTCTCTTTTACGGTTCTTTGAATGGTCCGGATTTCAAAACTATGTCTGTAAATGACAATGTCATTAATAATCTCTACCCACTTGGTGTCACAGATCCTATTCGATCCCTCAAGACATTGTCTTTGCTTGAATATATGTCATTGGTATAACAAATCGAAGAGCAAATTATGGAGAGAGATCACAACTTTTCTTTTATTTGCTTCTCATGAAAAAAGTATATGGGAAAATGGTTTCTTTTTTCCAAATTTGGTAGGCTATGGTTGGTCATGATTATTGAGAGTTGGAGTTGTTTGGTTGTTGATGATAAATGCATGAATGGTTTTAGAAAATGGGTCATAAATGTTTTTAAGGTTTGACAAGTTAGTTGTCAGTTGGAGCTTGTGTTTGTATTTTTTTTTTTAAAAAAAAAAAAATTATTTCACACTTTGTTATTGAAACAGTTGTTAAGTTGTAGGTATTGCATATATTCACCAATTGTAGGAGATAAGGTCCCGAATTCCATAGATTTAATTTTTAACTTATCCCAATGGAAAATTATGTATTTCTTTTAATAATTAAAGTACTATACAAAGAACAAATAGAGGGCTTATGATATTGTATGTATTTAAATTATAGATGGGCAATTTTATCCAAACAAAAAAACATGTCTCAATTATGGCTTTGTGCAAAAAAAAAAAAAAAAAAAGTATAGCAAATATGCTATTGCAATCCTGCTTTGTTTTTTAGTAGCTATTTGTTTATTTTATTTTGGCCATACAAGAAATGAACATTGCATTGAAGTGTGCATTGTCATTTGTTGTTGGACTAATATGTTTTTCGTATAAGGTTTTGTAATTCTATTTTAAAGATCAATGAACACTAGCCTTTTTAGATATTGAATATAGACTTCCAAAAATATGCTTGCTATTTTTCTACTTGAAATTTCCAATGTTGTATGAAATTAGAACTTCTCTTTAAGGAGGTGAATGAAGAGCTAGTCAAGGAAAGATGAAATGTGGCCTTGAGCAAGAGAAGATTGTTGAACCATTCAAAAGGAATTGATAAGGATAAATATTTAATACTCACAAATAAGGATAAATACAATACTAATACTCTTTTTTTCCTAATGACAACTTATTATTATCCCACGCAGCCCAAAATAACTTTATTTGCTTACTAGCCCAAAATATCTTTAAACTTTACTGTGCTAAAAAACATAAGCTAAAATATTAAGTGAGCCTAACAATTGCAGTTCCTGTTTCTCCACATCTCAAACTAGACATGGCATTGGTCCTTTTTCAAAGCCATCTATTATGCAGGTTTGTGCATTATATTTACAGATAGTCATGGTTCTCTTGTTATAGTCCATAATTAATTCATTGCCAAGGAAACCCATTGCAGATGCCTGCCATGCTCTATTGTTTGTTACACTCTTGTCATGAACTGTGGATCGGGGATTTGATTGCGGATTTTGCCAACTCGATTCTTTGGCATCAATTGGGTTGTAGGAACCAAACTTGAAGGAGATTTCAGGTGTGTTAGAACAAATTCATGCTTTTAGTGAAATAGGTAGGACCTATATCCTATAGGACACTTTCTAGATTGTGTAATAAGTAAGTGTAAGTGTTGGAGTTCTCTCTTTTGGAATTTTTCCGTATATCGCACGGGTTAGTGACTAATTTATATAATTAATGGCTTGGATTTGGTTGTTTTGTATATTTTTTTGCTGAATTGGTCGTTATGCATTTTGCTTGCATTTTGAGGGAATTCCCTATTATTTATTTATTTTTGATGAACTGAAATTTTTATTAAGCCTCACCTAGGATGGCCAAAACAAAACAAGGGGGGCTGTTGCCAAAATCAAACGAACCAAAAAGATTACATGAGAAGGACCATTTTGCCAAAGAGTGAGCACAGCTTGGGCAGTTAGTTGGGCACTCCAATTAACAGAGACATTTGAGGAAAGAGCTGAGAGAAACTCAGCACAGATAGACCTGACTCTCCAAAGAGGAGCAGCTCCCCACTCAGAAAGAAGATTCGCACAGGTTTGGGAATCTGACTCAATAAGAATGACCTCAAAATCCAGGTTTGATGCTAAAGATAGAGCTCACTTAATTGCTTCAAGTTCTACCTGGACGAGAGAGAGAGAGAGAGGGTGGTGTTCACTTTCTTAGTATTGATTTGATTCGTTAAACCCAATACATGTTCGTACTCGTTACTTGTGGTTTTGACGTGAATGTGTAGAGATAGTAATAAGAGAAAGGTGTAGGTCACTCTTTACACTATACGCACCTTTTCTAACTACTCCAGCATCAAGGTTATCAAAAAAATAAATAAATAAATAATACTATTTCAGCATCAACATTGTCCTTTTGCTTAATTAACATACCTTATGCCATTGTTGTTCAAGCTGTCTGTAGAGAATACTTACCGGAAAATGAAGAATTAAGAAGGAATTCTTCTAGTCTATGACGTTTTCTTAAAAGTCCTTTAATGGAGAACACACGTTTTTTCCAAGGCTAGACTCGGAATCTCCTTAATCAATTATTTATTGACGAAAACTCCCTACATTTTAGGGATAAAGTTAATTTGGCCTTTATATTTTAGTAACAGTCAATTTGATTCATGTTATTTTTAACTTACAATTGATTTAATTCCTACCATTAACCCACTAACATAAAATGGTTATGTGTTTAACAATATGCAATGTTAGCGTGTCCATTGCTGATGTGTCTAAATTTTAGGAGTCCTCATCAGCAATTAGATGACAAAGGAAGCCACATCCACATTTTTTTATTATTAAAAGGCAAAAGAAGTCACATCAGTATTTATATATATATCTTTTTACCAATTTCTATCATTTTCTTTATTATTATTTAATTTTCTTACCATTTCTTAGCAACCAAACATATTTTCATTATAATTTTCCTGATTTTCTTTTTTACTTTCTTTGCAATTTCTTGGTACCAAAAGCCCAACAATTCAGAACCACCATTGACCACAATCCATAATCACCAGACTTGAATTACCTCCAACCCATAGTCAAGCACTACCTCCAAACAATTCAAATCCACTACTACCAAACCCATATCCACCCACACAAAACACACAAAAAAACCCAGATCCATTACCACCGCTCAAGGCAACTACTTCTCCAACGACTACGATCTCACCACATCACCGCACAAGACAAACCCAAAATCCATCTCTAGTAGCCGATCTCATCTCATCTCTTCTCTCTCCCAATGCCCATTATCACAGCCGTCTTGGGCTAAGCCTCAGCTGTCGGTGTCATCTTGGCTGTAAGCCACAACAAAGACTTCCGTTACAAAGTTGGATGAGTCCAAAATAAGTACAAATAGAGGGAGAGAGCAAGTAAATGGTGGCTAGTGGCGGTGAACGGCGTGGAGCAAGTTGTGACACCAATTTCGGCCTCTTCGATCTGGGCTCTCTCTCTTGATCTGGGTTTAGTTTATATTAGGTGGGTTTGCTGAGCTAGTGTGATTTGGTGAGGGAGAAATAAAAAGATCCAAATTTTGGGTGGCTCATTCATGGTTTGTTGTCAAGAAAGCATAACTGTATAAGTGCATAAGAAATTAAGAACAAAAAAATAAAATAAAATAGAATAAGGATTTAGGTTAAGGATTAAAAGTTTTCTTTCTTTAAAATTAAGATTTTAGTTTTTGTTTTTTGATAATAAGAATTTTTTTTTTTTTTCATTCATACGGTGATGTGAAATTTTTTAATATTAATTTAAATTTATTATAACCACATAGTTTTAAGTGTACCAACTTTTCATAATGTTAACCATATAAATATTTTTTTTATTTATGAATTAACGGTAGAGATCAAATTGACTACAAATTAAAAATATTAAATATCAAATTAACTGCGATCAAAATATAAAAATCAAATTAACTATAACACCAAAATATAGAAACTAAAATAATATTTATATCATATTTATTTATACTCTTCCAAGTATGCCTGTTCAACAAAAACAATGTTAAAAGTGTCTAATCACAAAAGTACACTTAATAAAACGGATCTTTATCTATCACTTTTATTATATAAAAAAAAATAGTAATTAAATAATTCAGATAAACTCAATATGGGCCACATTAAGTCTCCTAATGGAAAAAATCTTACGTCCATCATTTATTTTCTCTCCCTCATATGAATTGATATGCATAAAAATATATGAAAAATAAATGATTAACAATATATATATTTTTGAGGAAGATATAAAAATTATATTTAATAATTAATTAATATACCTATTCTCGTGTTATATTTTTTTTTTTTTTTTTCAGAAATTGCTATTTCACCGATTCCCAGGTCACACCCAACGATCCATTATCTTCAAATCGGAGTGATCGGAGCCATCAATTTTGTCAAAAGAGAAGGTAAAGATCAGAGCTATTGAGGAAAAAAAAAAAAAAAAAAAAAAAAAAGAAGAGAATAGGTTTTTTTTAGTGTAACAGAAGAAAAAGTAAAAGAAAAGAAATTAATTAAATATTCTTTTTAGTGTAAACACGTAAATATAATAGGTTTTTTTTTTTTTTTTTTTAACATACAAGCAATGAATAGCTAAAAGTAGATGTGCACTGTAGAGCCCAAACCATTTGGTTTTGACTCCACTAATATGGTCTTGTTTTTATATTTAATGATCTAATGCTCTTAGCTGCTACATTCAACCCGTTTTGTGGTGTTGTAGTTATAACGCATAGATTCATAGGGAAAAGAATCCCACCACTGTTGAAGACCGTGAGCTCTTCTAAACTTTTTATAAGCAGCAAAAACACCTTCAATATTTGGGAATTGACCCCTATTAATGGTCAGATCTGCTGAAGGGAGGAGATGCAGTGGTTCTGGACCTAAATCCATTCCCAACACACTTAAGCATAGATTCCCCGTGGTGTTCTTTGTTGCAACCATCTCAAATATTCCAAGCCCTTTCTCCTCCATCTTCTTCCTGTTTTCAAAATATCCAACATATTCTGAACAGATAGGATCATCTTGGTTCACAAAAAGGTAAGGAACCCAGGGAGATAGCACCTCAAAAGGGTCATCAGCTTGGCCACCATTTACAATAATGTTAAGACCCGTGAGTGCTGTCTTCAAAACAATGGTTGCCGAGTGGATTCCAGACTTCACTCGTTCATCTTTGATCACCCTTTCTACGTGGGCCGAGAAGAATGGAGGATTGAAAAGATAAGTTTCAATTAAATGACCCTCCCTGGCCATTTCCTTTCCTGCAAGCAGTGCAATAGCTGACCCCAGAGAATGTCCAGCTAACCACACACTGGATTCACCCTTAGACTTAACTGTTTTGCGAAGAAACTCCATTGCTTGTTGAAAGCGGGAACGCGGGTGAAGTTTGTTAAAGAAGCACTGGAAATTTAACCCGAAGTCTTGTTTCCAAGTGCGTCGTTTGTTGAGTGTGCCCCGAATGGCAATAACATAGTGCGGGATGTTTCGAGAAGAAGAACAAGAAGAAGGTGGGTTTTTGTATTCATAAATGGCACCGAATATGGATAAGTCGTTATTGTCTCTGAGTTTTTTACTTAATCGGAAATGGAAGGACTCCCACCAAGGTGGAGCAAGAGCTTGAGATTCTTGGCGGTTCTTCTGGCGGTCGCGTTCAAGAATGTACACTCCTTCAACTAAGCTGGCAACAACCGATCTTCGGTAATGTTTGTCGCTCCTGCAAGGAGATTGACAGATTGTAAAGTACGTAGTAGAAATCTAAGGTAAAGTTAATTTACTTATTAATAATTAAGTAGAATTTTTCAATAAAAGAAGAGAAGCCACATATCAACTAGTTAGGGAAAGAAAAAAAATTACATTAGACCATTACAAACACCTTTGAGATGCATCTGGTATAACCAATCTATGCATATGGTATAATATGAATACACCAGAATTTAAGATCAAACCATGAACCCAACAAGATATGATCATATTTTTATTCAGAAATGAACTTTCTGGGGACTGAAAAAAGGGAGTAGGGAAGTGCATTAATGCAAAGAAGAAGAGAAAAATGCATAGTTTTAAAAACCGGACCGGACCGGCCGGTCCGACCGGTTCAACCGGGAACCGGCCTTCAATCCGGTCCGGTTATGACAGAAAACCGAAAATAGTTTAAAAACCGGTAAATAGTAAAAACCGGCCAGTTCAACCGTAAAACCGGAAACCGGTATGGTTGAACCGGTTTTGCAAAATACAAAGAAAATGACTTTGTTTCTCTTGATTTCTTTCCCATTCGGCCTCTCTCATTGATGCAGCAGTTACTTTGTTGCTGTGAATGATGGGAATGAACGATTTTTCTTCCTTATTTTGAGAATCTTAGATCTATTATAAATAAGAGTTGGTGAATGAAACTTTCAAATCTGTGGGTAAAATAAAATTTGGGGAGGAGGTAAGAGTCTAAGAGAGGCAACATGAGAAGGGTGGAGGAAGGTATTTTGGTTTGAAGTTTGAACTATTGCTAATTGATATGTTGCAGAGAGTGATTACAAAAAAAAAAAAAGGAAAAAAAGATATGTTGCAGAGAGATGGAGTGATGGACGGGCTTGGCAGAAAAGGTAGAAGGAGAGATAGATTAGAGAGAGAGACGAAGGAGAGGACTTATGGCCTTATGGGCATTTGGATTCAGATGGATTTGTATTAGAAAAGTGGAAAGGCTGGAAAGGCTGTGAGTCTTGGGGCTTGGGAGAAGTAAATGCATGTCATAAAAGTCAAAAAGTGGGTGGGTGTTAATGGTTAGTAATGGCTGGGGTGGGTTTTTTTATTTATTTATTCATTATCCCTTTTTCATTTTCGGTGAAGCCTAGAAAGTCTTGCAGCCGTATCTGACAATCTGTGTTATGCATGTGCCTCTTTTAAAGTTTTAACCATATTTGTGAACAACTATAGTAAGTTACCTTTAATATTTAAATGATATTTATTATATAAGTTGTGAAAAATTATTAACATTATAAAAATAGAATATATTCATCATTATTTATTTATATAATTTAAAAAATTATTAATTAAATTATTTATGGCGTCACCGGTTGGACCACCGGTCGGATTTGGTCGGACAAAAAAACGTGTAATCAGTCTCTTTTCCGGTTCTTTCACCGCACGGTTTTTTAAAACCATGGAAAAATGAGACCGTTGTGCTAGACTCTAAGTTAGGCCGAAGAATAAAGGCAAGTGACATCTTATTTCATAACTTGTTGAGATTACAAATTATTAGTGGTTGACATAAAATTGGTGTTAATGGTAGACTTCATAGGTGTAATTTAATATTATTGATGTTAGAAATATTATAAATTTTCTTGTATAAGATTTACTAACTTATATATTTCACTAATTCAATCATTTATTCTATCTTTTCTTTAAAAAAATCGTACATTTATATATTATTTTTTTATGTTATTAAAAGGGTGAGTTTGGTTCGAACTTTTGAAAAAGTGCATAATGAAAAAGTGGAGTTTTGTAAAAGTGCATAATGAAAAAGTGGAGTTTCAAAAAGTGAGTGTTTGGTAAAAGTTGTAAAAAAAGTGCATAATGAAAAAGCTGAGTGTTTGGCTAAGACTTATAAAAGTGGCTTTTGAGGGGTAAATGACCAAAAGGACAATGTATGTATATAGGGAATTTATTTCATACTTTTTTTTTTTTTTTTTTTATGTGAGTTTGTTTCATACTTAAATCAATTACTTCATCATACTTAAATCAATTTTTCTCTTTCTAAAAAAATTATTTTTTTCTTACCAATATTAGCTAATAATAACTTACCACTTAAGATTTATTGTGAAAGTATTGTAAAAATATTGTGATAAAAATTGATAGTAATTTTAATTTTAACATACTAAAAAAATTATTTTTTTCTTTTTCTAAAAATTTTTTTTTCTTACCAATATTAGCTAATAATAGCCTACCTTAAAATTTATTGTAAAAATATTGTGAAAATATTATGATATAATTTCTTTTTTCTCCCTTTTTTTTCTCTCCACACACATGGCTCTACTTCCTTTTTTTTTTCTTTTTTTTTTTTTTCTCCTTTTTTTTTCTCATCCACCCACGTAACCACACTCTTTTCTTTTTCTTTTTCCTTCTTTCCTCTACCATCTTTAGTCTAGAACATTCCCAGCTCTCTTTCTTTTCTTTTTTTTTTTTTTTTCTTAGCACTTCGGTCCAGAACACAGCTCTGCTTCTTCTTCTTCTTTTTTTTTTTTTTTTTTTCCTCTTAGCACTTCAAATCGGAACACATCGGAACCATTAAAACCAACGCCAAAACTCATCCTTTATTCTTTTTTTTTTCACACTCCAAAGAAGAAGATGATGATGATGATGATGAAGATGAAGATGATTGAAACATAAGGATTTTGGGATTTTGGGTTTTTTTTTCTATGGATTTTGGGTTGATTTTGAGTTGGGTTTGGGATGGGTTTTCCGGATTTGAGTTGATTTTAAGTTGTTTTTGTGTTGATTTTGAGTTATTTTTGGTTTGGATTTGTTGATTCTGTGTTTGGAATATCAAAGGTTGAAATGGGTTTTGTTGATTGTGGGGGTAGACCGGTGAAGAAGCAGAGGAAGACGAAGAGGAAGAAGATGAAGAAAAAAGACACAGACGAGAGATGAGGGCGTGAGAGAACTGATGGATATTTCGGTATTTTTCGGGTTTGCAACGGTAATATACAAAACGCGCATAATGCGTTTTCATTTATGGACCCCTGAGGGTCCATAATCCCTTCCACGTTTGTTCTCAATTTTTTCTCAATGCTCAAAACGTAACTTTTATAAAAAAGTTGCGTTTTGAGTTTACCAAACGCAAAAGTTGGTTGAGCTTTTTTCAAAACGCGCTTTTTGGGCTCAAAAAGCCGAAACAAACGGGCACTAAGAAAGTCTACAAACGTAACAAAATCTCAACAATTTTAAAGAAAAATTGTGGTTGGTATGTAATCTTATTTTATTTTATTGGCACCTTAGCTTGTTGTAAAAATGGTGTGATCATAGAAGAAGAATTCTATTGAAATCTATCATTCACATTCATTGTCAAGTTAATCAATTTGTAAAACTTATATAGTAAAATTTGTAATATTAATTTTTAGCATTTTTAAGTCAATGTTTATCACACCAAACATAATCTATCAATATTAAAACGATTAAGAATAATATAACTTAATCGACATCTCATGTTTTCAACAAAACTATTTAGGGTTCAAATCATCATCCCAACTATTCATTTAAAATCACGATAAAAAAAAAAAAAAAAAAAAAAAAAAAAAAAAAAAAAAAAAAACTATTCATTTAAAAAAATATATAATAATAATAATTGTGAGTCACTACTCACTAAAAGCAAAATTATTAATATATTCTCTTTGGAAAGGTAAACATAAAATTAGATGAGGCAAAATTGAATTTGAACCAAAGGAAAATACCATATTCAAACTTGAATTTTTTCACCCGAATTAAAACAGGTTCATCCATGACGCGATCTTTTTTTAAAAATTTTTTTAATAATAAAATTCAAAATTCCTTTTTTTACCAGTCGACTTTAGCAGTGAGATGTCCTGGTCCTGATTCGAGGAAAATTTGCTTCTCAGGAGGCATTACTCCTTATGTTCCTCTCTTCTTGATTTCCTTTGAAATAAACTGCCATGGAAGAAGCAAAAGCCTTTGAATTGTTTATGGAGCCAATTGATGTTCGACATATAAATACAAACACAAGCTAGGGAATATGCTTCTCAGAAACTAAGGCAATGCAAAACATGTTTTATTTGCACAAAAATTAAAAACCAATAAAATGGTAGGTATTACTTTATAAAATCACTAATTTAATTATTTATAGTAGAATACAAAATTTTAAAAATACATATATTTAAAAAACGTATTTAATTCTTTTTTATTTAAAAAAATTATTTTTAATTGAAGACTAAAAGGCTAACTTACTCGATGAGGTAAATCTTTCGAAATTCTTCTGTTTTAAATTCCTGAAAAACATCTCACTTATTAGAGAATAACAAAAGAGAAAAAGAAAAACAGAGTATGGCTTTACTTTAGAGAAAAAACAAATAAAGCTACAGTAATCTAAAATCAAACCAGATTAATGACTTGAACTAACTCTAACAGCTATAACAAATGCTGTAAATCACGCTAATCAAAATTAGTTCCACCCGATCTTTCAATAATTAACCAAGTAAGCCTAGTGCAAGAAATGCTAGCTGTTGCCCTTCTCTTGAAAACCCGAGTGAGACAACTGCTGTTGTGTCTCTCTCCCCCAACAGAAACCAAACCCCTACCGAAGATGTTGAGACCAACTGAAACCCACCCAACGCGAGTTTGAAACCTGTAAACTGAGATCGAGGTTGCAAAGAGTCTCACCTGAGCTGAGTTGGAGGGCAGGTTCTTTGGATTGAGAGAGATGAGACCAGGAAAGATGGAGAAATGTGGAATGAATGGAAGGCTTAACTGCACACTTAGCTGGGGTTAGACACTTAACCCATCTGAATATTTCAAACTTAACCCATCTTTGACCAAACCCATCTCAATATTTCAACCCATCTGAATAAACCCATCTCAACAATTTTAAAGAAAAATTGTGGTTGGTATGTAATCTTATTTTATTTTATTGACACCTTAGCTTGTTGTAAAAATGTTGTGATCATAGAAGAATTCTATTGAAATCTACCATTCACATTCATTGTCAAGTTAATCAATTTGTAAAACTTATATAGTAAAATTTGTAATATTAATTTTTAGCATTTTTAAGTCAGTGTTTATCACACCAAACATAATCTATCAATATTAAAACGATTAAGAAACTGACATCTCATGTTGTTTTCATCAAAACTATTTAGGGTTCAAATCATCATCCCAACTATTCATTTAAAAAAAATATAATAATAATAATTGTGAGTCACTACTCACTAAAAGCAAAATTATTAATATATTCTCTTTGGAGAGGTGAACATAAAATTAGATGAGGCAAAATTGAATTTGAACCAAAGGAAAATACCATATTCAAACTTGAATTTTTTCACCCGAATTAAAACAGGTTCATCCATGACGCGATCTTTTTATAAATATTTTTTTAATAATAAAATTCAGAATTCTCTTTTTTTTACCAGTTGACAGCAGCAGTGAGATGTCCTGGTCCTGATTTGAGGAAAATTTGCTTCTCAGAAGGCATTACTCCTTATGTTCCTCTCTTCTTGATTTCCTTTGAAATAAACTGCCATGGAAGAAGCAAAAGCCTTTGAATTGTTTATGGAGCCAATTGATGTTCGACATATAAATACAAACACAAGCTAGGGAATATGCTTCTCAGAAACTAAGGCAATGCAAAACATGTTTTATTTGCACAAAAATTAAAAACCAATAAAATGGTAGGTATTACTTTATAAAATCACTAATTTAATTATTTATAGTAGAATACAAAAATTTAAAAATACATATATTTAAATAACGTATTTAATTCTTTTTTATTTAAAAAAATTATTTTTAATTGAAGACTAAAAGGCTAACTTACTCGATGAGGTAAATCTTTCGAAATTCTTCTGTTTTAAATTCCTGAAAAATATCTCACTTATTAGAGAATAACAAAAGAGAAAAAGAAAAACAGAGTATTGCTTTACTTTAGAGAAAAAACAAATAAAGCTACAGTAATCTAAAATCAAACCAGATTAATGACTTGAACTAACTCTAACAGCTATAACAAATGCTGTAAATCACGCTAATCAAAATTAGCTCCACCCGATCTTTCAATAATTAACCAAGTAATCCTAGTGCAAGAAATGCTAGCTGTTGCCCTTCTCTTGAAAACCCGAGTGAGACAACTGCTGTTGTGTCTCTCTCCCCAACAGAAACCAAACCCCTACCGAAGATGTTGAGACCAACTGAAACCCACCCAACGCGAGTTTGAAACCTGTAAACTGAGATCGAGGTTACAAAGAGTCTCACCTGAGCTGAGTTGGAGGGCAGGTTCTTTGGATTGAGAGAGATGAGACCAGGAAAGATGGAGAAATGTGGAATGAATGAAAGGCTTGCTTGCGCTGCTTTTATGTACCGTTTGTTACTGACTTGCTCTGCTTTTATGTAAATATAAAGACTGAAATAGACCCTTCCTTATTTACTAATTGGGGACCTCTTTGGTGCTGTTTTTTTTAAAGAAAAGTACCGTTATACCTTCCTCTGGTTTCATTATTTTCCTGTGGTTTCTTTTTTGTTAAAAAAACCATTATTACCGTCGAGCGGGTCCCGGGTTATACCTTCCTCTGGTTTCATTATTACCGCTATCCTGTGGTTTCATTACTATCACAACACCGCTTTTCACTAACCTAACTTTTTTTTTTTTTTCGATACGCTTCACTAACCTAACTTTTTCCATGTGAAAAATTTCAGATCCGAGTCTTATTTCCCTAGGCTCCAGTACACTGTAAGGATTTTCCATGGAGAGCATTAATGGTGAAAAAAGTGTCATGTCATTTAAAACCCAAACCACACATTTAACTGCACACTTAGCTGGGGTTAGACACTTAACCCATCTGAATATTTCAAACTTCACCATCTTTGACCAAACCCATCTCAATATTTCAAACCCATCTGAATATTTCAAACTTCACCATCTTTGACCAAACCCATCTCAATATTTCAACCCATCTGAATATTTCAAACTGTTAACGTGTATTAGGGTATGTGGGCTTTAGGCCCACCTTGTTTACTTGTATAGTACACTTACTTGTACTACACACTCTGCCTCCTATATAAAGGCACTTATGTATATTCTATTACTTGAGAAATACAATACAATCATTCAAGTATTTCTAACATGGTATCGAGCCACTTTGCTCTAATTTTCTTGTGTTTTGTAGTCTTGTTTTGTCGGTATTTTCCATTTGTCTCATCTTTGCTGCTCGTAAACCCTTTCAGTGCCATCTCCCAACTGCTCCACCGCAGTTAGAGGTCCTCGGGGTTGAATCTCCACCGCCAGAAGCTCTTCCTCGCCGCCAAAACAAGCGCCATCATCGGATTTGTCACCTCTGACCTCCGATTAGTACATAAGACCTATCATCGTGTAGATATTAAATCGATCTACACACCGCCGTAAACATCCACATCTGACGATCCACGCGCCGCCACGCGCCGGTCAAAGTTTTCGCAAAGTTGATCCACGCGCCTCACGCGCCACCAGGGTATCTCCGATCTTGTTGCCTTCGACACCATAAGAATCGTCCTTCTCCGATCTACATCAACGGAGAAGAAACGGCATCATCGGACAGGTCACGCGCTCTCACGTCGCCAGAATCTTTGGCGGCGGGTCCACGCACCTCGCGCGCACGACGCGCGCCACTAGCTTTTTTTCGACGTCATCTCTGGCGTCATCCCCGCTTACGTCACCCTAGCCGACGTCGCCGCTTACGTCAGCCCTAGGCGGCGTCACCGCTGCGTCGGCGCTTCATCATCTGCTGACGTCATCCCCTATCACCCTGCTGACGTCATCCTGTTGACTTTGACCAGGTTGGCCGTTGACTTTTTACCAGAGTTGACTTTTTGCGGTCCAGGTGCTCCTTACCCGATTTTTCGCGGAGATTTCATTTTTGCAGTCCATTTTTGCATATTTTGCTTCTAAATGAGAAATAAGGACAGGTCTTCTTCTTGTTGCAATAATCGCCGCCAACAATCCAAAGAACGTTTTTGCGGTTTTTGCAAACGTTTTGGCCATAATATTGAGACTTGCTATCATTGCAACAAATTAGTTGTGTCAATTTCATTTATTCTTGTTGCTAACACCGAGAGTGTCCAACCAATGGCTCCGTCTCTCTGCGCACAGTCTAAGTCTTGGGACGCACTTTCACCATGTCCACAGATGACCTTAAAAATATCATCGCCAATGTCATTCGTATGGTTGGTAATGCATCTTATTCCTCTTCTCTCTCGACTTTATCCGGTATGTCTCCTTCCTCTTGGCTTATGGATTCTCGCTTGTTGCAATCACATGACTCCTCACTCGTCCTTGTTTTTTGAACTTAAACCCGCACCACACCCTCTTAATATTCACACAAAGAAATGGTTCCACTATGTCCGGTCATAATATTGGTCCGCGTTTCGACCTCCAATCTCTCGGTTCTGGTGTCTTTAATGTTCCGACCTTTCTTACAATTTATTTTTTCGTGGGACAATTAATCGAGTTAGGTTATCGCATTATCTTTGATTATTCGGGTGTATTGTGCGAGGATCCAAGGACGGGGACGGGAGCTTGGGACCGATCCCAGAGTTGGGCGTATGTTTCCCGTGGACAACCTTCGTCTTCCACTTGTTGCTCCTGTTTCGTTGTTGTTGCTGCTGCAGTTTCTTCTACTCCTTCCCTTGCACTTTGGCATACTCGACTTGGTCATGCATCTTCCTCTCGTGTACAACAATTAGCTTCTAGAGGTTTGTTAGGTTCGGTGTCTATAGAAAATTTTGATTGTGTTTCATGTCAGTTAGGAAAACAACTAGTTTTGCCTTTCAATACTAGTGAATCAATATCCATTGATATCTTTGACCTTATTCATTCTGATGTTTGGGGGCCTTCCTCTGTCTCTAGTATTGGTGGGTCTCGATATTTTGTTGTCTTTGTTGATGATTACTCTCGCTATAGTTGGATTTTTAATATGAAACATCGTTTTGAGTTATTGCAAGTATATTCTAATTTTGCAAAAATGGTTGAAACTCAATTTTCCAAACGTATCAAAATTTTTCGATCTGATAATGCTCTTGAGTACACTCAATATCCTTTTCCAAGTCTGTTTTGCATTCCTATGGCAATTGTTCATCAACTAACTTGTCCAGGTACCTCTCAAAGCAAAATGGTAGAGCCGAACGAAAACTTTGTCATATTCTTGACACTGTTCGTGCTCTTCTTCTCTCTCGCCAAAGTTCTGCTCCTTTTTGGGGTGAAGCTGCCCTTCATTTGTTCATGTTATTAATCGCATTCCAAGTCTGTTATTCAAAATCAAACTCCATATGAGCGCCTTTTTGGGTCACCTCCGGACTATCACCACCTTCGCTCCTTCGGTTTCGCTTGTTTCGTTCTTCTTGACCACATGAGCATAACAAACTTGAGCCTAGGTCAAGGGTTTATTGTTTTCTTGGCTATGGCGAAACTCAAAAGGGGTATCGGTGTTATGATCCTGTCTCTCATCGTCTTCATATCTCCCGCAATGTTGTCTTTTGGGAACATCGCTCCTTTGTCGAGCTCTCTCACTTCCGTGCCTCCCTATTTTCCTCCTCTGTTTTAGATCTTTTTCCGGATGAGGCACATATTCCTTCCGTAGTTGCTCCCGATCCTCCTATAGACTTCTCTATCCAACCACCAGATACCTTTGATCCCTTTCCTAGTTCACCCTTTAATGAACAGGTGGAAGATGCACAGGTTGAAGACGAGCTACCTAACCCCGAGCTTGGGTCCCCCGCTCCTGCTCCGCCTGAAGATCTTGCACAAGACATTCCACCTCGTCACTCAACTCGGGTAAGATCCATTCCTACACATTTACTTGATTATCATTGTTACACGCTTGCCCTTGCTATCACCGCATGAGCCTCACACCTATCGTGAGGCTTCCACTAACCCTTTATGGCGGATTGCAATGAAAGAGGAACTTGATGCATTATCTAAAAACCATACTTGGGATTTGGTGACTCTCCCCCCTTGGGAAATCGTGGTTGGTTGTAAGTGGATCTACAAGATTAAGACTCGCTCGATGGGTCCATTGAGCGCTACAAAGCTCGTCTTGTTGCAAAAGGTTTTACACGGGAGTATGGGATTGATTATGAAGAGACCTTTGCTCCGTTGGTTGCTCGTATCTCATTTGTTCGAGCTCTCTTTCTCGTTATTCTTTATTCTTTCTTTCCGAGAAAATGGGACCTTTTTCGGATGGATGTCAAAAATGCATTCCTTAATGGGGATTTAAGTGAAAAAGTTTATATGCAACCTCCTCCTGGTCTCTCTGTTGAATCAAATAAGGTTTGTTACCTTCGGCGTGCTCTTTATGGCCTTAAACAAGCTCCACGAGCTTGGTTTGCCAAATTCAGCTCTACCATCTCTCGCTTAGGTTATATGGCCAGTCATTATGATTCGCCTTATTTCTTCGTCGACCGACAAAAGCACTATTTTACTTCTCTGTATGTGGATGATATGATCATAATGGTGATGACCTCGGTGGCATTCAAGAACTCAAGGATTTTCTCGGTCAGCAATTTGAGATGAAAGATCTTGGACATCTCGGCTACTTCTTGGGTCTTGAAATTACTCATTCTACAGATGGACTTTATATTACTCAAGCCAAGTATGCCTCTGAACTCTTGTCTCGAGCTAAACTCACCGATAGCAAGATTGTTAACACTCCGGTTGAGCTTAATGCGCATTTGACTCCGTCAAGGGGGAAACCGTTGTCTAATCCCTTTCTTTACAGACGCTTAGTTGGCGGCCTAGTTTATCTCACTGTCACTCGTCCGGACATTTCCTATATCTTGTTCACCAGGTGAGTCGATGATCTCATGCGCTCCACGATCGACTCACTATGCTGCTGTTCTGCGCATTCTTCGATACCTAAAGGGCACTCTCTTCCATGGTCTTTTCTACTCTGCTCAGTCTCCTCTTGTACTCCGTGTATTTTTCGATCTTGATTGGGCGGGAGATCCCACTAATCGCAGGTCCACCACCGGTTATTGCTTTCTTCTTGGTTCTTCTCTGATTTCTTGGCGATGTAAGAAACAAACTCACGTGGCCCGCTCGATCAAGCGAGAATATTGTGCCCTTGCCGATACCACATCCGAGCTCCTTTGGCTACGGTGGCTTCTCAAAGACTTAGGTGTATCCACATCATCTGCTACTCCTCTTTATTGTGACAACCAGAGTGTCATTCATATTGCTCACAATGATGTCTTCCATGAACGGACTAAACACATCGAGATCGATTGTCATTTTATCTGTTATCATCTTGTCCATGGTGCTCTCAAGCTGATCTCAGTTTCTTCTAAAGATCAACTTGCAGATATCTTCACCAAGTCACATCCTAAGGGACGTCTTCGCACTTTGGTTGACAACCTCAAGTTGGTCTCACATCCACCTTGAGTTTGAGGGGGGCTGTTAACGTGTATTAGGGTATGTGGGCTTTAGGCCCACCTTGTTTACTTGTATAGCACACTTACTTGTACTACACACTCTGCCTCCTATATAAAGGCACTTATGTATATTCTATTACTTGAGAAATACAATACAACCATTCAATATTTCTAACACAAACTTAACCCATCTTTGACCAAACCCATCTCAATATTTCAAACTCTCTTTCTCACTCTCTTCTCAATATTTCAAACCCACTTCTCTCTCGCCTCGCCGTCACGGTGTGGATATCTACGATTTGATCAAGCTTTTAACTCGGCTCCTCGCTCGGTTCCTCGCTCGGCACACAGGCAGGTCAATAAGTTACGAATTGAGGGAGATGGTTCTTTAGATGATGTGCCTAAAATGCACCATGTTGAAGGGGCATTTGTAGAAACAATATTGTAAGTTAAAAGGATTTCCTAGGTTGATTTCACAACATGTATGGTGTTTTTTTTGTTCTGCTTCTCTCCTTTCTACAATATGGGTTATCTTTATCAAATCTACTGTGCTTATATTAAGTGAGTCATTCTATTTCTACAAACCATAGGTAAAATATCCTCCTCAAGATATATTACTAAAGCTGGAAAGGGAGCCAATCTTTATAAAGGTTCAATCTTTATCTCAAAAAATTAAAAATAAAAATTCAGATAGACTCTAACTTGTATCTAGCCACCAAAACAACAATATAAACTCACCAAGACAACAATATAAATGCAGAAAAAAGATCAAACATCAAATAAGATAAGCATAAACAATATAAACCTCTGTTTTGGCAAGATAGAAACAAAGATGCTCTGAAGCTGAACTTGGAACCTTCTGTGAAGCTTTTTTTTTTTTTTTTTTGGGTAAAATCTATGAAGCCACGAACTTAGCAACCTTTGTCTCACTTTTCCCTTCTAAAAGGTTTTTTTTGTTTTCTCAAGAACTTGCACGGATAACCTTTGTTTCAGTTTTCCCTCCTAAAAGGTTTTTTTTTTTTTGCTTTCCAGTACAATTTGTCCGGTTGAGTTAAACATGGGTTTGGTCTCAGATAAGTTAAGTTTGAAATATTCAGATGGGTTAAGTGTCTAACCCTTGATTAAGTGTGTGGTTTGGGTTTTAAATGACGTGACACGTTTTTTACCATTGATGCTTTCCATGGGAAATCATCACCGTGTATTGAGCCTTTCCATTTCAAAGGGAAATGGAGAGGATCCGGATCCTTTCCTTATCCACTTCCTTCAACGTACTTAGGGTTAGTTTGGTTCAGCTCTTTGTAAAAGTACATAATAAAAAAGTTGAGTTTTCAAAAAGTGTATGATAAAAAAGTGTATTTTCAAAAAAGTGAGTATTTGGTAAAAACTGTTAAAAAGTACTTTTTAAAAAGCTAAGTATTTGCCTAGCATTTATAAAAGTGACAGTTTGATGGGTAAATTATTAAAAAGGACAATATATATATAATAGAGTTTATTTCATACTTTATTTATTTATTTATTTTTGGGATGTGAGTTTGATTCATACTTAAAAATCAACTACTTCATCATACTTAAATCAATTTTTCTCTTTCTAAAAAAATTATTTTTTTCTCACCAATATTAGCTAATAATAACCTACCACTTAAGATTTATTTATTGTGAAAATATTATGATAAAAATTGACAACGATTTTAATTTTAACGTGCTATTAAAATTATGTTTTTCTCTTTCTAAAAAAATTATTGTTTTCTCACCAATATTAACTAATAATAACCTACCACTTAAGATTTATTGTGAAAGTATTATGAAAATATTGTGATAAAAATTGATATTGATTTTAATTTTAACATACTATTAAAATTATTATTTTTTTCTCTTTCTAAAAAAACTATTTTTTTCTCACCAATATTAGTTAATAATAATCTACCTCTTAAAATTTATTGTGAAAATATTGTGATAATATTTCATTCTTCTTTTTTCCTTTTTTTCCCCCTCTTTTTTTATCCTCCACACACGGCATTTCTTTCTTTCTTTTTTTCCTTCTTTTTTTCCCTCTGTTTTTTCTCCTCCACACACGTACCCATTCTCTTTTCTTTTTTATCCTTCTTTCCTCCTTTTTGTTCCCTGCCATTCCTCCAAACTCCAGAAAATTAAGAGCTCTCTTTCTTCGTCCCTCTTTTTTTTTTTTTTTTTTCTTAGCACTTCTTCTGTTGGTTCTTGGCGGAATCCATAGCGTCCCACTTAGGTTTCGATGTTTTTTGTTTTGCATTTTGAGGAATCCTAATTTGCAAGGGATTGATTTTTTTTTTTTTTCCTTAGCTAATTTGGGAATTTATTATAGAATTTTTTTTTTTTTTTTTTTTTTTTTTTTTTTTTTTTTTTTTTTGTGTTTGGAGAGCAAAGAGATGAGATGAGAGGCGTGAGAGTGGAGCTTGGGCGTGAACGATGAAGACTTTTTATCAGGGTAATTTGGTAATTGAGTAACCAGCCCAACGGATACCTTAAATGCGCATGCGCTTTTTGGTTTATGGACCTCCAGCGGTCCATAAGATTTGCGCGTTCTCAGCGCTTTTTTTTTTTTTGGCCCTTAACGCAACTTTTTCCAAAAAGTTGCATTTTGGGCTGAGCCAAATGCACAAAACTCTCCGACTTTTTAACAAACGTGCGCTTGAGCTCCTAAAACCTGAAACAAACGCACACTTATTACTTTTATTTTTTTTAAATATACTAATTATTAATTAAATAATGCACATAAATTAACTCTTATATTATTAAATTTAAATTTCATTTTTTACTTACAGGTTCATCATGGCATGAGAAGGCTATACATTAGCTGGCGACGATCCAACTCTTCCTGAATTGTTGGCATGAGTTTTCTTTCCCCAATTGAAGTCCCAAAGCTGTAAAAATTTCCAAGCAAAAAACACATAAATTTGTGTCAATCAATCCCAAAACATATCTATCCTCAAACGTATTAATGTGTGTATAGGCATGTTTGTTAAGAGTGAGAACACTCAGTTAGGATTTGGGAATGAGCTAAAAATAAATAAAAAGGTCATAAAAGCTTGAACTTGAAGCTCAAACAATCTTCATTTGTCATAGGTTAGTAATTTTACATATCTAATTCTACTATTTAAGAGTTACAAACTGGTAATTTTGAGGGTATTTTGGGCATTGAAATTGAGAAATCTAAATAGGAGAAGCTCCTTAAATAGTAGTTTAAAAAAAAAAAAAAAAAAAAAGGAAAAAAGCCTACATTTGTTAACACAATAAACTAAATGCCACGACCATAAAAGGTCACTCCTGGTTTAAAGGGTATTGGACTTTAATGGTGTTGCAAAGCAATCCCACTTATAACCTGGTCATTGCAATTCAAAAGAACAAAAGAAAGAGAAAAAAAATAAAGGGATAATTACAACAAACCCACCCGGTTTGGGTTTGGCTTTGGCCCGTTTTCGCTTTGCCTATCTGTGGTTCAAAACTTATCACTTTGCCCACTTGAACTTCAATCCGTTACCCACCTCTCCCTTTGCCGTTAGAAAAACATATTTTTAAGGAAAAACAAACATAACAAAGATAAAAAAGTTAGGGTTTTTTATTGCTTAAGAACTTCTATGAGAACAAATTTTCTCAATGCAAAATGAATTTTAACCGATCTCCATGTTAAACAAAAGATATATCGAAGCAATAATAACAAAAACAACAAGGACAAGGACAACATTGTCAAAACTGGCCTGGTTTCTTCCCCAACCTGGTTTCTCAATCCCATAATCTTCACCATCACTCCCAGAACCAGAAGTCAAACTTGAATTCAAATTCAAATTCAAATCCGCACCACTTTCCCCAAACCCCACTTCTTTCTAATCCTATCCAACAACCCACACCCTCAATGGCGCAATCAACCTCTCCTCCACACTCCAATGCCAACAATCTCCACTTCCCTTACACCCTTTTTCTCTCAAATTCTGAACATTGATGTGAAAACCAATCTGGGAACCGATATTCTCGTCGATGGATTTTCTTGTACATCGTAACAATGTTATTGTCATCGAACGGAAGATAACCTGTGAGAAACACAAAGAGAATAACCCCACAAGACCACGCATCGGCTTTCGACCCATCGTAGTCGCTCTGCCGACAGACAACCTCGGGAGCCGTATAAGGGTCCCACAAGCCGTATGAAGCAAGCCATTTTTGAGATGTTCGGGCAAAGCCAAGAGACCGAAGTCGGAGACTTTGAGGTTTCTGTCTTTGTCCAGCAGGATATTCTGTGGCTTCACATCGCGGTGAGCAACGCCGTTTTTGTGACAGAAGCTTAGAGCCGAGACGAGCTGGTGAAAGTATCAACGCGCAGCTGGCCCGGCGAGTTTGCCTCAGCACAAGATTTTGTAGAAGAGCTCACCACCGGTTGCGAGTTCGACCACGAGATAGATCTTGGTCTTCGTGGCCATGACTTCGTGGATTTTAAGGATGTTTGGATGGTCGTGGGGTCGTTTCATGGCTAACACCTCTCGGATTATCCAAGGTTCCATTGCGGCGTCAACGGTTTTCGACTTGTCAATGATTTTGACGGCCACAGAGCTGTCGTCATTTAGGGACTAGGCTTGGTAGACCTTGGCAAAGTCGCCACGGCCCAGTGATTTTCCCAGTTTGTATTTGCCAAGAAGAGTGGTGGATGGTGGTGGTGGCGGCGGCGGCGGTGGTGGGATCCCTTCCATCATGGTGGGTGGAGGGAGAGTGGGGGAGTTTTAACTTTTAAGAGGTAGTGGAAAAAGGCAAAAGAGTAGGCCACAATGCACATCAATGCTTGAGAAGTTCTTAAGCAATAAAAAACCCTAACTTTTTGATCTTTGTTATGTTTGTTTTTCCTTAAAAATATGTTTTTCTAACGGCAAAGGGAGAGGTGGGTAACAAATGAGTAACAGATTGAAGTTCAAGTGGGCAAAGTGATAAGTTTTGAACCACGAGTAGGCAAAGTGAAAACGAGCCAAACCTCGGTGGGTTCTTTGTAATTATCCCAAAAATAAAAGTAATTCCCACAATTGCTTACCCAGTAAAGTAAATACCACAAAAAATCCCTAGATGATCTTATTGGTCAAATTGTACTGAAGACAAAGTGACAAGCCCACATGTATAAAACGCAAATTAAGCAAATCTTAACCTGATGTGGAAGTAACCTTGGACATGGCCATGAATTAATTTGGAAAAATCTTCTCATGAGTGGTTATCATTATGGCAAAAATATAACTCCATGTAACATGCATTTGGATAAAGGAAAAATAACTTGTGATTGTGGAGAGTGGTAGTTTTATCCAAAATTTTAGCATATTTTATTTGAATTTTTAAACGTGAAACTATCTAAAACTTGTACTATTTTTAAACTTTGAATTTGACCAAAAAAAAAAAAAAAAAAAAGGTGGCTGGGGTTTTTTTTTTTTTTTTTTGGATAAAACATGGGATAGTTTTTGTTTGTTGTTTCTTTTTTTTTTTTTTCAAAACAGAAACGTTGTAGATAATTGTTTTGATAGAACATGGGCTTTTTTCATTAGGTTTTTTGTTTTAAATTTTTATCAATTTAAGATTTTAACCCATTTCTTATGATTTAGAGATAAAGATAAGTTTATTAAATTAAGAGTATTTTTAGAAGTACAAAAGATAATAACTAATTTTCTCAATCCTCTTAATATATAGAGACAATTTAAACTACTCTTAATCTCTATTTAGTTGTATTTTTTTTAAGAATAAAATATTAGAAACGTGTGTTAGAATAAGTGAGTTAGCTAGTGAGAGTGTTCTTATTTTGTAGGCAATGTTGTTTTAAATTTATCTAAAATTTAGGACTCTTTAAATTAGTAATTTTACATGTCTAATCCTACTATTTAAGTTTTACAAACTAGTAAATTTGAGGGTATTTTGGACATCGAAATTGAGGAATCCAAACATAGGAAATCCCTTAAATAGCAGTACAGAAAAGTACCTCTTTGGTGTGAACCATGAAGGAGTAGGAGCAGTTTTAGGAGGTTCCAAAACCATGCCTTTCTCATCAGCCCAAAGCTTAGATTCCTTTGCAATTGTTTGTTCTTCTTTCTCCATTGCCATCAAACAATGAAAGAAAGAAGAATTTTACAGTGAACGGTTTAAACTTTGATTTTATGAATAGTAGTTTTTGGTTGGGAAAGGTAGAATGGAAAAAAAAGATTTGGTCTTGAAAGGGTAGTTTAGTGTCAGCTAACAGCTTCTTCTTGCTGTCAAATGATTGGGAAACAAACAAATACGGAGTGTGTTTATATAGATAAGGGTATCGTTGTGGGTTGGAAATTGATGTCTTTGAATTTATTGTTCGATTTAAATAAGGAGTCCGAGGAAAAGAAGGGATTTTTTTGTTGAAATACTTATTAGTTGTATATACCAAAACAAACACTAATTCCAGACGGAATATCCTATAAGTTTGTTTAGATATTTTTGGAATTTTTTTCTTGAATGCTCAAGTTATTAAATTTGGTTTAAATTTTAAAATATCATCAATGCCTTGTTATATTATTTCGCTACTACAACACAAGCCCTGGCCAAATAATACTATTAGCTTTTATAAAATTAAAAAAATAAAATATTAGCTTAAGGGGTTCCAAAAAAATAAAAAATCCAAAGTAAAAGTAAATATGGTACCTTATTTGTAGTATATTAGATACATTACCTTATTTGTAGTTCATTAGATTTTTTTTTTTTTTTTGGGAGAATGAAGCATACTAATATTTATTAATCAAAGAAGGTTGAACAATATGGTGGATGTCTGATAATACATCTTCCGTCTAGACAGTTAAATTAGGCTTCTTGATAGCCCATCTTGTCAATGCATGAGCAACAGTATTCCCTTCACGGCGTACATGAGAAAAACTAACATGTTGAAAAGAATTTGACATAAGTTTAACGTGCTGGAGCAGGTGACCATGTAAGGCCAGAGAAGGACTTGGGTCTTGGAGCTCCCTGCAAATGGATTCTGAGTCTCCCTCTATAACATCGTTGGTGATACCAATTTCTAGTGCAAATTCCGCGACTCTCCTCACTGCTAGCGCTTCGACCTGAGCCACCATTGTTGGGAGTGGCAGTTGTTGTGACAATGACGCCATAACAGCGCCTTCGTCATTTCTGATAACTACGCCACCTCCAGCTTTCTCTTGCTAGGCAAAGGTGGCACCATCATAATTCACTTTGTAGGTCCTGCGGTTTGGTAGCTTCCATCTTGTGTGGTTCCTGTGCTGTGGTTTCCCTACGACTGGATGAAGGAGCTGAAACTGTGTCTTTCGATCCTTGGACAGGGTGTGTATCTGATCCAATGGGCAAGCTGCTTCCTTGAAACAAATCTTGTTTCATCGATTCCACACTGTCCAGCTCTGTAAAGGCTCGCTTGAAAATCTCCTTGATGCCGCTGCCCGTCATCTCCGTAAGCCATCTCCATTAGGGGTCCGTATTCCACATAACTTGCACATCAGAGCAAAAGAAAAGAGCATGTGAGCAGTCTTCTTCTCTCGCTTTGCAGGTTTCACATTGACCATCTTATGTAATCTTCCTGCGGCACAGATTCATTTTGACAGGCAATGCTTCTCTGCAAGCTCTCCACAAATTTTTTTATCTTGCTAGGGACCTCCAAACCCCATAAGTTCTTCCAGAAGGCTGTATCTTGAACAGTACTCTGAGATTGCTCCGAATTCTCATGTAAGAACCGGTAACCCAATTTTACTGAGTAGTTGCCCGAGGGACTGAATGGCCAAATCAGTACATCCGATTGGTTTGTAGATTTCTAATTAAGTTCAAATACTTGGTTAAATTGATTAATAAAATACAAATATGTTCCTTATTTAAGGACAACTAAATTCAATTGATCTAAATATTTGAATTTAATTAAGAAACATGACTGTAACTAAATTCAACTCATTAATTTGAAAAAAAAAAATTTGTGAAAATTGTGTACCAAACCTATAATCCGCACTCAAAACAATCTCAGTTTTCTTTTTCTTGTTTTTTTTTTTTTTTTTTTTTTTAAAAAAAAAAAAAGAGGCAATCTCAGTTCATAAGTGGTTTACGACTTTACGTTGGTTCCAATTTTTATTAGACCATGATTTTTATAATAAAGATATCTTTTTTTTTTTTTTTTTTGGTTATATAATAAAGATATCAATATCTCATAATATAGATTATCAAAAAGATATCTCATAATATAATATAAATTGTGTGAGACAGAGGAAAAAAAAAGAATTTCGTGAAGAATATTCCTCAAGATTATTTAAATGATCCTTTAGCTTAGCCAATAAAGAATTCGTAACTAATCATCTCAAAAAAAAAAAAAAATCGTAACTAGTGTTTGTTTGTTTGTATAACTTGGGAATTGGCAAATTGTACTTTAAATCAAAAGTATGTATAACTTGTGTTTGAAGAGTGGGAGTCAGTTATTCAAGGAGCAAATAGTTTGTAAAATGCATTTTTAAATTTTGTTTAAATTTAGGATTTTTTTAATTAGTAAATTTACATATATAACCCTACCATTTAAGTTTTACAAACTGGTAAATTTGAGAGTATTTTAGGAAACGAAATTGAGAAATCCAAACAATGAAAGACCCTTAAATAATAGTATAGATGAATCTAAAATTTAAGACTTTTTAAATTAGTAATTTTACATGTTTAAACCTACTATTTAAACTTTACAAACTGGTAAATTTGACAGTACTTTGAGCATCAAAATTGAAAAATCCAAACAATGAAAATCCCTTAAACAATAGTGTATATATATATATATATATATATATATAGAGAGAGAGAGAGAGAGAGAGATAACTATTTGCCTTATATAAGGGAAATTATTCCGTTAATTTAAAAGAATATTTCGTGCAATGGGCCAACAACTCGTTGACCCGTAGGTGTTTCCTCTTCCCTACCACCAACAGTGACACCAACCCTGATAATAAGACAACCGAAGATCATGGCGTGAAAACATACAAAAGTTCTAAGTGATTTTTCTCTTGCACAATTTGATATCAACTAATGAGTCATGTATTATTTACAATATTTTTATAAATTTCTAATAATACAACTTGAAATTTTTTTTATTAATTTTCATTTGAATCTACCATTAATATCACTTTTGTACCTATCAATAATCAAAGATGACTTGATGCATTTTGGAGCCAAATTCAGGTCTTTTATATATATATATATATGTATGTATGTATGTAGGTATGTATATATGTAAATTAATAATTTCTTTAAAATTGTTTAATGGAGCATAGATTGGTGAGTCACCAGCCCTATAATTCATTCTATTTTTTCTCTAGAGTAATGGAGCAACATGTGCAAGGTGAAAACTGAATCTAAAATAGGAGTAGAATGGGATTATTTGGAATTGAAAAATGAGTAGAAGAGCAAGTAAAAGTGGGGGAGATAGAGATATAAAAGTAGTAACTGATCCTAGGAGATTTTGATTTAGTGGAAAGTTAGTGGGATGGTTGTGTATGGTGTTTAAGAGGGAAAATTATTAGGTACTCTTTGAGTACCATAAATGCGTACTCCCCTTTCTCACAGAAACGGTGGGTCGTACCATGAATTTAATTAGTGGGATCCACCATTCATGTGAGATGAGGGAGTACGCATTTATGGTACTCCGGAAGTACACAATAATTTCCCAGAGTAGAAGTCAATTATTCAAGGAGCAAATAGTTTGTAAAATGCTTTTTTAAATTTTGCTAAAATTTAGGAGTTTTTAAATTAGCAAATTTACATATATAACCCTACTATTTAAGTTTTACAAACTGGTAAACTTGAGTGTATTTTGGATATCGAAATTGAGGAATCCAAACGGAAAAGGCCCTTAAATAATAGTATAGATGAATCTAAAATTTAGGACTTTTTAAATTAGTAATTTTACATGTCTAAACCTGCTATTTAAGCTTTATAAACTAATAAATTTGAGGGTACTTTGGGCATAAAAAATGAGGAATCCAAACAATAGAAACCCCTTAAATAGTAGTATAGATAAGTAAGAAAGCACCACCTTTTATTTTCACTTCATTTCTTTTTTTAAATCTATAAATTTGAAGTTAAGGCATTCCAAATTCATTAATTTAAAATCTAAATTTAAATCCAAGTTCAAGTATCTAAATGCAACTAAAGAGATTACACACTTTGGGTAAGTAATGGTTAATGGTCTAATTACCAATCAGAAGTAGTAGTGAGATGTCCTGGTCCTGATTTGAGGAAATTTGCCTCTCTTTTTTTAAGAATACTAAATATTTACACACATACGGAGAGAGAGAAAATGAGATCTTAAAAAACTCGACAATGGTGTATATCCAAAAAGGTCTAACTCTTGAATACATCGTGGGCATTACTCCTTATGTTCCGCGCTTCTTGATTTCCTTTGAAATAAATTGCCATGGGAGAAGCAAAAGCCCTTGAATTTTTTATGGAGCCAATTGATGTTCGACATATTTTGATACGTGTGGTGGGCCTTTTTGTAATGTTGGGCTGGATCGCCTCTTTGTTGTATTGGGCCCAAGTGTTCTGGATAACGAAGTTGGGACCAGTCCAATTATAACCCACCTTGGTCCGGTTTGTGCACAAACTACACCTTGTTTGCCTAAACTTTGGTTACATACCCATGATAGGCGAAGCTTCTATGGGAAAAGTTATGGTAGGCAGATACGATAAAGATAACAAAAGAAATGCGTTTGCTACTTAGACAGAAATAAATAAAGGGCAACGACAAGAAGTGCCCTATTCATGAAATAGAAAAAATAAATGGGGAAGAAATAGTAATAAGTTTATTGAATCAAAGAGAGAAATGTTTTTGCGTGCCAAGTTATGTTCGGGGCGAAGTCAAGAATGGAGCCATTTCCTCAATGTGAATAATCTCCCCAGGAAGAAATTAATTGCTTTGAAGGAACCGACCTAAATGACCTATGCCCAGAAGAATCTTTTTCCTTTGTCAGAGAGCATGGGCTTTAGAGGGAGAGAGGGGATCAACCTATTGGTGCATGCCTGCCGTTCTATGCTCTCCATTTTGTTCTTTCTAATTCTTCCTTTCTTTTCTTTTCGTTTTCTTTCTCGGTGCTTGCTTATTTGTTGTGATTCTCTCCTAGAGGTTACTATTATCGTGATCCTCCTTTCCTGTGCACGACAATGGTCCTTTATATAATGCCTGTTGTGACCAGATTTTACTATTTTAGTCTTTAACTACCTTTGTCTAGTCCGGGTGTCCTTGTTGACCACCATTGGTTTGTCAGTTGTCTAGCCACCACCACTTACCTGTGTTGGCTGTACCACTCCCCATCACCGGACAAAGAAGACTATTTTGTTTGTTTGTTTACCGTGTCACTCTTACATGCTACGATGTGGGTGCTCTCTCTCTCCCTATCCCTCGTGGCATGCACCTAGTGGTTTTAGCTCATCCTTACTTATTTTGGGCAGTATGTCATCCCAGCAGGACATTTCCCCCAAAAGAGTCTTAGCAGGAACCCCATAATAGGTTTTCCTCCTCTCCCCACTGCTAGACCATGCCCTCTTACCTTTGACCCATGACCTCACCACTTCCTGTATTAGTGGGTACAGTTGGTGATGTCCGGGCCTTGTGCATGCTTCACTTTTGTGTATGTCTAAAATCTGCCTGTTGCTCATGCGTTCACCACGCTTTGGAGGCTCGTCTACACATTCTACTATCCATCCTTAACTTCTTATGGTGTGAGCTGTTTTCTGATTTCTCATTCTTTTATGGCTTACTTCTCTTAGGGGCTGGGCTTTGTTTGATAGTGGGCTTTTCTTTCTTCAACCCACTCTTTCGCTCCTTTTTGAAGTCTTACTACCATTTCCCTCTGCACTACTCTGCCATTCCTACTATGATATCATTTGACCCAAGCCTACTAGGCTTCTTTGGGCCTGCTGCTTATTCTTCTCTCGATGACTCAGTATGGTCATTGGGATTTTTTATTACATTACTTGATGGCTCCTACGTCCCATTTATTTCTTCTTGGGCATCCTTGGCCCATTTACTTTCCTTGGGCATCCTTGGCCCTTTCTAATTCTGTGTTTCCATGAGCTTTTACTAACTCCTTTAGGTTTCCCTGGCCCAATTATTTTATCCTTCATTCTTGGAGCTCATGGACTTTCCATTAACCCCTTACTTTCTTTACTTGCATTACTTCGGAACTCTTTGTGGCCCATTCTCTCTTTTTTATATCACATACTGCCCATAGGTTTGCTACTTCTCTCTTTCCGAGCTCCTTTAGGCCCGTTTGCTTCCTCAAGGCCCATATGTTTATTTTATGGGCCTATAATCCATTCTTCCTGCCGCTTGGACTTAATGGTTTTTCTATCCAATTACTAACTCCTTTTCGCCCATGTTGCTAGGTAGATGGGCTTCCCAAAATGAGCATCAACATTTAGCCCCCTAAGCATATGAAGCGTTCCTGCGGTTCATATATGAATAAAAGACTTCCCTGTCCTTTCTGTCTTTTCTTCTTCTTTTTCTTTGCGAGCTTTTTCGAATAGTGGTCCCTAACTTATACATATGTATATATTGTTTCTTGCCATGAACAATGTTGTCTCTTCGAATTTCCCAGTTTAGCAATTATTCTAAAATGTAGCCGCCAATTCATTAATTCCATCCTTTATCCGATGGCTGACCCGTCGCATCCTTTCGTATTAGTATTACTAACGTTGGTATTTAAGAGAAATTCCCTTCGTATTCCAAATACAAACACTCTTTTCCTTTCCAACACAAACACTTTCCCCATTTCCCTTCCTTCCCTGCGTTCTCCCTTTCAAACACTTTCATCCGTTTACTCCGATCAACCCTTGTACCATGACATCGGCAAAAGGCCAAAGTTCTTCCCACCACAAGGGAAAAAAAGATTGTCTCCGATCCTCCCTCTGCAGGCAATGTAGGCGAAGAGGCCGTGTATTCCGAATCGGACCATTCTGACAAGGAAGAAGCGCATCGTGCCCTTGATAGCAAGTGCGCTCCTCTTATAAATCCTTGGTACGATATCCATGCCCATTTCCCAAAAGTTCCTGGTGATTACAAGCTGCCGCTGCCATCGGGCCATGTGTGGCTTGCTCTTTGTCGTCACAACACAGACATTTCTTGGGCTCCGTTGGCTTCCTTGATCCCCGACCTCATCATCCGCCAAGGCACTTCATTCCCCATGCCCATTCACTTGAATTTGGATCGGGCATCGCTTTGGGTTGGAAGGAATGGGTGGATAGGGAGTTGTCCGACACGGGTTTCATGGGGTTACTATAGCAGGCCAATGTATTGAAGGCTATCATTTCATCCCCATTGTTTATCTAACTATAGGGACCTCTTCAACCTTCGCCATTTGGTCCGCCAATGGTGTACCACCACCCACACTTTCTTTCTTTTCTGTGGTGAGATCACCGTGACTTTGGAAGATGTAGCAAATCAGTTGCTTTTGCCCATCCTTGGTGATGCTAATCCTGGCGCTTCAAAGCTTTCTCCGAAAGAAGAAGTCATGGAGGCCAAGTTGAAGAAAAGGATGAGTGGCAATGCGAACTTGTCATTTTGGGTTAGTTCCTCCTCTAAGTTCTCTGTTGCTGCTCACCGTGCGGCCTTCGTCTTGTTACGGCTTTGTAAGTTTATCTTTGGCTCTCATCCCCACTATGCTATGAATTCTTTATATTTTCGATTAGCTGTCAAGATTTCTACCGAGGTAAGCCCGCCATTGGCTCCCATGTTTTTGGGACACTTGTATGTTGAGTTAGACATTTTGAGGAGTGATGAGGATCGGGCGCGGGCTCTTGTCACATAGTCACTTCTTCTGTTCATAGTACTATTCTAGAACACTTGTTGTATAAGCGTTATGCCAGGCACTTAGTGAAGTGTAGGCTTGTCTGTTTTGCTAAGGAGAAATATCAGTCATGTTCGAGAGTCATTACCGATTTCTGTGGAAAATTTTAGTTTGACTTTCCGTTGGCTTTTATTTGGGTCGATTTGAAGCCAATTGATCATCTAGCCGTTGAGTTTTTTGATAAAGGAGTTGGATTTTCTTAGAGGGCATACGGGAACTTAGGTACGGGTTACACATGCGCCGATTCTGTTATGGGTCCATTTGTTGACACTGCCAAGACCACCATCCCATTGACCGGTTTCGAGGAGAGGAGAATTACTTACTTGGCAGCCACCAACGCCGGGTGGTTGCCTTATTTGGCCGACGACACCGCTAACAGGATGACAAGACAATTCGAGCTAGATCAGGATATTCTCGATGATCTTTCTTCCCTTATGAAGCCTCCCACTTCCGTTTGACCATTTCTGCGGCATGTTGCCTTTGAGTTCTGAAGCAAGCGTTTCATTGTGGTTACTATTACAGGCTCGTAGAGAGAGGGCATTTGTACTCCTGCTATGCACGGATACTGGCAGGCTATGATGACTTCATTTGAGTAAGAATTGATGGGTAGCCGTGGTTTTTCTCTTATTCCTCCCGACGGGCTTAGTACGATCATTTCAGCCAACCCTTAATTGCTTCTCCCTTCTAAATCTGTGTTGGCATATGCTAGGAAGCAGAATCGGTCTACCATTTTTGAGTGGGTTGAGGAGGATAGAGGGTGGTTCTGACATGTCGATGATTATCCCGCGGGTTGGGAGAAAAAAGTAAAGGAGACAAACATTCTAATGCTAAGTAAGAAGGGTTCTACCAAGCCTAAATCCGCCAAAAAGGGTGATGATTCTTCCGAGGCTTGCTCGGACATTGTACCTTTTAAGAGTGGCCTCCCTCCCATTGGAAATATAGTTTTTGAGGGCTCTCCTCATCCTTCCGCCCGCACCCGTTCTAGCATGCACCCAACTACTAGCAAGTCTAAGTTCATTGCTCTGCGGCTATCTACCGATGCTCCTCTTTCCAATAGAACACGAGGCAGTAAGAGAAAGACCTCTCCTCCTCCTACGGCCACCACCGCTGAGTGGAGAGTATGTTACCTCTAACTTTGCTTTGTTTTTATTTTATTTTATTTTTATTTTTATATATATGTATATAGGGTTTTCCTGCGATTAACTCTCGGACACTTGTTAACTTATTTCTTCATCTTTGTTTTCTAGTTTCTTTTCTTTTGCGGTCTAAGCATAAGGAGGATGCATCTGCCACCCGTCCTATATTACTTGATGAGCCCGAGTTTAAGGTATGTCTCCTTCCTTTCTTGCTTCTTTTTCTTTTCTTTTTTGGCCTATTTAGCCCATTGTGGAATCGACTTTGGTGATTAGGGTTATAATTGTGAGTCGGTTGCCGTGTTTATATAGAGTGAAAAATCTTGTAGCTGTACGATGTATTGTCTTTTTCCCGATAATAGTGAAATCTCTGTAACTCCGTGGATGTAGGCAAATTGCCAAACCACGTAAATATTATCTTGTGCGTGTGATTGTTTTTCTTTGGCGTGTGTTTTCTCTATTTTTTTGTTTCTCACAGGTTGGGATTTCGGTTTGTGGGAGTGCTTTTTTTCTTTAGCACACAAGCCCAAGGATCCTGGGCCAAATAGTTGTAGTTTGGTGAACTGGACTTGGTTCACCGCAACTAAATGGGGGCTGATTACGAACCAAGTTGTGCGCAAATCACATAAATCTCCTCAAAGCAAAAATGCGATTCCTCCTAAGTAATAAAATATCATTATAAGTGTTTTAGTATCATAAAATGACCCTTTACTCTTACAAAATAAGTAAAATAGATGTTCATAATATTCACAATGAGAAAGAGATTGAAATAGAATATTTAAGGCTTATCTTTTATCGTATAAACATTTTAAAGAATTCCTTCACTTAGTACCCCAGGCGTCTTGTCGTGGGATCCCGGGCGTACCATCGTGGGATCCCGGGGCATATTAGGCCTGTAAGAACCCAAAATCTCTGGTTCTCTGCACTATACAATCTTTCTCCATGCTTGTTATGCAATGGAGTGTTGTCCTTTCCTTTTACCTCTATAGGTCTTACACAAAAACAACTATACAATGCACATATCTTCAAATAATTGTTAATTTCTTAGATTAGTATATATATATATATATTAATACATATACATATATGTAAATGAATTTCATGAGAATGATTCAGTCACGAGGATCCTGGCCCCAATTCTCACAGATTTAGTGCTTTTGCACAAGACTTGTGGGATTTGGAACTCAAGTCCGAGTGGCTTTGCTTGAGCAAAGGACTCAGCTTTACAAGCAAGAATATATGTATTGAGCAGCAAGAAACAGTAAAGGAAGATAATATAATAAAGAAATATGCAAAGTAATTGTTAGAAATCCTCAAATCAATATGAGATATTTCATTATTTTTCTTAATTGTGGATTACAAATGTACTCACTAAGACGTGATACAAGGTTCAAATAAGCTCAAAAATTACAGACTTTGATGGCTATTCAAGCCTCTAAGACTTGCAAAGTTTGAATCCTTTTGAATCCAAGTATGTGCTATAGTGGTCTGTTTTTCGGGATACCGGGAGACATTCCTCTGTTTTTCTTAAATTTTACTGAGTTCTAATAGCTCTGTTATGATATTCTTCCTACTGAAAATCCCCCCTCTTCAACATGGGTTTTCTCTTCCTTTTATAGCGTGTTTTCTAGGGCTCCCAAGTACTAGTGATTTCTCTCTTTTGCCCCTCAGAGCTCGTGGTGTGACAGTTTCTTAGGGGCTGGTCTCTTTCCTTTTTTCTCATGGTTTTCATCTTTTAGTACTGTTTCTCTAAAAGTCACTTGTCGACTTTCCATTCCGGGGCGTCCTTAGGCAACTAGCCTTCAATCTCTCTTCCTTCAAGATTTCTCACTTTTCGGACTCAATTTGTTGGTTGTATTTCCTTCTTGTCATTATTCCTAAATAGTTGGAATCTTTTACTTCTTTGGGTTGAAAGTTCTCTTCCGATCGCTTCTACGTATGATTTTCTCATTCTTGGTTCCTTGTGGTATAGCTCCTTTGTTCATGAATGTTTGCTTTATACTTTCTGATTCTTTGCTACACCACTGGGTACTTGAGAATGACATCTTTGTTCTTCATTTCTTGTATTTCGTGGTATCTCTCTTGAGCTGTCTCAATCCCACATTAGCTATGCTACATTACCATCCCGGGCCTCTGGCGATCTCTGGGTATCCCGACCCAGTTCTTTAATTGGATTTTGCTGGATTTTTTAATGGCCCTTTTGCTGGAAATTTGAACATAAATAAGGTCTTAATGTTGATTCTTCTTGTTGCTTGAATTGGGCCTTCTTTACTTTTCATGGAATGGGCTTTCTTGTGAAATTTTGGCCTTCAACACGGTTAAATTCCCTACAGTTAAGGCATTCCAAATTCATTAAATTTAAAACCAAATTCAAGTATCTAAATGCAACTAAAGAGATTACACACTTCTTGTGAAGTAATGGTTAATGGTCTAATTACCAGTCGACAACAGCAGTGAGATGTCCTGGTCCTGATTTGAGGAAATTTTCCTCTTAGTGGGCATTACTCCTTATGTTCCACTCTTCTTGATTTCCTTTGAAATAAACTGCCATGGGAGAAGCAAAAGCCCTTGAATTTTTTTATGGAGCCAATTGATGCTCGACATATTTTGATATGTATGAGTCAGATACAAATGATTAACCCGTTAAATAAGCACCAAGTCAAGCATTACAAATGCCCCTTTTTGTTTTTTGTTTTTGTTTTTTTCCCTATATTTAGGATTCTAAAGGAAGGGAAGAATTATAGTAAATAAAGCATTATGTTGTACAAGCAAGAAAGCACCATTTTCCCCCCAGTTCATTTGAAGTATGTGACATGCATTGTGAAAAAAAAAAAAAGGCATCCTTACTGTGTCAAACTTCATAAGATCAGGTTAAAACATGACTTCACATAGGATATTGGTCATTTCTCAAGTCATTTAAGCACTAATCTCATGCATGGTGAATCATAATTTCCATCTTCTTGTGTATCTCATGGTATACACTGTACACCAGTAAACAGGAAAAGACATCAAATTTATATCAGATGAATCTCGACTATGTTCTGTACTTTATCAGGAAAATACACGTTTATCTGATTCCATGGCATTATCAGAATGAAATATTTTTATTATCTTCGGAAAACTATATAGCAATCATTTCTCTTTTAAATTACAATAAATATGTTGCACCTCATATTTATGTTCCTTAAGATAAATGTCATGTATAACGCAAACAATCATTTAAAATTACAATATATCGAGACCTCTCATAGTGGGAACGAGGGATGGTCCCCAAACATCAAAATGGAAAAGATCAAA
This sequence comes from Quercus dentata, assembly GCA_028216015.1. Classification (NCBI taxonomy): domain Eukaryota; kingdom Viridiplantae; phylum Streptophyta; class Magnoliopsida; order Fagales; family Fagaceae; genus Quercus; species Quercus dentata. The sequence goes on along the minus strand of CP116452.1, from coordinate 13,121,206 downwards.
TGGAGAGGATGAAAGAGATTTGCTATAACAAAGGGTAAATTAGATTGTTTTACAAATTTAAATGTTGAAGGATGTGTAATATGTTATGGATTTACTTTTATATGTATTCTCCACACTGGCTATGGATCAGGCAAATTATTGTAACCATGTGAAAAAGGAAAAAAGAAAAGAGCAAGTGTCGCCTGGAAGAAAAAGAAAAATGAGAGAGTGAAGTGTGTGTGTGTGAAAGCAAAGAAAAGTTGAGGTTTTTCTTTAGTCATGAGACGTATACAAGGGAAGGGAAGATAAATTTAGGGTTTTTTTTAGGAAGGTTATTTTGGGTTTTACAACCATGGAGAGTTGTTGTATCGAAAATGAGTGAAGATCTTAGGTGAATTCATATTAATTATTAGAGAGAAGATATTATTGTAGTGAGGATCTCAAGTTTAGGAATGAACTTGAGAAGTATTGTAACAGATTTTATAATTGTAAATTTATTTGAAGTTTGTCTCACGATTTTTTCCATAAAAAGAGAGAGTTTTCTGTGTAAATCTTTGTGTTCTTGTGTGTGATATCTTAGCTTTGATAACTTTGGTGATAATATTTTTTGGTGATTGAATAAATATATTTGTTGAATTTCATAATTCACATGACACTAGAACTAGATTGTGACCCAACAGAAAGTTGAAGCATTAGTACTGAAATTTGAATAATCTCAAAGTGTCCCAATCAGATGTGGGTCTGACCAATGAATTAAGAACCAGTAATGCTCTGTCACATATTTTTCCTAATATTCATCTTATCACCTAATCGAAAGTGAAAGCCATAGAGTGTTTAGAATACATTTAGCTCAGATTTACTTAAGAATTGTTACAAATTAAAAACCTCAAAGCTTATATATGAAAAAAGAGAGACAGCGGGAATGGTTAATACATACAAAATATAATGGAAGTAAACATTAAACAATACTTGAGCTTCAGCCACTTGGATTATGCGCATTGTTAAAATGAGACATACAGAAGCAACCCAAAATTTAGCAAGCAAGTTAAGTTAAAACTATGATGTAAATCGATTAGTGGTTCGTCCATATCAAAAGCCTAATATTAGTACTATTAAACGTGCTTGCAACAGCGTTGCCCATAGTGTAGCCGAATTTGCTTTGAGTTCTTTGTCTTCTTTTTTCTTCTATAAGGACAATCTTCCCACCCCACCCCACCCCCCGCCTTGTCGGCTCTTTGTAAGGAAGATTATCCTCTTTGTTCCTCTTTTTTCTTTTAATGAATTGCAGATTATCCAAAAAAAAGCAGGGGAATTATGATCATTTTCATCTGAAATTGAACATTTTTACACTCTCAATAAAACTAACAGGATAAAAAGGAACCAACCTGCACAATATGCGAAAGAAAGAAGTGCTAAAAAATGTTATTGAAGTCCTTCACCCACCTAAGGCAACAAAATAAAAGTTTCAAAAGTCAATGAACAATTTAATATTCATAAAACATCCATCAAGTAGAACAAACAAACTGAAAAAGAGCTTAGGAGGCAAAGAAGGATCAAGACAAAACATGAAGAAGTGATGCCAGACATTTCTGCTTTATGCATTGATTTCCTATTTGTGAATGTGGTACTTTATCTCTACTAAACCTGGTATTTACGTAGTACGCTACACTCGACTAAACAATTGAGTCATAAATACACCTTAAGAGAAAAAATGGAAGCAATTTTTTTTTTTTTTTTTTTTTTTTTTTGGAGCTAATGCTCTCCTTGGAGCCACAAACTCATATTAAAGAATTTACCATTTGAGAAAAGTTAATACTCAATTTACCTAATTAATTACCTCTATAACCAAAAACAAAACTACAAGAACAGATAAGCCATTCAAAATTGTCACTGTGGGCCCAAGTGAACTATCAAAATCAGTAGAGGTGATCATAAAAAAAAAAAATAAATAAATAAATAAAAAAGCAACCAAAACCCAAATCAGAGCAAACAAATATAGTTCAGAATATTATGTAAATCAGGTTATGATTCATCCAAGAAACAAATCTAAACTCTACAGGGTACCATCTAAGATGCATGCAAGCAAATGTTTACAGCTAAAAAATTTCAATAGCACTAATAACGCTAGTGGGAAGAGATTTCACTGCTTTTACTTATCCTTTTTAAGTCCTTCAAATTCTGGGTCAAGCAACCTGCTGGTTATTTAGATTTGCTTAAGGCAGTGTGGTGTGTAGAGATGTCAAGGGTGTGATAACTGCTAATGTTTCAAGTTTATAAAATAATGAAGAAATTTCAACAAGATTCAGTTTGGTAATCTTGCTGAAAAAGTTCGGATTTTGGAAAGCCAAACTGAAGTTGTAGGCCAAATTTTCACACGGTTTTGAGGATGAGAAATGCCAGGAATGGTGTCAATTTTTTTTTAATTTTTTTTTATAATAATAATTATTATGTGGAGGATATAGCTCATATGGGTTTTCTCAGATCTTTCTCTTTGGATGATGAGTTCCTGGATGCTACAATCTGGAAATTGGTTCCCAGTTTCCAAACCAAACCCCTTCAAATTAGTTGACTTTTGCTACAATCCAAGGAATTTGATTTGGAACTAGATTTTTTTCATCGGTAACTCCCTAAAGTTTGATTTAGCCTCTGCCGTTTATCCTCAAAAAAAAAAAAAAAAAAAAAAAAGTTTGATTTGGCACAGCATTTACACGAATTACGATCAACCACTCTCACACAAAGCGCATGTCGCGGACCTGATTACTTGTGTTGTAAAATCTCATTTACTTCTTTAATAAATTTATCTGTTTTGATAAAAGACAAGATATGAACTTTGCCAAATTTTCACCCAAAAAAAAAAAAAAAAAAAGTTTGGCTCCAACTGCCACCCATATTTTAAAATTTTAATTATTAAATTGCATATTTTATATATTCTTAACACACAAATCAAATTTTATGCCAATTGGATGTTATTTATTATTCGATTTATAAATTTATTTTTTATGCATAATTTTATACTATAAAAAAATTGAAATTTAAATATTTAATTGTTGAGATAGTTATTGATCTTTGATTTTTTGGAAATGTTGCAACTTGTTAGTATAAAAAATATAAGAAGAAAATGTAATCTATTGGTAGATTTGTCAAAATGACAAAATTTGATTACAAACTTAGTTGTAGCCTAAAACTACAACTCTCACCAAACAAATAAACATGACTAAATATTTTAAAAATCTAATCGTTGAATTGTATGTTTTTTATATTCTTAAAACACATGTCAAATTTCCTGTTAATCGAATATTATTTACTATTTAATCCATAAATTTATTTTTTATGTATAACTTTAGACTAAAAAGGCGAAATTTAAACATTGATTAATGACATAGCTATTGATTTTTTTTTTTTTTTTGAAATATTAAAAGTATGGAGGATATAAGAAAAAAAATGTAATCCAATGGTGGATTTGTCAAAGTTTACATCCAATAAAAAATATTGAGTGAAGTTGTAACCTTAGCCTACAATCAAGTAATTTGTTGCCAAACTTTGTCCTTGTCAAAATTCACATTCAATAAAAGGATATTGAGTGAAGCTGTAACTATTGGCTAAAAGCTAGCCAAATTTTGTTCTTAATTTTTATCGTTAGCTAATTTTTAAATTTTTATGTAATTTTTGAAAATAGAATTTTACTTCCTTACTTCTAGGTGTTTTTAAGGAGTTTGTTAGTTAGAATAGAGTCCTATATGGTACTATATCAATTAGAATGAACAGGTTTACAAACATTTGTATTTGATATTAGGTGTACTTAAGGGGTTTGTTAGTCAACATAAAGTCATATTATGGTACTAATTAGAATAGGTTTAAGAATATTTGTACTTGAAAAATAGATTTTCTAGAGCTAAACCTATAAATATATATATATATATATAATGAAAATTCAGAGTTCAAAATTTCATTAATAAAAATTTTAAAGAGTTTTTTTTTTTTTTTTTAATGGATTCCAAGTAATTATGACTATTAAATTGGATTTCATCATTGATCTGTTCATGCCTATTGGGTGCCATAAAAAATTTGTTGCTTGAAGAAAAACTTGCATTGCTACCCCTAAGTACACTATTGCTCTTAATGGTGGCTTATTGGACAATTTTGAGGGCAAAAAAGGTTTAAGAGATGGGATCCTATTTCCACTTCAAGTCAAATTTTGTGGATGGCAAAGAGCTTTGTCTTAATCGCTTCAACTTTTAGCTTTTGTTAAAGGATTGAAGGGTTAAATAGTTTGTGTAACAAACACACTACTCATTGGTGTACTAAACAAGGACTACATATGTGTCCATGTTCTAGAGTCACATGTCCATAGATTCTCTCAATTATTTTATTTGTTGGTACTTATATTACTTTATATACTCCCACAAAGCTTTATAAATTCTCAATGAGGGATAAACCTTAAAACAAAAACCGACTTCATTTTCTTCCATATCACCATTTGATCAATTTTCCTACCCATTCCCACCTCTAAACAAAACCCTTTCCAGAACTCTATCCCCATTTCCTGTCATCAAATTTGCATTGCGTTTGTTATCAATAGAAACGGTTCTTATTTTCATCTTTAATATACATTGATAACTCATTAAAACACACACTTTTGCTCTCCATTCTTGACATCTAGAGAAAAAAAGAAATGAGGAAACAGAGTATATTTTCCTTTTCTCTTACTACATACACAATAAAACTTTAGATCATCTAAGTGAAAGGAAGACTCATCATCAGGTGTGACATATTTTTTTAGTTTAATGCTATTGTTTAGATGGTCTGCTTAAGAGAACTAAAAATTATTTGCAAATTATTTTGCATGAGCGCTACCTAGCCCATTCAATTCAAGTTGTAGTGTTGTACCTATAAAACATAGCTTCACATGGAAAATAAGGATTCCACCACTGTTGAAGTCCATGAGCTCCATAAAAATCTGATAACCGACCCCTATTAACAGTCAGATATGCTGAAGGAAGGAGATGCAGTGCTTCTGCACCTGAATTTATTCCCAACACACTTGAGAATAGGTTCCTCATGGAATTCTTTGTTGCAAGCCTCTCAATTTTTCCAACTCCAATCTCCTCCATCTTCCTCCTGTGTTCAAAGTACCCAATATATTCGGAACAAATAGGATCATCTGGGTTCACAAAAAGGTATGGTACCCATGGAGATAACACTACAAAAGGATCATATGCTTGAGCCTTACGATGTTTGCGACCTTTTACAGCAACCATGAGGCCTGCCTTGACAACACTGCTTGCAAAGCGGATCCCAAGCTTCAATGTTTCATTCTTGAACCCCCCTTCTATGGGGAGAGATAAGAATGGTGGATTAAACAGATAAGTTTCAAGGAAATAGCCTATCTTGGCCATGTTCTTTCCTACAAGCAATGCCATAGCTGACCCCAGAGAATGTCCAGTTAACCACACACTTGCACCTCGAGACAAAGCAACTGTGTTGTGAACACAATGCATTGCAAGTTGAAACCGGGAACTCCGGTGAAGTTTGTTAAGGATGCTCTTGAGGTTTAACTTGAAGTCCCGTGACACTGTGTCTGATTCCATGATTGTTCCTCGGAAGGCAATAACATATTGTGGGATGTTTAGAGCAGGAGATGGGTATTTGTACTCATAAATGGCACCGCATATGGATAAGTCAACATCATCTATGAGCATATGATCTAATTTGAAATGGAAGAAGTCCCACCATGGTAGAGCGAGAGCTTGAGGTCCATGGCGGTTCTGCCTGCGATCATGTTCAAGCATGTACACTCCTTTAACCAAGCTGGCAGCAACAGATCTTCGGTGATATATGTTGTTCCTGCAAGCAGATTGTAAAATACATTACTAGGATTTCAAGAAGCCACAAACACAGATTATAACAGTGAGATGAAATATTGGTTAATGGTCTTACCAGTCAATAGCAGTGAGATGTATTGGTCCTGAAAGGTGGAAAATTTCCTCCGCAGAGGCCATTTCACCTTATGCTTCTCTCTTCTTGATATCCTTTGAAATCAACTGCCATTGGAGAAGCAAAAGACCATGATTGAAATGTTTATGGAGCCAAAATTGATGTTCAACATAATTTGATATGTATAGAGTCAGATACTAAATGAATATGACATCTTTAGTAACCAACAAGTTAAACATTACCAATTGCTTATATATGGTGTATAAGCAAAAAAGAACCACCTTTTTTCACTCTATTTATATATATATATATATATATATATATATATATATATATATATATTCTAGAATCTATTTTTTACTTTAATTAAAGTATGTGATGGATTGAGATCTAGTGCAATAGCTATTAATTGTTGAGATTGAGAATTAAAAAAAAAAGCAACTTTCAATCAAAACCATTGAATAAAACAAAATAAAATAAAGTTAAAAAGTAAAATAGTAAAAAATTTTGTGAGAGAATTAAGCAATTTATTGCACCAGGTGGATATTGCACCTGACGGTCCTGACCTCAATCGGTATGTGATACGCATTGTTAAAAAAACAGGGCTTCATTACTGCATCAAACTTGACAAGCTCAGGTTAAAACATGAATTCACATAGGGTATTGCCATATTGGTTAATTCTCAAGTCATTTATTAAGCACAAATCTCATACACGGTGAATGGAAATTTCCATCTTCCTGCGTTTGTCATTGTCAATACCAGCAAACAAGCAAAGGCATGAACTTTATGTCAGACTCAACTATGTTCTGTACTTTTATATAGCAGATATCAGAAAATACATGTTTCTCTGATTTAACTTGGCATTGAAAGCTACAAGATTAGACCCCCCAACGGCTTCACTACCAAAATTTTAATTAATTGAAGGAAAACTTTCTGTATGAACATCGTTTTAGCTCCATTGAGCTTTGGATTTCACTTGAGTGAAGTCTATATTCTTGCACAGAACAGAAGCTCTAGTCTTCATTCCAAATCATACCCTTACAAATTACAATGTACACGATCCAAAATTACAACATATATATTTTTATCATGGAATTAGCCTAACACTTAAAATCCTATGAGGCTGTAATGAAATCATTGCGGCCACTTGAAGAATCTTGCTTATAATCAAACAAACCTACAAGTCTACGTTAAGCCTGCTCTTGCCAATTACCATTATACATTCAATTATGTACATAGCAAATATTTAATATCAGCCAACTCATATGGTATTTTCCCAGATCATGTTGAAACTATCAATGCTAGTAGGGAGACTTCAATTAAGTAGTTATATTAATTACTCAATATTTTTATTATTATTATTCAATATGAAAATTCACTTACATGTGTATATCCAACGAATAGTAATTCCCACGTTATAACATGAAAATTGTTAGGTTCTAAATTCTTAGGATTTTATGTATTTAGAACTCTAATTTATATGGTTGGCAAACCATGATCAAAACAATTAATGTGTTTAGAAGTGTTTTAGACTAGCTCAAAGTTATGCATTTATGTAAAGTTGGAATCGAGTTAAAGCAGGAAAGCATTGTGCCTTTTGGCCTGGCTCGATCGATCGAAAGATAAGCTCGATCGATCGAAGCTCGGGCAGAATGATTTTCTGCAGATTTTTCCAACCCAGCCCTAAGTGTTTTAAAACGTTTTTAGGGTTTCTTATTTGTCCTAAGTATAAAAGGCAAACCCTAGCCACGTTTTAGTGTTGCTCATATTTTCGGTTTGTGTAAATCTCTTGTGAGATCTAGAGGAACTTTCCTTTACATAAACTTAGGGTTTTCAAGGAAAAGATTTATCTACACCTTGATGATCAATTCAATTGCTGCCATTGAAGTTTAAAGAAAACACAAGCGGGTGTGCTTGTATCTAGTGATAAATCCAAGAAATAAGGAGTTCGTGGATTCGGAGCCTGCACGTGGTCGTGTCGGTAAGTTCTACTGATTAGTAGCAATAAGAAGTCGAGCGTGGGGGCTTGTAAGTCTTATTGTATGAACTTCGATTCTTTTAAGATAGTGGATTCAAGTTTACCTTGAGGATAGCTAGGTCAAATCCTCCCCAAGTTTTTACCGGTTTGGTTTCCTGGGTGATCATATCTTGTGTTATTTATTTTCCGCTACTTTGCATGATTTGATCTTTGTTATTGTGATAACCTAGACTTGTTTAATTGAACTAAGTGAACAACTTGGCTAATTACCTAGGTTAAATCAATTGTTTTAAGGGGTCTAAAAACTATCAAAAATGAGTGATTAAATAACTAATGACTCATAGATAGAGATGATATAGACCAGGCCAGAGCTCTCTATACTGTAATCCTGCAGCCTCAATGAAATCTCAGGAGACAGCCTCTGTGAGGTCAAAACGCAAAGTTTTTAAGAATTTAAACTAAAAAAATTTCTGATCTCCTACTCTATCTTATGTGCCAAATGGATATCGACTATACAAGCACAAAATAAGCTAATGAGCAGTGGACTATTCACATCAAAAATTAACTGAGCTATGCATATTGTTAAAAATGAATCGCTTAGAAGCAAAAACCAAAGCAAGTATAAGTCAAAACTATGATGTATATCAATTTGTGATTAGTAGTCCATATCAGAAGCATAACAATAGCACTTCAAATGCAGCAAGGAAACTCTCATTTTAATCTGAAATCGAAACTTTTTGCACTTTAAGTGTAAAATTAATAAGATAACAAGAAACCGACCTGTACAAAATGTCTAACAATGTCATTGAAGCCCTTCACCCCATATGAGGCTCATCCTGTACTTTGAGAGACAGAGAGAGAAAGAGAGAGATTTTCAACTATAAGGTTTCATCAACCAAAATTATATTGTAAATATTGTCCACTAGCACTTCAGTAATTTGACCTACTTCACAATTTTCAAAAAAATAAATCTGACCTATATTTGATTCTTAAAATATATTAATATATAAATATAGATAGTACTGGCTTTTTACCTCCCTCAGTCCCATCCATTTCCACCCAAGTCTTGCTTACCAATAAGTATCATTTTTAGGCTTGCACAGCCAAATGATGAACTATAGTGTTTTCTAGTTCTTATTGAAACTGGATTTCACATAATATTCTCTTCATGTACTTCACAATTGTGTCACATTAATACAACCAAAAATAAAAAACATCAGAGGAGAAAAAAAAAGAAGGCAAAGAGTAAAAAATGGAAGCTAAAGGAGTAACAAGATCAATGAAAATTATTGTCTTTGTTTTATCTGAAACTTATAAATGTCACTCAAATGACTTATCACTATCTATTGAATTGCAAAGATTTATAATGAAAATTTCTTGAGCTGTTGATTACTTTTCTTATCTTGATCAAATTTCTCGTGAATCGATTCACGAGAAATTCCTTATACAATGCTGTTGAATTCCTCAACTTCTTTTCTTTTACTTAGTCCACACAGAGAGAGAGACATCTGACAATGATGTTTCTTGATCAGATGGCACTACAAGGAGAACTGTAATTGTCAATTAACAAACACAAGTTGACATTTCTTTTTTCTGCTTATTTATATATCAAATTAAAGTTAAAAATAAAAAAAAATAAAATAAAAAACACGATTGAGAAAAGGTTAGAGACTTAGAGTTTAACACCAACAAATTATGTATTTTATTCCCAAGTGCATGTTATGTATCTAGTGTGCATGAAAGAAGAGAAAACACTACGTACCTACCTTTAAAATTATATTAATAGAGGGCTTGACTATATTAGGGAAGCACTCACGTTAAGAATGATAGGGCTTCACCCATTTTCGTATACATTTATAATGGGATTATTAGTGAATCAAACCCTTTTTTATTTTATTTTTGCATAAGTGAATTAAACCCATTTAAATAATTCTATAATTAGTAAAAATAGAGACATTCCAAATATCTATATATTTTTTATATATAACCAAGAGTTGTTAAAATAGTCTAAATTTGTGCCATATATAATGTACTATCTTTTAAATGGAAAATGAACAAAAAAAAACTTCATTTAATTTTCCACATTAACAAAATTTCGCATTCGTGTCAAAGTTAAAGTATTACTTCATTGTCATATGCTAAATGCATTTTATTTCTATATATTAATTATTTATAAGTGGTGAACTAATTATTTATTTAAAATGAACTTATATGGTTATTTTTATAAAATTTAAATGAAAGACAATTAATTTTTAATAATTATTATCATAGAAAACAAAATTAATTGAGAATATGGCATTCTTGCTCATGTTTAATTGTTTTTGTCTACAATAGAAACGAAATTAACAAAATTTAAAAGAAAAGTTAATAATAGGTGTTATTAAGAAGATTAAACAAAATTGTACGCTTAAGTTAATTAAATATTTGTGAATTTAATTATTTGAACAATACAATAATATTTTTAATTTTATTGATGTTAACAATTTACATTTTCTAACTACTTTTAGTGACACATATATATTTTCAAACCATATATATGTTCTAGTTTTACAATACTTAATAAATTTATGGGGCCAAAATTGGCAAATGCCCCTTTCCCACAAACTTTCCAGCATTTTACCTCATTTTTCAAACTAATTAGGGAAATGTCCTTGTTTTGAAACTTGATTTTCTAAAAATCGAGTTCCAAATGTAAAAGTTGATTTTTGGAACATCGAGTTATAGCAAACATGGACTTAGAGAAATTTTTTTTTTTTTTTTTTTTAACTCAAGTTCCATGTGAAGTACTCAAGTTCATTGGAACTTGAGTTCCATTTAAATTTTTTCAAGGAACTCGAGTACTTCACATGGAACTTGAGTTCAAAAAAAAAAAAAATTAATTTTTCGGTTCGCTATAACTCGATTGTCCAAAAATCGAATTTTAAATTGAAACTCGATTTTTTGAAAATCAAGTTTCAAAACAAAGGCATTTCCCTAATTAGTTTGGGAAATTAGGCAAAATACTGGAAAGTTTGTGTGAAATGGGCATTTGCCAATTTCCTCCAAATTTCTAGTGAATATGTTTTGTATGGTCTCGATTTATAGTCCAAGCCCAAAATGTATGGGATATTAGCCAATGAGCCCAATACAATAAATTTGTAGAAAATGGGTCGAAGAATTAGGCCCTAATGAATTAAACAACGAATGATACTAAATTGAATGACAATTAAACACAAATAAGATATTTTGATTTTAATAGACTTTCAGTCCGAGGAGGTCACCCTTGTATAAGTTAATCACAAATAGATACAAAGATAATTTAGATTGCTACAGTGCTCTATCTCTATTTTTCCGATCTTATTGTTTGCCGAGAAGCCCAGAACCAGCGGGGCCTTTATTCTAGCTCTTTTTGGCTCTGAATTGTTGTCTTCGATAGATAGCCGAGCCACATGCATCACTACGAAGGGACAAGAACCGGTCCTACCGGGGGTAACGAAGATGACATTGATCGTTCCCAGAGGAGCTCTTGAAGAAGCATCTCTCCGGGGATCCGGACCTGTCTACCCCGCAGCCCCTTTGGAATGGTGCAGCAGCTCCTTCAACTTCCCTTCTCGGACCAACTAATCCAGATGGTCCCACAAATTCCTGCAGTCTCTTGTAGTGTGCCCCCGATCTTGATGATATTGGCAATAAAGGCTCTGGGCATCTCATGGGGTTTCGAGCCATCTTGTTCGGCCATTTGAAAAATGGCTCATTCTTAATCTTCTCTAGAACACGATGCACCGATTCTCGGAATACTGCATTAACGGTCCGGGTGTTGGTAGACCTTGATTGTCCAGCAAAATCTCTCCGAGGTCGATTATTATTGAATCGGTCCGACCTGAAATCCTTCTTCTCCTGAGAGATAACCTTATTAGCCTTTCCTTTACCCATTTCTTGGTCCTCAACCCTTTTATACTTGTCAATCCGATCCATGAGTTAGCGTAGACTGGTTTACAGGTTTTCCAGTTAGGGACTTCCTTAAACCATGCTCGGTTGGGAGGTCGCTCTTGAAAGTACTGATGGCGATGTCATCAAAGTTACCATCTATCTCATTGTACATCTCCCAAGACTGTCCAAATATGTTTTCGTGGTCTCCCCTTCTCGCATGGACAAAGACAAGAGGGAGTCTAAGGGCCAAGGGACCCTGGTACATGTGATAAAACGAGAGCCAAATGCCCGAGTGAGCTCCTTGAAGGAATCTATAGAATCTGTCCTCAAGCCGTCGAACCATCTAATCACCATGGGTCCCAAACTGGATGAGAACACCTTGCACATCAAGGTTTCGTCCTTAGAATAGACAGCCATTCTTTGACTGAAATGACTCACATGCTCCACCAGGTCCATTCACCCATTATAGATGGTGAATGTTGGCCGATGGAAACACCGAGGAAGAGCTGCCCTTTCAATCCTATACGTGAAAGGCGACTTGGAAATCTGGTTCAAGGTTTTGCTCATAGCATCATTTCCCAGCCCTCTTTGAGTTAGGCTCTTGCATCTGCGTTCACGGTGGTGCTAATCTTCATATAAGAAGGATTCACTAGGAGGAGTCCTTGATCTACGTCGATAACCGCTATCCTTCTCATCGTCGGAAGAGGAATCGAGATGGGGTGGGAGTTCATTTTCGTTGTGCATGGCGTAATTTCTTCTTTAGATGGTCGATGTCCCTTTGTATGGCTTTATTATGTTGCTCTTGAGAGACGTGACTCCCAACTCAAGAGTGGCTTTTGCTTGTATGCGTAGCGTGCATGCTGTCCTCTTGATCTCTCCTACACTCAAGGTTGGCAAAAAGATTTTCACGTTGAGATGCTATGGATTCAGCCTGGTGTGGACCTGAACCTACCATAGTTGACCGTTGTTTTCACTATCACACAAGTTCTTCCCACAAATGATGCCAATTCATGGACCAGATTGACAAGTATAAAAGGGTTGTGGAAGACCAAAGAATCGGGTAAAGGAAAGGCTAAGGTTATCCCTCGGGAGATAAGGGATTTCAGGTCGGACCGATTCAATAACAACCGACCTCGGAGAGATTTTGCTAGACAATTAGGGTCTACCAACACCTAGACCCTTAATGCAAGATTTCGAGAACTGGTACATCAGATTCTAGAGAAGATTAAGAACGAGCTATTCTTCAAATGGCCAAACAAGATGACTGGAAACCCCATGAGACGCAACCAGAGCTTTTATTGCCAATATCATCGGGACCAGGGGCACACTACAGAAGACCGCAGGAATTTGTAGGACCATCTAGACCAGTTGGTCCTAGAAGGGAAGTTGAAGCACTCTTGCACCATTCTAGTGGCCAAGCGGGGCAGACAAGTTCGAATCCCCGGAGAAATGCTTCTTCAAGACCTCCTCTGGGAATGATCAATGTCATCTTCACTACCCCCGGTATGACCGGTTCTTAGCCCTCCAAAGTGATATCTATGGCTAGGCTATCTACCGAAGACAACAATTCAGAGCCAAAAAGGGCCGGAAAAGAGGCCCCACAGTTCTGGGCTTTCTCAGCCGATGATAAGATCGGAAAAATAAAGATAGAGCACTGTAGCAATCTAAATTATCTTTGTATCCATCTGTGATTAACTTATACAAGGGTAACCTCCTCGGACTGAAAGTCTATTAAAATCAAAATCTCTTATTTATGTTTAATTGTCATTCAATTCAAAAGATCATCATCTGTTATTCAATTCATTAGGGCCTAGTTTTTCAACCCACTTTCTACAAATTTATTATATTGGGCTTATTGGGCTTGGACTGTAAATCGAGACCCTACATGTTTCTTATTAACAAACCTACTGTTAATACATAGTCTCATTATACGCTTAAACTTACAAAATATTAAGTTAAAAAGAGGTCCATAACTAAAAATTATATACACTTAAAAAGAGGTCCACTTAAAACGTTTCTAGTGTTTTAACACTTTTTTTTTTTTTTTTTTTTTGATGAATGTGTTTTAACACTTTAAAATTATATACAAATATGGGATTATGGTCGGATAGCAAATTATAAATATGCATTATATCCTATGAACTCAAAAATTCGCACAATTTTTGTTAATATTACACCATATGGCAACTTTTGAAATAAATATATTTGATTTACACATTTCTAAAAATAGCATAACATGACGTACTAACATGAATTGTCATCCCTAAATTATCTTTAGGTAATGCACTGATTATTATTGAAAAAAAAAAAAAAAAAAAAAAGATCTATGCTGTTATATTCTAAAAATTATATCATAACAATTGACTCGGAGTATGGTTTTAATTAGTTGCCATGGTAACAATTAAAACAAAAACAAAAAGGCAAAATACAAAAGAAGTTTAATCAAACACGCAATCAATAACATACAATGTAATTATGAACTTAAACTAGTTAGAATAATTGAATATTTGTGAGTTCACTCAATAAATATGTTTATATTTTATTAATGACATGTTATATAATTTAAGCTTCTTTTTTTTTTTGAGAAAATTATACAATCTAAACTAACCCCCTAATTATACCACATAATGAGTATTATAAATAGAACATAAGAATAATTTCTTACAAAATATTTAAAATAAATCTATAGCATATATGCATATTGCACACAACATCGATTAGTTTAGTTAATTTGAATTAGTATAATCAAATGGTTTAATTTTTTTTCAATTGAATTTGAATGGTTAATATACATACATGATTATTAAAGATTAGTTTGCAGTACATACATGTTTACTAGGCAGAATCTGCTTGGAAGGAAGCATTCTAAAGAGTTTGGAATTAGTCCTCTCACCATTCACAAACTCTCCCGCTTAAGGTCATGAACTCCCTGATTATTAAGTATTGTTTTTTTCCACACCATTAGAATATTTTTCTCTCTTCTAATTTCTTTTTACACTCTTTGTGTTTATTTTTTTAAGAGATTTTCAACCTATAACATCCGTTTCTAATAATAACTCTTTATTATCAGAACCAAGATACCAATCAATTTTTTATATAAGCCAAAATTTAACGGCTTTATGTTGTTTTCACAAGTTTAGCTTATCTTGTGACAAGTCAAACTTGATGAGAAAACTATCATTAAAAAATAAAATTGCCTACTTGCCATCTCTAGTTGGCCCTCACTGAGATAATAATAAATTAATAAGGGGATAGAAATTAATGAACTTAAATGTTAAAGCTCCAATGGGACTTACATCTCACTTTCCGGATATATAATAACTTAAAAGAAGGAAATATTCATACCTTTTCCAAATATATAATACCAATACGAAAAGGACTATGTTATTTTTTAATGGTGATTGACACAGTGAACCAGTAGACTTTTCCTCCAGATCCAAGTATCAATAACTATTTATATAATTTCTTTTAGTCTTTTTGTTAATCATTTCTACTGTAAAATTTAAAGACACATTGTGAAAAGTCATTGTTTTTTTTTTTATTATCAGAACCAAGATACCAATCAATTTTTTATATAAGCCAAAATTTAACGGCTTTATGTTGTTTTCACAAGTTTAGCTTATCTTGTGACAAGTCAAACTTGATGAGAAAACTATCATTAAAAAATAAAATTGCCTACTTGCCATCTCTAGTTGGCCCTCACTGAGATAATAATAAATTAATAAGGGGATAGAAATTAATGAACTTAAATGTTAAAGCTCCAATGGGACTTACATCTCACTTTCCGGATATATAATAACTTAAAAGAAGGGAAATATTCATACCTTTTCCAAATATATAATACCAATACGAAAAGGACTATGTTATTTTTTAATGGTGATTGACACAGTGAACCAGTAGACTTTTCCTCCAGATCCAAGTATCAATAACTATTTATATAATTTCTTTTAGTCTTTTTGTTAATCATTTCTACTGTAAAATTTAAAGACACATTGTGAAAAGTCATTGTTGTTTTTTTTTTTTTTTTTTTTACAAAATAGGTTATGTAACAAAGTCAATACTATAATTTTCAGGATAAAATTAGGCTAAATGTAAAAAGAATACACCTTATCTTAATTTGATAAATCTAATAATTGAAGTACACAACATTTTTTCTTCACAGCGTTTTTTTATTTTTTATTTTTTTTTAACTCATCATGTTTCTGAAAAATATGCAAACGTTAGCGCATGCGAATTATGGAAAGACAATTTAAGAAAGATATGATGTATTATGCATACGTGCGCAATTCAATCTTACAAAAGTAACAAAACCACATGCTCCAAGATCTCCATCAACTTTCTGATTAGGGAGGACAAGGAGAAAGTCCAATTGCACAAAGAATTTGAAAACAAATTTCACATCTACGAGGTCAAGGCCCGCTTTATAGTATAGGCAAAAGAGGTGGTTGTTTAAGGCCCCAAAGTTAAAAAAGGTCTCCAAATTTTAATTAATATGACTATTTTTTTTTTCATTATAATAGTATTAATTAAGTCTACATATTAGCCAATAAATAAAATATATTTTTTTTCAAATGAAAAAAAAAAAAAAAAAAAATGAGAGAAATGATACGTCCACAACATTTTTTACAACACTTTTACAACAAGTGGCACATTGTTACTTATTGGTAAATAAAAAAGTAATTTCAATAGTATGTTCAAATTAGAACTAGTAACAACTTAACACCTAGGATTTGTTGTTAAAATGTTGTGAATATAATACTTCTCAAAACAAAAACAAAAAAAAACAAAAAAACGAAAAACAAAAAACAATAGAAAAAAAATTTCACAACATTTTTCGACAATAGTTGAGTTGGCAAACTTTTATTAGTTCTCATTTAAGTCTACCACTAACATCAATTTTTTACTTACCTCTATCAATCTGTCATATCAACGTGAAAAGTTTAGCCAATTTTTTCTATAGACTTTTTCAACAAAAAAAAAAATCTACATGGTTCATTTTAAGTAGTAATTTTGCATCTAAAATAAAATAATAAAGTTTATAAGTATTTTTTTTTAAGTCATATTTAAATATATTAAATGTTAGATTTCGCCTTAGCTTTCAAATGCATCAAGTGGCACCTGCTTGAGGTGACCATTTATAATTGGTATGCCATAAAGTGATGATACTGGTGTTCGATGAAAATGATAATGCCACCAATTTCAAAGGAATCTTCCTAGCAGAAAGTGGATGCTGTCAGGGAGGTTGCAATCTTACTTTGATGGCTTCTTGAAAGCTCTACACTTATGCCAACAACAAGGAATTATGGATGTGTAACTCGTGAACCATGTGAGTGTGGCAATCACAGCTTTCAATTCAAATTCTGTCCAAGTTGAATCCTGCAATGTTCTATTTCAGGATGTGAAGATGGGCTACTGCTAATTTGGAAGCTGTGAATTTTCTCTTGTAGACAAAGGTTGTAACTTGGCTGCTTTAGCCTTAGCAGACTATGCCTGTAATTCTTGAGCTGTTGAGGCCTGGGGGGGGAGCCTCTCCATCCTTTGTTCACAAAGTGTACAGACACTTATAAAGTTTAAGAATCACATAAATACTCAGCCGCTTTTATTCACCCAAAAAAAAAAAAAAAAAAAAAGCTGTGTCAATCTTATTTTGGAAAAGCTCCACACATGTTAAAAAGCAAATAAACAACATATCAAGCATAAGAAGCATCCCTAGAGCCACTTCTGGGTCAGACTGATTGACTGAAGCTTTGCCAAGACTCATTCTGCCTCGACAGACTTGGGGGGCTGTATTGGGTAGGGTCTTTGGGCCTGTTCACAAAAAGCACTCCTCCATTCAATTCAAGTTGTGTTGTACTTATAAAGCATAGATTGACAAGGAAAATAAGGATTCCACCACTGATGAATTCCATGAGCACGTTTAAAATCTGGGAATTGACCCCTATTAATGGTCAGATATGCTGAAGGAAGGAGATGCAGTGCTTCTGAACCTGAATCCATTCTCAATGCACTGGAGAGTAGATTCCTCATGGAATTTCTTGTTGCAACCTTCTCAAGTTTTCCAACTCCAATCTCCTCCATCTTCTTCCTGTGTTCAAAGTATCCAATATATTCTGAACAAATAGGATCAGCTGGGTTCACAAAAAGGTAAGGGACCCACGCAGAAAACACTACAAAAGGATCATGTGATTGAGCCTTATGATGTTGGCGACCATTTACAGCAAGGCTGAGGCCTGCTTTGACAACACTGCTTGCAAAGCGGATTCCAAGCTTCACTCTTTCATCCTCGAAACCCCCCTCAATGGGGAGAGAGAAGAATGGTGGATTTAAAAGATATGTTTCAAGGAAATAACCTATCTTGGCCATGTTCTTTCCTGCAAGCAATGCCATAGCTGACCCCAGAGAATGTCCAGCCAACCACACACTTGCACCTTTAGATGAAGAAACTGTGTTGTGAACATAATGCATTGCAAGTTGAAACCGGGAACTCTGGTGAAGATTGTTACGGACGCACTGGAAGTCTAACTTGAGGTCCTGTAACCTTGTGTCTGATTTGGTGATTGTGCCACGGAAGGCAATAACATATTGTGGAATGTTTGGAGCAGAGGGGTATTTGTATTCATAAACAGCACCAAATATGGATAAGTCATCATCATCTATGAGCATATGATTTAATTGGAAATGGAAGCAGTCCCACCAAGGTAGAGCAAGAGCTTGAGATCCATGTCGATTCTTCTGGCGATCACGTTCAAGAATGTACACTCCTTGAACCAAGCTGGCTGCAATAGATCTTCGGTGATGTATGTTGTTCCTGCAAGGAGATTGTAAGAATAGAAAAATATCTACTGAAGTTTACTTGTTAATAAGTACAATTTCAAGGACAGAAGCCACATATCAACTAGTTTGGAAAAAATAAATTACATTAGACAATAACAAATGCCTATGAGATGCATCTGGTATAACCACTCTATTTAATGGGAGTTGTACCCCCATCATTTTTCATGGGCCAAAATGTGAAAATCCCAGTGAGTTAAAACAATGCACCAGAATTTAACTTCAACCCAGCAAAACATGGCCAACTGTTACTCAGAAATGGATTTCAGGGGACAACAAAAGTGGGGAAGGGAAATCAAAAGAAGAAGAGAAAGATTTGACTGTTGTGCTGCTTAAGCCAAAGAATAAGTCTAGTTACACAACTTGCTGAGACGGCAAATTGTTAGTGGTTGGCAGTGAAAGTGGCCTATGGTGGACTGAACAAGAGTAATCTGTTTTTATTACACCAAACACAAATGATCAACATTAAAATGATCAAGAAACTGTATGTTTTAAGTTTAAAAAAGTAAAAATATTTCTGCATGCTGGCTATATCCTAAGAGCAAAATCAATAATCTATTCTCTTTGGGGAGGTGCCAATAATATCGAACCACTAGGATGTGAGTGTAGCAATACAGATTTTTAGTCCATTTAGAGCTCTAAAATAAAACATTGGCCTTGCTCTGCATGTTCAGATTCTTCTAAATATTGAAAACATGAATAATGTATGCCATTTTAGTCGCATTAATGAACCATTGTGAACAAGACAGTAACAGAAAAGTATGTCATCCAATTTTGATAATTCTTGACCTAACATTGTAGACTCAAAAGTGCTGCATGCATTTAAGAGAGTTTTTACCAGTGGTTAAAGTGAACATGTTATACTTTGGATGCATTGGAATTCCCTTCCAATTTTTTTCTTCTTTTTGCTGAATGGAATTCCTTAGCAATTGATTACACCCTGTTAGTGAAGTATTAGTCAATGGTCTTACCAGTCAACAGCTGTGAGATGTACTGGCCCTGAAAGGCTGAAAACTTCCCTCTCTGAGGGCATTACTCCTTCTGTTCCTTTCTTCATGACTTCCTTTAAAATAAGCTGCCATGGAAGAAGCAAAAGCCCATGATTCAATTGTTCATGGAGCCAATTGATGTGCAACATAATTGAATATGTATAAGTCAGATATTAAATGAATATAACATGTTTAATAAGCACCAAGTCAAACATTACCAATGTCCCTTTTATGTTTTTTCCTTATATTTTGGATTTAGAATGAAGGGCAGAATTTATATGAATACTAAAGCATTATGTTGTACAAGCAAGAAAGCAACACCTTTTTTTCACTTCATTTGAAGTATGTGAGACACACTGTAAAACAACAGGACTTCTGTACTGTGTCAAACTTGACAGGATCATGTTAAAACATGACTACACATTGAAGATTTGGTCATTTCTCAAGTCATTTAAGCACAAATTTCATGCATAGTGAATCAAAATTTCCATCTTCCTGTCCATGGCATTGCATACACCAGTCAATACACAAAGGCATGGACTTTATGTCAGCTGAATCTCAACTATGTTCTGTACTTTATTAAAGCAGATATCAGGAAAACATGTGTTTCTCTGATTCAATTTGGTTGGAAGGAAACCGTTGCATTCCACTCAGGAATCTTGCTTTGCCATTAAACTGCTGAAGAGCTTACTGTCTTTTCTTACTATCAACTCCATTTTAGCCTCTACCCAATCCATGTCATAATAAAAGAAACCTACTAGTCTGGTTTATGTGTTAAGCTTCTAGGTGGGAATTAATGGTGGAATAGGGAATTATGAGTGGTTGCTTCAAGGGAACCAGTCCTCCTTAAGATAGAGAAGAGATAGAGAGAAGAATTAGAGAATCAAGAACAATGAAACTTCTGTTATTTCTGTAATGAATCTGATGTACAAGATACAAGTCCTTTAATAGCTAATTCTATAGCTTCTGGCAGTTACTTTCAGTTAGTTGTTATGACTAACCAACCTAACTAACTTCCCTCAACCACATCCTAACTGTACCAGCTTATCTATACAACAGATCCTAATCAGTTACAATCAATCCAATAGCTTGTTACTAACCCAATTACAACATCTATACAGAGTCTTAACATTATGGCTGTGCATGTCATTTACATTCAACCCTGTCCATTCAAGCAGATACCAACATATGAAACATACAAAAACAGACATTGTATGTCACCCATCTCAGAACCTCATTGTAAAAGCTAAGATTATGATGAAACAATCAATCTTACATGTGCAGTAATTCTCATATCCAAACTTGAAAATGAGAAATTAAATAGCTAACAACTTATAGAGCAGATCTAGGCCAGTCTAGAGTTCTCTGTGCTGCAGCCTTAATGAAATCATTTACTCATATAGGGTGAGGTGACATAGCCTCCGTGAGATCCAAAGGCAAAGGTTTGAAGAATTTAAACCATAAATTCTTCTCTTCTCCCACCCTATCTTGTCTACCAAATGGATGTTGACTTTACAAGCATAAAATGAGTAATTCAATATTCTCTCAAAAACAACTGAGTGATGCACATTGTTAAAAATAAGACACAAAAGCAAAACCCAATTGTTAGCAAAGCAAATATAACTATCATGTAAATCAATTTTTGATTCGTCCATATCAAAAGCATGACAATAGTACCTTAAACAGTTAGCAAGGAAACTCTCATTTTCATCTGAAATTGAAACATTTTTGCACTTCGATAATAAGAAAAAAAGGAACCGACCTGTAAAATTTGTCAAACATTGTCATTGAAGCCCTTCACCCATCTGTGGCTCATCCTGTAATTGCAGAGAGAGAGAGAGAGAGATTTCAACTATAAGGCTTCATTAAAAAAATTATAGTAGTTTGACTTTACCTCCCTCAGTCCCATTCCATTTCCACCCAAGTTTCTGCTTACCCCAGTATCTTTTTAAGACATGCACTCCCAAATTAAAATAAGGCTATTCTTAGCGTTCTCTCAATTTTATTGAAAATGGTATTCACAATATTCCCCATCTATATATACTTAACTTCATAAATACAACTTGAAGAACCTCAAAACGTATTTAAAAGAAAAGGATAAAATGGAAAAAGAAAGCAAAGAATAAAAACTGGAAGCAAAAACAAGATTTGAGTTGATGCCTCCCTCAGTGCCAAATACTTTGAATAAATTTAAAACTAGTTAGAGATAAAAGCAATAAAATCTTGACCATTTAAAAGGTTAACTCGTGCATTACCTCATGACCAAAAGAACACAAGAACATATAAGGCAATCAAAATTTTAGTAGAGCTGATACAAAGAACCAAAACCCAAATCACAGAATCAATTAACTCTCATGAGAGCCAAGAGCCTTGTAACTTAGTGATATTGCTCCATTTACCTTGTGGGGAAGACTTGGAGTTCGAATACCCATCTCCCATTTATTTTAAAAAAAAATAATACCCCCAAAAAAATAAAAATAAAAAACAATAACACCAATAAGAAAAGAATTGTACCATATATACAGAAGAAACAGCCTCAAACAATACTGTTATAAACTTCAACTTTTTGAGCTTTTTTTATGTATTCCCAAAGAGACAGAGCCAGCCTTCTTAAACCTAAAACAATAAGGTTTCGTGAGTGGCACTACCGGAGGAAGTTGCAATTGTCAATTGATAAACACAGGTTCCTAGTATTTCTTTGTAAACGTAAAGTTCAAAAGTCAACAACCAGCTTAGAAAAGTCAGAGTGTCACCGCGTATTCTGTGCCATGATCAACACGACAAGAAGTCAACAACACATGCTGCACAACCTCGGCCTGAACCTCAGGTCGGCACGAGTGGCCTTCAAACCATTACAAAGAACTGAAATTAATGTAGAATGATTTGTATTATTATATCACCAATATTCAAAATTATCAAAAAACTAAGACCTCATTTGGCTGCATCCAATTTGTACCTAAAAGAGTCCATTTGGAATTTTCGACAAAGCTTATTTTGTTGATTTCTCGTACAATTTTGTAAAGCCTCTTTTTTTTTTTTTTTTTTTTTTTTTTTTTCCAAGGATGACATTACTTTTACACGATACAAACAAAACAACAACAACAAACAAAGCCTTATTCAGTCTACTACGGTTCTATTCAGTCCACCTTGGTTTCAAACTGTGCACTTCGATTATATTTGGTCCAGTTCAGTCCATTCTGTCCACTTTGGTCTTATTCGATCCTATTCAATCCACTTTGGTCCTACTCAGTCCATTTCGGTCTTATTCGCCCATTAGGCCTACTTTGGTCTTATTCGGTCCTATGAAATCCACTTCGGTCCTATTCAGTCCACTTTGATCTTATTCAGTACACTTCGGTCTTATTCCCCTTTGATCTTATTCAGTCTACTTCGATCCTATTCGGTCTACTTTAGTCCACTTCGGTCTTAGTCAGTCCATTATGTTCACTTTGGTCTTATTCAGTCCATTATGTCTTATTCGGTCCAATTTGGTCTTATTCAGTCCTATTCAATCCACGTTGATTTTCATTGGTCCTATTCGGTCCACTTTGATCTTATTCGGTCCACTTCAGCCTTATTCGGTTCAATTTGGTCTTATTCAATCCTATTCGGTCAACTTCAGTCCTATTCAAGGCCGGCCCTAGCCCCTGGGCCTAAGCCACTTAAACCATCGCCTAGGGCCTCCTACTAGAGAAAGGCCCCCAAATTTTGGGGCAAAATTAATATATTTTTTTGGAGATCTAGGAAAAAAAAGTTTTACATTTTTTCTACTTTTAAGAAGTTTCAAAGAATTAAGTAATGCTAGAGATAATACAATTTTAAATACATAGGTCTTACAAATATATGTGTCAGTAATTACAAGAGATGATTTGATAGGAAAATGCCAGAAGTACTATAAGTTTTAGTTCAAAGCCTTTACAAATTGATGTGACAATTAATATGATTTGTGTATGTCAACAACCTATTAAATACATATTTGAATTACTTTTTGTGATTGGTGATACATCTTTGTAAGCATCATGTCATAAAATTTATCATATCCCTAACATCATTCATTCAAATACTTGTTTATTATCTTCTTGAAGTGTCACTAATCATATCATTGCTACATTGTTTGTAAATGTTTTTGTAGTAAAATTTGTTACTGACTTTAGCATTTTTTCACACACAAAAAAAAGCATATTACAAAATAAAAAGAATATATTTTTGTTATAAACAAATTATGATATTAAACACTAGTTTTTTTTTTTTTTTTTTTTGAGAAAGAAAAAAAGTTGGCTCATGTGTGTTATCACAACCAACCACATCAAATTTGTTGGGCCGCCCCTGGTCTCATTCTGTCCACTTTGGCCATTCGATCCATTTTATTCCACTTCTATCCATTCGGTACATTCAGTCCATTTTTGTGCACTTACATAGTGGGAAAAGACAGGTTTGGGTTAAGAGCACATATTCTAAATCTAAATTCATTAAAGAAAATATAGATTTCAAACTCAAAATATCTAAAATCTTAAGTATAGTATTTATTGTTGTTACACTTATAATGAGCCACATTAACATAGCATTTCGGTTCACTTCAATTCGGCTAAATTTAAATAAATTTTTCCTAAACATGAAGGCTATGCATATACAAATGTAACCTTTAGGGCAATTACTCATTAGTTTTAAATGAATTACATGAGATTGATTATACCTGTATATAATTTTTAGGGATAATTATAGATTACACACTTGTGGTTTAACCCGAATTTAACTTACCCACCTGTGATTTTATTTTTGACACTTTACCCACTCGTGGTTCATTCTATCTATGCTTCGTAACCCACCTCTAATTTTTCTGTTGCTCTAACACGTTTCATCAAAAAATCAAACAAAAAATCAAATCAAACACTCCTCTCCCACACACTCTTTATGCCTGCTCACCCACTTGGGAAAAGGGACATTTGATATCAGCTTCCATAACAGGATTTACCATTTGTGAACACATGTGACACCAATACCTTGCTGCCATTATTTCCTCCATTTTTTCTCCTCCCTTCTTTCCCCACCACCGCCACTACCTTTGACTCTCTCATGATCAAAAATTTAAATTTAAAAAAAAAAAAAAAATCAACACAGTAATTCAATGAATAATAGACATCAACCATCCCCAACACAAAACTCTCATAGTCAAACATTCATTCACAGGCAAAGAATCAAACAGTTTGCAAGTCTTTAATAGATCTAAATCATCATCAACCTTTTCAACCACTGCACCCAAAAAAAAAAACCAAAAAATAGAAACTCCACAAAATTCCTAGATTAAAAAATGCCCAGAAACACTATTTAAGATTATAGAATAAAGGTCACAGATTTGCATAACC
Organism: Quercus dentata; assembly: GCA_028216015.1. NCBI lineage: Eukaryota > Viridiplantae > Streptophyta > Magnoliopsida > Fagales > Fagaceae > Quercus > Quercus dentata. The sequence goes on along the minus strand of CP116452.1, from coordinate 13,096,222 downwards.
ATTAACCCAAAAAAGCAAAAGAACCTGGTTAAAATTGTGAACAAAGATAACCTAGTAAGCAAAAAAAAAAAAAAAAAAAAGCGTTTTTGAAATTGGTATATTATAACAAAAATTGTTGGATCCACAAATAAAGAAAAAGAAATGAGATTGAGAAAAATTTTGCACTTACCAAGACCTAGAAGAGGAACAAGAGAAGAGAGCAAGAGCAGGTCCAAAATTAAAATCTAAACAAAAATTTATAAAATTTGGCTTTTAGGTAATGGATATCGGAGAAAATAAGGAGGGTTTAGACTTAGCAATTTATGTTTTTATAAAAACATAGATTGTTGAGTCTAAACCCTTCTTATTTTCTAAGATCCCAAGTGGGTGAGCAAGCGTAAAGAGTGTGTGGGAGAGGAGTGTTTGATCTAATTTCTTGTTTGATTTTTTGATGAAATGTGTTAGAGTAACGGAAAAATTAGAGGTGGGTTACGGAGCATAGACGGAATGAACTACAGGTGGGTAAAGTGTCAAAAATAAAACCATGGGTGGGTAAGTTAAATTCGAGCTAAACCACAGGTGAATAATCTGTAATTATCCATAATTTTTATTCAACTATTCAAAATGCAAAGGATAGTGACTAGTAAATAAAATAAATTGATGATTTTTAGCTCATCCAATAATATCAAACACATGAGTTCTAGATAACTCAGCTAGTAAAACCTCTTATCATTGAATGAGATATCCGAGCTTAAAACCTATCTATACCAAAAAAAAAAGCTAATTAGTTTCTTGGTCTTTAATGATAGAGAACAATCTTTTTGAAGCAAAAAATAAATACAAATTGTAGGGGTAAAGTCCCAAGATCATACAATGGGCCTTGGGCCCCATATAAAATTTGACCACGTCCGAGAAGAAGGTGTGGGTACCAAAAGGGCTCCCAGCCCAATTCTTATGAACCCAAAATTGTTCAAAAGGCGGTCCAAGGAAAAATGTCTCCTCGGACATACCAAATGTGGCTTGAACATGCACTCTGCTAGCTATAAGGATTCACTCCAACGAGTATTAGTAACGGGGATGAGTCCCACAAGCCCGTAAGAAGGAGGAAAGTGTAGGATGCCAAGGGAGAGGCTAATTTTGCCACATTAAATACATGACAGCTACTTTTTCGGCCGCATTAATGTGGAGAGGACTTGTAAACAGTGTTACCTTGGCTACCACAACTCACAGAAAGATGGGAGAGATGTCCGATGAGACGAGCACTCAAGTGAAGGTCCGGATGATCAACAAGTGTAAGGTCCCGATGACTTCAAGGGGGCTATATAAGAGGGGGAGTCCCCATGAAGAAGGGGACGAAAAAAAGGAGGAACTTAGAACAGAAGAAGAGGGTGAGAACCATAGCTTTTGAGCAGAGACAGAAATACATCCCCTACGTCTCCTCGGATCGTATATCTAATGGACATGAAGGAGATTTTCTTATTTTCAATTGTTGTATGGCCTAATGTTAACTAGTATGCACTTCGTTAGGGTCTAGTTACGTAACTCACTCTCTATAAATTCATTGTTTCGGGTTCCTTGGGCCAAAACCCCATACCTGTTGGGCCTAGACCCCGAATCGCGACCCTACACAAATCTATAATAAATTAGTAATCCCACATTCTGCGGCAACCAAAAAAAAAAAAAAAAAAATCAATAGCTGTCTTGGCCTTTAGTTAAAAAATATATATATATATAAGGAAAAATGGATTAGAATACATAGTTTTTTTAAAGCTTAGGGTCTGTTGGAATAGATACACAAATCTATAGTTTTATAGCTTAGGATCTGTTTGGAATAGCACATTTTTGTTCATATATTTTGTTTTAAAAAAATAATGTATACATTTTTTCAATAAAAATCTTATGTCCTACCTTTTATTTTCCTTAAGGATATTCATATGTGTTTGATTTTTTTTTTTTTTTTTTTTAACTTTAATTATTTTATAGATAAAGTTAGATAAAATATAAATTGTGATTAGTAAAACATAAATTTGAAACATTTCATTCCTATTGGCTCACTTTAAAAATCTCAAATCTATCAAAAAAAAAAAAAAAAAATCTCAAAACACACACAAGTGAAAAAAAAAAAAACAACACACCTACATACAAAACCCTTTCCAGAAACCCTATCAAAACCCTTATCTCATTTTCACTCCCCCAAAAAAAAAAAAAAAAAAAAAAAAACCAATGGCACTCTCCAAACTCACCCAAATCAGAATCCTAGCCAGACCACCATTCCACCACCACCCACCACCGCAATCCGCCTTCATCTCCCTCCGCTCCCTCTCCTTCTCCTCCCCAGAAGAAGCCGCAGCCGAACGCCGCCGCCGCAAACGCCGCCTCCGCATAGAACCCCCACTCTCCTCCCTCAACCGCTCCCAACAACAACAGACCCAACAGCCCCAAAAACCCCAACAATCCCAAATCCCCCAAAACCCCAACTCCCCAAAGCTACCCGAACACGTCTCAGCTTTATCAGGCAACCGCCTCAACCTCCATAACCGTATTCTCACCTTAATCCGCCAAAACGACTTGGAAGAAGCCGCGCTCTTTACTCGCCACTCTGTCTACTCCAACTGTCGACCCACCATTTTTACAGTTAATTCGGTTTTGTTCGGTTTGCTCCGGCAATCCAAGTACTCCGATCTCCTCTCTCTTCACCGGTTCATCACTCAGGCCGGCATTGCCCCGAATGTCATCACTTACAATCTCCTCTTCCAGACTTATCTGGATTGTCGAAAACCCGACACGGCTTTGGAACACTTTCGACAGTTTGCTAATGATGCGCCCATCAATCCTTCTCCAACTACTTATAGGATTTTGATCAAAGGGTTGGTCGACAATGGCCGGGTTAGTAAGGCGGTCGAGATGAAAGAGGAAATGGGTGTTAGGGGTTTTGCTCCTGACCCTGTTGTGTATAGCTATTTGATGAATGGGTGTGTGAGGAGTGGGGATTTGGATGGTGTGTTCGGGCTTTTCGAGGAGTTGAAGGAGAAGCTTGGTGGGTTTGTGGAGAATGGGGTTGTGTATGGAGCTTTGGTCAAAGGGTATTTCATGAAAGGGATGGAGAATGAGGCTATGCAGTTTTATGAGGAGGCTGTTGGGGAGGGTTCGAAGGTGAAGATGAGTGCAGTCGCTTTTAATTCGTTGTTGGATGCTTTGAATAAGAATGGGAAGTTCGAGTTGGGGTTGAGGTTGTTTGATAAGATGATTGAGGAGAATAGGCCCCCGTGGTGTTTGACAGTGAATTTGGGGAGTTTTAATGTGATGGTGGATGGGTATTGCGCGCAAGGGAGGTTTAAGGATGCCATTGAGGTTTTTAGGAAGATGGGAGAGTATAGTTGTCATCCGGATACTTTGTCTTTCAATAATTTGATTGAGCAGTTGTGTGATAATGGGTTGTTGGGTGAAGCCGAGGAGGTATATGGGGAGATGAGTGAGAAGGGGGTGAACCCGGATGAGTTTACGTTTGTGTTGTTGATGGATGCTTGTTTTAAGGCAGATAGGGCGGATGATGCAGCCAGGTATTATAGAAAAATGATTGAGTCAGGGCTGAGGCCGAACTTGGGGGTTTATAATAAGCTGGTTGATGGGTTGGTTAAAGTAGGGAAGGTGGATGATGCCAAGTCATTTTTTGATTTGATGGTGAAGAAACTCAAGATGGATGTTGCAAGTTATGAGTTTATAATGAAGGCGTTGAGTGAGGTTGGGAAGTTGGATGAGGTTCTTAATGTGGTTGATACGATGTTGGATGATGATGGGGTTGAATTAACTGAGGAATTGCAGGAGTTTGTAAAAGGGGAGTTGAGGAAAGAAGGAAGGGAAGAGGATTTGGGGAAGCTTATAGAGGAAAAAGAAAGGCAGAAGGCTGAAGCTAAGGCTAAGGAGGCTGAAGCAGCAGAAGCAGCCAAGAGAAGTGCAAGAGCTGCCGTTGCTTCTTTGCTTCCGTCTAAGTTGTTTGGAAATAAGGATGGAGAGACGGAGTCTGCAGAGGCCAATACAAATCTTATTGAAGCTACTTCCGTGAATGAAGAAGTGCTGAGTCCTGGTGAAAATGCTTCTGTGAATGCTGATGGGGAATCGACAGAGGAAGCTGTTACTAGTAGTGTGGATTCAGGTGGTATAGAAGCAAAAAGTGATGGTGCGAATTAGCAGGTAATAGTTTGAATGTGCATGACTTAGTGGGGAAATGGTCGTTATCTGTGTTCCTTTTCTTCATGTAATACTTTGGAAATTCATGTGCTACTCTGATCAATTTATATGTAACTGGGACTTTTGAAAAGGATGATGGTTTATTTTTATTTACTTCACTAGTTTATTTCATCTTGGTACCGGTGGATTTATGGTTTTGATTTTTGAAGATTTTTTTGACATTGACAGATAACTCCTTCGATTCTGTGTCAGTCTCTGTTAAACTACAACTGTTGAAGCATTTTTTTCTCCCCTTCTTAAACCCATACTGGTACTTGAACCCAAAGAATCTTGAAATTGTTTTGTTGAAGATTCAACATGAGGTAACTTCGGTCTTCTTTAAATTTACATCCTCATGATTGCAATTGAAGGTAGGACTCCCATTTGAATCCACAGCAGAAGCTCCAGCAAACTGAAGGAAAAAGAACCAATATATGGTTCTCTTGCCAGTTCAAATGACATGGTTATGTATACCCTATAAAACAGGGGATTGTTAGGTCTATTGATGAGTAAAAGTGTAAAACCATCATTATTAATTCCTTTAGCACAATTTATGGGGGAATTATTTTTAGAAACCTAGCTGGTATGCAATACATAATAATATCAGATTAACACTCCGATCTGCAATATCAATCATAAGACAAGGAAGGTTGCCATGTTGTAAATTGAATTTTTTATCTCCTGTACATTTGACGTAGACATAGAGCCGTTTGATTTCGTGGGGGAAAACTGATTATTAGAAATAAATGGTGAGGCAAAAAACATAGGATGTGGATCACACCTCAATAAGTTGAAGTAAAAAAATGGAGTTAGCATTTAGCAAGCAGATGTAGTCATTACATTTGACATTGATAGCGCTCGCACTTACACAGTTACACTGGTTGGCAAGGTTTTCTACTATCTACCATTCACTTTTTCTGTTCTAATGCGACCATTTGGCACACACAGGTTAGTCATCTGTCTCAACGTTCTTTATGTTTTGTGGTATCCTTGGTACTTGGTAGCTTGCTGGTCTTGTTCCTTTACAGAAATTTGTGGTGACTTCTGGTTAGTAACCACAATTTCATGAGGTTACTGTCTTCTACGTTAATAAAGTGGCGATGGAAAATTTAACTTTATAACATCCTTAATATCCACAACTCCCTAGAAGATATTGGCAAAATAGCTGTGAGAAAAATGAAAATGGCCCCTTTTTTCCAGTCTTTTTATTCTCAAATCTTCTCAGATGTCCAAATATATGTTGAAAAATAAGCAGTCCGACTGAATAACATGATCACATGGCCTCAATCATCAGCATTCTTGTTAGTTGTTAATACTCTAGTCTTCGAAAAATTTGATGATTTGCTTTTTTTTGTTAAGTAAAAAATGAAAATAGTAGATGAGACTTATAAATGTTACTCTCAAACATTTTTCTTAAAATGATGTGATTATTTTCTAACAAGACTTTAATAACATTAAAAAAGATGTAATTTTATCAGAACTTACAAACCTTACGTTGAATCATGCAGCTATCATTGTTAAAATTTTTGTGAAGTACGTTCCATGGTGCCACACACACACTCCAAAGGCGAAAGCACAGGACACAACTCCCAACACCTAAAGTGTCTACTGTCTAGTATCCAATCCCAACACACTGCCATAGCTTGTACTTGTAGTCTTAATCTGGATTTAAAAAGCCAATTAATTAATGATTTATCAGTCAAACGGTGAAGGAGAACGAGCTTGCTTATTATACAATTGGAAGAATCTGAAAACTAGAAGTCCTCGATACTTTCATACATTATAACATACCAGAAAAATTGAATAATACAACACACAATTTGTGTCCCAAACATAACCCTTAAATATGTATTCAAAAACATCTTTCTCAGCTACAGAGGTTTGGTATGCATACCCCAGCATCTGGATTCTGTTGCTCCTTCCATATCCTCCCAGTAACTCTCAGCTTCAGCTCTTTTCTATCCCCACCTGAGAAGAAGAGAGCCATGTTTCGTTGGATAATGAGACCATCATGGCTGTCCCTGACCTTCTTGTGGCTATCTCGAATACTTCGTGGGGTACCCTCCCATATGAGTTTCCTCCCATTTGCCCCGACCTCAAGGCTATAACTATAGTTCCGAGCTTCATTCTCGTCACCCATGAAACGGAGGAATGCCATGTAAACAGGGGCCATGCCAAGCTGGAAAGCTTCAAAGTGAAGGCAGAAGTATTGACCAAAACAATGAAATACCTGATGAAAATAGCACCCAAGCCAATAAGATTCAGGCAATTAGGAGTACATTGAAAGGGGTACACATGCTGCTGGTGAAATGTAAACCAGAATTTCCAGGTCAGGGTTGATCAGCTTTTCCTTTTGATTTAATTAAGAACAAAATAGTTCTCTATCAAAATAAATTAAGCTGTGCTACTTTTTTCCAGTGACATCCTCTAATAGGCTGCTTGCAATGACATGGACACACTGACACACAAAATACGCAGATAATACACTTCAGCCTGGCCTCAAAATGTCACACACACAATGCACAGCATGGCCAATGGCCTTCAGGCCTGTTGGCTCTGGAGTTTGTGTGCACAGTTAACACCGAGCAAAAAAACAAGAAAAGAACTAGGATAACTAGTCACACCCTTTTGGTTCTAACACCATCATTGAAAACAACTATGGAGGCACATCACATATTGCTTACTATGGAAATCCAACCAAAGAGCCTAAATGCAATTTTAACACTTACTGTCAGCATCCAAGTGGCATTTTCAACTTCCCGGGGATTAGACTTCACGTAGCGATGGTTAAATGTGCATCCTGTGTGCATGTCCACCTTGTGATCATCCCTCAGATGGGCAACCAGGAAAGGGATATCCCCAACAACAGAGCACTCTGATCCAGCATATGGACAATTATATGGTCTGAAGTTGCATGTTGCCTCATGTTTAAGCTTACTGTAGTATGGAAATATTTCTGGGCATCCCAAGGAGTAATACTTGCAGGGCAGTTCAAGTGACTCAGCCACCTTCTCCAAGGCCAAACACCTAATATCTCCAAGCTCTTGTCTACAAGTGGGGCATCGGTTTTGTACCCTCGTTTTACAGGTAGAACACAATGTATGTCCATTGTGGCACTGCATGAAAGTAATTTGTTATTAAATAAAAAACAGAATAGACAGATGGACAGTGACAACATGAGAGAGAGAGAGAGAGAGAGAGAGAGTAGATAGATAGACAGATAGATAAAGTGATAAACAGACAGATGAAGATATTGACCATTGCCCTATGCACATAGAAACACTCTACTTTATCAAAATTACTGCTTAATGAGATTATTATTGGGAAAAAATAAGCCATACTTCACAGTTTAAAGCAAGCCCACTGGTTATATCACAACCTTGACCTTTATTGAATGATTATCCATAGAAGTCCTCTATGCTGCAGGGAAAGGACCTCAGCAACCCAATGAGTAAAAGAATTCCCATATATAACCCCGCTGGCCAACTTCCTTCTGGCAAGTAAAATAGTTGATAACTGCAAAAGCCCTCCCAACCCTTAGATGACATTTTCTCTCTCACAAACGTGACAAACCAAATAGATCTCAACTCTCCTCTATTTCAGCATATTCAGAGGACAGGCTCCAGTAGCTCTCAACAAATTACCTTTTCTCCAAAAAGTTGTTTTACAAAAGCATCTTCAACTATCAACTTATCAAACTTCCATGAAAAGTACAAGCAAAGAAACTGCTGATGCACATTTTTTTTTTTTAATAAGTAAAGGAAATTTTATTCAAAAACTTAATAATGAGTCACCCGAGTATACAGGAAGTATACAGCCGGGGACCAACATAATCAAATACATAAATTACAATCTTTCTCCAAGGGAAAGATTGAGTACATACACCCAACAAAGCCTGATAGTAACTGCTTACCTCAAAACCCTTGCTCTTAGCAGGTGTCCAACACATCTAATCCTCACCAATACCTCTCAATGAGACTCCATATATAACATTCCAAAAAATAGACAGAATCTGATTCCCTATCATGAATTTCTCGCAAGTCCCAAAAAAGAACCCCATTAGGAAACTGCATGAGATCAGCCACATAAGCCTCCTTACCATTACTGATTCTGAATAAATCTGGAAAACACATACTCAAAGGATTATCCCCACACCAAACATCATGCCAAAATTTCACTCTAGTCCCATCTCCAATCTGAAACTGCTAATGCACTCTTTAATGTGTCAAACATAACCATTAACTTGAGCTTCTCCCTTCAAGTAACTCCAAGCCCAAAAATATTTTGATAATTAAGGCACATGATTACAAGCAGCAGATGTTGAATTGCACTTTGTCAAAAGGCACTGTGATCAGCTATTCAAGGGATCCAACAAATATAGGAAATGGTAATGGGAAATAAATGAGAGCACTGTCAATGAGAGAGAGAGAGAGAGAGCATCCTAAAGGGAGTTCTCTATGTCCAAAAGTTAGAGAAACATGGCAACTACTCCAAGCTCCAACTTATGAGTTATGACGTAGGATAACTTACGTAGCTACGCTAAAAATGGTTGTACAGTTCTGCAAATCAACTTAGCATATAATTACCATATCACATTTCATAGCAATATCAGTGATGCTCCTGACAAGCTGGTGAAGTGAAACTTCTCCAACCATTCAGGTACGTTTCAAACCCTCATCAATCTGTAGGTAAGAAATTTTCATTTACATACCACTATTTGGAGTTTGGAAAGAAAGACATATGAGCCTATCTTGCTTTAACAAATAGTGAGTAAGATTAGTCAAAGAAACTTTTCAAAATGTGCTCAATGTATGACCCTAGGTTTCTCTACTGGAAAAATATTTTCAAGTATCTTTTCTTTTAAATGTTATATTACACCCTTAATCAATCGTTAGCATACATCAAATTTCCCCCACTTCAGTGTTCCTTTCTAATGCAAACCCATGCTAATAAAATTTCTATGCTAAACGTTTCACAAACCACTCATTGATTTTACATAAACACACTATATTTGCCACCCCTCAAGTTCTAAGTTTAATAGAAGCTACTTGACAGAATCATATGATCAAGCTACCAACTGCCAACCAGTCCTGCTTCTAAATTTTTGAACCTCCGTTCACTGGAAAACAGGGTGGCCTAAAAGTTCTTTGAAAATTTTATACATGATTTACAATGAAACTTTCTTACCTTGTACAAAGATCCATGTGAAAAGTAAAAGGACACAAACCCAATAAGAATTAAGAAAAGTTTGATTTCTTAAATTGATGAAAATTTCTGGGTAAGCATAATATCCCATAACTATAAATTCAACAATAAGCCTTTGTTTAAATCATTGATTGAGTTCAAATGAACAATCTTATGGCTTAATCAACCAGACAAATTAAACTCAAAAATTCCAAGCAATCAATGAGCCTATGTCTATCCTTCATAACCTACATACACAAACCATCCAACCCCAAGATCCCTATCAAATCCCACCAAAAAATTGCCAACGACCAAAACATAAACCCATCTGCACAAAATATAATTCCATGCGCCAAAAAAAAAAAAAAAAAAAAAAGAAGAGCCTTGTAAGTTGTAGCTCAGTGGCACTGTTTGGTCTCGTTTATAAAGAGATACAAGTTTCGAATCCCCCTCCCCACTTAGTGTAGCAATTGAAATAGAGAGAGAGAGAGAGAGAGAGAGCTAGTGGATTGGTGTTTGGGTGTGTAATTTTTTTACTTGGCAAGATGCCAGCATTAATTGGATTTTTAGAAGAATATAGTTAAACAAGATTTTTATTTAATTTGTAGATGCTGGAAAAATCAACTATGATATTTGACTTAAAACTTTCAAAATAAATAATGCAAATAATTCAGAAGTCAAAACTAGGCTTCACAATGAAAGGGGAGATGGTTTTCTAGCAGATTCTTTATTTTTTTGCATTAGAAGGGAAATAACTGCTAAATTTAATTCATAGTCAATCATAGATGATTTTCAGTATTTAAAAGAAACTTAAGTTCTATTTTGAAAGATGATTAAGTTGAAATGTATTAAAAACAGTTATTTTGTGAATTTATTTGTTTATATCTTATTAACATTGAATGGACACTAGTTTTATTTTTCAGTATTAATTTCGTTTGGAATTTCAGTATAATTCTTATCCTTGAGTAGTTGAAAAAAAATGTTCCTACTTTGTGTGTCTGAGTTCTGTCTCTGCACTCTAAGACCTACAAGCAGAAAATCTATAAGACGTATATATTTTATAGCAAATACTTTTTTGTGTGTCTGTTTCAGGCCTTGATTAGCCAGTAAATAGCCTAAAAAATCAAGAACATTTTATAATAACAACTTTGAAGAAAAGACTGATCTGCTTTTGATCATGGAATTGACAAAGTTGGAACAAGAGAAAACAAGAAGAAGAAGAAAAAACCTAAGAGGAGATGAAATATCCCATAGTTCCATCCGACCAGCATAATAAGCCATACTTCACAATTTCAGTGATGCCCACTGGTTGTATCAAAACCTTGACTTTTATTGAATGATTATCCACAAAAGTTCTATATGCTGCAGGAAAAGACCCTCAGCAACACATTGAGTTATAGAGCTCCGATATATAACCTTGCTAGCAAACTTCCTTCTGACAAGTGACGAGTAAAATCTTTGATGCCTGCAAACGTCCTCCCAAACCTTAGATTCCATTTTCTCTCTCACAAACCAAAACTCACTTCAACTACAGCATATTCAGAGGACAGGCTCCAGTAGCTCCCAACAAATAACCTTTTCTCCCAAAAAATTTGCAAAATTTTCTTCATCCGTCAACTTATCAAACTTCCGTGAAAAGTGCAAGCCAAAAAAACTGCTGATAAACACTTTAGAGCATCAAACCCAATTTACCAAACATTAACTTGAATTCCCCTCTTCAAGTGACTCCCAGTGCAAAATATTTTGATAATTAAGACACATGGTTCTTTTAATAAGTAATATTTAAAACACATAATTACAAGCAGCAGATGTTGAATTGCACTTTGTCAACATGAATTATAACAAGGCACTGTAATCAGCAATTTAAGGGACCTAAGATATATAGGGAATCATAAAGGCAAATAAATGAGACTACTCTCAATTAGAGAGAAAGAGAATCCTAAAGAATTCTGTCTATGCAAAAGTAAGAGAAACATGGAAACTAATATGAGCTCCAACCTCACTATCCCAAGTAGCTGTGCTATACAGGGTTGCACATTTCAGCAAATCAACTTCACATATAATTGCTTTTCAAAAAAAAAAAAAAAAAACTTCACATATAATTACCATATCAGGTCTTGTAGCAACAAGCTGGAGAAGCAAACCTTCCCCAACCATTCAGATAGACATTTCAAACCTTCCAATTTGTAAGTAAAGAAATTTTCATTTATATTCCACTCTACAGAGTTTAAACAGAAACACATATAATCCTCTCTTGCTTTAACTAATAGTAAGTAAGATAAGTCAAAAAAAATATATATTTCAAATTGTTAAATTGCACCCTTAGTCTACTGGAAAAAGTAATTTCAAGTATATTTTCAGTTAAATGTTAAATTACACCCTTAGTCAATCATTAACAGTAACACATCAAATCTCCTTTTCATTTCTAATACAAAGTCAGATGATCAAGTCACCAACTAACCCAACAGCCTGGTTCTAGATTTCTGACCCTCCCTTTATTGGAAAACTGGGGTGTCCTACAAGTTCTTTTGAGTAATATATTCATAGGGAGTATAAACATATGTAATCACTTAAGGCAGAAAATGGATTGATTTGCAATGAAAATTTCTGACCCTGAACAAAGATCCATTTGAATAGTAAAAGTACACATAAACACATTAAATATTGAAAAGTTTGATTTGTTAAATTGATCAAAATTCTCTTCTAAGCATAATATCATTTCCGAACAAATTAAACCAAAAACAATCCAAGCAATCAACGATCCTCTCTCTATCCAACAAATCCTTCAAAACCCAGTTCCAAATAATGCTCCACACCCCAGATCCCCAATCAAATCCCACAAACAAATCCAAAGTAACAATTTTTTCAACAACAAAAACAAAAACCCATTTGCACAAAAATACTAATTCCACAACACTAACTAGAGAGAGATAAGGAAAGATTGAGACCTGGTGGATTGGAGGGTACATGGAATTGGTGCAGACAGGGCATTCTAGGAGCTCGTGGACGCTGGTGGCGGGAGTAATAGCTGTTGGGCCCACAATATTGTTGGCGTTGTTGTTGTTGCCGTTAACAACGTTGTTGCTGGCATTGCGGGACTTGTTGTTTGAGGAAGAGAATTCAGAGTGGAGATGAGGATGAAGAACGTGGTGATGTGGGTGTTGAAGTTGTTGGTGTGGATGTTGATGATGGTGGATCTCATCCTCGTCCAAATCCGATGATGAAACGCACTCGATGCTGTCCAAGTCCATCTTCCTCTCACAAACTAACCCACCAAAACCAATACCCACTTTTCAAAATCTTAAATTTATGCTAAAAAATTTGAACTTTGAGCTTTTATTTTGCAAGCTTCTTCTTCTCTTTGTTTTGGTTTTTAAAGGAAATATTGAGAGATGGGAAAGATGGAGAGGGAGATGAAATGGAAGGAATCAAATGGTAGGAGGAGCTGGATGGATGGATGGATTCTCAGGAACCAAACTACCCTCTCTCGCTCTCTCTCCCTCTCTCTTGCTCTCTCGCTTTTGTGGAAGAAGATGTTCTTTTCTTTCTTTGCTGGCTTTTTTTTTTTTTTTTTTAATTTTATTTTAGGCTTTATGCTATAGGTTTTTTTTTTTTTTTGGGTTTTTCTTATAGTATACGGATATAAGTACAACCACTTTTTACGTATGTATGTATTGTCTATACCCATTCTCTCCATTTGAGTGAGAGAGCCAGACAGAGAAGAGAAGGACAGGGATTATTTTATGATTGAAGTTGGGATGTAGGATTTTAAAAAAAAAATAACTATAAATCTGAAACAATATTATTAATTGGGCAACTTTCCAAACTATTTTCATTTTTAGCAATTTGAGTCAACAGACTCGATTTTGTCATTTAAAAATACACTTGAAAAATGGAGTGCTAGAAACAAAAATAGTTTAAAACGTTATCTTACTAATAAAATAGTTTGAAGGATTTAGTTATTTTTAAAAAAATCCTAGGATGTATCTAAACACTACTAAATTGGGTTTGGTTTGGTTTTTTGGATGGGGAATAAGGATTTTTTTTTTTTTTTGGATAAAAAATTAGAAAGAAGAATAAGGCCTTAGAAATCAGGATTATGATTGCTAAATATCTTTGTCACCTATCCACTATGCTTTGTGTGAGATTTTTTTTTTTTTTTTTTTTTTTCATCTAGAAGAAAATGACTGGCGGGAACAGGTTTTGCTCATCTATTATAGACTATTTTCACCCCATCTCATCTCATCTAGCCCCAAATTAGGGTAGTAAATAAACTAAACTGTTTATAATTAATATGAACTCATTCAAAAAAATGTTTGACTGTATTTGTTTGTTTAGTAAATAAGTTAAGTTCAAACCCGAATTTAAGCTCGACTATTAAACAAGTAAATTTTAATCATAATTGTGTTTGCGATCAAGCCCATGAAATGAGGCACGGTTTAACTATATAAATATTATATTTTTATATTTAAAAGTTAGTAAATAGATTGATATAAGTTTGGGTTGTAGTTTATTGATAATTTAAACAATTCATTCATAGTAAAGATTAACAAATTTGTGAATGAGTAAAAAAATTTAATCATGGTTTTACAATAAGAAGCATAGGCACGGGCATAGGATCCCCACCCAACCATGGAAAAAAATTAATCAAATAGTTCATGTCATCCAAACAAGAGCTTTAACTTATTTGACAAGAAAATTATCGAACCAAACTTAAATAGATGATTAACAAGTGTAGGGTCATGATCTTAGGAAATCTTGTTTAGTATTGAACTTAATCCCAAAAGCTTAACTTATGCTTGAAATAAAATTAAATGAACTCTAAACATGGTTTTACTATTTTTAATCAAATAGTTCATGAACAAGCTTTAACTTATTTTATTTAATATATATTTAAATTATATTTTTTTTCTTTTAATATGTGCGTTTTTATTTAATATATATTTAAATTATTTTTTTTTTCTTAGCACTTTCATAATTGTATCTTTGTTTCTTTCATTTCTATCTCTCTAATGTCAAATCTATTTCATTAAGAATCAGCTAAATAGCAAAACATTGACAACCTGCCTCACCCTTGATCTACTCCACTCTTGTCTTGTGTGGGTTTTTTCTACCCTAAAGAGAGGGGTACAAAACCCCTAGTTCAATCTCATCTTGCCCTCTTGCCATTCCTAAGTAGGACAACAAGAAAATAAATTAAGTTATTGTTAACAAGTATCTTAAGGATACAAGTTAAGATTTTCATACTAATGTATTTAAAATTTAAAAAAAAAATGAAAAATAAAATTGTACACAAGTATTAAGAAAAATTGTATGGAACCACAATAATTGCATATTTATTTGTTCCTTGAGTTGTGACCTTAGGGCACACAGAAGTATATTATATCTTCCCTAAAACTCTTTCTAAATCTGCATTTTATCTTTTGAAAAGAAGAGGGGGGTCTCTCTAGTCTCTTTATTTTGTAAAAAAAGAGAATTAGATTCATTTAGAGAAAAGGATGTCTTGTTTAAGCAAACTAGATTCTCAACTGTTAAGACACACACAAAAGCTTCTTCTTCTTCTTTTTTTTGTTAAATATTTGTTTATTCCAATTAAGTGTTTCAATACATCGATCATATCATGATCATATTTCATACAATGTAATATAATTATAATTAAAATATGCCATTGTCCTATATATGTCAACCGTATAAAGTTTTAAGAAATTTATTAAAAATTTTATCTTAATTTAAAATTTTTTTGATAGTGTAGCCTTTTGTTGTTTTAATAAAAAACAGATCTACTTCTACTACAGAAGGCTTTATTTATTTATTATTATATATTTTATTGTTCAAATGAGATGATTTTGGTGAAATCTTTTTCTATTATATGTAATATACATTTTATTTTCAATCACTAAGCTGTAATACTAGTTCATCATGTCTTGAGTTTGTGATTATTGGACCTCATCACAATTGTAACAAATTTATGGCATATATTGCTATAGAATTAGTTTTCCTAACCGATCTAGTTGAAGAAATTTCAGAGAAGTCATAATGGATTATATTTTTTTTGTTCCATCTTTTAAATTTAACATTGGACGTGGAATTTTTGTTTGAAAAACCTGGCAATCTATATCATGCGGTGGTTTTTTTTTCCTCTCCCTAAATTACTGCTAGGCAGTTCTAACTTCTTATTGTAGGGTCTATAAGAAATAACTAAATTAATTTGGATTCAATATATATATATATATATATATATATATATATATATGTATATAATCTCATATATAGCTAGTGTAAGAGGCATGAATGATGCCAGATCGTTTTTGTTGCTCTACATGATTACATGGATTGAATAAGGATTCTCCCTCTACCTTTTTTTTTTTTTTTTTTTTTTTGCAGTATGATTTTTGAAGTAGAGAGTAGAGACTTCACATTATCATGTCAAGTTTATCACAATTCTATTCTCTTGTGTGACACCAAATTCATATACTAAAACATTATTCACTTTAGGATTTATTTGTTTCTTTTATAAAGATCAGAATTGTTCATGAAACATTGTTATTATAATTTTGCTTTTGTTGGCCAAGTAACATGTAAATGCAAGTACTATTTGCAAATGGCACAAATGATAGGAAGTTCTTGGGGTTTCTATAATCTATCTACAACTTTTTTCTGTAGAACACGTGGCCTGGCATGCATTCCATCCCAAGAGGCAATAATTTTAAGGCCCCACTTAAAAGGTTGTGATAATGCAATCTAGAGGTTGAATAAGTCATAAAATATGGACATTGTTCTTGTGATTCAGTAGGTAGAAATCAAAACTAGTACTCAATTGTGCATTGATTTTTGATTGAACATTAAGTTTAAGAGGTAGAGAGTTAAAATCCATTACAAATCTTGAAGTTACACTGATACAAAGCGTCCACCTCACCCAATAGATGGGATTTAAATATTCCTTGCTCTCATTGGTTTCAATATATTAAAAACTTATTTTAGAAACCTGCTACCTAAACAAAATAGGAGGAAAAATTAAGCCAAGCCATCCTTATACAAAGGACAAAGAACACAATTTTTAAATGTAGTTGGTCTGCAAACCACACGACAGTGAACGAATAAACAGTCTAAAGAAAATTTAACTTTTAATCGACGACTTAGGTGTGAAATACCTTTACAATGAGATAAGCCAACATTTAGTTTTTTTTTTTTTTTTTTTTTTTTTTTTTTTTTTGGGGAGGTTAAAGTATGCAAACATTTAGTTACATCAAAGGATACTTATCTTAACAAATTAAATGGCTATTGGATTATTCTCCAGGGCACATATAATACGTACGCACACGTACATACATTTATATATATGCACAAGCCAACATCTTCATCCATCAAATATACCAGGCTCTGTTCATTTTGATGGTGATTGCTGCAAAACTGAATCATGCACTGCAGACCATTGGATGATTATGGTATAAAGTACAATTGCATATTATATCATTATTAAAAATAAATGTATAACTTATTATTATGTACAAAGGATGAGAATACAATTGAATTTCACCAAAGGTTACATGCTGGCAACAATAGAAGGAGATTCTATATCCACTTCAGGTTCTACATCAGACCCCTCTGCAGTGGTCTGTAACACCAAATCAAATCGTTAGACAATAAAAAATTTGTGGATAATGTCAAATAATAGCTAAGGTTATATCCTGCCATGTAATTACTCACCTCTAAATCCTTTACTTTTTGTTGTAAAAGATAACGATCCAATGCACCCTTTCCATACAGAATCTTTGCTCCAGATCCACGTCCCTCAGATCCAACAGCCTCTTCATCAACTACAACTGCATCTATTATATCATCACCTGTTCTAAT
This sequence comes from Quercus dentata, assembly GCA_028216015.1. Lineage (NCBI taxonomy): Eukaryota > Viridiplantae > Streptophyta > Magnoliopsida > Fagales > Fagaceae > Quercus > Quercus dentata. The sequence continues at coordinate 13,078,978 of CP116452.1, read as the reverse complement.
ATCAGGAATCTGGAAAAGATTCAAAAGTTATAAGTTGCATTGTCTTAAAATGATCATTCCTAATGTTTATGGAGCAAAAAATTAGGAGAAAAAAAATTCACTGCCATACAAAGAACAAAAACACATGGACTGGGACCTTTTTGGCCACTTGTTGCACTCTATTAACTTCACACCAAAATCAAAAATTGCACATGCATCGCAGATATACATCCTCCCTCTCACAGTGTGGGGGCCTCAAAGCTTTGTGGTATGCAAACGCAGTGAGTGAGAGGATGCATATATCCAATACATAAAATATCTTCAGAGAAGGCAAAAATTGCATACCTCAAACATAGACTCCATCAATATATTCTCCAATATCGCCTGCAAGCCCCGATCCCCGGTGTTTTTAGATATTGCTCTTTTAGCAATTAATCTCAGGGCATTTTCCATTAAATGCAACTTGACCTGAGATGAGTAAAATTCATGTCAATGTGGCTTTTAGATGATCACATTTGCAGATTATGAAAAGCCTGCAACATTTGTGAAAACAGAATGAGCAATGGATTCTGCAAGTCTAACATGAACAAGCAAGAATTCAACAAGTTGAATGGATGGCTGGAGTTCAAGACATTATTATATGAAGAATGATGGGCCTCTGAAAAAAAACTTACACCATTCATCTGGAACATCTTTTTGTATTGTTTCCCAAGGGCATTTTTTGGCTCTGTAAGAACCTACAAAAAGATTATTGCCTTTAAGAGTCACAGAGGAAATTGACTTGTGTTGAATAAAAGGCTAGAAAAAGATTATAATGATGGCATTTTCATAAATACATTTAAAAGGACCAATCACAGGAGACAAATAATTTCCCACCAGATACACCCAATAAAAGCCAATGGAAAAGTATCTAAAAATTCTGGCCAGATGTGTTGAATCTTATTCATGAGTTTTTTACTGGAGTCTGCCCAGTTATCTCTCTTCAATATCTCTTCTTGATCCATACATATTTGATCCTCTTTTTCATACAGTAGAAAGCATAACAGCATAAAAATAAGTACAGTTACATAAATGCCAGTCAGACAGAAAATAGTTTTTAGAACAAGACAAACAAATCACAACATATCACCTGCACAAGTTGGTTTTCAGTTAGAGCTGACAAATTGACAAGGATTGGAAATCGTCCAACAAATTCAGGTATTAAACCATATGAAATGAGGTCACTACTTTCAACCTGCCAAAACAACAGTTGCTTTAGAACATGAATATCTAAAACCGCTGCAAAATATTAGTTAAGTAAACTATGGTTTCTTCTTTTATTGGTTATTACACATGCACCTTGTGGGTCTTGAATACATGACCTCACCCTCCACCTCACTCTTACAAAGGAATGAGGTGCCATTTGAGCTATATCTCATTAGCTAAACTACGGCTTTTTGTTAAGAAATCTTTTAATGAAAAAAAAAAAAAGGAAAGAAAAAAGGCTATAAGCTGTTACATGTTAATTGAAGACTGGTGTACACTTACAGTCTCCAATAAAGATGATGCAACAGAAGCATCCGTAACACCACCAGCCCTCATGATGGCACGTACTGGAGCACCAAATCCAATAGAAGAATCTTGGCACCTGTAACGAATGCCAGACACTTCCAAGTTATTTATTCATCACCATTATTATTATTATTTCTAACAAAATAGGAAGCTCCAAATAACAAATACCACAAGATTCATCTCTATATTGGGCTAACCTTTCTGAGATTGTTTTCTCCAAGTCAATGAAGGCACCTCCACAGATGAAGAGAATATCCTTTGTGTCAATCTGTGAAGAATAAATAACAGCAAGTATAGTTACAAACTATCTTAATCTGATCTGTGAAAAGAATACAACAGTGCATACGTGGAAGATGCAAATAGTATAAAAAGGATGCTTTCAAGTCCCTTCTGTACCTGTATGTTTTCACCTCTAGGATGCTTTCGAGCTCCCTTATCAGGAACATTGACAACCTACAACAAATGGAAGTTCATAGATCAGACCATAAAGAAGTAAAATATTCACTCTACCCAATAAAAGTTTAGATAACTCATATCTGTTAATTCATTCATCTATGCTAAGGTTATAATATTCTACAGAAGGGCTCGGAGGCTGCCTCAATAATACCAGACCATCTCCATCATGTTCAAAGGACAACATACCTGGTGGTTGTTACTTGTAACCCAAGGTGGTATCTTATGTAACAGGTATATGCAACATCACTTTCGCATGTATGTGGATCTATGTGTGTGGGTCCCACATACATGTAAGGAGCATTGCATACACCTATTGCGTAAAATGCTTTCTAGTAACTTAAAAGAGACCATCAATTAACTAATATCTTCAATTTACATAACAAGTGCACTTACTGTTCCTTCCAGCATCTCCAGTAATGCCTATTGAACACCCTCCCCAGACACATCTCTACTAATATTAAGGCTCTCGGCCTGCAAAGTGGATAAGCGGAAGATGTCAATAGTATAAAAAAAGGAGCATGGAAGTGGTCTTCAAAACAGAAAGAGATAGAGAGATTAACCAGAAAAAAAAAAAAAAAAAAAAAAAAGGGAAACCTTTTTGTTAATCTTGTCAACTTCATCAATGTAAACAATGCCTTGCTGGGCAGCTGCCACATTATAGTCAGCAACCTGAGATACAAATGCCCATGTAAATAATTTATAATCATTAATTCACCACATATGCATAGAAGTGCATATTTACACCATTTTATATCATAAAATAGAGTCCGTGTCTATATTCATTGAAAAACTTCATGCTCTATGAGAATTAATTAAATTAACACCCAAACGAAGGTTATTGATTCAGTTTCTCGTTTAGACTTTCTTAACATTATTGATTCATGCTCTATGAGAATTGATTAAATTAACACCACAACAAAGTTTATTGATTTAGTATATTCTGTACGTTTAATTTGTATAAAGCTTAATGAAAAATTGTTGTAAAATAGTGAATACATTAGAGACTTAATTATTACTAGAAAAGAAATTGAATGTAAATTGGAGATTTGAATTTTCTTTGTAATATACTTACATATTATTCTAATTATATAAGATAATTTTTGCTTCTTTGAAAGTTACAATCTCATGAATTTATTCTTTTCTTTTTTTGGCAGGAGAGCTCATAATTTTTATAGTATGCACATATGCCAATAGAGAGAAGTTCTAAATTTTCAGAATAAATTAGCAACAACAACTAGACTTAGTTTTACCGTAAGGAGTTTGTATAATATGGACTCCACATCTTCCCCTACATATCCTGCCTGCACATAACAAGACCTATTAATACTTTTGCTCAACCACATTGTAACTCTTAACAGATAGCAACTAAACTTCAAACCAAAAAAAGCAAATCAGTTATTACTTTTTTTTTTTTTGATAAATAACGTAAGAGTATTATTCATAATAAAAAGACGTCGCACAAGTCAAGAAACAAAAGAACAACGGTCAAGAAACAAAGAAAAGGAAGAACAAGAAAAATGAGAAAAAACCACACTCCTATGGATCCTCAACAAACCACATGTATTCTTTCCTCACATTCTCTGTCATCTTCTTACTTGACATATCATTTTTTACTACTACTAATGCTATATTAGGTCGTCCTCTATCTTTTTCCACCTCCTCCACTTGAATTAAACCACCCTTCCTCATTAGAGCATTACTCGCTCTCTACTCATGACCAAACCATCTAAAGCAACTCTCCCTAATCTCGTCCTTTTATTTTTATTTTCAGAATATATTAGATTTTCAAAAAAAAAATTATGATGCAAATAAGTGAATAGGCTTGTCAGAATTACCGTAAGGAGTTTGTATAATATGGACTCCACATCTTCCCCTACATATCCTGCCTGCACATAACAAGACCTATTAATACTTTTACTCAACCACATTGTAACTCTTAACAGATAGCAACTAAACTTCAAACCAAAAAAAGCAAATCAGTTATTACTTATCACAATAGAACATGTCAGTACATAGATTTGCTCAAACTAAAAATTGTTTCACTTGAATCCTTCAAAAGAACCAGCTCAGACTTCCCCAAATGTGTGTGTGTGTGTGTGAGAGAGAGAGAGAGAGTTCTGGTGTAGTGCCTCCATCACAATATCAAACAACATTAAAGGAGTATGTCATAATCTTTAATGTTGCATTGCAAAAGAGATTGAAATATGACCAATGTGAAATATTGTATATATTTATATTGTGAAGAATTTAAATATGACCAATGTGAAATATTGTATATATTTATATTGATGAGGATAAGTTTAATCACAAAATGACTATGATAGCAACAATTTATCTTTAATCACCTCAACCACCTCTTCTTCCTCAAAAGGCCTTTTCATTAGTTAGGAGATGATACATTTATTTGTTAATGGGTATGAACATCAGCTAGGTGATTTAGCTTTCTTGAAATATATATATTTTTATTTTTATTTTTGATAGTGCAGGGAACCTTTCTAAAGAAGAGCCCTTTAGACTTGCCTTTAGCTAGTGAAACCTACATCCGTCTTTGAGAAACTGTTGGAAACCTATCCTCTCCTCCTAGACTTAATTCCCAAGAGGTCCTTCCCCCACCCGACCAAACACCTCCACATTCCATCTTTTCAAATCATTTTTTAAGAGTTGCTAGGTGGTCCATGGTCCAGGGCATTCACCCTCAAGAACGATGGGCTAGCCAGAGCTTTAAAAGAATTGAGGCATACCTAAGACAAAAGTAGCTATGTTGCATTGCAAAAGAGATTGAAATATGACCAAACTATACAAAATTAGAAGATCATTGATATTGACATTACTTTAAGGACGGTTTTTCTCTGTATATGCTCAATAAAACTGAGCATTTGAGTTAATATTAATTCTCTTCTTAACTAAGATTAAAGATGACACAATCATTAATCATGTACTTTCTCTAGCACCATACACATGTGAAAGCATGCCTGAAAACACAACAGTAGCAAAGTTTAGAGGAAATTAAGAGTAACCTTAGCCAAACCCACATACTTCATTGCACAATTTTTATTTTCATGACAGTGGCCTCATATACAACAAAGCAATGTAGGAATAGCTCCTTATGGCAACCACATTATGCTAGATCCTTCCTAGTAGATACATGTAGAAAAGAAATGAAGGACATATATTACAACTTATGTATATTAAAGGTACAGAACCAACCACTTTTGTAGGGACTCATAATATATCCTCTTATAGTGATTGTAAAACCACAGCATGCACCTTTATTCAAGCAATACAGTTAGTAAAACTGTGAAAACAGAAAATTGCTCCACATTAACACAATACTACCACTGAATATGCAATGTATAGTGCCCCTTTCATACATAATGCTAGTCTCCTAACATACCTAGACACATCACAATTCACATAGCCATACACATCATTTGTCAGCTTATAAGCATTTACTCAGGTTTTAGGGAATAATCTAGCTTACACTGGTCCCATTCAATAAAAACACAAAATACTAAGACATTGACGCAAGGGAAAACTTCCCAAGGACTTTTAGAATGCTTGTTGATGCTGCTTACATAGGAACTTTTATATATTAACTTTAAGACAATAAGTTGATCATACAAGAAGCAAGCTTTCTAATAATCTTGCCATGTAATTAACATATTTCACAAAGACTTCATCTTAAGCTAAGTCCTTAAGTCAAAGAATTAACATTTACAAAGACAAAATTCTCCACACTCAGTAATTTCCAAAAATCTATGATCTCACTTTGCTTCTTAACAACAACTTGACGTTTTATTTATTAACAGATTTCAAACAATTTGAAAAGACAATTTTAAAGACAAAACCATTCTATAACTCCACATACAAGAACTTTTATATATTAACTTTAAGACAATAAGTTTCATACAAAAAATCTAATAATCTTGCCATTTCATATTTCACAAAGACTTCATCTTAAGCTCTAAGTCTTTGCTTCTTCAGCTAACAACAAAGAATTAACATTTACAAAGACAATTTTAAACCATTCCTCCACATGCTTCTTACAGTAATTTCCAAAAATCTATTTCATGCTTCTCCTCACTTTGCTTCTTCAAGCCGTGCACGTAATGACTCAGGACTTGACGTTTTATTTATACTGCAAAAAAGAACAGATAATAACATCAAACAATTTGAATAAGTTTTGTCACTTGAAGAATAATTTACAATCTTCTAAAGACAAATATCCATTTGTTCTCTATAACAATTAAAATGGATCCACCCACAACCATATCACATATTAACAAGACTCACCAGAAGAGCAAATCCCCTCCAGATGCCAACTTTTCTGAAATCCATTCCGGAACTAATTCTATTAAGAGGTTTAGCTGCTCTTCAACTTCTCCTGCAAACACAAATGAAGAGGATCACCAAAAGCACCCAGAGAAAAGGGAATTATATCCATGTGGTACAAATGCTTACTTCTGTCAACAATACCACAATGGCTTGCAATTATCTTGTGTATAAGCTCCTCTTTTGTGATAACAGACTGCTTAATAGACTGAAATAAGAAGTGAATCATGTTGAAGAGCTTAGGCAGGCTAGCAATCATTTGTCGCCTCCGTTTTGCCCGTGAGATCACCGGATTTCTCTCTTCTACTGCCTTCCTCTCTTTCTCTATTATCTGCAGCAAGAAAACATAGTTATAAATTCTAATGATGCAATCAGAACAAACTTTTATGTCTCTGTCCAGGTTCAATATGTTCATGTTGTAAACTAATAAGGCTAGGATAAATGCAAACATAATGACTATACACTGATATCCTATCCTTGATTTAATTTCCGTTTGAAGCAAAATGAAATTTATATGTTGGTTATTGCAGTCAAATAACACTAGAAGAAAAAAAAAATGATAGCTTGTATATTGTTTTAAATAGAACATAGAACCATGCTTGGTAAGGATGAAAGCATAAGGAATTCAAAATGGGGCTTACCAATTGCAAAATATTCTCAGGAAGAATATCAAAAACATCATTATCAACTAAAACACCTCCAGTGTCATCCATTTCATCACCAATGTTTCCATTCTTTATGGGAGTGTCAAATTTTAACGATCTTGAACGGGGTGGACGCCTTATTAACTTGTTTGGTGAGCTAGTGGAATCATCCTCTGGGCTCATATAACATCTCTTTGGTGGATACAATGTGGGCGTGACATTCATCAGCCCAGCTGGAGTGAGAACATGTTTTGCAGGAGTCAAATGGATATTAGCAATTTCTGCAGGAGAACCATTCTCATTATTCATGGCATCTATCTCTTTGCTTGGGGTTGCTGGTGGGCAAGATTGTGGCAAATGAGCAGGGGAAGCATTAACTGCCAGACATTTTTCATTGCTGGTTGATTCAAACGACAGTTTTGATGGGGATGGAGTACCAGCAGCAGAACTACTTTTCTCTTTGGAGGAACTTTTGTTAAGTGGTGACTCTGGAACTGGAAGAACTGAAGATTGGAGATCAGTCTTTGATAAGTTTAGAGGATAGTTCTGTACTTCATGGTTAATGACTTTCTGTGAAAAGCGCTTGTGGAAAGATCGAGAGAGATGTGATGCTACCACTGGTTGCTGTTTTCTATGTGCTTCGATTGATGTCCCGAGGGGAAATGACATGTTGGGAGAATTGTTTATGTTTGAATTCAGACCTTGTTCTGTTCCTTCTGCAATTTTATCATCCTGAATGCAGGTTTCTGATACTGCTGATTGCAGAGCTGTTAGTGCAACAGTTGATGTCTTAATAGGAAATGATGAGGTGGGTGTTTTCATGTTCGAATGGACGTCTAGCTCTTTACGATTGAATGGTTCAGGCAACAGTTCCTCTGGAATTTCATCCACCTGCATGCAGAAGAAAAATCTTAAGGTGCAGTTTAGAGCATTGCTTAAAACTACCAGAAATCTTCATATCGAATATATATGAGTAAACTGACAATAATTTTTCATCTCAAATCCATATTGTTAGTTACAATTTTAGGTGGTAGTGAATATCACGCTGACAGCTACCTTTATGGTTAACATTTGTAGTGAAAGGGACGTCAAAAGCAGCTAGAGCATAAAGTTGATTTTCAATTGTATGAAAAAGGAACACTTCTATAATGGAAACCATAGAATATGACCCTAATCAAAATTATATTAGATTATGGTATTATCTTAACCCAGTCTCATTAGGTGGCCATAAGTGGCAGATGGAATCTTGTGCTAAAGTTTATACATAAAGTGTAAAACAACTATATATAGATAGGAATGGAAGGAACAGATGAAACAGAGGCATCTCACTGCAAGAATGTCCTAAGAAAAGAGAGAATATATGCCCAACAGTTTTTGTGCATTATATTCCAAAGCACACTCCCCTTTTCAATTGGACAGGAAGGCATTATAACCAGAGAATCAAAGTAACTTATATATACATAAAAAATAAAAATAAAAAATGTAAATGATTGGCAACTAATGTTGTTCTAGATGTGATCATGAATACAGAACTAACAACAATTTAAGGATATATCCCATGTAATATACAGAAAGTACAGAACACGAGTACCTCAGGAAAGGATTTTGAAAAATCCACAAGCCACGAACGTAACACCTTCCTCAAATGCATATTCCCGCTTTCAGATTTCAACTTCCCATCATTATCCATTGCATCAACGTTGATGGAAACATGGAGATCCAGCTTCATACAGCTCGTCCACTCATCAAACACAAGTACCCTCTTTATCTCAATTGCATCACGCAAAATAAACTTCAATTGAGCCAAGTGCCTGTGTGTAAACCTCCTAAAATTTTTTTTTTTTTTTTTTTTTAAACATACAAAACAATCATAAGATTCATTAATCTCATATAGCTAAGTGTAGTCAATTTATCAGGTGAGTTGCTTAAGAAATATCAAATATGCAGTGTGGTAGCTATTTTTGAAAACTGATCTAAAAAAACTGAAAAATCTGTGTTTTGAGAATACATTTTCCCTCTTAAAACTTTTTTGGCAATGGGTTTCTATTTTGTTTTCAAGTTTGGAATACCATTTTAAAAACACGCTTTTCCCAAATCCAAACAGACGTTTAAGGTTCTATTTTCTAAGCAACCAAAAAGAGGGAAAACAAATTTTATAACTTCATACCAATCATCAGCTATAAGCCACAGAATGCAATCATTTCCCAACCAAAATTTTTCTTTCTTAGAAACCAAACAAAACCCAAAAATTAAAAAATTAAAATTTTACCTATCAGTTAAACACTCGATTTTGGGGCAAATATTGGTAAAAGAGGATGAGGAACCCTTCAACCGCAACAACCGAATAGAACTATCCAAGCTATCAAAAAACTGAGCAAGAATCTCATACCTGCACATAGAACAAATACAAACCCAGAAACATTAATTAAAAGCTAAAACAAAAAAACCAATCAATTCACATTATAAACCAAAAAAGTAGTTCAAAATACTTTTCGGGTAGCTTAGTGGGCTGCTGGGGGAGCGGTTTCTTGGACTTATGGGGCTCTGGGGAGGTTGGCCAGGATTGGATCTGCCTTCTAGCGGTTTCGGAGATTTTTCTGACTTCGCGGTTGCGGGGGAGCTGTGTGGGCTGTTTTTCTGGAGTTTTGGAGCACAGTTGGTCGGGTGAGTTGAAGTGTTTTGAATGGGGTTTCTTGGATTTGGATTTTGATGAAGATGAAAGCTCCATTGGTATCACAGCGAGAGAGAGAGAGACTTGTGAGAGAGATTTGTGAGAGAGGAAATGTAGTGTGGATTGAAGGAGATCGAGAGAGAGAGAGAGCAAGGCGTGCTTGGTTGGATTCCCGCCTAAATGACCCGTTGCTTCCCGCAATTTTTTTCTTTCGGGTCTGTTTGGGAAGTAGGTCTAGTGAGTCAGGAAGGTGAGCTTGAGTAGTCTTGTCCGCGGCCAGGGAAATGAATGGAAACCTCTTTGGGTTTTTTTTTTTTTTTTTTTTTTCCTTAAAAAGTTCGTGACCATGTCCATGATTACGACAATAACAACAAAAAATATATAACAAATTAAGGGGGTATTTGGTAGCTTGCGTTTGAACATATTTTTGAGCATTTTAAACAACATTACATACTTTTTCATACATTTTTTTATCCATATATATATATATATATATTAAAAACACTCAAATAACATTACTCAAACACCTCTACTAAACACCCACTAAAACACTTTCAAAGAAATGACAAAGGAATAGAAAAATAATAATATAAAAGAGAGAAAAAGCAACCAAAAAAATATTAAACAAATCAAAATTTCAGTCTCTGGGCCAATTAGGCCCATGCCTTGAGCTTTCTCCCCTACTAGAGAAAGACCCCAAATTTGGGGAATAAATTTTTTTTATATATAAATATTTTTGGGAGATATTAAAAAAATTTAGATTTTTTTTTTTTTTTTTTTTCGCTATTAAGAAGGCCAAAATATTAAGTAATGCTAGAGATAGAGATAAAACAAATTTAAATAAATATGTCTTATAAATAGACGAGTTATTAAGCACAAGTAATTCAAATAGAAAAATGTTAAAAATATTATAAATTTACTACATAACTTCTTCTTCTTTTTATACAAAATAAAAATTCTACGCTAGTTTAATGTAAAATGTATATGGCTAAATATCTTTGTCATCTATCCACTATGGTTTGTGTGAGATTTTTATTTTTTATTTTTTTCTTTCATCCGGAAAAAATGACTGGTGGGAACAGGTTTTGCTCATCTATAATAGACTATTTTCACCCCATCTCATCTCATCTCATCTCATCCCACCCCAAATTAGGGTAGTATATAAACTAAATTGTTTATGATTAATTTGAACTCATTCAAAAAAATGTTTGTCTGTGTTTGTTTGTTTAGTAAATAAGTTAAGTTCAAACCCAAATTTAAGCTCGACTATTAAACAAGTAAAGTTTAAACATAATAATGTGTTTGCAATCAAGCCCATGATATGAGGCACGGTTTAACTATATAAATATTTTATTTTTATATCTAAAAGTTAGTAAATAGATTCATATAAGTTTGGGTTGTAGTTTATTGATAATTTAAACAATTCATTCATAGTAAAGATTAACAAATTTGTGAATGAGTAAAAAATTTTAATCATGGTTTTACTGTATATGGAAAAAAAAATTAATCGAATAGTTCGTGAACAAGCTCTAATTTATTCGACAAGAAAACGAACTAAACTTAAACACGTAATCTTATTTAATATTGAGTTCAAGCTTAACTTATGCTTGAAATAAAATTAAATGAACTCTAAACTTTTAATATGTGTGTTTTTATTTAATATATTTAAATTATATATACCATCTTAAAATATATTTTTCCCCACTTTCTTAGCACTTTCATAATTGTATCTTTGTTTCTTTCATTTCTATCTATGTAATGTCAAATCCATTTCATTAAGAATCGGCTAAATAGCAAAACATCGCCAACCTACCTCACCCTCGTCCTACTCCACTCTGGTCTTGCGCAGGTTTTTCTACCCTAAAGAGAGGGGTATAAAACCCCTAATTCAATCTCATCTTGCCCTCTTGTCATTCCTAATTAGGACAACAAGAAAATAAATTAAGTTATTGTTAACAAGTATCTTAAAGATACAAGTTAAGATTTTCATACTATTGTATTTAAAAATTTTTTAAAATGAAAAATAAAATTGTACACAAGTATTAAGAAAAATTGTATGGAACCACAATAATTGCATATTTATTTGTTCCTTGAGCTGTGACCTTAGGGCACACAAGAGTATATTATATCTTCCCTAAAACTCTTTTTAAATCTGCATTTTATCTTTTGAAAAAAAAAAAAAAAAAAAAAAAAGGGGGAGGGGTCTCTCTAGTCTCTTTGTTTTGTTAAAAAAGAGAATTAGATGCATTTTGAGAAAAGGATGTCTTGTTTAAGCAAACTAGATTCTCAACTGTTAAGACACACACATAACCATCCTTTTTTTTTTTTTTTTTGTTAAATATTGTGGTTTATTAAAATTAAGTGTTTCAATAAATCGATCACATCATAATCATATATCTTATAATTTAATATAATTAAAATTAAAATATGCCATTGTCCTATATATGTCAACAGTATAAAGTTTTAAGAAATTTATTAAAAAATTTACCTTAATTTAAAATTATTTTGATAGTGTAGCCTTTTTTTTTGTTTTAATAAAAAACAGATCTACTTCTACTACAGAAGGCTTTATTTATTTATTATTATATATTTTATTGTTCAAATGTGATGATTTTGGTGAAATCTTTTTCTATTATGTAATATACATTTTATTTTCAATCACTAAGCTGTAATACTAATTCATCATGTATTGAGTATGCGATTATTGGACCTCATCACAATTGTAACAAATTTATGGCATATATTGCTATAGAATTAGTTTTCCTAACCGATCTGGTTAACGAAATTTCAGAGAAATCATAATGGATTTTTTTTTTTATTATTCCATCTTGTAAAGTGGTGGGCTATGTTAGTAGTGTTGGGCTGCTTCTTGCTGCACTAGGTCCAAGTTTTCCGGATAAGGGAGTTGGGACCGGTCCAGCTGCAACTCAATTTGATCCGGCTTATACGCAAACTAAACCTGGTTTGCCAGGAACGTGCTTGCGGCAGCGAGAATGTTTCAAACAAGTTGTGGCAGATGGATATAATAATAAAAAATAAATAAAATATCTAGCTACTTAGTAAGAAATGACCAAATGACCACCAAACACAATTATAGTAATAATAATCACTTTTACAAAAAGAAAAGAACAAAACGAAAGGGAACAAATAGTAATATGTATGGGTTAATCAAGAGATGAAGAAATCAACTAAAATGGTCCGCAAGAGCAAAACCAGAGAGGAAAGAATGTTCCTTCTCAACACAATTAATCTCTCAAGAAAAGTCCTGCCGTGGAGATTAACTATCCCTAAGAGAAACGGACCTGAATGGTTCATGCACAAAGGCCCCTTTTGGTTTTAACAGAGAGCAGGATTTCGTGAGAGAGAGGGAATCAATCTACCGGTTTATGCCGCCATTCTAATTCTCACTTTATTTTCTTTTCGGTTGTTTTCTTTCTTTCCCTCCCATTCGTTTCTTTTCTATTTCTTAGTCTCTCTTTTCAAATTCCTATTTCTTAGTTATGGTTCCCGTTGTTGCTCTGTTTTTCTATTCACGACAAGATTCTCTTTTTATAGTTCCTACCATTATTGGATTTTACTGTTTTAGCCCTTAACCTCTTTTGTTTGGTTTAGGTGTACTGGCCGACCACCATTGATCCATCTGTGTGCCACCTCCTCATCACCGGACAAAGAAGAGTATTTTGTTTGTTTGTCTACCATGATACCCTTTCCCGCTCTGACCTGGGTTCTTTCTCTCTCCCTATCCCTCATGGCATGCACCTAGTGGTTCCAACTCAGTTTGCTTCTTTTCTATTTCTTGGTCTCTCTTTTCGAATTCCTATTTCTTAGTTATGGTTCCCGTTGTTGCTTTGTTTTTCTATTCACGACAAGATCCTCTTTTTATAGTTCTTACCATGATCGGATTTTCTTGTTTTAGCCCTTAACCTCTTTTGTTTGGTCTAGGTGTACTGGCCGACCACCACCGATCCATCTGTGTGCCACCTCCTCATCACCAAACAAAGAAGGGTATTTTGTTTGTTTGTCTACCATGACACCCTTTCCTACTACAGTCTGGGTTCTTTCTCTCTCCCTATCCCTCATGGCATGCACCTAGTGGTTCCAACTCGCCTTGCTTCTTTTGGGTAGTAAGTCATCCCAGAGGGACACTTCCCCGAAAGAACCTAAGCCGAAACCTCAAAAATAAAATTTTCCCCTCTCCCCACCACTAAACCATGCCCTCTGAATCTCTGACCCCCGACCTCACCATGCCCTGTATTGGCTGGGTATAGGTTGGTGGTGCCTAGGCCTTGCACATGCCTTCCTTCCATATGTGTCCAAAATCACTGCCTTTGCTCATTCCTCTACCATGGTCTAGAGGCTTGCCCGCATAGCCTCTTTGTCCATTTTCTTTGACCTTTTATGTGGGCTGCTTTTCAATTTCCGACTCCTCTTAAAAGCTGGGCCTTATTTGATAATGGGCCTCATATTTCTTCGACCCACTTCTTAATTGCCCTCATTTCTTGCTATATTATTCTGTTATATTCCTCTTTGTAATGACTCAATCCTGTTAGGTCTCTTTAAGCCGACCATTTACTCTTTCCCCCAGTGGCTTGGTATGGCCATTGGTTTTCCTACTTATGAGCTCCTGTGTCCCTTTTGTCTTTCTCTTGGGCATCCTTGGCCCACTTGCTTTCTTTGGGTTTCCTTGACCCTTTTACCTTATTCTCATTATTGGGGTTCATGGGCCCGCCATTAACTCCTTACTTTCTTTGTTTGCATTACTTTGGCCCTACGGCGGCCCTTTCTCACTTTTCTACATCATATACTACCCTTGGGTATGCTATTTCTCTCTTTTCGGGTTTCTTTAAGCCCACTTGCCTCTTCAAGGCCCATTTATTTATTTCATGAGCCCGTGATTCATTATTCCTGCCGCTTGGGCCTAATGATTTTGCCATCCGCTTGCCAATTCTTTGCTGCCCTTGTCGTTGGACTTTTCTTCTTTCTACTTGGATTCTCACAAATGACCCTCAACACATCTTTTAAATTTAACATTGACTTGGAATTTTTGTTTGAAAAACCTGGCAATCTATATCTTGCGGTGGTTTTTTTTTTTTTTCTTCTCCCTAAATTACTGCTAGGCAGTTCTAACTTCTTATTGTAGGGTCTATAAGAAATAACTAAATTTATCTGGATTCAATATATATATATATATATATATATAATCTCATATATAGCTAGTGTAAGAGGCATGAATGATGCCAAATCGTTTTTGTTTGCTCTACATGATTACATGGATTGAATAAGGATTCTCCCAATGCCTTTTTTCTTTTCTTTTTTTGCATATTGATTTTTGAAGTAGAGAGTAGAGACTTCATATTATCATGTCAAGTTTATCACAATTCTATTCTCTTGTGTGACACCAAATTCATATACTAAAACATTATTCACTTTAGGATTTATTTGATTATTTTATAAAGATCAGAATTGTTCATGAAACATTGTTTTTATAATTTTGCGGCCAAGTAACATGTAAATGCAAGTACTATTTGCAAATGGCATAAATGATAGGAAGTTCTTGGGGTTTCTATAATCTATCTACAAATTTTTTCTGTAGTACACGTGGCCTGGCCTGCATTCCATCCCAATAGGCAACGATTTTAAGGCCCCACTTAAAAGGTTGTGACAATGCAATCTAAAGGTTGAATAGGTCATATAATATGGACATTGTTCTCTTGATTCAGTAGGTAGAAATCAAAACTAGTACTCAATTGTGCATTGATTTTTGATTGAACATTAAGTTTAAGAGGTAGAGAGTTAAAATCCATTACAAATCTTGAAGTTACACTGATACAAAACGTCCACCTCACCCAATAGATGGGATTTAAATATTCCTTGCTCTCATTGGTTTCGATATGTTAAAAACTTATTTTAGAAACCTGCTACCTAAACAAAATAGGAGGAAAAATTAAGCCAAGCCATCCTTATACAAAGGACAAAGAACACAATTTTTAAATGTAGTTGGTCTGCAAACTACACGACAGTGAAAGAATAATCAGTCTAAAGAACATTTAACTTTTAATCGACGACTTAGGTGTGAAATACCTTTACAAAGAGCTAAGCCAACATTTAGTTTTTTTTTTTTTTTTTTTTTTTTTTTTGGTTACAGTATGCAAACATTTAGTTACATCATAGGAATCTTATCTTAACAAATTAAATGGCTATTGGATTATTCTCCAGGACACATATAATATGTACACACACGCACATACATTATATATATATGCACAAGCCAACATCTTCATCCATCAAATATACCAGGCTCTGTTCATTTTGATGGTGATTGCTGCAAGACTGAATCAAGCACTGCAGACCATTGGATGATTATGGTATAAAGTACAATTGCATATTATATCATTATTAAAAATAAATGTATAACTTATTATTATGTACAAGGGTGAGAATACAAGTGAATTTCACCAAAGGTTACATGCTGGCAACAATAGAAGGAGATTCTATATCCACTTCAGGTTCTACTTCAGACCCTTCTGCAGTGGTCTGTAACACCAAATCAAATCGTTAGACATTAAAATATTTGTGGATAATGTCAAATAATAGCTAAGGTTATATCCTGCCATGTAATTACTCACCTCTAAATCCTTTACTTTTTGTTGTGAAAGATAACGATCCAATGCACCCTTTCCATACAGAATCTTAGCTCCAGATCCACGTCCCTCGGATCCAACAGCCTCTTCGTCAACTACAACTGCATCTATTATATCATCACCTGTTCTAATATCGGGAATCTGGAAAAGATTCAAAAGTTATAAGTTGCATTGTCTTAAAATGATAATTCCTAATGTTCATGGAGAAAAAAATTAGTAGAAAAAAAATTCACAGCCATACAAAGAACAAAAACACATGGACGGGGACCTTTTTGGCCACATGTTGCACTCTATTAACTTCACACCAAAATCAAAAATTGCACATGCATCGCAGATATACATCCTCCCTCTCACAATGTGGGGGCCTCAAAGCTTTGTGGTATGCAAACGCTGTGAGTGGGAGGATGCATATATCCAATACATGAAATATCTTTAGAGAAGGCAAAAATTGCATACCTCAAACATAGACTCCATCAATATATTCTCCAATATTGCCCGCAAGCCCCGAGCCCCAGTGTTTTTAGACATTGCTTTTTTAGCAATTAATCTCAAGGCATTTTCCGTTAAATGCAGCTTGACCTGAGATGAGTAAAATTCATGTCAATGTGGCTTTTAGATGATCACATTTGCAGATCATGAAAAGCCTGCAACGTTTGTGAAAACAGAATGAGCAATGGATTCTGCAAGTCTAACATGAACAAGCAAGAATTCAACAAGTTGAATGGATGGCTAGAGTTCAAGACAATATTATATGAAGAATGATGGGCCTCAGGAAAAAAACTTACACCATTCATCTGGAACATCTTTTTGTATTGTTTCCCAAGGGCATTTTTTGGCTCTGTAAGAACCTACAAAAAGATTGTTGCCTTTAAGAGTCACAGAGGAAATTGACTTGTGTTGAATAAAAGGCTAGAAAAAGATTACAATGATGGCATTTTCATAAATACATTTAAAAGGACCAATCACATGAGACAAATAATTTCCCACCAGATACACCCAATAAAAACCAATGGAAATGTATCTAAAAATTCTGGCCAGATGTGTTGAATCTTATTCATGAGTTTTTTACTGGAGTCTGCCCAGTTATCTCTCTTCAATATCTCTTCTTGATCCATGCATATTTGATCCTCTTTTTCATACAGTAGAAAGCATAACAGCATAAAAATAAGTACAGTTACATAAATGCAAGTCAGACAGAAAATAGTTTTTAGAACAAGACAAACAAATCACAACATATCACCTGCACAAGTTGGTTTTCAGTTAGAGCTGACAAACTGACAAGGATTGGAAATCTTCCAACAAATTCAGGTATTAAACCATATGAAATGAGATCACTACTTTCAACCTGCCAAAACAACAGTTGCTTTAGAACATGAATATCTAAAACCGCTGCAAAATATTAGTTAAGTAAACTATGGTTTCTTCTTTTATTGGTTATTACACATGCACCTTGTGGGTCTTGAATACATGACCTCACCATCCGCCTTACTCTTACAAGGGAATGAGGTGCCATTTGAGCTATAGCTCATTAGCTAAACTACGGCTTTTTGTTAAGAAATCTTTTAATGAAAAAAAAAAAAAAAAAAAAAAAAAAAAAGGAAAGAAAAAAGGCTATAAGCTGTTACATGTTAATTGAAGACTGGTGTGCACTTACAGTCTCCAATAAAGATGATGCAACAGAAGCATCTGTAACACCACCAGCCCTCATGTTGGCACGTACTGGAGCACCAAATCCAATAGAAGAATCTTGGCGCCTGTAACAAATGCCAGACACTTTCAAGTTATTTATTCATCACCATTATTATTATTATTTCTAACAAAATAGGAAGCTCCAAATAACAAATACCACAAGATTCATCTCTATATTGGGCTAACCTTTCTGAGATTGTTTTCTCCAAGTCAATGAAGGCACCTCCACAGATGAAGAGAATATCCTTCGTGTCAATCTGTGAAGAATAAATAACAGCAAGTATAGTTACAAACCATCTTAATCTGATCTGTGAAAAGAATACAACAGTGCATACGTGGAAGATGTAAATAGTATAAAAAAGGATGCTTTCAAGTCCCTTCTGTACCTGTATGTTTTCGCCTCTAGGATGCTTTCGAGCTCCCTTCTCAGGAACATTGACAACCTAGAACAGATGGAAGTTCATAGATCAGACCATAAAGAAGTAAAAAATTCACTCTACGCAATAAAAGTTTAGATAACTCATATCTGTTAATTCATTCATCTATGCTAAGGTTATAATATTCTACAGAAGGGCTCGGAGGCTGCCTCAATAATACCAGACCATCTCCATCATGTTCAAAGGACAACATACCTGGTGGTTGTTACTTGTTACCCAAGGTGGTATCTTATGTAACAGGTATATGCAACATCACTTTCACATATATGTGGATCTATGTGTGTGGGTCCCACATACATGTAAGGAGCATTGCATACACCTATTGCATAAAATACTTTCTAGTAACTTAAAAAGAGACATCAATTAACTAATATCTTCAATTTACATAACAGGTGCACTTACTGTTCCTTCCAGCATCTTCAGTAATGCCTGTTGAACACCCTCACCAGACACATCTCTACTAATATTAAGGCTCTCGGCCTGCAAAGTGGATAAGTGGAAGGTGTCAAAAGTATAAAAAAGGAGCATGGATGTGGTCTTCAAAACAGAAAGAGATAGAGAGATTGACCAGAAAAAAAGGGAAACCTTTTTGGTAATCTTGTCAACTTCATCAATGTAAACAATGCCTTGCTGGGCAGCTGCCACATTATAGTCAGCAACCTGAGATACAAATGCCCATGTAAATAATATATAATCATTAATTCACCACATATGAATAGAAGTGCATATTTACACCATTTTATACCATAAAATAGAGTCTGTGTCTATATTCATTGAAAAACTTCATGCTCTATGAGAATTAATTAAATTAACACCCCAACGAAGGTTATTGATTCAGTTTCTCATTTAGACTTTCTTAACATTATTGATTCAAGCTCTATGAGAATTGATTAAATTAACACCACAACAAAGTTTATTGATTTAGTATATTCCTTTCGTGTAAGTTGTATAAAGCTTAATGAAAAATTGTTGTACAATAGTGAATACATTAGAGACTTAATTATTACTAGAAAAGAAATTGAATGTAAATCGGACATTTGAATTTTCTTTGTAAAATATTTACATATTATTCTAATTATATAAGATAATTTTTGCTTCTTTGAAAGTTACAATCTCATGAATTTATTCTTTTTTTTTTGGCAGGCGAGCTCATAATTTTTATAGTATGCACATATGCCAATAGAGAGAAGTTCTAATTTTCAGAATAAATTAGCAACAACAACTAGACCTTCGTTTAGAGGTCAGCTATGGATCCTCAACAAACCACATGTATTCTTTCCTCACGTTCTCTGTCATCTCCTTATTTGACATATCATTTTTTACTGCTTCTACTAATGTTAAATTAGGTTGTCCTCTATCTTTTTCCACCTCCTCCACTTGAATTAACTCACCCTTCCTCATTAGCACATTAATCGCTCTCTACTCATGACCAAACCATCTAAAGCAACTCTCCCTTATCTCATCTTTTTATTTTATTTTAAGAATATATTAGATTTTCAAAAAAAAAAAAAAAAAAAAAAATTATGAATCAAATAAGTGAATAGGCTTGTCAGAATTACCGTAAGGAGTTTGTATAATATGGACTCCACATCTTCCCCTACATAT